>CM063260.1:10000-2422500 GCA_032158295.1 Pycnopodia helianthoides
GGAGAGGTGAGACTCACCCTTGTCACTTTGAAAAAACACACTCTATCATCTCACTCTCACTCTCACCTATCACTCTCACTCTCGCTCTCACCTATCACTCTCACTCTCACTCTCACCTATCACTCTCACTCTCACTCTCACCTATCACCCTCACTCTAACTCTAACCTTGACTTGTCCGTGGGTGGCCCTAGCCCAGACTTGACTGTTGGAGTCGATAATGCAATCACAGGAGAGGTGAGACTCACCCTTGACACTTTGACAAAAAATCTCTTATCTCACTTTCACTCTCACCTATCACTCTCACTCTCACTCTCACCTATCACTCTCACTCTATCTCTCATCTCACTCTCACTCTCACCTAACACTCTCACTCTCACCTTTCACTCTCACTCTATCTCTCATCTCACTCTCACTCTCACCTATCACTCTCACTCTAACCTATCACTCTCACTCCCACTCTCACTCTCACTCTCACCTATCACTCTCACTCTAACCTATCACTCTCACTCTCACTCTCACTCTCACTCTAACCTAATACTGTCACTCTCACTCTAACCTTGACTTGTCCGTTGGTGGCCTAAGCCCAGACTTGACTGTTTGAGTTGATACTGCAATCCTTGGAGAGGTGAGACTCACCCTTGTCACTTTGGAAAAACATATATATATCATCTCACTCTCACTCTCACCTATCACTCTCACTCTAACTCTAACCTTTACTTGTCTCACTTTTGTGTAACCCTACCAACTGAGGGCGCTCTTTATTAACTTTGAATGTTAATAACTCCTCCATCCATTGTCCGATCGACCTATTTTTTCTTGAGTCGCCTCCTCTGGCCCACCCACTCCACCTGGAATTTTCTTGACCCTGAACTTTGACCTTTGACATTTTCACCATTTTGATGGAAAAACGTAGTTG
Organism: Pycnopodia helianthoides; assembly: GCA_032158295.1. NCBI lineage: Eukaryota > Metazoa > Echinodermata > Asteroidea > Forcipulatida > Asteriidae > Pycnopodia > Pycnopodia helianthoides. The sequence continues at coordinate 10,918 of CM063260.1, forward strand.
ATCTCTTGGCCTTACATCCCGGCCGTTTCGAGTTTCCAAGCCAAAAATGAATTATAACTCCCACTCTCACTGTCACCTATCACTCTCACTCTAACTCTAACCTTGACTTGTCCGTGGGTGGCCCTAACCCAGACTAGACTGTTGGAGTTGATACTGCAGTCACAGGAGAGGCGAGACTCACCCTTGTCACTTTGTAAAAACCTCTCTCTAAAATCTCACTCTCACTCTCACCTATCACTCTCACTCTCACTCTCACTTATCACTCTCACTCTAACTCTAACCTTGACTTGTCCGTGGGTGGCCCTAAACAAGACTTGACTGTTGGAGTTGATACTGCAATCACAGGAGAGGTGAGACTCACCCTTGGCACTTTGAGAAAAAAAATAATAATCATCTCACTCTCACTCTCACCTATCAATCTCACTCTCACTCTCACCTATCAATCTCACTCTCACTCTCACCTCTCACTCTCACTCTCACTCTCACCTATCACTCTCACTCTCACTTTAACCTTGACTTGTCCGTGGGTGGACCTAGCCCAGACTTGACTTTTGGAGTCGATACTGCAATCACAGGAGAGGTGAGACTCACCCTTGGCACTTTGAAAAAAAATAATAATCATCTCACTCTCACTCTCACCTATCAATCTCACTCTCACTCTCACCTCTTACTCTCACTCTCACCTATCACTCTCACTCTCACTCTAACCTTGACTTGTCCGTGGGTGGCCCTAGCCCAGACTTGACTTTTGGAGTCGATACTGCAATCACAGGAGAGGTGAGACTCACCCTTGTCACTTTGAAAAAAAAAACACTCTATCATCTCACTCTCACTCTCACCTCAAAAAAGTGAGAAAAAGATGAGATGAGAGGTTAGATCTCACTTTTATCTCATCTTTTGTTGACTTAGAAAGGTTAGACAAAAGTGAGAAAAGGTTAGACGAGAGGTTAGATCTCACTTTTATCTCATCTTTGGCTGATGTCAAAAGGTTAGACAAAAGTGAGAAAAGGTTAGACGAGAGGTTAGATCTCACTTTTATCTCATCTTTTGCCGAGTTGGAAAGGTTAGAAAAAAATGAGAAAAGGGTTAGATGAAGGGTTAGATCTCACTTTTATCTCACCTTTTTCTCACTTTTGTCTCACCTTGAGAGTGAGTAAAAGGTTAGATGAAAGTGAGAAAAAGGTTAGACGAAAGTGAGAAAAGGTTAGAAAAAAAGTGAGATGTAACCTTTTTCTCACCTGGGGGGGCGTGGCTTGGACGGTTAGATAAAAGTGAGAGTCTCACCTTTGTCTAACCTTTTTCGAATTGTTAAAGGTGAGAGAAAAGTGAGAGTCTCACCTTTGTCTAACCTTTTTCGAATTGTTAAAGGTGAGAAAAAAGTGAGAGTCTCACCTTTGTCTCATCTTTAGCTTTTTGTAAAAGGTGAGACGAAAGTGAGAAAAAAGTGAGATAAAAGTGAGTATCACCTCCGTCTAACCTTTAACTTTTTGTCAAAGGTGAGACGAAAGTGAGAAAAAGGTGAGATAAAAGTGACATCACCTCTGTCTAACCTTTAGCTTTTTGTTAAAGGTGAGAAAAAAGTGAGATAAAAGTGAGAATTGGGTGAGAAAAAAGTGACATGTCACTTTTTTCTAACCTTTGAAAATTTGAAAAAGGTTAGAAAAAAGTGACATGTAACCTTTTTCTAACCTTTGAAAGTTTGAAAAAGGTTAGAAAAAAAGTGACATGTAACCTCTTTCTAACCTTTGGAATTTTGAAAAAGGTTAGAAAAAAGTGACATGTAACCTTTTTCTAACCTTTGGAATTTTGAAAAAGGTTAGAAAAAAGTGACATGTAACCTTTTTCTAACCTTGGAAAAGTGAGAAAAAAAGTGACGTAACTTTTTTCGAATTTTCAAAGGTGAGAAGAAAGTGAGAGTCTCACCTTTTTCTCACTTCTGTTGTAACTTTTTCTACCTTAGGTTTCGAAAACCGGTCCAAAAAAGTGAGAAAAAAGTGAGAAAAGGGGGGTAACTTTTGGGTCGACCCATGCCTAACCCTAACCCTAACCCTAACCCTAACCCTAACCCTAACCCTAACCCTAGCCCTAGCCCTAGCCCAAGCCCTAGCCCTAGCCCTAGCCCTAGCCCTAGCCCTAGCCCTAGCCCTAGCCCTAGCCCTAGCCCTAGCCCTAGCCCTAGCCCTAGCCCTAGCCCTAGCCCTAGCCCTAGCCCTAGCCCTAGCCCTAGCCCTAGCCCTAGCCCTAGCCCTAACCAACTCGTACACCAACTCTTAAACCAACGCGTACACCAACGTGTACACCAACGCGTACACCAACTCTTACACCAACTCGTACACCAACTCGTTCACCAACTCGTACACCAACTCGTACACCAACGCGTACTCCAACTCTTAAACCAACTCGTACACCAACGCGTACACCAACACGTACACCAACGCGTACACCAACGCGTACACCAACGCGTACACCAACGCGTACACCAACGCGTACACCAATGCGTACACCAATGCATACACCAACTCGTACACCAACTCGTACACCAACTCGTACATCAACTCGTACACCAACTTGTACACCAAATTGACAACAACTCGTACACCAACTCATACAACTCATACACCAACTCTTAACCCAACTCGTATACCAACTCGTACACCAACTCGTACACCAACTCGTACACCAACTCGTACTCCAACTCTTAAACCAACTCGTACACCAACGCGTACACCAACGCGTACACCAACTCGTACACCAACTCGTACACCAACTCGTACATCAACTCGTACACCAACTTGTACACCAAATCGTACACCAACTCATACAACTCGTACTCCAACTCGTACACCAAATCGTACACCAACTCGTACACCAACTCCTACACCAACTCGTACTCCAACTCGTACACCAACTCGTACACCAACTCGTACACCTACTCATACACCAACTCGTACACCAACTCGTACACCAACTCGTACATCAACTCGTACACCAACTTGTACACCAAATTGACACCAACTCGTACACCAACTCGTACAACTCGTACTCCAACTCGTACACCAAGTCGAACACTAACTCGTACACCAACTCCTAAACCAACTCGTACTCCAACTCGTATACCAACTCATACACCAACTCTTACACCAACGCGTACACCAACTCATTCACCAACTCGTACACAACTCGCACACCAACTCGTACACCAACTCGTACGCCAACTCGTACTCCAACTCTTAAACCAACTCGTACACCAACTCTTAAACCAACTCGTACACCAACGCGTTCACCAACGCGTACACCAACTCTTACACCAACTCGTACACCAACTCGTTCACCAACTCGTACACCAACTCGTACACCAACTCGTACTCCAACTCTTAAACCAACTCGTACACCAACGCGTACACCAACACGTACACCAACGCGTACACCAACGCGTACACCAACGCGTACACCAACGCATACACCAACTCGTACACCAACTCGTACACCAACTCGTACATCAACTCTTACACCAACTTGTACACCAAATTGACACCAACTCGTACACCAACTCGTACAACTCATAAACCAACTCTTAACCCAACTCGTTCACCAACTCGTACACCAACTCGTACACCAACTCGTACACCAACTCGTACTCCAACTCTTAAACCAACTCGTACACCAACGCGTACACCAACGCGTACACCAACGCGTACATCAACTTGTACACCAAATCGTACACCAACGCATACACCAACTCGTACACCAACTCGTACACCAACTCGTACATCAACTCGTACATCAACTTGTACACCAAATCGTACACCAACGCATACACCAACTCGTACACCAACTCGTACACCAACTCGTACATCAACTCGTACATCAACTTGTACACCAAATCGTACACCAACTCATACAACTCGTACTCCAACTCGTACACCAAATCGTACACCAACTCCTACACCAACTCCTACACCAACTCGTACTCCAACTCGTACACCAACTAGTACACCAACTCGTACACCAACTCGTACACAAAATCAAACACCAACTCGTACACATACAAACTCGTACACCAACTTGTACTCCAACTCGTACACCAACTCGTACACCAACTCGTACACCAACTCGTACACCAACTCATACACCAACTCGTACACCATCTCTTAAACCAACTCATACACCAACTCTTAACCCAACTCGTACACCAACTCGTACACCAACTCGTACACCAACTCGTACACCAACTCATACACCAACTCGTACACCAACTCGTACACCAAATCGTACACCAACTCGTACACTAACTTGTACACCAAATTGACACCAACTCGTACACCAACTCGTACAACTGGTACTCTAACTCGTACACCAAATCGTACACCAACTCGTACAGCAACTCCTACACCAACTCGTACTCTCGTATACCAACTCGTACACCAACTCTTACACCAACTCGTACACCAACTCGTTCACCAATTGGTACACCAACTCGTACACCAACTCGTACACCAAGTCGTACACCAACTCAGACACCAACTCGTACACCAACTCGTACACCAACTCGTACACCAACTCGTACTCCATCTCTTAAACCAACTCGTACACCAACTCTTAAACCAACTCGTACACCATTGCGTACACCAACGCGTACACCAACTCTTACACCAACTCTTAAACCAACTCGTACACCAACTCGTACACCAACTCGTACACCAACTTGTACACCAACGCGTACACCAACGCGTACACCAACGCATACACCAACGCGTACACCAACTCGTACACCAACTCGTACATCAACTCGTACACCAACTTGTACACCAAATTGACAACAACTCGTACACCAACTCGTACAACTCATACACCAACTCTTAACCCAACTCGTTCACCAACTCGTACACCAACTCGTACACCAACTCGTACACCAACTCGTACACCAACTCGTACTCCAACTCTTAAACCAACTCGTACACCAACGCGTACACCAACGCGTACTCCAACTCTTAAACCAACTCGTACACCAACACGTACACCAACACGTACACCAACGCGTACACCAACGCGTACACCAACGTGTACACCAACGCATACACCAACTCGTACGCCAACTCGTACACCAACTCATACATCAACTCGTACACCAACTCGTACACCAACTCGTACACCAACTCGTACATCAACTCGTACACCAACTTGTACACCAAATTGACACCAACTCGTACACCAACTCGTACAACTCATACACCAACTCTTAACCCAACTCGTTCACCAACTGTACACCAACTCGTACACCAACTCGTACACCAACTCGTACTCCAACTCTTAAACAACTCAAACACCAACTCGTACACCAACTCGTACATCAACTCGTACACCAACTTGTACACCAAATTGACACCAACTCGTACACCAACTCGTACAACTCATACACCAACTCTTAACCCAACTCGTTCACCAACTCGTACACCAACTCGTACACCAACTCGTACACCAACTCGTACTCCAACTCTTAAACCAACTCGTACACCAACGCGTACACCAACGCGTACACCAACGCGTACACCAACGCGTACACCAACGCGTACACCAACGCGTACACCAACGCATACACCAACTCGTACACCAACTCGTACACCAACTCGTACTCCAACTCTTAAACCAACTCGTACACCAACGCGTACACCAACGCGTACACCAACGCGTACACCAACGCGTACACCAACGCGTACACCAACGCATACACCAACTCGTACACCAACTCGTACACCAACTCGTACATCAACTCGTACATCAACTTGTACACCAAATCGTACACCAACATCAATCGTACAACTCGTACACCAAATGTACACCAACTCGTACACCAACTTCTTCACCAACTCGTACTCCAACTCGTACACCAACTCGTACACCAACTCGTACACCAACTCGTACACAAAAAAATCAAACACCAACTCGTACACATACAAACTCGTACACCAACTTGTACTCCAACTCGTACACCAACTCGTACACCAACTCATACACCAACTCTTAACCCAACTCGTACACCAAATCGTACACCAACTCGTACACTAACTTGTACACCAAATTGACACCAACTCGTACACCAACTCGTACAACTCGTACTCCAACTCGTACACCAAATCGTACACCAACTCGTACACCAACTCCTACACCAACTCGTACTCCAACTGGTATACCAACTCGTACACCAACTCTTACACCAACTCGTACACCAACTCGTTCACCAATTCGTACACCAACTCGTACACTAAATTGTACACCAAATTGACACCAACTCGTACACCAACTCGTACAACTTGTACTCCAACTCGTACACCAAATCGTACACCAACTCGTACACCAACTCCTACACCAACTCGTACTCCAACTCGTATACCAACTCGTATCACCAACTCTTACACCAACTCGTACACCAACTCGTTCACCAATTTGTACACCAACTCGTACACCAACTCGTACACCAACTCGTACACCAACTCGTACACCAACTCGTACTCCAACTCTTAAACCAACTCGTACACCAACTCTTAAACCAACTCGTACACCATTGCGTACACCAACGCGTACACCAACTCTTACACTAACTTGTACACCAAATTGACACCAACTCGTACACCAACTCGTACAACTCGTACTCCAACTCGTACACCAAATCGTACACCAACTCGTACACCATCTCCTACAACAACTCGTACTCCAACTCGTATACCAACTCGTACACCAACTCTTACACCAACTCGTACACAACTCGTTCACCAATTCGTACACCAACTCGTACACTAACTTGTACACCAAATTGACACCAACTCGTACACCAACTCGTACAACTCGTACTCCAACTCGTACACCAAATCGTACACCAACTCCTACACCAACTCCTACACCAACTCGTACTCCAACTCGTATACCAACTCGTACACCAACTCTTACACCAACTCGTACACCAACTCGTTCACCAATTCGTACACCAACTCGTACACCAACTCGTACACCAACTCGTACACCAACTCGTACACCAACTCGTACTCCAACTCTTAAACCAACTCGTACACCAACTCTTAAACCAACTCGTACACCATTGCGTACACCAACGCGTACACCAACTCTTACACCAACTCTTAAACCAACTCGTACACCAACTCGTACACCAACTCGTACACCAACTCGTACACCAACTCGTTCACCAACGCGTACACCAATTCGTACACCAACTCGTACTCCAACTCTTAAACCAACTCTTAAACCAACTCGTACACCAACGCGTACATAAACACGTACACCAACGCGTACACCAACTCTTAAACCAACTCGTACACCGACTCGTACACCAACTCGTACACCAACTCGTACACCAACTCGTTCACCAACTCGTACACCAACTCGTACACCAACTCGTACTCCAACTCTAAAACCAACTCTTAAACCAACTCGTACACCAACGCGTACATCAACTTGTACACCAACGCGTACACCAACGCGTACACCAACTCTTAAACCAACTCGTACACCAACTCGTACACCAACGCGTACACCACTGCGTACATCAACGCATACACCAACTTGTACACCAACTCGTACACCAACTCGTACACCAACTCGTACTCCAACTCTTAAGCGTAATGCTTGTTTACATATATTTTGCGATGAACAAATAACCAAAGCGGGATTTGAAAAAGTACCCAACGGCAGTGCATTGCCCAAGGGAGGTACAGTGCACAAGGGAGGTACAGTGCCCAACGGAGGTACATTACCTAAGGGCAATACAGTGCCCAAGGGCAATACAGTGCCCAAGGGAGGTACATAGCCAAAGAAGGTACACTACCAAAGGCTTGTACAGTGCCAGAGGAAGGAACAGAGCCCTAGGGAGGCACAGCTTGACCCCTGTTGGTTCCTCTAATTTTCAATTTTTCATGCAATGATCTTAATATAACTACAAAAAAAAATTGCAAAAGTCCAGCTTACTTGTGCTTTTAAAAACGTTTATTTAACTTAGTCTGAAACCTAGTTTTACATGTTCGTTTTAAACAGTCATGATTTTTTTAAATACTTAAGTGTCTCATAATATAACCGTTTCCTGCAGACATAATAATAAAATGGGTTTTTCCAACTGATAATTTTTGATAATTGGATCAATATTGGTTCCATGCCAGTGATTTAATAACCCTTTGAAATTCCCAGAAGTGGAGAGGTGACTTTAACGGGTCACCTCCTTCCTCATCTTAAAATGATTTCCTCCGCAGCATTTACTTTTTAATCTTTATTTTCTTTTTAAATAATGTAGACTCTACAAAAATACACTGACTGCCTTTACATCAAACAGTGAGATTTCTGTCCTTTTGGTAAAAACAAATTTATGTAAGCTACTGCTGTAAAATAAATACAGAAAAGGGGACTTTATTTTAACATTAATACGAGAAGAAAACAAGTCTGGCTGACTTTAACCAGTCAAGGTTGTAAACAACCATTATGCTTACACTTTGCGATGAACAAATAACCAAAGCGGGATTTGAAAATGCGTACAATGAGGAATGCCTCTGATTGGTGTCTAGAGCGTCTTAAACACGCCCAATTATGTTAATGAGCCCAAGTTTACCAGGAATGCACGGCCCACTAATGCCAGTACCAACCAGTTCAAATTTACATACAAAGGTTTAGTGTGTTGTACTTTGAGTCTATTGGCTTTTGACTCGGTTCAATATTTTTTTCTGATTTGCAAACTTGATTAAATGAGACCCTGGATCTCACAATCAACATAAAAAAAATTTGATCTGATAATACTTATAAGTGATCAGGTCAACAGCTGACGAGCCATGGGGGGAAGCCTGCTGGGCAAAGATATTCATTGGGGTGGGTTAGGGTTAATGTGTCGAATAATTCATTTGAGCATCTTGTTTTATCTCAAGGGGGAGGGTGAGTGGGGAGTGGTTACTGCCCCCTGTCCCCCCCCCCCTCGGTTATGCTACTGAAAAATTAACTAGAACAAGATTTGAACGTGCTACCTCCGAAGTATTGTGCCGGCATTCTACCAACTAAGCTGTCCCGTCCTATTGTTGGCAGTCTCCCTATTTTGTCAATATCTTTGTTTGTGGGTGTTCAAGTATTTTTTTATTATTAAAATTGCAGATTCGCTAATAAAATATCACACCTTAGGATAGACACAACTGATTTACAAGGTTTTCAAAGGTCTGTTCCTTGACTTTGATAGTATTTCGGGCTAACAAATGCAAAATGTGTTGATACCTCATTTGCAGCATTTTTATATATAAAGTACATGTACTCGTACTCAGAGATCTGATTAATTGGTGCTCGGCTGTTGGACTCAGTAATACAGATATCAGAATACTCAGTACTCCGACACTTGTACTTGTACTTGTACTCGATGGCCCAAGTACTTGTACTTGAGTACTACTTGGCCACCCTGGTACTCGGCAGTACTTGATACTCAACTGAAAAGTACTTGGCTACAACACTGCAACCATGAATGATCAGAGAAGCATGTAAATGTTGTTGGACAGTGAAACAGTGGGCTGAACAATCTGCCAGATAGTAGGAGAGTTAAGTTTACCATGTGGTGTAGTAATTTGTTAGAGAGAGGAAAGATCCTGTGTTATCCCTTAGGGGAGTTAGATTGTCTTTTTTTTTTTTTTACAAATATATTCTGTAGGAATCATTTACTTTCACCAGCAGTCGTTCAGAGTCAATTTTTTTCCAAGGTTTTCAAAGTTACTTCTGTGCAGCAAACTCTGCCTCAACTATTCGTTTGTATTCATCCAGTCCACCCTCCATTGACTTCACATCACCGTTTGCACAAACCCATAACTCCTTGCAGGTCAACCGTATAAGACTTTCGTCGTGAGATACAAGCATTACACCTCCCTGGTAAAAAAAATTTATATAATAAATTAAAAATGTTTAATCTTTTTTTAAATCAAGGATTTGATGATAAAAATACAAAAAACATTGGAAATTGAAGTCCTGCCGTCGATTTCACCCAACTCTTCCTAACATAGGATTAATCTTAGGACTTAGGACGAGTTAAGTTCCGTATCCATAGACGTTAGGACGCATTGAACCCATCCTAAGTTAGGACGAGTTACTCATCCTAACTCGAGATAGGATTAATCCTAGCGCTTCGTGAAATCGGCTGCAGGCCCCCTGGATGCCACAGTTAACTCAAGAAAGGTTACCACAGTGCGTATATGGACTTCGTCAGAAATTTTTGAGCAGTGGACATTTTGCATGGTTTTTCAAACAACAAACAAAGCATGAAGCCGGAGCCAGAGGCCAAGCCCAGGTTGGGAAAACGCCAACGGCTTGATATTCAACTCTTTATTTAACCATTCATTACTGTATTATCAACCCAAATACAACCATGGCTGATATTGTTTTTGATTTTTTTTTTTTTTAAATTGAAACAGAAATGTTTTTAGAAATGTAGGGACCATGTTAACATGGGAAACATTGGAAAATGTTAGTTGAAAAATGGCAATCTGAGATGACCTTTATGTTGACCTGTTTGGTTGAGTAGAAGTACATGTTCACCTTGTGGCCAATAGTGGCTACTATGTGCATGTGTGGTACAAACTCTGGCCTGCCCCAAAAAGCCCAATTCTAACCCCCTCCCTCCCCCCCCCAAAAAAACCCCAACAACAACAAACAGTGTAGCACATTTGACTGAAGTTCTGATGGCCTATTCATCGGAATGTGCGTTCAAATTCCGATTGTGCCATTTGTATCCTTGAGCAATATGCTTAACCATAAATTGCTTCTCTTAACCCAGGTGTGTAAATGGGAACCTGTGAGGGCTGAGATAACATTATATTGGATTAACCGTTTAAAACTATCAAGCAGCTTGATGTTGTAAATGTATGCTCCCCAGGGAGTCGAGAACATTTGCGGATTGGTTTAAAGTATGCCTGATGAAGAGCGATAATGTTAAGCGCCTTGATCTAGCTACTAGGATATATGGGTGCTATATAAGAACCAAGTATCAGGCAAAATAAGTTGTTTTTTTTCCATAGGAGGTCCTCAAACGAAAGGGTCGGTAGGTCACTTTATTTGTTATTCTTATTTTTATATTTGATATTTTATTGGGGAATTTAAACTCTTTGGTGTTAAAATATTAAGTCCAAACACAAAACAAAACACTTTTACTGTGTTGAACTTTTTCGATGAATTTTAAATGAAGAATTTGGAAAAAAAAAATAATAAAATTCACAAGTTCAGTTGCGATGCAAATGGTCAATCGGACGAGGACAAACAATTTTTTTTTTGGGGGGGGGGCCTATTATTATCATTGTTAAAACCCCAAGACTTACCTTGAATGCATTAATAGCTTTACCCAAAGCCTCTACGGTTTCTATGTCCAGATGATTGGTAGGCTCATCAAGAATCAAAAAGTTTGGACTGTCAACGAAAAAAAAAAAGTAAAGAGGGTAACCATACCAATATGAGCAGTTTTGCCAACATTTTCATTGCTGTACCTTATATTGATTCAAAGACAGTAAGCATACCATTAGCAGAAGTTTTGCCAACATTACCATCTAGTACCTTCTCTTGGTTTCGAAGAGATGAAAGCATACCAGAAGCAACAGTTCTGGCAACATTACCCATGATATACCTTTTCTTGATTCAAAGACAGTAAGCATTTTTATTTGTTTACTTACTTTCCCATACACATGAGTGCGAAGGCGACTCGACTCTTCTGCCCTCCCGACAGGCTAGCCACAGATCTTGTGGCCAGTTCTCCGGTCACTCCGAAGCTACCGAGTTGGTGTCTATATCTCTCTATAGTATGCCCTAGAAATAATGTTTACACAAGTATTACGGCCCCCACAAGGTAATTTTGAAATAAAAATAATAATAACTAGTTTTTATTTAGTGCTTACTGTTTTTTATTATTACTACTGTTTTTTTAAAGACAGGTTTTTACAGCCAACTTGGAGGCAACCAACTGCACTACATGCATATGGACCACTTCGGTAGTACAGACATTTTTCTAGCTGTATCTTTAACTGTTCCCCAAAATAGTGTGGAAACTTACATGTGAACTTCTTGGAGATTGCCTGGAACTGGTTGTCTGTAAATTGCCCTGTGTGACACAGCCCTAAAACTCATAGTATCTTTTGGCGATTATTAAGAACAAACAAACTATAGACCGTGCAAGTCTCGAGAAAATTTGAACATTAGAACCTGTTAAAAGTGCGCGAGCTTGTTGCCTTCAAGCATTAAAGCTATGTATGTGGGACCTAAGTGGTCCCAAAAATGTTTGCATACACTTCAGATTTGCATGGTCTATTGTTCTTAGCAAAATTGCTTGAACAAACATTAGGGAGCGTCTCAAAAGTCTGTATGGTAGAAAGTTCTTAATGGGTCGATTAGGTATTCCAGCGAGTGGATATGGACCTGTCCCTTTGACCAACGCAAGGTTCCTGCCACTGGACTGTTAAAAATGCTAACCCTTATGTCTAGTTGTATAGGATAGTACCCATAGTTCGGCACAATGTTGTGATTCAGCGGAATGTTCCGACAGTCCACTGGATAGGTACGTTCCTTTGTGCCTAGAGTGTGCACGACTTTTGAGACGTTCCCTTATTAGGCTGAACATCACTGAAATGGAAAGAGCCATCACGAAGTTAGGTACTGAAGTGTTCCACCTCTACCATAAAACAGTTTGTAAGGAACAGTTGAAGATGATGATGTTATGACACCATGCACTTATCTTGGAGTGTACGTTCATTTATTATTAACTCAACCACATGATTTGTGGTATAAACGCCCCCCAAAACTTGAAATTATAATTCCACAGATTATTGTTTGCAGCGATGGGACTCTACTTCATGACTCAAGTAGTTCATACAGGATTACTTCAGTCCAATCAGCTTGAAATCTGACTCCAACCAGAGTAACAAAGATCACGACGCCATTTTTGTTCACCAGTGTCGTATGCCACACTGGGGCATGATCAAATGCGCAAATTAAGTCTCTGGTGTTTATCAAGCACTGTGTGTTATGAATTAATGGTATTCTTCTAAAATGAAAATTCAAGATAAAAAAACTCACCTGGAAAACGAGATAATACAACTTCAATTGGCGTCTGGTCCATGTCTAGTTGGTCTACATGATGCTGACTGAAGTAACCCACTCGTAGATTTCTGTGTTTGTGAAGGACACCCGCCACTGGATTTTGCTCGCCAATCAGAATCTTGAGTAACGTTGTCTTACCAGAGCCATTCTCACCAACCTGTGATAAAAGAAAATTACTAATCAATCATCGCCACTCATAAGTAACTTGGGTAGGGAGCCTTGGGCCGCATTTACTTAGAGCTAAGATTGATCCTCACTGAGAATGGACCTTATTTGCTAAGAAAAGACTGATCCCATAATTTTTTGATACTGATAACTCATCTGGCTGTGTCGTCATAATCAAAGCAGGCCAGTGGCAGTGTGGCTGTACATAGAATTATGAACTCTCACCCAGTCACTGCACGTGCGAGCACTCTCCATAGATAATAGATACAGGGGGAGAGTGCGCATGCAGTAATGAGGTGAGAGTTCATGATTCCATGTACAGCCACAGACCTGCTTTGATCATGACGACACAGCGCCTTTTAGAAGAATCTTAGCTCTTAGTGAAATCGGCCTTCGAGTTCCCAACCAGTGCTAGAAATAACCACTGAACCACTGTCCAGTTTTAACATTGGAAAGTGACCCCACAACTGAACAAATCATACAGTCTAGTGTTTTTCCAAAGTTTAAAGTTTCCCAACTCCATGATAAATGAGAAGTGAGACGTGAAATGTGAAGACCCCATGGCTAGTGAAAATTCTTCCCACACACAGGGTCCACCTGCTAATTTTGGCGTCAAAGTCCCTACAAATACAAAAAAAGGATAAAAACTATCTTTTGAAAAATTTTGAAGGACTATCACTTACTATACACGTCCGTGATTCCATATTCGCCGAAATGTCAATCTTTTTGAATATTGGTTTATCCTTTGTGTAGTAGAATTCAACTTCATCGAGCTGGAGAATTGGCGGAGACAACTTCTCAAACTCTGCCGGGAATCTAAAAGGGGATGAATACAAACAGAAAAAACAACTATGTAATTTCGCCGCCATCTTGGAAGTAGAATGCAGTCTCCGTTTAGAGAGGAATTGCAAAGTTAAAGAAGCGCTAACTCAAGGTTAGCATCAAGGTTGTTTTTAAAGGTTTTCGCGGTTCAACCTCAAGTTACTTCTAGTTACCGCTTGTTTAACACTGCATTTCTCCCTTGTTGCTTTGATTACTTTTGGTCTGATTTTGGTGAGACTATCATTCAAAACAAAATAACACTGGCCACAAATAAGAAAGGTAAACAAACAGGATGTGGACCTAGTCAACTGTTGCTACTTGGCCAATGAAGCTGGCCCCAGCCTTTCTGTTTAAACTGTCTTTGCTATTTTTGATGTGATTTTCCTCAACTTAAGTAAGAAATAAAAGAAGCAAATAATCAATTATTCTAATAAAAATTTTGTATCTCTGATAGTTTATTTGAATTGTGGCAAAGAGTCCGAGTTTAATCCAGAGAACTTTACGCACAATGTTCTCAGACCAACAGCCAAGGTTTTCTGTGAACTTACTTATTTGAAATCAGTCTCATAATTCAAAAAATTCAAAAACTTGTCTTAAAATATTTCTGTTCGTTCAAGCCCCTTGAGTACCTTATTGGTAGACAAGTGCGCTACATTAAACTATATATTATTGTTATTAATGATGGATGCAAAGCTCAAAGTAAGATTTCAGTTTACTTTTCCAGTTAAATAGTTTGAAATTCTGATGAATCTTGATGACATAAACAGGGAACCACAGCTGCTGGTTTTTAAGGAAGCATTCACAAATTTGCCCAATTGAAGGGGGGGGGGAATACCTGACAAGATTTTACAAAAGTAATAAAGCTGGAACTCACTTTAGGATGACATCTGGATCACGCTCCACTGGTTTTAAAACTGGCCTGTAAATAAGAGGTGTTCCTAAATGTTTACAAAGTAAACAAGCTTAAGGTTGGACAATACAGTATTGATCAATTAACGTATGGATTGATCACTAATCAATTTATCGATAATAAGTCTCTCGATGAACCATGGGTGTTTCCATCTCTTAATACTCACTCTTACACTCAGTCACGCACACACCTACTTTAATGAGTCATCAACACTCAAGCATTCAATTACTCACTCACTCAATGAGCAATCAATTATCCGATCCACCTGTTAAATACCCGCTTGAACGAAAAACGCCAACAAGTGATCTTTGCTGAAATCATGTATTCAATCAATAAGAAAATCTAGTTCGCATGACATTAAACAGATTTTGATTGTAAAATTTTTCTTTTATTCTAGATGCCCTTATCTGGTGCTTTTTCAGGGAGTCTCGAAAAGCCCCATGGCTTTATCACTCATGTGGCGTCATAATAGTGGGCGCTTCGTTTTGTATAGCTGCTTTGTTGCAATACAAAGCACCATCCCACAGATGACGCCAAAGTATTGTAATTTTGACTCATGTCGTCAACGGCAGAAGGGTAGCTAGTTTTTAAAAATCTTGAGTTTGGGGCCTACTTTTTTGATCGATAATTGCGACAAAATTCAGAAGTGTAAACATATCAAGATTACAATGCAATGACAGCCAAAGACATTTCATTATGAACAAGTTGAAATGGCATTGCTGTTTAAACGCGCCATAATACATACAGTTTGAAGTGATTGAACATGACCTGACCTTATCATGTCAAAAGAGGGCGCTATGTTTAAGTCAACAAAAGTCACCAATGGTAAAAGAGGGGGTATGAGTGCTGTGTATTCAGAAAGTTGCGACATGGAGGGACTGGTTTTCTTCAGTCACGTGGTTGCTGAATGCCATTTCCGGTCCAAATGCAGCACAACCCAATGAGCAGACTAGTCTGGCCACCCTGTGTGGGCACATGCATTTTTTGGACCGAAAACGCCTTCTAATTGCAAATTGTTGCAACCCTCTCAATACACAGCTCTGGTTTGGCACATGTACTTACAGCTTTTCCAGCATCTTGATCTTACTCTGTACCAGAGCTGCTCTGTTAGCATTGTATCTGAACCTATTAATGAAGACCTAAAAATACAAAAACAGACAAAATCAATAATGAGGACAGTTCCATTTAGCCCAAACTGACAAGTGAGTGTTGCGTTACCAAACTCATTGAAGTTCAACGACCATTATTGAAAAACCATTCAACGGCAGGGTTTGTGTCTGTTGGGACAACTGTGCACAGAACTGAAATTTTTACATGTGGGTACTGTCTAGATACATTTACCACGTGAAAAACAAATATCATGCTGGCATAGTTTATCCGTCAAACAAAAACACAGTGGGTGATATTGAATGGACAGACAGTAGGAGGGTTGACTGTGTACTGTGTAGATGCATTCACCCCATGATATCATTTTTCAGGCAGGCATAGTTTATCTGTCATTTAAAACCACTGTGGGTTGTCACAGAAAGGTATTTATAAATGGAAATCTAAGTGTGTTGAATCGGTTTTGAGCTAGCTGTTTGAGGCCTTGATAATTTTACCTCAACTTCGTCTTGGTAAAATTATCAATTAGAACCAGCATCTTTAAACAAGTTTAAAACATCTTCCCAATTCACTGCTCTTTGATTCCCTTGTGATCATGTTGAATGGTCAGACAGTAGAAGCATCACAACTAAGCTGATTGAACTCTTTCTTCTCTGCAATATTTTGTCCCTGCTTATCATCTTTCTGGACTAAGCAGTCAAACTGTGCTTAGCTCTCCCCCTATTTCGCAATAGTTCAGAGCCCAACAAAAATGCTTAATGCAGAAACAGCCTGCTTTATAGCAGAAACAGGCCATCAACCAAAACACCATTTAGTGTATACTAATTGTGACAGGTTCCCTCCTCATTTTTGCTTAACAGAAAAATAAGCTAAGCACCCTTTTCTCTGTTAAACAGCTTTGATGAAATTCATGCCAGGAGACAGACCCAATCACTTTACCTGTACATGGGCTCTCAATTGTTGCTGTGCTTCAAATTCCTTCTGCTGGTTGGACAGGCGTTCGGTTTTCGTCTTGAAGAACATTTCGTAATCACCTCTGTACGAATCCAATGTTTTCGAGTGGAGGTAAAGAATATCCGTGGAAACAACGTCCAGGAAGTTTTTGTCATGGGAGACGACTAGAAGAGTGGTCGGCCAACTCTGTCAGGGTGAAAATTGATCAATCTTAAAAGTCAAGTTTATTCTTCAACACATACAATTTGAAAAACAAGCAGTGTGACCAGCAAAACATTCTAGTATTGTGTAGTGTGAACAGGCATGCACCCATCATGCTATGCTATGTTTCCCCTATACAAAGAAGGAAAAGGGTACTTGATATCATGCTCGAAATCTCACCACTGTTTATCATTGTATTCGGCATATGGGAGGCAGGTCCGAGTTTTCAGCATAACCTGAGGGCTAACGGCCAAGGGTTGGGCTAACGGCCAAGGGTTGGCCTATTCCAAAGAAGACATCCCACATTTTCCCCAAAAAGAGAAAAGAAAGAAAAAAATCCCCTTGCGTTTTTTTTAGAATGTTTGATGTCTGTACTGTTTGGTCAAGGTTTCATTGATACACCAAACGTTCTCGCAAACAAATTAATCGGGAAGTTCTGAAAAAATAACACTGCTCAGAGGCACAGTAAAAATTGTTTACTACCGCCGTGACATGGTTTAATCTGTCAGAATTTTTTCTGTGTTACACTGTGTTGAACGAACCTGTAGGTAGCTCTCCAGCCATAAGATGGCTTTTATATCTAACATGTTTGTGGGTTCGTCAAGTAGCAATAAATCTGGCTTGGAGAAGAGTGCTCTTGCTAGCGCCAGTCGCATCCTCCAACCTCCAGAAAACTCCCTGTGGCAAAAGAAATGGGAGATAGATAGATAGATAAAAACATGACTATCCCACAAAGGGGAATGGCCTCAATTCAAACGGTGCAGACATTTGTAATTACATATGGGACATTACAACAAACTTGCAGTTGAAATGGACAAATAGGAATAAAATTTAACATTAAAATGAGAAATAAGAACTCAAAGACTAAGATTTACAAGATTTGTAAAATTTATTATTTACAAGCTTTAACATACACAAAAAAGTCATATGTAAAAAAAAAAAAAATCCAAGAATAGCACAGCTATCTCTAACTGTTGTAAAAACAATCACAGTTGGGACAAACAAAATTGTTGCAGAATGTGAACAATGTACACCTAAAACCAAAGAGTGCATTCCTATAGAGTACAACATACATGTGTTGTAACTAGGCTACAAAATGTTCAAAGCAGAACCTGTTTGAGCATAATATTACCCAATCACTCCATCTTATTTCACCATCATTGGAAAGATCCAATCTTTCTCTATTCAAACATTGTAAACTTGGGTATGTAGGGTGAGCAGGGACACAACTATATCACAAGAAGTCTTTAT
This sequence comes from Pycnopodia helianthoides, assembly GCA_032158295.1. Lineage (NCBI taxonomy): Eukaryota > Metazoa > Echinodermata > Asteroidea > Forcipulatida > Asteriidae > Pycnopodia > Pycnopodia helianthoides. The sequence continues at coordinate 29,426 of CM063260.1, forward strand.
GCTCAGGCTTGGATGCTTTTTTGAGTTGTAATCTTGGGCGAAAAAAGTCACAAATGATAAAGAAGAGGGGGTATGAGTGCAGTCGACACAAGTCTCCTGTAGTAAGGAAAGGGTTAAACAGTAATCAATGAAACAAAGACATTTTGGATGAGCAGCCTACCTTGTTTTCATTCTTTGCATGTCTTGTGAGAATCCCAATCCAGCTAGGATCATCCCGGCCCTGTCGATGAAAATTACAATTAATAAATCTTGCATCATTTTCACACGAAGATTCACAATTCATACAATTGGACCGGACTAAAGTTCCTTCCAGCCTCACTTTGATTTACACTGATTTGCATACTAACGGTTACTTACTTTGCAGGAGCTTTATCGGCCTCTATCTCTTCAAGACTTGCGTACACCTGCGACAATCTACCACTGACACTGGGATCTGCACCACCCGGACTTAACACAGACAAAAGAAAACATTCATGTTCATAATTTATCCCAGTAAACAGTCAACCCTCCCACTGAACGACCATTCAATATCATCCACTATGGTTGTGAATGACAAATTTAGTATGCCAGCCTGCAATACAATATCATATGGTGAATGCGGGCCTGGAATTCCATCTTTTGAGAGGGCAAGGCCCTTTTCATTTTTGCAAAAGACACTTTCATTGGAAAATCTTCAAGTCTATGGGAAATTTTTGAAGGGGCACCAAGGTCAAGAAAGGGGTCAACAGAGGCCATGGCCTACAAGGCCCTCGAATGCATCTACATTGTACATGTACACAGTCAGCCCTCCTACTGTCTGACCATTCAATACCACCCACTGTGGTTTTGAATGATAGATAAACTATGCCAGCCAGAAACATTACATGTTCAAAGCATCTACTCAGTACACAGTCAACCCTCCTACTGTCTGACCATTCAATATCATCCACTGTGGTTAAGAATGATAAACTATGCCAGCCTGCAATATGATATCATGTGGTACACACATGTACCAACAGTTGCGCCACCATTTACAAACCATGCAAGTGAAAGGTTTCAAATTGCTGGAAAATGTTACTTAGAATTTGTGGGTTAAATTTTGTTTTCGGCACTCATCAACCCACAGGAGACAGCTACAGGTGGGGTTGGAAAACAAAAAAATTATTCATAGCTTTATAGCTTTGCAAACAAAGTATTTTTTTGCTGATTAACCCCAAACCCCTAGATTCAGACAGCTAGAGACCCTTCTAAAATACTCCAGTCTAAGGTATCTCAACACCCCAATTTTTAAGGTAATGCCTGGCCAAACGATAAGCACTTGTTGTTTGGGTCTTGTACAATTTCACGTAAATTATAATAATGTATGAAACTATTGTTTTACATTTTTTGTTTGTGTTATCCTGTGACATTAATACATGAAATGACACTTAAACACCCTGTTTCTAATTTACTTCAGAAACTCGACTGCAAAATTCGGGATACAAAACCCTGAGCCGACTAGTGCTGCAGTCTCACCTTGTGGCATTGAGCTTCTCAATGAGTTGTCGTTCCTCCTTCAACAGTCTTTCTCTTGTCACGTCACTCTCTAGCACACTGTCCAAGGCTACCGTGTCGTCTCCCTTTACTTCTTGTTCAACGTGGAGAATACTAATATGAGACTGGATGCGAAGCTCGCCACTGTCAACAATAACAAAAACAGAAGTTAAAATCTTGAAAACACACAATTTCATTTCTTATCTGATAACTCCTTTACCCTGTAGTCTTTATCTATCCCCAATACATCAAAATCCAACCTGATTCTGTTTGATCGAGGCCAGATTTGGTGCTGGAATAGTTTTGTCCAAGCATCTTTCAGGTACCTTCTCAAAACTACTCCAGGATAACTTGCAGACTGACTTCTCTACAGTTGATTTTCCAAACCAGCAAGATATCCCCAACAGTCCAAATATATTGTGGATAAGTTTGAGGGGAAAGTATTGCAACAATATGCATTACATTTACAAAAACCAATCTACGATCCTACCTTTTAAGGGGGACTGTCGTCATTATCATAGCAGGTGTTTGACTCTACATGGATTTATGAACTCTAACCAAGTTACTGCACAGGCGTCGTCACAACAAATAATTAATGGCGCCGATTGTAATGTGAGGGCCAGCACGTGCATGCAGCAACTTGGTTAGAGTTTATAATTCTATGTACAGCCACAGGCCTGCTATGATCATGACGACAGTCCCCTTTTAACTTTTTCAGTGACTAGCCAGCAGGACAAGTAAGTTGTCATTTCACTGGTCCATCAGCTTTTTCACAAGTAGTCCATATTTCAAATGAAATAGGGATGCTTTTCAACACTGAACTAGCCAGCCGGACCACTTGGAGTGAAGTTTGACTGGTTCCGAGGTGTTTTTAAGTGGCATGTCGCCAGCGGACCACTGTTAAGGGAGAACGCTGTAGGGTCTAAAAACTTTGGATCATGTTGTAAACAATAAATACCTTGATATCATTTTGAGTAATGTGCTCTTTCCTGCACCGTTCCTTCCGACGAATCCATACCTTCTTCCAAAGGTCAACGTCAAGTTTGCTTCCTTTAACAAAACTCTGATGCAGGGGTAAAAATATTAGATTTTAATAATAACAATATTAATGATAGTGGCTTTCTTGTTTGGCGCTTGCATCTATGACTCAGTGACGCCTATGGCGCTCGAACCAGTGTGCCTGGTCACTGGGCCATTTATTTTGTTCCTTAAACCATCTCAGCTCCTTTGAGAGTTAACAGCCTGTGTTGCCAAGTACATGAGTGCACCAAGTTAAATCAATCAAAAGAACCATCTCTGCCTACACAGGCACCCAATTAATCATTGCTGAAGAAAAGCAATTATAGTTAAGTGTAATGCTCAAGGACACAAGTGTCATGACTGGGATTTGAACGCACACCCTGATGACTTAGCCACAGAACTTGAGTCCAATGCACTAAACCGTTCAGCCACGACACGCCAAAAACATGATAATATTAGATCTTTAGACTCTCTAAAGTGTCACCGATTGTCATGAGCTGTCATTATTGTCACATAGTGAAACAATGTCATAAGATCTATCACTTGTCACAGTATGTCATCAACTGTAATGAAGGGCAAGTATGTCACTTACTTGTCACCAAATGCCACATCAAAGTTCTCAATCCTGATGTCTGTTGCCCGACTGTTTCCAGATTCGTCCATTTTTTGTTCCTTTCTGTTGACAGCCTGGCTAGCTGATGCTGTAATGGTAGACCTATTGACAGATAATAATCTAAATTTAATAATCTAAAATCACAGTGGAATTGCTTTCTTTTGATGTTTACTTCTATATTTGTTTACTTTCTTGTTTACCCAAACCACCCCAAAACCCTTCAAAAACGCAACTGCATGTTCTATTTCAGTCTGAGGACTGTACTAGTAGACTGATCATGCTATGAGACAAGCGGCCAAAGAGCTGGAAACACTGCTCTTAATTGTGTATCAATCTAAATTGCTAAACAAAGTGTGATGTCACAATACAAATCACTATGGCGATACAAACAACTCATCTTCAGATGAACCTTAGTGCTTTGAGAAAATCAAGCACATAAGCCGATTTCACAAAGAGTAAAAATTGATCTTCAACTGTGTATCAATCTTAATTGCTAAACAAGGTGTTTCCAATATCAAACGGAGCCCATAGATGGAGACTCAGCCGATGTTTGGAAAAAACCTCAGTGCAAGTTAAGAAATGAAGAAAGCTCCATACCCTGTTTGTTTTGTTGTCGTTTCTTCTTTTTGTGCACGTCGTTCTTGCTTCGCTTTTATCTTTGCTTCTGCTTTTTCCAGTTTCTTTTTGTTAACCGTCTGGAGAGAAAATCAAAGAATTTCCATTTAAATTGTTGGTGAACAAAGAAAAAAACCTATTCAACTGCATGGGTTGTGCATGGTGGCGCAACTGTGCAAGAACTATAACATGTGTTTTCAGATTGCAAGCTGGCAAAGTTAATCTTTATTTCAAAACCACAATGGATGATGGTCAGGCAAAAAAAGAGCCGACTGTGTTCTGTGTAGATGCATTCGCAACATGATATCATATTCACAGGCTGGAATAGCTTATCTGTCATTCAAAACTGTAGTGGATGATATTGAATGGTCAAGCAGTAGGAGGGTTAATGTGTAAAAAGAACGGAAAAAAGTTCACAGTTTCTCAAGAGGCTTCGGTCCCAGAGGCTAATAACTGTGGACAAATTCTTCCTACAAAAACACACTCACCATGGAGTTGTCCTTTTTCACCATCCATATTGAACTGTCATCTTCTCCATTATTTTCAGCTACAAAAAGAAAAGTTCTGCAAAGTTAAAAAAAACTCTTGGTTTTGTAAACACTTGATCATTAAAATACATTACTGTAGTACTGTTCCACCAACCTTCAACTCTTGCACCGATATGCACTGGAGCATCCAGAAGGATCATGCTGGATGTGTTTGTCCCTGATCAGTTCCCCTGGAAGAACATTAAGAAAAGAGATAATGGCTCCAGAGGAAATTTAGGAACACATTTTCTCTGCACACCTTTATTTTGTCGCATCAGTGCTTAATAGTTTACTTGCACAAAAAAAGCTCCATGCAAAAACGTTATATAGTCCTCTGCGTGTACTGATTGTGTTTAGTACATCCTTGGTATTTTAAGCGAGATACAACTGTTTTTACTATTTCAAACTCATGCATAACGCAAGTGCTACTTTAGGAGATACAACATTTTTACACTGACACAACAATTTAATTTTGTATTCACCAAGCAAACTTTCATATCAATTCATTGTCCACACCCGTCAAACCTAGTTATACTCTTTTAAGGAAGTTTTCGGGAAGGGAGGAGGTGGTGGTTGAGTACAACCACAACCAAGTACATGATAACAAGTAGAAAATTATCAAATTATCTAATTTGTCGGAATGTCCTTGTTGAGGGCACAGTAAAAAAGGGTCTTGTTGAGCACAAAGTAGAAACCCACGCAAGTTTTAACTTGCTCTCACAAATCTAAATCTGAAATTAAGTGGTGGGTAGCTGTTTTGGTCAGAATTGCAGAGAGAAAAATAACCTGTAGCACTTTAACCCTAACAGACTAGACCCTTGGGTAAACATACTGCCCAAATCCTTCAATATCCTTCGGATTAAAGTGGTAATAAACCTAAAGTGCCCAAATCCTTTAATATCCTTCAACTTATTGTAAGTATACATATTAGCCCAATCCTTCAAAATCCTTTTGAGACAGAAGTTAGGGAGTCAAAAAATGTCAAAAAAGCCCAAAACCTTCAGAATCCTATTTTGGCTAAGCTGCATAATACATAAAACCTTCAAAATCCTCCTATGTAAAAACAGCCCGGTAGCGCAAGTCCTGCGAAATCCTACCCTAACAAAAACTCATTTTAGCCCAAAGCCTTCGAAATCCTCCTGTGTTGCAGATCCCTAATAGCCCAAATCCTTCACAATCCTGCACTTTGGCAATGAGGATATTGTAGGACTTGGGTTCTTTAGGGTTAATGACTAACTAGTAATAAATGTATGCACTTAGCTTTCGTACTTTGCTCAACAACTACTTCATCAGATGCAATGAAGATGCAACGAATTCAACCAAAATTAAAACTGGCGAGCGCAAGTTGTAAACTGACTCAAAAACTTGCGCAGGTTTCTACTTTGTGCTCAACAGACTTATTTATTTGTGTCAAACTTACACTTTAACAACATTTAGAAGTTTTTCACACAGCTTCAAGATTTCATCTTCCTCCTTGTCTTGGGCAACTTCATGTAAGACTCCACCCACTGCTTCGTAGACATCTTTGGCATTATTGAACTCATCAGCATCCTCCAGAACACCTACCAAATGAAACAGAAAAGGTTGTTGGTAAAAGTTGAAGGATGGAGCTAGGCAGAGGTTAATGCAGAGTTCTCCTTTAATACGCCAGTGGTCTGCTGGCCAAATGCCAGTTAAAACACCTGAGGACCAGTCAGAATTCTGTACAACTAGTCCTGACAAGTCTCATGCTAATGACAATGTTAAAGTAAACCTTAAAATATGGACCAGTGAAACAGCTGGCAGACTAATGAAATGACAAGCTAACTGGTCCTTCTGGCTAGTCACTAAAAAAGTTCAGAGCAAACCCTGTAACGATATTAATACTTGGTCATTAAACATGTATAGCGATCCTTAGTAGCTTCGTTCACGTATTCCTTATGTCTGGAATGGCATGCCTGCTGGGTTCAGAATTGTAAATTTTATCCTTGGGTGACATTATTTTTGAAAATAAAATTAAAATTTACATCTCAGTTATAACGTTCTGTACTGACTCCATATGTGAAAGCTTGCGCGCTCCCACAATATTCGTAGAAAGTTCATCACTTTTGTTTGTGCTTGGAAGCTTAGTATGCATCTTGGTATTGATTATTTACAATAATTCAAGTAATATCACTAAAAGTACAGTACCAACTAATTCACTTTATATAACAAAATAATGCAGTATCGATTACAAACTAACACTAATAAAATGATTTTGCTTCAGTTGATGAGAAAGTTGATCAGAGTTGCTATGCATTTCGCACGTGAGCAAACAAGCTCAAACGTCAACCGGTACACTACCAAGCATGCCAAGAGTGGCTTTTTAAGCTTTGTTTTGGGGGCGAACTTACATTAAAAAAAATATTTAAAAAAAACTACTACAACTAGTATTAGTAAGATGTTTACAACGGAAGCGTGGATCTTCATGTTATTTTCTGAAATATGTCTCCTGTGGATAGGGTAGGGGGCTACTGAGTGTTACATGTTAATTGTGGACTCATCAAAAGTGTAATGGACATGTGATGTATGAAAGAAATTTCAGCTTCTCAAATTAAAAGTTAAATCAGGTAAAATTATGAAAAAACATTAGTTGAAATTTCATTCACATTATTCAACTATTATACATGGTGTAGTGACCGTGTACTTCACTTGTATTGTAGAGAAGCCTTTTTGTTTTACCAAGAATGAAGAAAGAAGGCAGGGGAAGGACATTATTCATAAGTAGCACAGTGCAACGGACAATTCACTACCAAGGCTAGTTTACACCATGACATCTGACCATCTGACCATAGACATGGTGTAAGGATGATATTTATTATTACCATACTAATCATGTACGGTCGATGAGTCAGCAGGCTAGTTCGGTAGTGAGTGTGTAGTCTAGTCTAGTGCAAAGTCAGTGTCGTGTGACAGGCCTTCTACTGCTAACTAAAGATGAAGTTAATTGACAATCTCATGCATCCTTGGCGAGATTAAAATACATAAATTTTACTCACTCATGTCCTTCATAATATTTCAAAATTTGTGTCAATCTTACCAGTCACATAACTCAACAAATCTCCATCAATCGCAGGAAATGCCGACGTCAAAATAACACTGCAAGCCGCCATGTTGAAATTGCACAATGAGAGCGCAAGAATTTAACCTCGATTTCAAATTACAGTTGTGTACAAAGCCGGAAGCGTTGATCACAACATGATACACAACAGTGCACCTGGGAAAGAGTACAAAATAGGATAGTATATCCAGACGTCTTACTATAAGTTTGTATTATATTTGAGAAAGAAACCATACCACCTAAACTTACATGCTCTGTCGTATGAGATCGGAAAATAAATTGAAAACAAGGTGATGACCACGGACAAGGTGCCGCGAAAACAGCATTACAAACTGAGGAATGTACTGAAAGTGAAAATTCAAACACCAATGTTCTTATATTGCATGGGTGTTCAGTCTTCAAAATGAAGAGGGTCAATAGTGAGCAGATACAAACGGCTGTGTTAAGTTATCTCAAGCGACGGCAGTTTATCGTGAGAATAAGATTTTTTTCTTGTTGACCACCCACCGGTCATGCCGGTAAAAGTGACCATGACAATTGACTGTGTACTTGAGTGTAAAAGTACAAAGTATAAATTTAAAATGAATAATGAATGGATGATGGAATGGGGAATGCTTGGGAAATGCAGCATGTGGGGCAGGGGGAAGGGGTGCCAATAAGCTGGACTCGGCATGGTGGGAGTCCAGCCACCAGGCTAGCTAGCTGGGGGGGGGGGGGGGGGTTACCTAATCTTATTTATTATAAACAAAATTAAGTGTGGGGGAAGTTCATAATCCTAGGATAGGAGTAGTGTATAGTCCGAGTTACTGGACCCAACAATGCTTTTTTAACTTATCAAACACTTGACTTATGAGCTGGAATATGTGAATGTGATTTGAAATAGCTTCTTTTAAGTTATTGGTGACAATCAATGTTTTTCCTTGCTTTTCAGGATGCTAGCAGTGAGACTTTTAGTAAGAAGTCACTCCGTCTTACAGAACCCTTGTCTGTTATGGCTACTGAGGCAGCCATTAAGAGAGAAACTGGAGTCCTGAATGTCATCTCGTGCACAACTTGGTGAGTCTGGGGGCTTTTTCCGGGCTCCGTTTGATGTTAAAAACACCGTGCAAAATGTATAGACCTTTCCATTGCAACGTCACAGCTTGAAATTTTGCCAACCAAAGTTGGTAAACTATGGAAAGTCATAAATGCAAGGCCAAAACGTAGCCACAGTTTGTAACAATGTTGCACAAATATTCAAAAATACCGTTGAATTTGTTGGAAACAAAGCAACCAATCATGGAATGTATTCTTTTTAACTGAAAGTTAGCAAAAACATTTTGTCAACATGATTGAATTTTTTGTCAGCATTCGGACGTCCATGCCAACCAGAGCGGTTTGTTTATCAACAATGGAAAGGTCTATACTGCTCCAAAATAGATGACACTAAGACGGAGCCCAAGCCGAGGTTTGGAAAAAAGGCCCAGGGCTTGGATCTCAAGACAATCTGCTTCAGACTACTTGAAACATGAATGTACTGGAGAAGAGATACCTGAATCAAACAAAAAATGTCTTAAAACCAACATTGATGCTTTTGGCACTTGGACCCGCCCACATTTTTTATCTTTGTATTAATTTGCTCCCCTAGACTCGATACACAAAATTCCTTTAGAATTCTTCTGTGGAGAGATTTTGTTCATATTGTCTTCAGTCTCCATTAGGTAGCCATTGATGTATTATAATTGTTGTTCCAACATACACATCTCGTGCAGGGCAGTTGACTGGTTTCAATTGGTTGGTCAACTTGCTGGAAAGTGTTTAAAGAGTAGGAGGGTTTAAACCATATTGTTGTGTCAGTGCAAAAGCAGCGTATCTCCTAAACTAGTTGCGATAATCGTAACCCTCCATCCTCCCGACGGTCGGAGACCGGAGGGTTACGAGTCATGCAGTGCAAAAAAGTGGCGAAATTGCAATTTCAACTATTTTGGTCAGACTAGTCACCAGATTTGCCCAATTTTTACCTCTTTCAAAAAACATGACACACATTCTACAAATTTATATGGATGTGATCATCAATGTGTCATGAATCCATACGTATTACTCAAAACATCATTGAGAAAATATTTTAAGAAAAAAAGACAAAAACTTACCAGAGACTGAGCGAAATTCTCATGATGCGTAGACAATCTCAGGTCCGGTTTTCGAACCTCGCGATTCGTGACCTAGCAACATCTCGACCAATCAGCGTAAGCGGACTCGTCGTTGAGCGCATTTTGTTGAGTTGCACAATCACAGGATATTTATGAGGAAAAATTTCCAGATTGAGCGCGCATTCTGGAATGCTGTTCCTGCAATTAATCAGCGCAAACTGCAGATGGCGCAAATCCGTTAAATACATTACTGCGTGCATGCACAGTCGCACACAGACGATCGCCACGCCTACACAATGGTTTGGTTTACACTGATTGGTTGATTTAGGGGAAGCGCGGTCCATGAACATTTCGGTCAGTTTCTGGTAAGTTTTTGTTCGTTTTTTCTTCAAATAATTTTTCAACGATGTTTAGAGTGTTATGAATGGATTCATTACACATTGAAGATCAAATCCATGTTCCTAGAATGTGTGTCATGTTTTTTTAAAGTGGTAAAAATTGGGCAAATCTGGTGACTAGTCTAACCAAAATAGTTGAAATTGCAATTTCGCCACTTTTTTGCACTGCATGACTCGTAACCCTTCGGTCTCCGACCGTCGGGAGGATGGAGGGTTACGATTGTCGCAACTACTCCTAAACCAACTAAAATAACATAACGTCGTATCTCGCTTAAAATACCCCGTATGTATGGACAAAACGGGTACGGGCCGAGTTACACCTTTTTTTTGCTCTGAACATTTTCATGCGAGATACAACGTTTTTGCAAAAACAAGATACGCCCAAAAGGTGATGTACACAGTGTTATGATTTTCGATACATTTGTCACTTCGTAAAACCATAAACTGACAATGAATTGTCAAGCTTGCTGGGGGTCGGGGGCAACCTTGTTATGGGCGGCTTTGCCGGGGGGGGGGGAGGAATGTAGCATCCATCAGAATTTTTGTCTGTTCAAATATTTTCCTTATTTTTGTTTTTATTTTACTTTCAGTGAGTCCGACCCAGAGAGCTATGAGCAGCAGTATTCACAGATCAAGACATTTATTGAAAATACAGTGGCACCTTTCAAGGTAGATGCATATAATTGGTATACATTGCTATTATTTTATTAACATTACCACATAGTGAGCCAAGGGTCCAATTCCACGTTTTGACAAATTGACAGTATTAAAAGCATCAAAGTTGTTGGGAACAATAAACAAATACTTAGAAAAAACATTAAAATTAGACAAGAAAAAAGCAAAACTATATAATTAAATTGCACGTACATGTAGCTTTAACGGGTTCAAATTGCAATTAGGTTTTTAAAATATTTAAACATTTTCCAACTGTGTTGAGTATCAAAGCATACTTAGTACCATCGGACAAATGAGATTCTTTTAGTTCTTGTTCAAATAAAAACGTTGAAAGTTCATTCTCATTAGATTCTGGTCTTGCAAAATATATTCTGGTCCAGTAAAAGATTTATGCTATAAGCCCTGTGATCTTGTGGATTTTTTCCCCAGCATTCTAGCCCTGCAGTGAATGTCCGGAGCTATGGGACCTGTGGTCTAAGTGTCGATTGTCTTGAAATTCTAGTCCTATAACAAACTGAAAAGGTACCAATTGTTGTCTTGATGTCCTGAACTTGGGCTATTTTTTGTTCTCCTTCAGGAAGACCTGAAGTTGCTTCTCTACCCGTTGTTTATCCACCTGTTTCTGGACATGATAACAAATGGACACAAGTCAGCAGGTGGGTATATATGCCACAATCTGGCGTGTCATGGCTGACTGTTCAAGCGCACTTGACTCAAGCTCTGGTGTTTCTCATCAGCCAAGTTTGGGTTCGGATCCCAGTCTTGATACTTGTGTCCTTAAGCTAGACACTTACGCATTATTGCTTCATCCTTCAGATGGGACATAAAGACGTAGGTCACGTGTGTTGTGTAATGCAACTACAAGAACCCAGTTACACTTGCCGCGAAGAGAAGGGGTTTGCCCTAGTGTTTCTGGCAGTGGCTGATGAATGCGCCTCAGCACCTTGTAAACCATTAGAAGGTGCTACAACAATGGGTCTCATAATTACAAAAATAGCTCTGCTTATCCTGTTGAAAAATAAATAATGAGCGGTGTGATACGCCCCAAGAGGTGTGATCAATCTGTGAAAGATCCGAACTGCCAAACACCTCTGGAGCGCCCTATGTGGATTTCTATTATTTCTATATATGCGGATTTCTATGATTTTTTTATTAATTGAAGGGAAATTCATTAAGTAAGACATTTTTGACGACTTATCATGCTCTTAAATTAAGTCTTCACAGCAATAATAGAGTTTGTAAAATTGACCTTTGAACACAAGCTTTCTGTTGTGTGAGAATATCTTGACATGCATCAATTGACTCAAAAAATGGCAGACCATGGGCAGAAAGTAGCTGCATGTGTCGTCAGTGCAAGGGCCATGTACAATACCACAGTGTAATGTATTTAGTCCTGGTTGATTTGCCAGTGATTAATTTAAGCACGTGAGTGATCCAGCAATGTAAATTATTGTCAATACAAACACCAAATTGTCTTCATTGTTTGAGAAATGCACTTTTGCTTTTGTACATTTTTCTGCGTCAGGAAATTCAACTATGATAATCAGTTAAAACTTGTTCCTGATTCCTACAGCTCATAGCCTTCACAGCAAGCACTGCGATTCTTTCTTGGATACCAGCGGACAGCGAGAATTAGTGCAAAGTTTGACCGGTGTGATGAACAGCATGGATCTCCTGACCAATGACCACCTGACAGCATTTAGGTTTGTTTGTTACGCCCCAAACTTAAGGAAAAATAAGAGAGAAATTCAGAAATAAACAAGTGGGTAACTCGAGATTGAACCCTGGAAAACCTCGAAAAACCTCGAGTTACCACTTGTTTATTTTTGCATTAAATCCTAAATCTACTATTCTTGCATTAAAAATTAGAGTACATTTAAAGCAAGTTTATAGCTATACCGCAATGTATTTTGGGAAAACGATAACAGTTAAAAAATAAACCAAGCTGTCTAGATGGATGCCATGCGGTAGTTTACATGTAATATCCCGAGTATTATAGTTTTGTGCCGAATTGCTTCAAAATCAGCGCGCCATGATGGTTGCCGGTATTGCTTGGACTCGGATTTCACCCAGAATCCTTTGCACACCGATCATGCGCAATGGGACATGCTATTTACCTGGCGTCATCACCCAATAGAAATCTTGGTTTGCCATTTTTAAAGTCAGATAACCTGTATGTTATTGTTTTATCTTTCTTGTAATGAAACCAAGGAACCCTTAAAAGAGACTAGCACTGTGACCCGAAAGCCTGAAGATACCTGTGTAGAGAAGATGACGAAGAAATGTCAGTTTTAGATGTGGGAGGAAAAGCAAGCAATCAGACAGGCAGGGACTGAAAACCCAATTCTCATGCAAGTTTTTGGTCCGGGATTCGAACCGAGGTCCACAGAGGTGTAAGGCAGGGAAGAAACCACTTTAGAAGCTAAACCTGAATGCACTTGGCCTACCTAAATGTCCAATCGTTCTGCTCTTTAGTGCACTGACTACATGTAGGTGACAGTGCCAAGTAACCAATCCTCATGCAAACCGAACCGAGGTCCACAGAGATGAAAGGCAGGGAAGAAACCACTTTAGAAGCTAAACCTGAATGCACTTGGCCAACCTAAATGTCCAATCGTTCTGCTCTGTAGTGCACTGACTACATGTAGGTGACAGCGCCAAGTAACCAATCCTCATGCAAACCGAACCGAGGTCCTCAGAGGTAAAAGGCAGGGAAGAAACCACTTTAGAAGCTAAACCTGAATGCACTTGGCCAACCTAAATGTCCAATCGTTCTGCTCTGTAGTGCACTGACTACATGTAGGTGACAGTGCCAAGTAACCAATCCTCATGCAAATCACTGGTCCGGGATTCAAACCGAGGTCCACAGAGGTGAAAGGCAGGGAAGAAACCACTTTAGAAGCTAAACCTGAATGCACTTGGCCAACCTAAATGTCCAATCGTTCTGCTCTTTAGTGTACTGACTACATGTAGGTGACGGTGCACAGTTTAGCAAACACCAGGGCCCAATTTCATAGTGATGCTTAACCGTAAGCAAATTTTTGTGCCCACTGTAGCAGAAAAATTTGCTTAAGCATAAGCGTATTTCACAGGTTAGCAAGAAAATTGGGCGGCCAGCCTGCACGTTCACCATGGATTTGCATTGTTGCGTCATTCACTTTCATACAGTAAGCACTGTAAGGTTAGCATGCCTTTTCGTTCGCTTACGTTTAGCAGCGCTATGAAATAGAAACTCGCATAATAAGCACAAAGTTGGCCTTTAAGCAATTCTATGAAATTGGGCCCATATGTTCACAGATAATTTGGCTACTAAATGGCAGACCATGAGCAGACAGTAGCCGTTTGTGACATCAGTGCAAGGGGTCTATATGACTGGATTAGAACACACATTTAATGTTTTTATTTTACCGTGTACAGAGAGAGCAAGTACGTCATTCCAATGTGCCAGGAAGCGGTGCAGTTTCTTCTCCGGTATTTACAAAGTCTAGACAACTCCATGCTTCTTAAGGTCTTCAATCTTCACATTCAAATTGAAGGTAAATCTCAACATTAAAAACCAGTGCAAAACTGAGCAGACATGATTTAACCCTAGAAGGGCAGATTAAATCAACCAAATTTTTGGACCACAGGTGTCCAAATATGGTTTGGTTTTTACATGTATTCAAGTTGAAATCTGTGACTATCAATAACAGATATCAACATATGAAGTATGAAACAAAAATTATTTGAAATTCCAATTTTCTGATAATAATAGTCCTTGTTAACCAGTTCACTTGGGATGCGGGATTCTTTTTCTGACAAAAAGCAAAACAAAATTCTAGCCATTAACACACGCAAGTTGTGTTGTATTGGTTACAACACACCACTTGACCTGTAAATGACCTTTGTGAACAGTTGTTACCGATGAAAGTTTGGGAAGTCAGCTTTGACTTTGTGTATACTTTGATTGTTGTCAATGTTTTTGGAATTGTTGTTTGCCATTTCTGTAGAAGAGTGGTAATTTATAGCTTAAATGCAACTAGGCCAGTGATAAGGTTAAGCTAAAAGGTTAAGCGTCAATTTCTCTTAGTTCAACCCAAAATAAATTTTTAAATTGACCCAGTTAGTTTCCCTTGTAGGTTATTCCTTGATAAAAAAAAGTTATCGTGAAACATTTTTCATCCCCAGTGCGAGGAGTAACCACCGTGTCGTCCAATCCCCACAATGATAACGGATCCCAGGCTGTCAATCCCTCCATCCCTCCTTCAGACAGCCAGTCCGCCTCGTCAGATGGAGACAAAGCCAAGGAACGAGCTGCTTTGGCAGAGAATATTGAAAAAGTCAACAAGGGTCCACCGACTGTACCGTCGATTTTGCTGTACACATTCACTAATGCATACCAAAGGTATTGTTTTATCAGTAGTCCTCAGTAGCCCCCCCCCCCCTGTCAACCATGCCAGAAGCAACTCTCGTGACGTTAAGTGTTATGGCCCTTTTACATGCATTACACAACACACAGGAGCTACAGCTGTGCATCTAATCTGAAGGACAAGGCAATTATGGTGAAGTGTCTTGCTCAAAGACACGGGTGCCAAGACCGGTAACAGATCCCACCTCAGCAACACCAGATATTGAGTCTGTAGCACTAGACAATCATGGCCACAATCATGGTATAAATTTATTCAAGATATTCAAGAGATAGTTTCCAATTTTTTGAATTTCACAGAGGCTTTTCTCTACCCACTGTCCTGGGCCCTACTTCGTAAAGCTGTTAACCAGAAAATATTGCTTTGCAGATTTCTTTCTTAAGCAAAAAATAAGTGTGGCATTGTAACAATGTAAACTTTATGGAGTTTTTGCTGGTAACCTGTTTCTGCACAGCAACAGTTTGCTATGCTTAGCAAGTTTTTGTGCTTACAGGCTTTATGAAATTGATCCCTGGCTCTGTAGGATCTTTTTTACTTGAAACAGGACCTCAGAGTTGCTGACATAATCCTGAATCAAACTGTGAACTTAGATCTTGAAACTTCCAAGCCTGATTCCATTTATTCCCAACAGACTCAGTTGTGCCACATTGTCATCCGATAATTCCCTTCTCTGTGGCGGTTTTGAAGACTCATCCATCCAGTTATGGAGTCTGACCTCGCAGAAGCTGCGAGAATCCCCTCATGAAGTTGACATTTCTAAGGTCCACATAGCTGGTGATTATATGGAGGGACAGACATGTGAAGACAGGTAAATAGTACTTGTAAGTTTACATGTTTAAAGGTAATATCACATCATCGGTTTCTGGAAAAGCTGAAAAGCTGAAACGCCGCCACAAAGAGAGGGTCGCTGCACGTGACAGCAACCCATGCGACTAGTGTCCAAAAGTGTGTGGCTCAGCAAGTGGACTAGCCAGTCACTAGAGGACACACTCGGGTGCATAACCCGACCCTACTATAAACAACAAGCGATGACCAATGATTTCATGTCCAAAAACAGTGGACAAAAAAAAAGGATGCAAAGAAAAAACATCCAGTCCATTGACAAGAATGAATTTCTGTTTTTCTAATTTTCTGACTGTATTAACAGGGCCAGTGATATCGGTGTGTATAATGCGTTTGTATCAGTCACAACCACACATCACATGACCTTGAAATTACCTTTGTAAAAGTTCCAAGTTGTGACCTGAATAAAGTTTGGGAAGTCTGCTTTAAACTTCTGTATGCTTTGACTGCATTCATTGTTGCCAAAATTTGGATTTTCAATTTCTTACAAAGAAGTAATTTACAACTTAACATGAATTGCTAGGGTTAGAGTGTGTGGTGGCCTAGCGCTAGAGCGCTGTCGTTTCTGATCAGCAGAGTGTGGGTTCGAGTCTCTGTCATGACACTTAAGTCCTTCAGCAAGACACTTAGTCGTTATTGCTTTGTCCTTGGGATGGGGGCATAAACCTGTTGGTCCTCATAAAGCATTTTCCTCATGATGTGAAAGTCTAAATGTTCATAATTCCATGCAGTGTCGGCAGTGAGAGTAGAATCTTAAGGGGACACTCCGGAGCTGTGTACGGTACATGCCTGATGCCGGACAATAAAGTGCTGTTGTCATGCTCTGAAGATACCACAGGTAAGGTACAAAGGTCAGATGAGGTTCATTTAGGGGTCAATTATTTTGTGGCATGTCGTAGCCAAGCGGTTAAGAGCACCGGACTCAAGCTCTCAGGTGTTTCTGATTAGCAGAGTATTGGTTCGAATCCCGGTCGTGTTACTTGTATCATTACATAGGAGACTTAACCAGAATTGTTTTGTCCTTATTATTATTGTCCTTGTTATTATTAGTAGTGCATGTAAAAGAACACTTATCACGGTTCACGGTCACATAGCAAGTACCCTTGTTTACAGGTTTCCTCAGGCTTGCAAGCTGCAGTGATTAAGTTCACTTTTGAAGCATCCTTGGTTTCATTACCAGAAATACATTGGTCAAGCAGTAAACTTGTCTCTTTGCCAGATAATAATTTACATTTTGATTGTCATAATACTTCAAAAGCATTTTCAATATAACTGAAACATGTTGTATTCAATTGAGTCTTCCATTGTTAAGTAACATAATTCATTTATTGCTATTTTGTTTGTTGTGAAATGCTAATACCCCAATGTTTTGATTTGCCCATTAACTTTGTTACATGTACTTGTGTAGTGTTCACCTTAGACACACTGATGTTATGAAATTTCAACACTTGTTTTTTCTGTGTGCTTTCTGCCTCTCTCTCTCTCTTTTCATTTCTTTCTACTAGACTGCTTTTGTTACACCAGTAAACCTGTTTACCTGTTTTTTTTTGTCATCTAGCCCTCAAGAAAGACTCTGATAGGGTTGAAACGCCACGCTTTTTTTTCTTAATTTTTTCCCCTTCATTTATACCATATGTCCTCTTGGAAAATGAAAATGGCATGTGAATAATTTGCTTTGTTATTGTTTACGCTAAATCTATCAACTGCTCAACAAAATACATTGACTTACTGTTTTGACTAGTTGATCAACCAGAAGCAGTCGAGTGAAGAACAGACCACACATACGTGTTTTAAAATCGCACATTAAAGAAAGGTCGGCTCCAGAACTTGTTCTTGGATTTTACCTAGGGAGTCTGCTGCCAACTAGAGTCCCAAGTCTGCCACTGAGCAATGTCCAAAAATTTATCATTTCCGATTTGCTTTAATTTTTCAGTGAGGGCCTGGAACCTGGACACACTGTCTAACGTCGCTGTCTACAGAGGGCATAACTACCCCATTTGGGGGATAGAAAGTAGCCCAATGGGGCTATATTTTGCTACGGCATCCAAAGACAACACAGCAAGGCTGTGGACAGCAGAGAGAACATTTCCACTGAGGATATTTGTCGGACATTTGATGGATGTAGATGTAAATAAATGTTTAGTGTCTTTTTTTTCTAACAATTTGGGGTTGAACAAAGAAAAATTGACTAGAGCAGGCAAGGAAAACAAGGCCCAATTTCATAGAGCTGCTTAAGCACAAAAAGATGCGAAGAATAATAGCAACATGCTTACCAGAATAAGGTTACCAGCCCAAAAAACATTCCTTGTGTACCATTTATGACTGGTATTCTGCTTCGGTTTGCTTAGCAGAACATTTCTAAGCAATAATTGCTGCTTAAGCAGCTCAATGAAATTGGGCGCAGGTCTTGTTGTTTTGAGTAGCAGTAGAGTGAAGAATTCTAGGCTAGAATAGAGCCTGGAGAGTGCTGTCCGGATCTTTATGAGGGGTTTTAATACAGGTATTGGTTGTTAGTCACTTTGACTATTAATGATGTTGACTTGTGCTTTTATTTGCAGTGTGTGAAGTTTCATCCAAACTGTAAATACCTAGCCACAGGATCGAGCGACAAGACCATTAGACTCTGGAATATACACGATGGCAAGACGGTCCGGTTATTTAACGGTCATAGGGTGAGTTTACGATGGCAAGACGGTCCGGTTATTTAATGGTCATAGGGTGAGTTTAGTGGGCCGATCCATTGTAGTTTGAAGGGGTAAACAAGATGATCAGATGCAATCCGCAGCCAACCCCTTACAAGGTGCTATATGAATGGGTCTCATAACTCAAACATAAGTCTGCATACCTATCATAAAAACAATGAGTAAACCGGTGTGATAAAGGGCTATATGAAAACTGTGTGTTATTGTTGTTTTTATTATCTATATTATCAACTGTCCTGTTAAAATGTTTCAGACTTTGACATGGATTGATTTTTTGTCTGTTGTTGGTTTTAGGGGACAGTTTTGGCTCTTGCAATTTCGCCAGATGGAAGATATGTAGCATCTGCAGGTAAGCTGAGAGAGTAAACCATTTGGGGGGAGGGGGTAAATATTAAAGAGGCCTGAGATTTGTCAGGTTTTTGACCTAGGCCCACTTTCATGGAGCTGCTTAAGCACAAAAACTAACCAAGCACAACAAAATTATGCTTACCAGAATAATAGTTACTAGCAAAAATACCATGTCACATGTACAATCTGTGACTGGTATCCTGCTTATTTTCGCTAGCAGAAAATTTTGAAGCAATTTTTTCTACTGAAGCAGCTGTATGAAAGTGGGCCCAGTGCTCAGGTGTTTTAATTGGCAAACAAGCAGTGGACCACTGTATGAAAGGAGAATGCTTCTTTAAAAAATTACTGTTAACCTGTTTCTGGCTGGTAACCTGTTTCTGCCAAGCAACATGTTCCTGTTTTGTGTATGAATATGAAATAGACCCTTGCAAATGACATCACAAGCTCAAACAGCACAATCTCGAAGGCTGAGAGTTGTGTGTAGGTCTCAAGACTGGTTTTCATAGTTGTTTATCTTTATTTGTAATTTTCAAACACTTGCAGGTGAAGATCGGCGAGTTAAACTTTGTTACATTTAGCCTTTGAGAAAGACTCGGCTAAGGACGAAAAGTGAGGCCATTAACATTTGTTTTTTCATTTATACCATAGGTCGTTTTCATTGGTAAGCAGTTTGTAACAGCTAGTTCTATTTTCTCGCTCTGGATGTTCAGCGAGGTTTTATCCCAATACTGTTTTATATTTGTCTAATTGTAACTTTCAAACACTTGCAGGTGAAGATCGGCGAGTGAAACTTTGGGACATTGGCTCGGGCAGCCTGGTCAAGGAGTTAAGGGGACACACAGACTCTGTCTACAGCCTGGCATTCAGTCCAGATAGCTCAGTGCTCTCCACTGGTGAGTTGATATCTACTTGAAGGGAGGTATAAAATTAAGATTTACAAACTTCAAACACCAAGGGAAACAGACTTGGTAAATTGTAATTAATTTTTTGGGGTGAAGAAAGAAAAGTTGACTAGAGTGCAACTTAAACCTGTGACCTCCAGATTAATGTGACAGTGCTCTACCATATGAGCTATCTAGCCCTGATGTTAGCAGTTTCTCTATTTTGTCAGGGTTGATAAGAGATGCAGTGTGAAAAGGGCTATAGATAAATAGAAGAAGTTAGCAAAAGTTGAGCCAGAGAATGAAGTACGACCCAGACAAGTGGATTATGATTGACGGTGATTTTGTTATTTTATTCAATCGTTGACATAAACTCGTTTTAGCTCTGATCTCATGATCCTCATCAATCTGTCATTGGCTTCATCTAAACATAAACTACAATATTTGTCAATTGAATGATGCATCGCCTAATGTTTTGCTTAATTGACTTTAACAATTTAGATATGAGATAGCTATTCGCCCTTTACACAGTCAGCCTGTGGAGCCTCGAATTGGGGACAGCAGTGAATAGAAGCATTATAAAAGTCTGTATTGTCACTGTAATGTAATGACACTTTCATCCAAACAGATACGTAAATACAATATAAACGAAGCATGAAGTCAAGGCTCTATTCGCACATGGCGTATCCGCGCCAGTAGCGAATCTATATTCAAGGAAGTTTCATTTGAGACACTGACGAAAAGTATCAGTCAACTAAAAGATACAAATGAGTTGTTGTTGGGATCTCTCAGCAGCTGTAAATAAATATTTTACTTTTTAAAAATATTTTGTGCATTGTGCATGGTTTCCAAGATGGTTATTTTTTAGTTTCTTTTTGAAACAGCATCAATTGTCAAAATTTGTTCTCTGAGAAAGATCTAAATAATGTTAGTCTTTTGGCAAAAAATTTGGCGATGCAACTTTAATTAATTACAAAAACTATCAATTTTTTAAAAGTAAATTTGTGCTCTTGCATGCATGCACAGCAATCAGTTCAATTTGGAGAGTGTTATTAACTGATCATTCTATTTCACTGAATGAAAAGCGAGTAAATACACAAATGAGTATATTAAAAATCAAAGTTAAAAATCAATGAGCAAAAAAAGTAACAGCACAAGTTTTAAAACATAAGTTGGCTACAAAATACAAATTTTATACCAGAATAAAATAAAAGCATAGATCGAGAAGACGGGTGTCTCCTCTTTCTAAATTTGAGCGACTGAAAGTACAGGAATGCAACTTTTTAGTTGATCAGCTAATTTCCTAATTGTTGTTGTTTTACAGATGTGCCATTTTCAATGACTGAAAATTGAAAAGAAAAACAGTACACAGTCTTGCTGTGAATGGAACTTCCCTCTTTTTTTGTTGACAAAACTGCAGTTGCATGCCCTTAAGTTTCAAGAAGTAATATTTAGTTTATGGAATACATCTATTAGTAAGCCCCTAGTCACTTATATCAATCGACAACACAGAACCAACCTACTCCACTGCATTCAAAATAAACACTTCAGTTCCACAAGAGGAATTCTACTACAGCGAGACTTGAACCTGCAACCTTCAAATTAACCTGCCGGCGCTCTACCGACTTGAAGGAAACCAACCGAACTACATGCAACAGGAACTCTAAAGCAGCACAACATACAATTTTTCTATCTGTGCCAGACTTTACCCTAAAATAATTATGTGAAAAAGTGATTTTTGTTTCTTCTTGGAGATTGTCTGTAACTGATTGGATGTAAATTGTATGGTGTTGCATAATTACAGTTTCATACAATGTAAGGAATTAGAGGTACTTGGTTCAAATCCTGGTCCAGTCAATTTTTCTTTCTTCACTCACACCACTTCCTGGGTTGTATCGTAAACTTGGGCGTGATTCCTGTATGAGATCCCTGTACTCATGTCAAGTGTGATTATCAAGTTGCAGAGTTCAAAATGAGTGGGACACTGCTGCGTGGGGCAGAATCAACATGGCGCATGTTGCCATTAGGGGTCTATTCAAATGAGGGGGTTTGCAGACGGCAAGCTTTGCTTTATGTTGCCCCCCTCCGCATCTTTGCTTTGGTAATTTTCTGTTTTAATTATACCGTTGGTCTTGTCCTTTTTACTTTGATTGATTTTTATGTTTGTACCTTTATGCATTCAGGAAATAAAGTGGTTGATTGACTTTGTAAAATTGAACAGCTTCTGACTGGTGCCCCCGAAAAATATGTTGACAAATTTGGAAGACCACCAACATAGGGCTTGATATAGTTCAGTTGGTATTGTGTAACCTGGAGGTCCCTTATTCAAATTTGTCTCAAAGTTTCTTTGCTCACACAAAATTTAGTTAGAAATACATTTAACAATACAGTAAGAACTCTGGTGTTTCTGTTCAGCAGAGTGTGGGTTAGAGTCCCTTTCATGACACTTGTGTCCTTAAGCAAGACACTTGACCATTACTGCTGCGTCCTTCGGATGGGACGTAAAGCCGTAGGTCCTGTGTGTTGTGTAATGCACGTAAAAGAATCCAGTGCACTTATCAAAAAGAGAAGGGGTTTGCCCCGGTGTTCCTGGTTTGATTGACATAATATTGCGCCACAGCACCTTGTAAACCATTACATGGTGCTATGTAAAGGAATAGGTCTAATACTTCAAAATAGCTTCGCAATTCCTTGCAGGAAATACTGAATGTTGAGCACCTTGAGTGACAGATGTGAGCGCTATATAAGAAGCCATTATTATTATTATTATTATTAGTCTTCAGTTCTGGTTTTCACTACTGTGTGTTTATCTTATTAACTTATTTTCCTTCATTTTACTTCAAATGACTTGATATTTTTCTTAAACGATTTGTACAATTGTTTTAATTCAGCCTGTAGCCTTATACATTCTCAGTAAATAATCATGTCTTTAAGTCTAACTTTGCATTTCCTGCAGGTGGCATTGACAACACATTGAGATTATGGGATGTACGACACAATTACTCTGCTTCACAGTGAGTATTTCCGTCTTTAAAATTGTCAAACTTGGCTCAATGTTTGAGATTGCTGAATGCAAGCGGAGTATACTGTTTGTTTTACTAAATATTGTTTTGTTTTTTAAGGTTTTTTTTACTGTAATTCTACAAGTAGCACATTCTGCAAACATTATTGGCTCCAGGGATGAGAAATTTGTAGACTTTTATTTGAAGTAAAAATTCTGTCTGCGACTATTTTGTCAGCTCTACCTTTCCAGTATAATACCTTTAAAACATTCTTTTATTTCATTTAATTTTTTTGTGTCAGATCTGAAGGTGGTTCTTCAACTGAACTCCTGGGATCTTTCTCGATCAAGTCAACCGTCCTCCATCATTCTCAGTTTACAAAATGCAATCTCTTGACGACTGCAGGGGTAACCTCACAGTCTTAAAGACCTGAAGTCTTTCATCTTAATCTTTGTCCAAACATCTCTGTGGACCCGGTTCCAATCCCGGACTGGTGTCTCGCCTGTGGATTGGGTTTTCAGTCCCTACCTGATTATGTGCATTTTCTGTCTTTTGGGGTCTTTCATTACCAGAAAGATATCATAATTTAATTAAGTAGATGCTTTTAACATCAAAATGTGATATAGACCAGGGCCCAATTTTATAGAGCTGCTTAAGCACAAAAAGTTGCTAAGCACAACAAAAGTATGCTTACCAGAATAAGGTTACCAGCCAAACTACCATGTCACATGTACAACTTGTGATTGGTACTCTTCTCATTTCTGCTTAGCAGATAATTGTTAAGCAATATTTTCTGCCTGAGCAGCTCTATGAAATTGGGCCCAGGTCACCTTGTTTACAAAGAGATACTCAGAGTTTGATAGGAAAGCCTTTGTGTGATTGTGATGCACTCGTTATCATTTGGGGTCCATCTTGATGTAAACTGGGTTCTTTCTGTGGGTTCATTTACTGTGCTTTGTTGACCATATTGTACTGTCTAGTGCTTTATGGGTTTGCTGGGGCGAGGGGGGTTGTTTTGGGTGGGAATTGGACTAATCTGTGTAATTTAGCTGTCAAATGCTGGTTGCTTTTAATTATTTCAATACAAATGTTGTACCTGTGTTTTAGCTTTAATGTACTGATTGAGCTGCATTTGATGGTCCTAGTTAAAGTTTGCTTTTTCACTGTCGGAGAAACCTTGATCGGAATAGATTTTGGGTAGATTTTACCATACTAACAGTTGAATAAATGTCAAATTTCACTGTTTTACAAGAGTTTGTCACAATCGATCGTATTTGTGTCTCTGTCACCTTTGTCAGTGTCACTTCATTCTTTATTCTTTGTTTATTGTCCAAACCAACAGTGGACGGAAAAAACAAGCTATAAATTTAGAAATAAAAAAACTTAAATAAATGCGAAGAATTAAAAAGATAAATTAATAAACAAACAAATAAAGATGTAAAACATTTTTCTTAAATTCATCAAAAGAACAACAATTTAAAAACAGATAATTAGCACTGTTTTCCATTCATATGAAAATCTATTGACAATTACTCAATGTTTTCTACCAGTAAGATAACTTTGAAATCAGCGTAAGACATTCAGATGGATATTGTTTGGCTTAAGTTTTATGTATCAGGTAATTATGGTCAACTCTATCAAAGGCCGAGAAATCGGTGTAAATAACATCAAATTGCTCTTTCTGATCAACAGTATGCCCCCCCCCCTTTGATGTCCGTGGCCCCCCCCCCCCACCACCACCACCACCACCATTTGAAATCTGGACTTATTGGACTTGAAATTTCCAGAATAAAATGTAACATTTTATACGCTATAATGTGACAATTTTGATGTTTTAAAATTGTAAAACTATTTTTCGATTTACATGCAGACAATGTATTTGTTTTTACTACACTAATGCCAGATTATCCTAAAAAAGTATTAAATTACACAAAAAAAGCAATGAAAAGGGGTTTGCTTAAGAAGAAGGCGAACGCAAACTTGGCCAAAACTGCCCCCTAGAAAAAGTGGTGCACCCCTTGTGCCCTCCTAAAAGTTTACCCTAGTTACGGCGCTGGTGGACGATCTTAAAACACACTTTGAGGGCAAGCCATCTCTCCATCCCAGCCCCCAATCCCAATAAAATTCTTGTTGTGTGATGTTGGCAGCAGGCTTAACGTAAAAGACAGGTGTATGAGTCACGATGCGGTCTGTCTTGATGCGGTCTGAAGATAGACCTTATCATACTTATCAAGTTTTGGGGCATTTCAACATAAATTAGAGTAACAAAACTTGCTGTATTACTTTCAGATGGAATTGAATGTCGAGAAGCAACAGACGATAATATGGAATATTTTTGTGATCTTTGAAGGTTTAGGTTCTTTTCATGGCTACAGCAACAAAGTAGCTTTTGATGGAATTTTTGTAGACGGAACCACGAAGGAGAAAACATCTTGCAAAGTTAAACTTCTCAAGATTTTGATAAGGGAGTTTTTTTTTATTCACTCCTGACTTTCTAGTCCTGTAAATTTAGTCTTTATAAAAGAAAATTTCTCACATCTTTGGGGGTTTGGGTCTATTGTTTCATGTGAATACAATTAACAACCTCGGCCGTCAAGTCGTCAGTCTCGTTTGTTTGTAACTTAACCCATATTTTGTAGTCTTGACCTGCTTGCATGTTGACGTTATTGGTTAGGTGTGCTGTCAGTACATATTCGTTTGTTCCTTCCTTTTGAACTGGGATTGAGTTAAAATTCTGGATGAATTCGTCTTGCTTCTTGATAAGTGCCAATTTGGGGCTAATTTTAAATCTTGCTGTTCCATCTGTGTTCTTGTCAATCAGAAGAGCATTTATGCTTTTACGAAGCATTTTCTGGGAAATTTGTGCGATCGTATTCACACTTTTGTCAAATTGCCTGATGCATTTTGATCCGACGAATATCTTACGACGTGTACATTTGTTGAGAATGTGAAAAAGAAATCTTATTCCCTTTTTCCCACAAGGGCAGTCACGCCAAGAATCCCGATGCTCACCCATATCGTGTACGTAGATGAGTTTCCACTCTAGAAAAACTTTACAATTGTTTTTTTTTTCTTTACTGAGATTCTTGAGATGTGGAATCAGCTCATTGTACATGTAGCGTGGGTACGTCTTGGTTATTGGAGTCGACTTCTTTTTGTTGGACTGAGCGTCTTCAAATTCGTCTTTCGAATGAACACTGTGGTAGTAATCTGGTGTGTTCTCTTCGTTCGTCATGACAGACTGTCAAAGAGATGATCAAACATTGCATTCACTTTACCGTATAAACTATCGATAGGTGGATCGCACATGACGGCATTGACCGCCATCTTTGATGGAAACCAAAATAAAAGTGCACGACTCTCGGCCAATGATAGCCTTTCCTGCGTACACGTTTCATCAACGATGGCGGCCAATGCAAGGGGTCTAAAACTATCAATCGAGAGCTAGCATGAAGGATAAGGAGGCGAATCTACAAAGGGGCACAGGTCTTGCTTGTGATAAAACATTAAGTTTAGTAACCTATGGGTTCTCACGTAATTTTTGTGAAGGAAGCAGATTTCTGCCCTTTTCCAAACTGATGCGATAACAATAATGTCAAAAATGTAATCGTTGTTCATGTATAGACCGTGCAAGTCTCGCGCGTATTCAAACATTTTGGAGACCACTTTGGTACCACGCACATTGCTCAAACGCGTGATGAAGGGAACAAACTCGATGTTTGAGCGCGAGGGCGCGAGACTTGCAGTCTGCAGGCCCTCTCCTGAGTAACGGATTCGGTTGTGGCTGTGGATGGAGTGCTGGGATCCCATTGAATAGTGATCACATGAGCTCAAACAGTGCCCTCAATGAAGTCAAATAAATAACTCTCATTGGCTGATTGTGGATGCAGATGCACCCATTAGCGTTTCTATTGTTTGTAGTAAGAGAGTAAGAAGTTATAGAGAATAAACCCCAAAAAGAAACTGACTATAGGTAAACTTTAATTCAATTTGGGGTTAAATAAAGAAAAATGGCCTAGAGTGGGATTTGAACCTACGACCTCCGAATATACGTGTCACCAGCAAGCTACCAACTGAGCCATCTGGCCCTAATGTTAACTGGTCTCCCTATTTCGTCAATATTCTGTCAACTCCGGAACAAAGTATTGACAAAATAGGGAGTCGGCCAACATAAGGGCTACGGCTCGTAGATCGTCGGCACTTCCATCCGGATGTCGCAGGTTCGAATCCCGCTGTATTGTAACTTTTCCTTTGTTCAACTCAAAATTTGAGAGAAAGATTGTTACAGGTTTGTGTTAAAGACACTGGACACCTTTGGTAATTGTCAAAGACCAATCTTCTCACTTGGTGTATCTCAACATTATGCACAAAATAACAAACCTGTGAAAATTTGAACTCAATTGGTCGTCGGAGTTGCGAAATAACAATGGAAGAAAAACACCCTTGTCACACGAAGTTGTGTGCTTTCAGATGCTTGATTTCGAGACCTCAGGCGTCAGGTCTCAAAATCAATTCAAATATTTTACTGAGAAATTACTTCTTTCTCAAAAACTACGTTACTTCAGAGGGAGCCGTTTCTCACAATGTTTTATACTATCAACAGCTCTCCATTGCTCGTTACCAAGTAAGTTTTTATGCTAACAATTATTTTGAGTAATTACCAATAGTGTCCACAGTGCCTTAGCATTACCGCACTTTAAAAATTCATGTTTGTGTAGTGTGGAAGCACAGATTATGGCTATTTTTACACGTACCAACGGTGATGGGAACAAATTCTTTCGCTTCTGATGGGGCTGGTGAAACATTTCAGGCAGGTAGTCTCCCTCATTCGTGTTTTCATCTGTGCTTCCCTCATCATTCCTCTGTAAAAAAAAAATATATAAAAAAATTTAAAAAAAGTATACAGCATGTAGACATTTGCAATATGCTAGGTATAGCCTAACTGCCAATCTTGAACCAACTTAATTGTAGGCCTTATTGCAGACAAAACAAAATGTACGCGTCAACTCACAGAAAGCTATACTGTTTCGATTAGATACCCTTTATTGGGGCTGACAATCCTGAGTCAATTTCCACGAACCATTGGTGAGAAATCCAATACCTTATTGTCCTTTTTATTAGTCTTCCGAGAGATGCTTTTTTGCGTGGGCTGGCTAGGCGTTTTCAGCTGGACGTCTCCGTCACTTGAACTGTGAATTGACTCCAGTTCTTCATCGCTGCTTCCATCATCATCCCTTTCCAGTTCTTCGTCGCTGCTTTCATCATTATCCGACTGTAAACAAAAAGCACACAACATGTAGACAATAGATTTGCAATATAGTAGGCTATAGGCCTAATATTAATAAATTGCTAATCTAAAACCGACTTGTAATTGCAAACAAGATGTACACCTTCACATGAAAGTCACGATTTCGTTTAGATGTCACCCATGGGGGATGACAATATAGTTTAAACCCTCTTCACTGTTTTAGGGGAGATATCGTTTTACACACAAACCAATGGTGAGAAATCCAATACCTTAATTTCCCCTTTTCCTAGTCCTCTGAGAGAGGTTATTTGCGTTGGCTGGCGAGGCGTTTCATGCTGGACATCTCCGTCACTTGAACTGTAAACTTACTCCAACTTACCGCGCTGGTTGGCATGGACGGCCAAATGTTAGCAAAACATTCAATCATGTTGTGACAAAATTCAACACTTTATACAAACTTTCGATTAAAAAACAAAATACATCTCTGTATTGGAATTGCTTTGTTTCCAACAAAGTCAACACTATTTTTGAATATAACTGTGGCTTTCTGTTTTTGCTTTGCATTTATGGCTTCCCATATTTTTCCAATCTTGGTTGGCAAACACTCGGGCTGTGATGTAGCAATGAAAAAGTTTAACTGTTGGGGTGCACAGATTGTACACCATTGTATTTTATACGTACCAATAATGGACGATACAACGACTGCCTGGTCCTCTTCCTGGTCTTCTGGTAGGCGTCTTCTTTGCTTTGGTTGGCAGGGCGTTTTCTGCTCGACGTCCCCGGTTCTTCTTCATCATCTTCCGACTGTAAAATGTACACCTATTGTAGGAGTTTCAGATCATAACAGTATGGTTAATCTGGAACCGATGTACAGTTGCTGGCAAAAAATGTACAGTTATTCACCTGGAAGCCACGAATCCGGTTAGATGCCATCGTCCATCAAGTACGTCTTTTAATAATGTATTCCCATGGGGTGGCACTTATTCACAACTAATTTCACGACATCGCATATTACGTATGTATGCACACACATCCGCGAAACCTTTTACGACATCACATACATAATATGTGCACATTATTTGCAATAATAATGCGATGTCCCTTCAGGACCACCATATTCCTCATTGGGCTTTACGAATTATCAGCTTCAATTCCATTGTCTTTGTTGCAATATGACTCCTTACAAAATATTCCCTCCTTCTTGAAGGGATGGGTTTTTGACATTGTGGGAAATTACTCGTAGATTTGAATGGCTTCTTTCTTCTGGTCTGGTGTTTATATGTTTTCAAATTCAGAAAGGCTTTCTGGCTCTTCTTAATTTGTGTCCACTGTAAACTGAAACTTATCATAGGCTATCTGAAGTTAATCTTTTAGATTGTTTAGTAAAACTGTTGTTATTTAAAACTAGCTTTGGATCAGGCCCTAAGGCCGTGTCCGAATATATTTCGCGTCATCATGCGTTGAAATGCTATTATAGGCCCACGTTCTATATAGCAACAATTCGGATACGACCTAATAATCTTGAACTAGGTCTGACATTTTGAGCCGAGTTTAAAGCATGGTAGACAAGGCCTTCCCTTTAATTGGGGGGGGGGGTGGTCACCTGGGTTACG
Source organism: Pycnopodia helianthoides (assembly GCA_032158295.1). Taxonomy (NCBI): domain Eukaryota; kingdom Metazoa; phylum Echinodermata; class Asteroidea; order Forcipulatida; family Asteriidae; genus Pycnopodia; species Pycnopodia helianthoides. The sequence continues at coordinate 59,037 of CM063260.1, forward strand.
GAACGACTCCATGCCTACATGTAGTGAATGTTTTATATTTATTTGAACTCGTAGTCTGGGGGTCCGGTCACTAGTGCAAGAGCATGTTTTATCTCAATAATTATCAGTAGGCCTACTAAGTCTGTGCAATTGTCCCATCCTTAGCAAAGCAACTTGGAGGACGTAAAATGACGGGGTTTAAAGATCCCATGTCCCCCTCTTCCAAAACAAAACAGAGGGAGTTTAAAATGTCGTTTGTGATTATCATGTTGGTGTAAACATAATTCAGCCGCTCACCGATACCCCCAGTTGGTATGATTCGATCAAAAAAGGGAAATGACATGCTGTAACAAGAAGAAAAAGATTTAATTGTTTTTATACTAACCTTCATTTTATTACGCCTTCGACTCTTCAATTTGCTTGCATTTGTGTTGATATTGTCATCTGAGTCTGAAGTCGACGACATTATCGGACTATAACATTGATAAAGTGACACACATAAAAGTTGATTCTCAAAATGATTGTAATAAGCCATATCGAGATTTATAACACCCCTTACAAATATTCTGCCTTTTGATTGGTTTAGAGCGCGTCACATGATATGTCTTAGTTTTACTAGAAACCGCGCGCGAACCACGCGGTACTATCACACGGCCGCCGATGTACTATTCAACGATAGCCTAGCGACCGATGTACTAGTGCATGGATACCCTGGTACCCTGACTACATTGACTTCAAACATTGATTTAAACGAGCAGGGCCCAATTTCATGGCTCTGCTTACCGCCGAATTCTGCGCTTGCGGTGACCATTCTCCGCTTACCGTTCAAGCGCCGAATTTCTGCGCTAGCTGTGTAAGCGTAGAATGCCTAGTAACGTGGAGTACGCACGCGCACAAGCCGAAATTCCCCGCTAACCCGTGAAATACGCTTGACGTAAGCGCGGAATTCCCTGCTTCCGCAAGCGCCGATTCTTTGCTTACGGTAAGCAGAGCCATGAAATTGGGCCCTGCTTGACAAGCTCGAACCCCGTGTAATGAACAAAATATGTGGACTTGAAATACGGTTTAGAGAACGAACGTAACAGCTGTAGTCTGGTACACCCTCTTATTTTGTCAAAACTCGGTATTTCAACGTAAGATTTTACAGTTCTTGTTTGACGATTGATTGCCACGTACGTACAGTTTGTGTGAATTAATTTTATTAAAGTATAGCAGATAGAATCAAAGGAAGGGGTGTTATAAAACAAATATTGACTGCTTTGTCTCGTGGCGTAGTAAAACTAGTCACTCTCGGTGATCCCCGGAGCCGCCTATCTTCCCGAGCCGAGGGAAGATAGGCGGCTCCGGGGATCACCTCGAGTGACTAGTTTTACTATGCCACTCGAAGCAGTCAATATTTGTATAATTATGGTGGACACAATACTATGATACTATGGCCCTTTTCGAATTCACGGCTTCGGCTCCAAAATCGGCTCAGGCTAGCTAGGCTCCCTCAATTATTTTAACTTACGCATGCTTTGCGGTCAGGGTTTCAGACAAGAAAACTTTCTTTTTTTGGCGGCGCCTTTTTATTTTTACGCGGCGACATTTTTTTTTTACGTGGCGCCTTTTGTTTTTATACGCGGCGACATTTTTTTTTTGCACGGACTATCTGAATGCGAATATTACGTTCGATTTTTCATCATTATTTACAACTTGTATCCATAAACTGAATACATAGTCTTTTTTGTCAAATACTCATGAATAATTTTTGTTTTAAAACCTTAAATTTGGTTCAGTAATTTGCTTATATACGGCTGGAAGTAAAACTAACTCTGAAGATCACGAGACTTTTCGGAACCAAAAAGTCACGTGACCTTCGTGTTTTGAAAAAAGCTCGAAAACGGCCAAATTTGATGGTTTCTTTTATGAATCATTCTTCTCCATTCCAGGAAGACCTTTGGAATCATGTTTTAGTCTATTTTGTAGCCCAAATAGCCCTACAAGGTCGGTGTGTCCCTTTAAATTCATTGGAATCCCCCGTACACAATCACAACTAAAAAGTCGCCGCCAAAAAAAAAAGCCACCGCGAAAAAGAAAAGTCGCCGTGTAGGTGTCCTTTACAGAACACCATAATCATTAGGTTTGGGTAAATTTGTCCGTATACACCCAAACCAAACAGTGCACTTCTTTTATTAGACTATGGGCCGTGGCTCTGAAATCCTTCTAGAAAACAACTCTTGTTCTCTCCGGAGGGGGTTTGAACGAAATATAGCCCAAGTTGTAGATTATATGTGTCTTAGCAAGAATCGAATTGTTCCCACGCTCAAATGTTGCACATTAATGTGTAATTCACGGATAAAATGTCACATTTTCCGACATAAAGAAAAACATAAGAAAAACAGCGCCCTCTATTGACCAAAAAAGAAGCTTTTTCCAGGCAGGAATAGATTATCCCCCAAAAATCCACATTATGATGTGGAAACCTCTATATTTAAAAAGATCATGTATGCCAACAACATTTCTTAAAGTTTGTGTATTTATATAACTATTGGAATACTATTTTTAAACTGTACTTGGAGTTTTCACTTGTGGTTGAACCTCTACACCATTTCCAGGCAACTATCAATTCAAGCATAAAGAATGAAAGGAGGGGGGTTCAGCATGTGTTGATAACCTAACCGAGGGGTGGGGGGGGCAGTCTTGGCAAATAAATAAGCACACCATTTCATGTTGATTGTAAACTAACTGGAGTTCCTGAGACACTTTTTAACTCGCAAAGTATGTCAAAACAGCCCTACAAATAATTGACAAACCTCGGTTATTTCCTTCTTTAAATTTATTGGCTGTGACCTCAACCTGCATATACAATCAACAATTTAAATGCTGAATTAAATAAGTTATGTGACTTTGTACTTGAATTTGTTGTGTCCCTAGAAACCATTATCTGTAGAGAACATGTTCTACAAAGTATTATCATCTTTAAAAAAAAAAAAAAAAAAAAAAAAAAAAAAAATTCTTTTGAGCATTACATTTTGTTTAAATTTCACATCACAGCTCTGTATAAGTTTTTAAAAAGTCCCCTGTGACGATTTCATAACTTACAAAAAAAGAACCATATAATATCATGTTATAATTGACATGATGTATGTGCATTAAGACCACGGAATGCTCTTTAAACAATACAAACTGTTTGTATCAATTATTAATGAAGATCAATAAAGAATTAACATGTAAATGCACATGCAACCTTATTGTTCTGATGGATGTCAGACAACTTTTCCGACTGACAACTCGACGAGTTGGAAAACTCGACGGGTGGAACAACTCGACGGGACAGACAACTCGACGGATCAGACAACTCGATGGGTCAGACTTACTCGATGGGTCAGACAACTCGACGGGTCAGACAACTCGACGGGTCAGACAACTAAACGGGTTGGACAACTAGACGGGTTGTCCGTTCAAACGTAATACAACTTGACTTTTGATCAGACAACTCGATGGGTGGATGGTAAATCCTCATGTCATGGCAGAAGATTCGAGGGATACAAGTGTGCAGCTGACCGCAAATGGGGCTGTCCAGCATGGGGGGGGGGGAGGGGCGATCGTATTGTACTGGGCACGCATGGGCGTCTCCACAGGGTGGGGTGGGTTCGCAGACTTATTTAATTTAATATGGGCATCCGTTTAATGAATGTGTATTATTAATTTAAACTTATTTATCTTTTTTTAACTTTGTATTTTTCTTTTTGTAGTGTTGTGCCAGAGAAAAAGTTTAATAAAATAAAGTAAATAAAATTACCACTTACAAAATGTAAAAAACATAAAATATTAAAATCATGTTTACCGTACCACTAAGTGATTAAAGGTACGCTATTTCAATGAGTATATGGTGCTTATAACAAAGTCATTGTAAGGGCAAGATGGAAGGGGTAACCCCAATGATTCCTATTTTGAGCTCTTCACTAAAACTGGATGTCAGTAACGGAGATCAGCCGTTCACCCGTTGACATGTCTTGGCGCTCTGTCGAGCTGTCTCACCTTCGAGTTGTCTGACCCGTCAAGTTGTCCGACCCGTTGAGTTGTCTGACCCTGTCGAATTGTCCGACTCGTTGAGTTGTCTGAACTCCGTTCTGATCAATCTTTTCAATACTTTTGATACTAAAAAAACACACAGATGCTCTTTAGTGGTTTTGGAGCAAAAATAATGGTAAGATATGAGATGGAAAGGTTCCTTCTTTCTTCAAAGAAGATCTCGACTGAAACATTCTAACTCTCTTCTCAGCAGGCTGCAAGTTCTCTTCTCTGGTGTGAGACGTTTCACTGATACCTGGTTTGAAAACAAAAATAAAATAACAAAATTAAGTCCCGCTTTAGTTAATACTTTTTGAAGGCACCAATGGTGTTTATTTTAAATGTAAATGATTATAAATAAACATAACCGTTGTTATGCATGGTGGGGACCATTTTATGGAAGTCTTAAGCCACTACAATTGAATAATTTATTTCAAACTGGCTTGATTTCCAATGGTTCGGTTTAAATGTTAAAATCACGGCGCCGACGATTTAGCGATTGCCAGCTCCAAGTTTTTTCATAAAATTACACCAAACGAGCGCACACATTTTCAGAAAAATCTTGGCATAGATTTGTGGGTTTCTATCCGAAAAATATTATCACCTCCGGAAATTACATGGGCGCAGCCATAAGGCCAAGAAGCGGAGGAAGTCCAGCGTATTGGCACTATTTATGGTAGGGGCTAACCAAACAAGAATGTTATGAAAATTAAACACGGCATGAATTCAAACAGGGCCCAAACATTGGCTCAAACAGGGCCAGTTTAAAATAACAACGCCACATGGGCTGACGATATTTATTTCTACTAACAATTACTAATATTGGTGTCCATTATTAACCATGTACCCATTCCAATCTTAACGGCTTTCTACGCTACGTGATCATTCACTATTTTTTAATTATAATAATTATAGGGAGTCATACACACTAACGAATGTTCAATAAACAACTTAAAACAATTATCTAACCTTCAGCAGCAGGCACAGGTTCTTTGACTCGCGTCAGCTTCGCAAGTGAGTGCTTTGAAGCATCTGTGGGAGACCAGACAACTCGTCCGTCGGACAACTCGTCCGTTCGGACAACTCGACGGTTCAGACAACTCGACGGTTCAGACAACTAGACGGATGATTTATTCAACCGTCAGACAACTCGACTTGGGGTCAAGACAAGTCGACGGATGGCCGTGACGGGGGCTCAGCACGGGGCGGGAGGGGTGAAGAGCGGCCTCGGCGCGCGGGAGGGGAGACCGTACACGGCGGAGATCCGTCCGCTGCGTGCGATGCACGCCTCTAGAGAACAGAGGGCTACGAAAAGAGCTCTAAACACCCGAGTGTCACTCTCCCGGCTGTGCATCCAGCCAAAGAGAACGGAATACTTGAGGTTCGCGCAAAAATTATAGAATCGCAGGATTTATACAGGAAATTTGTGTAAACATGTCAGAAACGGAGGTCAGCCGCGCAACCGTCGACTTGTCTTGGCCATCCGTCGAGTTGTCTCAAAGCCATAGAGCTATATATATTGACTAGAGCGCTAACACCCCGTTATACACGCACTAAGGTTTTGAAGCCGTGTGGGCGCATCCATGTTTATGTACAAACCAATACAAAAGCTTGAAATTTTATACGGCAATTGTACGGCTATTTGCATGATAAAGCGTTGGTTCTTTTCTATGCGTCATCGAACCAAAAATGCAGCAAATGAGAACGCACAATCTGCTAATGAGCGTACAAACTGCGAGCGTCATGTTTAACATGTGCGTTTGCGCGTATACGTGTTTTTTTTTTTGAGTTCGTCATTCTTGCCGGCATATTGTGTATCCTTGAAGCAGATTTCGTTTTTTCCCCCTTGACATCTTGAAGCATTGAATCCTCCCAAACAAGGGCAAGGCTTTAGTTCGACTCAGCTTTTTTCCTAAGACGTAAGTAACAACATCAGAGAATCACCTACTACATATTTGTTTAAGACATCACTAAAATCACCTGTTTACAAGAGCAATGATCGTTAGATTAATACGGCGCGTACGTAAGCGCGCACGCCGAATGCAAAATTTTCGCGGCCATGTGTGCTCTCTTAAAATTAAAATCGTTCCGTAGTCACGCAACACATCAAACATGTCTGCGCCCAGGGTGGCTTCTAAACTCAGAGCAAGTTAGCGCTCTAGTCAATATATATAGCTCTATGCTCAAAGCCGAGTTGTCTGAACCGTCGAGTTGTCCGAACGGTCGAGTTGTCTGAACCGTCGAGTTGTCCGAACGGACGAGTTGTCCGACGGACGAGTTGTCTGACATTCGTGAGTGTGAAATATTGGTAGCACTTCCGACGAAAACCACCATCGTTGCCGTTGGGTTTGACTATCACAGCACAGCTCTATCTAAGAAACACCTCGCTATTTCAGCTGATTTCCCGTCCAATTCCTTCCAAATATATACACAGCGTCTGAATTGTCCACGATACTTCGGTCATAGGTGTTACGGCTTCATTACTTTCACACAAATGGGCATAACACCGTAAATTTGAGTGTTTCTCGTTGTCTTTTTCGGCCATGTTTTGATGTTGACAACATGACGATCAGCTTGTTGATACTGTGTGTTTATGTAGAGCGCGTTTTATGGACTTGTACAATAACCAGATTGCGCACAATTTTCCTCAATCTGAAGATTGAGCGCCCTATCTCATAACGCAGAACCAGACTGAGAACCGCACAAAGAGCAGCGCACTATTCAAATTGAGCAAATTTGTAAATGCGCTTTGCTTAAACATAATACTTAGCAACTCGTCGCTTCGTACATCCGCACGTATACACAAGACCAATTTTGATTGGTCAACTTAGGATGAAAGACCTGTTTTCATTGGACAACCTAGTCACGCTGGCTCGATCACCGTATATCTTTGCACAATTTAGGGCGATGTTTGTCCTCAAATTTAGAAATAATGTGCAACATTTGAGCGCGGGAACAAGCAAAAAGTGTTATTTTGTATTATTATCTTCCATTTTGAGTGGTTACTGAGTAGACCCCCGGTTGAAGAGAACAAGACTGTAAGATACGACCGGACGGCCCGCGGTCTAATACTGGTATTTCTCAATACGGGTTACGAAAACGGGGAAAACCCTGTGATCCTTGAGAAATACCAGGAGTGTATAATTTAAACAATCCGATACAAATACATACAAAATAATATAAAGGCCCTAAAACTAGAATATTTCCAAATAGCTGCAATCAGTGATAGGGACCTACTATTACTAATTGAAGATCTTGTGGCGTCCGTTGAATGCTTTTAACTCAATGTATCAGCAATGTTCATTACACATTATTTATACCGTTTAAAAAACAAACTCTAAAAAAAAATCGATGCCATTTCCAGCGTTTTCATTACTTAATGCTTCATTGTTTTTTTAATAATAATAATATTTTAATAATGATAATAATAATGTATACTTATAATGAGCCAAGTCTGTCACATAGTGGCACTCTTGGCGCAGAAAACCCTTACAAATATACATTGAACTTGGTGAATTTTGGGGGGCTAGGTGTACATCATTCCAGTCCTCTAGTTTTCAGTGAACGTTCCCATTCATACCAAACTGTGAACAAGGTCATCGAATGTGAAACAACAAAAAACACAGTATGTTTTCTCTGTGATATTTTGTGGCCTGCATGTGTATAAGCTCATGCGATTCATTGGCATTCTTCAGTGTCGGTATTGCGTTGGTTATTTGGGGGGGGGGGGGTGAATGCTGTTTTATCGAATAATACGAAAAGTATTCTCTGGAAAATCAGATAATTATTAATAGTGATCTCAGACTGACAGACTTTTGCTTTTTTCTCAAAAACTACAGCTAATGTCACTCAGACCATGGAGTTTGTCGTTCCATGCTCAGACTGTCTTTATGAAAACGGGAACTTCGGGTGTATGGATGATAGTTTGTATATTTTGTCATAATAATTGTGTGCCTGCCGAGTGTTTGACATATTTATCACAGGAAATCCTCCCCAAAACAGATCACACTTACCTAAATTTACTCAGATGTCACTGCAAAAAGAGGGCTCAGATTCCGGTTGTCACCGAAGAGCTTGCCAGCAGTGCGGAACAATATAATTATATGAGTCAATGAGTACAACCGTTGAATAATCCCGCCAAGTTTTCGCGGTATACCTCAAGTTCAAAGTTGATAAGCCGGCCCATACCATTCAAAGTAGGGGTGTTTTGTAGAATGATGGTATGTAAAATAGGGTTAGACTGACCGCTTTTCATGAATTAATTGCACAAATCAATAAATTGTGACTCAGTAACTAGATAGACGACATACTAGTCATTGGAAAATCAGCGGATAGCATGGCAGGATTCGAACCCACACAATCTTATTATAGACCGTATTGAATAACCCCTTTGTTGCTATGAAAGTCGCCATCTTGCAGGGCAAATCGTATGCGCGTCTAAACGCGTACATCAATGAAGCACGCAGCGCGCAGCGTTCCCGGTTTGATTTATACGGCACACGTACGCACACGGACACGCACCACTGATCTCTATATACTGACTATAGAGATCAGTGACACGCACACGCTAACAGACGCCATATTGTTGGGCAGGTTTTTGAATGGTGACTTCATATTCAATACGGTCTATTGCAAGCCCTGCAGTCTAATTCACTTGACTACGATTACTCTTGACAAGTAAACAAGACACGTAATCATAATTGCTTTGTCCTTTGGATGAGACGCACAGCCGTTCGTCTAGTTAGTTGTGTAATGCACGTAAAATAACCCAGTTAAACTTAAGAGTAGGGGTTTGGCCCGGTGTTTCTGGCAGTGGCTGATAAATGCGCCACAGTACCTTGTAAACATTAAAAGGTGTTACATAAATTGGTCTTATCATTCAAAAAATTAAAAAATCTTATAGCTGTCTGGAAAAAAAGATGGGCGCTTTGAGACGCCCGTCGTATACACATAGGGCGCTATATATTATTTAAAAACAATTATTATTATTATGCTACAGGTTACATTGTCTGTAGTCTTGCCGTAATAGTTTGCAGCAATCTTTACCGTCTTGCCGCAATTGTTTGCCGCAATCAGGCCAGCACGGAGCCAGCGGGCTCTTTACTGTCTTGTTGTAATGGTTTACCGCAATCGGCCCAGCACTGGGCCAGAACAGGCTCTGTACCCCTCGGCGTGATGGGTAGCCGGATTTTTCTAGAATTGGTCCGATTCTGGATCTGTTTTCTCCTATTTGGTGGGGTGCACCCTGAACATCTAATTCTACCTCCATGATCTGACGTCACACTTCGAGGCTCGTGAATATCGCCAGATACCAGCTTGACCGGATGTTGCTAGATGTACCTTTGACCTTGCATTCATTTCACACGGAGATGCGCAGTCACTTAACATAATGTACACAATAGTGAATAACAACATTACATGGTGTGCAAACATTATGCACACGCTGCATGCAGACGATCGAAAGTGCAAGCTGACAAATTACATCACCTCTGACCAATCATAGCACAGATATGGAAAGCTTACGTCACTGCACGTTTATCCAATGAAATCATTGTATCCAATGAAATCATTGGGCCTGTATAGACCAGTACCTGTCTTAATCCTTGCAGATAAAGACAGGGGACCAGTCTAAATCTCCGGGGACAGATTTCCCTGTGACGGCAGTGCCGGTTGGCGATTTTTTTTTCTGCAGCATACTTCGTCAATACAGTCAACAGTTAAGAGATAGGCTGTTCTTCCCTATCCCTTAACTGTTGACTCCATAGCCGACGTGTGCTGCAGAAAATAAATTTGCTGCCGGTTGTGCTCCTTCAGATCATAGAGCAAGGTCATTGCTCGGTCAGAGGCACTGCCCCAAAGTCATCATGTTTGCTCTGGGTAGACTAGTGTGCAAGGGGTTAAAGGCAATTCTTTTGAAGTTACCCTCTCTCAGTGTAAATCCTGACTAAAATTAAGGCTCCTGCTCGAGTCGTCTTTTCCATCGTCCAGGTCATTATTTTCAGTTTTGGGGTGTTCTTACTTAAAGGAACATTACAGAATTGGTAATGAAAAACCGATTACACATTTGCATGAAATCATATAGCTTCAACAAATGAGTAAAACGCTCACTGAGCGATAAACTCCAATCGGAAAATTAGTTTATATTCATTTCTCATCAAATATGGCATTTCAGACAGAAATATTTCAAGAGAAGTTTTCTACTATCATCATCATTAGACCGTGTAAGTTTTATGTAAATCTGTGATCAAAAGTATATTTTACAAGTTTTTTCTTACCAATTCTGTAATGTTCCTTTAACTGTTGTTAAGTGTCTCTTCGTGAAACTGCGCAAACGAAGTCTGTGTGCGAACCAACGCGTAAACGAAAGTGTCTGTTCGTGAAAACTCAAAGGTATCTAGGTCATACAAAGTGTCTCTTCGTGTGAACTAAAAGTAAAATCGTAGAGTAAATTTGTTTTGGGAACCTTGCCAGCGCTATGTACTTCAATTAAAACAAAAATGGCAAATCGAAATGTGGCAGTTCGTGAAAACTCAAAACTGTAAGTTTTGTGACATTATCCTTGTGCTAATTAGTGTCATTAGGAAACTAAAACATTTTTATCTCTTGAAACTTGTGGCGTGTCGTGGCCGAGTGGTCTAGTTCACCGGACTCAAGCTCTGGTGTTGTCAGCAGCACAGTGTGGGTTCGAACCCCGGTCATGACACTTGTGCCCTTGAGAAAGGCACTTAACCATATCATCATCATCATCATCATCATCATCATCATTTAGGCTGTGTTCATCCAGTGTAGGATGTAGCCCTCCTGGTGAAAATGCCATTCATTTATATTTCTTGCAGTTCTGGTCCATGTTGTTCCTGCATATACCCTGATGTCATCTCTCCATCTTCTTCTATGTCTACCTCTTTTCCTTTTCCCTGTCCTTGGTTGCCAATCCATTATTCTTGTTGTCCATCTATTGTCATTTCTTCGGGCAGTGTGTCCAGCCCATCTCCATTTAGCTTGTTTTATTGTCCTTATGATGTCTCTTACTCCAGTTTTCTTTCGTATTTCTGTGCATTTAATCCTGTCTCTAATTGAGATGTGTAGCATTTGTCTCTCCATTGCTCTTTGTGCTGTGCGGAGTTTATGTTCTATCAGTTTTGTTGTTGTCCATGTTTCTGCTCCATAAATTATTGTTGGTAGCACACACTGATCATATACTTTTCTCCTAAGTGCCATTAGGTATGTTCTTATCACCAAGTATTCCTCTGTATCGTCCAAAGGAGCTCCATCCTGCCTTAACCCTGTTTGATACTTCATCTTTTGTGTTGTCGTTCATTTTTACTGTTTGGCCCAGATATTTGTATTCATTGACCCTGCTGATCTCTTGGTCCTCCACCATTATTGAGTCATCTGTACTTTGTCTTTCCTTTGTGCATCTTCAAACCTATGTCTTTACTATTGCTGTTTACTTCATTTATTTGCGCTTCTAAGTTGTTAACAGAAGAGGTGATTAGAGCCACATCATCTGCAAAACGTAGATCTGTTAACATTTCTCCATCGATGTTGTACCCTTTCTCATCCAGTGACGTGTTCTTGAAAACCTCTTCCAACGCCGCAGTGAATATTTGGGGTGATATTGGGTCCCCTTGCCTAACTCCTCTGTTGATGTTTATTTCCTGTGAGACGTCTTTGTCAATGTAAATCCTTGCTGTTGCTTCAGTGTAGATATCTTCCATAATTGCTTCGTAAAAAGTTGAGAAGATAGTGCATTCTGCTCTACCAGCCAGGCTCCTAGTGGATGATACCCATGCCTACATCCTTACGGACTGTAAAGGGGTAACCCTATTTCAGCCCCAGGAGTAGGTGGCAGCGTGCACCTGGTGTCAGTTGATTTTGGTCAACAGCCCAAATCAGTTAAGTTTAGCCCTCACCTTGAAGTGGCCGTTCGGCCTTGTGAGTTAGGCGATATCTCATTAAAAAAAAAAAAAAAAAAAAAACTTGAGGAAAATGTTGGTGTTAACCTACTTGATTATGGTCGCCCTATATAGACTATGCAAACTTTGTTAATAGAAGAGTGACCTTGCAGGGCCTCTCTGGCAGGCAAGATACTTATACCAGTAATTATGGGAAACATTTTGTGTCATTATCTGGGAAGTCTGGGTCTGTGGCTCTTTTGAAAACGTGACGTCACAGGTCACGTGGTACTGGACATTAGACGCATGACACCCATCACATCAACAAACACAATTTCCGAACCTTGTGCAAATCTAAGCTGTTATTCAATGGCAATAGGTGACGTGACCATGTGGGGAGTCAGACAATCATGAGTATTCCTTTTTGTGTGGAGGTTCTTCAACCCAGTCGTGTCCCCTTGGTGTTAAAATGAAATTGACACATACTGAATATGCAGTTGATGTAATCTTTATTTTTTACTTTTTTAATATAAATTGTAGGCACACTGCGGACTTTGGTTTCTAAATTTGTGAACAGAAGAACTCTAACCCTTTATGAAAAAAATAAACTGATAAAAATGACCTTTGACAATTGTATCCGTCAAGGAAGGACATTTTACCTCGGCAGTGATTGATGAGTGGCTACAAACATCCGGCACCGATACGTCTCACAGCATGACATAAGCTTCAGGTGAAGTTTATATGTAAATTGAAATGCCAGGTTGCTTTCATTTAGTCTCGCACTACATGACCCGATTTATAATGGCCTGGTGGCTGATACTAGGAAACACTCCTTGTATTCTTAAATATAATATTAATTGTTTTTGTCGTGTTAGCCCCCTTAAACTTCGTCCTGTGGCTCTATTGTAAGCAAATGACGTATGACGTCACGAGCCCAAAACAGTCCGCGCACTCAGGTCAATGACTTGAAGATCTATCATTGGCTGAGAGTCGTGCGCAGCGCGTACACGTACACGCGTGTGCCGTTTCCGTTGTTTGACATCAGCTATGGCGGCCATTGCCAGGGGTCTAAGGGTGCACCGGCCACTAAATAAGGAGAAAACAGAGCGTCGGCCTCATTCATATTTTGTAAACCCTCAGAAATAAGTCTGTTTTAGACAGATCTGAGAACCAAAAGGCTACAGTGTAAATAAACTGCCCAATTGTTGACTTCCAACTTGATTTTTATATATTTTTTTATGACATAGGCCCTGAAAAAATGGTCCCATTTGCCCAGTGGTGTAGTGACATTTTTTCAAGATTGATGCTCCGACGTTTGGAAATTTATACAGGGGTATGTATAGGGGTGTTTATACTTGGAGGGAGAATAACTCGACGGGCCTTGGAACTCCCCATATCAAATTGAGGACAACAGTTCAAGACTCAACTGACAATTTTCCATTTACAGTAAAAAGCTGTGAGAGTTCTAATTTTGTTGTGTTTTTTGTTGTTTTGGGGTGTTTTTTTTTTTTTTTTTGCATTTTGCACTTTGTGCTAGGGGAGTTTATTTAGTAGGGTGTACACTATATAGCCATGATATGAATGACACTAGTACACCAACAAAAGTGCAATCTCCATCCATTTGGTATTATTTAAAAAGCATTAATCAACTCGGTCAGCACGACCTTGCAGATGAAGGGTGAAGGGTCGCAGGCTGCGCACCCCTGGTAAACAAAATTATAAGATAGACCTTCTGGACAAAATAGGTTAAAGCTGTGAGGGTTTTGGGGGAAATGTGTTAGTTCCATTGTGCTTCGGGGGTGTCAAATCAGAGACCATACGTCAATAGCACTTCCTCAGCCCCCTCTTCCTGCTGAAGTTTCTAATCTGGGCCCAATTTCATAGATCAGCTTAAGAAGACAATTTTGCCTGACAATATTGTCTGCTAAGCAGAAATGAGCAGGATACCAGTCACAAATTTTACATGTGACATGCTAGTTTGGCTGTTGATCTTATTCTGGTAAGCATAATTTTGTTGTGCTGAGCTACATTTTGTGCTTAAACAGCTCTATGAAATTGGGCCCTGGACTTACAAGCACATGGACTGTTCCATTTTCACTTCAATTTCTTATCAATGGGACCGTCCAGTTGAAAACTTCCAAAATAGGTTGCATGACATCATAAATTTGTTGGGAGAGCACTATATTCTTTAACACTGGTATTGTAATCTTCATAAAAACCAGAACAATACGTTTGGACAACAGTTTTATAGCCATCTTAGGACAGCTGCATGGTTCACCAATCTCTGCTCCACGTACAAGCAAGCAGGACAATGGGAGATCCACCATGTAAAACGTTCGTGATATGTTTTGCACTGGTGTTTCTGCTCTTGTGTGCTCCCGCGAACGCGCAAACGGGTAAGTTCCAAATTACGTAGAAATAATGTTTTGGCCGGACTGAACACAACAAAATGCTCTCATTTTAAAGATGGAGTAATATTATGGAGGCTAAAACAATGAAATCTCTGAGCCGAAGTTTAAAAAGGAAACTGCAGTTAGGCCTGCGCTAAACGTCGCACTTTTGCCGAGCCGAACTCAAATGTTTTCAGTTCGATTCGACACGGCAAGAGCGCGACGTTTGTCACCGTGTCGTGCCGCTACCGTGTAGCACGGCAGGGCTTGCCGTGCTACACGGCAGTGCCGAACTTAAATAAAAGGTTTGCGCTAAACGTCGCTCTTATGTCGAATTTAATTCCTAATTTTACAACTGTTTGAGTTCGACACGACAAACGTGCGACGATTTGAATTGGGTTTAACAAGCTAGTGACGCCGCTGGCCTACCGCTGCGGTTCCGAATCCAAGCACATCGGCGCCTCATCTGTTAATGGCATATACAGGGCCAAGTACTCAACTATAACGTGGTATTAGTTTTTCATACCACAAGCGCACTTTTATCAGGTCAGTGTCAATTTGTATGTGACAAAGACGAATTTCGAAAATTTGTAAAACCATTGGTCACAACGTATCGAGTCGAGATTGGCTCGAGTAGCATTAATATAGTTGTAAAATTGTGAAAAACGCCCAGGAAATCTTTTGTAAAACGATACCTCGAATACCGAGAAACCTTTTTATTTCGTAAATCTACACTACCAGCAGCAATTTCGACAGCTATTTTTTTCCTGTCCCTCCCTTTTTCCCTTTGAGCTATCATGTCAATGTTAATCAGCTACATTTCATCAAATAAATTTGCAAACAAACTCAGTTTGAAGACAAACTGAAAAAGATACATTGATCGTAAAATTGAATTAATTGGAAGATGGCCGGTTGTTGCACAACACACTTTTTCTGGTCTGAGCAGATTTGTATAGCTAATAACATTGTGGGAAAAACACCTTTACTAACATCACAGAAAAAACACTTACAAAATCTACATACCAACAGCCATTTTGTTTTATGTTCTCGTTTTTCTTTCCGATTGTCATAATTATTTTAGGTTTACTAGCTTTATGATAATGGACTTACAGAAAACAACAAGGAAGTGAAAACTCACTCATTGTGTCCGACCAACCAACTTAAAACTTGGCATGATTCATGAAGTCCACAAACCAGACATGCCGTGCCGTTATAGATATTATAAACACCTTATTTATGTAGCCAAACCAGGTAACAAATTTTAGGTGCTTTTACCTTTATCTCTTTTTTTATTCGAATTGTATCAAAAATAATTATTGGGATAAAACATTCCTCGCAATGAAATAGTTGGGAAAAGACTTTCCTGTTTTTGTTGTCTGTCTGTGTGGATTCTTAAATTTCATTTCCCCCCATGTGTTGTATTGTATTGTTTCCATGCATCATGTGAAAGCTGGAGTGAGTTTATAGGCAGGATATACTTTTGGTAATTTTCAAAGACTAGTATCCCCACTTGATGTATCCCAACAAATACATAAACTAACAAACCTGTACAAATTTGGGCTCAATATTGGTCATTGAAGTTTGCAAGAAAATAATGAAAGAAAAAAAACTGGAATTGTGTGCATTCAAATGCCTGAGAAAGGCTTCATGCCTGAAGCCTTTCTCAGATGCAAATTTTTGTGAGAAATTGCCTCTTTCTAAAAAGAAAATTCAGATGGAGTCGTTTCTAACAATCTTTCATACTATCAGCAGCTCTCAGGTGCTCCTAGAATTACCAAGTAAGTTTTTATGTGAATGTATTTCTTGAGTAATTACCAAAAGTATCCACTGCCATTAGGGGTTGGGGAATTGGGGAAATAACATTTGCAGATTCTCGATCTGCATTCTAAATGGTTTTGACAGATATAGAGTTTATGCTTGTCAATCTATTTCCTGTTTCTAATTATATATATTTAATTATTTATTACTTTTTGTGTGATTGTTGTCGATAAGTTCATATTGTAATTTGCGGTGCATCGATCGGTGTCAGTCTGATTATTTACTTGTAGAATCCATTCAGTGTTTTGTACTGTTTGCCCTTTATCTATCTCCACAGATAGCTTATACAAAGAGCAATAAATAGAACATTACAATAAATTAAATACTTACTAAAATCGTAAAAAACACCCCAAAAACCACTGCGAATCCGAGGTATTGTCGAGAGTACCAACATTTTCTAAATTTACGTGAAAGTGAATTGGTTTGGCGCGGCCCTAGCGATTTTAAATGTCTTATGCTTGTTTATTCTCTTTACTTCCTTGTAGTCGTATTTTGCCAAGCACTTTTCAATAACTTATTCTTATATTATAGCGAGTTATTTCAACAACATTTTATGTCTAATGTTTTTTTAAAGTTTGATTTAGCGTACGATATACCCTTCATAAACAAAGTACCTGGGCGCATAGTCATTTCCCAATAAATAGAAGTTGCGCTAAATATGAATACATAATTCATGAATATACTGGATTTCCATTGGGAAAACGCTCAACGGCAAAGTAATTTTTTATTTGGGGTGGGATTGGTGTTGTTAAATTAAGTAAATGTTATTTTTTTCAAGGCATTCAAACGCACTGGCCAACTACTCTCCTGTTAAAATTTGACCTTTACACACACTGCATACGCAATGAGAAATGTGAAAACGATTTTACCCTTTTGTTTTAGTTTGGTGTTTTCACATGCAGTACAGGCCAAACAAAACAAATACACCCAAGTGACTGTGATCTTGTATCCGGATGTATCAAAAGATTGGGCTACCGGGCGTGCAACTTCCTTCCTTGTTCTCACATTCCACAATAATCAAGGCCAATTTTTCTATGGTGCAAGTCTGTATCCCCCCCAAAAAAAATAAAAAAAAGATAAATAAAAAACGCACAGCCAATAATCAAAAAAATGTTGTGTAACACACACACACGCACAAATGTTTTGCCAACGAAGTTATTCTCTTTTCACATAAGTAATAATAATACAACATAATAAGGCATTTATATTGCGCCTTTCAAAAAAATGTCCAAAGGTGCGTTACATAATTACAAAAAGAACAATAACAAACAAATAAAAACTAAGCATTAGGAAACAGATACGTCTTAAGATTACTCCCCAAAGTTAAAACTAAAGAAGAGTCCTGAAAGTTAATTTTCAAAATAGTTCCAGAAAGCAGCCGCCGAATTAGTCTTGGTTCCAAGACCATTGGTGTTTGCTCGGTACCAACGTTCGGGTGTATACACTGTGCACGTTTGTAATGAATGAACATAGAGGGCGCTGTGACTAGTGTTATTTTCCGACTCACCGACATCTGGTGAGATCCAGGGAACAAAATTACAAAGCGCCCTCTATGTTTATTCATTACAAACGTGCACAGTGTATACACCCGAACGTTGGCACTGATTGTGTGTACCGAGCAAACACCAATGGTCTTGGAACCAAGGCTACCGCCGAATGTTAAAACCCAACTTTGTCAAAGAGTATGATCTTGTTAAAGGAATGTAAAGACGAGTTGTATCGCGGGAAGACCGTGGCTGTTGGGTTGGTGAAGTTCACTGGGAGATAAAGTGGAGCATTGTCACTCCTGCACTTGTAAAAAAGTATACAACGTAAAATGCAAGACAATTTTGTAGTTGTCGTCGAAGGAGTGAACGGCATTTCCTTTATGTGAGCGTATGAAATTTAAGTTTATAAACAACTGGCGTTTCCTTTTAGCAGCTCGTGCATGGAAGCCAGTTTGCCAACCAGGAAAACTAGCGCGCCCAACACGCAGCCCCACTGTAATCAACAATCCCTTTATTTTGAAAGTTGTTTTTTCATCAGATACGCAAAAAATTACTGTAACATTTATTTGCTGAAAAAGTTCGTAATATGTTAACAAATGTATAAAAGGTGCAAGAGGTGAAGTGATACAAAATGACATCAGTGAGGATGCCTGCTTCATTTTTATCTAAATTAATTTTAGGCCGATTTCAAAGATGCTATTTTATGTTATAAAATAGTGCAATATAGGCACTACTGATGCCTGACTTGACCCTGGATATTTGCTATATATTGGAAAACATTGATAATAATGTTCATAATAAGTATATGGGCAACAATACACATCGTATACATCAATATCAATCTACAAACATGCATGAGGCTTCAAATGTATATAGTAAAGCATTTGAGGTTCAAGTCCTGTCATCATTTAACCTGGGTGCAGATGTTTTTCATAACAGTGTCTATTCAATGTTTGCTACGCTTGAAACGTAAAGTTCTTTGTGATTTTTCCCCTCCAGACGGAAGTGTTCGTTTGGTGGATGGATCGGGTCCACAAGAGGGTCGCGTGGAAATCTTCTTCCTAGGCCAGTGGGGAACAGTTTGTGATGATTTGTGGGACTTACAAGATGCTACTGTAGTATGTCGTCAGCTTGGATTCCCAGGTGCAGTTAGAGCTACCACTGCAGCTGTTGACTTCACCATTGGAGATGGGCCAATACTTCTGGATGACCTGGAATGTATTGGAGACGAGAGAACCCTAGCAGAATGTACTCATCCTGGATGGGGCGATAATAACTGTGGTCACTCAGAAGATGCTGGAGTCATCTGTGCAACGTCTTTAACAACCGCTCTTCCTTCAGCGTCTTCCATACCAGGTTATTTACTTTAGTATGCTTAACCTTGCAGACTAAGCAGATGTTTAAATATACCAGATGTCATAGAGAGCAAGGTCCTGGAAGTCTGGTGCCTTGTCGTGACCTTTCGAAGGTTCAATTTTTTCAGAAATGTTTCGATTGAGTTTAAAAGACACTCTTTAAAAGATACTCTTTGGTAATCTTAAATTTGCCAAAATTTGGGATGTGCCAATACTTCTGCATGATATTTAAATTTGTTCTTTGAAGACTTAACGAGTTAGCCAATTAAGTATCAACAAATATGACAATTTCTAAAGTGGCTCATTCCACTCTAGTCAAATTTTCTTTGTTCAACCCAAATACATGTTGTTCTTTTTTTCACAAGATGGTAGTGTTCGTTTAGTTGGTGGATCGGATCCACATGAAGGTCGCCTGGAAGTCCTTTTCCAAGGTCAATGGGGAACAGTTTGTGATGATTTGTGGGACTTCCAAGATGCTACTGTAGTATGTCGTCAGCTTGGATTCCCAGGTGCAGTTAGAGCTACCACTGCAGCTGTTGACTTCACCATTGGAGATGGGCCAATACTTCTGGATGACCTGGAATGTATTGGAGACGAGAGAACCCTAGTAGAATGTACTCACCCTGGATGGGGCATTAATAATTGTGGTCACTCAGAAGATGCTGGTGTCATCTGTGCGACGTCTTTAACAACCGCTCTTCCGTCAGTGTCCTCCATACCAGGTACTTTACTTAATTGTACCCAACCTTGCAAATTAAGAAGATGTTTTAATATACCGGATGTCATAGAGAGCAAGGTCCTGGAAGTCTGGTGATAATATGTCGTGACCTTTCGAGTATTTAATCTTTTCATTGATGTTTCGGTTGAGTTGAACAGTTGTTCTTTGGTAATCTTAAATTTGCCAAATTTTTGGATGGGCCAATGATATTTAAGATTTGTTCATGGAAGGCTTTACGAGAAAGCCATTCCCAACAAAATGACAATTTCTAAAGTGGCTCATCCCGCTCTAGTCAATATTTCTAGTGCTCAACCCAAGGACATGTTGTTCTTTTTCCACCAGATGGTTTATTGATTTATGAATAAGTGCAGCATCAGTCTTAATTGAGGTTCAAGTCCTGTCATCATCCAACCTGGCTGCAGGTGTTTTCCATAACACTATGTAATGTTTGCTATGCTTGAAACACATGTTTGTTTTGATTTTTTTCCCTCCAGATGGAACTGTTCGTTTGGTTGATGGCTCTTCGGAAGTTGAAGGTCGCGTGGAAGTCTTCTTCCAAGGCCAGTGGGGAACAGTTTGTGATGATTTGTGGGACTTACAAGATGCTACTGTAGTCTGTCGTCAACTTGGATTCCCAGGTGCAGTTAGAGCTACCACTGCTGCTGTTGACTTCACCATTGGAGATGGGCCAATACTTCTGGATGACCTGGAATGTTATGGAGGCGAGAGGACCTTAGGAGAATGTACTCACCGTGGATGGGGCGATAATAACTGTGGTCACTCAGAAGATGCTGGAGTCATCTGTGCAACGTCTTTAACAACCGCTCTTCCTTCAGCGTCTTCCATACCAGGTAATTTATTTTAGTATGCTTAACCTTGCAGACTAAGCAGATGTTTAAATATACAGATGTCATAGAGAGCAATGTCCTGGAAGTCTGGTGACTTGTCGTGACCTTTCGAAGGTTCAATCTTTTCACAAATGTTTCGATTGAGTTTAAAAGACACTCTTTAAAAGATACTCTTTGGTAATCTTTAATTTGCCAAAATTTGGGACGTGCCAATACTTCTGCATGATATTTAAAATTTGTTCTTTGAAGACTTAACGAGTTAGCCAATTAAGAATCAACAAATATGACAATTCTAAAGTGGCTCATTCCACTCTAGTCAAATTTTCTTTGTTCAACTCAAATACATGTTGTTCTTTTTCCACAAGATGGTAGTGTTCGTTTAGTTGGTGGATCGGATCCACATGAAGGTCGCCTGGAAGTCCTTTTCCAAGGTCAATGGGGAACAGTTTGTGATGATTTGTGGACTTCCAAGATGCTACTGTAGTATGTCGTCAGCTTGGATTCCCAGGTGCAGTTAGAGCTACCACTGCAGCTGTTGACTTCACCATGGAGATGGGCCAATACTTCTGGATGACCTGGAATGTATTGGAGACGAGAGAACCCTAGTAGAATGTACTCACCCTGGATGGGGCATTATAATTGTGGTCACTCAGAAGATGCTGGTGTCATCTGTGCGACGTCTTTAACAACCGCTCTTCCGTCAGTGTCCTCCATACCAGGTACTTTACTTAATTGTACCCAACCTTGCAAATTAAGAAGATGTTTTAATATACCGGATGTCATAGAGAGCAAGGTCCATGAAGTTGGTGATAATATGTCGTGACCTTTCGAGTATTTAATCTTTTCATTGATGTTTCGGTTGAGTTGAACAGTTGTTCTTTGGTAATCTTAAATTTGCCAAATTTTGGATGGGCCAATGATATTTAAGATTTGTTCATGGAAGGCTTTACGAGTAAGCCATTCCAACAAAATGACAATTTCTAAGTGGCTCATCCCGCTCTAGTCATATTTCTAGTGCTCAACCAAGGACATGTTGTTCTTTTTCCACCAGATGGTAGTGCTCGTTTAGTGGGTGGATCTGATCCACAAGAAGGTCGCGTCAAAGTCCTTTTCCAAGGCCAATGGGGAACCGTTTGTGATGATTTGTGAGACTTTCAATTTATACACCAACTTTTTAAAAGTTAAAATTTAAGAAATTCAAGTTTTAGATGTGGGAGAAACAAACCAAATCATGTGGGAACCCACGCAGTCGAGGAGAGACTAAAAACCCAATCCACATGAAGATCCAATGAAATCGAACTCGGTTCGACATTGGTGGTAGGCAGGGAGGAAACCACTGAGCAAACCTGATTTAATTTCCCTTGTTTTTATTGATTTATGAATAAGTGCAGCATCAGTTTAATTGAGGTTCAAGTCCTGTCATCATCCAACCTGGCTGCAGGTGTTTTCCATAACACTATGTAATGTTTGCTATGCTTGAAACACATGTTTGTTTTGATTTTTTTCCTCCAGAAGGAACTGTTCGTTTGGTTGATGGCTCTTCGGAAGTTGAAGGTCGCGTGGAAGTCTTCTTCCAAGGCCAGTGGGGAACAGTTGTGATGATTTGTGGGACTTACAAGATGCTACTGTAGTCTGTCGTCAACTTGGATTCCCAGGTGCAGTTAGAGCTACCACTGCAGCTGTTGACTTCACCATTGGAGATGGGCCAATACTTCTGGATGACCTGGAATGTTATGGAGGCGAGAGGACCTTAGGTGAATGTACTCACCGTGGATGGGGCGATAATAACTGTGGTCACTCAGAAGATGCTGGAGTCATCTGTGCAACGTCTTTAACAACCGCTCTTCCTTCAGCGTCTTCCATACCAGGTAATTTATTTTAGTATGCTTAACCTTGCAGACTAAGCAGATGTTTAAATATACCAGATGTATAGAGAGCAATGTCTGAAGTCTGGTGACTTGTCGTGACCTTTCGAAGGTTCAATCTTTTCACAAATTTTCGATGAGTTTAAAAAGCATCTTAAAAGATACCTTTGTAATCTTATTACCAAATTTGGGTGTGCCATACTTCTGCATGATTTTTAAATTTGTTCTTGAAATTAACGAGTTAGCAATTAAGTTCAACAATATGACAATTTCTAGTGGTCATCACTTAGTAATTTTCTTGTTCAACCAAATAATGTTGTTTTTTTCCACAAGATGGTATGTTCGTTTAGTTGTGATCGGATCCACATGAAGGTCGCTGGAAGTCCTTTTCCAAGGTCATGGGGAACAGTTTGTGATGATTTGTGGGACTTACAAGATGCTACTGTAGTATGTCGTCAGCTTGGATTCCAGGTGCAGTTAGAGCTACCACTGCAGCTGTTGACTTCACCATTGGAGATGGGCCAATACTTCTGGATGACCTGGAATGTATGGAGACGAGAGAACCTAGGAGAATGTACTCACCTGGATGGGGCATAATAATGTGGTCACTCAGAAGATGCTGGGTCATCTGTGCAACGTCTTTAACAACCGCTCTTCCTCACGTCTTCCATACCAGTAATTTATTTTAGTATGCTTAACCTTGCAGACTAAGCAGATGTTTAAATATACAGATGTCATAGAGAGCAATGTCTGGAAGTCGGTGACTTGTCGTGACCTTTCGAAGGTTCAATCTTTTCACAAATGTTTCGATTGAGTTTAAAAGACACTCTTTAAAAGATACTCTTTGGTAATCTTTAATTTGCCAAAATTTGGGACGTGCCAATACTTCTGCATGATATTTAAAATTTGTCTTTGAGACTTAACGATTAG
This sequence comes from Pycnopodia helianthoides, assembly GCA_032158295.1. Classification (NCBI taxonomy): domain Eukaryota; kingdom Metazoa; phylum Echinodermata; class Asteroidea; order Forcipulatida; family Asteriidae; genus Pycnopodia; species Pycnopodia helianthoides. Next base: position 82,378 of record CM063260.1, read on the forward strand.
CCAATTAAGAATCAACAAATATGACAATTTCTAAAGTGGCTCATTCCACTCTAGTCAAATTTTCTTTGTTCAACTCAAATACATGTTGTTCTTTTTCCACAAGATGGTATGTTCGTTTAGTTGGTGGATCGGATCCACATGAAGGTCGCCTGAAGTCCTTTTCCAAGGTCAATGGGAACAGTTTGTGATGATTTGTGGGACTTCCAAGATGCTACTGTAGTATGTCGTCAGCTTGGATTCCAGGTGCAGTTAGAGCTACCACTGCAGCTGTTGACTTCACCATTGGAGATGGGCCAATACTTCTGGATGACCTGGAATGTATTGGAGACGAGAGAACCCTAGTAGAATGTACTCACCCTGGATGGGGCATTAATAATTGTGGTCACTCAGAAGATGCTGGTGTCATCTGTGCGACGTCTTTAACAACCGCTCTTCCGTCAGTGTCCTCCATACCAGGTACTTTACTTAATTGTACCCAACCTTGCAAATTAAGAAGATGTTTTAATATACCGGATGTCATAGAGAGCAAGGTCCATGAAGTCTGGTGATAATATGTCGTGACCTTCGAGTATTTAATCTTTCATTGATGTTTCGGTTGAGTTGAACAGTTGTTCTTGGTAATCTTAAATTTGCCAAATTTTGATGGGCCAATGATATTTAAGATTTGTTCTGGAAGCTTTACGAGTAAGCCATTCCCAACAAAATGACAATTTCTAAAGTGGCTCATCCCGCTCTAGTCAATATTCTAGTGCTCAACCCAAGGACATGTTGTTCTTTTTCACCAGATGGTAGTGCTCGTTTAGTGGGTGGATCTGATCCACAGAAGGTCGCGTCAAAGTCCTTTTCCAAGGCAATGGGAACCGTTTGTGATGATTTGTGAGACTTTCAATTTATACACCAACTTTTTAAAAGTTAAAATTTAAGAAATTCAAGTTTTAGATGTGGGAGAAACAAACCAAATCATGTGGGAACCCACGCAGCGAGGAGAGCTAAAAACCCATCCACATGAAGATCCAATGAAATCGAACTCGGTTCGACATTGGTGGTAGGCAGGGAGGAAACCACTGAGCAAACCTGATTTAATTTCCCTTGTTTTTTATTGATTATGAATAAGTGCAGCATCAGTCTTAATTGGGTTCAAGTCCTGTCATCATCAACCTGGCTGCAGTGTTTTCCATAACACTATGTAATGTTTGCTATGCTTGAAACACATGTTTGTTTTGATTTTTTTCCCTCCAGAAGGAACTGTTCGTTTGGTTGATGGCTCTTCGGAAGTTGAAGGTCGCGTGGAAGTCTTCTTCCAAGGCAGTGGGAACAGTTTGTGATGATTTGTGGGACTTACAAGATGCTACTGTAGTCTGTCGTCAACTTGGATTCCAGTGCAGTTAGAGCTACCACTGCAGCTGTTGACTTCACCATTGGAGAGGGCCAATACTTCTGATGACTGGAATGTTATGGAGGCGAGAGACCTTAGGTGAATGTACTCACCGTGGATGGGGCGATAATAACTGTGGTCACTCAGAAGATGCTGAGTCATCTGTGCAACGTCTTTAACAACCGCTCTTCCTTCAGCGTCTTCCATACCAGGTAATTTATTTTAGTATGCTTAACCTTGCAGACTAAGCAGATGTTTAAATATACCAGATGTCATAGAGAGCAATGTCCTGGAAGTCTGGTGACTTGTCGTGACCTTTCGAAGGTTCAATCTTTTCACAATGTTTCGATTGAGTTTAAAAGACACTCTTTAAAAGATACTCTTTGTAATCTTAAATTTACCAAAATTTGGGATGTGCCAATACTTCTGCATGATATTTAAAATTTGTTCTTTGAAGACTTAAGAGTTAGCCAATTAAGTATCAACAAATATGACAATTTCTAAAGTGGCTCATTCCACTCTAGTCAAATTTTCTTTGTTCAACCCAAATAATGTTGTTCTTTTTCCACAAGATGGTAGTGTTCGTTTAGTTGGTGGATCGGATCCACATGAAGGTCGCCTGGAAGTCCTTTTCCAAGGTCAATGGGGAACAGTTTGTGATGATTTGTGGACTTACAAGATGCTACTGTAGTATGTCGTCAGCTTGGATTCCCAGGTGCAGTTAGAGCTACCACTGCAGCTGTTGACTTCACCATTGGAGATGGGCCAATACTTCTGGATGACCTGGAATGTATTGGAGACGAGAGAACCTAGTAGAATGTACTCACCCTGGATGGGCATAATAATTGTGGTCATCAGAAGATGCTGGTGTCATCTGTGCACGTCTTTAACAACCGCTCTTCTTCAGCGTCTTCCATACCAGGTATTTATTAGTATGCTTAACTTGCAGATAAGCAGATGTTAATATACAGATGTCTAGAAGCAATGCCTGGAAGTCGGTGACTTGTCGTGACTTTCGAAGGTCATCTTTTCACAAATGTTTCGATTGAGTTTAAAGACACTCTTTAAAAGATCTCTTGTATCTTTAATTTGCCAAAATTGGACGTGCCAATATCTGCATGATATTTAAAATTTGTTCTTTGAAGACTTAACGAGTTAGCAATTAAGAATCAACAAATATGACAATTCTAAAGTGGTATCACTCTAGTCAATTTTCTTTGTTCACTCAAATACATGTTGTTCTTTTTCCACAAGATGTAGTGTTCGTTTAGTTGGTGGATCGGATCCACATGAAGTCGCCTGGAAGTCCTTTTCCAAGGTCAATGGGGAACAGTTTGTGATGATTGTGGGACTTCCAAGATGCTACTGTAGTATGTCGTCAGCTTGGATTCCAGGTGCAGTTAGAGCTACCACTGCAAGCTGTTGACTTCACCATTGGAGATGGGCCAATACTTCTGGATGACCTGGAATGTATTTGAGACGAGAGAACCCTAGTAGAATGTACTCACCTGGATGGGGCATTAATAATTGTGGTCACTCAGAAATCTGGTGTCATCTGTGCGACGTCTTTAACAAACGCTCTTCCGTCAGTGTCTCCATACCAGGTACTTTACTTAATTGTACCCAACCTTGCAAATTAAGAAGATGTTTTAATATACGATGTCATATGAGAGCAAGGTCCATGAAGTCTGGTGATAATATGTCGTGACCTTTCGAGTATTTAACTTTTCATTGATGTTTCGGTTGAGTTGAACAGTTGTTCTTTGGTAATCTTAAATTTGCCAAATTTTTGGATGGGCCAATGATATTTAAGATTTGTTCATGGAAGGCTTTACGAGTAAGCCATTCCCACAAAATGACAATTTCTAAAGTGGCTCATCCCGCTCTAGTCAATATTTCTAGTGCTCAACCCAAGGACATGTTGTTCTTTTTCCACCAGATGGTAGTGCTCGTTTAGTGGGTGGATCTGATCCACAAGAAGGTCGCGTCAAAGTCCTTTTCCAAGGCCAATGGGAACCGTTTGTGATGATTTGTGAGACTTTCAATTTATACACAACTTTTTAAAAGTTTAAAATTTAAGAAATTCAAGTTTTAGATGTGGGAGATACAACCAATCATGTGGGAACCCACGCAGTCGAGGAGAGACTAAAAACCCAATCCACATGAAGATCCAATGAAATCGAACTCGGTTCGACATTGGTGGTAGGCAGGGAGGAAACCACTGAGCAAAACCTGATTTAATTTCCCTTGTTTTTTATTGATTTATGAATAAGTGCAGCATCAGTCTTAATTGAGGTTCAAGTCCTGTCATCATTCCAACCTGGCTGCAGGTGTTTTCCATAACACTATGTAATGTTTGCTATGCTTGAAACACATGTTTGTTTTGATTTTTTTACCCTCCAGAAGAACTGTTCGTTTGGTTGATGGCTCTTCGGAAGTTGAAGGTCGCGTGGAAGTCTTTTCAAGGCCAGTGGGGATACAGTTTGTGATGATTTGTGGGACTTACAAGTGCTACTGTATCTGTCGTCAACTTGGATTCCAGGTGCAGTTAGAGCTACCACTGCAGCTGTTGACTTTCACCATTGGAGATGGGCAATACTTCTGGATGACCTGGAATGTTATGGAGGCGGAGGACCTTAGGTGAATGTACTCACCGTGGATGGGCGATAATAACTGTGGTCACTCAGAAGATGCTGGAGTCATCTGTGCACGTCTTTAACAACGCTCTTCCTTCAGCGTCTTCCATACCAGGTATTTATTTAGTATGGCTTAACCTTGCAGACTAGCAGATGTTTAAATATACCAGATGTCATAGAGAGCAATGTCCTGGAAGTCTGGTGACTTGTCGTGACCTTTCGAAGGTTCAATCTTTTCACAAATGTTTCGATTGAGTTTAAAAGACACTCTTTAAAAGATACTCTTTGGTAATCTTAAATTTACCAAAATTTGGGATGTGCCAATACTTCTGCATGATATTTAAAATTTGTTCTTTGAAGACTTAACGAGTTAGCCAATTAAGTATCAACAAATATGACAATTTCTAAAGTGGCTCATTCCACTCTAGTCAAATTTTCTTTGTTCAACCCAAATAATGTTGTTCTTTTTCCACAAGATGGTAGTGTTCGTTTAGTTGGTGGATCGGATCCACATGAAGGTCGCCTGGAAGTCCTTTTCCAAGGTCAATGGGGAACAGTTTGTGATGATTTGTGGGACTTACAAGATGCTACTGTAGTATGTCGTCAGCTTGGATTCCCAGGTGCAGTTAGAGCTACCACTGCAGCTGTTGACTTCACCATTGGAGATGGGCCAATACTTCTGGATGACCTGGAATGTATTGGAGACGAGAGAACCCTAGTAGAATGTACTCACCCTGGATGGGGCATTAATAATTGTGGTCACTCAGAAGATGCTGGTGTCATCTGTGCGACGTCTTTAACAACCGCTCTTCCGTCAGTGTCCTCCATACCAGTTACTTTACTTAATTGTACCCAACCTTGCAAATTAAGAAGATGTTTTAATATACCGGATGTCATAGAGAGCAAGGTCCTGGAAGTCTGGTGATAATATGTCGTGACCTTTCGAGTATTTAATCTTTTCATTGATGTTTCGGTTGAGTTGAACAGTTGTTCTTTGGTAATCTTAAATTTGCCAAATTTTTGGATGGGCCAATGATATTTAAGATTTGTTCATGGAAGGCTTTACGAGTAAGCCATTCCCAACAAAATGACAATTTCTAAAGTGGCTCATCCCGCTCTAGTCAATATTTCTAGTGCTTAACCCAAGGACATGTTGTTCTTTTTCCACCAGATGGTTTATTGATTTATGAATAAGTGCAGCATCAGTCTTAATTGAGGTTCAAGTCCTGTCATCATCCAACCTGGCTGCAGGTGTTTTCCATAACACTATGTAATGTTTGCTATGCTTGAAACACATGTTTGTTTTGATTTTTTTCCCTCCAGATGGAACTGTTCGTTTGGTTGATGGCTCTTCGGAAGTTGAAGGTCGCGTGGAAGTCTTCTTCCAAGGCCAGTGGGGAACAGTTTGTGATGATTTGTGGGACTTACAAGATGCTACTGTAGTCTGTCGTCAACTTGGATTCCCAGGTGCAGTTAGAGCTACCACTGCAGCTGTTGACTTCACCATTGGAGATGGGCCAATACTTCTGGATGACCTGGAATGTTATGGAGGCGAGAGGACCTTAGGAGAATGTACTCACCGTGGATGGGGCGATAATAACTGTGGTCACTCAGAAGATGCTGGAGTCATCTGTGCAACGTCTTTAACAACCGCTCTTCCTTCAGCGTCTTCCATACCAGGTAATTTATTTTAGTATGCTTAACCTTGCAGACTAAGCAGATGTTTAAATATACCAGATGTCATAGAGAGCAATGTCCTGGAAGTCTGGTGACTTGTCGTGACCTTTCGAAGGTTCAATCTTTTCACAAATGTTTCGATTGAGTTTAAAAGACACTCTTTAAAAGATACTCTTTGGTAATCTTAAATTTACCAAAATTTATATGTGCCAATACTTCTGCATGATATTTAAAATTTGTTCTTTGAAGACTTAACGAGTTAGCCAATTAAGTATCAACAAATATGACAATTTCTAAAGTGGCTCATTCCACTCTAGTCAAATTTTCTTTGTTCAACCCAAATACATGTTGTTCTTTTTCCACAAGATGGTAGTGTTCGTTTAGTTGGTGGATCGGATCCACATGAAGGTCGCCTGGAAGTCCTTTTCCAAGGTCAATGGGGAACAGTTTGTGATGATTTGTGGGACTTACAAGATGCTACTGTAGTATGTCGTCAGCTTGGATTCCCAGGTGCAGTTAGAGCTCCCACTGCAGCTGTTGACTTCACCATTGGAGACGGGCCAATACTTCTGGATGACCTGGAATGTATTGGAGACGAGAGAACCCTAGTAGAATGTACTCACCCTGGATGGGGCATTAATAATTGTGGTCACTCAGAAGATGCTGGTGTCATCTGTGCGACGTCTTTAACAACCGCTCTTCCGTCAGTGTCCTCCATACCAGGTACTTTACTTAATTGTACCCAACCTTGCAAATTAAGAAGATGTTTTAATATACCGGATGTCATAGAGAGCAAGGTCCATGAAGTCTGGTGATAATATGTCGTGACCTTTCGAGTATTTAATCTTTTCATTGATGTTTCGGTTGAGTTGAACAGTTGTTCTTTGGTAATCTTAAATTTGCCAAATTTTTGGATGGGCCAATGATATTTAAGATTTGTTCATGGAAGGCTTTACGAGTAAGCCATTCCCAACAAAATGACAATTTCTAAAGTGGCTCATCCCGCTCTAGTCAATATTTCTAGTGCTCAACCCAAGGACATGTTGTTCTTTTTCCACCAGATGGTAGTGCTCGTTTAGTGGGTGGATCTGATCCACAAGAAGGTAAAACTTACACGGTCTAATGATGATGATAGTAGAGAACATCCCTTGAAATATTTCTGTCTGAAATGCCATATTTGATGAGAAATTAATAAACTAATTTTCCGATTGGAGTTTATCGCTCAGTGAGCGTTTTATTCATTTGTTGAATCTATATGATTCCATGCATATGTGTAATCGGTTTTTCACTATTTTCTTGTGACCCAGATGGCCGATCGATCTCAAACTTCTACAGGTTTGTCAGTTTTTGTATAGTGTGGATTACAAAGAGTGCTTACACTGCCAGCAACTGTTTTGTTAGCAAAAACCAATTCTGTAATGTTCCTTTATGAAGATGTTTTAATATACCGGATGCAAATCCCACACTCAACAGCGTTTGCTTTGATTTTGGTAAATGGGTTGGGCCCACATCAGGGTCGTGTTGAAGTCTTCTATTAAGGCTAATGGAGATTGTGGTTGATTTGTGGGACTTACAAGATGCTGCTGTAGTCTGTCGTCAGCTTGGATTCCCAGGTGTAGTTAGAGCTACCACTGCAGCTGTTGTCTTCACCATTGGAGATGGGCCAATACTTCTGGATGACCTGGAATGTTATGGAGACGAGAGAACCTTAGGAGAATGTACTCATCACCGTGGATGTGGCAAACATAATTGTGTTCACTCAGAAGATGCTGGAGTTGTTTGTGATGTATCTTGTTCTACAGCCAGACCAAATATGTAGAGGGTTGACTTTGGGTTTATTTAGGTGTATTAGGTCGAATCCCTGTTATCATCAAACCTGTTTGCAAGCTTAATTTGAAACTGTTAAAGCTTTTTTTGCTCAAAAGACCCATTTACATGGTAACAATGTATCCAGTTCCATCTCAATTTTTTTTTCTGGATCCACCAAATGCTAATTTGGTTGATGGCTTGTCTGAAAATGAAGGTCGTGTGGAAGTCTTCTATGAAGGCCTGTGGGACTTGTTTGTGATGATATGTGGAACTTATGGTGTTTCTCTTGTCTGTCGACAACTTGGTTTTCAATTTGTTATGAGAGCTTTTACTGCAGGAGCATGGCCAATATTCCTGGATGACAGAGATATTGTATTGGAGATGAGAGAACCTTTATAGGCGAATGTTCTCACCGAGGCTTGGGTGAAAACAGTTGTGGTCACGATGAAGATGCTGGTGATCAACTCCAGCACCTGGTGTAACTCAGTTTCCAGGTACGAAATCATCTTCTGTTTGACCTATCATCTCATTCTATAGTTACTATGTTACAATTGTGTGGCATACTCCAATCTCCCATATTGATACTCTAATCTAATGTTTACATTCTGACAGAAAATACCAAGTGTGACTTGGGATGCTATCAATCTGGACCCACGACAAAGTTTGCTTCATTTTTGTTGTTTAGTTATTAACAACAAAAACAAAGCAGACTTTAAGACTCTAGATGTCAGCCATTTAACCCCCAATGAAAATTATCCTTTCGAAGATCATGAAGCACCAACTGCTGGTACTGTTTTTCCAGGTACGGCAATATCTCCTTTGAATAGTAGGTAAGTCTTACATTGTGTACAAGCATCTTTGGGACTTACGTGTTCCCACATATAATGCCTAAACATTGCATACACAAAATAACTCACATGAAAGGGTCTGAACATTCAAATAAGCGCAAGACTTGCATGGCCAAGTGGCACCATGAGGTTGAGCAAGATCCAGAATTTCTTTTTAGAAAGGGCTATTGAGGCCATTTTCTTTGGCAAAGGGCACTTCCTTTGGAAAATCTTAAAGTCTATGAGAAACTTTTGAAGAGGTACCCAGGTCAAGTCCAGCTGCAACAGGTAGAGGCCCATCGTGGACTCTGTGCAATTCAAGGCCAGAAGATCATCATCTTTATCCAGCTGCAACAGGTAGAGGCCCATCGTGGACTCTGTGCAATTCAAGGCCAGAAGATCATCATCTTTAAATACGCTATTTGAAGGACACCCGTGGTACAATGTTTAAGGTTTGAATATCCAATATCCAGGCAGCTGCAACAGGTAGAGGCCCATCGTGGACTCTGTGCAATTCAAGGCCAGAAGATCATCATCTTTATCCAGCTGCAACAGGTAGAGGCCCATCGTGGACTCTGTGCAATTCAAGGTTACTAACCAGCAAAGACAGACCTTCAATTCGAGTGAAACATGAGAAACACAGGGAGTGAGAGTAGAAATCGGGTTGGTTTGATATCATGGTTTCATGCACTGCCTTTAAGCTCAGCAGTGACTTGGATCGTATCCCTCTGAGAGCCTCCTGACTGGATTGGGTTTTTAGTCCTGCCTGATTACAGTAGTTTGTGTTCATGGGATTGATCTAAAACTGAACGCTTCTACATTGTCTTTTTTACAGAGGTAAATTTAGGCATATTTTATTATAGGTTCGTAGTGCTAGGTGTCTTTGAAAATCCATTGGTTTCAATAACACAAACATATAAAATAAACAAAATATTGTCTCTCTGAAATCAAACCAGGCTTAGCAAAGTTTAGGATGTTTGGAGCATATGACTTGTGACCAGTAAATAATTTGTGTTTTTCATAATTCCAAAACAGATGGAAGTCTTCGTCTAATGGATGGAAACTACCCCTATGAAGGTCGTGTGGAAATCTTCTACCAAGGCCAATGGGGAACCATCTGTGATGACTTTTGGGATATCCAAGATGCCACTGTCGTCTGTCGACAACTTGGCTTCACATCTGCTGAATCTGCTATTTCTGCCAATGGCAGATTCCCTGTTGGAGTTGGAGAGATTTTCTTGGATGATTTAGGATGTATTGGTGGTGAGAGTAGGTTGACAGATTGTCCTCATCCAGGATTGAGAAACGAAAATTGTGGCCATTCAGAAGATGCTGGTGTTGTTTGCTCAACATCAACCTTAGCACCAGGTGTAACTCAGTTTGCAGGTACGAAATTATCTTTTAATTAATTGACTTTAATTTTAGTTTTCGTGATAAACATTTGAAATGTGTTAAATTTATTAGTTGTGTAGGATAAAGTTCAAATTCAGGCTTTCTACAATGTCCACAAATTTGTTGAACCAAGCTTGAATCAATATTGCAATATACCAGCAAGACTGGTTATCTAATGAACTTATGTTTTCTGATTTACTTCACAGATGGAAGTATTCGTCTATCGGATGGAAACTACCCCTATGAAGGTCGTGTGGAAATCTTCTACCAAGGCCAATGGGGAACCATCTGTGATGACTTGTGGGATATCCAAGATGCCACTGTCGTCTGTCGTGAACTTGGCTTCCCATCTGCTGAGTATGCTATTTCTGCCAATGACAGATTCCCAACTGGAGTTGGAGAGATATTTTTGGATGATCTTCAATGTAGTGGTGACGAGAGTAGATTGATAGAATGCCAACATCCAGGATGGCGTTTTGAAAATTGTGGCCATTCAGAAGATGCTGGTGTCGTTTGCTCAACATCAACCTTAGCACCAGGTGTAACTCAGTTTGCAGGTACGAAATCATCTTCCATTTAAGCATGATTCTATATTTTAGTTTTCATGATGTGTTTTTGAAAGATATGTTGATAAATGTGTAGGATAAAGTATACCTTCTGGTGTGTTTACATTGTCAATTGTTGATCTGTTTTTGTGACCGGGAAACTTTTAATAAAAAACACTGTCAATTCACTAATCAACACTTGTGATGTAGTGATGTGATTTTCAAACTTGCTTCACAGATGGAAGTCTCCGTCTAGTGGATGGAAACTACCCCTATGAAGGTCGTGTGGAAATCTTCTACCTAGGCCAATGGGGAACCATCTGTGATGACTTGTGGGATATCCAAGATGCCACTGTCGTCTGTCGACAACTTGGCTTCACAGCTGCTGATTCTGCTTTTTCTGCCACTGACAGATTCTCAACTGGAGTTGGAGAGATTTTCTTGGATGATTTACAGTGTATTGGTAGTGAGAGTAGATTGATAGATTGTCCTAATCCAGGATGGAGAACTCAAAATTGTGGCCATTCAGAAGATGCTGGTGTTGTTTGCTCAACATCAACCTTAGCACCAGGTGTAACTCAGTTTGCAGGTACGAAATTATCTTCCATTATAACTCTACATTAATATTCATGAATATATTTTAAAAACTTGTTGAATTTATAAACTTTTTTAGGACATAGAAAGACAATTTTGGGTTGAAGAAAAACCTCAGGCTTTCAACACTGCGCACTATAAATGTTCAATGTGTTTAGCTCGTTTTGGGACCAAGAACCTTACTTAGGACCTATATTGCAAGAAGCAATTTCCGTGATTTAGTTTAGTTGTATTTTTTTTATTCATTACACAGATGGAAGTCTTCGTCTAGCGGATGGAAACTACCCCTATGAAGGTCGTGTGGAAATCTTCTACCAAGGCCAATGGGGAACCATCTGTGATGATTTGTGGGATATCCAAGATGCTGCTGTCGTCTGTCGACAACTTGGCTTCCCATCTGCTGAGAATGCTATTTCTGCCACTGACAGATTCCCAACTGGAGTGGGAGAGATATTTTTGGATGATCTTCAATGTAGTGGTGACGAGAGTAGATTGATAGAATGCCAACATCCAGGATGGCGTTTTGAAAATTGTGGCCATTCAGAAGATGCTGGTGTCGTTTGCTCAACATCAACCTTAGCACCAGGTGTAACTCAGTCTGCAGGTACGAAATCATCTTCCATTTAAGCATGATTCTATATTTTAGTTTTCATGATGTGTTTTTTGAAAGATATGTTGATAAATGTGTAGGATAAAGTTTACCTTCTGGGTGTTTACATTGTCAATTGTTGATCTGTTTTTGTGACCGGGAAACCTTTAATAAAAAACACTGTCAATTCACTAATCAACACTCGTGAAGTAGTGATGTGATTTTCAAACTTTCTTCACAGATGGAAGTCTCCGTCTCGCGGATGGAAGCTACCCCTATGAAGGTCGTGTGGAAATCTTCTACCGAGGCCAATGGGGAACCATCTGTGATGACTTGTGGGATATCCAAGATGCTACTGTCGTCTGTCGACAACTTGGCTTCACAGCTGCCGAATCTGCTTTTTCTGCCAATGACAGATTCCCTGTTGGAGTTGGAGAGATTTTCTTGGATGATTTAGGATGTATTGGTGGTGAGAGTAGGTTGATAGATTGTTCTCATCCAGGATGGAGAAACGAAAATTGTGGCCATTCAGAAGATGCTGGTGTTGTTTGCTCAACATCAACCTTAGCACCAGGTGTAACTCAGTTTGCAGGTACGAAATCATCTTCCCCTTAAACATGACTCTACAATTTTCTTTTCATGTTGTGTATTTAAAAGATTTGTTAAGTTGGAATCTGAGTAGGATAAAGCCAAAGCTCGGGCTGTTTGCATTGTCCACTAATGTGTTTAAATGTTTAAGTGACCAGAAAACTTTGAATCAATAATAGAATTCACTAACCAACACTCGTGATGTAGTTATGTTAGGTTGTCAAATTTGCTCAACAGATGGAAGTCTTCGTCTAATGGGTGGAAACTACCCCTATGAAGGTCGTGTGGAAATCTTCTACCAAGGCCAATGGGGAACCATCTGTGATGACTTGTGGGATATCCAAGATGCCACTGTCGTCTGTCGTGAACTTGGCTTCCCATCTGCTGAGTATGCTATTTCTGCCAATGACAGATTCCCAACTGGAGTTGGAGAGATATTTTTGGATGATCTTCAATGTAGTGGTGACGAGAGTAGATTGATAGAATGCCAACATCCAGGATGGCGTTTTGAAAATTGTGGCCATTCAGAAGATGCTGGTGTCGTTTGCTCAACATCAACCTTAGCACCAGGTGTAACTCAGTTTGCAGGTACGAAATCATCTTCCATTTAAGCATGATTCTATATTTTAGTTTTCATGATGTGTTTTTGAAAGATATGTTGATAAATGTGTAGGATAAAGTATACCTTCTGGGTGTTTACATTGTCAATTGTTGATCTGTTTTTGTGACCGGGAAACTTTTAATAAAAAACACTGTCAATTCACTAATCAACACTTGTGATGTAGTGATGTGATTTTCAAACTTTCTTCACAGATGGAAGTCTCCGTCTAGTGGATGGAAACTACCCCTATGAAGGTCGTGTGGAAATCTTCTACCTAGGCCAATGGGGAACCATCTGTGATGACTTGTGGGATATCCAAGATGCCACTGTCGTCTGTCGACAACTTGGCTTCACAGCTGCTGATTCTGCTTTTTCTGCCACTGACAGATTCTCAACTGGAGTTGGAGAGATTTTCTTGGATGATTTACAGTGTATTGGTAGTGAGAGTAGATTGATAGATTGTCCTAATCCAGGATGGAGAACTCAAAATTGTGGCCATTCAGAAGATGCTGGTGTTGTTTGCTCAACATCAACCTTAGCACCAGGTGTAACTCAGTTTGCAGGTACGAAATTATCTTCCATTATAACTCTACATTAATATTCATGAATATATTTTAAAAACTTGTTGAATTTATAAACTTTTTTAGGACATAGAAAGACAATTTTGGGTTGAAGAAAAACCTCAGGCTTTCAACACTGCGCACTATAAATGTTCAATGTGTTTAGCTCGTTTTGGGACCAAGAACCTTACTTAGGACCTATATTGCAAGAAGCAATTTCCGTGATTTAGTTTAGTTGTATTTTTTTTATTCATTACACAGATGGAAGTCTTCGTCTAGCGGATGGAAACTACCCCTATGAAGGTCGTGTGGAAATCTTCTACCAAGGCCAATGGGGAACCATCTGTGATGATTTGTGGGATATCCAAGATGCTGCTGTCGTCTGTCGACAACTTGGCTTCCCATCTGCTGAGAATGCTATTTCTGCCAATGACAGATTCCCAACTGGAGTGGGAGAGATATTTTTGGATGATCTTCAATGTAGTGGTGACGAGAGTAGATTGATAGAATGCCAACATCCAGGATGGCGTTTTGAAAATTGTGGCCATTCAGAAGATGCTGGTGTCGTTTGCTCAACATCAACCTTAGCACCAGGTGTAACTCAGTCTGCAGGTACGAAATCATCTTCCATTTAAGCATGATTCTATATTTTAGTTTTCATGATGTGTTTTTGAAAGATATGTTGATAAATGTGTAGGATAAAGTTTACCTTCTGGGTGTTTACATTGTCAATTGTTGATCTGTTTTTGTGACCGGGAAACCTTTAATAAAAAACACTGTCAATTCACTAATCAACACTCGTGAAGTAGTGATGTGATTTTCAAACTTTCTTCACAGATGGAAGTCTCCGTCTCGCGGATGGAAGCTACCCCTATGAAGGTCGTGTGGAAATCTTCTACCGAGGCCAATGGGGAACCATCTGTGATGACTTGTGGGATATCCAAGATGCTACTGTCGTCTGTCGACAACTTGGCTTCACAGCTGCCGAATCTGCTTTTTCTGCCAATGACAGATTCCCTGTTGGAGTTGGAGAGATTTTCTTGGATGATTTAGGATGTATTGGTGGTGAGAGTAGGTTGATAGATTGTTCTCATCCAGGATGGAGAAACGAAAATTGTGGCCATTCAGAAGATGCTGGTGTTGTTTGCTCAACATCAACCTTAGCACCAGGTGTAACTCAGTTTGCAGGTACGAAATCATCTTCCCCTTAAACATGACTCTACAATTTTCTTTTCATGTTGTGTATTTAAAAGATTTGTTAAGTTGGAATCTGATAGGATAAAGCCAAAGCTCGGGCTGTTTGCATTGTCCACTAATGTGTTTGAAATGTTTAAGTGACCAGAAAACTTTGAATCAATAATAGAATTCACTAACCAACACTCGTGATGTAGTTATGTTAGGTTGTCAAATTTGCTCAACAGATGGAAGTCTTCGTCTAATGGGTGGAAACTACCCCTATGAAGGTCGTGTGGAAATCTTCTACCAAGGCCAATGGGGAACCATCTGTGATGACTTGTGGGATATCCAAGATGCTACTGTCGTCTGTCGACAACTTGGCTTCACAGCTGCCGAATCTGCTATTTCTGCCAATGACAGATTCCCTGTTGGAGTTGGAGAGATTTTCTTGGATGATTTAGGATGTATTGGTGGTGAGAGTAGGTTGATAGATTGTCCTCATCCAGGATGGAGAAACGAAAATTGTGGCCATTCAGAAGATGCTGGTGTTGTTTGCTCAACATCAACCTTAGCACCAGGTGTAACTCAGTTTGCAGGTACGAAATCATCTTCCCCTTAAACATGACTCAACAATTTTCTTTTCATGTTGTGTATTTAAAAGATTTGTTAAGTTGGAATCTGAGTAGGATAAAGCCAAAGCTCGGGCTGTTTGCATTGTCCATTAATGTGTTGAAATGTTTAAGTGACCAGAAAACTTTGAATCAATAATAGAATTCACTAACCAACACTCGTGATGTAGTTATGTTAGGTTGTCAAATTTGCTCAACAGATGGAAGTCTTCGTCTAGTGGGTGGAAACTACCCCTATGAAGGTCGTGTGGAAATCTTCTACCAAGGTCAATGGGGAACCATCTGCGATGACTTGTGGGATATCCAAGATGCTACTGTTGTCTGTCGACAACTTGGCTTCCCATCTGCTGAATCTGCTATTTCTGCCAATGGCAGATTCCCTGTTGGAGTTGGAGAGATTTTCTTGGATGATTTAGGATGTATTGGTGGGGAGAGTAGGTTGATAGATTGTCCTCATCCAGGATTGAGAAACGAAAATTGTGGCCATTCAGAAGATGCTGGTGTTGTTTGCTCAACACCAACCTTAGCACCAGGTGTAACTCAGTTTGCAGGTACGAAATTGTATTTTAATTAATTGACTTTAATTTTAGCTTTCGTGATAAACATTAGAAATGTGTTAAATTTATTAGTTGTGTAGGATAAAGTTCAAATTCAGGCTTTCTACAATGTCCACAAATTTGTTGGACCAGGAAGCTTGAATCAATATTGCAATATACCAGCAAGACTGGTTATCTAATGAACTTATGTTTTTGATTTACTTCACAGATGGAAGTATTCGTCTATCGGATGGAAACTACCCCTATGAAGGTCGTGTGGAAATCTTCTACCAAGGCCAATGGGGAACCATCTGTGATGACTTGTGGGATATCCAAGATGCCACTGTCGTCTGTCGTGAACTTGGCTTCCCATCTGCTGAATCTGCTTTTTCTTCTAATGACAGATTTCCAACTGAAGTTGGAGAAATTTTTTTGGATGATCTTCAATGTAGTGGTGAAGAGAGTAGATTGATAGAATGTCAACATCCAGGATGGAGAACACAGAATTGTGGCCATTCAGAAGATGCTGGTGTTGTTTGCTCAACATCAACCTTAGCACCAGGTGTAACTCAGTTTGCATGTACGAAATCATCTTCCATTATCTTCCACTCTACATTGATATTCATGATATATATGTTTCAAGTTTGTTGAAAAAATTAACTGTTCAGAATATAGAAAAACCCAAGGCTTTTTTCACTGCGAATTAATTTCAATTTGTTGATCTCCTTTTCGAACCAAGAACCTTAGATGGAACCAATATTTCAAAAAGCAAGACATATGATTTAGTGGTGCTGTATTTTTGTATCGCTTAACAGATGGAAGTCTTCGTCTAATGGGTGGAAACTACCCCTATGAAGGTCGTGTGGAAATCTTCTACCAAGGCCAATGGGGAACCATCTGTGATGACTTGTGGGATATCCAAGATGCTACTGTCGTCTGTCGTGAACTTGGCTTCCCATCTGCTGAATCTGCTTTTTTTCTAATGACAGATTTCCAACTGAAGTTGGAGAGATTTTTTTGGATGATCTTCAATGTAGTGGTGAAGAGAGTAGATTGATAGAATGTCAACATCCAGGATGGAGAACACAGAATTGTGGCCATTCAGAAGATGCTGGTGTTGTTTGCTCAACATCAACCTTAGCACCAGGTGTAACTCAGTTTGCATGTACGAAATCATCTTCCATTATCTTCCACTCTACATTGATATTCATGATATATATGTTTCAAGTTTGTTGAAAAAATTAACTGTTCAGAATATAGAAAAACCCAAGGCTTTTTTCACTGCGAATTAATTTCAATTTGTTGATCTCCTTTTCGAACCAAGAACCTTAGATGGAACCAATATTTCAAAAAGCAAGACATATGATTTAGTGGTGCTGTATTTTTGTATCGCTTAACAGATGGAAGTCTTCGTCTAATGGGTGGAAACTACCCCTATGAAGGTCGTGTGGAAATCTTCTACCAAGGCCAATGGGGAACCATCTGTGATGACTTGTGGGATATCCAAGATGCTACTGTCGTCTGTCGACAACTTGGCTTCCCATCTGCTGAATCTGCTATTTCTGCCTATGGCAGATTCCCTGTTGGAGTTGGAGAGATTTTCTTGGATGATTTAGGATGTATTGGTGGTGAGAGTAGGTTGATAGATTGTTCTCATCCAGGATGGAGAAACGAAAATTGTGGCCATTCAGAAGATGCTGGTGTTGTTTGCTCAACACCAACCTTAGCACCAGGTGTAACTCAGTTTGCAGGTACGAAATTATATTTTAATTAATTGACTTTAATTTTAGTTTTCGTGATAAACATTTGAAATGTGTTAAATTTATTAGTTGTGTAGGATAAAGTTCAAATTCAGGCTTTCTACAATGTCCACAAATTTGTTGAACCAAGCTTGAATCAATATTGCAATATACCAGCAGACTGGTTATCTAATGAACTTATGTTTTCTGATTTACTTCACAGATGGAAGTATTCGTCTATCGGATGGAAACTACCCCTATGAAGGTCGTGTGGAAATCTTCTACCAAGGCCAATGGGGAACCATCTGTGATGACTTGTGGGATATCCAAGATGCCACTGTCGTCTGTCGACAACTTGGCTTCCCATCTGCTGAATCTGCTTTTTCTTCTAATGACAGATTTCCAACTGAAGTTGGAGAGATTTTCTTGGATGATTTACAATGTATTGGTAGTGAGAGTAGATTGATAGATTGTCCTAATCCAGGATGGAGAACTCAAAATTGTGGCCATTCAGAAGATGCTGGTGTTGTTTGCTCAACATCAACCTTAGCACCAGGTGTAACTCAGTTTGCAGGTACGAAATTATCTTCCATTATAACTCTACATTAATATTCATGAATATATTTTAAAAACTTGTTGAATTTAAAACTTTTTTAGGACATAGAAAGACAATTTTGGGTTGAAGAAAAACCTCAGGCTTTCAACACTGCGCACTATAAATGTTCAATGTGTTTAGCTCGTTTTGGGACCAAGAACCTTACTTAGGACCTATATTGCAAGAAGCAATTTCCGTGATTTAGTTTAGTTGTATTTTTTTTATTCATTACACAGATGGAAGTCTTCGTCTAGCGGATGGAAACTACCCCTATGAAGGTCGTGTGGAAATCTTCTACCAAGGCCATTGGGGAACCATCTGTGATGATTTGTGGGATATCCAAGATGCTGCTGTCGTTTGTCGACAACTTGGCTTCGCAGCTGCTGAGTCTGCAATTTCTGCCACTGACAGATTCTCAACTGGAGTTGGAGAGATATTTTTGGATGATCTTCAATGTATTGGTAGTGAGAGTAGATTGATAGAATGTCCTCATCCAGGATGGAGAACACAGAATTGTGGCCATTCAGAAGATGCTGGTGTTGTTTGCTCTACATCAACCTTAGCACCAGGTGTAACTCAGATTGCGGGTACGAAATTATCTTCCATTATAATTCTACATTGATAATCATGATATATATTTTTTAATGTGTTAACCTTATTAAATGTTTGTGATATTGTGCAACCTCCGCTTTTCTACATTGTGCACTAATATATAATGTGTTGATCTCTTTTAGAGACCAGGAACCTTGGAACCAATATTGCAAGATGTATGATTTAGTGATGTTGTATTTTTTTCATTTGATTCACAGATGGAAGTCTCCGTCTAGTGGATGGAAACTACCCCTATGAAGGTCGGGTGGAAATCTTCTACCAAGGCCGATGGGGAACCATCTGTGATGATTTGTGGGATCTTCAAGATGCTACCGTCGTTTGTCGACAACTTGGCTTCCCATCTGCTGAATCAGCTATTTCTGCCACTGACAGATTCCTAATTGGAGTTGGAGAGATTTTCTTAGATGATCTTCAATGTAGTGGTGACGAGAGTAGATTGATAGAATGTCAACATCCAGGATGGATGACCGAGAATTGTGGCCATTCAGAAGATGCTGGTGTTGTTTGCTCAACATCAACCTTAGCACCAGGTGTAACTCAGTTTGCAGGTACGAAATCATCTTACATCATGATTTGATTCTACATTAATTTGATATATTGTAATTGAAAGATGTAATAATTTGATAAACGTAGTATAACCTTGGGCTTTCTAATGTCCACTAATGTGTTGGTATCAATGTTGCATGAAGCCAGACACATCATCTGTTGATGTTGTAGTATCTGATTCGCTTTACAGATGGAAGTCTTCGTCTAGCGGGTGGAAACTATTCGTATGAAGGTCGAGTGGAAATCTTTTACCTAGGCCAATGGGGAACCATCTGTGATGACTTGTGGGATCTTCAAGATGCTACCGTCGTTTGTCGACAACTTGGCTTCCCATCTGCTGAATCAGCTATTTCTGCCACTGACAGATTCCTAATTGGAGTTGGAGAGATTTTCTTAGATGATCTTCAATGTAGTGGTGACGAGAGTAGATTGATAGAATGTCAACATCCAGGATGGATGACCGAGAATTGTGGCCATTCAGAAGATGCTGGTGTTGTTTGCTCAACATCAACCTTAGCACCAGGTGTAACTCAGTTTGCAGGTACGAAATCATCTTACATCATGATTTGATTCTACATTAATTTGATATATTGTAATTGAAAGATGTAATAATTTGATAAACGTAGTATAACCTTGGGCTTTCTAATGTCCACTAATGTGTTGGTATCAATGTTGCATGAAGCCAGACACATCATCTGTTGATGTTGTAGTATCTGATTCGCTTTACAGATGGAAGTCTTCGTCTAGCGGGTGGAAACTATTCGTATGAAGGTCGAGTGGAAATCTTTTACCTAGGCCAATGGGGAACCATCTGTGATGACTTGTGGGACATCCAAGATGCCACTGTTGTCTGTCGACAACTTGGCTTCCCGTCTGTCGAATCTGCTCTGTCTGCCACTGACAGATTCCCTGTTGGAGTTGGAGAGATTTTCTTAGATGATTTGGAATGTGTTGGTGATGAGAACAGGTTGATAGATTGTCCCCATCCAGGATGGATAACCGAGAACTGTGGCCATTCAAAAGATGCTGCTGTTGTTTGCTCAACATCAACCTTAGCACCAAGTGTAACTCAGTTGACAGGTATACGAAATCATCTTTCATTTTGATTTGATTTTACGTTTTAGTTTCCATATATTTGAAAGATGTGTCGAATTTGTAAATTGTATTAGGATACATAGTAAAACCTCAAGCTTGTTAATGTATTGATCTGTTTTGGCGGGACCAGGAAATTTGGGTTCAATAATGCAACAAGACTCATATTCTAGTGAGATGTATTTTCTGATTCGCTTTACATGAATTAAGAGAATTTACAACATGGTGCGTTCAAATAAATAAAAACGTGTTCGACTTACACAAATTTACCTACGATAACATCTCTCCACAAAATGTTTCTTTGGCTTTAGAGGAACTACTACCTAAAGACGGTAGTTTACGTCTGGCTGGTGGTACTAACCCATCAAATGGACGCGTTGAGGTGTTCTCTGAAGGTCGGTGGAGCACAATCTGTGATGAGAAGTTGGTTTTTCACAACGCCCAAGTTATCTGTCGTCAACTTGGATTTGGCTCAGCGGACCCATCCCTGTTTCAAGCTTTCTATGGAAAAGGCTCTGGCCCTGTTTTAATGGATGATGTGCTGTGTAACGGTACAGAAGCAACCTTCATGGCTTGCACAAAGAACCCGAGGCAGATTGAGTGCACTCACAATACGGACGTCGGTGTTATATGCCAGATGGCTGGTAAGTTGGAAATATAGCGTATAATCTTTTTCAAAAAAAACTTCTACAAAGCAATTTGTCAATATCTTGATGACCTCACTCTACATACTCAAAGATAAAAATAATTGTATCAAAGAGTTTTCAACAGTTGCTTTAAAAAAAACTTTACCAGAGATGATAATAATAAAATAATAATAATAATAATAACTGTATTTATATAGCGCCTTTTGCCAAAAGATACAAGGCGCTCAGTATTTTTACCTGCCATGTATGTGGAGCTATAAGTTTTGAAGTATGAGACCTATATGCATTTATAGCACAATGTAATGGTTTACAAGGTGCGGTGGCGCAATATGCTGCCAATCAAACCAGGAACACCGGGGCGAACCCCTTCTCTTTTCGATAAGTGCACTGGGTTCTTTTACGTGCATTACACAACACACGGGACCAAACGGCTTTACGTCCCATCCGAAGGACGAAGCAATTGGTTAAGTGTCTTGCTTAAGGACACAAGTGTCACGACTGGGACTCGAACCCAAACTCTGCTGAACAGAAACACCAGAGCTTGAGTCCGGTGCTCTTATCCGCTCGGCCACGACACGCCACTATTTGACTTTTTTTTTAGGGTCGGTGAGGTTGGACGGAAGTCCAAAACAGCACACTCAGGGAAGGCTTGAGGTGTACCAGGAGGGCGAATGGTTGCAAGTGTGTCGTAACCACTGGGATTTACCACTGTCACATAAGGTTTGTCAACAGCTAGGCTTCAGTTCGGCAATCAACACCCAGGGCAGAGATGAATATACACTTGGACAGGGTAGCAAACTTGTTGCAGAGGTAAATAATGTAGATTATTATGTTCATGTCTCATCTAAGAACTTGGTGACAACAACCTGCCTATCTTACTATTACAATGACAATATACCCCTTGCATTGGCCGCAAATGCTGAGGTCAAACAATGGAAACATGCATGCGCGTACTTTATACCGGGCACAACTCTCAGCCAATGATAGGTCTTCATTGACCTCAGTGGGGCGCTGTTTTTGTCTCGTGGTGTCGTATTATGCAAGCAGGATCCCCATACTAAAAATAGATGTTCAACATTTTCAAGGAAAAAAATGCACTTACCGTTTATATGTCTTATGTTCTGTTTTTGCTTTTGTGTCAGATATCTTGTATTGGCGTAAAGGGGTCATTGTCCGATTGTAAGATGAACATTGTGGAGAGTCAAGAAGGATGTGAAGACGACAGCTCTGACACTGTCGGTATTGAATGCCTGAGATTTGAGTCAGGTAAAAAGGCTTCAATAAGAAACGAATTATGAGAAAGTACTTTAAAGACATTCTTATTGTAAGACTGTATGACAAAACTTAATGAGTTATGAGAATGAGTCGCGAAAAAAATATTGAGAAATTCGTCCAGAGAAATCAAGGAGAAACAATGTCGTAAACAATTTGATATTTGAATTGCTTATAAGAGATTTACCACCGACAAAAATGTGACTGCTAATGTAAATTAGTCGGACGTGTAGTTGGCATTGACTGCCGCTGACGTAACTAATGTAAGATTGACCATGGCTTGACTGAGCTGCACAGAAGAAGAACAATTATTATAGGCAAAGATCAATGATTCTCCAAGTATTATCTGCTCATTTACCTGTACATTTTCACTCTGACATTTCCCTACTGATTCTAGATGGAAAAGTAAGACTCTCTGGTTCTGAACCTGCATTCAAGGGAGATGTGCAGATTCAAAATGACGGAGTATGGGGCGCCATTTGTGACGACAATTGGAACATTAATGATGGACATGTTGTTTGTGCACAACTAGGATTTAAGAGTGCCAAATCTGCCTTTCGGAGTGAGCACTATCAAGGTATTACAGTGCTGATTTTGAACAGAAATTCAAAATAGGCAGACCATAATCTAGGGTCGCTTGGATTGTGATCAGACCTGTGTTATCTGGTCCCAAGTTCCAGAAAGAGCTGCTTAAAGCACAGAGGTTGAAAGCATAACAAAATTATGCTTACTACATAAGGTACCAGCCAACCTATTATTTCACATGCACCATCTTTGACTGGTATATCCTCCAGATTTTTGCTAATTGCACCAAATTATTAAGCACAATTATTGTCTGCTTAAGCACCTCTATGAATACTTACCTTATTCAAAATTAAAATTTACTCTTCTGGTGAAAAAATTATCACAGTTTTTTTGTTGAAAAAGATTGTCTTTAAATGTTGATAGTTCACGCATGTAGAATGAGAAGGGAGTAATACTGTTTTTTGTACATGAACTCATTGTGTTACAGAGGTTGGTGACTTACCCATTCTAATGGATCCAATCTGCTCTGGGAAGGAGGACAAAATTACGTCCTGCAAGAATAGTGGATGGGCTAACACGAAATGTCCGAAGAGAAGAGTTGGGGTTGAGTGCAGTCAATTAAGTGAGAACTTGGGAACATACAGAGAAGACTCAGGTAATGTATGTACGACTATAGAAGGATGTGACAAAAAGAATATCCAATAAATTCAGGTATTCTAGTTCCATAGTGTAATGGGGATAAACTTAGCTACCCCTATGCCATTTTACGTCATGCATGGTTGGTTTAGAGAAAATATACTCTTACACCCCTTCCCTGCAGGTGTATCCTACACTGATAAACAGTCATACGATTATGTTGATGTTTTCACCCCAATGAGAAGACCCATTACCGACCCTGCTGCCCTTACCCCTGCCTGAACCCGCTGAACATTGCATACTCTTGTGATGACGTCAGATTTGGAATTAGATTTAAAATATAATTCCATTTTAACATCTTCTACAGGAACATCGTCTACATCCCTGATTGTAATTGTAGTCTTCAGTGCAGTTGCATTCATCGTCTTTCTTATCATCATCACCCTCGTCCTGATTAAAAAAAGAAGGCAAACCAGAAATGACCGTTACAATATGGATATGCCCCTGTCCCCACCGTCCCCACCACCTAATTGCCAAGCGGCATCAAGTGGGAATGAGGCTGCAGAGGATAGGTACGCATCTCACCTTGGCGCATCAGCGGAAGGATGGAGTAATCCGGTCTATGAGTCGACCTTCAATTGGAGCCCTCCGTTAAAACCAGTTTCATTTCAGTTTCCACCACCAGAAGAAGTGTCAAAACTTTAGATGCTGGCTGTCCCCAGACCTTACTGATTTTCTTGTTGGCTTGCTTGCTTGCTTGGTTGTTTGTTTTGTGTTTAGTTTCCGTCTTTTCAAATCTAGATATTAGTTTCTCTATGCCATTTTACGTCATGCATGGTTGGTTTAGAGAAAATATACTAGATATTAGTTTCTCTTATCATTTTTTAATGATGGATTTTATTTGTTAGCATTGTTAAATACAATTTACGTGATTTTCATCACATAATTTTCCTGCCTATATTTTAAATTGTTCCTGTAGTGGTTTTTAATTGTACTTTTTAATGTGTATCCATTTCTTTAACAATTTGTGTAAAGCGCCTTAGAGCTTGTTTTTTCATGAATTTTGGCGCTATATAAATACTGTATTATTATAATTATAATTATTATTTCATCTTATCACAGCATGCAAAAGAAAGATTTCATTTTCATTTGTGCCGGTTACTCCTCGAGTCAGGCTACGTCCCGTAGCCTTAGATCTCAAGGGTCTTTCTCAGGATCCTCGCTGTTCCCAAAAGCGCCGCCTTCTGTAACAGATCTATCCTCACATTTGTCCCTATTTCATCTAGATGTTTCCCCAGTGCTTTGGGAATGGTGCCAAGTGCTCCAACAACCACAGGGACTACTTTCACTTTCACCTGCCAAATCTTACGGAGTTCCCTGGCTAGGTCTTGGTACTTGTGGATCTTTTCCGTCTCCTTCGAAGCTACCCTGATATCACCCGGCACAGCTATGTCAATGAGATGACACATCTTCGTCGTCTTATCTAAGACTACAACATCCGGACGCCTATGTTCTATAACATGATCAGTCTGAATGTTAAAATCCCACAGAATCTTGACCTGGTCGGTCTCTACAACTTTCTCCGGAACGTGGTCGTACCATTTCGCATGCACTTGGACACCATACTTCTTACACAGATCCCAGTGAATCACCTTGGCCAACTTGTCATGTCTTCCTTTGTACTCCGTCTGGGCCATCATACTACATTCGCTGACAATATGAAATACAGTCTCTTCTGCCTTGTAACACATTCTGCACATAGGAGAGACGTTTGCTTTCTCGATCCTTGCCTTCATAACATTTGTCCTTAGTGACTGGTCTTGCGCCGCAGTAATCAAACCCTCGGTTTCCTTCTTTAGTTCTCCGCTCTTTAACCAATTCCATGACTTGGGGCTCGCTACCTCTTCAGTACATCTCAAGAACCGGCCATGAAGTGGAATAATAATTATTAATAGTGAAATAATTATTATTATTATTATTATTATTATTATTATTATTATTATTATTATTATTATTATTATTATTATTATTATTATTATTATTATTATTATTATTATTATTATTATTATTATTATTATTATTATTATAAACCAGTCATACCATTATTTAATAGAGTTAATTACTAAACTATAACTTAGTATTATAAAGCATTTTGATCTTAATAATTGGTTAAATGAATTATAATTCATGAATAGCATATCAAGTAATAAACCACAAGAAAACTGCCGCTTCGCAGGTTGTATCTTAAACTTGGGTGTGATCCCTGGCTATAAGGCAGTAAAGGGTTGTATGGCTTCTGACTGGAACCCAGAACAAAGATGATGACAGAATAAGAAGACCGCCAATATAGGGCATATATAGCTCAGTTGGTAGAGCGCCGGCACATAAATCTGGAGGTCGTTGGTTCAAATCCCGCTCTACAGTCAAGTTTTCTTTGTCCAACCCCAAACTAGTAAAAGCTTGTTAAATACTCTAACAAAATATGTAGTTTGTAAAATGTTCACCAATTGTCCAATATACAAAATATTGTTGTAATTTTTTGTTTTATTTATCCCAAGGGAATATACCACACAGAAATTATTAATGCATTTATTCTCCGATTTATTTTGTAAAAAAAATTGCTAACAAATTGTAGTAAAAGTTTTGGTGTAAAACACAAAATGGAATAAAAGTTAAATGCACAAATTTACAACTTGTTTAAAGGAACATTATGGTTTTTGCTAACAAAACAGTTGCTGGCAGTAAAGCACTTTATGTAATCCACCATATACATAAACTGACAAACCTGTAGAAGTTTGAAATCGATCGGCCATCTGGGTCACGAGAAAATAGCGAAAAACCGATACACATTTGCATGAAATCATATAGATTCAACACTGAATAAAACGCTCACTGAGCGATAAACCCCAATCGGAAAATTAGTTAATACATTTCTCATCAAATATGGCATTTCAGACAGACATATTTCAAGGGATGTTTTCTACTATCATCATTATTAGACCGTGTAAGTTTTATGTAAATCTGTGATAAAAAGTATATTTTACAAGTTTTTTTCTTACCAATTCTGTAATGTTCCTTTAAGGAACCGTTGAACAAGGGTTAGAAGGCGTATGTTTGTTATTAAATTATATTCTGTACATTTTAGAACTATCCTCTTTAATTTTAAACAACTTTATTATCCTTTTGAAAAACCAATCGGTAGATTTGTTCGCTGCAAATTTTTGTAAAAAGTTAAACAAAACTATTAATTTAAAAGCAAATTTTGCTGATTTTTACAATAGGCAAAATTATCACGGAAAAACAACCTGGTATGGTATTTTTTTTATTAAGATTTGAACGTCGGTGCAGCTTTCACAAACGGACACCAGGGAAATTAGAAGCTCCAAGAGACGCCTGGAGGCGATCTTTGGAGATTCAAACTTGTTGACTTACTTTTATTGGTTTCACATCAACGAAATAATTTCAGACGAAATATTTTGCATGATGCGCAGGCCTATCGCTTATACCTTTTTTATAACAACTAGACTTTTGGATAAGAATTGCACAAGTTTCTTTTAGTTCATTACCAAAGTATGCCCTATCTTTAAACTAACTGATACTGGTCGATTTCAAACAACACTTGATCGAATTTTGTTCGGATTTTTTTAACAACCAAAACATTTCATTGTTGGAAGGAATGTCATTACTTGCATGTTGTCTCCAGACAGTAAGATATGGAAGCGTTAAAGGGCTATTGAGAGACGTCATTATTATTTTTTTATTAAAACATACATCGTGCAATATATCTCACAAATTATTACTTTTATGTCATAAATATGACTGAGTTCAAATAAGACTTATTATGACTTATGTTTTTCTCAAAATCTATGAGATAAGTCATATAGTTTTGACTCATACTAATTCAAAATTATGAGATATAAGTCACAGTTAAGACTTAGGCTAATTCATAATTATACAATTAGTCATAGTTAAGACTTATCTGTTTCATAGAGATGATATAAGTCATAGTTTGACTGATTATTATGACTGTCTTTCTTTTCTCAACGTCCTTTAAACGCTTCCGTATATATTGTTTCTCAAATATGAGCCTTTTGTTTATGGTGTCATGAGTGGTGACTTGTTACATTTTCGTTTGTTACAATTTGCGCTCCATAGTTTCCCAAGTGCCTTCGTTATTTCGAGTAATCGAGTGTGGGTTTCAGTCTTTTTGTAGACGATAATACCCTTGCTCTGGCGTGGTATGATATGTCATCTTACTGGGGTTCAGTGAGTGGGATAAGACTGATTTACTGTTTGTGTGATCTGGTTAATATGACAGCGAGGGCAATGTTGTTGCCCTTTATCTGAGTGTTGGAAAAGATGAAATTCACAAGCCATTTGAGATATGGTGGTAGACACAATAATAGGGCACTATTCGGGTAAACATGTCTGTAAGACACCAAACCAAACACACTGCACTCCTATCCACCATCATATCTCAATTATATCTCACCCGCACTGGACTATATGCATT
This sequence comes from Pycnopodia helianthoides, assembly GCA_032158295.1. Lineage (NCBI taxonomy): Eukaryota > Metazoa > Echinodermata > Asteroidea > Forcipulatida > Asteriidae > Pycnopodia > Pycnopodia helianthoides. Next base: position 110,089 of record CM063260.1, read on the forward strand.
AGTGACTCATATAATGATCGACCAATAGAAATTCCTCGTGATCGATCACGGGATCCCCCCCCCCTGTCGTCATGTTCCCCAAAATCCTTTCTTGCACCAGTTCAGTTCGTTTGTGATTTGCTTGCATCAAAGAATTTGCTCTTCCCACCCCTCCTAGTCTTGGTTCAAAACCCTCCTATTATTTATATCTTCCACGATCCGTCGCAACAATCATGGAGCTTTCTAAATGATAAACAGGAGTGTCTTGATATTTTCCGTCCTCCATGCTTGAACCAAGACTAACCCCTCCCCCAGGCCCGTAATTTATTTATTTATTTATTTTTTTATTTTTTTTTTTTTTTGGGGGGGGGGGCGAATGTGAAAGAAAAAGTACATCGGCGGGTTACCACCGCACTAGTCTGAGGGGTGATGCGCCTCCCTCAGAAGTTTGAGCGGACTTTTTGGGGGCGGCCGCCCCCCCCCACGCCCCCCTGGTTACGGGCCTGCCCTCCCCCGTCGTGACATCCAAGGCCAATAGCAAAAGTCGATCGCAGGTTTATTACACCATTGAGCATGATATTACACGTAAGCAGCGTCCATCTCCACTGGGTACCCCAACTCCTCGAGATCCCACTCGCATGTCACCGTGGTCAAGTGGCTATATAGAATGCAGGACTTGCTATGGTCGCGGGTTCAAGTCCTACCAAAATAACCGCTGATTTCACAATGACTAGAAATCAATAATGTTTGTACAAGAGAGAGTGAGAAATAGTTGTCTGTTGCCAGCTTGGTATTATTTGTATCCCCTTGGAGCTTTGCCGTGTTTCCTTGAGGGGAAGATCATCTAAACAAAGAAACAACAAACATCCCGTGAACAGATTTTCCTCCTCTCTCTTTCGCGAGTACACATGACCACTGGAAATTTAGTGCAGTGCATAATGTCCACGGCGGTGGTTTTACGACACACCCCGAATACACGCAAACTCGTACACACACCAACTCGTATGCACACCATCTCGATCGTACGCACACCAACTCGTATGCACACCAACTCGTATGCACACCATCTCGATCGTACGCACACCAACTCGTATGCACACCAACTCGATCGTACGCACACCAACTCGTATGCACACCATCTCGATCGTACGCACACCAACTCGTATGCACACCAACTCGTATGCACACCATCTCGATCGTACGCACACCAACTCGTATGCACACCATCTCGATCGTACGCACACCAACTCGTATGCACACCAACTCGTATGCACACCATCTCGATCGTACGCACACCAGCTCGTACACACACACACCGACTACAACCGCCAATTATGCAAGTATAATTGACATAGGGGAAAGGTTTCGCCGCTTAGGTTGTTTCCATTTGTGTTTTTTCTTTTCCTTTAAGAGTATTTCCAAATTAAACTTGGAGTATTGCCTCAGTTAAAATGTACCGGTACGCGATATTGCCGAAAATCCGGAGCGGTTATGTCCGTCCACGCAGGAAGAATAATCCGCACTGGGAATAGGTTTCTTGGAATGCACAATCTGAGAAACGTTTCTGACAGAAACGCTTATCAAATTCATTGCTCGAAATAATAATTCCCGCTGCGTACGAGTTTGTATGTGTACGAATTTGTATGTGTACGAATTAATAATTCCCGTAGAAATTCAAGCGTACGACTTGGCGTGCGTACGAGTCTGTATGTGTACGAGTCTGTATGTGTACGAGTTTGTGTGTGTAGAGTTGACCTGTTTCACACGAAAGCCATATCTCTAGTTACGTAAAATTTTCTTTAGCATTACATTGACCAACTTCACCTGCAGCAGCAGCTGAAGTCATCACTTTTGTGATTTCCCGTGTTTACTATGCAGTGAGCATTGTTCAGGCAAAGCGCACAGTTAGACGCGCGCCATTGTGTTCTGCGCGCATTAAGACTCGCAAAAAATAATGACAGACCATTGGATGATGACAGTAGCCGCGTGTGTGTGACGTCAGTGCGGCGGGCCGAAAACATTTGACCAGCTAAAAGTTTAAAAACAATCAACAACAAAAAATCAGACAAGCAAAAGAAAATCTCACAGACAACAATTTCGGGTCCAAATATTCATCCCACATTACGCTTATTATGATGTAGGGTCAAGTTACGAATGTTCCGTGGACATAATCACATAAGAAAACGTTTTTACTGAATACAACATCCTCGCAGTGGGATCCAAACACGACCGGCTCTGACGACACCTCCCTCCCCACTTCTTGATGAAATGAGGCAGCACGGTGGAAGTAGGTAATAGGACGGTTAGCTAGGCCCCTGACCCACTCTGTGCCACCCAGTTTTCGCGGGCTCTGCTTGTTTAATATGAGAACAATGTAGAGCAAAATAATACGTATGAGCGGCGAATTGAACCAATGCGTTACGGTTGCATTAGCTAGCTCGGCCCAGGGGCGCTCGGCCGGCCCTGTTTCTTATTGCCGGGCGCACCCTCGCACGTAGCACACACACACACCCACGCAAACCCGATCCGTAAGGTACGCACAGTGTGCCACACAATTACAACAACAAGCAAGCAAGATCGCCATTTTGTTATAGTCAGTACACTCATCAGTACACTCCATCGTCCGCATCGGAACACCAATAGTACAGGGGAGATAACTGCAAATTGCTGTGTGCATGTTGTGAGTATCTATCTTGAAAAGCAGTTCTTAATATACTGCTTTCACTTCTTTCTAGTATAAGAAAACACAGCAGGGCATGTGAAAACAAAACAAAAATGTCTGTGCCAAGCAGCCGTTCTCGTACATGACTGAGTATGTTTGTTCCTCCGTCGTCCATGGTATGATGGTCGGTCTCGCTCGGCTCGGTTCGTTCACCGTACGTACATGTACGTACAAAGGGCAACCGTTAGCATACTGCCCAACCACCGTCACTGCACTGTCAATAATTCTAAGTGCATTTTTTAGTGGCGAGTTTTACGGCTGTTCGGTTCAGCCGGTGGTCATGGTGGTTTGGCCAACTCTTGACTCCTGAGCTTATTGAGTCTTGACTTACTGATGTCTGACTGTGCCTCGATTTTCTTAATGTTGAATCGGTGGATGTTTGCAAATAGTGCAGTCGTGTAGGCATGTAGGGAAACCTTGATTTCTATTCAATTTCAAGTTTCCCTATCGCACCCTCGAATTCATGTCTCGATGATAACGACGGTGAGGAATTGTCGTAATTTCATGCATTTCTAAATTATACCATAGATTAAAGGAACACGTTGCCTTATAAGTTATAGGTTGGGCGCTTTTGGGCTATAACAAGTGTTTGATGTATAATGAGCACGGTCGGAAAGATGTTTAAAAAGTAGAATATAATGATCCACACAAACGTGCCTTAGAAATGCTTCGCTTTTGATAACTTTCGCGAAACAAAATGCTTCGCCATTTATGGGAGTCAAGATTTTGACTCTCATAAATGGCAAACAAATTCTATTAGTCTTATTTCCAGTCGCAGCTGTTGAACTACGACTGAGCAATTATTTTATTAAAAATGTTACGATTACTATCTGTTTAATGTATTCCAATAAATATCCAGTGAATAAATGAATGAAAAAAGAAAGAAAAAACATACGTTAAATAATTAACTAGCAAGTCCCCACGTCTCGGTCCGTCCGGGTGTCCAGGGACGTACCAGCAGCAGCAGCAAAGCCCCGCGGCCATACCACCCATAGATCTCCCCCTGCATGCTGCAGTAGACGACGCGAAGACAGGGTCCTCGTACAATGTATGATTTTAGCGGGGCAACCTAGTAACACCGATGCTTTGTGTGGTGTAAGAAGGTCTGGTACCCATTACTGTTATTGCATCTTTATTAGTGAAGCGTCTTCTGTGTTTTCTTGGCGATCGAGTAGAGAATGGTATATTACCTGGTGTTCATGTGATAGGTTTACCAGGCCACAGGCTACGGCGCCAGCCTACTGCTCTTCATCGCTCATTATTGCCCATTACACTGACGATCGTATTGACGGCTTGAAATACGTATACATTTTGCGGGACATGTCTCGGGGGTCAGAGGTCAATGTTTGTTTTTTTAATTACCATTCACTAATTATAACACATTAAAGGTGTTTTATTGCAAGAACAACTCTTAATAAGTATAAGGAACACCTCCAAATAGTAAAATTTCATGAGATTTGAAGGTAACGTGTTCCTTTAATATATTAACAAGTAACATCCTTTTGGATGCCTCGCTTTGGCATTGGTAACATTAAAAAGGGCATAAAAGAGTAGTGACGCGTCTTATAACCGGCCGGGTCGTGGCCATGTAAGGTTTTAAACAGCCGGTTAAGACCGAGTCACTACTCTTTTATTCCCATTCATTAATGCCCTTTTTGTTAAAAAGCGTAGTATTGTTGGAAAATCTCAACATTTCTGTTAACTTTCATTTCCTGTCACGTCCCCTAGCTCGTTTCGCAAAGGATATACAATTACATGCCACGCTCAACAATTCTGCGTACACAGCATCATAACACTCACATGTTTTTAGATTGAATACCAGTATGTGTTGATTGCGTTTCGCATAAATTAGCGCCTGCGTAACCTTGCACGCCACAGGTGTGTTTAAACACTTCTAGCCGTGCATTATCATCTGTTTTTAAACACGGCCACGTGACATGATCTCCACCAATCAGAATGGATAAACTCTCTGAGGTATTTATGAATAATCCAATTAGGTACGGACGGACAACAACAACACAACCGCAAGACTTGGTGCACGACGGCTCGTGAACTTCACTGCGTAACATTTTATATAAACCCATTGCATAACGTGCAGCGCGCATACACGCGAGTCTCCTGTCTGTCATTTTGGGTGTCAAAACATGCACAAAAGGATGGTACACGTGTTTACGCACCAATGCGTGTGTAAACAGGTGTACCATCCTTTTGTGCACGTTTTGACACCCAAAGTGGCGGACAGGAAACGCGCTTGAAAGTGCGCTGCGCGTAGTACAATGGGTCTGTTGCAAATTGATCTGTTTGCAGCACATGTACAGAGCATCATTTCCAAATTCACACTGCTGAAGGGACTTCACCAAAGAAGGGACTAGACCAAAGTCTAGTTAAACATTATTATATGGCAAGCAAATGCGTCAACAAATCACATATGAGTGACGCGTGTTTGCCAATTTACTGATCGGTCAAAATTTTAACATGGTTTGGTTATTAAGCTGTGTCTGAATTGATTTAAGAATTGATTGGACATCAAACGATGATGAAACAATTAATGCACAACTTTGTACTACATCACACACAGGATAGGCACCTCCCACTTAAGTGGCTACAAGTGCATGTTCTTATCATGATTATGCATAATTATCTCTAATTGCTGTGTGAAGATGAGTTATGGGGGGCAAAAATTACAAAACATCGATTATAAACTGCCTAATAGGAAAAAATGCTTACTTCATGACACAAATTGTATTTATAGACTTGATATACATGTACATGTAGGGGCCTAGTTGTTTTTTTGAGGTGCAAAATAATGCCTGCTTCTGAATTCTGATGTACAGCTCACTGTTTTCTTTGTTGCTGATTTTTATTTATTTATTTTTTTATTTTATTTTATTTTTTTTGGCTGCATCCTGAAGCCATTATATGTTTGGGTATTTGATAATGATGTTTTTTAATGATATTGATGAATTTAAATTTTACAATTTACAGTAATTAAGAATTTGATAATTCAGAGTATGTTTCATTTACCATCAATCACAAAAACAAAATTGATAATGCTTTAAAGTGTGTATGAAACAAAATTGTACACCTCATACATCCAAACTTTCGAGTCAGTCTATAATGATGAGAAAGACACATAACATGACAAGGCCTAGACTGCATGGTTCTTGTTTTAAGAGTTCCTAGTATTTTTTTTTAATTTGTCCTATTTTCTTTTAACAGTATTTAAAAGACCTCTGCCGTGGATGAGGAATCGTTACCATTCAACGAGTCATTAACTAACGTGCATAAGTACAGTGAAATGCAGAGCCGGGGAGAGAAACATTCTTGCAGGTTTTGCGATAAATGTTTTGACCGTCCTTGCAAACTTGCTCGCCATGAGGAATCCCACAAGGGTAAACCATTCATATGTCAGTTCTGCGGTATGGCTTTCAGAGATAGCCATATGGCTAACGTACATGTCCTTGCTTTCCATAAGCCTGAACTCCAAATTACTTCAAAACGGCAGTATTTCAAGATGATAGATGTTGATGATGGGAAACACTCCGAGGTCAAACATCGACAATTAGCTGGCTCCAAATTAGCCGGCGTCACTGATGCAGCCGCTTGCCGCAACTATCTCTGTGACTGCGGCTTGGGGTTTAAACGCAAAAGTCGTATAACACAACACCAAATGTACTGCCAGATCCACACAAACAGAGTTAAGGCAAGAGAGAGTGAGAAAAATGAAAGTCAACAGGAAAAACGGCTTAAGAAAAGCAAGAGTAATTCTTCACATGAGTTTCGTTGTGACAAGTGTTCAAGTACATTTAGATCAATGGAATCTCTTCAAGAGCACAAGAGGCATGTACACAACAGGAAAAAGGCCCGGCCATCCAGAGCTCATATTAAATTAAAGAAAAATCAAAACTCTGGAAGTAGAGTCGTCAACAAAGCCACTATTTCTGCGCGCAGCAGCACAATGGTTACAAGATCTTTGTCGATCAAGCATGTCTCGTCCAAAATGAGACGTCGCAGGGCTTGCTCCATATGTGGTAAGTCGTTATCGAAGAGGAGCTTGCCTTTTCACCGCAAGCAGCACATCCTGGCCATTCTAAACGCCAAATATCAGAACGAGTTGACGTCACCATTGCAGGTGTTATACTTGTGCAGATACGAAACTTGCTATCGGGCATTCTTGGACAAACATAAGTTATCGTGTCATGAGGTGGTCCATCTTGGCAGCAAACCCTTCATGTGTGACCTGTGCGATAAAGTGTTCCGGACAGAATCACAACATGAAAAACACATCTCGACTTGTATGCGGCGGCTTAAGGAAAATGCATGCTGGTATTGCAGTAAATTCTTTGGAAAAAACAGCGATCTCATCCGCCATGAAGACACACATGTTCAAAAGACAGCTCCATACTTTTGCGGGCATTGCTCTAAAAATATCCCCACACGGCCCGAACTCAACAAGCACCACTTCGATGTTCATCAGAATTTGAAGCCTCAGTCCAAAGCGGTCTTCTATCAGTGTATGTTCTGTTCCATACAAATGCCGAGTAAATCCAAGCTACTTGACCATGCTCAATCTGACCACTGGTCTGAAATAGCTAGCACCAACTTGATGGATGGTCCCAGCGGCGAGTTAACAGATGATGAGAAGCAATGGGAATGTAATCAGTGCAGTAAAACTTTCGATCAGAAAATAATCTTAACTGAACACGAGAAAAGTCACAGTTCACAGGCACCATTCAATTGCAACGGATGTGAGCGATCATTTATGCTGAGAATGGCTCTCAAGCGGCACTCTGTAAAGTGTCCATCTGCTGTTGCCACCAGCACTGCAGCGATACATGAAGAAGCAACTAAAATAGTCGAGGCCACAGGAGAATGTGATGAAGAGGTTATAAGTATCTCGTCATCATCCCCATCCCCATCCCCATCCCCATCCCCATCCCCACCAGCTAGTCCTGAGATGCAGTCCGTTCAGATACAGAGGTTAAAATCTGTGCCCGTGAGGAGACCAGGGAGCACAGAAGTTCATCATCAGTTCACAGTCCCCACGAACGGCGACTGTACAGCAACTGCGTCTTCACCCACAGGTTCCATCTCTCAACCCAGAGATCAGATTTACCTGATTCAGTACTCATCTGAACACATGACCCATGGGCCATTAACTATATCCCTTCCAGATATTAACACGACAAGATCAGCAATCAGAATACACCAGAAGGTGCAAGTCTATCTGTTCCCATTCCAGTAAAGCTGGAACGTGTGTTGTGAAATAACAGGAGAATTATTGGGAGAGGCTAGATGGTAGCAAATCACACATACTCTTCAAAGACCACTGGGATGGGCCAGAGCTGAGTCCTGGGAGGGACCAGTTTTATTTGGCCACGTGGTTGCTGGATGCCATTTTCGGTCTAAATGAAGCACAACCCAATGTGCAGTCATGTCTGGTACCCGGTGTGAACACATGTGGGTTTTTTTTCTGAAAATGGTTTCTAATTGTAAGTTTTTGCAAATTTCTCAATACACAGCTCTGGGATGGGCTGATGCTTGTACCAATTCTTGTTCAGGGTGTAGTGATGTACGATGGGAATGGTCGTACTGAGATCTTCGCAATGCACACAATCACAACATCTACACACACACACATAATAATATGATAATGCATGGAGGTTCCATGGCTAATGTAAACAAGTAATTAGCACTCTTTTTTAAAACTAAATTTGCAAGAAGAATGTTGCAATCAAAGCCCGAGGCAAAGAATGACAATAGTTACACATGTATTTAGAATGGATTAACACGATAGAGCTACATTATTATTGAAATTTGAATCTTTCGTAAACTGGAAGAGGTGACCAGGAGTTATTAGGTCAGGAAATACATGTAGTCCAATGCACACGTGCATAATGTTGGTCCATCCCAGCACCTTTTGATGTGGTGCTGGGACCAAGCAAAAAACCAATTGCACGATATCTACTATTTCTGCTGCCACCTAGCTTTCCAAAGTGTCCCATTATGTTGCATGGGAAGGCCCGATTTTAAAACCATTGCGCTGATGATCAAACTTAAAAGTGTAAATGTTTTGTTTAGAAGCTATTGCCGAACTTTTCTGAAATATTTGCCCATTCAACAGTTTTTCAAGCAGTGTCGTTTAATGTTCTAGATGATAGGAAACGTACAATGAAACTTTGCTAAAGTATGCATTTATTTCAATAAAGGACAAAGATTATCATAACATAATGTACCATTGCAAAACAAGTCAAGAAACATTATGAAATTATGATAAAGTTTACATTTAAGATGCAGCAAGACAACATTTAAGGTACTAAAAGATATGAATAAAGAACTTGTTATGTTTGATTTGACTTCTTGACTCTCTGTAGTTGTCGTTGCTTCTGAAAATCGGTTTAAGGTGAAGCTGTTTAAGACCCGCACTCTCACTCAGATAAGGGTGGACTTGGGAGATCTGGTTAGCACTACATGTACTGTATAGGACCGTATACTATATACAATGTAGTTCTAAAGGATAATAACGGGGTTTGCCCTTAACTGGTTCAGTGACTAGCCAGCAGGACCAGTTAGCTTGTCATTTCACTGGTCCTCCAGCTTTTTCACAAGTCCATTCTTTATATTTATTAAAGATGCATTTCAACACTGAACTAGCCAGCATGACCACTTGGAGTGTTCTAGGTTCTTTTACATGTATATGTACTACCAATCCTGCTTATTGACTCTTCCGAAGGACAAGGCAATCATGATAAAGTATCTTGCACAGGGACACAAGTTCCATGACTAGGACTCAAACCCACACAATAAGTGTTCTAGGTTCTTTTATGTGCACTACTGATCCTGGTACATGAGACCTATGGCTGTCCCATCCAAAGGACAAAGCAAGTACAGTAAAGTATCTTGCTCAAGGACACCGAGTGCCATGACCGGGACTCGAACCCACACTCTGCTGAATAGTAACACCACAGCTTGAGTCCGGTGGTCCATAGCTAATTACAGGATTCGAACTGCGGGTCTGTCGTCAATGGGCACTCAATGTGTGGTTGATGGTCAGACACCCTATGTTCTGACAACCTACACGTGTATTCCATAGGAATGAGAAATTCAAGACTTTTCCTGGTGAAAGAAGTAGCTGTTAGTTTCTTAAGATAAAAAGAAATGATGCTCTTTGATGTACTTCTCTAGTGTTCATGGTGTTGTGTGGAGACTTCTGGCCAATTTAAGATGTAGTTTCCATTTGCATTTGTGTTTTTCCCCTTAAGTTATCAGCGGTCTCTTCATTAACTATTTTTGTAAGATACTCTGACGTGGAGGTTAAAGGAATTTAGGAAATAAATTTTCTGGGTATAAATAGAAAAGTAGTTTGAAAACATTGAAATTACTACATAAAAGCTTATAAAATTTAACATTTTATTTTGGTAATTTATAAGCTCAAAAATTCACATTCCAATTTGGAGGGGCGGGGCCCCCACCCCAACTTATGCAACAAAATTGAGGTTGTATACCAGGGCAAAAGATATCTTCCATATCACTGAGTAAAACAAACAAAGACCAACTCACTTCAATGACCTGTACATTTTAATATTAATTATTCATACTTTATAATAAAAAAACATACAAATAAATGCTGTAAACAAATAACGCTTAAAATATCAAAATATAAGTTAGTTATGTTCATTTCATTGATAATTAGTTTTGTTTTCAAATGAGCATTAAATTGCCTTCATCATCAAGAATGCCAGTAGGTGTATACATAAACTAATACAAATTGATTTAAATACAAAAATACAGAAATACTTTGATCGTTGTGGCTGAAGTTGACGACTGACGACAGCGTTCATTATCACAAACCTTTCATATGTGTCGATGCTGTCTAAAAATGTAATAAACTTTCACTCATGCATGCACACATCATCATTATTATTTTCACAGTTCAAGTGAACATTATACTAACTATCATGTTGGTAAGTGAGGGAGTATTGGAGCTGGAAGCGCAATGCAAACAAGTGCTATCCACCTTTCTATCATTGATAAACAAACGGCACTGGTTGGCATGGACAGCCGATTTCTTAACAAACCATTCAATCGTGTTAACATATGTGACCATCAAATTCAACATTTCTGCAGACTTTTAATTAAAACAAATTTCAACACCACTTCCAACAAATTCAACACCATTTTTGAATATTTGTGTAACATTGTTACAGAGTGTGGCTTTCTGTTTTTGCTTTGCATTTATGGCTTCCCATAGCTTTCCAACCTTGGTTGGCAAAAACTTGGGCTGTGACGTTGCAATAGAAAGGTCTATTTACATACATGTATGTGTTCATAAACATTTGTTTACACTGCACTTCCGGCATCAATAGGTAGGGCTTACCAACGGAGTAACTTGTAAAATAATCTTTCCACTGATAAAAGTGAACATAATATACATCATTTTATTATTATTTATCGTGGTTTACCATTAAATTTTTTAGTGACTAGCAAGTTGGATCAGTGAGCCTGTTTTTTCACTAGCCTGGCAGCTTTATCACTAGTCCTTGTTTCAATAATAGGATGCTTTTCAAAATTGAACTAGTAGCCAGCCAGACCACTTGTCCAGAATGTTTACTGGTCCTCGAATGTTTTAACTAGCATTTATTTGGCCCGCAGACCTGAGAAAATTATTTGCATCTTCAAGTAATGAAAAACATTTATTGGAAAATGTATATGTTTGAGCTAGCCTTCTCATTTCCATGTTTTACTTCATTGCACCTCCACCTTGATCAAGGTAATTATTGGCAAGCTTATAGTGTTCAAATTAACGGCCTTAAAGTTTGAAGGCAAAGGATAAAGGATTGGTAGCAAAACTAAGTTGAACCCAAACTCTGAAAATACCAGAACTTGAGTCCAGTGGACTGGTTTGTTCGGCCACCTTGTCACTACCACTATCCCTAGACACTAGACCGAGTTAAAACAGATTAGTTTTCAGCATGACGTTCGTGAACTCCTGCAGGTCTACCTCGTTGTCCCCGTTCCGATCTGCCTCTTCTATCATATCTCGTAATTCCTGCTCTGTGAATTTAACCCCCGCCTCCTTGCAAGCCTTTTTTAAGTTATCCAAGGTGATCCTTCCAGTTCCTTCTGAATTAAATCAAGCCAAGAGAAAAGGGGGGAAGGGTAAGGGTAAATCAATCAAACTAAAGTGTCAACTTGTTATTAGTGTTTAATTTTCTCAACTCATGCTGTGGTTCTTATTGGTCTTTCTTTGCCTGCCATAGCCACCATGTAAACCTCCTTTTTCTTCATATTTTGTTTTATTTATTCACATGGGTAAAAGAACTGGGCAGTCTAAAAAGTCTTGAAAATTTTTTTTTTTTTGAGGATTCACATTTTCAAACTCCCTCAAGTCTCTAGGTTGGGCTATAGAGAAAGAACCACAGTTTAGCTTTGAGGTGTTTGGAACTCATGTTAAATAGGATGTTGACTGCTCTATTATTCCGACACCCTCTGTTCCAGAAAACCCCACATGATTTACACGCTAGGGTAAGGGTGAGGAAAATACACTAGGGGTGTCAGAACATGGGGGTGTCGGAACATAGACCTGTGTAACCAGAGACAATATACATGTACGCTTATTACAGATTGTCGTTTGCTGTACCTTTTGGGGAACTGGCATAGTCTAGATAATGACTAATGGTTTCGCAGGGTTTTAAGTGTCTTGCTGCTATGTTCTGTTGTTACCAAACTCACCATAATCAAACATACGAAAGCCTTGCTGTATTTCCGCAAATGCGTCTCTCGCCGTTCCCTGTCTATCAATAATAAACTCCAGGAACTCACTGAAGTCGATCGTTCTGCAAATTTGAAAACAAATCAGAGAAAAGAAGGAATGACTTAATCTACCAGAAATGATGCAAATCCTTCAAATACAGATTTTTTTTCTGAAATCCACCCAATTTCAGATTCCTACTTCTATATATTTTGCTGTTCAAAAATTTCAATATTTCCCGAGCTGTGACGAAAGTATTTTCTTTATGGCTTCTGCCCACCATCAATGCAGATATTTATTTCAAATAAGCATTTTCACTTCACGATAATAAAACAAAAATGAACATTTACTACAGTTTACTCCCACTACTCTAACTAAACATTAAAAAAACATTGATATTGCCAAAGCCTTTCGTTGAAATCATGCTCATAGTCTTACCCAGATCTGTCGAGGTCCATATCTGCTACCATTGCACGTGCCTGTTGCTTGGTCAGTTTGAATCCTAGAGCTCTCATAGTACTCCTGACAGCATCAGCTTTGATCATACTAAGACAAAAATGAAAAGTTGTTGACACCTTAAAATCAGTTGATGGGACCATTATACCAAACGCAGAATTCTATGGTGAGCTTCCTAGGATCGGTGATTAGATAAGCTGGCTACTAGGCAGGTGGAACTGGCTTACCACTGATATGCCATCATCCTGAAATCCGAAATCCATCTATTGGTAGTTAGCCAGTTGATACTGTGGAAGCCCACCAAGGGAACTAAGGAGGACATCATACCTCAACCTTCTCAGAAAAGATGCAGGAGTCGGTGGAGTATAGAGCATTTGTGAGCTTGCTGAATGTACATGTACTATTGACCGACGGGACTATTGATCTGTGGTAGGGCTCGGCTGAGACCCCCACAGATAGATAGATTTGTATATCTTTGTTACTTTACCTGGGATAGAGTAGCCTGGTCAAAAGTCACTGTAATACTAGCCCTATGTTTAACAAGAGTAAGGAATTCATACTCGACATATTATTTCCCTAATGGCCTGGAAGTGAAACCACACAAGTCAGACAGTAATTTTTGTTCCCTTATTAACGTGCAACTCTCATGGCAATCTGGTAAATTGACAAGCAACACTGAACACTATTTTTCATGCAAAGGGAGAAGCACTTATGGTTTATTGTCTTGATCACAAGCACTGGCAAGATAAAAGCCCCCCCTCAATTAAAAGTCAGCATTTTGGGCCTCGGTGAAACACCAAATAAAGTAAATAAGGACATCCAGACTAAATTTCAGTAATTTTGTCGACCAAAAAAACTTATTGCATCCAAATAAAGGGTTTGTTGCCTTGATATTTACCAGGGCACTATACTTGGTCGTAAATGAAATAATGGAGAATATTGGTAGAGTCGGCAAGTCAGCAAACTGTCTTTCATACCCGCCCCTTCCCTGGCCGTAACTCCTCAAAAGGGAAATGCGAGTAGGTACATTAGCTTCCATAAATCCTCCCCCCAAAAATAATTGCCTTGCCCTCTGCCCTGAGAAAGGAACATGTAAAATTTACCCTTCACTATCTGCAAAAGCATCAAACACTGTTTTTAAATCTCGGATCTCGTGAGGCGTCAACTGCTGGAAGGCTTTGGCTGAAATCTTTGCCCCAAGGAACTCTTTGGTGTTTAGGTCCACCTTTTCTCCGGTCAAAACAGATTTTAACTGCAAAGAAAGGAAATGTAATTTCTAATGTGTATTTGAACAAAAAGAATAACAATGGGTTAAAGGTTTAAAGGCACAGTACAGGTTTGGTAATGACTCTAAAATTTAATGACAATAAAAACTTACTCAGTAAGAAGTACAGCAGCCTTGGGTATTATAATGAGTTTGGAGAAACTTTTAACTTCGAAGCACTACGGTTATGGAAAATATATCACTTTTTATTCCCCAAAATTTGAATCTGAAAAGCATTTCTGTCAGAAACGCTTTTCAGACTGTGTATTCCTATGGGGAATATTCTTCCTGCGTGGAAATATTCGCTCCGGTGATTTCTCAAAAACGCAACCACCTTTTGAAGTGAAATTTTCACAGGCTAGTTTTATTGTATGTACCTACATTTATATAGGATTAACACAATCAGTAGGCTCCAATTACCAAACGTGTACAGCATCTTTAAACACCTTGTTCCAACCAGAGGCATAACCATAGGAAGGCAGGGGAAAGCAGCCCCCAGCTCAGATTGACTCTTTCCCCCTCGTGCCCCCCCCCCTCCATGAAATCAAAAGAAATACAAAAATGAATGGTTCAATACATTAAATAGCCCCCCCCAAAAAAAAATAAATACTAATAATAATAATAATAATAATTGTTTTTATATAATATAAATTAAATAAATAAATAAAATAAATAATACAAAAATATATTTTTCTTCTTTTCTTTTCCGAAGCTTGCCCCCCCCCCCCGTTTGTTATTGTCTGGTTACGCCACTGCGACACCCCTATGCTACAGATGCTATGTCTGTTCCTAATCTTAATCCTAACCCTCACCCTAACTACCTCCATGACCATAGGCCTAACCCTGGCATGCCATGAAATGAATGAGGGATTATCGGAAAGAATATCGGAACAAACATGGCATAGCATTAGGGTTGTTGGAACATCACATAGGGTGTTGCAGTCACTTCTGGTACTTAAGTTAAAGAACCACACCCCATAACCAGTTCCATACTACTACAAAAAGTAGAACCTACATTTACTTGGCATTAATACCATGATTACTAGTTTGTTACGCTAAAAAAAAGCAGTATTAAGTTACACTGTCCGATAAATGATGCTGTTTCAAAATGAAAAACATACAAATACTTCCGCATTATTGATCATACCACGGACAATACAACAGATATTATTAAAAACATGTGCAAAATTGTTTGTGAAACGGTACTTCCCAAAATTATTAATAAAAATAATATTTCATTTTTAACCGTAATTAACTATACCACTTATCATCTGCGGATTTGTTCGTGCAATTACCTTTAAAGAAAGCTTATAATAACTTTTTTTTATCTATGCAAACAGCTACATGGAATTTATATTTTTTTAAAGTGGCCAAAGTTCAGACCAAACATCTTTCCAGTCACAACCATTCAAGTTGAGTTGAGTTGAGTTTATACTAAATCACTCAGCGAAGCATAGAGCATGTAGAGCAGGGCGTAGACCCAGTAACTGGGGCGCTGTATTCGTAGATAATGTCAAAATTTCGAAAAAGGAATACAGCGCCCCAGTTACTGGGTCTAAGCAGGGCGTATCACCAGGACAGGTTACTAATTTATTATTAATCATGAAATTCACCTTTTCCTGGTACGAGGCACCCGTTGAAGTACTCTGTCCAACTTTCCCAGTATCCCCCACCGCTGTCTTAGATTTGCTGCGTTTCTTTTTAACTTTATTCGAATCTGAAGACATGATAACAACTTAATTTGATTCAAACTTTTACTTTTTACAAAAGACAATCAAATCGTGAACGTTGTGTATAATAACCACGGCGACGACGAGAGATAAGGTGATTGTTGCTGTGTATTACCTCCAGTAAATATCTAATGTGATCGTAGAGGGCGCTGTATAATTTGTTTGGGTCCGATAGCCAAGCACACACAGTACACATAGCATGTTCTCTGAGTTCTATTTCTATGGGTCCGACCAAACTTTATTCGAATTCTACGTCTACAATCAATAGAGCAATTAAATTAATCATAATCGATGTGAATGTCAGTTAAAACCTGCAAACGATATTTGCTCATAGATCTATAAACTTTTCAAGGGCTCAATGGTTGATGATGTTACTCATAGATCCAGTCCGGGTTGCCGTTCCCGACTGACGCGATCTTACGAGCCCGGACACTATTGTTGCTTGGACCCGTGTACTGGATTCAACTTTTAATTTTAAATATCAAGTAATAAACCACAGGGAAAGCTATCTGGGTAAATTTTAAATAATTTTGACTTGGGTTGAACAAAGAAAAAGTTACCAGAGCGGGACTTGAACCTGCGACCACGCAACCTCCGGATTAAAATGCAGGCGCTCTACAAAAAATGGGTGGGATGGGCTATATCTGGCCCTAAAATCTAATTCACATGTAGGTTTTACGACTGTACAGTACATTTGTGATCCATGGCCAGCCACCTCAGGGGCCTCAAACCTTGCCCCCTTAATTAATATCATTAAATAAACAAAGTTTGCAAGTACAACGGTTACGATACGATAATAATAAAAACAAAAATTAAAAACCTGTATATTAATACGTTTTTCTTTTTGAAGTTACAAACTGTTTTTTAAATAGTTTTGTATGAAGACATTGTTACGTACATGTATAGGCCGCGCCCACTTATCTAAATTAACATGGCTTATTTATTTTTTGAAGTTTAAAAAATGTTGTTTAAATGTTTGTCTAAGTTTATTTCGTGGTGGGGCTGAACAACACCGAGACCTCCGATCCATACGATTGATTGAGGGTCGATCAAAGGCCAACAGTCCAAAGAGGAAGGGCTCTGCCAAGGGCGTGGCTTAAACATTGATATTAATTTGAGTATAGTTCTGAAGTAGACGTCTGAATGAAAAGAAGTTGACGAGGTAAGATCGTGTTTTTATTGTTTTCTACAACTGTAAACATCAAGTGCACATACAGACACAACCTTACGGATCGGGTTTGTGTGGTCCACCTTTTCTATAGAATTCCTCTGTGTGGTCCAAGTTGAAAAAAGAACAATCTTGTGGGGTATATTTTTCCATTGTGTAAAAGACCCCATGAGCCCATCCGTAAGCCATCCGTAAGATTTTCAATAAGGGATTGTTAGTTTCATCTATGCGTAAAAATATATATTACCAGACAATTTTCATTGATTTCATTTCAGCGGTTAACGTGCTTAAATGTGTTCAGGTGGGGCGATCATTGCAAATCGTCTCCCCTATTAAACTAGGTACACTAATCGACGTAACTTCCCAAAATTGTTATCGTCAATCCTCGGATTTGTTCGTTGTTGTTGTTTTTTGATCGTTATTTGTTTAAACAGACTTCATTACAAATATATGACCTGCCTAAAGCCCGGTTCATACTTCACGAAAAAGCGAATGCGAAGCTAATTTAATCGGTATATGCGTAGTTTTACAAGTTGTGACGCAACAAAATTCGCGTCGCAATCGCTTTGGCGTCAAGTATAAACCGGGCTTCACACTTCTTATTTTGTACAGTTCCCCAAAACTGTCAACACGATTTTCGACCACATAAATTTATACATTATTTTCTTTTATAACACACCTCTTGCTTGTTCTGTATTCTGGTTGGCTGAAACACGGTCACGTGGGATGAACTATTGTAGGCTAGTGCATGAGATTTGCACAACCATGAACTAGACATCGCACGCGCGTAGTTTGCGGGAAATAGTTCCCGAAGCGGGCAATAGTCTTTCAATTTTTGACTGCTTACAGCGCCCTCAAGAGGTTGCCAGGCTCATCTTAATAAGAAAAAAGTGATCGGATCACGTAGTTTCTTTTCTTATTTCATATTTTGGACCGAGTTGTGTTATAAAACACATATGGACTGTCATGATTCTGTCACTAGAGCACGTCTATCCCCCGTCGGGCCTGTGAGTGACCAGAAGAGGGACCTATTTCCCGAGGCCTCTTCTGGTCACTCACAGGCCCTCGGGGGAATAGACGTGCTCTAGTGACCTCATTGCCAGTCCATATGTGTATATTAAACAGAGGCACACTACAGGCATAATTTCGATGCAACGTTATTTCTGTATCCCTTTAAAGGCTGAACAACGGAGTTAAACATTACGTTTATTTATACCACATACAAAGATCCTTGGCATTTGAATGGTGGAACACGCGTCACGTGTCATGATCCTTTATTTTGTAATGTATTCTGACGCGACGCTCCAAAGTTAATATAGGAGTCCTATAGTATTAACCCCCATGACGCTTTTGACGCTTCATAGCTTCCTTTCCACATGAATCGTTCCCGCCTGTTTGTCCAAACGAGGCAAGGTTGTAACAAGGTTCGGCGTCTATTATGTAGCTGTTCATATTGTTTAGAAGAAGTTTATAGAATGTTCAGAGTGTGGGGTGGACGAGAATAAATAAAACTAATATTCAAAAACTGCATTTCATTCGTGCATTATTTAAGAATATCATCACACTGTGAAATCTGGCTTTTCCAAATAGTCACGACCTCGTGATTATACTCTTTGGCAATGTTCTCATATGCATCCAATGTTTAATACCAGTTTACTGCATGATATCATTTTGGTAGATGGAAGATCAACAGACTACCGTGTCACCAGGACACCAGGTCCGAATGATGTTGTGGGGACCACCTCGATCAATCTCAACCGTGGTCGCCAAGTTCATGAGCTTTATTGACGACTCACAAATCTATTTTGAACCCTATCTCTGTGCTCGTTTGTTCGGGCCCGACTCATATATGTGTCCTGAAAGTCGGGCCATTGCTAGAAAATTTGTCCAAGCAGCATCAGAGGTAACCTCCGTGACTGAGGGATTCGAAGCATCTGAATGCACCTTTAGTTGGGTCAAGGAGCAGCTAGAAAAACCACACTATGGTAAAAAGCTAATCTTCTGCAAGGAAATGTGCTTCTCTGCAGAAGATCGGTACGAGTTCCTCCCGGTTGGTTACCGTCACGTGTTCCTCCTCCGACATCCTCTGAAAGTTTTCCCGTCTTGGAAGAAAACCTATCTAGAGGGTAAAGACTTCCAACTTGATGAGGCACCCTCTGTGTTTTTCCCAACTGGCTTCGCCTTCAAGGAGATGAGTGAGCTGCTTGATCATGTGAAGGTGGCACATGATCAAGATCCTATTATCATAGACTCCGATGACCTTCTTAATGATCCTCAAGTCATCTTATCAGAGCTCTTTAAGAGGGTGGGGTTACCCTTTCAAGATAAGTATCTGCAATGGGAAGAGGGCGGTGAAGTCTCCAAGAAGTGGATGATATGCAAAGCCTTTCTGCAGGGGCACACAATTTGGCTAAATTACAAAAGTGCTTTTGGGAGCACATGTTTCACGAAACCAAGTGCGCTGCCCGACCGTTCCACGTTGACTGCTGACATTCTACGTTGTGTTGATGCCTCCATGCCGTACTATGACAAAATGTTCACTCAACGTTTAACTTTGTAGATTTAGAACAGAAAAAGAATAAAAGTGTGACAATAAAAGTTCTGGAATTATGTTATCATTATCAATGTTCTTTATTCAAATTTATCATGTTTTTAATTGATGAACTTTTTGTCGAGTTGCCGAACAGGCATAACGTGAACTTTATTGTAAAAAATTGTAGTGCGGAGGTACTTAGGCGAGAAACTTGAATTAGTTGTCAGAGTTTGAAAGACTATCAACATTCTAAGTTTGTACAATACTCCCACCGTTCCATAAAATAAATTAATAAAGACACTAACACTAACAGACGATCGATTAAACTCCGTCCACTGTTCACCCGAGTAAAAAAGACCCCCAGCTCTTCTTTTTTGGAGCCGTGCTGTTGTGCATGCTCCACCGTAGTCTTGGTTTCAAGGAGCCCCTTAATAAAGTCCAGCTTCAGCTTGGGCTCCGGCCGTTAGGCTACGCCAGTAATTTTGAAAATGCGTGCTTTCGGTATGGGGCTTCAAACAGGCAGCCGGATCCCAAGCCAAAGCCGTGGTTTTAAAAAGAGCATGATGATAATTAACATAAATGTATAACCTATTATTTTGTTTGGAAGCCAAACTTGTTTCACTTGCATTTCAAAATTGTTTGATTAATTAAGTGAACAGGGCTCACCCTTAAAGGTGCTGCATACGTTTGTTAATTGGATCCTACTGATTGTGTTAATCCTATATAAATGTAGGTACATACAATCAAACTAACCTGTACAAATTTCACTTCAAAAGGTGGTCGCGTTTTTGAGATATCACCAAAAAACCGGAGCGAATGAAATTTTGGGGAATTAAATGTGATATATTTTCCATAACCGTAGTACTTCGAAGTTAAAAGTTTCTCCAAATTCATTATACTACCTAAAGCTGCTGTACTTCTTACCAACAATTTTTTATTGCCATTGATTTTCAGAGTCATTACCAAACGTGTACTGTGCCTTTAACACTAGTCCGGCATACGTTGCCTAGTAAAAACCTGCAACAGCCTAGTAAACACATCTTCTAAACTTGCACTGTAAGTTTAAGCGACTAAAAACTGTGCTACCTACTTGTGTAAAATGCTCATAATTTCTTCCTTTTCAGATGTGAATAATACATTTTTAAAGTGTGAGCATTTATTTTTGAGTGTGTTAATGTAACTTCCTTTGACCATTAAGCTGGTTGTGATCACAACCATTAATACATCAGAAAGATACATTCATGACGATGCATGTTTTAAATCTGGGCTATACTAAAACTTCTTGGGGGCGAGTAAAATGCACAGTTCACTGGCCCGGTGGGCCATTTTACAAAAAGCTTAAGCGCAGGGCCTGTGAATAATTTTTACTTTCTCCTTCTGAAAAAAAAGTATAGATATCATAAGAATTGTGGGTAACTTCTTTAATGGCTTTAAAGATGTACAATAATGTATACATTTATATAAACTTTTTAAAGCGTTATTAAAATTGCCTTTCTACTGAAATAATCAATGTAAAGAAAATAAAATTAGCTGTTGTAAACTGCTTACCAACCAAAAGGACTTATGGTACAATGGCCCAACATTTTGACCCTAGCAAAGTCTTTCTCGTAATTTAAGAAAAAGCTTAATGGTAACACAGGGCTTTTAATTGACACTGGACCGCAGGCCCGTGGCCAGTGATGTTTAGCCTAGTTCCATGTAGCTTTTTTGCATTATTAACAGTTTCCATGGTCTCTAACCGTCTCTTCTTTGCGAAGTGCTGAATACGGTCTTCAAGGCTCTCTGTCAAAAGACACACAAAATGAAATTAAAATATATACAATAAGTATGTTTTTTTTGGTTTTTATTTTTATGAGATATCGCCTAACTCACAAGGCCGAACGGCCACTTCAAGGTGAGGGCTACACTTAACTGATTAGGGCTGTAGACCCAAATCAACTGTCACCAGGGGCACGTTGCCACCTACTGCTGGGGCTGAAACAGGGTTACCCCCTTCACAGTCCGTAAGGATGTAGGCATGGGTATCATTCACTTGGAGCCTGGCTGGTAGAGCAGAATGCACTACCTTCCCAACTTTTTACGAAGCAATTACGGTTAAGAGCCTTGCTCAAGGGCACAAGTGTCATGACTGGGATTCGAACCCACACTCTGCTGCTGACAACAACAGAGCTTGGGTCCGGTGAACTAGACCACTCAGCCACGACATGCCACGCCTTTTAAAGGTATTACACAGAATTGGTAGAGCTGACAAAATAGTCACAGACAGTATTCACGTTTTGTGTGATCAACCATGTCTAGAAACAACAAATCTGTGAAAACTTGGGCTTAATCTGTTGTGTGAGTCAGGTGAAAATAGTGAAAAAACCATTCACAATTTTCAGCATGTAAACACATTGTCCTTTACTTCGGTTTTAACATCCAAAATCAGCTGTTGCATTTTTTAGGTTTTCAGGTAGTTTTCTCGAATATGACTTCATTTCAGAGGGAAATATCGGCCGGAACTAGTACTTTTGCTTAGCGGACTGAGAGGACTTTTCATTATTAACTTCACTGCCGCATTAAGACCAATTAAGAACTCGCTCCGCAGCAGGGAAGTTACCACGGTAGAAATCTCTATACTGCCATTTGATTCACTCACCACACACTGGCCTCTGAAGTAGTGGTTTGTACGATTTAGACACAGTACCGAGTAGGAGGAAAGAAGTTTGGTTGGTTATTATTGGTCTCAGCGATGCATCCTCTTCTCTCAGATTGGTCTGGTCTGGTTCAGATCTCTCTGTCTTCAGTGCTCGAACAGGGGCATTCTGGAGTCCATCCAGCATTCTTTTAAGAGTAGCCGTCCTGAAAAAGAAATTCACTGTGATTAGGCATGTGATTTCTTAGTGACGTCGTGGCCGAGCGGTTAAGAGCACCAGACTCCAGCTCTGGTGTTTCTGATCAGCAGAGTGTGGGTTCCATCGAGTCCCGGTCTTGATACTTGTGTCCTTGAGCAAGATCCTTTATCATAATTGCTTTGTCCTTTGGATGGGGCATTAAGCCATAGACCTGTGTACTAGGATTGGTAGTGCACATAAAAGAACCAAGAACACTTATCGAGTTGAGTAGGGGTTAACCCCGTTTTTTCTGGTTCATTGAAGCACCCATGTTTACTGTGACAGTTTTTTTGCTGTTTTCTCAACAACTACACACTGTATTCAGCTGAAATATTCAGAAGTGACTTTATTGTCTCTTTCTTGATAATTAATGGCTTATAAATCAGCATAACATTGACAAGAGCAATCTATGACCCTTTAGGAAATAATATTACCTTACAACATTCTGAGCCCACATGCATTGTAGACGAGAAATATTGTGCTTCTGGTCACCTAAAGAAAAAAAATAAACTACTGGTAATAAAGCACTCATCACTTGACCAAAAAAAGAATCGATTAAAGACAAATTTGATGTAATGACTTAACTGTGAGGTATTTTGAGACAGAAAAGAAAAGTCCATGATGAGTAGCTGGTTATTCCCCCCCCCCCCTCTCCCTTATTTGATTCCCCTTCACAAGATTTACCAACTCTCCACGTCACACTATTCATCAAAACTTGAGGTTAAATTAACAATAACATTCGTGTTGTAAAATTGTACATAGTTTAATAGGAATTGATCATAGATTTATCAGCTATTGATCATCATTAATTGCACTTGATATGCAGCAGTATGTGTGATAATTGGTACGTGGTGCGCAATGTAAAGAACGTTGAACATCGCGCACCTGCATCTTCCGCATTAGCGCCCTTTGTTGACAAGTTGAGCGCTGTATTATTATTAAAATAGAAGCATTAAGATTATTATTAAGAGAAGAGTCATGATGACATTCTAGCTGTAAGTATTATTTAAGAACAACCTGACAGAAGGCATCGTCCAGGACGAATGTATAAATAGTACCAATTATAGTAAGGTAACTGTTCACTGTTGGATCAAACAACTGAATCCGTGCTAACTGTCATTAAAGGAAACCCACAACAATAATAATAAATAATGATAATTCATTGGTACCACCCAAAGGCACATGATAATACCTTGCTCATAAATCCAGTGAATCCCTTGGTATGCGCAATCATAAAGGACAAGCGGAAACTCAGACGCCATGGAGTATTGAGGTTTACAGGGCTGGATCTTCACATCTAACAGTCTATCAATTATCTAATAAAGAAAAAAACAGGTGGTTTAAAGGTTGGGTCATCGTTTATTTTTTGGCAACCTAATGCAACCTAAAGAGAGGTACAATAAAAGTCACATGTAAAAGTTTCAGCTGAATACAGTGGCTACTTGCTGAGAAAACCCCCCAAAAAGGTCACAGTATTTTCACACAAATGTTGAATCCATCCACGTTTAGGAAGTGACAATGGGTACCAACCGCATCTCTGGCAGCAGCATTCACGAACGGACACCAACCCTCAGTAATCTGAGAAACAATTCATACATGAATCGTTTCTCAGATTCAAATGTTATTGATTTCTAATCAACGGGGGCATTTCAGACGAAATAAATTCGCAGGATGCTTACTACCATTACCATCTTTATAACAAGTAAGCTTTCAGATAAAACAAAAAAATCTTATTTTGGGGGTCATTACCAAAGTATGACCCTACCTTTAAGAGTGACCAACAATAATAGTTAAACATGTCAGTTCAGTGCGTACTCGGTCCTCGTGTACACTTTCATAATTGTAACAATCAAATTATTGGTGGTTAATAAAATAGGGAAAAGATAAATAAACACCACAGATGAATGTATTCAGAACAAAAGTCACGTTCATCTTTGCCAAAACAAATTTTTCTAGGGAATTCTGGAGAAGATATGTCACCAATAATTTCAATTTACCAGACCGTTCAAAATATGGTCAAACATTTTTATGAAATACATACAAACCATAATATTATTAAGGACCTTACAGTACTCAACCTCCAGAAATAATTACGGAAGGGGGGGGCTTTCCTTGTCTGGATATTCATTAACCACACAATAGAGAAAGAAAGAAAAATTTGAAAAGATTAAATAAAAAGAAATCAGCAGAGAAGTAAAGGATCATCTAAAGAAATCCAGAACCAATTTTAAAAAGAGACACAAGTTTAAGATGGTGAAACAAAGTTGCTTTTTTAAATCTGGTTTTAACTTCTGTGGTTTTTAGACAATCTGCTGTGGCCTTAAATGATTGGAAGATATAGTCGGGTACCGTACCTCAGGCTGCTCCTTGTGTTGTCCAATAAGGAGTAAGATGGCAACCATACATCTGACTTGGTGGTACAGGAAGGCTTGGCCAGTCACCGTTAGCTCGTACATTTGATATCCATCATCACTGGATGAGTGAATAGACAGACAGAAAGACAAAATTAGACAGACAAACAGACAGATAAAATAAGACAGACAGACAGACAGCTGTTAAGAATGTCAGTGTTTTTTATTTGTATTTCAAATGATATGAAATGCAAAATTATCTTGTCCAATATAGTGTTGTGGCCGAGCGGTCTAGTGTACCGGATTCAAGTTATAATGTTGTCAGAGTGTAGGTTTGGGTCCCAGTCTTGGCGCTTGTGTCCTTCAGCAAGACACTTGTCCATAATTGCTTCGCCCTTTGGATGGGGCGTAAAGCTGTAGGTCCCATGTGTTATGTAATGCCCGTAAAAAAAACCAGTGCACTTTATGTTAAGTAAAGTGGTTCGCACCTGTGTTTTCTGGCAGTAGATTGCACCGCATCACCTTTACTACCCTCCCTAACGAACAGCATCTTACACTAAGACTACAAGAACAGTGAAAGACTGCTGCAGACTTACCGGTTATCCAATTCCTGAATGTCAATAGACAGGATCGATCGCCAAAAGTTAACCACACCGTTTCCTACATCCATCTGAAATTAAAATTTGCAGAAATTCTGATCCTGTTTTGGGTTTTTTTTTTTTTTAAACATAATGCATTATTTCAAATCTTGTGTTTGACTTGATCTGTATATAGCTATGCAAATGAAACACCTGTACATCAATTAAGATTTAATTAATAGTTCACAATTTAACTTTGAAGAATATAGTTTTGTCAAAAGGCCATGGTTAGGTTTCTTACTTTACAGAAATTACGGAAGTCATGATCACCGACAAGCTTTTGTGCTGAAATCTTCATCAGCTGTAAAGGAACGAAACAGAAAAAAATACATCAAGGTTATAAGATGGACAAATTAAACCTGTGGACAAAGAATTGTATATGTACACAGGAATACTTAATAATAAGTTAAGAGAAGCAGTTTAGAGAAGCAGTTTAGGTTAAGTGCCTTGCTCAAGGACACAAGTGTCATGACCGAGGATCAACCCACACTCAACCATCAGTTGATGATTCAATCATCAGAACTTCAGTCTGATGCATTAGCCGCTTGGCTGAAACACACGACAGCTCTTTTTTCTTACTTGAAAAAATCCCCAAACATTTATTTCACAGGTTTGGTTTTACCATACACTGATGTGTGATGAGGGCCCAATTTCATAGAGCTGCTTAAGCACAAAAAGTAGCTTAGCAAAACAAAATTATGCTTACCAGAATACAGTTACCGGCCAAACTACCATGTCACATGTACAATTTGTGACTGGTATCCTGCTGCTTGCTGCTTAGCAGAAAATTGGTAACCAATATTTTCTGCTTAAGCAGCTCTATGAAATTGGGCCAAGCACTGTATACTCTGTGCTATCCAAGTCTTGCAGAAAAAAAAATCCACAGGCATACTACTTGGGTGGGATTTGAACCCACAACCCCTGCATTCCAGAGCAGATATCTTAACCACTGAAGAGAGGCCAGTGCGAATCCTGTAACCAACGTAACACTTTGCATCAGTTATAAAGAATAATATTCTGGTTTTATTTAATGCTGATCACACAACGGTGTAAAAACCAAAATATTTATCTTTATACCGATGCAAATTATTAAATCTATCAAACACATTTGTTTTAATGGTACACTTACATCAATGTCTGAATCCCCTCTTGGAAAGAAATACTTGTAGGTTCTGTGAAGTGCACTAAACCTTAAATCGGAAAAATTAATTAAAGTATTCAGTAAAAGGCGGAATTTAACACAAACGTTTATACTGGAAATTGTTAAGGGCACAAAGGCATTGACCAATAAGGGCATGGAGGCAATTGCCTCCAATTGCCTCCTTGAAGTATTGGGTCTGGCCTGGCTAAGACCCTTGCCCTCTTAATTCGGGCACCAAACTTGTTAAAATGTTAACCTGACGAGAAAAATAGAACAGAAACTTTTAAACAAGTCTAGTTTTCTCTTAGTTGTATTTAACCTTAAGTCATTTTGGAATACATTCCATAGTATAAAGACCATGTAACCATGTACAAAAAAGTGTCCGTGTACATTCCAGGGCCTTTCTGGCAGGCAAGTTACTACATAAGTCATAAGGAAAAGTTTTTTCTTTTGTGTCATAATTTGTGCTTGCAGGAAGTCCAGGCTCTGTGGCTCTTTTGTAAACATGTGATGTCAAACGTTACATGGTCTATAGAGTCTAGAATTATAAACTTTTTTATTAAAAGGAACACTTCTATATGGATGCATATTTTTCTCCCTACCTAGCATCAAATTTGGGGTCAACTGGTGTCCACGCTATGCATCGGATAGTCTCAGGTAGAACTCTGTTCAGAATGTGTGTGTATTCAATCTCGACTCCCTTGTTACCTGAAAAGATATCAGCAAGGCTCAGTGATTATTTCAAAAGCCGAAAAACTGAAATTATTTCTTGATACAAACGTTGATACACAACACTTTATTTGTAACTCTGAAATGTAACTTGATACAAACGTCAAAAACACATAATTTCTTTTGTAATCCTCTCCAATGTAACTTGATACAAGCATATCCTGACACAATTTCCCCATGGATAGAAGACAAGGAAGGAAGTTTCAGTTTTGGATGTGGGGAAAAAAAACCAAAGAACTATTCCAGGGAAAACCCATGTAATCAGGTAGGGACTGAAAACCCCATCCATATATTGCCCTACCCCCCCCCCCCTGCGATTTGAACCAAGGTCATAGAGGTGCAAGGCGAGGACAGCAACCACTATACACCAACCCAACTGCCCCAAATTTTGATGATTTTTTCACACAATATCATTGCAATATTTGGTTGAGATTTACAACAAAAACAGAAGAACACTTTTGGAAGGAAATAGCATATGTTTCCCCTTCACTGGCCTCTTTTGTGGCCCAAATCTGTCTGGATCCTCCTTTACTGCGATGCCCTGATAGCCAGGTCGTCCTTATTCCTTCACTTCGGCAAAGAGGATATTGAAGAAGTTGGGCTTTTTAGGATTTAGAAAGATAAATTCCCTGAAAGAAATAAACACACACACAACAACCTCACCTGATCTCCCTTGTGCAGTACCATTGATGGTCTGAGTGACCCCTGGCCCCTCCAGTAGATTTGACCTGAGGTCAATAGAAATGACCTGTCCAAATGCACTCACACCTTTATCTGTGCGTCCACAGCGAGAATAGTTCGCCGTCTCTCGGTTCTCGATCAGACGAGTCTTTGTCAAGGCTTGAAATATTTCTGCCTAATTAGGAAAGCAAACAATCAAAATTATCGATCAGAGTTTAAACTTCCTACTTTCCATCACATTTGGATAATATTGAATGGTAGGACGGGCATTCAGGTTGGCGTAGTGGTGTCTTGCCTTGCCTTCCACCGAGACACTATGTGGATTGGGTTTTTCAGTCCCTGCCTGATTGCGTGGGTTTTCCCTGGAATAGTTCTCTGGGGTTTGCCTCCTACACCTAAAACTGAAACTTCCTTCATTGTCTTATCTCCACGGGGTTTCTTGGCTAGTATAGTGATTAAGTTCGCTTCCGAGAGTTCTTGGCTTCACAACCAGAATTAATAAATGAAATGAAAGACAGAAGTGAGTTATTTAACATGAACAATTTTAAAGACAATATTTTAGTTCTTAAGCAGGTCAGCTCTGGAATTTTTATTTTTCAGGGTGCAGAGCTGTTTTCATTTTGCACAGAGCACTTGGAATATCTTTCTATTGTCTACGGGTAACTTTTGAAGGGGCACCAAGGCCAAGGCCAGGGGAGTAGAGGCTGTGGCATCTGTGTAGTTCCAGGCCTGTCACTTCAATTCAGAGGTCTTTCCAATGATTTTTGTCAGCTTGACTATTCCAACAATTTACAAATCTAAATTAATATTGAACAAATAAAACACATGCTTTACAAACTTTTACCTCAACCGTGTTCTCCGTATTTTCTTGGCTTGCAAATCCTTGATAGTTCCACCCAAGGTAGGCAATTCGAAGAGCAACATGACGTTTGTTGTACCTGAATATGATCCATAGAGATACATTGTAGCGTCAATTCTAATACTATAGAAATTCTCCCTAAAGCTTACCTGCAATAATTGTAAACCTCATTCCTCTATTACCGTCAGGAGGATCGTGGGGTATGATTATCGCAACTACATTTGTACCTCAGAGCTGAGTTAACAAGACTCTATCAGGCCTTGTACTTCATTATTTAAAGGGCAAGGCAATTTAACAGTGTTTAAGGGCACCTTATGTAGATTTTGAGGGGCACCAAGGTATTGACCAGGATTATGAAGGTAACTGACCCTTCTTGTCTCCATGGAGCATCAGAGCTGCCATATTTTGCAATTTTTTATATTTCTGCTGTATTTGCCAGATGATAACGACCAAATAAGATGTTGGGTCCTATAGGGGCCTAGTAACACGGACTCACCACTACCTTCTTCTGGTTTCACCAAAGTTTAATCCCTGCATAAGGATGGGAATGCCAATCTTAATGTTGTCCAAAGGTTTTGTTTTTAACATAAAGATGATCAGAGCAAATTAATCAAAATGTTGCGTTGTTCAGAAGTTTCATCTTTGAGAGGGCAAAGCCATTTTCTTTTTGCAAAGGGCACTTCTATTGGAAAATCTTAAAGTCTATTGGAAACCTTTGATGGGGCACCAATGCCAAGACCAGGGGCGACAGAGGTCATGGTCTCCATGAAACTCCAGGCCTGGTTGTTATACCACCAATTCTTTTCAGAACCACGCAACTCTAGACTTGTGGACAACTCTTGAGAGAGATTTTGGGCATGAACATTGTGTTACCTTACTGAGTGCATCTCCACCATGCAAAGTTTTAAGTCCTACTCATGTACATGGTGTTAAACCGCAAACCTTATTAGATTGTGTCTCCACCATGCAAAGTTTCAAATCCTACTCATGTACATGGTGTTAAACCGCAAACCCTTACTAGATTGTGTCTCCACCATGCAAAGTTTCAAATCCTACTCCGAATGTACATGGTGTTACTGCAAACCTTATTAGATTGCATCTCCACCATGCAAAGTTTCAAGTCCTACTCATGTACATGGTGTTACTGCAAACCTTATTAGATTGCATCTCCACCATGCAAAGTTTCAAGTCCTACTCATGTACATAGTGTTACCGCAAACCTTACTAGATTGCATCTCCACCATGCAAAGTTTCAAATCCTACTCATGTACATGGTGTTAACCGCAAACCTTATTAGATTGTGTCTCCACCATGCAAAGTTTCAAATCTACTCATGTACATGGTGTTAAACCGCAACCTTACTAGATTGTGTCTCCACCATGCAAAGTTTCAAATCCTACTCCGAATGTACATGGTGTTACTGCAAACCTTATTAGATTGCATCTCCACCATGCAAAGTTTCAAGTCCTACTCATGTACATGGTGTTACTGCAAACCTTATTAGATTGCATCTCCACCATGCAAAGTTTCAAGTCCTACTCATGTACATAGTGTTACCGCAAACCTTACTAGATTGCATCTCCACCATGCAAAGTTTCAAATCCTACTCATGTACATGGTGTTAAACCGCAAACCTTATTAGATTGCATCTCCACCATGCAAAGTTTCAAGTCCTACTCATGTACATGGTGTTACTGCAAACCTTATTAGATTGCATCTCCACCATGCAAAGTTTCAAGTCCTACTCATGTACATAGTGTTACCGCAAACCTTACTAGATTGTATCTCCACCATGCAAAGTTTCAAATTCTACTCATGTACATGGTGTTAAACCGCAAACCTTATTAGATTGTATCTCCACCATACAAAGTTTCAAATCCTACATTCTGGATTAGATGTATTCTGATGGATTCAGAGAGATTAAATTGATAAGGGCCTATTACTATTATTACTTTGAGAAATCAAACGGCCTCTGTGTTCTTCTCTTTTTGTGTTTTCCAAGAGACTCTTTGGTACTTTCTTCTACTTTTTCCTCCTCAAGCTGCTGAGATTGCCGCAATGATGAAACTTCTGTCTTTAATTGCTGAATCATAGCAAGTAGCTCCTGCAAAGGGTCGAAAAAGACGTTGATAACAAATAGTTAAAGGTATTGTACACTTTTGGTAACAGCTCAAAATCAGTGTCCACATTTTGTGTGATTCAACATATGCATGAACAAACAAACCTGCGAACGTTTGAGCTCAATTGGTCATCGAGGTCACAAGAAAATAGTGAAAAGAGACCTTATATGTTTTCTGTTTTTTCAAACAGTCAAGTTTTTATCACGCGTGATAAAAACTATTGTTTTACTCATTTCTCAGAAACGACAGCATTTTTAGGCAGAAATATTTTAAGGAACCCTTTCTACCATTACTTACTTTAAATCATTTGAGTTATGTGTGAATCTGCGAACATTTGTGTTTTTCGATCTTACCAATATAGTGTACAGGCCTGTAGCGTAGTAGTACTAGTACAGTTGCTATTGATCGTAATTCTCTGTCCCTAGGGAGTTACAAACAATCATTGCAATCACTCAATCAAGTAAAAAGGGATTCCGTAAAAAGCTGGTAGTGGTTGTGTAGTGTGACGATTGTAACCTTCCTCCCGAGGCTTTAGTAATAGTATAGTACTAGTACTATAGTACTAGTAGTACTAGTAAGTAGTAGGCCCTACTATAAACTCATAAAAGACGAGTCCAAATGAAATTTCATACAAATACCTCTCTTGACTTTTCAATGAATGATTCTCTTTCTTCATTACTTTCTTGTGATGCCATATTAAATGTTACGTTATCACGCAAATCAGACATCCTTATTAAATTAGACTAACACGGCTATTTTTGTAGTATTGCACAGTGTTCCGTCAATCGTATATGGCCATTGTGGGTAAACAAACTTCAGTCATGCAATGGGCGCTGCCATCTTGGATTTCTTCTTAAGCGTACTCGAAAAAGGGGGGACAATATGTAAAATATTATTAAAGTTTCTTTTTACTAAATACATTTTAGATGTACTAAAATAATACAATACAAAAAATCTTATTTTTTGACTTTCTATTTTTCAGATGTTACTGCAATACTTTTAAATTTACAAAACATGAATACTTTTTGTTTGGTAACCTCATCTACCCTCCCCCCCCCGACTGAAGCCCAGCCGTGTGTTGGGCCCACTGATCTCTGGGCCTGGCAGCCGCATATTCATGAATAATTGAATCCATGCAGTTAAGGATAAATTTACTTTGGGGTAAAGCGCGTTCCGCCTAGTACTAGTAGTAGTACTTGATAATGATGTCCTAATTGTGGTGGTAATTACTCACTAATTTGTACGCCAAATAAAATAATTCTGTCTTCTAGTATGCTAAATGATATGTTTTTGAGAATATTGAAAAAATTGTTCTGATAAGTGAAGATTACGTTATAAAAAAGTTCGTTCAAAAAAGAAGAAGTGGGAGACAGGCATTTCACTGCCTTGCACTGCATGGATAATCTGAGGTTCCTTGCTCTTGATCTGAGGACTGAAATTCTGGCCCAATAAGCGGCTAGCTCCAATCTTGCGATCATTAGCACGTGACTCGGCAGGGCAGAACAAAGTCTAGCAAACGTCTCCTCGTTAGAATGTCAACTAGCGAGATGGTCCATGACCAGACTACACGTGTAATGCAACGTCTACTGAACGCCGTTTTCGCTTCCCGGCCGAAGAAAATATGGAG
Organism: Pycnopodia helianthoides; assembly: GCA_032158295.1. Classification (NCBI taxonomy): domain Eukaryota; kingdom Metazoa; phylum Echinodermata; class Asteroidea; order Forcipulatida; family Asteriidae; genus Pycnopodia; species Pycnopodia helianthoides. The sequence continues at coordinate 142,711 of CM063260.1, forward strand.
CTCTTTTGGGTGATCTTTTGTTGCATATTGTCGGTTGTCCAAGCGAGTTGCATCGTAGACAGTCCATCAGAGGAAAAATACAAGGCACTGTTAGACCCGTTGAAAGGACAAAAGTAAGATATTATCAGTATAGATTTCCAAACGACCTAATTCATTGTAAACACAAGCAATTAAAACACAAGCAGACAAGTCACTCACAACAGTCACGATCACAGTTTCGTTGTTGATCGGGGGGGGGGCGTGGCTTTTTAATGTACAGATAAAAAAATATAAATAAAATAAATGATGGATTAAATTCTATGTGAATTTGTATAGATAAACATCATTGGAAAAGATGCCGGAGTGAGACCAACACTAAATCATCTGTTATGAACTTATTATTATTTTTTTAACAACTTGTGTAACTATAAATAATAAATTAAAATACATGATATTGATAATTTTATTGTGCAGAATCAGTTAAACCATGGAGGAAGAGAAATCCTCCATGGTTAAACATGTTTAAAAAACATGTGAAGTAGTACTAACTACTACGATAAATGTAGTCAGTAGAGTAGGTTTTCCTTCACTTTTTAATACTTAGCATAGTTGTAAATAATACTTGGGACTAGTTGCGATAATCGTAACCCTCCATCCTCCCGACGGTCGGAGACCGGAGGGTTACGAGTCATGCAGTGCAAAAAAGTGGCGAAATAAAAATTTCGACTATTTTGGTCAGACTAGTCACCAGATTTGCCCAATTTCGCTCAGTCTCTGGTAAGTTTTTGTCTTTTTTTCTTAAAATATTTTCTCAATGATGTTTTGAGTAATACGAATGGATTCATGACACATTGATGATCACATCCATGTTTTTAGAATGTGTGTCATGTTTTTTGAAAGTGGTAAAAATTGGGAAAATCTGGTGACTAGTCTGACCAAAATAGTCGAAATTTTTATTTCGCTACTTTTTTGCACTGCATGACTCGTAACCCTCCGGTCTCCGACCGTCGGGAGGATGGAGGGTTACGATTATCGCAACTAACTTGGGACCTATTTTTTTGTATTTTATATAATTAATATTAAAAGATTTCATGTTATTTTGGTATATTATTTTTGGTATATTATAACCCTGGGGGTTTATATAAAAATTCTTGGCCCATTTTCATCTGCAGTTTCATTTTTTATTTTTTTGTGTTTTATCTGTTTATTATTATTGCAGAGTAACTGTTACAGACCAAGGAAATAAATGGAGGTACACCATCAAGTTCTGTGAAGGTGTGGCAGGTCAAGACAGTAAAGATATTGGCGTTCTTCAAACTTCTGTAAACAAAAGCACTGAAACACACGTGGTGGGAAAGATATCTGCCACGGATATAAAAACAGGAAGTGAGTGTCCAAGACTTGAACTAGTTTTTTTGTGACACGCTGTGTCACTCCAAACAAAACAAGGTTGTTCTAGTTTTCTTTTTAAAAGGCAGGTTATACCTTTGGTAATTACTCTAAAATTAGACCATAAAAAGAAACACCACTGCAGTGGTTGATATTGGACACAATTCGAGAGACGATTCCTTTCTAAAAAATGTGGTTTCAGAGAAAAGGATTCAACAAAAGTTCAATCAGAGAAATGTGTCAGGCATGAAAGGTTTCTCAGATTTTGTGTACCAATTTACGGATTATTATTCCTGCAAGGACAAAACTGCATTTGTCTGCAATATCTCAAAAACACCACTCCTTTTGAAATGAAATTTTTACTGGTTAGTTTTATTGTATATATCTGCATATTTAGGATTTTAAAAATCAAACCAGGCGAAAAACCAAAGATATACTTTGCCTTTAAATCAAAGGTCTCCCTATTTTTTTCAAGGACACTTTTTTTACCAGTCATGAAGCTTGCAATACCCATTTTATTTTTTACATTGGTCTTATCATAAACTTGTTTACAGTTTTCTTTAACATTGAAGGCACAGTACACGTTTGGTAATGACTCTGAAAATTAATGGCAATAAAAACTTACTTGGTAAGAAGTACAGCAGCTTTGGTTAGTAAAATGAGTTTTGAGAAACTTTTAACTTCAAGATACTATGGTTATGGAAAATATGTCACTTTTTGTTCCCAAAATTTGAATCAGAGAAGCATCAATATTCCTATGGGAATTTTCTTCTTTCGTGGAAATATTCGCTCCGGTTTTTCGATGATATCTCAAAAACGCAACCACCTTTTAAAGAGTGGTTACAGGATGCTCTCAATATTTTTACTATTACCTTTTTATGGCCGAATAGACATCGTAGATACCGTTTAATAACCATTTTAAACTTAAAATTTGCATTTAGTAATAAAGAATTCAAGTCAAAGATGCACTTCTCCGCGCGGCTTTTTCAGCCGAGAGTCAAAAACTACTTATCTATGATAATGATATGCATATGACCCCTTGACGTCACCGGCGGCTAAAAACTCACGGTTAGCATTATAAACACACACATAAGTGTCTCTTTGCTTGGAAAACAAAACAAAATCAAGAAGAAACCAAACTTACATCATACAATAAATACTCTTTCTGTCCATCCAGAGTATCCTAAATTGTGTCATTGTGAAATGAAGCCTACACATTGGGGAGTTTTTTCGCTATAAACGAAGCTAAACAAATTCCAATGAAAAGCCCCGCAGACCATGAGTGTGCGGACCATAGCTGCACATGTATACGGTTTGAACGTGTGCACCAGCGGTGATTATTGCAATGTCATAGGGAATAACCGTATTCCCGAGCATGCGCAGAAACGTCAAGAAAGAAAGCGATGCATCAGGGGCCTCCCCGTGATAATGCTGTCTGCGCTGCATGCATGCTTCGCGGCACTTGTCGAGTGAATTCTTGCGTGTGTGTGTTATGTTAGGGTTGAATGCTTGACGTGTAGAACGACACACTAAAAATCAAGCCGAGCTGCGGAATCGCCTCTCCTCTCAAAGAATGAAAATCCCCAAATCATAAATCCGTTCTAAATTGGCTTGCTGATCAATGCCTGTTGGATCGTCCTTTAAAGAATCACATTTACGGCCGTATTGATTGCAAATGGTGAAGTTTGGCGTTGTTTTTGCGTTAGCTCAGTACATTCATATAGGCAGGTCCAAACTAAGTAGCCCCCGGTGACGTCATGAGTCCTTCGTCGCGGGGTTTGTTTGACCTCGCGTTTTCAGATGTTGAGCTGATAGTGTTTCGAGGAAAACACATTTTTACCCTGTATTAGCGTGAGGTAAGGAACTCATAATAATTTTTTATATTTCTTGTGGACTCCATCTATTGGAAAAATGTAAAAGCTAAATATTTCCAGAGCATCCTGTAACCGCTCTTTAAAGTGAAATTTTCACAGGTTAGTTTTATTGTATGTACCTACATTTATATAGGATTAACACAATCAGTAGGCTCCAATTACCAAACGTGCACTGTGCCTTTAAGTTCTCTTTGGTTGGATTTTCTATAGTGATTTTTTTTTTTTCATATATATTGGAGGATTAATTTGTGTTAGATAACTTACTAAATATGGAGTATGTGGGATGAACAAAGAAAAACAAAAATTGAACGGAATTTGAACATTTAACATCCGGATTAACATGCCAGTACAAACGAGCTATCAAGCCCTTATGTTGGCAGTCTCCCTAGTTTGTCAACAAGTGGTCCCTGGTTATATGGCAGTTAGGGTGAATGGCTTCTGACTGGCTCCCCCAAACCAAGATATTGACAAAATAATAATAATACCAAAGTCTTATAAAGCACACATATCTACCAATAAGATACTCAAGGCGCTTGAACAAAGAGAAACATGAGGGCTAGATAGCTGAGATAAATTGTCAGGACTGGAATTACACTGAGTCCATTGGCCTCCTTTACCCTGGTCTAGGCCATGGTTGGTGCCCTTAAAAAGTTTAACATAGACTTTCATTATTACAATTTTACAATAGTAGCTCCTTTTGCGAAATGAAAAGGGCCTTGCCCTCTCAAAGATGAAATTCCAGGCCTGGATTTACCCAGTTAGTTTCCCTAAGTGGTTTTTACTTGGATTTGAAATTTGTGGCATTTGAGGTGCTGTGTTTAACTTTAGATACTTTTTCAACAGCTTTTGGTTTGTTTGTTTGTTGTTGTTTTTTTTTGTTGTTTTTTTTTTGGGGGGGGGTTCCTATAAAGTGTTAAGTTTTCTTTCATATCTCTGAATGGTTAAAAGTAAGGGAAAGATGGGAAAACCTGCAGTGGTTAGGGCCTACATTGTACATGTTTTCACCATTGAATTTTTCAGCTGATTGGATCCTACTAACGTATAAAAATGGTGAGGAATACAGAGGTCACTGTGACCAGGAGGCAAAGCAAGCTCACATCTTGCTCCTCTGCAACACTAAAAACCGTTTGGTGAGTTTAATTATAGCGTATGCTGTAGTTTTGAATAATATAATAGATAAATACTGCCAGCCTGCTGTATGATACCATGTTGCATTTACACAGTACAGTCAACCCTCCTACTGTCTGACCAGTCGATATTATCCACTGTGGTTTTAAATAATAGATTAATAATGCCTGCCTGCAGTATATGATGAAGTGAACTGAGTAAAATCATCTATACAGTGCATGTACACAGTCAACCCTCCCACTGTCTGACCATTCAACATCATCCACTGTGGTTTTGCCCTTAACTTTTTCTGTGACTAGCCAGAAAGACCAGTTAGCTTGTCATTTCACTAGTCCACCAGCTATTTCACTGGTCCATATTTTCAGGTTTTCTTGTAACGTTCTCATTAGTATGAGACTTGTAATTTGAACTAATATTACATAATAGAGATGGGAAGCAAATAAACTAGCCAGCAGGACTAGTTGAACAGACTTCTGACTGGCCCTCAGGTGTTTTAACATTTGACCAGCGGACCACTGTTATGGGAGAACACTGATTATGCCAGGCTGCTATATCATGTAGTGAATGCAGATCTACACAGTACACAGTCAACCCTCCTACTGTCTGACCATTCAATATTGTCCTCTGTGGTTTTGAATGATGAATAAACTATGCCAGCCTGCAGTAAACCTGGTGAATGTATCTACACACTTCTCAGTACACAGTCAACCTCCTACTGTCTGACCATTCATTATCATCCACTATATCTATACAGATAAATTATACCAGCCTGCAGTTTGATATCATGTGATTAATGCATCAAAAAAGTACACATACACACTTCTACACTTAGTTTTGAGGCCATGTCCCATACGTTTGCCAGGGTTTGAAGTTCACTTGGGAGAAGGTCTTAGGAAATGTGTCTAGTGTAAGAGCTATCATATGAAATTCTAGACCCATTGAAACATTCTGGGTTTGTCGTTTCAGGGTCAAGCAACCATTATAGAAGAGAACAACGACAAGCAGAGGGATTGTTTCTATATGTTTGAGATCAGCACTTCGGCGGCCTGTACGGCATCAACTGTTTCTCCCATAGAGGGTCTGAGTGTTGGATCTGTACTAGTCATTATGTAAGTTGGAGGGTTATTTTTTATTGTGCCAGACTGTGTCCAGCAAGCTATACTAAGTGAGACCCAGGCCTGGAAGTACACACATGCCATGGAGGCCATGGAGATACTTACTTTCACAACTTATTACTCAAAGCCAGGTTTGAGTTTTGGCAGGGAGTACCTGGTGTTGGCACAGAGCGTCACATTTGGTGAAGTGGTTGGCCATAACTGTCTGCCATTTTTGCGGAGTATAAAATAATGTTGAAAATGATGAATGAAAATCTACTTTGGCTTCTTAATTAGGTGAACAAGAGCTTACAAAAAGCTTTTCTTTTACTCTGTCAACATTCTTCACACTTCTCACAATTCTATTTGTGTTTTTCATCTGCAGAACTTTGAGCGTTGTCGTAGCGTACCTCCTCCTAGGTTTCTTGTATCAACGTTTCTTTTTAGGTGCTAAAGGAATTGAGCAATTCCCAAACATATCTTTCTGGAGGGATTTTGGAAACCTTGTAGCTGTGAGTACTGTCAAATTTTGTAATAATAGTTATAAATTGATCGTTGTGGTACTGCCTTTATCTACCGGGCAATCTCAGTGGTCTAGTGGTAAAACATCTGCTCTAGAATGACACCGGTCATGGGTTCGAATTCTACACAAGTATTATGTGCCTGTGGATTTTTTCACAGGAATCCGGAAAGTACTGAGTGTACAGTGCTTAACACACATCGGTGTATGGGTAAAACCAAAATATAAATGAAAAAATTGAACACTCAGTACACACCAAACATGATGCTGTTAGTGCGGAAAAAAACAAGGAAACAAATATTACCCCCAAAAATCAATTGGGAAGAACAGATAGGTTCAAGGGAGGATTTGAATGAAGAGAGGGATTGTTTGGCATGGTACAAGGCATGGTACAAGGGTTCATCACCGTTCACATTGCCGTGAACATTAGGCCTTACCCTTGTCTCTGGGAAACTGGCAAGAACTGTTTCTCAGAAAAATGAAAATGATGGTTTTTTGTTCATCCTTCTTTTTAAACTTAAGGATGGATGTAACTTGGTGTTCAGGACAAGTCCTCCCCGAGAATCTCGGAGTTACAAAGGCCTCGGTGATGACCAACTAGGATTCGATGAAGACGAAGAGAGGGATGATCACATGTTACCAATGTAGTGATCCAATTGGTTTGTGGACGTGTGTTTCTTTAAATTTGGTAAGAGAGCTGTTAACATTTCATTTGTCCCTCTGGATTTTGTCTTGAGGCACAGCTTTAATTTTTTACCTGATTGTTTTAAGCTTACAAAAAAAATTCAAAGATTTGTTTGTGTATTTTAGCGGTTCTAAATATTTAGCTGTTCTAAATATTTATTTGTGTGTTTTATTAGATAAAAGGAATGCGCATGATTTGAACACAATCATTTCGGCTGTAAAGCTTTGTTTTTAATTTGATTTGTACCTGGAGAGGAAATATTAACAAGACTTCCTACCTTTTTTACCATTAAATTTATTATCATCTACCTTGGCTTTGAACTATAGATATATAGTGGTATGATGTCATGTGGCATCTACACAGTAAACACATGTGCCCAGTTTAGTCCGATGCACAGTTGTGCCACCATACACAACCTGGGCTCAAATTCACAAAGAGCTAAGATTGATCTTAACTGTCTATTAATTCTAATTGCTAAGCAAAGTGTGATGTCACAGTACAAATCACTATAGCATAATGGCAACTCATATTAAGATGAATCTTAATACTTTGTGAAATCCAGCCCATCGTGCAATTAAACGTTTTCAAATGGTCAGCATTCTCCCTTAACAGTGGTCCGCTGATAAAACACCAGATGAAATACCTGAGGACCAGTCAGAAGTCTCTCTAAGTGAGCATCCCTGTTTCATATGAATTATGGACTAGGAGAAGTGACAAAGCTGACAGACCAGTGAAACGACAAACTAACTGGTCCCGCTGGCTAATCAGTGAAAAATTTGAAGGCAAACCCTGATGGTTGCCAACTTCCTGGAAATCTATTGAATACTATCATACCTATATATATTCGGTTTGCGGTAACACCATGTGTGTAAATATCTACTTTGCTGTGTAGATTTTGTTCTTTAGAGTACTTGTCTTGGAGACTTCTCAGTTCTGAAAAGAACTGTCCTGCTTATTAACTACTACCTGGGCGGGAGGTAGAAAATCAGCCTGGACTACTACTTTAGCCTTGTGGATCGGGGACTTCTCGTAATTAACTGCACTGTCGCGGAGTGAGTTCTTTTGCACATTTCAGTGGTTAAGAAACAAAACAAAAAATTAAAAAAATAAAAAGAAATTGCTTCATAAAAAACAAATATTTGTATAATAACAAATAGCACAGTTTGGTGTTGCCATAAACATTTATGCTGCATCCATAGTTATAGAATTCAACAATTTAGTTGACATTGATTTATTTGAGCCAATTGAACAAAAATGCCAATTGTACTACAGAGCTGTCTGAATATTTTTAAAATCTTAGGCCTACCAGATTAGGCTCACTTAGAAAAAGTGCAACCTCACCCTACCCACCTAAAAATGTTTGTAGTTATTTGGGGGACATAATTGTTATGAATAGTAATAACACTAGACTGCAGGACTTGTTTGGTTTTGGGGTGACTAGCAAATTGGTTAAATTTCTAGACTCTGGCGAGTGGACCTGGCTGGGACAATTTCACAAATAGTCAACTTAAGATGAGCTGTCAATAATACCGTAGTGATTTTTTATTATGACATCACACTTTGCTTAGCAATCTAAGATTGATTTACAGTTTAGATCAATCTTAGCTCTTTGTGAGATGAGCTGTCTATATCACCATAGTGATTTGTATTATGGCATCACACTTTGCTTAGCAATCTAAGATTGATTTACAGTTTACATGTAGATCAATCTTAGCTCTTTGTGAGATGAGCTGTCAATATCACCATAGTGATTTGTATTATGGCATCACACGTTGCTTAGCAATCTAAGATTGATACAAAGTTAAGATCAATCTTTGTGAGATTGGCCCCCAGGGTTACTTCAAGTCCTGATGTTTGTTTCTCAAATTTTAAAACAGCGATTTCACATTTTGTTCAGAAATATTCCTACGTCAAGGAATTTTTTCATATTGTTGGTCCCTATTATTTGAATGTCAGTTCTTGTGCAATCTTTTTAGTAATAAGTTGTTGTGGTTTTTTTTTGTGTTTTTTTTTTCAATAAAGGTTTTGATGAAATCAATTTAGGTAGCAAGGTTGGATATATATATTTTGTCAAGTTTAGATTTCACAAAGTAATACTCACAAAGTAATTATTTTAGAAAGTTTTACAAGAATTACTAACACACTGTAAAAGCTTGCTTGTAGACTATCTATTGTTGTGAATGCAAGGTGAGATTCTGACTGCATACAGCTTAGCCCAATTTCATAGAGCTTCTTAGGCAGAAAATATTTGCTTCTACATTTCTGCTTATCGAAGCCAATCAGGATACCAGTCACAGATTGTACATGTGACATGGTATTTTGGCTGGTAGCCTTATTCTGGTTAGCATGGTTTTGTTGTGCTTACTTTTTGTTCATCGGCAGCTCTATGAAATAGGGCCCAAGGGTGCCAGGCCAGAGAATGATTGCATCAAGGAAAATTATTTAGACTGAACGTTTTAGATGGACTGTTTTGTACACACTGAATGCTAGTATTGAGTAGCAACAGGTATATTTTGTGTAGTATTTTGATATGCTAGACAAGTGAAATCATTCACTGGAGGCACTCCAAACATCCAGCACGGGAAAAAAAGACCAGCATGAAGTGCAGAAGCCATGAGAGCTGGGGCACTTTTAAGCGGCGGTGTTTTTTCGCTCTGCAGATAGCCATTTGGGAGGTCACTCATGCCTCATTGAATGGCTTCATACAGGACAGGGCCCAATTTCATGGCACTGCTTACCACAACATTTTGCAGTTACTACGCCCCCTAAACGCATGGGATATATGAGCCTTTGCAGTTACTACGCCCCCTAAACGCATGGGATATATGAGCCTTTGCAGTTACTAGGCCCCCTAAACGCATGGGATATATGAGCCTTAAATGCTTAATTCTGCAGTAAGTATCATTATGAAATTGGGCAAAGGATGATGTTGAGTTTCATTTGGTATTCGCTTTTGCAGCAATGGGCATGATATGTGGTCCCTGGAAAAAAAGGAGAAACCTTTTATCGAGTACAAGGGCTGACCTAAATACATGTATGGAATAGGCTTTAATAGACTTTTCAGGCTATTTAATCACAGTTTATCTGATTTTTCAAAGGGCCCCCAAAACGGAAACCAGATTAAAGTAGGAAGATTATCATGCCTGACTAAGCAGCAACCATCTCCAGGGGTGATGGAAAACGTTTTTGTACTTTGGGGTTAAAAATTGATGGCAATTGTTTAGATTTAAAAAATTGAATTTTGTTACTTGTTGTCTTGGAGATGACCCTTCAAAACCTTTCCACACATGTGTTTGTATATAGAGAAATTGCTTTCTATTGTACATACATTTGCAAGTTTAATATTCAAATTTAAAATTCCACAGAGTAGAGTAGATTTTAGATACAAACGAAATGATTGTTTGGTTGTAATTTAAGTTTGTTTTTTGAAGGGAAAACATTGTGAAACTGCTCTATTAATGCAGTAAAGTTGGAAAGAGGATGTGCACAAAAAGTATAAATAAATTTTAGAGACATTTTGATTTGAGAAAGTTAACAATTTTATTCAAAACTGCATGTAAATCCATCTGAAATGTCAATGTTTTCATGTCTTGTGAAAGTTGATTTTCGGTTCTTGTGCCGACAGGGTTTATGTAGACAAAAAGATAGTTGATTTATAAAACTTCCAAGTGGAATTAATTTGTCCAACACAATGGTCAAAATCTTTATCTTTCTTGGCAGTGTTTCCCCTGGCTGATGAACTTAGCTAGGTGCTAATAATTCAAACCATGTTCAAACTGATGATTGCAGCAAAATTTCCGCAGTCTGCAAACTAAACAATCTGTGCTTACACAAAATTTGCTATGATTTCATCTACACATCCAATTTGTGAGTTTTCGATACATAGAGGTCAAGGAAAATGCTCTAAAATGCCACAAAATGAATGTTTTTTTATTGGCATTTCTATTATGTCAACTCTTTACAGCGAGGTGGTGATGTTGGCAAAAAGTGAGTGGGGGATCGCTGAAAGTAGCAAGGTGGGCCACCTCACATTTGAATGGTCAAGGGGAAACTCTAGTTCAGGGGACAGAGATAATCATTAATAACCAACATTTTATCAAAAAGAACCAATACTCAGGACTGACATTAAAATTGGAATTTATTATTACAAACTTTTAAGGATGTTCATGAGGGACTTTTGGGACGCTAGGTGGCAGCAGACTTAACAGGTAAATCTATTGTTCTCGGCAATGTGCACATGCTTAGCACCACGTAAACAATGGAATTCTACCTGGCATGTCTGCTGCCATCTAGCACTCAAAAGTCTCCCATTGGTGTTTGAAACTTTAACTGTATAACTAGATACAGTAATATAAACATTACTGGTTTTGTAATCCACAAAATATATTGTACATGAAGTTATAACACATTTTCAGTACTTTTAAGTGTACAAGAACAATCGGACCAAAATAGACTATGTAACCTATGACATCACTTGTTGACAACTAAGAGCCATAAGGCTGGCACTTCCTGCAGGCAGGACTTGTAAAAAAAAAAAGCTCAATTGCAGAAAACATCAAATCTGTTATTTAATGGAAATTTCACTGTCTGATTTGTATCAACTTTTGATATGAAAAAGCGGCACATCGCAAAATTTCTTCTTGAATTTATGTGGAAATTATGACATAAAATGTAAAATTTCCCATATGACTAGTGTAGTATCTTGCCTGCCAGGAAATGCCCTGGAATGTACTAGGTCACTCTTTAAGTAAACAAAGGTTACTTGGTCATTGTTCACTTGGTTTAAAGGCTTTTTCATTTAGTTTGTTAATTAATGATACGTTTACATCTTGGAAGACGGCATGTCATTTGTTTGTAGTACATGTACATCTAGTTTAATTGTCTTTTCATATTCGTATTGTTCATTAAATCATGCTTTAAAGCATGACTTTTACAGAGATCAGCACCTGGTCTGATTTTTCTTAAAAGCTTTTCAAATGTATCCTGCTGACTTCAACCGTCCCAACTGAACACTGATTGGTCAAACCGCTCTATGGTCAAACCTTGCTCTATGGTCAAAAGGAAGTCCACTTAAACACCAAAAGTTGTCAATATAGAACCCAACTGAACACTGATTGGTGAAACGGAACTATACCGTGGACACTGATTGGTCGAACATGACCCAACTGAACACTGATTGGTCAAACAGAAACTGAAGTGAACACTGATTGGTAAACCCAACTGAACAATGGTTGGTTAAAAACAGAACCCAACTGAACACCGATCGGTCAATCAAAACCTACCACCTTCTCTAAAACTCTGATTCCGTGTGTGTTCAAAGGCTACTTGACATGATTATTTCAGGCGGAAATAAATCTCATGGAGAATCGGTACTGGATGAACTTTATAATCGTTGACCATTCGGATTGAAATTAAATTTTAAAAAAGTAATTTTCACTTTCTCGATGATTACAAACAGTTTAATATTTGATTCTTTGTTCATATAACTTCATATACAGTGGCATACATCGGTCGACACACCGCAGTATATCAGACGATGGTGCGACAGTATTGTCTCCTCTCTCTGTTTTAGCGTCATGTTTGACAAAACAAGAACTAAGTTTCACATTGTTAAAAGACTCCATAGAGCCTATCGCTGTCTTAAGTCCCTTGCCAACCGCCCATGTCTCGATAACCGCAGTCCCTTCTTCCCAAGCAAGTAAATCAGGAGTATAAGGTATCCCCAATTTCTTACAGGAAGACGACAAAATGGTGTCCGGATCAGTGACCAAATCATCGGCGTCGATGATGACAGGTTCTCGGTCAATGCCTTGATCTACCACATAATCGTACAACTCGGTAAGTTCCCCGTACCCGAGCCTAGGTGGCATAACTGGTTGGTGTAGCTCATCGAGCTCGAACTCATCGAGATTTTTTCCACTAAATTCACCGATAAGTTTTTTCCATGATGGCATCACTTTACGTGGATTCCTGATGAGGAAGATGTACTTGTACTCCACTGGGAGTAAATCGTATTTTTTATTGAGACAATAAGCCATGTCCTTCACGAAGACCAGTTGCTTGTCTTGACTACAGCTTTCGAGGTGTTTCTTAACCCACTGGTACGAGCAAAGGGAATCGTCGAAACCGTGTATGTTTCCACAGGGTATATTCTCTGTGCATTTTTTGCTTGGCTCTTCTTCCTTGGCTCTTCTTCCCACACCTGCGGGGTAATAGCTCCACCGTGCGCTCGCTCGGGTCCGAAGAGGTACGCCGAGGTATACGGCTCGTAGAACATCTGAGAATTTGGTATGCCGCTCATGCACTTGAGAAAGGCGGTAGACAGGTTCTGGGTACCGTCCAGAGAAGTACTCGAGTCTGATGGTTCTCCATAATTATTATTATGAAGAGACATCACGAGTTAAAACATAAATCGATCGATCACGAAGGATTACGAAGTTTTTGGACGTATGTACAACTCAACAATTCCTGAAAGGCAAGAGAATACATATTTATTTCATAACCAAGAAGGCAGACAACCGTTCATCAAAACCCATCGCATCACTGGGAAAACATTTTAAATTACTCTGACAGTAAAAGTTTTAGCAAAAGCTATATCTCCGTCTCGATACCAGCTTTGTTTTTGTTTTTCTTTTCGAAAAGTTTATTGATTTGAAATTATTTGAAACGAGTATTATTTTGACGTGTTCCATGCACATAATTGCATCAGCACACACTCATCCCAAGGATCGGACCAATGTCGACAGGGCGCCATAAGAAGCGAGTAGTTGGTCCTTAGTGCGTAAATAATTACTTATTAATGGTAATTTTAAAACTCAAGTTGTTGCCGTCGACCTCCCTGATCGGCTGACATGATTAAACCGGATAATCCAAAACCGAGACACCAAAAGAAAGTGGCTCTTCTTGAGAAATTATTGAAGAAAAAAAAACGGTTGGTACCGGACGGCTGAGACTAATCAAGTTACAAAATACAACTAATCCTATACCACTTTTGTCTGCTTGATGACTTCTGGAAATTGAAACCCAACCATTCATTATACTGTCATAAGTATAATTTTCCACTTTCGTATATGTACGATTGGTCAAGTGCAAGTGTGTTGGATAACAGCTGTAGTGAGACTCCTAATTTGGATGAGGTACTTTTTCTTTCAAGCGGGGAGATACTTGCTCCCCCCCCCCCCCCCACCCCACCTCATGCACACCAAGTTAGCTCAGTGGACACCCACACATGTTTTTAAGCACCTTTTTGTAAAATTACATCAGAGATCAGGGAAATTGAGGTACGATCCAGTGTAAACATCAATTGATACTGCAGTACCACACACTCAGATCAGGAGCGGATCCAGTGATCGTAGGAAGGGAGGCGTCCTGATCTGACAGGTGGAAAGCTCTGAAGAATTTCATATGAAAAATACATTGACTACCTTTATATTAAATAATCAGTAAATATTCAATAACAACCAAGACCACGGGACAGACAATTGGCGACGACAGTCAATGTAAAAAAAATTAAATGCTGACAGGAAGAAACAGACAAGGGTGGGCGTATGGTGAGGTCAACATGGGTATTGGTTTTGACGTTTGTTGGACCTATGTGGTAGGCCTACATGAGTCGGGTCTTGACAATCTGTGACAGTAAGTAGCTTATCAAGCCATGGTTTTGACATATTTATTCACAAATCCATTGTAAACTCTTAGAGCTCCATGTACGCATAAAACCAACCCAAAAGTATGCCACATCTCGCGAAGAATTTGCCCGCAGTCCGAGTACGGCAGCAAATCAAAACAAAAGGAAGGCCTATCCTTTTGACTTGCTGTCGCACTCGGATGTAGCATTCTCCCCGAGACGTGTGGGGCTTTAGTCTAAGTTGTTTTGATGCGTACCACAGAACCTCTCTTGATATACCTCCTTGCTCTATAATTAAGTACCCGCCCATCACCATGGACCCGACTACTCCTAATTAAAAGAATTACCGTGAACAAAAACAAATTTGAACAGGCCGTAGAATATAATGAGCATTTTATGAGTGACGGTGGGTCTACATAATATGATCATACTCAACCGTAAAATGTTTGGAAATAAAGTTTTATTTAAATCGAATCAGCAGGTAGCGACAGGTGTATCCGGTCGAAAGATAATTGAATTTGCCAACTTGTACCAACAGAGGGCGTTTTAAAATTAAAATACATGTTAAACTATTACCCGTAGCTATCATACAAAAAAATATATTATGTTTTTGGTCGCCTTTCCCAGTAGTACCTGGACTTACACACGCGGTACCTTCCAAAATCAGAGGCTGCAGTTCAACCGACTAAATGTAAAGCTCTTTTTGTTTAATACAAGAAAGGCGTAAGTGGGTCTTTTGTTGACGTTGTTCATGTATACTGATTGTCTAAATTTATCGTGGGGTGGCTGGACGTCGGTCGATCAGACAGTAAGATTTGACATATAAAAAGCCGGCGAAATTGTAAGACTATTTGTAGGTAAGTTTTAAAGAGTAATAATGTATTATTTCATAGTTTAAATGCATCGTGAGATTCAAGGTTTAGGCCAAAATGTTCCCGATAAAACTAAGGTAGTAGTACAGACTACAGCCGTACTCGGAGTTGTAGCGTAGTGTGCCCCGTCGCCGGTCAGTAGACATCGTCTCATTTCACAAAATGAGAATCACAGACACAGACAGAGCCCAACACAGTAGTCCGGACGGTGAAGTGCGAGGGATCAACGGGGTGCGGTATCACAGTTGAAAATAATGTAATAAAACGTTATGGGAATGGTTCAATATTTTACTAATTGCAAAGAGAGCTTCTCTGACAAATAGTTTTGCTAAAGTGTATCAATGATAGGGACTGACATGACTTTCCTTTTGGGGAACTAGATAGCCCCGTAAATAGGAATGAGACTGAGAGCTTAATATGTTGTTTTGCCTGCAGTTTGGAGTAACTTTGGAGTTTGACAAACCTCCCTCAACTGGCGCCTTTAAATGTTCAACATGTTCAACAGATATTTAAAGTGCGCCCTACAATTACAAATGCTGTGTTATTATTCAGCCTTTAGTTATTATTCAATATTATTGCATGTTGTAATACATGGAAATGTTGAATAACGGCGTTATAATAAATTGAATGGAATTCGGACTGTCTTGCCCTTTCTAAAATTGAAAAAATATCCTATAGTTGTGCAGTTTTCTCCGGTGTTCACTTACCTGTCATTATCACAGTCACACTTGTGGCGAGTACATTAAAACCCTTAAGTGCATGCTGGCTTGTTTTGGGTGTAGTTTTTTATGAATCTCGGAGCTGACAACAACATGTTTAACCAGTTCACTTCAGGATTAAGGTCTTCAACAAAGGCATTGGGCTAAAATCCATCCAAAGACTAAGAGTTAATCCGTTCATTGTTTGCAGTGCCTTTTAACCAGGGCCACCAAACCATGACCACAGGAACTGCTGGTGTACATGCAACACACCACAGTGCCACACCATGGCGTGTTGACATAGTGACTACCGCAAAACATGCACAGAAACTCGAATGCCAGTTTATAAGACCGCCACTACATGTTGCCGAAGAGTAATGCGCGGTATTGCGTTCTCCAAAACGAACTGGTTTAACACCGTCGGCAGCCATTTGGCATTGTTTGATAAATACCGATAGTACTCAGGGTTTACCCCAGGACTTTTCAAAACTTTGGGGCATTCTGGACCGACATTTTAGAAGTTGGCTTAAGGCTGCTCGCTGAATTGAAACAAGGTCCTGGGAATGGTTTTATACTAAATCTTTGCTTTTAAAAGCCCAGTAGAAATGCAATCTGGGGCAATTTCAATGGTTTTATATGAATTCGATCTGAAGTCCCCACAAAAAGCTACTATTTTTCATTTTTATTTTTGTTTGCATATCGGCTGCAATTCACGCTTTTGACCCAATACGCTAGCTTGTGCATAGGGAGAAATCAAGAGTATGTTGAATTAAGAAACATTAAGTTGAGGACATGACCTTTATTTCCTCTGACTGTGACCATTTGTTGGGTTGAGTGGAAGATGGTCAAACTGACTTGAATCTTGTGTTTCAGAAGGCACAGTATTCTTCCTGCTTAAGTTTAATTCTGATTTTGGGGCTCTCAGAAAAATAAGCAAATCTGTTGTTAATTAGCCTGAAAAGTCTATCAAAAGCTTATACCACAGCCCTTGTACTTAATAAAATTCTGACTTTCTACCAAGTTATCATGCCTGCTTCAGCGAAAATGGTTTCCATGCTGCATACGTAAGTAAATTTCTGTTCCCATAAATCAATGTTAGTAATCAGTGAAATGTTGTTTTTCTTTTTGGGGCAGTTTCTAAATCACATCAGTGTTGAGATCCTGCATCTAAAATGGACTCTTCCCCAACTCATCCTCAAGACGGGTGTGGTCTACTCATCCCAAACAACCCTGCCCCAAAACCAATGAAGGACCGCACCCTTCAGACACTCCCGTGTGGTCTGAGGTTCTCAGTGTGGATGGAGAATGAGGCCGGGCAGCAAAAGGCTACAATGAGGAAAGGCATCTTTGCTACCAAGAAGTTCAAGTCTGGAGTTTGGTTTGGTCCCTACGAGGGGACTGTGGTTCTCCCATCAGAGGGCAGGGTTAAGAATGGAGAGATGTGGGAGGTAATGAATTCTTAATTACAAGTTGGTGATTTAATTGATGTGATAATCGCATTTGGGATTAACTCTATTATTTTTGGTTAAACCCTGAGAGGGTTGAGAAGCACCCTGGGTGAGAAGCACCCTGTGTGAGAAGCACCCTGGGTGGGAAGCACCCTGGGTGAGAAGCACCCTGGGTGAGAAGCACCCTGGGTGAGAAGCACCCTGGGTGGGAAGCACCCTGGGTGAGAAGCACCCTGGGTGAGAAGCACCCTGGGTGAGAAGCACCCTGGGTGAGAAGCACCCTGGGTGAGAAGCACCCTGGGTGGGAAGCACCCTGGGTGGGAAGCACCCTGGGTGAGAAGCACCCTGGGTGAGAAGCACCCTGGGTGAGAAGCACCCTGCACTTTATACGTTATGACAAATGCATGATACACATTTTTTTTATTCAAATAGTTCTGAACAAAGCTTTTCCAACATACACAACCCAAGCAGTTGAATTGTTCGGTAAACTTACTCGCAAATGTTATGAAAAGCTGGAAGGTTAATTTAATTCAATTCAATTCAATTCATAATGATTAAAATTAAAATTTCTGTTAATGGTTTTCCAAATGTTGATATGTCTCAAACTCACAGGCTTGTTTGAACTGGAAGTGAAGTTTGAATGTCACTCAACTGCGGAAGGATATTTTTGCCAAGTTGAACTTTTCAATTCTATTCATTTCAATTCAGTTCAAGGTAATTTATATCATTCATTTCAATATCTTTACTTTTCCACAGATCCACTGTTATGGAAAACCTTGCCATTACATTGATGGTAGTGACAACAATATCTCAAACTGGATGAGTTACGTCAAGTCATCTCAAGACCCGGGACCCAGTGTGAATCTTCTGGCCTATGAACGTCATGGCTGTATCTATTACCGTAGCTTTCTTACAATCGATCCTGGCCAAGAGCTTACAGTTTGCCTGAAACATGTCAAGCTAGAGGACAGTCTAGATGTGGACGGATTACAGAGTAAGTACATTTATACAGTGCTTTAAAATTCATTGGTGTAAAGGGTAAAAGCCAAATAGTATTCTTTATTCCTGATGCAAATTTATCATATTGTTTGCGGTATCTACTGCTAAAACATAGGATTCGAACTGCCTCTAGCTACCGGGCATCTTGGTGGTCTAGTTGGTAAGACATCTGCTCTAGAATGGCAAAGGTCCTGGGTTCGAATCCCTGTAGATTTTGTTCACAGGACTCGGGAAAGTACTGAGTGTATAGAGTACTTTAAATACAACGGTGTTAGGGTAAAACCCAAATAATATTCATTATGCCTGATGCAAATCCGTTTGAAAATCTGCATGACTGCAGGACTTGTAGCTCAAAATTGTTACTGGCCCAGATATATTTTAAAAGACCATTGATAAAAAGGAGAGAAAAAATATCTACGCTGTTAAACATGCTTTAAGGTTTAACATACTGTTTTTATTTGAACAAGCACTAAGAGAAGATTATCAGTTAAGTGTCATGTTTTTGAAAAGACACAAATGCCAAGACCGGAACCAGAACCCATACTCTGACTACAGCAGAGTATGAACCTGGTACCGCTCTGGCTCGACACTCTGAGTATAATATTAAGAACTCGCTATCTTTCATATCTTTTCAGGTCAATCCAGTATCTGCGGTGTTTGCGGACTCCAACAGCTTAGCCAAACCCTTCCGGCTGTGAGCCACAGTCAAAACCCAACAACTCTACAGAAATCAACTCCTCGTCAGAAGATGGCCATATCTCCTAACACTGCAGCCACAAAGCGACAGGCCCTTAACAGCAAGATCGAACTACTGCGGAAGAGGGTTAAGGGAGAGTCCAGCCAGATTTCCAACATTGCCAACATGTTGAATTTTGGCACTTCACAAGACCAAGCACCGTCCAGTCCCCTTTGTGATTCCAGTCAGGGCAGTCATCAGTCTAACCGAAGGAAAAGTGGAAAAGTCGAGCAGCATAAGGAAAGTTTCTACACAGACCTTCAAACCCACTCCGATAGTGACCCAAGCTGTTCTGGACGCAGCTCGGGAAATTTACAGGTGTTCCCAGGGAAATCCGACTCCACTGCCATGACTGCAGGCAGCAACTTTAATCTGCACTCAGGCACCGAGCGGGGTTGATGATGCCAACAAGTAATACAACTGAGTCAGCTCATACCGTGGCTTCTGGAAGAGTTCAAGGCTTTTACCAGCCAGGAAATCATTTGGACAAACAGCAGTCCTCGCTTTCAGACGTATCGTCAACAATGTCAAGTCTTTACTTTAATCCTTTGAAAACAGAACCTAGTGGAGGCTCAGACCTACTTAGGCATCAAGCTGCCTCAGTCGAATCAACTGCAGAGTTTACCACAGAAATGTCGGACAATTCCGTTGTATATGATCCAAACGCAAAACCATCTCGCGGGAGGAAATTCCTAGAATCAACTGCCAAGAAGAAGAAGTGTAAAGTATTAAAGCGGAGGCTGGAGAAACGCTTTCCAAACCGGCGTTTTTTCTGTATTTATTGTGGATGGAGATTGAAGGAGCTACATCACTTCATCAAGCATAAGAGAGTTCATGCTAAGCGATATCGCCATGCAAAGAGAAACATTGCATGCCCTGTGATTAAAGTCGAAGATTACAGAGAAGGCAGCTTCCCAACAGACCAGAGGGCGACCAAAGGGCATGCCTGCTCCGTATGCAACAGGACCTTCAAGGAAATTCACACGATGAGAACACATGAACGGTCTCATTTAAATCATACTTGCCACTACTGCGGTAAGATATTCGGCTCCAGCTCTGCGCGTGTCGTCCACGAACGTGGCCACACCGGTGAGCGTCCCTTCCAGTGCGACGTGTGCTCCAAAGGCTTCATGACGAGTTACATGCGAACCAGACATAAGCAGCAGTGTCATAACACAGAGCGCCCGTTCAAATGCGAACACTGCAGCAAGAGGTTTAAAGTACGCAATGCTATGACCACCCACATGAAGACACATACCACCGAGAAGAATCTTCCCTGTCCAGGTTGTAACAAAATGTACGCTCTGCCTCGAGATCTACTCAGACACATGAAGACCCACACAGACGAGCGACCGTTTCAGTGTCAATACTGCAAGAAGAGCTATAAGCAGAAATCCACACTGACGACCCACGTTCAGAAGCATTTTGTCGGTAACTTCGGTTGCCAGTTTTGCCCGTTGAAATTCAGGACATCGCAGGCACTCGGGAGACACGAAACTGAGCACACGGGGATCAAACCTGTCTTCAAGAGGGTTGAGAAGCCATTCCCTTGCCGATATTGTGACAGGGTTTTCCCTCGGAACGTCAAGCGGAAAATTCATGAGCGGGTGCATACTGGTGAGCTTCCGTTCAAGTGTGACGAGTGCGACAAGGCATACTCCAGCAAGAAAGGATTAGAAAGTCATATGAGAACACACTCTGACGAACGACCTTACCCTTGTACAGTGTGTGGGAAGAGCTTTAAGGAAAGGAACACACTGAAGTGTCACATGCGAATCCATACTGGAGTGAGGCCGTTTAAATGTGAGCAGTGCGACAAAACCTTCAGGGTGAGCGACGCCCTGAAAAAGCACCGCCGCTCACACAGCGACGAACGTGCATACAAATGTCAGCAGTGTGAGAAAGCCTTCAAGCAGTTGTCAGCACTGCGGAAACATGAGCGCTGGCATTTGGGGCTTCGACCTCACATCTGTGATATCTGCGGTCGGGATTTTGTCGATCGCTACCGCTTGAGGATCCACCAAAGTATTCATCTGGCAGAGCGCCCTCACAAATGCAATCAGTGCGATAAGAGTTACACTGAAGCGTGCCGGTTGAAGCGCCACATGAAAGACCACGAGAATCTGAGGGATTTCGAGTGCGAAATCTGCAGCAAGAAGTTCAACTTCAAGGATCAGTTGGAGACTCATATGAAAACGCACAGCAACGAGAGGCCGTTTGCGTGCCCGCGCTGCCAGAAGTGTTTCAAGAACCGTAGCGCCCTCCGCAGACATCAACGCGTCCATTCCGATGACCCGGCCTACCCGTGTCCGGCCTGCGGTAAGACCTTCAAGTTTCTACGCTCCTTGAAGAAACACGTGATGGTTCATTTGGAGAAAGATGTGCTACCTCTGGACGTATCTTCGACCATCGCTGATATCTGCGGCGCCATGCCCTCTGAAACGGAATCAAGCACAGGGTTCGAGAACCCACTCAGTACATCTCAGGATCACCTTGTCAGTATGGAAGAGAACCGGATTGTGTACGGCAACCATTTCTCCCAGCAAGGGGACTTCTCAAACTCGGGTATGAAGATGTACCCAACAAGTCTTGGGATGTACCCTGATGAGCCGAACATGTCTGAGTCGGATCAGAGCACGATAGTTGATGAGAATGAAGACAGAGAAGCAGGTGTGGATGCTGCCCAAAGTAGTCAAGATGACATCTCTTTTGATCCACTGAAAAAAATTAAAATAGAGATCTGCACGGAAGACGAATAGATCATCGATGTCGGTGTACAGTAATTCATTTGCAACCCCACATATAATCATGCATTAATGTAAATGTTTATGGTGACATCAAGTACATGAAATATCTCTCTCTTAGTTGTCATGGTTCCGAAAAGAACCGATAGTGTAACAACTCAACGTTTCGATCAGTATGCTCTGATCAAATCCAGGAGAAAGCTGAATTCTGCTTTTGCAGGCTTTGTAAGAACTGTGGATTGTTCTATGATGTGTGATGGAGGGAAGCTGGAACAGGATCCTGTGGGTGATGATCTTAGAACATCCACAGTACTCCTGCAGCCTGCAGCACCCAAGTCCAGCTTTCTCCTGAAGACACTCAGAGCATACTGATCGAAACATTGAGTTGTTACACCACCAGTTCTTTCCAGAACCAACACAACTTGGAGAGAGATATTTGTTGTACGTGGTGTTAGCGTAAACCTTACTACATGTAGATTTGAATCTCCTCCATGCCAAGTTTCAAATCCTATTCTTGCAATAATACTTTACCATAACGCAGCCATTTTTCTTCTTCTTCCATTCAAATCAATAGAACCAAACAGAGGCTGGGTTGGAAATGTAGTCTGGTTCCCATTTGTATACTGAATATGATGATTGTCAAAGCACAATTGAAGGTCAAATCCTCTTCCACTCGGCCCCCCAACCTTTCCATGACAGTGTAAACGGCGGGCCTGGTACTTTGTTCTTGTAAGGCCAAGGCAGTTTTTCCCTCAGTAAAGGGCACCTCTATGTGTAATTTTTATTTTCTACTGGAACATTTCAAGGGGGCACCAAGGCAATTGCCAGTGGCATGGAGGCAATTCCTTCATGAAGTATCAGGCGTTAAACAGTGTGTTTTAAAGGTTCGATCATAGATTGGTTTATGTCAATGAATGCTGATTTAGAGGCAAAATATAAAGAAAGATACACTGAACAATCCCATGTGAAAGTTTCAGCTGACTACAGTGTCTACTTGCTAACAAAATAGCAAAAAACTGACACAGTACTTTCACATGATTGTCAAATCCATCCACTTTTAGCGAGGTGAAAGCAAGTACCAACCACATCTCTGGCCCCAGCATTCGCACACGGACACCAGCCCTCAGAAACCTGAGAAACAATTTATGCATGAATCGTTTCTCAGATTAAAAGGTACTTGGGTGAGAGATTATCCAAACCATATGTCTTCAAAGGGAATCCTTTCTCAAAATAGTTAAAACTTTCAACAGCTGTAGTGCTTCTCACCAAGTAAGTTTTTATGGTAATTAATTTTTGGAGTACTTACTAATTTATGACCCTACCTTTGAGTAGCATTTTACTATAGATAATGTTGGGATAAGTTACAAACTGTATCCTGCGAGAATAATTTGTATGTTTTAAACAGGGAGGGACTGCACCTTTTTTTTCCTCGCGCACCCACCGTCCCAATTCCTTCCCCCATCCCCATAATTGTTTTTTCTAAGTGTTTTTAAAGTAATAATAAGGTCATAATTTCATGCATTATACTAGATTATAAATTATTCCCTAAGCTTTACAATTAATTTGTAGGTACTTTAATTGTGAAACTGTCCTGAACAGGGCCCAATTTCATAGAGCTGCTTTGGCAGAAAATATTGCTTAACAATTTTCTGCCAAGCAGAAATGAGCATCCTAGGATATCAGTCACAAATGGTACATGTGACATCTTAGTTTGGCTGGTAACCTTATTCTGGCAAGTATAAGTTTGTTGTGCTTAGCATCTTTTTGTGCTTAATTAGCTCTATGAAATTGGCTTTGTTAGAATCTGAACTGCCCATGTATTGTAAGTATCTGAATCTTGCCAGACTGTTATTTTTTAAGGAATGGTTATTTTGTTGTAATTTTGCGAGTTGTCCACCTGCATCCCCAACATTTATTCAAACTATGTGCATAATTAATTATTTAATTAATTAACCCTCCTACTGTCTCACCATTCAAATGTCATCCCCTGTCATTTGGAATGGTAGACAAACTATGCCAGTCTGCAATCATGTGGTGAATGCATCTACAGTACAGTATAGTCACCAGTCAACCCTCCTACTGTTTGACCATTCAATATCATTTGCCGCGGTTTAAAATGCGAGATAAACTATGCGTGCCTGCATTATGATGTATCAAGTGGTGAATGCATCTACACGGTACACAGTTAACCCTCCTACAAACTGACCATTCATTATCACCTACTTGTAGTTTTGAATGATATAAGTTTGGCTCCTTTCAAAACCACAGCTTTTGTTTCACTTCTGGTTTATGCTCCGGTTGGCTCTTTGAAGCTCAATACCAAATTTCCACCTTTTCAAAACTACTGACAGAACCTGAGTTGAAGCAGAAGCTGTGATCTTCTACAATGGGGCCTAGGCCAGCCTGCAATAGACCTTACTTTTGCAACGTCACAGCCCAAGGTTGTTGCCAACCAAGGTTAGAAAACTATGGGAAGCCTTAAATGCAAAGCAAAAACGGATAGCCACAGTTTGTAACAATGTTACACAAGTGTTGAATTTGTTGGAAACAAAGCAACCAATCATAAGATGTATATTTTTTTATTGAAAGTTTGCAGAAATGATGAATTTGGACACAACATCTGTTAAGACGATTGAATGTTTTGCTAACATTCGGCCCTCCATGCCAACCAGCGCGGTTTGATGATCAACAAAAGACAGGTCTGTAGACTTTTATTATGCTGCCATCATCTTGGTCATGTTTCTTGTATGCAATACCAGCAATGAATAATAACATTTACAGTACAAAAAGGAACCAGACTATTTCTCCTTCCATCATCTGTTTGGTTACACCGATTTAATTGGGAGAAAATTCAAGATGGTCGCACCATGATAATGGTCTGTATAATGCATCAAACACAGTACATGTACATTACAGATTAAGAAGTAAGTATAAATAAACTTGCGGGTACAACCATGTATTAAATCTCTTTTGTGGGAGTGTTGCAGAGCCGGTGCGGTCTCTTCGTTTCGAACAGTATACTCTGCTCCTCTTCAGATTCTCCTGAAGACAAGCAGAGTATACTGTTCAAAATGTCAAGACCACACCGGCTCTTTTCAGAGCCAACACTCTCACAAAAAAGATTTAATACATGGTTGTACCTGCAAGTTTACTAAATAAGTTTATAGTTACTTCTTATGTCCACACCATGCAAAGCTTCAAACAGATTGTTCTGCGCATTGGTATGCCTCAACACACAACCTGTGCAGTTGAATGTTTGTAATAGTTTGCCTACTTAATACTGGAAAATGTTAACCAAGAGTAGGAGGGCTTTAAAACCACAATGTTCCGTTATGGTAAGCACATACATGACTTATTGGGTAAAACATTTGTTGTCAAGTACACTGTATGCATTTCCCAAAATGTGTAAACAGTAGAAAAATTACCCGATGGATGTTTTACTGCTGCCACTTAGCACTTCCCATAAGAAGTTTAATTGGACATTTTAGAGTATTTTTAAAGTTGTATTTCAAGTATGAAAGTTCAACCCCCCCCCCTCCCTAGAGGAGGGTGTACTCACGCTGAAGGCTGTAAGAGGAAAGATGGTGGACGGGGAGAAGACTGTGGGTGGGCCGAGGGGGGGGGTGGGTTGTCTTTTCGGTATTCTACACTCGGGAATGAGTTGATCATGTTCATAACTCAAAATTGCCATTTGTTACTTTATTTATTAAGAGTTTTCAAGTTGAATAATGTAAAATAGTAGATTAACAGTAAACTAACATACATATACATGTACAATTTAATCCAACTGCTTTTTGTACCTGCCAAAATGTATAATGATTTTTGTGCAAAGTAGGACCCAACCCTTGTTTAATTGTAACAATAATTATAATAAATATGTGTCAATAATAACAAATAATAATATCAGTCGTTTATGAAGCGCCTTTGCCATAGGATTTAGAGCGCTGTTTGCTGTCAGCCACGAGTCAGAACAACAAAACTGTGACATGTAATGATTACTCATTTTTTATAAGGCACTTTTAGAAGAGGTATTGATGTTTTTGTCGTTTTAATGTTGAATTTTTATGGACTTTTTATGGTAAACTGATGCAAAGAATAAATGTACAGGATGTCAGTAGTGGTAGACTTTAATATAATTCAGGTTTAAACGTTTAGATTTAGGGCCTGTATCTGTAATTAAGGTTTTTTTTAAAGAAGCTTTTAACTAACATTTTAAACAATGGCTGTGTTACTGTGAATCCACAGTGCTTGAGAAAATTCAAGAAAATTTCCACTAGGTCACAGATTATGTAGGTCCCTAACTCAAAACAATCACTGGATCATAAAATACTTTTTAAAAGACCTGAATATGTGTACAATGTAAATTAAAGGTATTGGTAAGGAATAGAACTTCTTTTCCTGTTGTACATTCCCCCCTGAAATACAGTGGAAAAAACATGTTTTTATTTCTCCTCACTTTTTTCATTGTGACTCAATGACCAAACAGGTATGTTATTTCATAAGGTGTCTTTGACAAAAGCCAATGTTGTCTGTTTACTTAAAATGAGATTTGGAATTTAAAAACCTAAAATTATGTTTGGAGAGAACTCTAGATTGTTGGGCTTTTTTGGTTGTGGGGTTTTACTGGCTCAATGTCAATAACTCAGGCCAGTTGTCTAGTGGGTTTTTCAAACTGTTATCCATCGACTCACATTGAGTTAATAAAAAAAGATATTGTTTTTTAATTTTAGAAAACATTGTTTTTAATTACTTGACATTGTAATAGTAATAATAATTTAAGATTACTTTTTACATAAGCTTGTAAAGGAAAAAGGTATATATACACTGTTGTCGAACGCCTTCTGAGGGATCGTCCAAAGGTTTGATCATTGTCAAAACAAAACATGCAGTTGGTACGATGTCAGTATTCGTTATACTACCACTGACTGAGGCTGATACCCTACCACGGCCAACCTTCAATTACACCCCCCCCCCTACACTGACGTCACATGCGGCTACTCTCTGCCCAATTCATGGTCTGCCATTTTGGGACTCTGAAACATGTGAAGATATGATGAGCATCTAATTGCACAGACGTCACCTAAAATGCACACTGTGCAGTAATACACTGGGAATCCGACTTCCAAAACCAGAGTGATGGGGGTGATGACGTAAATTGAATGGTACCAATGGTGAGTGTGTACACGCACGCTCTCCTATTACACAGTGACACACACAGCTCTGTGTTGCAGTCACTCTGTGTACTTTCCTTTGTTCTGTACACTTCAGGAATATTATATTCCTCAACACTGTATAAAAACACACTGTGTGGACGTGTGTAAGTCCACATAGTGTTTCAAGTCCCTACATTATGTGGACCTCTTTTGCTCTCAAGTCCACACTTCGTATGTAGCATTAACACAGTGAAACCAACTCCCAAAATGGCGCAACCAAGATTTATTGTGATGACATCGGGTGAATTGAGTCAATACATGTGTGTTTGTCAGTTTTTTTAGGTCAAGATTTAAGAAAACAGAATGTTGGCTTAAAACGTTTTATCAATGTACTGTCATCTTGGTTTTGTTGTACCTCCAATTCAAGTTTACTTAATAACCAAAGTTAGGTTGGAAGGAGAAATACAGTCACTCTCTTTATAACAAGATTGCTGGGACTGGACAACTTACCTCTTTATAACAGGAAGGTGTTATAAGAGGACAGCAAAATAAAGAAACATAAAGCAGAAAAGAGATTCGGAACTTCAGAATGTACTCTTTATAAGCGACCTCTTTATAACAAGCTCTTTATAACGAAGGTGATTGTAGTCAGGTCACCATTTGGTACAAGGAGAAACAGTATTCATGACTGCTGTTGTACATTGGGTACTAGATGAAAGTATAGTGGCAGCATGTTAAATGTCTATATCCTTATAAATAATGTGTCATTAAAAGTGGAAACTTCTCTTGTGAATGTTTTGTAGATGTAAAGTAAGACAGTCATCTCAAGTCTCTTGCAAATAATGGCAACAATTAGACGATAATAATCTAGAATTATGTGAGTATTAATGCCAAATAAACCAAATTATATCCAGTTATACATGTGGTATGTTGTTTTGGGTGAATTCATCAACAGTGTCTCACTTTGCGGCGGTGAAGATAAGTCACCTTGATCCACTAAGTAGTTGAAGTCCCCCAGTTTGCCACCAAATCTACTCGGAGGTTGCAGATTCTCAATCTACTCCCAGTTATATAGTAGATTTCACATCTACTCCAAAGTAGATAAACAGCAACCTACAATTGCACAGTAGATTCAGACAATTGGGACTCAACTATGCGCAGTCTCTGATTTTCAAAATTGCTGAATTGCAGGGCCTTTTTCCAACCCTCGGTTTGGGCTCCGTCCTCAAATTTACAACAGTGCGCATTTGCAAGGTATTTCCAACATCAAACGGGAGCCCAGAGACGAAGTAAGCCAAGGTTTGGGAAAAGCTTCAGGACAAGTTCTTGTGCAGGACGCGGTTTGGGTACACTCTATTTTTGAAAAGGTGATTTTCGTTAGAAAAGAAAATGATAACAATTTATACAGTTGAAATGCTCTCTATCAGCAATGAACACACAAGAGTCTAAGAGCTAGAGCATTTTCAATTGTTAATGTTGGTTAGTTTTATATAAAATGCGTAAAAGTATTACCACACATTGGTTTATTATAGCGGCTAAAACGTGTGTGAATGGGTCCATGTGAGAAATTCATTACAAAACGTCTCCCTTAAATTGGGTAGAAATAACGACGTCTTTTGAAAACTGTATCTTTATCCTCTGATTTTTTTCAAACAAAAATCCCTTTGTACTCCCTCTCGATATTTGAAGTTTTTTTGTTTTGGAAAATGTTTTTTTCTGCCTGATCGGTCGCATGCAACGCAACGATCGCAATGTTTTTCGTCTGTTAATGGACGGTAAAATTGTCCATATAGGTATGCCTAAGATTAAATCTTTTCATTTCTCATTCATTCATTACAAAATTTATTTTCAAATTCCTCAATCAATATAAATACAGCGTAAGCAAAGTGATACAAGAATGTTTGAAATCTGAGGTAACGTACACGTCTTAAACAGATATGTCGCTTACGTTAAAGGAACATTACAGAATTGGTTTTTGCTAACAAAAACAGTTGCTGACAGTGTAGGCACTTTATGTAATCCACCATATACATAAACTGACAATCCTGTAGAAGTTTGAGATCGATCGGCCATCTGTGTCACGAGAAAATAGTGAAAACCCGATTACACATTTGCATGAAATCATATAGCTTCAACAAATGAATAAAACGCTCACTGAGCGATAAACTCCAATCGGAAAATTAGTTTATTCATTTCTCATCAAATATGGCATTTCAGACAGAAATATTTCAAGGGATGTTTTCTACTATCATCATCATTAGACCGTGTAAGTTTTATGTAAATCTGTGATCAAAAGTATATTTTACAAGTTTGTTTTCTTACCAATTCTGTAATGTTCCTTTAAATAAATGTTGTTTATATCAAATTACTGAAGCAGTCCGCAGAGCAAAAAATATAAATTTAAAAGAAATCATGTACGAATGTTTTCTAGTGGAAAGATTTTGTGAATTTACAACATTTGCAGATGTTACTACCCTTAGATAAAATTGACTCTCTTAAGCTTTCTCCTTTTTGCTGTCTATTTCAACGTATTTTCTTTGATTTTTGAAACTTTAAAATGTATGATCAGCTGTCATGACTGCTTTCCAACAGAAATGGCCTATGCATAGGTCATTTTCTACACCATAACTATATGGTGCAAAAGCTAAAAAAGAAAAGAGGAAGAAATGAAAACAGGTGGCGACTGTGGAATGTCACCCCACAAAAGTCTTCATCGTTATGCAAATAAGGAGTTTTTCGCAGGGTTTTCGAAGCGCTCATTGTGGCCATTACCGCATGGCATTCCAGTATATTATCGCAATGCAGTGCATTCAGATAGGACCTTGTCACGCTGGATGGAGCATGGCCGTATCTCTCGGCTCTCACATTGGATTTGGACGACTTTTCTGAAATTATTAGCTTAAAATATGAATAAAACGCTCATGTGCGTATGAAAATTTTCAATCGGAAAAGGTTAGTTTATCATTTACTCATCAAATGAAGTGGCCATCAGACAGAAGTATTCAGTGATTTTTATTTGTCGACCGTGTAAGTTTTTATGTAAACACAGAATTCACTGTTACAATTTAGTGATTAATTCTTACCAAATTCTGTAAGTTTTTAAATAAATGTATTGTTTACTATCAAATAGTGACCTGAATGCGCCGCGATGCAAATGTAAATTACAAAGAAATCAGTAGCCAATGATTCTTGGAAAGATTTAGTGTGGTAATTCAAACATTTGGAGTCTGTTCACACCCATTAGATAAAAATTGCACTGCTCATAAGCTTTTCCTCCTTTTGCTGTCTATTTCATGTTTTTCTTGTTATTTTTTAAACTAAAATATGATCAGCTGCAGACGCTTCACAACAGACAATAGGTGTGTTATAGGTCATTTTTAGATCACCATAACGATATCGGAGGGCAAAAGCTTAAAAAAGTTAAACTACAGAGAAGAAATGAAACAGGTGGCGACTCGTGGGAATGGTCACGCAAAAATTTTTTCATCCGTACAATAGAGGCAGAAGTGTATTTCGTAGGGTTTTCAACCTCATTGTGACATACCCTCAATTCCGTATATTATTACGCAATGCAGTGCTTCGGGATGTTGACCTTGTGAAGGCGCAATTGAGCAAGCGATTTAATCACTTCGGCTTCATCAGATTTACACGCGTTTTATAAAACTTTATTACCTGTTTTGAACAAATTCTCACACCGTGCCATTCTTGCATTCATAAATATTTTTGTCCAATATATGGGTGATTGATTACAAATACACTTTAAAAGATGCTTTTCATTATTTTTATCGATACTGTGGCCAAGTCATGATGTACCCAATAGTGAAGAATTTTGATCTTGTGCTTTTTTTCGCTATAGATAAAGTTTTTGTAAAACCCATGGATTGACTGGTTAGGATGAAATTTAGGTGTAGTTACCACAAGTTTTCAGCATTCTCTGAGTACAGTTTTTAAAAGCAATAATGAATAATGTGAACTTCGGTGTTGAGCTGCGAGTGGCTGGAAAGAGCGACCCGTGAATCGCCGCGGACTGCCGTGTAACACGACCAAAGCCGAACACACGGAGCCAACTACATCTTGTTGAGGTAAGGCTATAATTAGGTGTTTCGGCCCTCCAGCCACCGAAACACCTTGGGTCTGTCCACACGCATGGGTACGACTAATTAAACTTGCAGTGCGGCATGGGAGAGTGATTTTACAAGCAAGTTAACACATTTTCCTGCTCATTTCATTGTTTCTTAGTTAATGTTTCTTCCCCCCAACAAACAAAAAAACACACACACCAACAACAACAACAATAGTGTGGGTGTTTTTACAGGGTCTTTTTAGAAGGTGTCACATTCATAACGGGGACAGTCAGGATGGACAGGAAAGCTTAAGTTTACACAAATGTTTTCAATTTACACCCTTCCAATCAATTAGACAGAACCAGTCAACACTGAGACATTCCTCGGGATAACAGGGAAATAAGAGTGAGTGAAAAAATGTTGTGTTCATAACCGTACTAATAGAGGGCAGAAAAGTGCCCCTATTATCGTAATATGACGTTTATTATCCTGATTTTTACACCCCTAATTCTTAATTTTAGCTGGTAGTCTGTTGGGATGTTGCATTTGTGAAGGGACGACAATTGAGTCAAACAATTAATCACTTCAGTGTTTCATACCAGTTTGTATAAAACATAAGTGTTTATCTGTTTTGGACAACACAATCTTCAAGATGATCACCTGCCATTTCTTAATATTATAATGATTTTTTTTCTCAAAGTTTTGGGGATTTTGAATTACACAAAAATACACTTTAAAAAAGACATGACAAAATACTTCACTTAATTTATTATTATACTGTGTTTCCTCAATGTCATACTTTGTACCCATATAGTGTGGATAGACCTTTTTGTTTTCTCTTTGTTTCCGTCTATAAATAAATTTAAAGTTGCACTATAACCATGGGCCTTTGGTGACTCTTTGGTTAAGGGGATGGGGCAGAGGGGTTTAGGCGGAATCCGTTTAGGCGTACCCACAATTTTACAGACAAAAACATAAGTAAACTTTTCTACAACGAGTACAGTTTTTAAAAGCAATAATGAATAATGTGAACTTCGGTGTTGAGCTGCGAGTGGCTGGAAAGAGCGACCCGTGAATCGCCGCGGACTGCCGTGTAACACGACCAAAGCCGAACACACGGAGCCAACTACATCTTGTTGAGGTAAGGCTATAATTAGGTGTTTCGGCCCTCCAGCCACCGAAACACCTTGGGTCTGTCCACACGCATGGGTACGACTAATTAAACTTGCAGTGCGGCATGGGAGAGTGATTTTACAAGCAAGTTAACACATTTTCCTGCTCATTTCATTGTTTCTTAGTTAATGTTTCTTCCCCCCAACAAACAAAAAAACACACACCAACAACAACAACAATAGTGTGGGTGTTTTTTACAGGGTCTTTTTAGAAGGTGTCACATTCATAACGGGGACAGTCAGGATGGACAGGAAAGCTTAAGTTTACACAAATGTTTTCAATTTACACCCTTCCAATCAATTAGACAGAACCAGTCAACACTGAGACATTCCTCGGGATAACAGGGAAATAAGAGTGAGTGAAAAAATGTTGTGTTCATAACCGTACTAATAGAGGGCAGAAAAGTGCCCCTATTATCGTAATATGACGTTTATTATCCTGATTTTTACACCCCTAATTCTTAATTTTAGCTGGTAGTCTGTTGGGATGTTGCATTTGTGAAGGGACGACAATTGAGTCAAACAATTAATCACTTCAGTGTTTCATACCAGTTTGTATAAAACATAAGTGTTTATCTGTTTTGGACAACACAATCTTCAAGATGATCACCTGCCATTTCTTAATATTATAATGATTTTTTTTTCTCAAAGTTTTGGGGATTTTGAATTACACAAAAATACACTTTAAAAAAGACATGACAAAATACTTCACTTAATTTATTATTATACTGTGTTTCCACAATGTCATACTTTGTACCCATATAGTGTGGATAGACCTTTTTGTTTTCTCTTTGTTTCCGTCTATAAATAAATTTAAAGTTGCACTATAACCATGGGCCTTTGGTGACTCTTTGGTTAAGGGGATGGGGCAGAGGGGTTTAGGCGGAATCCGTTTAGGCGTACCCACAATTTTACAGACAAAAACATAAGTAAACTTTTCTACAACGAGTAAAAAAAATTTTGCTTTCACTGTTCATTTTTTCTTTCTTTATGCTGTGCCGATTCTGCCCCACAGTTTTGCCTAAAATTGGGAGGGCTTGAATTATATCAGTTATAAGTTTACTAGCCCACCTTGTTGGGCTGTTATGGCTCTCTTTTAACATCGGTCATATAACACTCACCATTACATGACCGATGTTGAAAGAGAGCCATAACAGCCCAACAAGGTGGGCTATAAGTTTACGTGTACATAAATTCCCATCTCCTGAATTACATAAATAATAAGTGAGAGTCCTGTCATTTTAAAGTGAATGATCAGTGTAAAAAATATTTTTTTATCAATGATCTATTTGGTAATCATCATGCTGATAGTAGGGCTTTTGATTTGTTTGCTTTTTCACAAGAACAGCCCCCCCCCCTCCCACAGTTGTTTTTTAAAGAAAACTCAATTTCAAGTAATTTAACCACAACCATAGACTTACCCCCTTTGGACCGAGGGTGCATGGTGTGCCCCTACCATATTTTTGCCTGTAAATCTTTAGAGCTGCATCCGATCACCACAATTTTTTAAAGACTTTTACCAATATGTATCTAGAGTCAATAATTATTGTGAAAAATAGTTAGGTATCAGCTGTTACCATGGCAACCATCTGTTTGACCTTAGTCAAACGACTTACACATTTCAGTGATTTGTTTTCTTTTTCAACAAAATGTCCACTTTTTTTTTCTTTCTTTTTTATAGAGAAAATGGTATTGATGTGTCACGTGATAGTGTCATGTGATAGTGTCAAATGCATTGCTGGGATTCAAAATGGCTGTCATTATATCTTGGAATGTGTGTTTTCAGCCCGCACTTAGGGGTTCAACCAATCAAACTTTGTATTCATTACATTTTTTTAACATGACAGTTTCAAATTTTTCAGGCCGTGAAATATCAAGAAAATCATCAATCAGGTGTCATCGATGTACTATCATGCCATGGGCCCTCAAAGTTGACAGGATTATTAAATGGTAGGTGGAAAAAACTTTAAAATATGATTTTTTTCCCCCCAACAAATTTGGATAAACCAATGATTGTGGCACCCCAATGGTGTCCCCCAGTAATAAAATTCATTGCCATGTTATTGATTGTGTCAAAATAAACAAGTTCGCGTAGTTTGATGGAATTTGGGGGAAAACACCTTAAATTGTGGGAAAACACAATTTTTAACCACAAATTGGCAAAACACGACCCAAAATGCCCTATAATTTGTAACATTTAGTACATCATAATGTAGAACTTGGTGAAATGAACATTACAGCTTTTCGTTTTATAGAAATTGCCCAGAGCACTATATGTGCCCCCGGGTCCCCTTAAGTGAAAAACAAAAAAACAAAAACCCGGTACTGATAGGGTTAAAGAGTTCGCTATACACCCCCCCCCCCCTTTTTGATCTTGAACTGTAACATTGAATGGTGAAGTTTAGGTTTGTTTTCTCAAGTCAGAGACGGGAAACGACTGAGGGTGAGGCAGTTTTAAGCAATTGACCGTGACGGGAACGACTTGAGGCAGAGCCAGAAGCGAGCTTCCGTCCAGTCCAAGCTTTGAGAGACATTGATGGGATTGTTTTGTGAGTTGCAGGAGGAATGACGTCTTTCTGCTGACGCTCTAAAGAGACTGTGACCAGATGGGAGTTGAAGATCTATGGATATGTGGTTTGTGGACGTACATTGGAGGTCGCCAAAGGATCAAGGTAAAGAAAACTTTGCCGTATATCCGACCTCCACTTTTTAAGTTCGCTTTTGCGATTCACCTCTTCGATACATGTTGGACTTTATTATATCCCTTTTTTAAAATTTTTTTTAAAGAAAACAAAAACTCTCAAATGGCAGTAGACAAAATCTAGTAAGATTTATGGAGACACCATGTACTTTTTCAAAATGTTTTTGAAGCAACTTTTACAGATGTACCATGGAAACCAATTTTGTGTGCGTTCTTACATGATTAAGAAATAAATTGAATTGACACATAAACCTTTCTCAATTATGAGTTGTGATGATTCTGAAAAATACTTGACCTATAATAACCTTTCTAAAAAAAGAAAGAATTAAAGAAGAAGAAACAACAGTTAGATTATTGATAGAGCACTATAGTGGAGGTCGGGTAATGCAAGTTGACCTTTAAAGATAAAGACAAGGTGAAGTCTGCGAATGGTAAGAGAAGATCTAACCCGCTCTCTTGCAGAGTCCCACCCCCTTTTCTACCATCCCCCCCCCCCCCCGATGTTTGGCAGCCTTGTTGATGTTGTCCTTGCTTATATATCGTTCAAGGTGACGTCACACTGTCTTGGCACATCTTGATTTGCATATTGGTAGAAGCCAATGATGCTTTCTAATTAGGAGACTAGTCTTTCTGGAAATTTTGGTCAGGGTTGATACTTCAAGTCGTCAGTTGTCATGTTTATTTATAATTGTCATGATTTTATATTTAAAAAAAAGTAATGTCCAAAATCCAACCAAAACTTAATTAATAATAACTTTCGACAATTCTTCTTAAATAATGATTGTTTAATATAAATAAAACAAAAAAATCAAACAAATAAAAAATAGATTCTGCACTTCCCCCTCTGCTGCTGCAGTGTGCAATGTATTTTGGGCAAAAAAACCACCACATCAGTATTTTAGAAGTAACTATGCAGTCAAATATTCCAGTCCATTTATTTGATGGTTAATGTTTGATTTAGGAGTATTAAATATAACAATTTAGACCAGCTAAATAAATATTTATATATTCCTAATATCAGCATTACATCAATTTTGAATGTAGACACTTTTCAACTAAATAAGTCTTCAAAAATTAAAAGCTAATTAGATAATTAATAAACAACACAGCTCATTTGATTGTTAATGTTTGATTTAGGAGTATTAAATAGAAAAATTTAGACCAGCTAAATAACTATTTACATATTCCTAATATCAGCATTACATCAATTCTGAATGTAGATATTTTCAACTATAACAAGTCTTTAAAAATAAATAAATAATACGATAATTAGTTACAACATAGCTGTAACTCTTGTTCATTTAGATCAAAGTTCAAATTAAACAATGGGGTGACTTACAGTGTACACAAGCTTTTTAAAAGCCCCAATATTCTTCTGTTTTTAAAGCTAAAGCTTATAGGGCTCATTGCAAATAACTTCCCCAAACCACTTATTCCTGAGCGCTGCGAACAAAATTGAAGGAGAAAAATGAACAAGGTAAAGAAAAAAAGAGGGGGAAAAAACCTGAAGACACAAGAGAGACGGATTGTCTACGTATGGGAAAGACGTCAGTGATGCCTACAGGTATGTATGAATGGTAAGACAGTAAAGGCTTAGAGTATTTAAAGTGTTGGCCTAGAGATAAGACTAACTACTCTTTCAGCAGGTTTTCTGGCAATAGGTAAAGTATAAGGTTTGACTGGTGTAGTTCTTAGTCTTGATTCTAAGATGCTCAATCTCATTCCTTTTGCGGTGTCACAAGGACGGTAAAAACAAGTCCCTAAATGAATACAAAATAATGTCTTGAACCACAACTAAGAACTACACTCATCAGAAAACGCAGAACTTGCCGTAGACGATTATGAAGACTGTTCTTTTGATGCCCCCTGATGAGTGACTGGAGGCCAGTGACGCTGGCCGTTTACAGCAAAGGTTCAGTAAGGTGAAGTATCAGGTAAAAGTATTGGGGTAAGTGTGAAAGAAAAATAACCTATTCGTCCACAGCTTTTAACCTTTTTTTCTACAGCCTCTGACATGGCCTACACAGTCTATGCCTGCGCTTCCTATCAGGTGAAGTATTAGGTAAAGTATGAGGGTAATTTGTGCAAGAAAAATAACCGTTCTCTCCACAGCAATCTAACCTTTATTTTCACAGCTCCTAACGTTAATTCCTTCCACAGGCTAGCTATTACCTTGTTTTTGTTTTCCACAGTCTGTAAACTGTTATTGCTTAAGTGGATGCTGTGGCAAGCAATTGTGCACAGAGGTTGGCTCTGGGACACTGTAGATGACATCATGGTCTGGTGAAGTATATTAGGGTTATCTCAGGTAATGTGTATGGTAAAACTGAATTTGGCTAATTGATGTGACCCCAAAATGCTAACCTTTTAGAATTTTTCCTTCCTAAGAGCAGATCATGTTTTCTTCTTCAAGATGATGAAGTAGTTTGTGCTGAAATCTTCACTGAGCTGAGGTGATGCCTACCAGTAAGGACTGGGGTCATGCAAAAGATTGGGTAATGTATCATATGATGTTATAACAAGCAATGATGAAGAAACTACTACTATGGGACAAAAAGTCACTCAAGAAATTTGGAAGATCACAAACAAATGTACACCAGTTCATTGATAACTTTGGACGGAAAAACAAAACATGCATTAGAAATTTTTTGTTTGTTGAATCTCTCAATATTTGTAACCAGCTGTCGAAATATCACCTGAGATTCTTCAACAGAAAGCACAAATGACAAGCCAATTACTGAGGTCAAACAACTTCAGACCCAGTGAACTTTTTTGTGTTTGTAAAATCCAAACAAATTTAAATCCTTTGAAACAATAAGTGTCTCTTCTCGCAATTTATCTTAAGGATATGTAACAAATATACATAAAGATAAATTTGTTGGCGCCTACTTAATTTTCCCTCTGTTTTGAGCAGTCTCTTGTGGACTACAACCGGACCTGTTTGGATGAGCATTGTTGGAGGATACAAGGAGTGGTGACTACAACCGGACCTATTTGGATGAGCATTGTTGGAGGATACAAGGAGTGGTGACTACAACCGGATCTGTTTGGATGAGCATTGTTGGAGGATACAAGGAGTGGTGACTACAACCGGATCTGTTTGGATGAGCATTGTTGGAGGATACAAGGAGTGGTGACTACAACCGGACCTGTTTGGATGAGCATTGTTGGAGGATACAAGGAGTGGTGACTACAACCGGACCTGTTTGGATGAGCATTGTTGGAGGATACAGGGAGTGGTGACTACAACCGGACCTATTTGGATGAGCATTGTTGGAGGATACAAGGAGTGGTGACTACAACCGGACCTGTTTGGATGAGCATTGTTGGAGGATACAGGGAGTGGTGACTACAACCGGATCTGTTTGGATGAGCATTGTTGGAGGATACAGGGAGTGGTGACTACAACCGGACCTGTTTGGATGAGCATTGTTGGAGGATACAAGGAGTGGTGACTACAACCGGATCTGTTTGGATGAGCATTGTTGGAGGTACAGGAGTGGTGACTACAACCGGACCTGTTTGGATGAGCATTGTTGGAGGATACAAGGAGTGGTGACTACAACCGGACCTATTTGGATGAGCATTGTTGGAGGATACAAGGAGTGGTGACTACAACCGGATCTGTTTGGATGAGCATTGTTGGAGGATACAGGAGTGGTGACTACAACCGGATCTGTTTGGATGAGCATTGTTGGAGGATACAAGGAGTGGTGACTACAACCGGACCTGTTTGGATGAGCATTGTTGGAGGATACAAGGAGTGGTGACTACAACCGGACCTGTTTGGATGAGCATTGTTGGAGGATACAGGGAGTGGTGACTACAACCGGACCTATTTGGATGAGCATTGTTGGAGGATACAAGGAGTGGTGACTACAACCGGACCTGTTTGGATGAGCATTGTTGGAGGATACAGGGAGTGGTGACTACAACCGGATCTGTTTGGATGAGCATTGTTGGAGGATACAGGGAGTGGTGACTACAACCGGACCTGTTTGGATGAGCATTGTTGGAGGATACAAGGAGTGGTGACTACAACCGGACCTGTTTGGATGAGCATTGTTGGAGGATACAAGGAGTGGTGACTACAACCGGATCTGTTTGGATGAGCATTGTTGGAGGATACAAGCAAGGAGTGGTGACTACAACCGGATCTGTTTGGATGAGCATTGTTGGAGGATACTGGGAGTGGTGACTACAACCGGATCTGTTTGGATGAGCATTGTTGGAGGATACACGGAGTGGTGACTACAACCGGATCTGTTTGGATGAGCATTGTTGGAGGATACAGGGAGTGGTGACTACAACCGGACCTGTTTGGATGAGCATTGTTGGAGGATACAAGGAGTGGTGACTACAACCGGACCTGTTTGTCATCAACAGACCGCTTGGTAAGTTTGACAAAACTCAATCTAAAACTTTTCTTTGAAGAGAAGGTTCATCCAACAAATTTTGCAAAGGAGATATGTTTAAAAATGTGCATCTTTGAATGTTTTGAATCATTGATTTGAAAAAACACATGTTCGTTCTCATCCTTTAGTTGGCAATAAACACACCATTCAACCAACAGCATCAAAATTTAATTAAAATAGGAGATCAATTTTGCCAGAAAAGTTTTTTTTTTAATTAAAGCACAAAAAGAAAAAGAAAAAAAAACCAGTGAGATGAGAGCTAATTGGAGCTGGTAGAGAATCTTCTTGCACATGATAGCATTTAGACTTAATTTTTTTCTCAAAAAAACTGAAACTTGTATCAAGAGAGCTATCAAAATAAATCTTTAAAAGTTGTTGATTTTCTACTGCAGACTGAGACATTGACCTTGGAGATGTCATACACCAAACATTGAGGCTAATCAACGCTATTAGACTGTACAACCAGCAGAAGAATGACTGTGTCAAGTCTAGCCAGTTCAACTGTTCAAGTGATGTATGGATGTTGAGGCCAACAATGCTTTTTGGACATGTGCAAGTCAGCAACACACCACTTGGTAAGGTTTTTTAACAAGTAGCTTTTGTTTGAAGAGAATTAGGTTCATCCAACAAATTTGACAAAGGAGTTTATGTTTCAGAATCCCGGTCATGTGCCCTTGAGAAAGGTAGCCATAACTGCTTCGTAAAAAGTTGGCCAACTTTAGCACTACCTTCCCAACTGTTTACAAAGTAATTATGGTTACCTTTCTCAGGGGCACATGACCGGGATTCTGCTCTACCAGCCAGGCTCCTATAGTGGATGATACACCTGCCTACATCCTTACGGACTGTAAAAGGGGGGTAATTGCCCTGTTTCGACCCTAGGAGTAGGTGGCAATCAACGTGCCCCTGATGATAGTGAGTTTGGGTCGACAGCCCAAGTCACTTAAATGTAGTCCTCACCTTGAAGTGGCCGTCCTGCCTTGTGATGTAAGGCGATATCTCATAAACTAAAAATAGCAATAATAACAATAATAATACATTTTTAAAAGCATCATTGAAAAGGTTTGAAATCGTTCATTTGAAAGGATACATTCATTCCCATCCTTAGTTTCCAATAAACACACCATACAACCAACTGCTGGAAAACTTTATTGAAATGTGAGGTCAAGTTTGCCAGAAAAAGATGTTTTAAAACACAAAATGAAAAACAAAACCTGGAATGTTGTGTCATTTTGTGTGTGCATGTTCAATGAGTTGAAGAATTGAAAAGGACATGGAGGAGACTTTTCTTTCACATGCCAGCATTTAGACTTAACTATTCCCCCAAATAACTGATACTTGTATTGAAAGAGTTTATCAAAATAATCTTTAAAAACTGCTGATTTTCTACCTCAGATTGAGACAATGATATTGGAGATGACATCTTGAGGCTTATCAACACTTTTTGAGACTGTGTGCCACCATCTGCAGAAGATCGTGTCAAGTCTAGCCACTATGTTCAACCATGCAAGTGACATAGGGATGTTGAGGCTATGGCTAACCAACGCTTTTTCGACTGAGTGCCACCATCTAAAGATGAACTTTGTCAAGTCTAGCTAGATGACTCTACTACGAGTTCAACCGATCATCAAGTGACAAATGGATGTTGAGGCTATAACAAACACTTTTTGGACCGACCAGCTGAAGAACTGTGCATTGTTCAGGGGATGTTGAACTCTCCACTGATTTTTGAACTGTGTGCCACCAGCTGAAGAACTAGCTAGATGACTCTCCACTACAAGTTTAAGTAATTTTGTTTGTCACCAACAGAAGAAAGACTGTTTCATCTAGATTATAGCCACATGATGATTCCCCATTATGTTCAACTGAAACAAGCTGGACCATGATGGCGCCTTACTGTATGATGACAGGGGAGGTCCATCTTATGCCAATGTGGCTGCGGCTATGGCTGCAGCTGTTGCTATGGGTCTCAAATTATACTTTAACACATGTTCAAGTGACGCTCAAGCTGCATCCACAGCCACTAATTCAAAAACAGCCTCATAGTTGTTTCCTCAATCAGCTATTCTTAAATCCATCAAACTCCAATACCATGTTACACAAGAAGCTCGATACTAACATCAGTTGATTGATAAGCATTATTGGTTCATCATTGAAAATCAAATTGGTTAAATTCAAGTACTAGGCCTTGGATTTGATGGGTTCAGAGTAGTTAGGAATAAAAGTCTAAAGATGGTACAGCTTTTGTAAAAAGAAACAAACAAACAAACAATCAAATCAAAATTTCAGTTGTGTAAAGCGAAATTTAGATTTGTTTGTAATTTGCCAAAACCTTTTGACTAAAACATAATGAGTGAAAATCTCAACAATAACTAAAAGTTAAAAGCAGGGGAAGATTTTAACACAATTTATGTCAAGTTACCAAGTAGTTCTCCGACATGCTAGAAATCAAGAAAAGCTTAGGTTTAGTCTTTTTTATTATGTGACACTACTTTGTCAAATAATTCTTTTGGTGAAGACACATTAAGAAAACTCGACAAAGTATGTAGACAAGATTACAAAATTATTGTGTACAACTGTCTTGAAGCATTTTTAGGTAATAATTTCATTTTGTGATATTCAATCAACCGAATTGTTTCAGGCCCTGCATCTATACTAGTGAGCTAAACTTTACACATTATTTAATAAGTATAATTCAAAGATGTGTGGGAAATGTCAAAGTGTACACTTGAGCGCAAAATAGACAGAATGCATGTGTTAGCAAAATGCGCGAGCAGGACTCTGTTGCTATGCAAACACAAACCATGGCAACAATAACAACATTAGGGCTCGGTTTCACAAAGAGCTAAGATTGATCATATCAATCTTAATTGCTTTTCGTGATGTGTGATGTCACAATACAAATCACTATGGTAACATCAACAACTCATCTTAAGATGAATCTTAGTGTTTTGTGAAACCGAGCCCATCAGTACTCCTCACCCTAACACTGAACTAAAACTTAACACTTTAAGTTAACCCCAGCACTAAAACCACAAAAGAAATCACTCACAATATTTAAGTATTAACACCTACTAACCCTCAGCACCAACCGCTATTCAATCTGCGCATTCAATAACAAAAAAGTAAAGCGTTATTTTAACAAACATGCATTTTGTTTACTAGCGCGCAAAAAAGACTTTAATTATTGACAGAAAAAGATTTAATTATTTTCATCTTTTGTAGTGTTTACTTACTGTAGTACTACATTTGTTGTTATTTTAATTTCGGTATTATTTTTATTGTCTGGAATTTCCTTACGACTGTAACACTTCTAATTCTATGTAAATGCCTTTATCGTTAAGAAGGGGGCTCTCCCAA
Source organism: Pycnopodia helianthoides (assembly GCA_032158295.1). NCBI lineage: Eukaryota > Metazoa > Echinodermata > Asteroidea > Forcipulatida > Asteriidae > Pycnopodia > Pycnopodia helianthoides. Next base: position 185,369 of record CM063260.1, read on the forward strand.
ATGTTTTTCTGACATGTGTGCTGGCAGCAGATTGTTCTGCAGCCCTGCATCACCTTGTAGGACTATAGCTTACACTGTAACAAGAAGCTTTGATATTATGGGTGTCATAATTTATATTACTATACCTAATACATATTCATGACCGAGAGTCGAATTCTCACTGGTCCATTCAACATCACGTGCCAGACGCTATATTTGCTGTTTACCAAGCGCGCACGCACATGGTAAATGCGCATGACAAGTAGACTGTCGCGACAGTCTACTTGTCATGCGCTTTATGATCGTGGAACTGTTCACCGGGTGTTGTCCGCATAAAGAACATCGCTCTAGCGACATCCAACACATGAAAAACTTATCCTGGATGCAATTTATCATTTCACAGTCGTCATTTTCCCCTTGGTCCTAATATTGTACCGGTGACTGAATATGTATGAGGTATAGTAAAACAAATATAACATGGTTTATTTCGGTTGATCAGTCGATAATAGCTTCCTCGATATTGGAAGTTGACAAACTAGTTCCCTCTGCCGGGAACTAGTTTGTCAACTTCAAGTCTTCCAATACCTTGGGGAGCTAATAATCGACTGTTCACCCTCAAACCATGTTATATTTGTATAATGGTGACTGCTCCATGGTTCCGACAACCCTCCATGGTCCCGACCAACCCTCCATGGTCCCGACCAACCCTCCATGGTTCCGACAACCCTCCATGGTCCCGACCAACCCTCCATGGTCCCGACCAACCCCCCATGGTTCCGACCAACCCCCCATGGTTCCGACCAACCCCCCATGGTCCCGACCAACCCTCCATTGTTTAGGGGTTAGGGTTAGGATTAGGATTAGGAAGATACATTATGGGGTGTCAGAAAATAGTGGTGTCGGAGCATGGTTGCTCACCAATTAAAATAGCACACCTGTTGTACAAATTAATTAAGCAAGCACTTTTAGATGGCCGTTGATAAAGTTAGGTAAAACATTTTATTTTGTTAATATCGTATATTTATTATCTTTGGGGATACAAAATTGCTAAGTTTAATTGATCTTTCATATTTTCATATAATGCATGGCAAAAGATATGTACATGTAAGCCACTATGGGCAGTACAAACGAATAGAAATGTAAATATAAACCTATAGTAATTAAAAATTGTAATGAAGGTTTTCTTTCTTATGCTTTAGTTAAACATAATGTCACCATGTTGTCATTGTGTCCTAGACATGTGTATAATAGCAATTGCTGATATACTGTTTCTGCGAGACATCTAAGTTCTTTCAAATATTTAGCATTTTGTACTGTATGCTTTGAGAGTTTATTTAGTGGGGCACCCATTACCTTGGGCGAGTTAGACACGCCCTCAACATCAATACGGAAAAAGTCTAGACAATCAGCCTTTTGCCCTACACTAATTTAACTCCCATAGCAACCAATACTAAATGCTAAATATTCAAAAATATTCCAAATATACTTTAAAGCTTTTTTAAAACCAATTATTATCTTTGGTTTAATTACATAAAAGGGCATCCATAGAGCCCTATTGCATCATTTAATAGCCTTAAAATGCAACTCGTAAAATGGGAAAAAATTTGATAAAAATTATGGGAAAAAATTGATAAAAATGTCTTGTGTTTTTTAAGATTTTGCCTTTTTTCAACTACATTGTACCAATATTTTGCAAAATAAAGTTTGTATCCTGGTTCAAGTTACATAAAAGGCATCAGTAGAGCCTACTGCATCAGTTTATAGCCTTAAATCGAAGCTTGAAAATTGGCAAACATTTGATAAAAATTGCTGGACTTACCCCTTGTGGATTTTTCAGTTTTAGGCCCTTTTTCAACTACCAATATTTTGCAAAATAAACCTTGAATTGCAGCTTGAAAATTGGCAAAATTTGATAAAAAAGGTGGACTTACCCCTTGTGGATTTTTAAGTTTTATGCCTTTTTTCAATTACAAATTTTTTGCAAAACAAACTTTAAATCGCAGCTTGAAAATTGGGCAAAATTTGATAAAAATGCTGGACTTACCCCTTGTGGATTTTTCAGTTTTAGGCCTTTTTTCAACTACCAATATTTTGAAAAATAAACCTTAAATCGCAGCTTGAAAATTGGCAAACATTTGATAAAAATGGCTGGACTTACCCCTTGTGGTTTTTTCAAATTTATGCCCTCTTTTCGCAAAATAAACCTTATATCTTGGTTCAATTACATAAAAAGGCATCCATAGAGCCTAATGCATCGCAACTTGAAAATTGGCCAAAATTTGATAAAAATGCTGGACTTACCCCTTGTGGATTTTTAAGTTTTAGGCCTTTTTTCAACTACCAATTTTTTGCAAAACAAACCTTAAATCGCAGCTTGAAAATTGGGCAAAATTTGGTAAAAATGCTGGACTCACCCCTTGTGGATTTTTCAGTTTTAGGCCTTTTTTCAACTACCGATTGTTTTGAAAATAGACCTTAAATCGCAGCTTGAAAATTGGCAAATATTTGATAAAAATTGCTGGACTTACCCCTTGTGGTTTTTTCAAATTTATGCCCTCTTTTCAACTACCAATATTTTGCAAAATAAACCTTAAATCGCAGCTTGAAAATTGGCAAACATTTGATAAAAATTGCTGGACTTACCCCTTGTGGATTTTTCAGTTTTAGGCCCTTTTTCAACTACCAATATTTTGCAAAATAAACCTTGAATTGCAGCTTGAAAATTGGCAAAATTTGATAAAAAAGGTGGACTTACCCCTTGTGGATTTATCAGTTTTAGGCCTTTTTTCAACTACAAATTTTTTGCAAAACAAACTTTAAATCGCAGCTTGAAAATTGGGCAAAATTTGATAAAAATGCTGGACTTACCCCTTGTGGATTTTTCAGTTTTAGGCCTTTTTTCAACTACCAATATTTTGCAAAATAAACCTTAAATCGCAGCTTGAAAATTGGCAAACATTTGATAAAAATTGCTGGACTTACCCCTTGTGGTTTTTTCAAATTTATGCCCTCTTTTCGCAAAATAAACCTTATATCTTGGTTCAATTACATAAAAAGGCATCCATAGAGCCTGATGCATCGCAACTTGAAAATTGGCCAAAATTTGATAAAAATGCTGGACTTACCCCTTGTGGATTTTTAAGTTTTAGGCCTTTTTTCAACTACCATTTTTTTGTAAAACAAACCTTAAATCGCAGCTTGAAAATTGGGCAAAATTTGGTAAAAATGCTGGACTTACCCCTTGTGGATTTTTCAGTTTTAGGCCTTTTTTCAACTACCAATTGTTTTGAAAATAGATCTTAAATCGCAGCTTGAAAATTGGCAAACATTTGATAAAAATTGCTGGACTTACCCCTTGTGGTTTTTTCAAATTTATGCCCTCTTTTCAACTACCAATATTTTGCAAAATAAACCTCATATCTTGGTTCAATTACATAAAAAGGCATCCATAAAGCCTTTTGCATTGTTTTAGAGCCTTAAATCGCAACTTGAAAATTGGCCAAAATTTGATAAAAATGCTGGACTTGCCCCTTGTGGATTTATCAGTTTTTGGCCTTTTTTCAACTACCAATTTTTTGCAAAACAAACCTTGAATTGCAGCTTGAAAATTGGCAAAATTTGATAAAAATGCTGGACTTACCCCTTGTGGATTTATCAGTTTTAGGCCTTTTTCAACTACCAATTGTTTTGCAAAGTAAACCTTAAATCGCAGCTTGAAAATTGGGCAAAATTTGATTAAAATGCTGGACTTACCCCTTGTGGATTTTTAAGTTTTATGCCTTTTTTCAACTACCAATATTTTGCAAAACAAACCTTGAATTGCAGCTTGAAAATTGGCAAAATTTGATAAAAATGCTGGACTTACCCCTTGTGGATTTATCAGTTTTAGGCCTTTTTCAACTACCAATTGTTTTGCAAAGTAAACCTTAAATCGCAGCTTGAAAATTGGGCAAAATTTGATTAAAATGCTGGACTTACCCCTTGTGGATTTTTAAGTTTTATGCCTTTTTTCAACTACCAATATTTTGCAAAATAAACCTTATATCTTGGCTCAATTACATAAAAAGGCATCCATAGAGCCTAATGCATCGCAACTTGAAAATTGGCCAAAATTTGATAAAAATGCTGGACTTACCCCTTGTGGATTTTTCAGTTTAAGGCCTTTTTTTCACCTACTAATATTTTGCAAAATAAAGCTTATATCCTGGTTCAATTATGCAAAAGAGCATCAGTGGAGCCTACTGCATTGTTTTAGAGCCTTAAATCGCAACTTGAAAATTTACAAAAATTTGATAAAAATGCTGGACTTGCATAGTTATTTTTTCAGTTATCAAATTTTATTCATAAAAGGTTTTATTTATACTTTAGTAGAGATATTATTTAAGTTTTCATTAAAATAAATGGCATTAGTAGAGCCTCATGCTTTATTTTAGAACAAACAATCTCATCCAAACGTTTGACTAATTTGAAAGAAAATGCAAGAATTATACCCTTGTGGTTTTTCAAATTTTGGGGGCAAAATTTCAGGTTTAGTTTTAAAAATCTTGAGAAAATAATTTCAACAGAGATCAGTTCATATAAACTAAAAAGAATGAATAAAGAGGAACAAAATTGTTCAACATTTTTACATTGAGGCAAAAAAACGGTATCATTGTTTACACTTTGGCAAAAAGTACACTGTCTTAACCCTTCTTCTGATTGACCATTAAAGACCATTCCAAAATCCCTTCCTCAATCTTGACCGTAGACTTTGTACACACTCCATAGCTTTACCATTCTATCAAAGTGTACACAACCGTAAATGATCAGTAAAGCATGCAAATGGTCTTGAAAGGTAAAACAGTGGGCTGCACAATCTACCTAAGAGTAGGAGGGTTAAGGGTGGATTCGTTGCAGTGTTCCCCAATGAAACTTTAGTCAGCTATAGGGGCCTTATTTGCAGTTTTATATTTGTAATACTGTCAACTCTCCATATAACAAGATCACTGGGACTGGCCAAATTATCTTTTTTTAACAGGAATGTTGTTATAAGAGGACAACAAAACAAGGAAACACAAAGTACATGTAGAAATGAGACTTGGTACTTCAGAATGTTTTCTTCATAAGCAGAATCTCTTTGTAACAGTGCTCTTTATAACGAGGGTTGACTGTAACCATAAGGGCCTTAATCATTTCACATCCGTATTAAAAACTCTTTACTGTAAAGTTCCTCTGCACAGTCTTTTTTTACAAAACTTTTCGGACCGTCCTCAGTATTTATGAATGTTTTTTTTTTTAGAAACGTTTTTTTTAGATGCATTCAGAACTATCTTTTGAATAACAAAAGGACAAAGGTCTGGAATGGGGGATTACACAATGACCCCTGGAAAAAAGGGAGATTTGGGGCATGAATTCCAGTACCCTTTGTCCCTTCTTTGTACAGGGAAAAGGCACGCTACACAATGGATTGTCCAGGTGTGTAATTATACATCCACAGCCAGTCAACTGACCGCAACCAAAAGAGGACCTTCCGAAGTTGTTCCGGGAGTTCATAAACGTCAACCGTACTTCACTTTGGAAATGTCTAGCTGACAAAGACGTCAAATGGTGAAATCTACAATTGACTATTACAAGAAAAAATAACCACATACCACAGATAAATGTTTTCCTATCAAAATTTACGTTTGTGTTTGCAAAAGAAACACTTTTGGGAAGGTATATCACCCATTAACTCAATTTACCAAAAATTTCAAAATAGGGTAAAACCAATTTTATGAAATTCATACAAATTGTAAAAATTACCATAAGGTACTGAACCGAATATTTGCTTAAGGAGCTCCTTAGTCTCGATTTTTTCCTCTCTCTTTCCTCTTTTGCATCTTGCCGAGGGCTCGGTATAATTCTTGCTTCGCCTGCTTCTGTCGTGTGTCCCTTTGCTGTTCGATTTCTTTGACCTTGAAAATAAATAAACAGACTTATTAAGCCACATGAAGATTTTGTAATAATGCATAGAAATATGACACAGAAAACGCTTAGCTCAGTTGTCTTTTGCTGCTGTGCTTGTCCTTTTTACATAGCGTATCAATGTGAGACTTTCCTGTATGGAAAATTAGCCAATAGATTCTTTGCATATGACGTAACAAGCCCATTGGCTTAGAGTCATGCCTAATGCGTGCAGGCGTGCACTATGTCTTTACTATTTTCATCAAAGATAACGGCCACATCAAGGGCTGTTATAACTATAGTTACTTCTTAAGGTCCACACCATGCACAAGAAACTACACAACGTGTAAGCTTTATGTTACAAAAATGCCACAATTTAGAATACCCTAGATGAAAAAAGGATTGTTTTACTGTATAATGTAAGGTTTGTTTCTTCTTGATTTGTTTTGTTTTGTCTTGTTGGTTTAGGGGGTTTGTTTTGTTAGATGATTGCGAGTAGTCAAAATGCTGTGATGATGATGCAGAGATTTTGATCAAATGTGCGGTGTGTAAACGATTTTTTTACTCTAAATTTTGTGTTTGAAAAACTGAAACGGACCGTTACATGTGTAGTTGAAAGAGCGGCAGTTGCAACTTCGTGACTTCGACACTAGTCGCATTAGTCGCTCAGGCCTATAAAAAAAACAAATTTTACGAGCTATGCCGGGAAACACATTTTTTCCAGAGTCCTTACCTTCTTTCTGTGGATTTTCACTCTTTTCACCATGGCTTGCTTTTCCTTTCGCTGTCTTTCCTTGTACAGAGCACTCAGTTGACTCATTAATGTTGCAACCTGTTCAGTATAAAAAGAACCCAAATTAAAAAACATGGCAACAAAATGACAGTTCAAGATAATTTCACCACTGGAAGCTAACTTTGCCTATAATAAAGACCAGCACCTCTAGCACTCTTGAGTCTCCTGACTATAACTAGAGCAGAGTAGTTGGTCATGGTCATGACACTTAACTCTGCGGCAGCAGATAAACAGCAGGTTCTGTAAATTTATTTTCTACCTCTATGGCTATACATAGGACAAGTTCTTTCATAACTAAGTAAGACAAGTTCTTTCATAACTAATTAAGACAAATTCTTTCATAACTAAGTAAGACAAGTTCTTTCATAACTAAGTAAGACAAGTTCTTTCATAACTAAGTAAGACAAGTTCTTTCATAACTAAGATAAGTTCTTTCATAACTAAGTAAGACAAGTTCTTTCATAACTAAGTAAGACAAGTTCTTTCATAACTAAGTAAGACAAGTTCTTTCATAACTAAGTAAGACAAGTTCTTTCATAACTAAGTAAGACAAGTTCTTTCATAACTAAGAAGGACAAGTTCTCATCAGACTGAAATTACAGCGGAAGTACAAAATATTGATCCATGGAGTATAACTGCATTGCTTCAGATCACATATTTTGGCCTGTTTTGACATAAGCCATAAATGTTGGCCAATTTACACAAGATTCACCCCCATTAACCAAGAAACAAGCAGATATTGTCAGGTCAGGGCCATAACAATGTATTTTAATTCTATAATATCGTTGTATCTTCCACAAGTGATTTTTTTTTTGCAAAAAATAGTATTGCTGTTATTATTATTACTATAGAAAATGTTAAAAAGAAGATCTGATTGTCAGCAAGGTTTGATATTTTTATCCTTTCGGACAAATTTAACCAGCCTCGTATATAAGGAGACTTCAATTCTCGTACCTTCTTCTCTTCAGGTTCCAGCACAACAGCTCTGTAATTCTTGCCTCCACCACCTCTCTGTTTTGCTTTCTTTCCCCGTTTCTTGGGTTTATCTTTGAAGGGTAGCGCCCTCTGCAGAGACTGAGGAATACGCAGCGCGCTGAAGTGGTGAATCTTTCTTGCTGTAGGCTGTGAAAACATAAATTGTTTTATAACAGTTTGTTAGAAAAGATTTGTAACATAAAATCTTCTACAACAATTGCTAGATATAATAAAACACCCTTCTCTCTCTGTTACAAAGTACCTTTATTTTTTATCTTTTTCAAGGCAAGTTGGTCTAGTGATCAGTCTAGTGTACAGGTCTCAATTTCTGGTGGCTAAGTCATCAGGGTTTGAGTACAAATTCTGGTCATGACACTTTGTCTTTGAGCAAGACACTTCACTATAATTGCTTCTCTTCACCCAGGGGTAAATGGGTACATGTGAAGGCAGAGGTGGTTCTTGTGGTTGATTTATTTAGCTTGGTGCACTTCATTCTTTGCAGCCCAGGCTGTACACTTCCAAACGGCCCAGAAAACGGGGTAATAATGTTTATGCACCATGGAGTCAAAATTGGCTGAATCCTGGCACAAGTGACCATCATTATTATTAAACCATACCTTGTAAAGTGAATCCTGATTGGCCACAAGCTGGATGTTCTTATCTTTCCTGATCTGACCCACAGTCCTCATCCCTGTCCAAGTGTCCTTCTCGTCTTTCGGTAGAAGTAACGTCGTCACCGGATTGTAGAATTTTGGAATTTCCACTGGTACCCATGTTCTCATGAAGATGATATCTACAAACAAACATTCGTAATTTTTGGATTGAAATGGCAGCAGCTATTGTCAAATCAGAGTTCATTTTTTAAAATTGTTATAATTATCAAGAGAGCTTAATAGTGTGAGGGTCATCGTGATAGCCAGAGGGGTGTCTGGGTGTCTTTTGGACACCCTGTTATAAATTTGGATACCCTGTTTTAAATTTGGACACCCTGTTTTATCTGAAATTTACATGTAAATGTATTGTAAGTGAACAATTTGGACACCAAGTATTTTAATTTCCAGCAAAATTGGACACCCTTTGACCAAATCCTGGCTAAAACCTTGGTGAGGGTCTTGACAATAAATGCTGGGTGGGATTGACCGAGAGTTCACCAATGTCTTACCACTCATCAGCAATTTGTCCTCAAAAGATGCTCTGAAAGCTCCCTCTGGTTTCCTTAGCGCTTTCTTGATCTGGCCTCGGATGCCGCTGACAGTGCGTACTGAAGCGCCTTCAAACCTTGCTACTTCCAACGGTGTGTTGAACATACCCTGCAGTTAAACAGGAAAAGAAAACAATGAGGTACTTCCCTTGAACATACAGTGCTAAATGTTTTACACTATTTATACTCTTTTTATGCAAACTTTGAAGCAGGACATCATTGGACATTAACAATAAATGGTTCTGTACATTCCAAAGATAATGCCTTGCGTAGTGAGCAATCCTTTAAAATGAAAACACACGCCAAGCAATTCACAACATTTTACAGGTAACGCAGTACGCAATACGGATACATAGAATTATGCGTGTATTTTCATTTTTACGCATTGCGCACTATGCATTAAGCACAACGTATGAGGGACACATGGATTTCCAGCCTAAGTTGGAGTTGACAGCTTTGTGTGTGTTCAACAGAAAATCCCATAGTTGGGCAGATATGAGTTAAGAGGGGATTGGGACCATGAAGGAGACAGTTATACATACACTTATGAAAGCTGTGTTTTTGTGGATCTTGAGTGGAGTTCCGGTGAGTTTTAACTTCTTGACAACGTTCAGTGATTTGTCAAGGTCCAGAATTACTCCAGTGGCTGCAATACGAAATCCCGGCTAGACAAATAAAACAAAGTACAGAAATGAATTACAAAGAGGCAGTCAAACAGTGTGGCTTAATCACTTCACATCGGTATTCCGAAAAAAATGTCAGTACTGACGCCCTGTATTATTTTTTAGAACTTTTTGGAGCTTCCGGATTAATGTTTTCCCGTTGGTTATAAATATGGTAGGAAGCCCAAATCACCCCTGACAATTCCTCAATACATTTTATCCCTCCTACTGTCTGACCGTTCAATCTTATCCAGTGGTTTTGAATAACAGATCAACAATGTCAGCCTGCAGTATGATATTATGTGGCGGATGCATCTACACTGTACACAGTCAACCCTCCTACTGTCTGACCATTAAATATCATCCGCTGTGGTTTTGAATGATAGATAAACAATGTCAGCCTTCAACATGAATTTAGATGGTGGATGCATCCACACAGTACACACAAGTACAAAGTTAGTTCTGTGCACACTTGTGCCGCAAAACACAACCCCTCAAGCTGAATGGTTTCAAGTGGTTAACTTCAACTGGAAAATGTTGCCAAGAGTAAATATATCTAAACTTGTTCAACGCCGATTTATAAACAGACTTCTATGAAAAGTTATCTGTTTCTAATACGAATTCATGCCAAAATTCTTGGCAAAAAAACTTTTATAATAAATAATCTCCAAAAACGTTACATACAGGAATAAAAATTCTTACATTTCTCCCAGCCACTGACTGCACAGCCAACACTCCTGTGCCTTGCGGTGTAATTGGCCCTGAGGGGTAAAAAAAGGAAAAAGATGTTTTTACCATACAGGGTCGATACAGAAGTTAAAATCAATTTAGAATAAACCAAACAGTTATATGTACAATATATTAATAATACAACTTTGTATTTATAATGCCCCATATCTGCCATAAATGACACTCCCAGAGCCAAAATATCAAATTAAGTGGACTTGTTAAAAATTGATTTTAAGAGACAAAGCAACCATAATACAACACCTTAAAAAGGATACAAGGTGAGGTGGTGCATATTGCTGCCAGACCATACCAGAAACACCAGAGCAAACCCCTTTTCCTTATGATAAGAGTACTGGGTTCTTTTCTGTGCATTACACAACACACATCTTTACATCCCATCCGAAGAATTGAGCAATAATGGTTAAGTGTGTTGCTATGGGACACAAGTGTCAAGACCACACTCTACTGATCAGAAACACCTGAGCTTGAGTCCGGAGCACTTGACCGCTCGGCCACGACACCCCACCATGCATTTGGCTCAAACTGTTGAAACTTCTTTAATAGGCAGGGGTGGTTTCAGGAGTGCGTTACTGTGCTGTTTACATAACCAAACTCTCGCTAAAGTTGTGACAATATGTAAAGTCAATAATGTAATGAAGCTTTACCCCAAATGCAGCTGTGCAATGCAGATGCTCAGGGGTGTACTTGAGTAATCTGGTCCTCATGTTATGGTCTTGCATACAATACAGAGGGATGGTCTGGAAACGGCGCCATCCCACGGAGAAGATGAGAGGATCTCTTGTCTTGAGGATCCGGCTGTGCCATCTGTGCTTCTTGAGTCTCATCTAGGGACAGAGAACAAGGAAGATTATCAACAATGATGATTTATTATTGCATCGGGGATAAAGTATTTGATATTTGTTTGAACCATTTGGTGTTCGATATGGGGCATGGTGGTACCCCTCCCCCCCCCCTCTATTGTGTCTTCATTGTGTTCTGAGAATCTTGGGATTTAGGGGGCTTAGACAGAAAATATTGCTTAATGATTTTATTCGCTTGGCAAAAAATAGCAGGGGAACCTGTTACACTCAATGTACGGTACATGGTATTTTTTTGGCTGGTAACCCAATTCTGCTCAGCAAAATGCTTTTGTGCTTAGCATAGAAATACATCCTGGAGATCGCTGTGCGTGTAGTCATTCCTGTGTTTCTGCACTGCCATATTTAAGCTGAACGGCAATCACCAGCTTTCTCGTTGGTTAATACAGACGTGTCACATGGTATTGAATACTCTTTGTTAAAAGCTGACGTACAGAGCGTGCACAGCAGACACAGACGACAATGAGCTCAGTCCCTGTGTTCTATTTCTACGAAGCTCAGCAAGTTTTTGCACTCAACGACTTTAAAAAAGGCCCTGCAATCCTCATATTTCTTCTGCCTCTTACCTGTGCGTAGCCGATATTGTCTTCACTGCTCAAAAGTCCACCAAGTATAATAGGATATGTGGGATTAAAATTGTTGACAAATTCACAGGGTACGCCGGTCACCTACAACATGAATAAGACATTTGTAAAACACTAGCTAACTCATGTCAACTTCAAATACAAACAAAATGATAGCAATTTGAAAATATTATGGTATTATTGGTAAATGCTGGTTTTCAAAAATTCAGTGAGCTCAGGGGAATCTGCTGTTTGGGTAGCCCAGCTGTAAACAAGCAAGTGTTTTGTAAAAGATAATCCATGGTCTCAGAGTGTGCAGTTTGCCGACGTTTATTTAAAAGGAAGATTTCCTTTTTTTAAATACCAGGGGTGAAAGACATTGCTGACTAAAAGGTCTAAAACGAGGCTCCAAATATTAGGAGGCATGTTGAAACAACGGTGCACTGTATTTCCACCTTTTGGTAATCCCTGGAGTTATAGATTTGAAGGAGCTTCTGGGATCATATCCTCAGCACTAGAGAACTAGATCAAAGAGCATGATTTCTTTACATCTGAACAAAATAACAGCTACTTCTTTTACCCAAAGGCAGACCCAAAGAAAAGGTCTGAATTCAGGTAAAAGTCTAAACTTTCTCTCTCTTGAAATACTGACCTCCACTCTGACGTACAGTCCAGGCCTGAAACCTTCATACTGTGTTCTCAACTCCTCATCGAGATCTTCAAACTCTGCACGATTCAGCTGCCGACAAGAAGAGAATAAATTTAGCATTTAATATCATTTGAAGTTGAATGAAAACAAATTGACTAGAGAGGGACTTGAACCTGCGACCTCCGGATTAACATGCCGACGCTCAACCAACTGAGCCATCTAGTCCTGTATGTTGGTGGTCTCATAATTCAAACATAGCTCTGCATACCTGGAGCAAAAATAAAGAGAGATATGAGACGCCTGTAGGGTTTACTAAAGCCCTATATAGAAACTGCAAATTACTATAAATTTTCTACCTGTGCTTGTTCGGCCATCTGTGACTTCAGATCGTCAAAGTAATCTCCGTCTCCTTTCCCATCGTAATCCAAGTCAAACGCTTGCTTCAGTTTCCTCTTCTGCTCAAGACGTTTCTGTTTGTCACTCTTCTCCTTCTCCTCCTTGAGGTGAGGCTGATTCCCATCTTGGTCATCTTCGTCATCGTTGTCATTGTCATCGTCATCATTGCTATGCTCCGAGTCATCTCCTGTTGTGGGTTTGTCACCAGTGTGGACTTCCCCCGTCTCCAGGTCCTCAAAGTCACCGTATATCTCATCTAATACAGAAGGCATTACATGAAACTCCAATTAGCCAAAAACTCTGAATTCTACTCACCGATTTCATTGTGACTCTTTTCAACCGTTATCAGTAAAGAAATTATAAGATAAACACTGCACCTTGGCACCTTCACTTTCTCTAGGTTAGTGACCATGAGCTGGGTTGAAGCCCTATCAATTACATTGGTAATCTGTAAAGAGATCTATAGTGGCTGGGACTGGCTGAGACCGACTGGGACCAGCTGGGACCGGCTGGGACCAGCTGGGACCGGCTGGGACCAGCTGGGACCGGCTGGGACCAGCTGGGACCGGCTGGGACAGGCTGGGACCAGCTTCTGGTGGCAAATAAAGGAAACGCTGAAGAACACAGATGAAGTCCGACTGTTTCTTATTCAATTTCTTGAGACATATTTGGTCAATTTTTATGGTTTGAAGTTGCTTGCATAATAACTTCACAAACACTTTTCCCAATACTTAAAACAGTATAAACCAGACCCTGGCAGAATTTTGTAGATATTTTTTTTGTCAGCAAACTTGCAGGCAGTGGTGCAGTGAACTCACACCTCATTAACTCATGATCAGATAAGGGAGATCATGTTGAAAACTGCTCCATCCCAAACCAGTGAGTACTGATCCAAGTTTGTCATGGACCAAACTCGGGTCCACTCCTAATGGGTGATTCACGCAATGCAGAGAGTACATAAGTTGAAAGTCTGCAACCTTGATGAAAATGTACAAAAGTATGATGCCCCATGCCAAAGTCAAAAAGTTCTAAAATAACAAGAGTTTTCTCTTACCATCCTGTTCCAGTAGCATCTTAGCGTCATCTTTGCGCTCCCAATTGCCAGTCACAAAGCAGTCACTAATAAGTTGTTTGACCTGATGAAGATACCAAATAGGAATAGAAATATTCATTAATAAATTCATCAACAATCTGCATATGAAATTCTATGAACTATTTTTTCCTAATGCTAGCATGTTATAACATTCCACAAAAGACACAAGATGTTTTGAAACTAAATTTAAAAAGTAACTCCAGAGCTGTGTCATCAGACTCTAAGAAGAGTACAGAACTTCAAGAAGATGTAAAATAAAAAGTTGTTAATTGGTGCAAACAGCACGTTTTCCTTTTGACTGTCATGACAGCTACCTTGCAGATGAGTAGTGTAATTTGACATCATTAAGCTTGCAGGGTTTTAATATGAAGAGGGAGCTGATTCCCAAAATGTGGTGCTGCAACGGAGAATTAACCTCCTACCCCTCAACCCTCCCCCATCCCCCAAATCAAAAAGGTAAGAAAGGAAGAAGTGCCTCAAGGTTCAAACCTCGTCTAAGGTCCAGTCTCGGACTTGTTCCACTGGGAAGCTGGTACAATCTCTGCTGTTCATCTCTCGTCTCCTCCTGCTCTTTGATTCCTTCTCAGGTTTGGAGACCTTGAAGAGACCTCCTACATCTTCATCTTCATCCTCTTCCTCCTGAGCGTCGTATTGGCTTTCTCCTTCAGGAGGAAAAAAATAAGTAAAGTTATTGCTATCGAGTGAGGGTGTTGGTGCAGGCATGATCATGGGTGTGGGTGTTTTTTGCAGGTGTGTTGTGGGTGTTGGTGCATGTGTGATTGTGGGTTTTGCGTGTACGCGTGGGTGTGACCGGGTGTTGGTGTTGGCGTGGGTGTGTTGTAGGTGTGGGTGCAGGTGTGATTGTGAGTGTGGGTTTTGGCGTGGGTGTGTTATAGGTGTGGGTGCGGGTGTGATTGTGGGTGTGGGTGTGGGTGTGGGTGTGTTGTAGGTGTGGGTGCGGGTGTGATTGTGGGTGTGGGTGTTGGCGTGGGTGTGTTATAGGTGTGGGTGCGGGTGTGATTGTGGGTGTGATTGTGGGTGTGGGTGTGTTGGAGGTGTGGGGGCGTTGTACAGTACATGTAGGTGTGGGTGCGGGTGTGATCGTGGGTGTGGGTGTTGGAGGGTGTGGGTGTTGGCGGGTGTGTGGATGTGGGGTGCCAGCATCCAGTGCCTATCCTGGTGCTCGTGCCCAGTGCCCAGTGCCCAGTGCCCAGTGCTCGTGCCCAGTGCCCAGTGCCCAGTGCCCATTGCCCAGTGCCCAGTGCCCAGTGCCCAGTGCCCAGTGCCCAGTGCCCAGTGCCCTGTGCCCAGTGCCCAGTGCCCAGTGCCCAGTGCCCAGTGACCAGTGCCCAGTGCCCAGTGCCCAGTGCCCAGTGCCCAGTGCCCAGTGCCCAGTACCCAGTGCTAGTGATTGAGAGAATTACATGAACCAGAGACAAAGTGATCAAAGGTTGCCAAACCTACCGCTGCCATAGACGAGTTTCCGAAGATTCGGTGTGCTGTTCTGCTGCTTCAGAAAGGACAGGGATGCCTTCTGCATCAGGTTGTCCTTCCACTTTAAATGACCTAGACCATACCAATAAAACAGTCATGATATTTGGCCCATGATGGAAAAAAGTAGGAAAATTTTATTAAGTAGAAGGGCTGACCTACGTATGGTACATGTGTAGGCTTTCATATACTTTTTATGCTATTAAGTAACAATTTTATAAATTTTTGTGAGGCTAAAAGAATCAGAAATCAGATTAAATTAGGAAGGACACATGCTTGATAAATGGTCAATTTACATCACTTTAATACCTGAACCGAAGGCTGAGTCGTCACCAAAGTTGTCAACATCTTCATCGTCATCTGAGACGGCCTCCTCCTCATTCTCTTCATCTTCATCTTCATCTTCATCTTTATCTTCATCCTGTACATCTCCCATGTCACTATCGTCTTCATCTTCTTCTTGCTCACTGAACTCTCCTCCAAAATCATCTTCCTTCAGCTTTTTCTGATCGGATGTTGCAGCATCTTTGATTCCAAGGAGGTTCTCATTCTGTTTCTTTCTAGTTCTCTCTCCTTTCTTGCTAGATTCAATACCATTTTTAACATTGCTCCTGCTGCTAGTTCTAAAAGTCACTTCAGGGTCGGATTCTAAATCTCCATCATTCTCTGTTTCATCCTCATCGTCTTCAATGTCATCGACGTCTTCATCCTCCATGGATTCGTCACTATCCTCATCCTCCTCATCTGAACCTTCACTTTCATCTTCACTTATGCTCTGTCCCTTCATTTTTGGTGTCTTCTCCTTGTTCGTCATCTTCTTTTGAGATGAGGTGCTTTTGTTAGTTTTGCTGATGGATGAAGATTTCTTCTTCGGTGACAGTTGAGGAAATTCTAACTCGTCGTCACTGTCAGCGAAGGCAACATCATCCAAGTCCTACAAGGATACAAATAAATAGATTTAAAAGTATAATACAGGATTGGTAGAGTTGACAAAATAGTCCCAGGTAGTGTTCATGCTTTGTGTGATCAACCATAAAACTGCTCACAAAAAGTTAGGAAACTTTTTTTAATCAAGTATATTTGTTTATTATTTATGACTCTATTTGTAAATGTTATATATCAATGCAAAGCTGAAGTGTTCCTCTTTAATATGATACCACATTTGCAATAATAACATGTTGCTGAACAAACAAAATCAGGTGTTGCTTTTGTTAAGGTTTTCAAATACAGTTTTCTCAAATGACTTCCTTTCAAAGGGAAATATTTCACAGAAATCCTGTACAATACCTGTAATAGCAAAACAAATTTCAATTTTAAATTTAGGTTTACATCTGAATTCTAGTAGGACCTGGAAGAAAGCAGGTTAACTAGACAATTTGTCAGTATGCATACTAGTAAAAACTAAAATCAAAGAAAATGGCATCTACAGTTAAAAGCTTTTTTAAATACCACTGTCCTTCGAAACTTCAGAGTGTATTCAACTGTTTTTCTCATTGTGGACACTCGATGCATTGAACTTGATAAAGATGCTGTTTTTGAATCTTTTTACGTACTATATCAACAAGCAATAAACCTCCTTTGTAAAAAGTAGACATACTTGTTTGATTTTTTTCCTGAGTGGTGCCTGGTCATTCATCTTAGATTTGACTGACTGTCTGACTTCTTCTTCTTCTTCTTCATCTTCGTCGTCGTCGTCGTCGTCGTCTTCTTCCTCCAAATCATCCTCATCCTGTAAAATGAATTTGGCCGCACAATGGTTGCCAAAACGATTTAGAGGGTTCTCGCAAGAATTTTCAAAACTGTGGGACATTTTTTTTTCAAGTTTGCCATAAGCACACTGAACGGAAACGAGGTCCTCAAAGTGTTTTTTACTTGGTGTTTATCTTTGGTTTTAAAAGCCCTACTGTGCAATCATGGGCACTCTAAATAGTTTTATCTTTATGATTTTTAAAAATTTGACCTGAGGACAAAATTATAATATAGGCCTGGTGACCAGTCTTGGTTCTTCATCATTTTCTTCCATTCTGTGCGTTGTAAAATGTGTTATGCACCTTTGATCATTTTCTATGTAAGGATGCAATATAAATCTTAAACTACTTTTATTATTAATATTTTTTTTTTTTTTTGTGGCAGTTTATTCATATAAATTTTAGGATTCCTTTTCAATAAAACTCATTAAAACACTTACTTTTGTTTAAACGACAATTTTTTTTAACTAATCAAAATGTGAAATGTACCTCTTCATCGCTTTCTTCTTCTCCATCCATCCCAAACACAGCCCGCCTCCTGATGCGGCCATCTGCATCTTCCACAGCTTCCTCCGTTGGCATGGAACCAAGTCGGACATTACTGGCCACCTCCTCTGACGTCATGGGTGTGGAATTGTGGAATAGGGAGAGCTTACTGGCGGCCATCTTGGTATCCAAGGTATGCTGGGTGGTGATGAGACTAGAGACAAGCTCATTGGCTGGTTGTTCCTCTTCCTGGTGACATGAACATTCAACAGGATAACCAAATTATTTTACTGTGAATTGAGTTTTGGTTTTTAATTCTTCACATATCTAACTAACAACTAAATAAATAAGTAAGTGATGCCTGAAGCTTTGCATGGTGTGGATCATAAGAAAAACTATAGTAGTAAACTTGCGGGTACAACCATGTATAAAACTCTTTGCATGGTGTGGACCATAGTGTAGTAAACTTGCGGGTACAACCATGTATAAAACTCTTTGCATGGTGTGGACCATAGTGTAGTAAACTTGCGGGTACTGCCATGTATAAAACTCTTTTGGGAGGAGTGTCGGCTCTGAAAAGAGCTGTTGTAGTCTCAACATTTCAAACAGTATACTCTGCCCATCTTCAGGAGAATGCTAGAATGCTGATGATAATGAGGTTTAAAGTAGGGCAGAACTGTAAAATAAGTCGCGTTGCTTTGACCTTACTGAATACAGTGGGGGTTCTGTGCTGGGCGCTCTAGCCCTTCTTGAAATAGTGGAAAATATTGGTAGTCAACAAGATGGCAAACTAGATTCCATCCACCCTTCCAAAGTAAACACCCCTGCTACACCCCTGCAGCCAATTTCACGAAACTTTACACAATTGCATAAGTCCACTTGTGCAAGACTTCTTGTGATAGTGGTGCACAACTTACGCAATAAATGTTGCGCGAGTGGATTTGCGTAAAGCTTTGTGAAATCGGCAGCTGGACAAGGCTCTTTATAAGAGGTAAAATTCACCAAAGCAACATTATACCTGTGTGGTTTCACTGTGTGGTTGATTGTTCCCTAGATCAATGTACACAACGTCTTTATCATAGATGATTCCACCAACTCCAGACAATGGTGCGTAAATGAGACGTTCCTTCTCATTAAGAGCCCTCTTCTTCTCCTTGTTGGGGAGAGGGCAAGGATCAGGGAGGAAGGAGATGTCTTGGGTTGGAAAGTCACCACAGCCTGAAAAGTAGAAATAATTTTATTTGGATGTTGACGGCCACTGTAATTATTGGTCTAACCCACTAGAGTATGTCAGCCACAGACCCTCCCAAATCCTAAAATTTTACTTTATGGTAAAAACTCAACACTTAGTTCAGACCAGGGTTTCAAAAACATTTCCGGTACCACCCTAGGTGTTAACTTTTTTGAACAACCGGCCCAAAATTTGCTTTTAAAATTTGCATTTCGGTGACAAAAACCACTCTAAGACCACACCTTCAAAGACAGCCTCCCAAGCTATTTAGGCAACTCACCTGGGATATGAATATTACAGCCTCTCTTCATAGGAGTCCCTCGCATGTAACCGTACAAACTCACAGTACGGTCACATTTTGAATTCTGTCTACATAGCTCTGGATCTGTCAGATCTTCCATTCTAAACCAAATGAGTCAAGAAATAAAAGCAACATATAAAAAATAGTAAAGACAACTTTCAAGAATAATATCCCCTCCCCACGCCGATAACACCAAAGGGAGAGATAGAAAGTTAGCAACTATTGTATATTATTATTAGTCATAGTTATCACTCAAGCCCAAGTGAAAAATGGAAAAATATAGCACGTCTGCATCCTATATCCAACACGGTCGAAGATTGAGTTGGAATTTTTATGCAGATGTGCTATTTCTTTTGGATTCCACAAGCACGTATGTGAAAACGAATTTATCTTCATGCAAACTTGATGCACAGCTTCATCTAACACGCAGTGTTAGAACAGCTGTACGCTTTCAATAGCTTAAATTAGCAGTCTCCTTGTTTTGCTGAAATTTTCAGTAACAATGTTTTATGTTGGGATCACACACGGTGACTGCATCCTAGCCGTAACCAATTCTGCCATTTGGACAAAGTATAAGAATGTGACTTCAGATGGTTTTGGATGTGGGTACTGGCTTTGACCAGTGGCAGCTATGGCTTTGGCTGTTGCTATGGGCAGCCTATGCTTCAACACATGTTAACGTAGTTATCCCGCCACCGCCGCTAATTAGAAATCTGCCTGAAGGTACAAGAAGCTTAGCAATAGTGCTGCTGTTTCAAATACAGCCTGAAAGAAATTACAATAAGACAGGGGAACCAGACCTGTCTGCAAGGACGTATGGATGAGTTGTACGCCAGACTAACGGACGGAACTTCATCACTGATATGAACCGACCCAGGTTGAGAATCTCTCTGTTCTGGTAGTCACCATAAACCATACCGGAGAGGTAGAACAGTTTGGCTCCCTGAAACACAACAGCGACAATAAAGTGATTGAGTTTAAATGTGAGGCGACAGAATAAGAAATCTAGAAAATGCTCAAGTGATAGATGATCCCTCCATGTAGCCTTTCATAGCTGAGGTGAAAACTTGTGAACACTTGAAGTGCCATTTTGTTTACCACAGTGAGGGTTCTACATTAATTCTTGTAAAACAAGCAAGGGTGCTATAACCCTGACTACGTTGAACATTGTATTATAAGAGCGTTGAAGACTTCTTTTAACCCCCTTACTGTATGACTTTTCAACATTTAAAACTATTGTCCCTAAGGGCCCTGTACACAAACAAATGGCCCTGTATACAAACAGTAAAATAGTAAACTACAGAGCAATTGAGAAAAGCGATTATTAACAACGGAAGTAAATAAATTGCCCAGTGACAAGGGGTATCAGTGTTGGGTAATATCAGGGTAATACCTCATTGAGTAATATCTTGAACAGAAACAAATTAGCAAGTAATAAACCACAAAGGAAACTGACTGGGTAAATTTTAAATAATTCAAGCCCTCCACTTTACCTGGTAAATTTCAGTCCAGAACCTGTTCTTGAGCCGTTTCTTGGTCTTCTGCAGGGCCTTGTTATTCTTCATCAGATCCAGATGGGTTAAGACACCCATGATGCGGGGGAACCCGTGCACTTGAACAATGTTCAAGAACTCAAAGGTCTCCATCTCAAAACCGAAGCTTGCATCGACAAGGAGCAGCACCTGTACAAAGAAAAAACCGATGGCATGGATAATTTTATCTGAGAATGTTTGCAGAAGTAACCAAAACCAAAGCTTGCATCGACTGGGAGCAGCACCTGTACAAAGAAAAAACAGATGGCATGGATAATTTTATCTGAGAATGTTTGCAGAAGTAACCAAAACCAAAGCTTGCATTGACTGGGAGCAGCATGTGTATGAAGGCCAAGCGGTCTAATACATCAGACTTAAGTTCTGATGATTGAATCATCGGAGTCCCACTCATGACACTTGAGTCCTTGAGCAAGGCAGCAAGGTACTTCACCATAATTGCTTCTCTTAACCCAGGTGTATAAATGGGAACCTGAGAAGGCGAGAGAGTACTGAGAGCAGCTTGGGAATGTATGCTCTCCAGGGAGTTGAGAAAGTTAGCGAATGGTCTAAAAGTATGCCTGATGAACAGGGATAATAATGTTGTAAAGTGCCTTGATCTAGCTACTAGGATATGTGCGCTATATAAAAACAAAATCAAACCCATTGCGTGCATAATTTAATCTGAGAATGTCTGGAGACGTTGTGTTGTGCAAGTGGTCAATAGGCTACATATCTATATCAATGACCTGAGGTCAAGCATGCCGATTACTCACCAGGTCAGCGACCTTTGCCAGGTCAATCATGCAGTTGATGTCATTGTTGCACTCAATGAAGGTCAACCTCCTCTTCTTTCCTGAACCAAGACAAATAAATCAGATTAATAACCAATCTGTTAAGCAGAAAAATTTATATGCTAAGCAGAAACTTAGTTGGATATCAGTTGCAACAACCTAAACTTTGTGACATTTTGGCAACTTTCTTTTTTTGGGGGGGGGGCAACTATGAAGTTGCAAGTCTGATTTTATAGTCCTTAAAACCTGCAGCTGGATGCCTGGAAATATCAATTGAAATTTCCTGAGCTGGGAGAGCAGTGATCTAAACAATCTCAGACATCATTTTCCTTGTGGCATCAAAGACATCCACTCAGGAAACCAATGCTGCCCTGACCTGAAAGTCTACCCTTGACCTAAAGCCTGAGCACGCCATACGCAAGAAGAAGAGAACACCTGCTTCATTTGAGACATTGCTTTGCTCTTATTGAATAGTCACTTAATATTTTGTTACCCCCAAAAATAGGGTAAGTGGGTGAGTCATAACAACAAAATTCAAAATTCAAAAGTCAAAATTTTTGTTACTATTTTGGGGTTGAACAAAGAAGAACTGACTGGAGTGAGACTTGGACCTGCGACCTCCGGATTAACTTGCCGCCGCTCTCTAGCCCCGATGTTGGCGGTCTCCCTGTTTTGTCAATATCAGAGAGATCACCTTAAGGGGATGCAACTTTTTGTTTCAAATATCAAGTATTAAACCACACGGGAAACTGACTAGGTAAATTTGTTTTAATTTAGGGAGGAACAAAGAAAAATTGACAAGCGCAGGACTGGGACTTTGGTTAATATTCTAAATGGCCTCTTACACTTGCCCATTTCAGTTGGTTCAGATTTAACACCTACAGCTTTATTTGTACGCACCTGACACCACAGTGATCGGCCCCTGGATAGTTGTTAGCTTGTGTTTGGTGAAATTCCTCACCAGGCAACGGATGAGAGTGCTTTTACCGACCTTCGGGGGACCCACAACGGCAATGACAATGGGTGGGGGCTCAAGAGGCGTTCGATCAACAACAGGAATATGGTGCTTCTTTGTCTTAATATCTAATGTCCTAAAATGGAAACAAAAAATAGCAGATATTAAATACTTTGTTCTAAATAAATTTGAATACATGAAGTGGTTAAAAAGCAAGATTTCTTTACAATTACACTTGAAAAAATATTTGTTTAGCCCTGTCTAAACCTGTGAGGAAATAATCTGACCAAAGCAGAGTTCACAACTGACAAGCAAAATAATGCTGCAAGATGTCTAACTCCTTCATTCGGAAATGACTAATCAAATATTTTCAAAGAAGTTTTTGTGTTGATACCTGCGCACACTTCTTGCCCTTTTGTTGAATGAATTGATGGCAAATGCTCTGGGGTTTCTCTCTCTAGCCGTCTGCTCTTGTTCATGCGGTGTCTTGTCTTTCTTCTTCTTTGCCTTAGGACCAGACTGAGCCTTCCGATGAATTTTGTGATCGGACTGTTCCGAATCCATGGTCGGTTTAGAGCACTTCTAGAATTAGCAAAGAAGTAAATATGTTATTGAGACACATTTGAATTGATAAGGTAAGGATTCGGGGTGCAATGTTGATTGTCTGCAAAGTTCAAGTCTCTTCACATCTAGGCATGCTCCTACTTTACTTACATACATGTACAGTATCCAAGCTCTTGAACACTCTTGCTACACACCTACAATCATGTTCTGACAAAGAAGCTTCGACATCAATGTGTTCCAGCACCCCTAATCTATTTACTATTTTCCTAATCTTAACCATAGCCCCCCTAACATGCCTAACCCTAACCTCAACCCTAACCGGGCCACCTGACCACTGTGTTAGCCAGAATGGTGTCTGGCTCTGGGTGTCTTTTGGACACTCTGTTTTAAAATTTTGCCACCCTGTTTTGTCTGTCATTTACATATGTACATGTATTATAAATATAGTTATAAGTGAACAATTTGGACACCCAGCAAATTTGGAAACCCTTTCACCAAATCCTGGCTCAAACCTTGACCCTAGTATGGTTCTATGTATGGCCTCACGGGGACACTATACTCCCTAGTGAGTAGTGATCCATCCACTCCCAACATTCTCACAAACATGGCAAATGTCAAATGGATCAGTGCTATCAATTGGAGGCGTCAACTCAATCAAACAAAGATCGGACTGATGGATGGCTATGGTTGGTGGGTTACTGTGTAGCCATCAGTCATACTAATTAAATTAGCGTCAACAGGCCCATTTCACGACAACTCAAGACAACTCAAGACAACAAGTTTAAAATACCACCAATTCATTCAAATACAATGGTTGTATCAGAGTGTAGAATTGGCCGACGTGATGCTATTGCGCTTGCGCAATGACATTGGACCGCACCCTACCGCACCGCAATAGCATCACGTCGGCCAATTCTACGGACGGAGGTAGTTGACTATTTTTACGGGAAAACATTTTTTCCCGTGAAAAATATGACTGTATGCACGATGGTTCCAGTCAGTTTTAAACATGTTTCCAGATACACTCTGATTACAACCATTGTATTTGATGGTATTTTAAACTTGTTGTCTTGAGTTGTCTTAAAATCATGAAATGAGCCTGTTGACGCACACTATTGTACGACCCGTACCCGGCCGATGTTGATATAGTTGTTTGCATACTTCTATTTCTAATAAATCAAATAAGGTGATTAGGACATAAGTTGATACATACTACATAACATAGTCATAGCCTTTAGTTAATAATATTTTTTTCTCTCAATTGAATGAAAAAGTCATGCCTCATGCCTGGACGCGTCGGACCCGACCCGTTGTAGTCCGTAGTCCGTACGTGAAAACTTGTTGTATTTTTTCAATTCATAATTTCTTATATATCACGCTAATAACTGTTACAACCGAGATCAACATCTTTTCCAGCACTTACCTTATTTTTGTATACAGAAAGTTGTGTGAAAGATTGAGTTATAAAAGTTAAAGTGTCACATCAAAGCATCGTACGGTAATATGCTTCTAATTATTATTAAAATACACGTGCACTGTAGCACACATTATGCTTCATGGGCGCCGCCATATTGCAATGATGCATTCTGGTCATTTTCCCATGTTGGTTATTTTTTGTTGAGGGCGCTCTTGACACTATTGTTAATTTGCCAGATAGATAGCTACTGCTGCAGAGACGTATATTTTCATAGAAAGTGACCGATGGTCGACAACAAAAATCATTAGATTCTACCTTTTCTGAGGTAAACCATTTCAAGGACGCATTGATTTTGCAGTTGTTATTAAATAGTCGCTGTTATGAGTTTGATGAAATGTAATTTTCGTCGCAATCTGCAACTCTGCAGAGTGCAGGCAGGTTTCGCGTCTCTTGCCGATGCGATGCGATGATATGGGACACGTCACGTCGGCAAGATCAAACTAGGAAATGAATTGATTATCATATTTTAGGCTCTATTTTATTATTGTCAATTTGTTTCATTTATGATTTAAAAAAAAACAATATTTTGTTCTTTTGACATTCGTTTTCCACCTGAACTTATCACTGACTCGGCTCGGGGGCTCGTCGGGTGACTGATGCCTCAGCAGATGAGTTGTTTTTGTTTATGTTTTGTTATGTTGGTTTGTTTATTCATAAAGTAATGGTTTATTGTTGCACATGGGCTTGTTAAAATTGCAAACTAGAAATACATAGTACTTTCTACCTCCATCATTAACTTCTGCAGGGGATTAACAGCATTTTTATTGAGGGCAAAGAACATGATGAGCAATGATGAGGGTTGAAGTTGGATTTAAATTTGTCACCAGACCTATAGGTATTTGACTTTGAGGTCATAAAGACTTGTATTTTATATTGAAAAGGTAATTACTAATTAGCTGATTACGTCAGTTTTTCCTCCCACATCTTAAACTGACATACTTCATTATCTTCTCTACACAGGTATCTTCAGGCCTACGGGTCACAGTGCTAGTCACTTATTCTGGCTCCCTTCCCTTGGTTACATGACCAGAAAGATTATTAATAATAATATTAATAATAATAACAGTTATTTGTATGATATTTTTGTGTGTGTACAGGGGAGAATCGCAACACTCTACCTACCGTGACCATCCAAAGCGATTGTCAAGATGAGCAGTCAGCAGTCCAGTCCGAGACCTCAGGCCATTTCCATGGCTACCACTCCACCTTCAACAGCAACGACGCCCCCGCTAACTTGAATCCACCAATACTAGTAGAGCAGCCTAAAAATGTAAACTTATTCAAGATGAAAATGAGAATAATGCCAGACAAAAATTCAAGACTCGATACTTGGTTTTTTTCTATAGGAACCTTCCTGTAGCCATCTGTTTCCAGCAGTGAACTTGGACTCAGAGTGAAAACCCAAATATGTAGATTTGATAGATTTTGATAGATTTGCAGATACTTCACTGAGGTGATGGAGTCAATTGCCCCAATGCACCCTGGTCATTGCCGTGGTGCCCCTTGAATTGTTCCAGTACAAGTTGTTTATCATTGAATGAATAGATTCCAGCATACCATGCCATATTATCGACTGTGGTTATGTGATGTACAGTGAACCATATTCAATATTCTTACGAGAGAGCAACAAATCCCGGTGCTGTTTATGAAAACCATTGTTGTCTTTCCCTTACCAAGTCAGGGTTTCAGTGTGACAATGATATTTTCAGAGGAAGCTAGGCAAGCAGTCTGAAGTATAATAATTGGATACATTGTAGAATTCTGTTCCTGTAGGCTCAGGGGTCGATTTCACAAAACTCTTCCTAACTTAGGACTAGTCCTAGGCAATGTTAAGAGATGGGACTAGTCTTAAGTTAGGACCAGTAAGTCATATCTCTTAACATTGCCTAGGACTAGTCCTAAGTTAGGAAGAGTTTTGTGAAATCGACCCCAGATCACTTACTGACGTCACCAGTTAATGTAACATTTTTGTTATTTACAGCTCATGATGTCAGCATCGTCTCCAGTCATCCTCCCTCCTGTCGTCCCACCTCCAGCTCACCAACGTCTCTCCTTACCACAGCTGACTAGTGCACTCACATCAGCAAATCTGTCTCCTAACAGTGGTAAGACAAAAGTCGGTATTTCCATCTTGTTTTTTTTTCTTCTTCTAATACATTTAACCCATACTGAGGCTGGGAGTATCAGAAGTCTGGCCCCTTTTTGTATGATGAAAATCTGTATTCATTACTGCTATTGTACACAGTGTTATACACATAATTGCATGAAAATTCTTCTCTTTAGGTTTGGGACCGCCAACCCTAAGCCCATCCCATCATCCGCATCACTCACCCTCGGCAGTGTTTCCCAGCGGATCCTCACCTGTATCAGCGTCTCCAATACCTATGACCGTAACCAGTCCCATTGGCAAGCACGGTGGGAGTCTTGGTGCTCTAACAGCCTCTGTGAATGCCCTACAGCGCCCTGCCAGCACCTCAGGCCACTACATTGTCCAGCATTCTCCCAAGAGCCCTCCATCAACAGCATTGGTCAGTGGGGTTCCTGTAGGCATAAGACACCTTCGTCCGGTGCTCAAGACCTCAGTAGGAGGCAAATCAGACCAAGCGGTCATCATTACCACTCAGACTCCGATATTCAACCGA
The DNA here is from genome assembly GCA_032158295.1 of Pycnopodia helianthoides. Classification (NCBI taxonomy): domain Eukaryota; kingdom Metazoa; phylum Echinodermata; class Asteroidea; order Forcipulatida; family Asteriidae; genus Pycnopodia; species Pycnopodia helianthoides. The sequence goes on from CM063260.1 coordinate 212,427, forward strand.
TCTCACCATTCTCAGACCACCACCACGATGGTGAATCTCCCAGGCACATCCCCAATGTCTACCCTGGTGCGCGTGACCCCTTCCATGCAGCAGGCTATTCATCACACCCAGCCACGCCCACTCATCATCCAGCCCCGTATGATGGGGAGTTTAGGATTAATCACCACTGCCGATGTACCGCTGATTCGCGGCGTCACCTCAACAATGGTTAACAACCCTACCATGATTAACCCGTACAATGTCCCCCAGTCTAAGCTTCACTCTGCCCTGACTGGGTTCGGTGATGGATCACCCCCACGAATCCATCTCCCTCCCTCCCCACATGGGCCTCTTAGCTTGGTGGCACAGGTCCAGCCTCAAGGAAAATGCACATCCTTCACCATGCATCCGCCCAAACCTATGGCCCATCCAAACATTACTCTCCATCCTCAAATGAGACACATTGCCCCTGCTAAAGCCCCATTATCCCATATCCCGTTGCAACCAAAACGCCCCCCACCTTACCCCACCGGGTCCGGGAGTCCCATTTCCCATCATCCACTGTCACCCGGTGCCTCATCCTATGCTATCAAACACAGCACTTCAAAAAAGAAAACTCCCTCGCCTGGCACCAAGCCAGGCTCACAAGTTAAGCCGGTCAAGCCAGTCCAGCAGCAAGGTCAACGGTCAGAGGTCAAAATGGTGAAACCCGTGCAACGGGAGAAGAAATCCCCCTTGATCCCAGTAGCTGTACCACCCCTTGTGGTCCCAACCGCACCCGTTAGACCAGATGTGACGTCTACAGTAGAACCACAACAACAGACAAAACCACCAGCCAGCCAGTCGGAGCTGGTCACTCCCCAGCCGAGGGCAGAGGTTGTCGGGGTGACCGAAGGGGTGGCCAGAGTGGAGAGACAGATCCCTAAGGCTGTGGTCAAACCACAGGTGCTGACCCATGTCATTGATGGTTTCATCATTGAAGAGTCTAAAGAACCATTCTCGGTGAGTTTCTTAATAAAAGTAAACTCTTATTGCTGAGATTTTTTCTCTTTTTTTTCAAGATAACCTGCCCTCAGAAAACCTGCAACATTTACATTTTGAGCTTGCATACAATTACAATCTAATTGGTCTAAAACTAAACTCATTCCAACATGCACAGTATCGTTGTGTCAGTGCAAAAAGATAGCATCTCCTAAGATAGCATTTATGTTGCACAGGAAATTTGAAAGTATAAAAACATCATATCTCACTTAAAATAACTTAGATGTACATTTACTCACAAAACCAGTAGGCATGGAGATGTGACTTTTTTCTGCAAGGAGTATTTCTATGTGAGATAAACGTTGCTGCACAATTAGGACAAGACTTTGTTGCACTGACGTGACGATATGTAAAGGCTCTATATTTGACAAAACATTTCTCTCATGTAGGGCTGAAGTGCGATACATACAAAAAAACACAGGCATGATATTCGTCCTACTTAAATCTGATTACCAATTTTGTCGCTCTCAGAAAATTCAGCAAAATTGTTTTGTAAATAGCCTGAAAAACCTGTAACCCCGGGGGTTGTCGAAAGTCCGAAATGTCATAATTTCACAATACCTCCTCAAATTTGGATCCCAGTTTCAGTCTTCATATTAGCAATGACTCTCAGTCTCACACCTGTCCTTAAAGTAGAGGACTGAGTGTAATGCGCATTTACAGCCGTGGGACCTTTACACGCTTACCATAATTTCTATGTGCAATTTGACTCCCAAAATGGCAAGCTTGGTGGTACACAGGAGTCAGTACCAATATGTAACACTGTAGGTCAGCCCTTGTACTCAATAAAAGTGTCCTACTTATTTTACAAGGGACAAACATCATACCTGAAAAACCATCCAGAGTAACTTGCAGCCACACTCACAACTTGTACAGCGGCCACTGGAAACACATCAAGAACATTTACATGTTAAACAGACCATGAACCCTTTACTGCATCGCTAATAAAAGCAGATCAAACTTGTCCGGCATTTTTTCCCGCTACGCAGCTCTTCAAGAAATGCCGTATCCGACCTACACTTTCTAAAGTTGAAACAAGTTTTGACAAATTTATTTGAATATTGGACTTTATTCTCCTTGTTTGAAATTCCTGTCTAGGAATTGGTGGTAAATATGTTAATTATTGATCTTTATACAAATAAATACAAGTGGATATTCTGTTGTGCAGCCAGAATTCTCGTATACACATGCCCCAAAAAGGTAAAACGGTGTTCAGCGATCAGTGTTCTCAATACCACAAAAAAATTGCTTGTTTTTCATGATTTTGATACTTTGTAATAATATCAAGTGCCTGTTCATCTCTGTACATACTCCATAAATCTTTCTGTACCAGTAAGATTGTATTATAACCCATATTGAAGGAGTTCAGTGTCGGTCGGATACGTCATTTTTGCCATCAACCCACATTCTGTATAATTGAATGGTCGATCTGTTTATTGATTTACAATCAGAACTGGAAACAGACAGGAGCTTGCGCCAACCTGCCTGCTTCAAGAGTGAGACCATATTTCAATCATTCGTTTTTATTTTAATTTTTTGTAGAATGATGTATGTTTTTATTTTGCTTCCCCCCTGGCCTGCCTTGCTCTATGGTTCAAATTTATGAATGTCAGTCAGTAGAACTTGAGGTCTTGGCTCGAAATACATGTACCCACTGGACCACTGGCCAGAGTCCACTAATTTTAATCCTGCAGTCTAATGCTTTTCGAACACATCCTTTTTAGAAATTTACCAGCTGTTCATTTTCAGACCTCCTAAAAGTGAGCAAAAGTTTTAAAAAGATAACAAATTATTATTCAAGGTTTTGCAAAGTTATTTGTGGTCCAGTAAATGTTCAAAGTTACAATTATTGTGGTCCAGTGGGGATTATCTTGAAGTTGATGTCACCTAAACTATCCCAACTGGGGTACATACTTTAACCCAATTGGAACCTGATTACCCCCAATGAGGGTAGCAATGATACCCAATCGGGATACCTGTGCACGACAGAGACACTAGTTGGTCCGGCAGTTGTAGTCTTCTGAATCAGGAATATATGTCAACTAGAATCTTCTATCCCAATGAGGGTGTTTCTCTACCCCAATAGACACAATCGGTGACCAGAGTCAAGTGACTCATTGTTGGTGGACAATGTAAACAAACCAAGCAAGCAACACTCAGTGTGTATGGAAAAGCATGGCTGCTTCCCACCTGACGGAAGCAGCACTGACGGAAGAAGCTTGCTTGGTTTGTTCACATCATGTACCCACTACGAGTCACATGACTTCAATCACTGATTGCGCCTATTGGGGTAATCCTTGGTGACAAAAACACCTGTCATGTGAAAGAAAGTACATGTATCTCTTACCATTTAACTGAAAGTGTTCTCTTCGGCACCTTGGCTGCTGAGCGCAAATCCTAGATTTTGAATTGTAGTCTCTGAGCTTGGAGTTGTGAATTATCTTGGAATGCCTAGATGTGTTTTCTTTATTTTGTTGCATCTCATTTTTTGTATGTCTTTCAGCACACTGCATTTTCGTTCGGTCTCGCATGCCTGTATGATTTAAGAAGTATCACTTTTTTATTCCTGTGTACTTTCAAAATGTAGTTTGAAGTTCGTCATGGGGTTGTCTTAAATGTTTGATAAGGAAGTCGTTAAGACTTTAATCGTGTTCGTTTTTAAATCTGAACAGAGAAAATCTGGAGAGAAAAAGTTGTGCACATGATACAAGGGTTTTCTTTGTAGCAAGTTTTCACTTGGTAGACATAAAGCACAGGATCTGTTACTTTGAAAACGAAAATTGTTAGTTTCAATCGAAAAGCTCAGTGATTATGAAGACGGTGATGTTTGACGCTTTGCACGGTGTGGATGATTGGAAGTAATCGTTACCAGTAAGCTTGCTGGTACACAAATAGGCGTACTCATGTATGACCCAGGGTGGCAGGGAGGGGGGGGGGCAAATGTTTCCATGTCCAGCCACAAGCAGACTATGATCACGACGACAGTACCCCCTTTAAGCCAAAATGTTCACAGGTTTGTTATTTCATGTATGTGGTTGATCACACAAAACATGAACACTGTCTGCAACTGTTTTTTCAGCTCTACCAATCCTGTGTAATACCTTTAATGTACTCTTCTTTAATAAAAACCAGTACTTTCCCTTAAAGGCTGTGATAGAATTAAGATGAAATGATGATCCAGGGGAAAGTGCAAATGGGATTGGATACATGGAATCATGAGCACCTAATATCTGTTGATAATGTTAAACTTGACCAAATACAAATTTGCACAGCCACAATCATAGGTACACATTTTTTTGTCCATGTTATGAACAACAGTTTTGAAACCAGTGATGTAACAGTTATTTCAATGTTGTTTGTAAATTAATTAACCAGACAGTGCTGTGTGAATGAAGAGTAGAAAGTACTTGAGTTTGTCGAATACAAGATCTGCAAAGAGTTACTCAATATTTATGTGGTGTTCATTTGGTGTCTTTGTAACAACAAGTGTACACATGATTGTGGCTGTGCACAAATACAAAATAAACCAGTTTCTTGTCCCTGCCCATTTCCTCTCACAGCTGCCTTAATCTTTTTGTTTCTTTTTGGGAGTTTTTAGTTAAAAAAAAATTTCACATTGGAAGATATCAAATTCAGCAAAGTACCTAGAAGACCTTTTTATGGCCTTTCTTGTGCGATCATTTCTATTTTAATCATAGTCTTCATATGCAGTCTTTAATGAGTGACATAGACGTAGTGAGTCAACCTATTATGATCAAAGGCTCTTGATTGAGATTAATCCTCCACCCTAAATTTCTAAAAACTAAATGGATGGGCCTCCTCCTTTTTTTCAAAAAAGCCAGGATGAGAAACTGTTTTTTATATTTGTAATTTGGCCTAAGAAGGATGTGTGTTTGATTACAGATTGGGCCGTCCTCGCTGTGGTCAGATGAGTACCCTCAACTGGACCCAAGGCTACAACAGTCTCAGATGAACTCAAGGAGAGATGATGGACGACACCAAGATGGAATGCAGTCGCTCAAGCGCTCAGGTAGTCAAACACACAAGTATCAACAGCCTGAGCAGTGTCCCCGGACATTTAGGGAGTATCTCAAAAGTCCGAGCAGTGGGAATGTTCGAATTGGATAGGTTAGGGACCTTGTCAAAGTTAGTCCAGGACAACCAGCGGATAAGTACTATCCGGGACAAGGTTTCTTACCTGCCGTTAATTCACCTCGTGATTTATGGTTAAATTTCTTGCTTAAGGACAAGTGTCATGACTGGGACCCCAACCCCGTACTCTAACACTAAACACCAGAGCTTGAGTCCAGTGCACTCGACCACTCGTCGACGATACTCAACAATTTCAAAATTTAATTTTTACCAACATCATTCAAAGCCTTCCATCTTACAATATTTGTAAAACTTTCCCTACATTGGACTAGAAAAAATTGTAATTTTGCTGTTTTTGCATTCTTAGCGCCTGATAACCAAGAGATGTCCGATGGCTTGCCTCTTCGCTGCGAGTTCTGTGGCAAAGTAGATCGCCCTCACAAGTTCAAACGCTCCAAGAGGTTCTGCTCTCTGGCTTGCAGCAAGCGATACAACGTTGGCTGCAGCAAGAGACTCGGGCTGTTTGCACCGCAGAGGGAAAACCACGAGAGGATCAAACATAAGATGAAACTGCAGGTGAAGGCCAAGCCGCTCAAAGGGTCCAGAGGAAAACATGGACGGCTCAGCTTCAATGTCGACAGACCTTGGGTAAGGCTCAGAATCTAGGGACAGTAGGCCATGACCTGGTTGCATAAAAATGTTTATTGACCCCTTGGACGGCACCGAATGGAACGTACCTCCGCAAAATGCGTGTCTACCTTTTTCCGCCATTTTGGGAGTCCATTCTTATACATACATTTTTATTTCCAAAATACGGACAGAACAGGCACATGTAAGTGCGCTGCCGGTCGTCAAATGGGTCATTAGCAAAAAATTGTGCTGGACAAAAGTTGGCAGGGAACGAGTAACAAACAATATGCATTACATGGTATATTGGCTGGTAACCTGTTCTTCTGGTAAAGCAATATTTTATGTGCTAAGCAATTATTTGTGTTTAAAAGTTTTATGAAATTGGAGGCTTTATTATGTTGCCACTATCTGTGTTGAGTCCCCTGTCTTTATTACAGTAATATAATGATCTTCATTAACCAGACTATTTTCCCCTTCCACCCTCAGTCTGGTAGCTATGAGGTTTACAATCAATTTTACTCTAAGCACACACAATTTAAACAAGAAACGTGTGAAACTGAAATCATTAATTCTGACAAAGGCTCCAGTATAAACCAGTATAAACCTGTATGAACCAGCACAGACTGGTATGAACCAGTATAAATTGGTGGAGTATTTCTATTCAGCTGTATTGTTTGACAAAAATTATTCTTTTGCAGTGTACTGGGCAGTCATTCAACCACTTTCCACAAGGGGAAAGGATGTACAGTCAAGACCAGCAGCAGCAGGGGAGCTCTTCAATGTCCACAACATCCACCACCATGTCCAATCCCACCGCTGCCACCAACCAAGATCGGGAAAGCAACAGCAGCAGCGCTGGACCGTCAGAAGAATCCTCATCCATGGAGTCGTCCATGACCTTTTCCCCGTCTCCCAACAGCGAAGTAGACGAGACTCCACCTGTTTCAGACGATGCCTTTGACGATCCAGCCGGCCCTGAAGGAGATCCGGCCAAGTGGTCAGTCCAAGACGTCTATGATTTCATCCACACCCTACCAGGCTGCTCAGATTATGCTGATGAGTTCTTGAGGCAGGAGATTGACGGTCAGGCCTTGATGCTTCTCAAAGAGGACCACTTGATGACAGCAATGAACATGAAACTCGGTCCAGCTCTCAAAATCATCAGCCGAATCTACTCACTGAAAGAGAAAATTTAACGAGAGCCTTTACCACTAACCCCCATTCCGCTTTGCAGTACTGCGGAAAGTGATCTCCAAGTGGGAACAAATTTAAAGGGACATGGAGGCCAAGAACCAGGGAAGTGGAGGTCATGGCCTCTGTTTGTGGCCTCCCATGAAATTTCAGGCCAGGTGGTCTCTCTGTTATAGGACTCAAGAAGCAGTTTCAACTGCAATTAGTATCTTTTTCATACAATTATTTAAGTATTAATAATAATTATCTTAAAGGTCATAATAATAATTTGTCTTGTGAACTTGTGAGAATTGTTTAAGGTGTGTCTCTAGCAAGGAATTTTTCGCTCTTATCGATGTTAAAAAAACAGACATTCCCTGGAAAGGGGCACTTCCATTGAAAGACAAAAAAGTCTAGGGGGACATTTTGTAAGACCTTAAGCGCGTTCTTAGAAAAAATTCCACGTCTTGTGTTTTGTTATAGTGGTGTCTAAGATTTTGATGTTCTGCATGTGTATTGTGCAGGAGAGATGGTCCATTTTGTGTTGATAGAGTTTGAACAGTTATAAACTCAAAACTTTAGACATTTTTTATTTAGATTGTAGCAAGTGGTGGAATTGGTACTGTAGAGTAAACCACCTTAAATTATTAACATGTTTAGATTTTAATATTTACTTTTTGTTTACATTCAAGGTATGTATACATTAGCAGAAGCGTCTTTTAAGTACGTGTACGTACATTGCTGTACGATTCTATTATTGGATTTTATGTTGTTTATTGCGAAGTTGGGTTTAGTTGTAATTTCGCTTTACACAGTACAATCACTTTTAGCATGTGGGCATGTGTGACAGAATAACAACACCAGAACTTGAGTCTGGTGTACTAGACCGCTCCATGCAGAGTATTCAACATACATGTGTCCTAAATCCTATTGCAATGATTGCTCTCAGCATCTGATGAATCAATCAGTCAAACAAGAAATTGAGGGGGGCTGATAAATCTGTCCAACAAGAAATTGAGGGAGAGCCATCATAACATGGCAGTTACCAGATTCAGATTTGTTACCTTGCGGAAGGATACATGGGGGTGTGGGAACTCGTTGGTTAAGGGGGGTAGAGGGATTGATTTGCCCAAAACTTTACACGCGTAAAAAGTATTTTTTGCTCTGTCAAATTGTTTTTCTTCTTGCTGTGCTCAAATTTTTCCCACTGTTTTGCAAAATTTTTTGGAGGGCAGTTGCACCCCACCACCCCCCCCCCTCCCGCCTCCCTGGAAGGATTTATTAATTTGTGCTGTGACATTTTTGATGATGCACATTATTAACTTTTATTTCATGGACTGTAAATGTAAAAGTAGACTAGTACAAAAGGTTGTGGTACCAGACCCTTTTCATGGTGCAGCCATCTTGTTTTCCCCCATTGGAACCAATCTAATCAGAGTGAGGCTTGATGGTCAAATTAGTATGGTGCCTTGCTCAGTAGTATTGTTGATTGCAGCATGAAAAGGGTCACACTAACATGTGTTGTTTGTTTGTTTGTTTTTAACACGCAAAGCTTGCCAATTTCATTCATTCTTTGAGGAATTTAGACTTTTGTTATTATTAAAAATGCATCGTAATCGTGCATGTGACTGTAAATCTACATTTTTTTATCATGGAAATTATTATTAGCGTTGTCTGTGTCACCATGGGAACTACAATTGTTATTTGTTTACTTGAAGAACGGTGTTTATTTTGTCATCATCCGGTGCCGTCTCCCTTAAAGGGAAGGTACACGATTGGTAATCACTCTAAAAGTTAATGGCAATAAAAACTGACTCGGTTAGAAGTACAGCAACTTTCGATAGTATAAAGCATTTTGAGAAATATTTCAATTCAAAATAATGTGAATATGAAAACATATGTCAGATTTTATCCCCCCAAATTTGAATCTGAGAAACGTTTCTCAGATCGTGTATTCCTATTAGGGATTATTCTTTATGCGTAGACATAATCGCTGCGGATTTTGGTGATATTTCAAAAACGCGACCACCTTTTGAAATGAAATTTTCACAGGCTAGTTTTATTGTATAATATCTACATTTATATAGGATTAAAACAATCAAACGGTCCCAAACCCAAAGGTTTACTTTGCCTTTAAAAAGATTGGCTGTCAGTGTTACTTCAGGCCCTTTTCAGTCCTCTACCTCTGATCGATGATGATTTGCAGACGGGGGCTGTTAAGCAGCAAACATAACAAGACATGTAAACACCCTGAGGCAGACATTAAACACGGCATAGTCATTTCATCTTAAAAGGGACACATTTACCATCGGATTGGGCGCTGTGGGCTTAAAAGCATTGTTATGAAATCAATATGGTTGGAAAGATGTTTTAAAAAGTATGGAGTATAATGATTCACACAAAATATCCCTCGAAATTGTGTGGTTTTTCCTTTTACTTTGTGAACTCACACGGTCCGTAATTCTTTGTCCTAAATTTGGTTCCAAAATTGCTGAACGTGTCAGTGCCTGCTTCCCTTTTAGAGGCCGCCTCCTCTCTTTTTTTTTAAAGAAATAACGATCTCTGACGAAAAAAATTAATTCTAAAATACATAACATCGTATTTTTTTTAATTTTTTTTTTTTTACTTTAGTACAAAAAAAGCGTCGGGCGGCAATAAAAAATAGTGGGGAAAAAACATATGTTTTCACTGTTTTCAAACATGGGGTTTTGGACGCGCGCGATAAAGACTAATTGTTTTAGTCATTTCCTAAAAACTATAGCATTTCAAGCAAAAATATTTCAAGGGAAGCTTCCCACCATGACTATTTTTATACCATTATGTGCAAATCTGTGAACCTTTATATTTTCAATCTTACCAATGTTGTACACACCCTTTAAACAAAATATGCAATTAAGAGATCAGGAAGGTAATTTTCGTGGTTGGTTTTTCCATTTAGCTGTCAGAGAACTCAACTGGAATAATGAGCCGGCATTTATTGGAACCACCCTCGCGTCGTCGGTTGCCTTGGTTTGCGTTGGCAATAATTATGATACTATAATTACTAGCGCGGTATTTTTCTTCCCAATTTGATTTAATTGACGGCCAGGTACATGCCTAATGTCCCCATTGAAAGATCGCAGGCGATGTCTACTTTACAATAAAAGAGACTGCTACTTTTTTTCTTTTCTTTTTTAACCTCCCCCTTATTGACGAGGATAGCAAATATTGATCTAGGGATGTAGAATACAATGGTAGCTTTTATTAGTATCTCCTACTTTGTGCTTACATTTACTGTCACCTTTTGTTACACCACTTTTTTATCAAAATGCCCACACCGTCTTCATAAACATGTTGATAATAACATCATGCCAAACCGATGAGATAGAGCTGACGAGCAACGGGGTAAACGCAAAGCAACAGTTGCAATTTTCAGTAATTTTGATTGATTGTTTACGGATTGGTTTTTAACATTGTGGCTGTTCCTTGCTTTAACTCTACTCAGTGTATGCTCCTATACGCATTAATATTAGGAACCAATCAGAAAACAGGCCGAGTGGAAAATGAGGCACATAAGATAGTAGAGCCGGACGATCTGTGCCAGCTACAGCTCACATGACGACATTGTTGATGTCACACCAATAATGTTTAAATTCTAAAAACACTTTTAAACTCACGAAGTGCACATAGGCTGGATCATCTAGACTAGTTCTATAATAATATAATGTTTCTACTAAAAGCGCTTCCAGGCCAGCTCAACTATGAACAACACTGCCAGTGAAAGCAACAGTACAACGATTATTCCTAGTATAGGTCTAGACGTAGAATTGAGCTACGCACTATACTATATCGGCCTGTTGTGTACTTTGCCTACATGTCTAGCATACATCTTAGTGTTAATCCTCATTTTGAAGCACCGTTGCCTCCATGACGTTTCAAACTTCTTCCTTGCAAACCTGCAAGTTGCTGGGCTCCTCTTCAATGTATGCATCCTCGTTTTTTGCCTGTTTTCTCGAACCACTTCGACTGACATAGCACCCCTGACCATCACTGGGCTGACAGGGGTGTTTCAGTTGACGATTGGTGGATTTTGCGTCAGCTCCGTAGTGGTTGGTGCTGACCGGTATTATAAAATCGCCAGACCGATGCGCTACATGCAATTGGTCACAAATAAACTAAGTGTTTACGTCATTGTTGGGTTGTGGAGTGTTCTTGTCATTCTTGTATTCGCTTGGCAAGTCGTGGCACTTGCCACAGTGGGATTTCAGTTGTCCTCAGCAGAAGAAGAATTGAAAGCCGAGGTAAACCTGAGCTACAGGTCTTTGATGATTTTCGTGGACATCGTGGCTATTCCTTGCTTTATTATAAAGACATGGCTATGCGTGGGCTTGGTCCGAATCGCCAGAGCTCACAAACGGAGAATTCGGGATGAGATACTGGCCCTGACAGTCGTCTGCAACCGCCGAGAAGGTGACCCTTCGACAATCAACTCTTCATCCGAAACGCAGCAGAATGATACCGCATGTCCGACACTTAGGCCTCGTCAAAACGCACACAAAGAAATACATTATTTCCTGACGTATGTTTTTCTCTTTGTAGTGTGTTGGACATCGTTTATCGTAGTGAACAACATCAGTGCATTTGGCAGCCTGGGTAACGTCTCAGTAGAAACCTTCTTTAATCAAATTAGTACCCAGTCTCTGCCCCCACTAACTCAAGTATTTTTCGGGACGATTTTTTTGACATACTCACAGTCTGAACATAGAATAGTTCTCGGTGAGATTCTGCTTTCTTTTCGGGCGAAGTTTTATTGCTGTTCATAGTTTTATTCCCTCCATGGGCTTGATAACGATTTAAATTTGTAATGGGTAAACGTGACCATTTAGTAATAGTGCGTCAGTGTGCTTACGGGTTGTAGCTCAGTCAACCTGTTTTTCATGTGAAAAAGCTTCGCCCTATTTTACATTTCAACTTAGTTCAATTAATAATTGGTTTTCTCGCCCAATTTCAACAAAAACTCATTCAATTTAACACCCGGCTCATTCAGTTTCGTTTGAAATTAATGTTCCCTTGAATTGCATTAGCATTATAAACAGACAGAATGAGTAGTTCAACTTCAACGCATTCACTGGTCATCATTCAAATTCATTTAGTCGCAAAGATTATTCAATTTCGCAAAGACCATACAGCAAGAGGCTGGTCAACTATTCAACTTCATCAAGTTGCAAATAAATATAAACTCAACTATAAAGATTGGTGAAAAGTTGTCTTGAATGTCCATTATGACTGAAACAAACCTCGATGATAAGAACGAAATCACTCACGGTGTGCACAATAAACAACATTGAATGCTTTGGTTTCTAAAAAGAAAATTAGGTATAGACATGCGTGTTAAGAAACTGAATTAATTTCTGCTTAAATTGACCGGGAAAACCTATGCTAGAAAGCATAAAGAAAATTACGATTTACGGCGTCGTGGCGGTATACTACCGCCCGTCTTATATGGCGGATTCTCCCTCGGCCAATTTTGGCATTAAAACTTCATCGCTTCAACACAGGAATAAGTGTCATGATTCGGACTCAACATGTTACGATTCGCGCCGCTAAAGTGTCTCCGGTTTTTGAAATTGCACGCCGAGTAAGTGGGGACTTTGATATCATTGTACTTCTTGTTCAACTACCAGTGCACAGTTGCTGTTGTTCATTTTGGGGTTTTTGAAGGATGATCAATTTGAAGAAACACTGGCTTATTATCAAAATCGAGTATTCGTGATTGCTAATTGTGTATGCTCGTAAAGAGAGCATTGTTGACTGTACGTGGACCTTACGGTACTTTGCAGCAGTGTGCTTATCATCTTTCAGTGTACAGCCTACATGTGGCATAGTAGGAAGGGTAACCTGAACTTTGGCGCCTTATGCGTTGTGAACGAGCGAGACCTAATGGAAAAACGCCGCAAGAAGAGCTAGAGCGCCCTCTTTTGAGAACATTCCTTTAGTTACAAGATGTCAGCCCCCTTGGTGAACCGCACGATGTTCTCTTTAGCAAAGATAATGGACAAGTTTTCTTACTTTCGTGCCATCTCAACAAGATGTAATTTGCCAGGAACAGTTACTTCAACCTCAACAGATGTGCTTAACAGTGGTCCAAAAAACAGATGTTCGCTTCAAAAATGGTAAGATTAAAAAGAGTAAATAAAAATAAATTACACTTACAGCATTTCTTTTTTAATTTTAGTAAAACTTGCACGGGATGCGTTGCAATTGGGTTGGGTTGACGGTTTTTTTTTGGGGGGGGGGCAGGGGGGGGCCGCAGTTCCGATGATCGTAACCTTACTGTACTTTGCTCAACACTGAAAACTATACAATGGTCAACCTGTCCCATGAGTTGATGATTAAGCATATCAAACTTGCCTCAAACTTTCTTGAAATATTGAATGGCTTTGCCTTCGACTTGAAAAACTATGCAGTTGCACACAACATCAAAGTATACATTACAATACAACTTACAAGATTATGTATTTAATCATTTAATGCCACTCTGTTAGTTTTTTTGGACCGTCTGCCACTATCACCCTATCGGATATTTAGAGCAAAACACTTAACCACTCGGGGTAGAGTCCTAGAAATTGACTATTATTAGTATTACTAATATGAGTTTCGTTCTGCTATTTCTCGTGTCCAAGAACCTCATATATGTTATAATTTACAAAATCCTATTCAAAACTTTTTGCCCTTCACATTTGCATGCCTACAGTTCTTTTTGAAAGAAATTTCTCTTTGGAATGTACAGATCCATTTGTTTTTGCAGTCCGATGATTTCATATTTCAAATTTCTCTCTGAAAGAGTATCAAGCAAAATGATATTTTATGCCATTTGAACGTGAGGTTAGAGATTTGTAACTTTTTTCCCACTTCCTATCTAATTAGCACGTGAGTGCATCACGCAACTCAATTTGACCTTGGAGCCCCTATTTAGGGAATGAAACAAATGGCCCAGTGACCGGGGTAATATAGTCTTCGAGCAACATCATGCATTGCATGAAGCGACACTACAGAACGGATTTAAGCACTATACAATGTTCATGCCACAATATTATTAATATTCATATTTTTCTGCAGTGCTGCACATGCCAGGCATCAGGGGCTCACATCACATCATCAGCAGCCGTTAAACACTCTTTCAGTCGTCAGTAGCCAACGGAGACAACTTCATACAAGCCCATTACGCCAAGGCCTTGAAGAATTCTTTGACGATCCGAAAAATTACGGAGAGCCTGACGTGAAAGCAGGTATAAGCCAACAGAAAAGACGTCATCAGCCATCATGATTGTCAAGGACATAGATTAATCCATTTTAGGCTCAGTTTCTGACTGTGTGGACCTACTACAGGCCTTACTGCCACCCAAAATACTTGGCAAAAGTCTGATGTATTTTAGACCACATGAGGGCGCTTCCAACAACAAATTTTCTTGCATCACAATTTAAGTTTTATCTTTTTTTGACTGTGTATGTTGTTTTTTTGTATCAATGGCAAAATAAATAATAACAACAATGACAAAAAAAACAGTTTGTTGTACTGGTTTCATGTAAATTTGGTCCACACTTAAATATGGTCCACAGTATTACAGGCTGGTATAGTTTATCTATCACACAAAATCACAGTGGATGATATTGAATGGATCAAAGAGTAGGAGGGTTGACTGTGTACTGTGTAGATGCATTCACTACATGATCTCATATTGCAGGCTAGCATAATTTATGTATCATCCAGCATGTTCAAAACTACAGTGGACGACATTGATTGGTCACCCAGTGGGAGGGTTAAATAATATTAACAAACCCACTTCCGCTTACTACCATTAGGGGAACCGTACTTTGCATTTGTTTGGTAAGAAATCACAAACTTTTTGTGTGAATTTTGTTTTTCAGGGAGACATTGGGAAATTGATGACTTCCGACTTAAAGACAACGCAACGCTGCATAAACTTTGGTAAGATTTTAAAGATGCTGAGTTTGCATTGGGGATAAACAATATTATTTAAGTTTTACCCAAAGATTTTTAAAGATCAAATCCAGGCCTGCTATGCACATAGTTTCATGCAGGTACCAGCTACCTTAAAACTGATACATTGTCTGCGCATTCAGGCCTACGGGTGGTATGCGCATGCACGCCGCACCATCTGTCCTTGCCAAAATAACAAAAACAACACAAGCAAAGAAAACAGTTGATTTGATAGTTCCCTCAAAAGCCCAGTTCAAACAGAACTTTTACACAACAATGTACTTTTTTAGTGGCCATTTATTCACTAGATCACAGTCACAGAGCAGGTGATTATATCACATGTTAATACAAACACCCCCGCTCCCATGTGACCGGTCTTCGACCAATCTTCAACCAATCAGAGTGCATAAACTCTCTGAGGTGGTTATTAATGTACCTTATATACATGTATAAATGTTGATTATTTTATTTCCTTTTTTCAGGTACGTACTGTTAAAGGAAAAGAATATGTTACTTACACTGGAGGCTGAGGCATGGAGGCAAGACAGGTTCATGCCAGGCCAAGGAAGATTAGAAAAGGTTAGCCCCATGTTGTTGTTGTTGCCTTTTATATTTTATTTAAAGACAAATTTCAGGATTTGTAACTATTGAAACAAAATATTGATTACAGTGTTTTCATTTTCTTTTGGCTCTTGTCAGTGGGCGTGCTCAGTGGTCTAGTGGTTAAAGGTAGGACCATAGAGTGGTAAATACTCAAAAAAGTTATGGCCATAAAAACTGACTCGGTGGGAAGCACTGCTGCTGTTGGTAGTATAAACTATTTTGAAAAAAGGATTCCCTTTGATTTTACCCAAAAAACATTTGAGACCTGAGAAACGATTCATGCATGAATCGTTTCTCAGATTACTGAGGGTTGGTATTTGTTCGCGAATGCTGCACCCAGAGATGCGGTTGGTACCCGCTGTCACCTCGCTAAGTGTGGATGGCTTAAAAGCTATTGATGAAAATACTGACAGTTTTTGCTGTTTTCTCAACAATTAGACACTGTATTCAGCCGAAACTTACACAAGTGTATCTTTCTTGATAATTTTGCCTATAAATCAGCATTACGTTGACAAAAAACCCTCTATGACCTTACCTATAAGATACCTGCTCTAGAATGCGGGGGTTCATGGGTTGGAATCCCACTCAAGTAGTATGCTTGTGGATTTTGTTTTCTTCTGCAGGATGTCTTTGAGCATACAGTACTTATCACATATCTGTGTATGGCTAAACCTAAAATTATTGTTTTCATTCAGTTTAATTTGATGAAAAAAACTTTTTTTTTTGCAAAGGTGGAAAAGTCCATGAGGAACATACAGCAATTGATAAAAGAACGGAATGAGGCCCTGACTGAGCTGAGGACGGGTCACAAAGAGGAACACCCAGGCAAGATGGTGTACACACCGTTCGGATATATGCGTTACCTGAAACCAAGGGAGCACCACACTCCAATGTACCTCAACAAACATGTAAGTAATTTACCCCACTTCACACATTTGGTGCTCGATATGTGCCATGGTGTACCCCCCCCCCACTTCCAATTGTGTCTTCATTGTGTTCTGGGAATCTCAGGAATTCTTTAGAGGATTTTAGGGGGGGGGGGATACTTCTGTACAAGAGGAAAAGAGTGTGTTAAGTTAGGGGAACATTGGGGGGGGGGCATGGTATAACTTCACCCCCCCCCCAATCCTTACTCTTGTACCTCAGAATGACCTACCCTTCTGAAGGAACTAAGTGTTATTATTATTATTTATGGTTTTTTCTCCCAGTACCAGCGGAAGCGTTACGTCTATGCGCCGTACGTGCGAAAGATCATGGGAAAATGGATGGAACAGGAGCATGAGAAAAGGAAGAAGGATAATAGACGACGTGTAAATATTAGCAGGAAACTCAAGAAGAGATTCCCAAACGCCGATGTTTGGCAAAACAATTGATACCGGTATTGCCAGCTGATATTTCGTCTCCCCCCCCCCTTTTTTTTAAAGCCGATATATGGTTGCAGTTTATCTTGCATTGTTGCCAGCTGATAATTACAGTCTGTCCCTTTTCAGCGTTGCGCTTTTCTCTTTCAGTTTGTAAAAAAAAAAAGCCATAGGTTTACAGACCTGCCAACTCTCCCTGATTCCGTAGAAAGTTCCCCGTAAGTAAACCATTCTTTCAACGGCCTGATAAACAAATTTGAAAATCTCCCTGATTACGGAACTTTTTTTCCCTATTATGTTGAATGTAATTGTAAATATCTCCCTGATTGCAAGATGCAATTGCTGGCAGCTCTAGATTTAGTGTCATTCCTGAAGATTTTTGTTGGCTGTAATTTTTAGACACATACAGCACCAAAATATCTATTCGATATGTGGTTTAAGTTTAACTTAAACTCATGCCAGCTTTAAGCTTAGCCCTTTTCTCTTTTAGTTTATAAAGAGTAAAAGTTCAATGTTTATAGTGTCGGTCCTGAAGATATTAGTACGTTGTAATTATTAGATACATACAGCATCCAAATATCCATATATGCCAGATACATGGTTACAAATAATCGTGAAGTGTTGCTAGGTGATATTTTATGTTGTCAAGTTTTAGATACACAGCACCAAAAGAGCCACGCAGCAAGTGACAAGTTTAAAAATGACAAGTGTCACACAACGTCCTTAAATTATGAAAATTATCACATGTATATATTTATTTACAATCTTTACATTTTCTCTCATAATTTTTGTGGTGAATAAAGCATCCTCCTAGTAAATAAAATCTGCTTGATCGTTTATATTATTGTTATTATCATTATTATTTTATGCAAGTTCCCCCAAAACAAGGCTAAAAGCAACTCTTGGTAAAACATTTAAGATGAAAATAAGTCAGGGGAGCTGAAGGTAGGAACTGGTATGCCTCTTAAGACGGTCTAGACTGTAGGATGGAGGGAAACATGCACCAGGCAAGGAGTTCAGTACGTGGAAGAAAACTGTTGGAATGGCTCTTTGTTCTACATCTCGGCAAAAGCACGAGTGTATGGGTGAGAAAAAGCAGAAAGCCTGGTGTGACGCTCAAACACCCTGATGGTCAGACACTGGTGGCACATTTACCATGAAAATATCTGTAGAAAAGACAAGAGGCTGGTTGCAGACCTCGGTGGGAAAACTAATTTGTGTAAGTTTAATTAAAAATGCCGCAGTATAAACCAGGTTATCAAATTAATTCCATACACCAATGCTGAAGATTCTTTTCAACTTTAAAAGTCAGAATTCTGTGTACAAACCCTACCAGCCCCTTTCACACTGTACGAATTTCCCTAGACCTTTTCACACTTTGAATTTTTAACGCTTGCAAACTCCGGAAAGAAAAACGATTCCCGATAAGTAGTTGTCCCTGCTTGGGAGTAGGGTTGTGCCAGATATAACTGCAGGGTCAGCATCTTGGGTGTGTATTTTTCCCATAAGAATAGCATCAAGTGTGAAACCTAACATGGGTTGGCAGTGGGGTTAAAATTCCCCATGAATTTCCAGGAGTTTTGACCTTGAGAGTAAAAAAACTTGAGAACAGTGGAAACAAAGTTGTTTTCACTACTTTCTTGTGACTCGGATAGAAACAACTAAGCTTAAACTTTTACAGGTTTGTTATTTCGAATGTTGAGTAATAAGTCACAAGGGAAACTGACTGGGTAAATTTTAAATAGTTTGGGGTTGAACAAAAAAACATTGACTAGTTTTGTTATTTCATGTGTATGTTGGGTCTCATAAAGTGCGGATACCGATCTTTGACCAGTGCCAATCTCGGCAGTGTGCTTTAAAAAATTAACGATTTACAATTAGTTAAACTCATGCCAATAAAGGAAATAATTTATATAGATAGAATCCGGAAATATCTTACAAAAAAAGCCATCATTATCAGAAGTTAAAATTTGGTGCTATAGATAGTTCCCAGTAGACGCCATCTTTACGGGCAAATTGCATTTTGGCTTGCAGGTGCGTCAAATGCTCAAGTTATTAACGCAGCCGCGTTGTTCACTGACCAATCCTGCAATGAGTTTCGTGAAATGCACGCGTGTTGCACGCCGTTCTCACACGAAACGCATGACTGTTTGTTCTAAACTGCCCGTAAAGACTGCCACGTTATACTGCAACCTATCTATTGCAGGAGAACACTTTGGCTTTCTTCATGATTTCTTACATGGAGAAACAAAGCATTTCTTTTCATTATGATCCTAAGTTTAAATACAAATTTGGAACGATTTACTTTGATCCAAAATAACATGTAGCCTATGTTAAAAGTATAAAATATATTTTGCAGTTAAATTTGTTCAGCGTCATAAATGCGTAAATGTGATTGACTAGTTGTGATTTTTGAGAAAATTTTGTGAAAATGCTAACCTTTCACCTGATACAAAACTTGATGCACAAAAAACAAGGTAAATACAGCCTGGGTGCACTATTTGGGGGCAGGAAAGCGCCCTAGACTTTTACACCATGTCTGATATGTAGCAAAGGTAAAAACAAAACACTTAAATGAGTAATTGTTGCTATCCAGCATTATCGTACAATACCAGCAGCCATGTAAAAACACCTGTCATGTTACAAATGTGTCATGCATTGTGTTGGCATCATGCATTGTGTTGGCATGATACACAAAACTATTTTTATGTTTTTCTTCGCTTTGAGTCATCATCTGTCAAAATTTGTTTTGTTTTTATTTTAATTGAGTCTTTCGGCGAAAAATTGGAATATGCAACTTAACAGGAAAGTGTGTACCTTTAACACCTCTAAAAAATATATTCATAGGAGAATGGACACCAGGGACAAATTTCATAAAGCTGCTTAAGCACAAAAAGTAGCTAAGCACAAAACAATTGTGCTTACCAGAATAAGATTACCAGACAATATACCATGTCACATGTACTATCTGTGACTGGTATCCTGCTTATTGTTGCTTAGCAGAACATTTTTAAGCAAAACATTTTCTGCTTGAGCAGCTCTATGAAATTAGGCCCTGTTGATGAACCTCGTCAATTTAGTGCTACCACCAGAGTGGCATTCCGGGGATTTTAATGCAGATTGCCTTCTGGCACTTCATGCAACACGTTCCTGGTGGGGCACGGTGCCGCAGTCACGTAACGACCGAGGCCACACCAAACTCATCGTTGAGTTTACCGAGATCGTGGTCATCGGCGGCTTTGTAGAGGTCCATCCGTCCCAGGAGAGAGATGGTCATACGGAGCGTACTCCAAATGTTCTGCGACATGGTTGACCTTTCACCTTGTGGACCGATTCCCCTCTGTTGCATATTCAGTGCTGCTAGGAAGTGTTCAACTGCCTCTCTGTATCGAGGAACGATAAAATTTAAAATATTTATAGAGTGCTTTATGCAAGGGCCTCGAGGCGCCTCACAGATAAAAATCAAAAGCAAAAAAGTAAGTAAAAAGTAAGCCAAAATACAAGTTACAAGAAACAAGTAAGTAAAAACTATAAGCAAAAAACTCTTAGCCTATACATACAAGTACTAGAAACATCATTTTAAAACTCAGCCAAGAGACAATTAGCTACAAATTATATCAGTTAAAAGGACAAAGTACAAAGTAGAAGTTTAGTTTCTGTGAGAAATCACTAAAGTCCCGTTTATACTTCACCGAAAGCAAATGCGAAGCTACTTTTTGTGGTGCTAACAACCCGTAGCTGTTGTCCAATCATGTCCAATTATGGCACAAAGAAACTCACTTCACTTGCATTTTATGTAAAATATGAACCAGACAATAGTGTTATTTGAAAGCTCTTCCTCTCACCTATTTGATGAATAAATAAAACGCGGTCGTGAGTATTGGCAGGAAGTGCCTGGTTTTGGCAAAGAGTGCCACAAAACTATAACAAACTACTTTAAAATTTAGGAAAGGGCTTTACTTTAGTTGATGCCCCTCCCCTCCCCCTTCACACTATCAAGATGCTTACTTGTGTGCTCCAAGGTTGATACAGCTGATGCCTAGGTTATAACGAGATCGGATAAACCCTGGAGAGATTTGCAATGCATGATGGTAAGCGTCTACAGCCTCCTCGCTCCGGCTGCCGTTGGCCAGCGTTGCTCCAAGCTTGTTCCACAGGAGGGCGTCCTACAATGTCACGATAGAAAGATGGGAGGAATCGAATGAAAGTGTATTTAAAAACAAAGAGATTTTAAAAGTAGTCATATATTTCTCAGTACTTAAAATACAAATATGCCTTGAATTTAATGACAACTACATCACATTTATTAACTTATTCATTTATTTTTTTTTTTCTGCTGATTTTTAAATGCTAAGGTGTGTGTGGGGGTTCATTTTTTAGTTTTTGTTTTTCATCTGTGTAAATTAATGTAAAGCCCAGTTCATACTTCACACAATTGGCAAATTGATAAGTCTTCACGTTAAGTCTACACCAGGTTTTAATGTTTGGTTTTTTAACATTTTTAAACTTACATTACACTTTGTTGTGTCTTTCTTAAGTCTTAATTTTGCATTGTTGCTTTTTTAAAGTCATGCATGTTTTATTTCAATCATTTCAATTATTTCCGCATCAATGCATAAAGGTACATTCACCCCAAATCAATTAAAATACGTTTAAAAGAAACTGGGACTAGGCCTACGGTTAGCCCGAACATTTGACGTCACACATCGAGGCTCATAAATAACGCAAGCCTTTAGAACCTGGCAGCAACCTGCCAGATGAACCTTTGACCTTGCATGCCATAGTATGGTATGTGTGTACACACACACAGGCACTCAGTAGCCTTTGAGGTATGGTGGACACTATACGAGTGCACTGTTTGGTTTGGGTGTGTCAGACAAAGTTACCCAAACAAAGTAGTGCCATAGTAACGTTTCCACTATATCTCTACTACTGAGCAAGTTCGGGTGGGCGACTAGAGTGACTAAACTAACCAGAAACAGTGTGACAGTGTGTGACGTACATGTAGCTCTCGAATTTACTAGATCGACCATGCTCCAGAGCATGGTCGAGCTAGCCAATCATCCTGTGTTCTATGGTTTCTAGTAAGTCTAGTCACTAGTCGCCCACCCGAACTTGCTCATAACTGTTAGTCTGGTAGTAATACATCATTGCATGTATGCCTATCCAATGAAACCATTGGGTTATCCAATGAAACCATTGGGTTTGTCAGACCAGTGCCTGTCTTTATCCTTATAGATAAAGACAGGGAACCAGTCTAGGCAGAGCCTATAATACACTTAGAACATACAGATATGCACAGATGTGGATGGGATTCATTAAATGAGCACATTATTATTATTACATTATCATTACTATACAACAATCAAAATGACCAACAGCTACAGCTGACACTTAATAATACAATTAAAATAGAAAAGTACAAACATCTTTAAAAGTGCATGACAAAAGTAATTAATAAACAATGATATGAGCTAAATTTGTTAATGGGTGTAACTGAATCAAAAACAAAACAACAATCACATAGTAAAATCAAAGTTAAAACCAATTAAGGCAAGGAATACATTGCACCAGAATGTTGTGGGTGATGAAACATTAAATTATGAAAATAGAGGAAAAGTGTCAATTTCTGCACTGAAACATTGTCTTGTCAGTGCAACAATACTGCATTTATGTTACACTTCTTGAGCCAAGACTAGACCTGGAACAGCTTGTCGTGTCACTAGTCCACCAAATTTTTCACCGGTCCATACATAACATTTTTATAGATTGTCTTTCAAGAAGCTTCGAGAGGCAAATGAACTAGACGGACAGACCGCTTGGACAGAATATTTTCAACTGGTCCCCACAAGTTTTAACTTGCATTTGGCCGATAGAACACTGTTAAGGGAGAACACAAGTCCTGGAATTACAGAGAGGCCATGATCTCTGTTGCCCTGATCTTGGTATCTGTGCCCCTTTAACTTTTTTTTGTAAATGCTACGATTTCCACTGGAAGTGCCCTTTGCAAAATGAAAATACCCTTGCCCTCTCAAAGATGAAATTCCAGGCCTGAAACAATGCTCATCATATGTGAGGAAAACCTAATCCACATACAAGGCTCCGATCCGAAGCAGGATTCGAACCAGGGTCCTCAGAAGTGCAATACAGTCAAACACGCCAACCCGATGGACTCAACTTACCTGTGGTCTTACAGACAGAGCCGTCTTAAAGCAATCCACTGCCTTGTCGTACTCTTGAGATAAATTAAAGAGAACTCCGAGACCGCACTGCACGTCAGCGTCTACATCGGTCGGGGAAGTCTGAGCTGTTTGGATGAATAAGTCTTTAGCGTGACTGTGAAGAGCACTGTGGAAGAAATGTAAATAAACATGAAATCATGAGTGTATTTAGTAATCACTCTTTTGACGTGTTATAATTAGTCTTAGAGGATGACAGGGGATTGGGGCAATTAAAGATGATAGACTCTGGAGAAGATGATGATGATGAGCATAAAGACGAGAGCAGGATAAGAACCAAAATAAGAGTGTACATTTATAATGCGCCATGTCCCTCACAAATGACACTCCCGATACCAAATTATCCAATGAGGTGGAGAATGTTATTAAGAATGACTTTATGAAGGGAAGCAACCTTAACACAACACCTGGAAAGGGATGCAAGTTGACGTGGCGCATGTTGAAACACCAGGGCGAACCCCTTCTCTGTACAATGAATGTACTGGATTCTTTTGGGGATGAATGCAAAATTAAACAGGTGATAACTCAAGGTTAGCCTCAAGATTTTTTTAAAGGTTTTCTGAGGTTATCCAGGTGTCAACCTTCAAGTTACCTCGAGTTACCCCTTAATTTAACTTTGCAATTCTCCCTTACATCCATAAACAACACACGGGACCTCCGGCTTTACGCCCCGTCTGGAGGAAAAAGCCATTAAGGTTTAATGTCTTGCTCATATAAAAAAATTGGGTGCAAAACTTTGTTCCTAATTTTAGCTGATATGTCTCATGATTTCGAAACACAAAACAACTGTGTAAATCATTCAAAATGTATCTGCATCTTCTACAAAATGAACTAAACTTGTAAAAACACATGAAAACAAATCACATTGAATGTTATCTAATGATTTCTTGGCACACTAGATAATCCTGTGACATTCCGTGGACTGAGAACGGAGGAAACGACTCAATGTTAAATTGTGCGAAAATTGCTGAAGGGTTAAAACAGTATGTACATGTAGATGACGTTATTGTTAGCCTTAAGACTAGGGCCTGAATTTATAGAGCTGCTTAAGCACAAAAAGTAGAGCAACAACAAAATTATGACTACCAGAATAAGGTTACAAGCCAAAATACCAAGGCACATGTACCGTCTGTGACTGGTACCCCGCCTATTTTTGCTTAGCAGCAAAATTGTTAAGCAATATTTTCTGCTTGAGCAGAGCTACAAAGCACAGTTTTCAGTCAGTCATGAGACTTGTTCATTCCGGGCCCAATTTCACAGAGATACTTAATTTTAAGCACAGAGAGTAGCTTAAAGCGCAACAAAATTATACTTAAAAGAATAAGGTTACCATCCAAATTTCCATTATCACATGTGCCATCTGTGACTGGTATTCTGCTTACTTTTACTCAGCAGAATATTTTAAAGCAGTAATTACTGCTTAAGCAGCTCTTTGACACTGGGCCCTAGTGTTTGTCTTGACACTCTGTGATCTCATTTCCGGACCTTTATGTCTTGACTACAACATTGGTACAGCAATTGTAGATGATGACAATGATGAGGATGCAGAAACTTACTGCTTTACAATATGACATTTTGACATTGTGCTGTGTATATAAATGCAGCTGCAACAAGTGTGACTATTTTGGACATGATAAAATAACATCTGAAAAAAAAATTGGAAATGACAGAAATTTTCCACTACCCCTCTTTCACCTTCTTTTGTTTCGAACAAATTCAGACATCGATCTGAAACATAAATCAATAATCAAGTAATAAACCACAAGGGAAACTGACTGGGTAAACTTTAATTAACATTGGGTCAGACAAAGAAAAATTGACAAGAGTGGGATTTGAATCTTCAACCTCTGGATTATAACGTGCCAACTGAGCCATCTTAGCCCTAAAGTTGTAGGCCTTCCTATGTTGTCAATATCTTTGTTCCGGGTGCCAGTCAGAAGCCATACAACCTGTAACTGCCGTATAGCCAGGGATCACACCAAGTTTACGATACAACCTAGGAAGCGGCAGCAGAGGGATCACCTTCAGGGGATGCACCTTTTCTCTCTGTAGTCAATTTTTCTTTGTTTAACCATTTTAATTAAAATTTACCTTCAGTTTCCCATTGTGATTTATTACTTGATATTTGAAGTAAAAAGCGCATCCCCTTTAGGTTCAAATCTTGCTCTAGTCAATTTTTCTTTGTTCAACCCAAAAATAAATTAATAAAATCTGGTCAAAAAAAGACCTTCAATTCTCTCAAGATCTGATCATAGCTTGGGAAACAAACAGCAATATATAAATAACGAATTGCAAATTGTTGCAACTTGTTGTTGAGAGGTGATGGATCCAAGATGACTGGACTTTGAAAGAAAGAAAGCAATTAGCCACAAACAATAGAGACGTTTAAATTACATTTACATAAGTTTGCTGCCAAGGTCAAGTGTTTGACCCTTGTACCTCATCCAAGCTTCAACACGGCTAATCTTCAAGACTCTACCATTGCATTATTAGTAATCTTACCTGGATAGAAATGATGAAGTCCTAGAGTCAATCCGGCTCTCAGCTCCTTGCGCTTCATCTTTGACGAGATGTTTGTACTTTGGATTTGCTGCTAGCCAGTCCAGTAATGTCTCAAGGGCTTGGTTCTGAAGCGACTCATTTGTGTAACTCACAGCGAGACTCATGAGCGCCGTGAGGTTCTCCGGCTTCAATTCAAGACATCTACAAGAAACAAGAGACAAAGATGATTTTAATTGAAAGATTTCTAATGACCATCAGTGGGTTTCAGTTTTTTTGACAAATACAAATTAGAATATTGAGATACAAAAGACAAAGCAGTTCAACTTGGGGCCACTTTCATAGATCTACTTATCATGCAAATCTTTTAAGTAGCACTTGACTCACAGTAAAAGTTCCATTTAACGCATCTTAAGTTTGTGATTGTTTACACCAAGGGCTTGAATTTCAGTGGAACTTTGTTATTGTAATTGGGAGCAGGGTTTTGTAATAGCATACTACAAACACTCATTCTGGTTCATTTTGGAGGATTGAGGAAGGTTCCCCCAATGAAAATTCAAGGAGTTAGGGTTAATGGAAAAATAGAAGATTTTTCTTCACAAATAAACCGTCTGAGCAAATTTGTTTTATCACAACCAATTTTATACCATGCCTTTTGAAGACAAACTGCCTGCAAATTAAACAAGGAGAGATTTAAACGTCTTGCAGAATAATGGATGATTAACCAACATTTTGAAGACATTTCTTACTTTCTGAGGGCTGCTATTGCTGCTTGTTCTTGTTCGTTTTCGGCTTGAGTTGTTCCAAGGTACTGCCACGCCTACAAAAAAACAGAACAAGTGTTATTCTCAGAAATGACTCGTAGATTCACAGGGTGTGAGTACAATGAGATGGAAGTTTGTAGTACGAAAACAATTTCCTTTGTCAATTTGTGTGGTTCTGAAAAAAACGATGGTTTATTTACCGGAGTAAACCATTAGCGCTTTTGTAGGATCAGTAAACTAACTACAGAACTGTTTCAAATGTAGGAGACTCTGACTTTCTCTCACCTCCATATGCTCTGGATTCTTCTTCACTTCAGCTTCAAACAGCAATATTGCATTCGCTAAATCCCCATCCTTAAGCCGATTAAGGCCTTCCTCAAATGGATTAGGATGATCCGCAAGAGGATTCTCATCTTCAAATTCGTAAACCTGCCAGAGAAGAAAATGACATCAACAATTTCAATTCGTTGACGATAAGATAATAACCAAAAGGGTATACTATTCTGGAATTGTTAAGCAGAAAACTGTTAAGCAATGAAAATGGGGCCCAGGGCCCAATTTCATAGAGCTGCTTAAGCAGAAAATATTGCTTAACAACATGTGATATGGTGGTTTGGCTGGTAACCTTTTTCTGGTAAGCATAATTTTGTTGAGCTTATCTACTTTTTGTGCTTAAATGTAGCTCCATGAAATTGGGCTCAGTTCTTCCTGTCCTGTGCAATTATGACTGTATCTTCTGATAGGAGTTTAATGTAATTCTTTTGAGGGGGACCTCTAGTTTTCTTTCCATGTTTTGGCTGCCAAGGAAGGACTTTAGAAACTGCTTTGTCTTCCCTCCTGGCACAAAGACCGGCAAGTATCAGTGACTGGCTACAGACCCCTTGCATATGAGGTCACAAGCTCATCACAGTGCCCTCACTGAGGTCAGTGAAGACCTATCATTGGCTGAAAGTTGTGCACGGTACATATGTTCCCATTGTTTGACCTCAGCAATGGCGGCAAATGCATACTCAAGAGACAAAAGATAAAATTCTTGCCATTTCAGATGAATCTCTTACCGGGTCTTTCACGAGGCCCCCATTGAACTCTGTTAGCCAGGGGTGGTCCTCCGTTGGGCCCATATCTTCCCACTCCTTCTGTAACTTATTCCAGAAGTCTGCATCGGACGGCATCGTGTTCTCCGACGTGAACTCTTTGGCCCAGTTATCAGTCAGAAGTTCCTGAAAGCGAAAAACAGACAACAGACATCAAATGTTGGCTGTATGTTTACCTCAGACCTCAGTGGAAAAGTCTCACTGCAAAGCTATTTTCATGTCGTTCAAAGTTTGTAACATTCAACACGTCCCAAGTGATTATGTGAATTAAAGTCAGTTAAAGGGAGGGTCTAGCTATTGGGAATTACTCCAAAAAATTATGACCATAAAAACTTACTTGGTAAGAAGCGCTGCAGCTGTTCATAATGTAAAGCATTTTGAGAAAATTCCCTTTACTGGTTTTAGTGAAAGAGATTAAAAAACAATTAAGTCTGAGCATTCCAATAACAGATTATTCTTCCTGCATGGACAAATTATTTATAAAATAACCTTTTTCAAAAGTTCAAGGGTTGACCAAAATAAAGTTTGAGAAGTAAACTTCAAACTTGTGTATGGCTTGACTGCAGTCATTGCTTCTAGAATTTTGATAGAGGTAGTAGTACACAAATTCAGTACAGGGCACTGTTAGGATTAAGGAACTGGAAACTTGACCTCTCCGCTCGATCCAAATTGAACAGAGGTTAGATTTAGCAATATATTTCTGAGTGAAATGAAAATGTAAAACAAACAAAAAATCGAAGAAGGCAAAATGGGTAACATTTAATCAGAATGACTGTGTAAAGGTGTGATAATAAGTAAGCAGTTACTTGCCAGTTACTAGAAAAAAACCTTTTTAGAAAACAGAAGACACACATGCCACAAGAAACTGGTGTCATCAATAATAATAATAATACAGTGTTTACATAGTGACAAAACTCATTGAAAATTTTGTTTACAAAAAATTAGTTCAGGAAAGAATTACAATAGTACAAGGACCGCTAACAAAACTACAGGAACAATATCAAATATAAAAGTTATGTGATAAAAATCAAATATGAAAATCAAAAGGAAAGCAAGAATGATGACTAGGATGAGTTGAAATTAAGAAGCAAGGGCAAAGCAAGATACACATAGTAACAAGACGGAATGGATGTACACTGTATTGGTTTGCACTACCTGCTCGTTAAGGAAATCAGATGTCCATTCTTGGGCCAGCGGGTCAAACAGAGCGCCCTCTTTTGTCTTCACTTCATTCCCTTCAATTGTCACCTCCCCCTCCCCAAGTTTCTTCACAAATTTCACAAACTGTGGGTGGAAACAGGAGCCAAGGGTTTATGATGTGTTTTCAGTCCCAATAGATTCCTTGCATACAAAGTCTCAAGACCCCAACAGCGCCCTCACTGAGGTCAATAAAGACCTAGAGAGTTGTGCCCTGCAGCTATGGCTGCCAATGCAAGGGGTCTATTGCACTCAGATGTGACTCAGGTCACTTTTTTGATGACCTAGACTCAAAGTCATGATGGTCAATGACTCCAACTCAGACTCGGACTTGGACTTGGACTTGGACTTGACCATATGGACTCAGTCTTGAGACCCGGAGTCAATGTTCCTAACTTATTTAAAAGCTACTTTCTTGCAAAATATAGTAAAAATAGTGAACTTAAATGACTACCACTTTTCAAAGAGTTCTGAGCTTCAGTTTAACATTTCAACCACCTTCTTGCTAGTCTTTACGTCAGACAACGTGTATATCCACCAAATTCTTTTGGACTGGTCTACAGCAGAAGGTTCATTATTGCCACAACAATTTCTGAGCACCCCTCAATTGTTTTGCTAGCAGCCGGATGGCTTATGTGAATATGCAATCGGACATTGCATTGTGTAGCTTGCACACACACACCCAAAAAAAAAAAAAAAACAGACTCAAGAAAGAATGCTGACTTTAATAGAGTGAATGTTAATTGGCTGAATGGGTATGATGATTTGTTAATGAGAAAATGCAAAAGTGTGGTTTCAAAACCACAACTCCAGATGATTCATTCAAAACCCTTCTACTCTTGGTAACATTACAGGCCAGAAGTTACTCAGCAGCCACAGAGTCCTTGGCCTCTGTTGCCCTGGTCTTGGTGCCCCTTTAAGTGTTTTCAATAGACTTAAACTCTTTTTTAAAGATATTTCAATCGAAGTGGCCATTGATAAATGAAAAATAGCTTTGCCCTCTCTAAGATGACATTACAGGTCTGCCTTGGAGGCGAGTTGGTCCAACAAAGAATGACCCGATTATACCTTCAGTCTGCGGTGATGGTTGTGGGTCCAACAAGGAATGACCCGATTATACCTTCAGTCTGCGGTGATGGTTGTGGGTCCAACAAGGAATGACCCGTTTATACCTTCAGTCTGCGGTGATGGTAGTGGGTCCAACAAGAATGACCCGATTATACCTTCAGTCTGCGGTGATGGTAGTTGGTCCAACAAGGAATGACCCGATTATACCTTCAGTCTGCGGTGATGGTAGTGGGTTTGAAAATGTCTGTCGGACATGTCGGAAGAAGCTCTGATGAATGCAAAAAAATAATCAACTTTTTAATATCTTATCCTGAAAACTGTCTCACCTCTGTATTGGCAAACTTTGGATCATCAAGTGTACCCATGAGTTGACTAGCTGTCCTGGCAAGATCGGAGCCACCCTCTTCCTGGAACTCAGCCGCCCTAAAAAAGGAAGAATTTTAAAAATCAATAATTGCACTCCCACAAAATAATAATAAGAATTATATTATTGGGAACAGCAAGAGTAATGCAAAAGACCCTCAGAGGATTGAAAGACACAGGTCGCAACCTGGAAAACTAGAGGATCAAATAAAAATCAATAATAATAACCAAGTAAGAACGGCCATATCATGAAATGCTAGATAAGTTTTTTCAAAGTTTTATTTTTGACAATCTCACCATTTCTCATCCTCTGGCCTTGTGAACTCTTCAGTCCTATATGGAAAGAAAATGGAGGAAATGAAAGAGGATAGTTGAACTGTATTGTTCAATTGATACTTTTAGGGATAAACACACAAATATTGCTGGCTAATGAATGTTGCAGCCAGTTATTTCTTTGAAATGTGGTTTTGGTCTTTCATTCTCTATTATTTGTCATTTATTACAATTTGTTTTCCATTTTTGTTCTTTTGTTGTCACTTCTCAAAGCACTCCCCTAACAGTCTTAATTTATTAGGACTGTGCCTCCACAGGTATCAATTGCATTATTCAATGTATACTTTTCAGTTTGGAAAAAATGTGCTACTGATTGCTTGATTGATTGATCGATTGACTGACTGATTAATTGATTGGTTGATTTGACTGATTGATTAATTGATGAACTAATAAAGATAAATTTCAGTGATATCATTTACAAATTGTGATTTTAATAAATACCCTCGCTTAATTTTGTCTTACCACAACTTATCTTCAGACTGTTCTAGATACTCCTCAGCCCATTTTGCATTTGAGGAGGACGGAATAACATCGGCACCTACTAAACAAAAAAAACAAAAACAACATCAAACACAATAAGCCAAGTATTTTGTTTTAATGTACGAGGTTTCAGACTTATAAAAAATTAAAAAACAATAACAACACAAAACCAACACTTGGTTGGCCTACAGTATTATCAAATTTGCCATTAAATAAAATCTTTCCCCAAAACCTCACTTTAAACACATATCCAGAATAATTGTCATAATCTTTCCAGGTTTCCATTACAAAAAAGTACATTGCTGTTTGTTTTCTCCAAAATTACATCACAAAGTTTTTCGGGGGTGGGGGGGGAAAGTTTTGTTCAGAGTGGGACTGTTACAACCCAGGGCAAGTTTGTTTGGGGGCGACTTTGTAGGGTGCAAATTGTTTGGGGCGACTTTGTTGGGGGCAAATTTGTTTGGGGCAACTTTGTTGGGGGCAAATTTGTTTGGGGCAACTTTGTTTTGGAGGGAGCTTTATTTGGGGCAGCATTCTACTTTCCACGTTACCAACAAAAAGCGCAAAAGATTAATTTGAACACTTTAACAGAGACATATTTCTTAAGGATACCTGCACCAGGTTGACCCCCCAGAAAGTCTCTTGTCCAATCAGCATCTCGATCATCAACAATCTCCTCTGCCCTTCGCTGCTCAGACACTAAGAATTCATTGGCCCATTCAGCACGGGATGCTAGATCAGCTACGGCTGGAGCTGTTTGAAAAAACAAGATCATTTTCTTTAACAGTCTGAGACACTCTTAACCCTCCTACCTTTGGTAACATTTCCCATGACGTTCACCAACTATTTGGAACCTTAACAGCATGTTTTCTTATGGTGGCACAACTGAACTGTGTACAAGTGTGAACTGTGCAGATGCATTCACCAAATGATCTCATATTGCAGGCCAGAATGGTTTATCTACATTCAAAACCACAGTGGGTGATATTGAATGGTCAGACAGTAAGAGGGTTGACTGTGTACTGTGTGTAGATGCATTTTCCACATGATATCATATTGCAGGCCAGAATAGTTTATCTATCATTCAAAACCACAGTGGGTGATATTGAATGGTCAGACAGGAAGAGGGTTAACTTTACTAATGTCTGACCATTCAATCTGCCTCTGTGGTTTTGAATAATCTGCATATGTTTTATGTAGATAAACTGTACCGGCCTGCAATCTGTTGCGAATGCTTTCATACAGTGCACGGATAGTTCTGTGTAGTTCTTGCACACTTGTGCCTCTATACCTATGCAGTGAATGGATTCAAGCGTGGTCACTTGCTGTTAAATATTACCAAGTACAGTAGGAGGGTTAACAGTTTCAAAGTCAAAATGTCTCATATTTAGTTGGTTAACATTCTTAAACATGACAATGTGGAGTGGCTAGTGACAAAGAAAAAAAAACAGCTTGATGAGGATTCCTCAGTTAAGATTTTGTTTTCCCCATAAACATAAGACAAAAGGAATAGATGTGGGAATCAGAAATCTTGAAACACATCTGATCTACCCACCTTGAATCGGTGGATGTCTGATATTGGATTCTTCAATCGCTCTCATTTCTTGTAAGAGAGCATCCATGTGGAATGTTTGCGGAGGTCCAACATGACGCTGTTGGTCTATCAGAAACTCATTCACAAGCTGATCAAAAGAAACAATCAAACGAATATCAGTATAGATAGTTCCCGAGATACGCCATCTTAATCGGGCAACTTGGGTTTTGGCTTTGAGACGCATCAAGCATTCTAATATTTCTACGCAGCCAAGTGGCTCACAGACCAATCGTGCAAGGAATTTGATTTGATGAAACTATTATGTAGGAATTCCTTCATAACACATGGGTTGTGCATCAAAAAATAACTACATTGCCCGTAAAAATCAGGGCTCGAAATCAACACTGGACCAGAGGCCCGAGGCCAGTGATTTCAGCGTCTGGCCAGTAAACTCATGACAGGACAAGTCTGCGGGTCTTGTACACAATTTTCAATTGAATAATTATACAAACAGCACATTGTGTGTACCTCACCGAGTAATAACTGGAATAAGAAAGTATAATTAAAATGTCGACTTTGAGTTTTAATAAATATCTTTCAATTTTCTCTTCCTGAAGTATACTTTGCCATAAAACATATGAGATCAATCTTGTGTCAGTGCTTGTTCAGATAAAAACAGTTTCTATGTGAAACTGTGTAGATATTGTAATTTTGACTTCTGGTCTGGTAAAAGGAGTTTGGGAATACCACAATTTTTGAGCTACAAGCCCAAAGGTCTTGTGGATTTTCCCCACAAATTCCAAGAGGATTTTTTTTTTTATTTATTTGTTTTGTTGGGGGGAGGGGGGTAGGTACTTCTAGACGAGAGGGAAATAGTGTATTAAGGTATGGGAACATTAGGCTGGGTGGGATACCCTCTGCCCCATGTTGGGCATGGTATATCAACTACATGGTCACTCGGCCAGTGGTCCCATAGGTATTGCGAGCCCCAAGCCTCTGAACATCCTTACATCAGGTTGAGGTGTTTCAAGAAAGCCTCTTGTTGCTATGGCATGATCAAAGGGTCGACTCCCTGCCCCTCGCAGTCCCTCTTGTCTCAAAGATTTATCCTGGGCGTAATGTTGGGTCAGCCTCATTAAGGGGTTAGCTGTCCCACACTCCCCATCCACCAAATCTCGCATCGCCATCTTGGATCGCTGGTAGTGGTCTCAGCTTCTATTTAGTTGGCTCCTGGTCTGGAATCTAGACTTGATTACGGTCTTGATGATTTTTAAACCATTGTTGTGTTGTAGTTGAAGATTGCAGACCAAATCTGAAAATGAGACGTGAAAATATTTGTTGTGTCTTTATGGCAAAGAAACCTGTGAAGAGAAGATGCAAGTTTTAGAGGTTATTTATATTGGTTCTCTCCTGTGGCATGAGGGTTTTTCTCCGCACCTTTTGTTTTTTCCCTGGATAAATCAAACACTTTCGATCTCTGGCTGTGCTCCATGGTATATGTAGCTGGCTGCTAGAGGCACCCTTGCATGCCTGCGGCTAAATACATTGTCAGATTGTAACTTATTTAGCTGTGTCTCTCACAGTTCAGCTTCTTAGCTGCAACAGTGGGACGAGTAAGGATGATTAAGATTAGCCTCCCAAATTATTTATTATTTAATTGTTATTGTTTAAAAGCAACCATAATTCATAAATACTTAAAAAGTGAAGGTAGGATACACAAACTTTAGCCAATCATGTTGATTCTTCACTTTTTCGTTTTTCTCTACGAAATAATAATCCATTCCAAAAAACCAACCCCACCTGGATGGTCTGTCTGTCATTATTTTTAGACAATGACCGTCTCTCAGTCTCAAGTCTCACCAGTCACAATGATGAATCACGCGCGCCGTGAGTTGTCTCACTCAGCCAACAAGTAAACATGTCCAAACTCCACTCTATCACTCTGTTGGTACCTACCTAATTGGTGCCTCATCTAATGAAAACCGTCATGTATCTTTCGAAGATATTGCATTTTCAACACTGGATTTCTCGACAAAACCTCCTTGTTTTTTTAGACAGTGTAGCAGTAGCAGCTGTGTGTCTGGGTCGGGTTGATAGGTTGATACAGAGAGTTACAAAATTACGCCCCCAACGGCCCTAGATTATGTTTCATAACCCATAGTTAATACGCATGTTAACATAGTCCGAAGGGATGGACCACAGCTAGTTGTATGGAGATGGACAAGCGTTACGAAATGTTCGAGCGTTCGACGATCAAAGGTCAATACAAAAAAGTGATTGCCGTTGTACTTACTTCCTTGTACAGCAATGTTCTCCCCTTCAGTTCTGTCTGTATTATCTAATGTTTATGGGAAGTTCAATCAATGTGACTATAGTTCGATGACCTTTCACTGACATAAAATTAGTTTGTCCATTCCGCCCCCTGATCACAATATTCCTGGTGATTGTGGGATCATGCACTCTAATGTACTTTAAAAAGCAGTGTTTTTAAAGTACATTAGAGAGTTCTGGAATTTACTGCGCCAGCCTGGATTAGTTAAATCCGTCAGTTTTTCAGTCGTTCCTTCAACTGTTGCACGAGACCCAGCATAGGGCCAGTTTGCCTTGGTGCCAGGCTAGGCCCTTTGATTTGTTTCAGTACAACCTGCTATTTTCCTCATAGAAATGCCCGTTACTCAGGGGGAAAAAATCCAATGCCCTCACAAACACAAAGTCAAGCCTCAAGTTTACCCCCACTCGGTGAATCAATTTTTTTAAATATATATATTTTTAATATTATCTGGTCTTTCTTTTTGTTTTAACAATTCGTTAAATAGACAACAGGTGTGTCTACAAGCAAACCAATTTTCGGTCTCCTAACGGATCATGAGGGAGGATCATCATACCCGAACACTGATCCTAATCTCATGAATTCGAAAAAGCAGTGGGGCAATACATTAATGTTCGCTCCCTGGAGAATGTTGTACTGAAGAATCCTTCCCTTAATTAAAAACTTTTTGATAAAAAAACATTTTCTCTGTAACTCACACAAAATGAATTGCGAGTCTTGATCCTGTGTCCTTAAAAAGATGGCATATTGCAAAAACAATATAGCATGTCGGCAATTAAATGTAAGAATGTCAAGATAAGTTAATAATATAGTATTATTATAATAATGAGGCACGATTCAATTTCTCCATCTGCTAATTGTATTGGATTATCACCAAGTTTTTAGTGTGTCGTCTGCAACCTTCAAACTATAAATGTTATTAGACAGTTTCCTTGCGGAGGAATATAACAAGTTCCGTCTTGGTCATCTATCCAAATTAACATATGTCATATTGTATGATAAGATTAACAAGAGCTTTGGGTACCAGACTAAATTCTTTATAACCTCAAAAACTTTCTAACGAGCATTTTGTGTGATTATTAATTGAATTGTTTTAACTTAAAATTTGTTTTACTGCTGCAACGATTAACATTGACATTACATTTAGCGTATAGTAGGAAAAAAGAGGTAGATAATAAAATGGGAGAATATTCGAGAAACTAAAATGATACTGTAGCACCATCTACACGTTGGAAAAATAATTCACCTTGACAAGCTTCCCTAGTTGCAAAGCCATTCCGCAGTCGCCATCGTATAATGTATCCGTGTGTGTCTATCGTAAGGAGACCGTTTCTTGGACTTTGATGCCTTTTTTCTCACCGAAAAGCTGATATTTCAGACTTGGATTGTAGACGTTCTGATCTGGAGTTGTGTCGAGGGACCGTTAGGGTAGAAGAGGCAAAATGCCGAACAGAGCAGAAGACATCATGAAGGGGTTTAAATTGTATCCTTTTTGCAATCTCATCCCGCGCTGTGTGTGTTTACATTGTCATTCAAGTGGCAAAATCGAATTAAAAATGGGAGTGTAACTGTTTGTTAACTATTTTACTTTTAGGTGGTAAACAATGTTCAATGTAGACGTAATTTACAGCCCAGTTAAAGCCATTTCAGTAACTAAGAGTGATATTAACTGTTTTTGATCTATTGCTGATCTGACGTAAGTTGTACTTCTACTTGTCTCGGTTTTGGGGGCAAAACAAGTGTGTGCATCATATTAATTATCATGGCGGTTGTCTAATTAGCTGCTTAGTATTTACTTCAATTATTCATTTTTATTTAGCACTTTTTGTTCTGTGTTGTTTTAAAATTGGTTAGAGTTAAAGCTTCCGGATGTTGTTTAACTGTTGAGGATTGAGGACTGTAGGCTACACTGTAGGCCGAAATAATATTTTTCACTTTTTAATACAGGCATGCAATTTTTCCTCGGATCAGCTGGTTTCCTCTTTTTTTATTCTCAGTTTTACCATTCAAAATTAAAAAATATTATAAAAAATCTGTGAAATTTTGTAATTTCCTCTTTTTTGGTGAAGTTACAGTTGCATGCCTGTTAATAAAAAACTGTTAATTACATGTACTAATCATTGGTGGATTGTTTTGTGCCACACCTGAAATGAAAGCTTATAACTTTCTAGAGTCTCCCAAAATAGCTAGCCTATTTAAAATTTGAATCTAAGTTTTTAGGTCAAGTATCATCTTAACTACACGTTATTGCACAAAAACACTATGATGGTTGCGTGTGGGTACAAAATGTAAACGCTACTCTCATGAGTCTAATGAGCATACTTGTACAATTACAAAACAGATGAATGTGCACAAACCCACAATTTTAATTTAGGCTAAAAAAATTATTCTTTGAGAAAATATCCAAGAAACCAGCGGGTGACCTGCAGATCAGATAAGACATCAAGACCTGGGGCCGATATCACAAAGAGTTTGAATAGATTTTAAGATGGGTATCAATCTTAATTGCAGAAGCAAAGTGTGATGTCACAAAACAAATCATGGAATTACTGACAAATCATCTTTTAAGGGATTAAGGGGGTCCTGGATTGGTTTTTGTAATCAACATAATGTGATCAACCTAATGCTGATTTATAGTCCAAAATATAAACAAATGACAATAAAAGTCACCTGGGAAAGTTTCAGTTGAACACACTGTCTACTTGTTGAGAAAACAGTAAAAACTGCAAGATTTTTCATCAAGAACCTTGATACGTTTGGTGAGGTGACAGCGGGTACCAACCGCATCTCTGGCCACAGCTTTTACAAATAGTCACCACAGAAATGTGTATCTTCTAGAGCCACTTTTATGCGGTCTTTGGAGATTCAAATTTGTTGACATACTTTTATCGATTTCTAATCAGTGGGGGCACTTCAGATGAAGTCAGGATGCTTACTGCCATTACCATCTTTATAAAAAGTAGGCTTTCAGATATAAATTACAATTTTTTATTTTATTTTATTTTTTTGGGGGGGGGGGGGCTTTTATTACCAAAGTATGACCCTACCTTTAGATGAATCTTTCTGCTTTGTGAAATGGAGCCCACATTTGTAATTTTGTTAATCTCTCCAAAATAAATCCACATAACTATGATCTTTTAATCAAATGTATGGACAGTAATGGTATATAATTAAATTTTTCATATGAAATTTCACCTGAAAGTATTGTTTCAAGTACCTTGAACTGACCAAAACATAAAGATGAAAGAACCTGCTTGTCATTTTAAGCCTTGACCAAGATCACAAGGCTAGCTAATTAAGTTAAAGCAAGCTTCAAGTTTTGTTCATCGGGGATTTTAAATCACAACACTCAACTATAATTTGATTTCCAATTCAACAAAGCCCTGATGGAGGACTGAGAATGGTAAAAAAAATCATTAAAACTGATAGAAAGTGTATCCAAATTGGTTGGGATTTCATCTGCGTGTAGAATTCCCGAAGGTGACAAAACAAATCCACTATCAAGCCTCTGCATTAAATCTCTTTAA
Source organism: Pycnopodia helianthoides (assembly GCA_032158295.1). Lineage (NCBI taxonomy): Eukaryota > Metazoa > Echinodermata > Asteroidea > Forcipulatida > Asteriidae > Pycnopodia > Pycnopodia helianthoides. Next base: position 250,711 of record CM063260.1, read on the forward strand.
TAAACATATATAAGCTCACCTTGCTGGTTTCATTTGCATAATAGGACAAAATATTTTCCCAGTCAGTGAAGTTGAATGAAAAGTCAACTGAAGCAAATGGCATTTCAGCTTTGCTCTGTTGGTTGTCATGGAAACTAATTTGAAATCTTGGACTGAACAATGTATTATGGTGAGTGATCATATAATTGGTTTTTGTCAATTTTAATGGCCATTTGGAATTAAACTGTATATTTGACAGCAAGGGCTACATGTAGTGTACCACTTACCGTACGGGTACAGCTTAAGTGTAAAAAAGCTGTGTTTTACATTCAACTTCACATTTTCCAGAATTTATGTGTCACTTGACATAATTTTCAACAGATTCTAAAACTAAGACGCACCTGGGACAAAATTGAATTTCTTTGACATTATATACATGTAGCTTGGCAGGCTTGGCAAAGGCTGGAACTTTGCCTGTTTGGTCTTAACAACAAATATATTTACACGCTTAAAGCATTCCAAAGGACCGTAGGTTTGTTATTGAACAGTTTTGTTTACAAGACCAGAATCAATATGAAAAAGGACACAAAAAGACCAGAATCAAAGTGAAAATATGAACTGTTTTGATTTGAACAATCACTAAGAGAAGACTGATCTTATTTGTCTTATGGGTAAGCAAACTTTGCAACTGACATTTATCAGACTAAAATTCAGTATTTTAACATCGTGTTTTAAATTTTATTAGGGCCTAAAGACTGAAAGATGTTACACAGTGAATTGAAAAAAAAAAACATGCGAAACAATTGTGAGTTTACTGGCCTGATACTAAGAGTACTGGCCTCGGGGCCTGAGGTCCTGTGTAAATTTTGAGCCCTGAATACTTCAACCATAACTCCCTTCCTTGATTGATTTACTAAGATCCTTCCTCACTCAGTCACTCTAACAAAATCAAACATTGTTGAGTTACCATAAGATATGGCAACCAAACAACCCAAAACACTGTACAAACTGTTGGTGATATATGCACAATCCCATATAGATAGGTTGCAGTGTGACGTATATCGGCCATCTTTACGGGCAGTTTAGAACAAACAGTCGTGCGTTTCGTGTGAGAACAGCGTGCAACACGCGCACATTTCACGAAACTCATTGCAGGATTGGTCAGTGAACAACGTGGCTGCGTTAATAAGTTGAGCGTTTGACGCACCTGCAAGCCAAAATGCAATTTGCCCGTAAAGATGGCGTCTACTGGGAACTATCTATAAAGCATCAGAAGTGCAGTCCTCAGTCCAACAGAATCAAACAAACAGGCAGAGTGGATTTTGAAGGGTTTAAATAAACTTGATTGATAATGTTTGAGTTTGTGAGGGATCAGTGTGACAGTCCTGATATTTCATGGAGGCAGTGAAGGCAATTCATTACCCCTTGTCATTGCCTTGGCGCCCCTTGAAATGTTCCAATAGAAATTGTTTAATTTTTTTAAATGAGATATCCCCGAACTCACAAGGCCGGACGGCCACTTCAAGGTGAGGGCTACACTTTACTGATTTGGGCTGTAGACCCAAATCAACTGTCACCAGGGGCACTTTGCCACCTACTCCTGGGGCTAAAACAGGGTTACCCCCTTCACAATGCGTTAGGATGTCAGCATGGGTATCATCCACTAGGAGCCCTGCTGGTAGAGCAGAATGCACCACCTTCCCAATGCACTACCTTCCCAATGCACCACCTTCCCAATGCACCACCTTCCCAATGCACTACCTTCCCAATGCACTACCTTCCCAATGCACTACCTTCCCAATGCACTACCTTCCCATTTTCCTGATACAGGTGCTCTTAACCAAGAATAAATACCTCGTGGTGCACACGCCCCTAGAGGTGCTCTTAACCAAGAATAAATGCCTCGTGGTGCACACGCCCCTAGAGGTGCTCTTAACCAAGAATAAATGCCTCGTGGTGCACACGCCCCTAGAGGTGCTCTTAACCAAGAATAAATGCCTCGTGGTGCACACGCCCCTAGAGGTGCTCTTAACCAAGAATAAATGCCTCGTGGTGCACACGCCCCTAGAGGTGCTCTTAACCAAGAATAAATGCCTCGTGGTGCACACGCCCCTTTTGAAAACGAAGCATCAGGCAAGAGTGTAGACTGAAAAGAAATCCCACTGATAGTTAATCCACTCCATCCTATTGATCCTCATAATTTCTCAAATCTAATTTCTAGCAAAACCAATTAAAATTTTTCTTTCCACCCTTCCCTTCCTTTCCCTCTCTAACCTCGTCCAAGCTTTTGAATAATAGAACGAGGTTCTACAAATTCCATGTACCTGACTGAAGTCGAATAATAACGCTTTCCTGACAAACTTTGATCGCAATTTCCAGACAAAGGCTGTCTAGTCTGGTTGGATGGCGGAGGAAATCCAATTTGGCTTGGAGCAGGTGCGGGGGGGGGGGGGGGGTTACCCCTAGCCGCCAAAGGCTCCATCTACTACCAACCAGGGCCTACTTTCATGCTGCTTCAGCACAAAAAAATAGCTAACACAATAAAATGATGCTAACCAGAAAAAGGTTGCAAGCCAAAATACCATGACACATAGTCCAATCTGTGAGTAGTATCCTGCTTATTTTTACTCAAGCAGAACATTTTTGCGCACGATTTTTGCTGAAGCAGGTTTACGAAATTGGGCATTGTTTGTAGCACAGAATATTGCTTAAGACATTGCCCTGCTTAGCATGAAAGCTGGGGGATGAATTTAAAATCACATGCTATCACATAGCTGCTTAGCAAAACAGTTGTTTACTTTGAAGGTTTCGGAAAAATGACTGCCTCGTATTTGTTACCGTGGGATGGATCAATACAAAGGCAGGTGGGTTCAGTCGTGTTTATAAGCCTAAGGGTTAGCCTTATCACCTGCACAAGTCAACCTTGCCTCATTCCTACACCACATTTACAGTCAAGAGTACATGTTCATTGGGAGTGTACAGGCTAATGGCAAGAAATCATTCAAAGTGCCCTGAGGACGGCAGACATTGCTGTGTAATAAAACAGCAGGTTATTCTTTTACATAATGAAACCGTCATACTGAATGGCCCATGTCCCAATGTGCAGATCGGTGTGCAAAGGATTCTGGGTAAAATCCGAGTCCGAGCAACATCGGCAACCATCATGACGCACTGATTTTGAAGTAATGCGGTACATAACACATACAACCTGGCATCAGTTAAATGTAAACTACGGCATGGCCTCCCTCTCGGCCGCTTGGCTCAGTTTTTATTCGTACTCGGTTTCCCAAGATGCATTTGGGTATATTTCCAAGATTGCGCTTGTGCATACGGCCATCAGACTATTACACACAACGCTCGGTAAACGTCAGCGACATAGTTTGCATACTGATCACGTGCCCCAGTTACACCTTAAAATTGTTATCCAAACCTAATAGTGTCATAGTATTGAGTCCGCCATATCTCAAAATGGCTTACATTGCTTTATTAATACATACATTAAATGTACACTCTGCCCAGGATGAAGCAAATTCTTGCTCTGGCTCAGCTAACACTCTCTTGTACCATAGCAAATTTTGTAAGTCAAAAATTGATGAAAATGCCATTAAAATTCAGTGCATAATACATCTACATGTATTGCTGTCATCAATGATGATGTGTGGCTAAAGGCTTTCCATATGCTATTTGTATCTCACTACAATGGATTGTTCCAGAGAAAATTGCACTTGTTCGTCTTAAGTGCTCCGTTTTGACATAGCCACAATGTGTATCATTTCTTGTGACCTCCGGGAAGGATTTGTTACTCGTAAAGTACTTAAAGCGCGAAATCCCTGCGTCCCTTTCAAGCTTGATTAAATGTCTGCTGTTCTTATATTAAGCAGGGTTGAGAAATTGCATACTTTATCTGAATTCAGACTTCTCAGTGTCTGTTTGGTGAGGCGAATAGCTTCTTCAGATATAAGGAACTCGTGCTCTTTGATCTACTTCTCTGGCACTGAGGATTGGATACTGTTCTTCTTGCAATCTATCAGGGTTTACAATAAGCTTGAAATAACCCCCGAAATTTCAACCTGCCATCTAACATTTTGATCCTAGATTCAGACATTTTCTTAGCAATGCCTCTCACGCCTGAATTAAGGGCACAATTTCTGTTTTTTATCTCTTTTTTTTCCTTCGTAAAGAGCACCTCTATAATAATAATAAAAGAGGGAACATTTTGATTTTTTTCTAGAACATTTCAAGGGGCAATGAGGCACCGACCAGGGGCTGGGAGGCAATTTGTCTTTGTTAAATTTGTGAAGTATCGGGGCCTGAGGTGGAAACTTGTGTTTTTGTAGGGCTGTACGTTTTAGTCAGGTTCTTGCAATGACTGTGGATTACTACAATAATTTGTGTTTTTCACTCTATGCTGAATAAAGCCTTGATGCTATGATTATGTTATAGATCTTGGCCATAAAACAATTAGATTGGCAGATTTCCTAGCTTTAATTCTGTTTCCTGCTTTCTTATTGTTGTTTTCTTTTGGTGTCCTTTAATCTGTGTAGTTTATTTATTTATTTTGTTTATGACAAGGTTTTACTGATGCAATAGGTGGTGAAATACATTAATATAAGGAACTCCAAAAAGGGTTAAATTGAGCATAAATAACAGTCAAGATTTGGAATGCTCAATGATTTCAGTCTTAATACCGTGTGATGACAGCTGCATTGTACTTGCAGGTGATAGAACAATTTCCGGGTATTTTTAACACATTATCAATTTTCTCTGGTGACATTTGATTCCCTGATGAAATCACTGGGGGGGGGTGCTGGTGGTTGAGTGCTTGATCCAAGTCTTGCAGTCGCATAAATATATTATCAGCCTGTAATATCTTGCGCTGTCTGTTTTGTCAATTTGCAATATGTCACGATTGAAGAGCATTATTTAATTTGATCACAGAGGTGAAACTGTCACGACATTTGAATGATTTTGTCATCAAGGCTATATGATCGTCGCGAAACATTAAACCTACAGTAGAACATCGAGGGTCTGCTGGTGTGAATACCAGTGATAATTTGTTTTCTTCTTATTAAGCCTGTCATAATATATCTAAATTTGTTTTCTTTGTTTGTCTGTTTTTTTATTATTTTATAGCAAAGCCATATTAGTGCTTAAGAGATGGAACTCCAAGTACATAAATAAACCAAGGAAAATACTTCATTGATGACGTGATGTTATTTAGATGTAAATCAGAAAAAAGGTTTTAATAAAAAAACAAAAAATAATTTCAGTATCAAGTAATTTTGGTTTTACCATTCATGAACTCTCGACTCCTGTACGGGGAAAAAATCATAAGCAAACTATATAATACTTGGTTTGGATTCGAACCAACAACCCCCTCATTGTAGAGCAGATATTTGTCATTTTAAAGGGTCGTACTTTAGTAATGAACCGGAAAAAATGTTGTGACTTTTTATCCAAAAGCCTACTTTTTATAAAGATGGTAATGGTGGTAAGCATCCTGCGAAATTAGTTTTGTCTGAAATGCCCCCATTCTTGTGAAAATACCATGACAGTTTTTTTTCTGTTTTCTCAAGTAGACACTGTATCCAGCTGAAACTTTCCCATGTGACTTTTATTGTATCTTTCTTGATAATTTTGCCTGTAAATCGTCATGGTGACAAATACCAGACGATGACCCTACCTTTAAGATGTCTGTTGTTTTCAATAAAAGCGCTGTACAAGCGACAAGCGGACATCTCATTAAATTCAGTTGTCAAGTGAAAAAAAGAAAAGAAAAACAGTAGCTGTTTCTGTCATGAATTCTGGGCCGATCGTGTCCAGACTTGCTTGAATTGCAGCAATCAAAATAAGCAACTGTGATTTTGGGAGGTTTTCAAATGATATTTCCTAGTCTTTGACAGTATTTCAAACCAAAATATATCTCTGGATTATTGATGATATTATTGATTTTATTATTCGTTAGCATTCAGTTTGAAGCTACACAGAATCATTTTTTGTTTTTCTAATCACATTAAAGGAACGTACCAAAGTAAATACATGCGGTACTTTGTCACCAAACGAAAGGGCAACCCATTTAATAGTCTCCTTGCCATAATTATTACAAAAACTGAGAAAATAACGTGCCATACCTGTACTTTGACAGTAGTTATTGGTACAAAGAACTACAGTGAAAAAATCGATCAAGGGTGAACAATGTATACGCGCCTGGCTTTGTTTTGTCAGGGCAACAGTACAGTATGAATAGTAAATGAATTGTTTCACACAGTGCTTCTGTTCCAATGGAAGCTAATAAACTGCGCAAGTCGCACGCGTATTCAAAAATTGTTTCCTTTACATGTTAAAGGCAGTGGATACTTTTGGTAGTTTACTCAAGAAATACTTTACCATAAAAACTTACTTGGTAAGGAGCACCTGAGAGCTGCTTGTAGTATAAAACATTGTGAGAGAAACTACTCCCACCATGCCCACTGAAGTAATGTGGTCTTTGTCATGTTTGTGGTATTTTAAATGCATATATTGGGATACACCAAGTGAGGATACTAGTCTTTGACAACTATCAAAAGATATATTCCTGCCTATAATATAATATTTATATCCAGCATTACGTCATAATTTTTATCCCGAACATCTAGTTTTTCGTAAATTCAGTGGAACTTAGCTGTTTAAAAATATTTAAAAGGCGTGGAACTTTTTATAATTACATCGTATTATATTACGCATAGTACCCTTGTTCATTACTTATGAGGTCATTGAAACATCTGTTGTAAAATCAATACATGATTTCTTGCCCGTATTGAGTCCACAACATGCAATGATGTCAATGAGGACTTTCTTTATCCAGTCAATGGAGACTTTATTTACAATTGACGATCATAAAATGTCACAACAGGTACTCAGTACATTAAGGCCAGTCACTCCATGCATGGCAGCACAACGTTGCAAATTGTAGTCACTGTAAATAAGAATGGCACCCAGATAAGAATATATTTACTAAATTAGCGTAATGGACAGCTAACACGAACAAGTGGCGGGTAGTAAATGCAGAAAGAAAATTAAAATGCAGTACTTTAATGACTCACTAGTCAAAAAAAATATATATATATATTTTTTAACTAGTAAGTCATTAAAGTGCTACATGTATGCATTAGATAGCTTAAACATTCTAAATGGATAGAAATACTTACACATATGTACAATAAGAAAGCTTATTGAAAGCTTCTATACATGACTATTTGGTGAGCAAGGAAACCCAGTGTTATGGTTGAGTTTTGGCAGGGAGTACCTTGTGTTGGCATGGAAATGATGTTCAAAGCATCACATTTGTAAATAGACGAAGCCCAAAACTAATTTGTAACAAGTTTAATACAAGGTGTGATGATGCACATTCAACTTTTATTCCCAAAATAATGGGGAAAAAACTGATGTGAATTAATTTGTTTATCGGAGATTGCCTTCAGCTGGTTGCCTGTAACTGCCTCATGTGATATGGCCTTTGAAGAGGGAAGTGTACAATTCAAGGGGCACCAAGGCCATGACCACGGGCATGGAGGCAACTGCCTCCGTTGCCTCCATGAAGTATCGGGCCTGATTACACCCAGTTTTTAACATTGTGTAAACTGTTGTGTAAAGGTTTTTTAATCCCCCACCTCCATTATGAAGCCTTCAGGTTAAATTCCTTGACCCGAAGCAAAACTTTCAGAAATTGGATGAATTTACGAGATGCAGAGTCAGGGAAGATACTGTGGCAAGGAAGCGAAGATTTGTAAGTATTCACCTAAAACATGGGCCGTGTTTTGGCGACTGTGACCGAAAACAAGTTTCTGGGGTAAAACTCACTGACTGAAACAATTTTCGAGAGCTACGCAATAAGGGGTTGGTAACCAGAAACAGTTCATGACGTAGGTACATCTTTAGAAAATTCACGTTCTTAAAAGTAATGGAACTTAGTCTTTGTAATTTTATCAACATTATTTAATTTTGGTGCTTCAAGGTATTTCATTTTTAAAAGAACTCCATTGACATTTTCCAATGTTTTTCTTGAAACCAAGCCCAATCGAGACAACAAGTCGGTTACAGTCTGGTCGGAACAGCCGTGTCACCACGCTTCAACCGAACTCGCAAAAACGCTTAACTAGTGACCAAAGTACAAACATGTTTCTGGTTGGGGGTCCCCTAAACGCACTCCAATGTAGCCACACTGAGGTTGAATAAATAGCCTGGTCCCCTTAAAGACTGCATAAATGTACATGTAGTAACCATGACTGCTGTTGACTAGGCAGGGAACTTGACCACATTACTATTTCAACTCAACCCTTGTTTAATTGTAATGCCTTGCGATGTTTTTTTTTATAAAAATGATAATCAGTTCTTAGTGCTTCATCTAATCAGTTCTTATATAGTGCTTCATCTAGCGCTGATTATGTTTAAAGCAGTTGTGCTAAGCACTGGAGTTTTTGTAAGGGTTTACAAGGTGCAATCTGCTGCCAACCATGCCAGAAAAGACCAGGGCATGCAGGGCAGCCCCCTTCTCTTTGCGATAAGTGTACTGGGTTCTTTTATGCGCAATACACAACACACAGGGCCTACGGCTTTACATCCCATCCGAAGGACGAAGCAATAATGGTTAAGTGTCGTCCTTAAGGACACAAGTGTGAAGACCGTGACTCCAACCCACACTCTGTTAATCAGAAACATCCAAACTTGAGTCCGTTGTGCTGAGTTGCTCAGCCACGATATAACCACATGATTCGTTCCACAAGTTGTGAGTTTTATTGCCTGTCAAACCGAAGTGCAAGTATTTTTCACTGTTTGTCAGTTTATAAAATTACTAAATTTATGAGCATGGCATATAAAGTTTGATAACCAGATTTTAAAATTTAGTCATTGACAACAATTCCTTGAGGCAGGAAATACGTTACAATTAAAAAAATTAAAAATGTCATCTTTGCCATAGCCATGACAGTCTGAATTGTGGGCTACCAATTTGTACTTTGAAAATTTACTTTCCTTCTCTTCCAATTTGTCAACCATCTGGGTTACTGACATATGGGCATGTTATTGTCAAACACAATCGTCCCTTCATGATGCTCAAATCAAGATCTCTTCAGACATTGTTGGGTATACACAAAATCAGACGGTGCCTCCCTGCAAAAAAAAAAACCCTTGTGAACAGGTGAATGATCTAACGGCTAATTGACACTGCATATTGGACTTGTAGTGTACTGGGTTCTTTTATATGATACACAACACACAGGACCTACGGCTTTATGTCCCATCCCATCCATGGTGGAGTCTCTTGCTTAAGGATACTAGTATCAAGACCAGGAATCAAACCCACACTCTGCGGATCAGAAACACCAGAGCTTGAATCATTGTGCTAGATCGTAATTGACCCTTCATGTTGGCCTTGTTGGACTTTGACTGTCTGTGCCTAGAGTAGGATCACAATGTTTAGTCAGTAACAGCCATTGAGGAGGAGTGACTTACACCTACATTGTACGTGATACATGTTTGATTTCAGTGCTACACTGTAAACGAGTGTTTGTTTTCTGTGGTTCTGCGTGTGCACTAGGCCAGGTGCAAATTTCATATATGCTGAAGTACAAAAAGTAGCTAAGCGCAATAGTATTATTCTTACCAGAATATAACAAGATTACCAGCCAAAATACCATTTGTTTACCATTTGTGACTCTGTATCCTTCTCACTTTTAATTAGCAGAAACTTTTTTTGGCAATATTTTTACTTAAGCAGTTTGAAATTAAACCCCGGGGCCATTTTACATAGAGCTGCTAACGGTAAGCAAATTTGTCTGTTTACTGTAGCAGAAACAAATTGCTTAAGGGACAGCGTGTTACACAGGATAGCAGTAAGTGCCGGAAGGTTAGCGTGCCTTTTCCTGTGTTTACGGTTAGCAGCTCTTTGAAATTATGGCAATTGAACAGTAAGCACAAAATCTGCTGTCAAAAGCACAGTTTTATACAGCTGCTTTAAAAGCAAAACTTTGCTTAACTATTTTCTGCTAAGCAAAGATAAGCAAGATACTAGTCAAAGATGGTACATTTGACTCAGAATTTTGGCTGGTAACATATTTTAGTGAGCCTAATTATTTGTTGTGCTCAGCTCCTTTTTGTGCTTAAGCAGCTTTATGAAATTGAGACCAGGCTGGGAGGAATCCACAACTGTCCATGTATATTGGGGACAAAAAAGGGAGATATTCCGGAAAAATACAATAAAGATGAACTCTTTAAAAGCACCTCTTACCCTTCAAAATCCTACTGCATATTTTTTTGTTTGGGGGGGGGATTCTGTTGGACTTGACTGAACTTAGTAAAAACTAATGATGCTTTACATGTGATCAGGCTCACCACCATAATCAGAGTCCAACCCTTTAGGTTTTGAGCCGAGGAAAGATCCTTGAAAATCGCCCTAGGGAGTTAATAATGTTTCAGGGGTACAGACAAGGTACATGTATTTTCATAGCTTTATAGTGAGTGAATGACATTGCATGAACACAATTGAGTTACTGAATGAGTACTGGTTAATTTATTGATCAATAATTGAGTGATTGATTACCAGTTGATTGATTGATAAGACGATTCATTGCCCTCTAATTTTATACATAATCATTTTCTCTATGATGTCTAATTATTCTCAAATCCTGCCATCTTCTTCTTCTTTTTTTCTGTCTCATTTACAGATCACAACCCGAAACCGAACACGAGGCACGGGTACCGAAGAAAATACTCAAATGCAAAGCCGTGTCACGGGAAATCAATTTCTCCTCACTGGAAAAGATGGAAAAGTTTAGGTTAGAACAGCGGGTTCTCTTCAAAGGAAAATGTCTGGAAGGTACGACAGCCCTAGTGTAGACTAATCAATCAACCTGTCACTCTCTTGTACAAATGAGTCTTGGTTCCAGCTTGGTGTTATAAATTGGACACACTCCATATTGGCGGGAAACTGTCTGTGTGTACCATGCTTGAGCGAGAAAGTGGTATAGATCATAAAGAATGGTCTGTAATTTATGCGGCATGCGAAACGAGGCGTAGTCGATGCTCGGTTAAGCACAACACAAATGTCAACTGTTTCTTACCTGCAGTATGCATCCATGCTCAATTACGAGGCACTAAATGATACCAACCTTTTACGGGGGGGAGGGGGGTGTTATGAGGGGGCTGCTGAAAGTATGGTGCAATGGGTTCATTATGTGACTAATGAGACTAATGAGATTAAAGTGTGCGCACAATATTGATAAGAGTACTGAAATTATAACTGTTCACCGATTTGCACCTAACTTACCATCTACAAGGTATAAAGATCATTAGATCATCATGGTGGAGAAATTCCCTTAAAATGTTTGTGCCTGAATGCTATTGGTCCAAAACCTGATGTTTGGAAACGGTGAAAACATATACGGTTTTGTTTCCACTGTTTTCTTGTGATCCGGACAATCTGATGACCGATTGAGCTTAAACTTGTCACAGGTTTGTTATTTTATGTAAATGGTCGGTCACACTCAAGTACGGGTATGTATTCTGGGTCTTTGACAACTTTAACAATGTCGTCCATGTGCTTTCACAAGTACATGTTCATGGATTACAGATCAGAATGTGTGCTGCCTTACTGCCCCACTGGGTTGGGTTATTATAAATGATAATGATAATATACAAATATTGGATGCATGTGGGTGCATTGTCTCAGAATATAATCAAAAGGTGAAATCTGGACTATTCAATTTCACAAGGCGAGGCCAAGTGAATCGGAAAAGCCAGATTTCACGGAGTGATTATTTTCTGGGACAATGCACGAACGAAATGCATTCAACAGCTCACACATAGACTCTTGTCATTTAAACAAATTTTGTCGCAATAAACACAAACGAGATGATAAACTCATCATTTTTAAAGTTATAAAAACCCCTTATAAACAACATGGACAATTCCATGTAGACACCAATCTTGTCCGCCGTGACAAGACCTTGCCTTGTTTGGACAAACGGGCAGAGAACGATTATTTTTGAGACATTACTGCGAAGCGTCACTCTGAAGTGCCTCTTGTATTAAATTTTGGAATATCAAGCCTTGCGGCAGTAAATGGCAATCTAGAGTATGACACATGACGCTTGTTCCACCAATCAAATGACAAGGATCTACATGTAATGTATGTGTGCGATGTATAATACAACATATATTACTCAATGCTATAACCTGATGTTTTGACAGAATGGTACTTTGACTTTGGCTTTGTAATACCCAACTCAACCAACACATGGCAGTCCCTGATAGAAGCAGCTCCTGAAAGCCAAATGATGCCTGCAAATGTACTCAGGTAAGGAATGTTAACCCTCCCCCTCCCACTCCTCCCCCCACTCCTCTCCCCCCTCCCCCCTCCCCCTCCCCCCTCCCCCCTCCCCCCTCCCCCTCCCCCCTCCCCCTCCCCCCTCCTCTCCCCCACTCCTCCCCAACTCCCCTCAAACAATTTCACTCTTCACAAAATCATCCAGATTGCTTGTTCTCAACCCATATCTGCCTGACTGGTCACAGGACATTGTTTCTGCCTACATGTAAGCCCATGTAGTGCTGCATTACAGTAAACATTCAATATTTACAGCCGTGCAAATGAGAATATACCCCCAACTACATGTAACTATACTTTTGGAAAGAGTGCTTAATTCTCTTGAATGTGTTTAATGTTTTGCCATGTGTCTCGTATCACTAGTAGTGAGAGAACAAAGAAAGACACTAACTTCTGGTTCATCTATGGGTTTTCTCGTAGTTAGGCACGAACAGCGTTTCTGTGTTGTGCAGGAAATCCCGCAGTGTGGCAAGTATGAGTTAAAAAAGGCTGACACACATGTGACAAATGAGTACCTGCTGGTTTTTCCTCATGTTGTGCAATAAAATAATCTGCTTCCCACCCTCACCCCAATCCACGATTTTTTGATAACATTTTTTATAAAACTAACATTTATTTTCTTTAAAATGATTAAAATTCGTCTTCAAATTTCATTATACAGGAATGGTATAGATAAAAAACATAATTATTTAATTTTAGTCGGAAAGCTTGCTGCTTATGAACATTTTTTTTCTATGAAATATTTCCATCTGAAATGAATTCATATTCGAGAAGACTATGTCTGAAAACCCACAAAAAGCGCAACAGCTGTTTTCGGTTTTTACAACCAAAATTAAGGACAATGTGTTCACGTGCTAAAATTTGTGCATGTTTTTTCACTATTTTCTCCTGACGCACACAACGGATTAAGCTCAAATTTTCACAGGTTTATTATATCATGTATTTGGTTGATCACACAAAACATGAACGCTGTGACTATTTTGTCAGCTCAACCAATCCTGTGTAATACCTTTCAAAATTATCAAAATTTGTCTTTAAAAACTGCAAAGTTTGATGCACATTTCAAAGGGTGAGTCAAACATTCAGAATATTTTTCTGTTGAGAGCTCAGAAGCGTAATGCAAATCTCTCCCACCTTTTTTCTCCAACTACAGTGGAAGTGTTATCATAGAAACCAAATTCTTCGATGACGACCTTCTTGTAAGTACATCCAAAGCACGTCTCTACTACGTCTGAGAGCTGTCAAGTTCACTTAGACTTAACTAATGGAGCACCGAGACATGATCATCAGGTTTTTATCAGTATTTTTCGTATAAAACAAAAAAAAACTCTACACTGATGAAACTCTTTAGCAGGCCTTCATGTTTGTGGAACCTTATTTTATATCTGACGCTATCAAAAGAAAAACCGGTTTGTGATAGAATGCAATCTTGACCTTAGAGTAGATGACCCTGATGTGACCTTTGACCTCGTGAACAATGGTCACGTTGGCAGAGGTAGAAACCATGCGCTCTTTAGAAATTAAAGTCAGTTTTACAACTACAGTTAATTGTTACATTTACATGAAATGGGTTGGAAAATTTGGGGAGGCACTCGGTAAAGATTTGGTGATTACAATATGGGCAGTTGATACTACAGTGCGCCCCCACAGTTTGACCAGGAACAGGCGGGTTGTGCAGTGCATCATGGGAAAAAGGTCGGCTGTGGTATTTTAGTTTTTATATGTTAGTTCATTTGTCGTAGTGGTTTGCATGCAGATAGAATCATCTAGGTCGTATTTCTCTGCTGTGTTTACGGCTTGAGATTGTTTTGTGAGGCAAGTGAATGTTTTTCACATTTATGTCGGCCACTTTTCAAGGTCCCAAAACTGCCCCTGAAGTGTTACATTAATGTACGTGTGATATTTTCAGCTGATTGCTCTCAGGTGGCCTCTCCTGGACTGTGTAGGGCGCTCTGTAGTACCAAATCACCCATTTTATTGATACAGTAAAAAGGGAATATTGTCAGAAATGTACTTTTTACATTCCATTGCTCCAAGCCAAATGTGTAATGAAAATGAAAGCTCACTTTAGATGCATGATAAAATACCGTCCTGCTCAAGAAGAAATGTGCATGTATTTGTAAATAATTAATAATTTGAAGAAGACAAAAAAAAACAATGAAATGATCAATCAGTTAACTGTATTCCTTTTTTGTAATTTCACCCCTAAAAAATTAGACCTAAAATCTAGTGTATTGTCAGAAACGAGTATTCAAAAAGTGTTTTCTTTTGTTTGCTATATTTGTGTTATTCTCTGTCAAATCTTTTTAATGAAATTTCTAAGGAGCTCCTGCAAACTATTTGCTGGAGGATTTCAATGTTCCTGGCTTGTGCGTTGTAGATGTGGTACATTCGTGAGAGGAAGAAAAAGATGTTGTAAAAAATTATGAATCCGACAAAAATGTCCTGAGGCTGTGTGCACGGTGGAAAAGAAACGATGATTAAATTTGCCGAAAGAACGAAGATTGTATCTGTCTTAATGTGTGGGTCTGAGACAAGGATTTTTATTACATGTGTGTACGCTGTCTTATTAAAAATTTAAAAAGCTACTCAAAGTCCATCAAAATATGCTGTCTTTTTTCTTTTTTTTTCTTGATGGAAAGGACCTTTCTTAGCATGATTTTAAGCTTGCAGGCAACATTGGTAATTGTCAAAGACGGGTATCCGCACTTTATGTGACCCCAAATTTACATGAAATAACAAACCTGGGAAAACTCCAAGTGTTTACACTTTGTTCGAGAATCAAATTGCAAGATCAAAACAAATTGTTTTACTCAACTCTCAATAACTATAGCATTTCAGGCAAAACTATTTCAAGGGAAGTTTTACCACCATGATCATCTTTATGCCATATCTGTTATGTGCAAGTCTGTCAAACATGTGATTTCTCAAGATTTTTCCTGATTTTTAAATTTTTTCTCAAACCTTGAGCCTTCTTGAAAGAAGTAAAGCTGTCACCAAAGGGAGAAAGAAATAGTCAACATTGTGTCCAAACCTGTAGTTTTGTATTTCTGGTGATGCACAGAGTCTGTAAATTTCCTGAACTGTTAGACCTGGGAAGCTCTGAGTCTGAAATAAAGGGGGAACGCAGTACTTTTCAGGAATTTTAAATTTCCTCAAATCTCATTCCTGGTCTTTGCACATTTGTTCTTTCAATCTTACCAATGTTGCACACTCTCTTTAAACCATGCTTTGCTTGCTATGCTGCATGCCAATTTTGGGGGAGTGTATGGGTTTGGTTGTTGCAATGCCAGAATGTTTAAACCATGGAAATGTTGATTTACCAAACAAAATGTTCCTCAACAAAAAACCTGCTCAGGGAGCACTAGTTTTGTAGTAATCACATTGTGTTAATCACTTTGTGGTAATCACTTTGTGGTTATCACTTTGTGTTAATCACTTTGTGGTAATCACTTTGTGGTTATCACTTTGTGTTAATCACTTTGCCTGATTTTCCTCTTCGAAGACAGTCAAATCGTACAAATGTATTCATTCAATTACAGCCCCCCCCTTCCTGGCAACTCATGCAACTCACAGATGCAAAACACTTTAGTCCCTGCAGTCTGATTTCTATAAATAGCTATGTAAATTTTGCCCATGTGACCAGTTCTTTTTTTCAAGATGGCTGATTTTTAAAACAACCAATGCAGAATTTATAATTTTTCACAATGAGAAAATTACCCGCTAAAAATATGTATATTTGTAAGTTTGCAATTTCAGTAAACTTTTAGTGAGTGTTGGCATGACAACAGATTTGCTCCATTAATGTTAAACCATGAAGATGCACAGGCTTACATGTGTGTAAATTGTGCGGATGCATTCACCGCATGATATCATAATGCAGGCTGGCATAGTTTTTTATATCATTCAGAACCACGGTAGATAATATTTAATGGTCAGACAGTAGGAGGGTTGACTGTGTATGGTGTAAATGCATTCACACCATATGATAATGCAGGCTAGCAAAGTCTGTCATTCGAAACCACGGTGGATAAAATTGAATGGTCAGACAGTAGGAGGGTTAACTGTGTCCCGTGTAGGTGCATTCACCACTTGGTATCATATTGCAAGCTGGCATAGTGCATACTATCAATCAAAACCACAGTAGATGATATTGAATGGTCAGACAGTAGGAGCATTAAACTATTTCTAACTTATGCAGTGTTTAATATAAAAAAATAGAATCTTTATTCTGATATTGTGATTTTCATCACCCAGCAGCCAAACCCCATCAATTTTGGACACAAATCATTGGCCTCCCTCTAAATGGAGGAGCAACACTGTGATTAACTTGCTGTTTATTACTGGCATTCTTTATGTCAGTGACCAGTGTGTATCAAGGCCTCGTCTCTGCGTAAAGCCTCAGAGCCGTTGTGCCGAGGGGAAAGGCATGTCCGTTGTGAAAACCACTAATTTGATAAGACGCTCTATTCTGGATCATGTTTCACAATAGCTCCTGATGGTGGGACAAGTCTAGTGTGAAGATCTTGTGTAATGGAAGGGCTCTAATATTTTGATGAGGAGAGTGAAGGGCATAAGTTGTACACATGGAACGATGATATTGGGGGGTATTTTTATCATTTATTAAAGATGTTTTTTGTGGACAGATGCTGTTGCAGGCTTAGATCTGTTTCAGACCCTTTGGAGATCACAGCAACAGTGGCGTAACTAGGGAGGGAGGAGGGGGAGGGGCAGGTGAGGGGAACTAATGAGTAGGGGGGGGCAATCAGTACTGCAAAGCCAAACAACAATATTGCGCGACTACATGTATTACAGAGATTTGGGTGTCCTGGTGCTTTAAGTTTAATATCCTTAGACATGCAGGAGCAATGACGTAGCTAGGGTGTGTGGCGCAAGGGAAGGTGGGGAGGGGGAAAGGTTAGAGGATGGTGCCCCTTCCACTCGTTGGGAAAATCTACAGCACAGCTTATATCAATATTTCTTTGGAATTTTCTTCTTAAAGAGGGAGCTCAACATTTCTCATTGGGTTCAATTCAATGCCCTTGGCAAGCCTCACCCCCCCCCCCACCCCACCCCACTGGCTTACCCCTAGTTGATCCAAGCACTAGCATTATGTAGTCTTGAGAAATACTCATAAATGCTGCCGAAGAAAAGGGTCTGTAAAAAATTAATGTCTAATTTCCATGGGAATGTGCTTATTACAAAAGTGTTTCCATGGTAACAATAATACAAAAACATTTTTATTTTAAACATTGGTTCTGTAGGAGCTAGACACTGATTTTTATTTTATTTTTTTGGTTTCTTTTTTTAACATTTTGTAGCGGTAGGAAGCAGGAAGATGTTTATGTGGGTGTAGAGTTGAAATGTGACAGCTATTCTTTGTACATGTATAGTGTGATCGATTTGTATATTTATTAAATTGTGTATGTACTAAGTGAAACTATACCGATCCGAGAAATTGGTTCACTTGCTATAAGTGCCTGTTAAAAAAAAACGGAACTTTCTGATCCATTTAGATATAAGACTTTAAAGTCAGAGCTGCAACCCCCTACAAATCAAACAAAATAGTTCTACGCAGTTCATAACCAGCGCTTTGTCTATGTCCGACGGGCGTCTCAAAGCACTTCTTATTTTTACAACAGGAGGCTCTTTTTCGAAATCACGGCTTGGGCTTGCAGGCCTAGAATTTCAGATTTGAGAGGGCAAGGCCATTTTTCATTTTGCAAGGGCAATTTCATTGAAATATCTTAAAGTCCATGGGAAACTTTTGAAGGTGCACCAAGGCCAACACCAGGGCAACAGGGCTCCCTGTAACTCAAGGCCAGGACTTGGTCTCCAGCTAAGGCTCCGTCAGCCTGTTTGAAGCTCATATTTCTAGAAAAAACTGACGGACTAAGCCGGAGGGCAAGCCCAGGCCATTGTTTCGAAAAGGGTCTATTGATTGAATTATCATGACACCCATTCATAGCAGGTTATACAAGGTGGTGCAGGTGCAATCTGCAGCTAACCGTGCAAGCAAAAAATCCGTGGGGGAATCCCTTCTCTAAAAATTTAACAACCAATAAAGGCAACAACACATGCTTGGTTCGGAATAGTTACGATCGTTTGAATATAAACTCAAATATGAAAAAATTCCCTGTAAATCTTAACTGTTTGTTGGTTTTTGTGCGATATTTTCTAAGAATACCATATATGTACTATATATTTGTATTCAGTATGTAGGCCTATGTTATGTTGGGCACAGTCGTATGTAAAAAAACAAAAAAGTTGAATAATTTGTCATCCAGTCGCACAATAATAATAGAATTCTAGCAAAGCAGATTACCATTGCATCCAGATGCCAATTTCAGAAGCACTACAGAACCACAGAAATGTCTACCGGCCAAAATTAGATGTGGTGTGTATTGTTTATGCATGGTGTATGATTGGTGCCCTGCCAATAAGTTGGTTATTTTTAAAATTAGAAGGATAAAGAATTGTAAATCGGGCCCAGGTTGTCACACAGGCAAGTGCAGCTATGGACCCAGACTCCCTTGCATATAGCATCACAAGCCCAAACAGCGCCCTCACCAGCCCAAACAGCGCCCTCACAAGCCCAAACAGCGCCCTCACTCTGTGGTCAATGAAGACCTATCACTGGCTGAGAGTTGTGCACGGCGGCCAATGCAAGGGGTCTAGCCATTGGTGTGTATACATCATATACATGTTTTGGATTTAATTGTAACTAGTTGTTTAATAACTGTACGCATTAATTTTACTAAAGTGGCTATTATTGCGTTTTCCTACAAATCTAAGAAAAAATTGTCAAGGACGAATTTCTGAGTATACAGAAAGTATTCAAAATATATACGTAGTGAAATTTTTGTGATGTTTTCCCCTGTCATCATTCTTTGTAGTTTTAATTATTACAAAGTAGTGTTTTTGTTCAATGAAATGTCATATTAACTGGGTGTGAACTATCTACACATTGGTGCACCCTAGGGGTGATTATGTCCAATCCAGCCACTCATCTAATCCCTACATGACAACGCCAAGGTGCACCCTAGGGGTGATTATGTCCAATCCAGCCACTCATCTAATCCCTACATGAAGACGCCAAGGTGCACCCTAGGGGTGATTATGTCCAATCCAGCCGCTCATCTAATCCCTACATGATGATGCCAAGGTGCACCCTAGGGGTGATTATGTCCAATTCAGCCACTCATTTAATCCCTACATGACGATACCAAGGTGCACCCTAGGGGTGATTATGTCCAATCCAGCCACTCATCTAATCCCTACATGACGACGCCAAGATAATGTATCAGAATAGTTTACATCGATGATGCAACTCCCAAGTTTGTAAAACTAAAATTATGAGGTGCTGGGAAATGGGTTCATTAAAGTGGTGGGGGTGGGGGGTGGGGGGAAACGGGCCAAGTCTTTTTCCCCCATTTACTATCTTTTCTCCTAACTGTTTCCACCCCAGATTCCCACCGCTATTTTTCCCAGGAATAGAAATTAACCCAAAACCATTGTACCCACATTAATTAATGCAATTGTTGCCAACCAGCTCAGATTAACGTTGGTGTAAGTCCATCATTTAAATCAATGCTTTTAATATTTGCCCCCCTTTGAATTGAAGCTTCCCCCTTCTGATAAACATGTACCGGTATGGTGCTTCCCTTGTTTCCCGAACACAACAAATTAAACCTAATACAGGCAAGCATAGTCTCACCTCTTGATTTGTTTATGTAGTGTAGTTGCTTTATTTTTGTAGTGTCTTTGAAAAACAAAATACAATTAAACATAGAAAAGTAAGAATTCCAGCAATGGTCTTTCAAGGAAATTCCAATCATTGGAAATTCAGTTCCTGTTTCTGAATTCCATCGACTACTTCTGTGTGAATGTCAGACAAATATTTGTGATTGAGCTTTGTGGTTTTTTTTTTTTTTTTTTTTTTTGGGGGGGGGATGAATTGTTTTATTTTTGTACTAAAGAAACAATAATTAGGCAGTGTAGCTTTCACCGACAGACCTTTTGTGTGCAGATTTTATTGATTTATTCACTGTACATGATTTACCGAATAAATAAAGAAAATGTTGGGTTTTCACTTTTTTTTTTTCAGTTTCTTTTTAATCAGGGTAGAAACAACATGTGCCGTAGAGCCGACATACCTTTTTGGCACACATTTTATTCATTTATTCACTGTGCATAATTGACAGAATAACTTAAAGAAAATATGGTATTTTTTTTTAAACAGATGTTCAGAGATGCGTACTTGTAGGAAAGAGAAGAAAAAGTCAGCCCAACAGCATTTACTTTATGGCATACATTTTATTAATTTATTCAGTTATGGTACAGGGTTTACAAAATAAATTAAACAACTATTGGGGGGTGGGGGTGGGGAGGCATTGAGTTTAAATCAGTGGCTTAACTAGACATTTTTATTTGGGGGTAAAGACTTTTTGGGGAGGGCTAAAAAATTGTAGTAATTCAAGAAACAATATTCAGGGGCAAGTTTCCCACCATCTTTATGTGTATGTAAATCTGTGAATATTTCATGGTTTTAATCTTACTAATATTATGCAAAGTGACACCCTTAACAGGTTAAGGAATTTCTTGGGTCTTCTACACAATGGACAAACAGACCCCAGAGTTTTCCTTTGTTCAACTTGGACTCTTAAAAAGAACTCTTCAGAAAAAGGGAATAATAGGACAACAATGGCAGGGCCCCACAAACCAGATCCTTAAGATTGGGGGGAACACCTGAGGGTGTGGAGACTTTCAAAAACATACATTAAAGATTTAAAAATTTCTGGTACAGTTATCAAAATATCCCTTATAATAGGTTTGCCACACTATTTCATATTCGATAAGACAACAACAGAGCTTACTCTCAAATCCAGGCAGAACTTCACCTGCGCAAAGACGTGTTGCATAGCAACCATTTTGTATTTATAAATCAGCATTGTGCATGTTTATGAACAAGACAGACAGGAATGCAAACACAGGACGTAATAATTGACAGTGAGACACGTCTCAAACACGGTCAATTTTTTTTTTTTCAAGGCAAATCTGTGAGCTTTACAAGAATAAATATTTGACTATCAACCCTCCGTAGAATTTGGTTGCAAGTTTCATTTCATCTTGTTATCTGTTTTGAGGGGACAGAGTTTAGAAAGACAACAAATTCCAATTGAATTCTCACAGATTCAGTTGATAAAATACTTTACAGTCACAAATAAAATTTCAGGTTAACTACAATACAGGAAAGAATGTGGCATAAATATAGTAATCATGCAACCTACATGTAACACAACAGTACAAATGAACACAACTGCACGTCAATATCTTTAACATAATTTATTTGTTCAAACAAATCACAAATACATGCACTGCAGATGTCAAACAAACGCTAATCAAGTGTTAACACCCCACATTTCAAAAAAACATTCTTATTTTTTTTTATTCTAGGAAAAAAACATAAAATTTGATGATCATGCTGGTCACAAATGGTACACATGACATGGTACTTGGGCTGGCAACCTTATTCTGGTAAGCATACTTGTTTTGTGGTTAATCAGTTTTGTGCTTCAAAGCAACTCTATCACATTGGCCAGTAGAACGCTGCTCAGGTGGGATCTGAACCCATGACCCCAGCATTCTAGAGAAGATATCTCAACCACTAGACCACCGAGCACGCCTGGTAATGAGAGGCCAGTTTGAATCCTATATAAGCAGTGGGTACTGAACAATTTAAATCGTTGTACAAATTGCATCAGGAATAAAGAATATCACTATTTATATAACTCACACATAGATCCTTGTCAATTGATTAATGAAACACGAATCACATGTCATCCTTTATTTTTGTACATTCTCTGCTGTGTAAGCCCACTATGTTAAGAAACAGACACAAATATGAATCCTATGTCACGTAAGCTTTTAGTAAACTGCACCCAATAAACCAATGGATAAGCTTAATGTTACATTGTTATACTTTTGATATATTTGTGAACACTGTGGAAGTAAATGAACTGAACTGAACTGAAGCTGCATTAGACCACCTTGCACGTGATGTCACAAAAACCCAAACAGCGCCCTCACTGAGATCAGTGTCGACCTATCATTGGCTGAGAGTTGTGCACAGTACGCGTGCACATTTTCCTTGTTTGACCTGAGCGAAATCAGCCATGGGGTCTACATGCCATACAGCCAATAAATGTTCAGAGCACATTCCATGTTCTACTACTATGCTCACAGAGTTTCGTACACATCTATTGGTCTATCATGCAAAATCCTCCTGGACAGGACCCAAACGCTGGGATAAGATTTGACAAATATGAAAATTCCCTAAAAACTGGATTGCAGGCCTGGGTTCCCCCTTCTACAGCCAGAACCTCCCAGATGTTACAATTCAGGAGATTTACAGATTCTGTGCATCACCAGAAATACAAAACTACAGGTTTGGACACAATGTAGACTATCTCTTTCTCTCTTTGGAGACCAATTTACTTCTTTCAAGAAAATTTGAAGGCTCAAGGAGATTTCAAGAAAATCCTTAAAAATCAGGAAAAATTCTGAGCAATCAATCACATGCCTGATAGCGGCAACAGCCATATTAAAACCAAACGTTTGTTACTTTTGCGTTTCCTAAATCTTTTGTACAAGCTTCTCCGAACCATCTTAAAATGTTTAACTTCTGAATGAATTAATCCTTCAGTTCTTCATCTTCGTATCTGTCGACCGGTGAAGCGAC
The DNA here is from genome assembly GCA_032158295.1 of Pycnopodia helianthoides. Taxonomy (NCBI): domain Eukaryota; kingdom Metazoa; phylum Echinodermata; class Asteroidea; order Forcipulatida; family Asteriidae; genus Pycnopodia; species Pycnopodia helianthoides. The sequence continues at coordinate 273,789 of CM063260.1, forward strand.
GGGGTAATAATACCAGTGGCCATCTCCTCTCTCTCTCATCAACCTACGAACGGTCTTCTCAGCTCGCCTGTCAAGAATTAAGATGCAGAAAAAGGAAAATAAATTACAGGCCAACCTTGAGCAAGTCTTATATTTTTTGTTATAAGTATTGTAAAGTTTACTGAGAAAACAAAATGCTTGCGGTGGTTCTAAGAAGAGACTCCTATGTTATTGTGACCACTCGTGAGTATTCAAACCAGCTCTTTCAAACACATTTAAAGAATTCAGCGTGATGATAAACTCATTCAAACGAGCAACATAAAAAGCGCCCTCACCTGGCCCCAATTTTCTCTTTCTCAATGTCGAGGTAGTGCGCCATCTTCTCGTACTCCTGCTGAGGTGTGTTGACGAAATACTTTGAGAGGAAACGGGTGATCGGATGCTGGATAGGGATGCAGTGATGAAACAAATTAAAGCAGTGGAAACCAAAACGTTACCTTTAGTTTAAAATTTCTTCTTTAGAATCCCTGTCTTCCTTCAGTGATTCACTGGAATCCTTTCTCACTAGAAAAGCAAGGTTAGTAATGGGGGCCCACCCTTTGTACCCCCGCCCCTTGCAACCCCCGCCCCTTGCAACCCCCGCCCCTTGCAACCCCCGCCCCTTGCAACCCCCGCCCCTTGCAACCCCCGCCCCTTGCAACCCCCGCCCCTTGCAACCCCGCCCCTTGCAACCCCCGCCCCTTGCAACCCCCGCCCCTTGCAACCCCCGCCCCTTGCAACCCCCGCCCCTTGCAACCCCGCCCCTTGCAACCCCGCCCCTTGCAACCCCCGCCCCTTGCAACCCCCGCCCCTTGCAACCCCGCCCCTTGAACCCCCGCCCTTGCTAACTCTTCTCTGAATGATTTGGAAGGAGAACATGGTCACCATAGGAATAATGAATAATACATTTTGTAATAATAATAACAATGATAATAATTATACACAGTTCTTATATGCCACTTTATCACACCAAAGGGCACCTCAAAGCACTCATTTTTTTTTTCTTCTACAAGATATGCAGAGCTTTGTTTGAAATATAAGACCCATTTATTTACATGGTGCTGTGGCGTAATCTGCAGCCAACTATACCACCAAACACTGAGGCGAACCCCTTCTCTGAACAGTAAGTGTACTGGGTTCTTTTATGTGCATTACGGCTTTACGATCCATCCGAAGGACGAAGCAATAATGGTTAAGTGTCTTGCTTTAGGGGTAACGTGTCAAGACCGGACTCAAACCCAAACTCTGGTGATCAGGAACACCAGAGCTTGGCTCCAGTGCGCTTGACCGCTCCACCATGACACGCCACAGAACATTTTCAGTTTTTGTGGAACACCGATGCACATAAGACAAAGCACTGCATTCTGAAAACTCATAAAAGATATCAACATACCGGGTGATACTCATATTCTTTTGGGGTGTAACCCTCTGGAATCTCTGCTAGCTGAGCCGAACCTACAATCAACAAATTAATACAATTAATATTCCAGCCCAAAAATACCAAAAACATAATGGACATATTTTTGTCATATTCTGGCTGCTCTCACATCACAATTTCATCAAGCTTCTTAAGCAGCAAATATTGAATTAAACAATGTTCTGCTTCGCAAAAACGAGACATGGTCTTTTGGCTGGTAACCTTTTTTTGCTAAGCATAATTTTTGTGCTTCAGATATCTTACCGACAAAGACGTTGATGCATGTAAGACCGATGACACACGGAACCCCCGTCAGCAAGAAGTAATATCTCTGTGGAAAGAAACAGGAATTTAACAAATTTATTGATCAACATTTGTATTCATGCCAAGAGAAAAGGACTATTACAGACATAGTATCTTCTGCATATCAGGGGTGAGATTGGATGAATCTGAACATTCCCAATCAATGGCTTTCAGGTCTGGGTTCCCCCTTATTCTAGACCTGGAACCTCCAAGACATTACAATTCAGGAGATTTACAGACTACAAATTTGGACACATTGTTGACTATTCCTTTCTCCCTTTGGCGACTGCTTCAAATCATCCCAAAAAGTTTGAAGGTTCAAGGAGGTTTTGATAAAATCCTGAAATCAGGAAAAATTCCTGAGAAATCAACATGCCAGGTATACTTTGGCCATGATTTATTTTATACTTCCTCACTCTGCAAATGATCAGATGTTTTTTCAAGAAAACATTGTAACCTTCACGTGTTGCTCGCGGATTTAGTTCACAACAGCGTTAAGTGTTTCCCTAGGACAATCAAACATGAGGTAGCCCACCTCACAGTAACCACCTCACAGTGACCACCTCACAGTGACCACCTCACAGTGACCACCTCACAGTGACCACCTCACAGTGACCACCTTACGGTGATCACCTCTCAGTCTGAGTTCATTCAGTCCGACTTCATCAGCCAGAAAAAACACTGGTTCATTGTAAATAACTTTCAAGGTGAGTTCTTAAAAAAAATAGATTTTTAGGTATCTTTACTCAATCCTGTTTAGCTATTATGGCGATCAATATCATTTTCCCAAAGAAGTTGCGATAATCAAAACCATCTAACGGTCTGTAATTCTTGAACAGAGGAGAATCAATGGTCATGATTGCCACAACTACATGAAAACATGCTATAAAGTGAATGATTACTAACAATAAGTGAACGAACTTCAAAAGACTTACCACTGCCCTTAAAAATCTCAAGTCTCCATACCGGGTCGGCTTTACAAAAAATTTCTTGGCTTTGCCGCCTGCCATTCCACGTTGAATCACTAGAAAGAATGATTCAGAGTTTTAGGGTTGTACGCCAAGTAACACTGAATTTATTTAAGACATTTGGATTATTCTTAATCTACATTAAGCCTTCTAGCTCTTTAAAATGACAAATTTAAGATATAACAGTTAGTTAAACTTCCCCCCTTATAAAAAAAAATTAAAAAAGGTTTTTTTTCAATGATAACAGGATTGACAAAAAGTAGTTATTGCTGATAAAATCAAAATTCCATTAGTTCCTCTATAACTAATAAAATAAAAAAGTAAACACACTAATGTCATTAATTGTTCATGCTTGCCGTGAATAAATAACAGCACCTACATTAAATCTAGAAGAGTTTGTTATAACATTTAGCCTCAATAATACTAAATGGTGCCAATGGCAATACGCAGGACTCCCTCTGCTTCTTGGCCCAACTCCCACACAGCATCAGAGACTGTCATGACTGTCGAATGAGAGCTCATTTTAATGTAGTACTCGCCACAATCGTGTTAAGGGCGAGTGAATATTGGATGAAATTTCTGCAAAAAAATGTGAGCTCTCATTCGAAAGGCTAAAATCCTTCAATTTTGACATTGGCACACCAACTACGATGCATGCGATATGTACATTGTAATGTTAACAGGAGGTTGAATGAAGATCTGATGAAAGAGGCCTGCAAAGGCCTCAAATCAGACGCGGACCTGTAAGCAACAGATTGTTAAATAATATCATCTTTGCTTTGAATCTCAATCTTAATTGTACACTGTACTCTGTAGTTGGCAAAGCATCATGAAAAGAAAAATCACACTAACTTAAAAAAAATTACAATAATGCGAGACAGTTATATAACACATAGTGCAGGAGACTCTATGCGCAACACAAAACGTACAATAATGAAATAACAATATGCATAGCAATTTGGTACAAAAATGTAATTTCAAACAAGTGGGTCTTTAAAATAAGTCTCTTGAAAATCATAACAGAGTGAACTTGGCGAATATTTGTTGCGATAATTGTAACCCTCAATCCTCCCGATGGTCGGCAACCGTCGGATGGTCGGGAGGATGGAGGGTTTCGATTATCGCAACATTCCTTAATTCAATTGAAGGCTCTTTAGTCTTTGATTGAAGTTGGTATTTTGCGTCAGTAGTAAGAAATGGCTAGCAGAACGAAAAGGAAGAATAGAAATGTATTTATGCAGAATATCAGATACACTCAGTCTGGAGATATCTTCCTCCATGATGGTTAGTTCATGTAATGTATTGTAAAGAAGACATTTCAGTTTGTTTTATTTTTAGCATGTTTAGAGTTAGACGTGGGAGGAAACCCCAAAAACTTAAACTTTAAAGAGGGAAAACCAACGCAGAAACAAAAACAAATTCAGTCACCTTAGATTAGAATGAACGTAGTTGGTCAGACCATGGAGGAATGGTCCGACATTTTAATTGATATTGATATAAATGAAATTGAAAATGAAAGAACTGTCCGGAAACTGGGCTCATTGTTTCACAGGTCAACAGTCGATTGTTGTTTTTATGAAAGCTACCCAGCTTTATTTGATTCTGTTACAAGTTAATACCTTGGGATGTACTCGGTTCGGAGTTAACCAACAAAGTGCTCAACAGCTGAGGCCTTTTCAATCGCAAAAGGCCAAAATGCCGCGACAAAACTCGGCCGAAAGCAGCCATCTTATCCTCCAAGTTCCAGCAACTTTTATGTGTTTGAGCGCGAGAGGGCGCCCCTAACTCATAGCCAGACGAGCTCCCGTTGTTATTTTCAGAGAAAAAAACATGCCAATTTCACTTCCACTGTGATTCTTGAAGTAATGGAAGTAGGGTTATTGAAAACGATTTCATATGCAATGGTCTGGGGAGCGGGTGCCAATTCCTTTAAAGACAGGGTGTACTTTGGTAATTACTCCACAAATTAAAGACCCTAAAAACTTACTGGAAAGCTGAACTGATATTTACCATGGAGGTAATTCTACCTCAATGATATTATGAAAAATTGTTAAAAACTACCTCATTTGAAGTAGTATAGTTTTAGAGAAACTGGTAGTTTTCACTCCAAAATTTTAATCTGAGAAAGGCTATTAAAGTAGAAACTCCTACAAGCCCAATGGTTTTATCAGCTGGAGTTCAGACAACTTGTCCGGTCTGACGTCCTCTGCTAGTGCTAGGGTGAAAATACTCTTTCGGAGTCAAAAAAGAACAAATTGACTTTCGTCTTGTAGTATATTTCAAAGTTGTAAGATCTTTAACTATTATTATTATTATTTTTTTAATATTCTTTGTGGGGGCGGGGGAATCAACAAGATTAGAAAAAGCTAAGATTTTTACTGGGTCAGATTTTTAATTTTTTTTACAAGACCACAATCAAAACGAGAAAAGTTGTCCAGTGAAACATATCAACAGCTTTTATTAGACCGAGCAGTAAGAGAGGACTGATCTCATTTGTCTTAAGGTAAATATACTTTGATACTGTACAGAATTGGAAGACATATTTAAGACTAAAAAGACAACATTTCAACATCATTCTTTTTTAGAAAATAATACACAGTGAGCCAGTATTGTTATTTTGAAAAAAAACAAGACCGCCAGACTTTACATGTATGTCATGAGTTTACTGGCCCAAGGCTAAAAATCACTGGCTTCGGGCCTGAGATCCAGTGAAATCTTGGAGCCCTGACAACAGTTGCCATTAGGTTTTTCTTTTACTTACGAGAAAGACTCTACTAGGGCCAAAAGTCCGACCATTAACTAGTTTTTGCATTTATACCATAGATCCATTCGGTTGGTAAGCAGTTTACAAAAGCTCATTATGTTTTCTTCAAATGACATCAAATTTATTATTTCAGTAGAAAGGCATTTATAATGCTGATACTAAATTTATATAAATTTATACATTATTCATAAATACCCGGGACAGTTTATCCATTCTGATTGGTCAAGAGCACGTCACGTGGGGGTGTTTAAACGGACGATATAACACCGGCTAGAAGTGTTTAAACACACCTGTGGCGCGCAAGGTTTTACGCAGGCGCTAATTTACGCGAAACGCAATCAACATATATTGGTATTCAATCTAAAAACATAATAGTGTTATGACGCGCGCATACGCACAACTGTTGAGCGTGTCATGTATATCCTTCGCGAAACAGGGCTCGAGGCCGTGACTGGAAATGAAAGTTAACAGAAAAGTTGAGATTTTTCCAACAATATTACGCTTTTTAACAAAAAGGGCATTTATGAATGGGAATAAAAGAGTAGTGACTTGGTCTTAACCGGCCGTTTAAAACCTTGCAGGGCCGTGGCTCGGTCCTTTATCACACGGCCTCGACCCTGCCGGTTTTAAACGGCCGGTTAAGACCGCGTCACTACCCTTTTATTCCCTTATTATACATCTTCAAGGCTCTTATAAAGAACTTACCCAAAGTTCTTCACATAAAATTTCCAAAAGGAGGGGTAAAAATTATTCAAAGTAAAAATGATGTAAAGCAACCCACCGGGCCAGTAAACTTTGCATTTTACTTGCCCCCACACTTTTGTCACGCTTTTATTCTTTTTCTGTTCTAGTTCTACAAAGTTAAACGTTGAGCGAACATTTTGTCATAGTACGGCATGGAGGCATCAACACAACGGAGAATGTCAGCAGTCAACGTGGAACGGTCGGGCAGCGCACTTGGTTTTGTGAAACGCGTGCTCCCAAAAGCATTTTTGTAATATTGCTGACGTACGTGCCCCTGCAGAAAAGCTTTGCATATCATCCACTTCTTGGAGACTGCACCGCCCTCTTCCCATTGCAGGTACTTATCTTGAAAGGGTAACCCCACCTTCTTAAAGAGCTCTGATAAGATGCCTTGAGGATCATTAAGAAGGTCATCGGAGTCTATGATAATAGGATCTTGATCATGTGCCACCTTCACATGATCAAGCAGCTCGCTCATCTCCTTGAAGGCGAAGCCAGTCGGGAAAAAAAAAGGGGATGCCTCATCAAGTTGGAAGTCTTTACCTTTCCCGAATGGAAAGATTTTCTTCCATGACGGGAAAACTTTCAGAGGATGTCGGAGGAGGAACACATGATGGTAGCCCACTGGGAGGAACTCGTACCGATCTACTGCAGAGAAGCACATTTCCTTACAGAAGATTAGCTTTTTACCACAGTGCGGTTTTTCTAGCTGCTCCTTGACCCAACTGAAGGTGCATTCAGATGCTTCGAATCCCTCAGTCACGGAGGTTACCTCTGATGCTTCTCGGAGAAATTCTCTAGCCATGGCCAGATTTTCAGCTTCAGGAGACGAGTTTGGCCCGAACCAGTGAGCACAGAGATAGGGCTCAAAGAAGATCTGGGAGTCGTCAACGAAGCTCATGAATTTGGTGAACACGGTTGAGATTGATCGAGGTGATCCCCATAACATCATTCGGACCTGTTGATCTTCCATCTACCAATGAAATAATGCAGTACAGGTATTAACCAATACATTTGAGAACATTGCCAAAGAGTATAAATATAATCATGAGGTAAAAATCTGGACTATTTGGAAGAGCCATATTTCACCATGTGATTATTTCTGTGACAATGTGCGAATGAAATGCACCAATGCCACTAGTGCGCCACCTACGTTGAAAATAATCTCAAATCGACTCTTGCAACACGTACAATTGTGCAAACGTATGTTGTACAGCGGAAGTATATGTACATATGCTTATGTTTGTGTGTACATGTACCCTATGTGTAGGTACCAGTATGTGTACACAGGATTACGCTCTGAAAAGCAGCTCAACCTCAACTCAAATCATGTGTAATCTGAAGATTGTGCAAATCCAAACAAGCAGTCCACGAGACTATAGAAATTTGCATGATTCAATATGGCCATCGGTTCAGATTTTTCTTTTTTCTGAGAAATAATCTGACACAACCGTACCATTATTAAGCGGCAACATTTCCTGTGTTCCTCAGGTGAGTTTAAAGTTTTGTATAGAGGTCTTTGATCAGTGGTGGATCCTCTTCTTGGGCATTTGAACATTGGTGCCAGCTAATAAGCATTCACAACACACTACAATACAATACAATACTCAGATACGCAAGATAAATGTCCAAACATGGGGGGTGTAAGTATTTGGCTATTTCCTTCCTCCATGGGTCCAGTAACTAGGACTAGGACTAGGAGTCTATGACTATGTGCCTGATGATACAATAAAAACTTCCAATCTTACCACCTACCTTGTGGCTTATCAACTTCTTTTCATTCAGATTTCTGCTTCAGAACCGTATTCAAACGCAACCTTTGGGTACCTAGCTAGTCTTGGTTAAGACTCTCCTGTTATTAATACCTTCCCACGATATATCCATCGCCACATCGCCACAAGAGGGCGCGCTCTCCCCATGGACCGATCATGGGCTCATTCGCTATCACTGTGATAGCGGCTCTCTGTGCAGAGAGACGAGGGAAAGCAAATTAAAACCAGACACTTCCAAAGAATAAATTTAATCCACCTGGTGACATTATGATGGATGGGGTGATGAGGGTCGAGTTGGGAAAGAATCACGATCGCTCGATGAAATTACGTCATTCATTAACCCAAAGATGGAAGTGGCGGTTAATTTGTATGTAAATAAGTCGACGATAATAGGCGCACTTTAATACCTACAAAACTATACTTATCATACGAGCGAAACCGGCTTGAAGGACAATTGCAAGGGCCATTTAGAGGCAAGGCCATTTTCATTTTATGCAGACATTTGAAGCTTGGTGCGGCAGAAACTCCGGTGTAAAATTGATTCTTCAGTGACATCACTGACACTGTATAATTATGAGGTGTCCATACAGTCATTTTTGGCGAAAACAAGCAGCCTATTCTACTGTCATGCATTCGTAATAAAGCGATTTTGCCTCTGCTGTTGAAACCGTCATTCAATTTCACCTCGTGGCATACCAATTTCTATAAATTCAACTATAATTGAAGGCGTGCATATAATTAGCCATGCGAAAGAGGCATTCAATTCGGCAGAGTAGGCAGAACTGGAGATTTCTGCGACAAGCTGCTGATAATTTGAATGCTGTTCGAGTGGATTGAAACATTGCCCAGTTATCTTGTTTAATTATCGAATGCCTGAGAAAAAAAGAATTGCTTTAGGTGAAATTGAATGGCTGTTCTGAATTGAACTTTCAACTTCGCGCCAAATAGAATAACGCGACGTTTAAATTGGCCGCTTACTTGTCACAAAATATGACCGGGAAAACCTATAGTTTATTACCAATACTATACATTGCTGGTGAAATTAACATCAGTCAGTGTTATCACATTAAAGAAATAACCGATTTAACACCAACGTTTTGCATAATGAGAAGTGATTAAGGGAAGCACCGAGAAGCCTCACACAATAATTAAAAAGGGTGAAAAGAAATAATGACTTCATCCCCGGTGCAATAAAATTCATCTATTAAAACTGTTGCAACACTCGCTGCTATTAAATCCAAAAGGATTCGAACTGATGGCCTCTTGTCACCGGGCACGCGTGTTGGTCTGTCTCCTTGCCAGTGACGTAACTAACAGAGGGCACGTGCCCACAATGGACGTGTTCCCCCAGGTGCCCCCCCCCCTTGAAATATGGACTTTCGAGATTAAACAAATTACCGGAGTGAAATGTCTGGTGCCGCCGCTTAAACCACGTGATTCTATTCAGAATCACCACTTGATTAATTCCCCGTATAACAGGGTTGTCAACCGTAAACTAGTAATCAAACTTATTACGCAGAACACTTCCATTAGGAAAAATCTTAAAGTCTATGGGTGCAATATTTTGAATGGGCATCAAGGCCAAGACCAGGGCAAAAGAGAGGCCCCGGCCTCAGTTTAATTCCAGGCCTATAAATCATACTTAGCTATAGACACGTTTAATCCATCAGACAGAATAACACGACAGAAGTGGCTCCCCTTAACATTTAATAGCTTTTAAAGCTCCTTTTTACGAGGGTGGGTTTAATGTGCAGAGGGTTTTGAAAGTCGATGATGCGTCCATCGTTGCTAAGATGCCAAATGGCTATAATTCACATAGGCCTAATGTTCAACCTTGGATGAAAGAAGCATACAAAATTAATGTGCGCTGAATTAAATTTGCATTGTTTTTGTAAAAAGTTGGTTTTGACAAAACTAAATAATGAAAGTAATAATATGCTATACCGAAAGAGCTCAATAAATATATAATTAATTCGGCAAAAGCTGGAAGTCAGTCATTGTCAACGGCAGTCAATGATTCGAGCTAAAGCGAAACAAAAATAGGCAGCGCATTGAAGGTTTTTGGGATGCAAATGATCTTAAATAAAACAGGCTGAATTAAAAATCGATGTTTTCTAGCCAAAGGACCCCTGCATGCAGACGTGGACTGCACCTCCGCAAAATGCGTGTCTTCCATTTTCCCCCATTTTGGAGGTCAAGTTCATTGTGAACATTTCGACTCCCTCTGAAGTAATGTAGTTTTTGAAAAAAGGGTTTTTCTCACTACAATTTTTGAAGTTGAGAAAGGCTTCAGGCATGAAGCCTTTCTCGGGCATTTGAAAGCACACAATTCTATGCAATAAGGGTGTTTTCTTTCATTGTTTTCTTGCAACTTCGATAACCATTTGAGCCTTAATTTTCACAGGAATGTTATTTTATGCTTATTTTGGAATACACCAAGTGAGGATACTGGTCTTTGAAAATTACCAAAAGTATACCCTGCCTTTAAGGACGTGTCCGCACTTGTGGCTACGGCTGGATCATCGCTTCATCATGCGTTTAAGTGTGACATCCTTAGCAACACCTTTAGCAACAACTCGTAGCCGTAGTCACCAATTCGGATTCGGCCTTAGTCTCTCTTTATATTAAAGTTGAGAGTAATATAAGATCAACCTTATAACTACGCATGTACAAGCCACAAACTGATTTAATAATAATTATTCTTAAAATGGATGTACGTTCCCTATCAATTTCTTGTTTACGAGTAAACTAATTTTATTTTTTAATTAAAGGTATTATACATAATTGGTAAAGATAACAAAAACTGTTGTTTAATTTTAATCTGAAAACCTTAAAAACGCAAGAGCTGATTTTGTTTTGTACAACCAAAACTAAGGATAATGTGTTTACATGCTGATAATAGAGCATGTTTTGTTCACTATTTTCTCCTGACTCACAATGGATTACGCCCAAATTTTCAATGGTTTGTTACTTCATGTATATGGTTGATCACACAAAATGTGAACACTACCTGCGACTATTTTGCCAGCTCCACCCCCCCCCCACCCTGTGATACCCTTACACCGCACAACCCACCTGTGAAAAATTCATCGAATTCGGTGGTCCCGCTTGTGAAAACATTGATTACCGGTTTATTTTCTAGCGGATTTTTTGTGTACGATGATCAAACTTATTTCAATTGTGGCAATCAAAATAAGCAACGGTGATTTGTGAGGTCTTTAAATGCTATTTCCTAGACCATAAAACAAAAATTGAGATCAACTTCAAATTTATCTGGACGTTTCGGGTACTATGAACTTTAGAGTCAGTGAGTTTCCAGATTGAATCTATACATGTAGGGCCTACTTTGTTCTCAATTATTAGAGGTCCTGTCATTTTGTCGTGAGTCGATTTCTTATGGATGCGCCAATACTTTATGCAATTTTTGTTCAAGTATTTTAAGTCTTTGTGTTTTTGTTGTGGTTTTGTATTTGTTTTGGGGGATTTAAAAAAAAACTAAGCCTTTTTGGGAAAGTTTTTTAAGCATACAGTAAACAAGCTTTTTACAACTGTTTGACCCTTTGTCGATTTAATTGTTCGACTCTTTTTGTCGGTTCAAACGATAGAGTCGAACACAAGTTCATAAGGTTCGAGGTATCAAGTTTATTCACTCCACATGTAATGCGTTCGTCTTTACAAAAGACAATTAAAGTATCCATCAACTCGATCGACACTGTTGTGAAACATCAATCGACAAATGAATCATTGACCCTTGACCTTCATGATGGCCTTGGAGCAACCGTCGACCTATCAGTCCCGGAAATACTTTCTTCGCGCCCTCTTGCGCCAATTCTGTTGCTAGCCTTGCACCTGCCCAGGGTTAGCATCTCGATGAAGGCCGCCTTGAAACGTCGATGCATAAACCCATAAATGATTGGGTTCACACACCCAGCTACATACATCGTCACAGTCACAACCATGTACACATTACTGCTCACATTTATAGATGGAACATCTAAGTACCTTACGAGCGGGTACGGTATATAACCAATCCATACCACGGCGAACACGGCTAACATCATGCGGTTCAAATCACGGTCGTTTCGGATCTTCTTGGACGGGCGAAGTCGATCCCGTGCACGGCCGAAGGTTTTTGCAATCTCGCTGAACCGTTCCCGGCCGGCTGCTGTGGGCCACAGGGTCCCCCTGCGACCATTTCGACAAGCATCGTTCACAGTTGTTTTCATATCATGTTCTTCTGACTCGTTACGCGCTTGTTGACCCTGGTCGGTGGTTTTAAGTTCCAGTTCATCGGCAACCACAGCTTTCTCAATCACAGTTTTGCACTTATGCGTACCGTCGCTTTGCTCATCGTAAGTGACAACATCTCCATTGTTACAGACCGATGGCTTACTTTTGTTTATAACATTTTGCTCATCGTCAGTCGTAGCTGATGACGATTTGTTGGTCACTTGCCCGGGTAGATCGTCACGGGACGGTGTCCGGTCCGCGACACAAAGTTCTGAATTCACAGTACCGTCCTTACTGACATCTTCAGCAGATCCTGCTCTGAATGTCCTATCGGCTGATTTTTCGGCCGGCACTGAAATCGAGTGAGAGTGTTTTGCAGGCGACGTATGCACTCGGTCTGATGAAGTTGGGGCAAAAGTTACCCTGTCACTCGCAGGTCTCGTTTTAGTCTCTCCGGTGACGATACTGGTTGCCATGGTTTGTGAGGGCGCGAGTCGCGACGTCATGTTACTCATGAGAATCTTCCGTTTCTTCCTGACGAAGACGAGAATGACAACGTAAGACGCCACGATGATGATACTGGGTATGATGAAGATGAAACAGTAAACGGAGATCGAGATTCTCCACGATGTCGAGTTGTAGATGGCGATGCAGCGGAGCGCCTTCGGCAAGTAGAGCATCGTGCCGTTCACGATGAAGAAATGGTAGCAGGCCATCGTGGCCAGCGATACCAACCAGCACAGGACTATGGCTATGCCGATGTTTCGACCGGACGCGATGCGTCTCGCTCTGGTGAAAAACACAACATTGACCACGCGGTCCAGTCCGATACACATCGTGTGCAGTAGAGACAGTAACGAAAACATCAATGTGTAATAGCTGTGAAACGCACATGCGAAATCCCCCATACGCCACTTGCGTTGTACGAGCGTATCTATTCCGGGTACGAGTACGAAACTGACGTAAATTAATCCGACCACACTCAAACTCACGATGAAAGTGTTCCCGCGAGTGCGCAAGTTCTTCTTACGGGCCACAGCAGCGATGACCAGCACATTTCCCACCAGTCCAACCACGGTTGCGACGGTCGTGATCGCAGCCGCTAAACTCGTGGCCAACACAGACGGTGTCTCCCCGATGAACGTGCTGTTGTCCCCCATGGTGGAATTCCCGAAAGATGCCGCTAGCTCCGGGTGAATTACCTCCACGAACATAATCACTCCGGCTGCTCTCCACCACTGTCCACATCGACAGTTCTAACAGTCATTTTAGTTCCATTTGGTGTCACCTGAGACAGTGTGAGTTAATAATCACCTTTGGTGTAAGCAACTAAGATTGGTGCTGATTAGCGGCAATAAGAAGCCACGTGATCTATAAAGTGCGTTGTAAATCAATAAAAATAGACTTTTATGGTTTTGTAATCAGTGCGGTAACCTAAACAAGAAAACGACTGAGAAGAGGAGTGCGTGTAGTTCGGAATCTGTGCGATGTGCTCATGAAACTCCAACTTGCAACTTATTTTCAGACTACAATTTGAGATCAAATCATGCGTACACGAGGCACAAACTAACCGTCAGTCCCGCAGTACACAGGAATCTTGAGTTGAAATTCTTGCTTCCAACTCTCCCACTTGAGAACAGCAGTCGCGTTCCCTTTATCCCGTATATATCGACTGATTTGCCGTCAAGTGTTTTAATCAAGCATACCGTGGTAAAGCCGTCGATATCACTTGAAATAGTGGAACTGCGAATTGCTAAACGTAGACTGTGATAACATTATGCCCGTCGTCTGCGATGCTCGTTTTCTTGTCCATTCCTTGCGTTCTGCGTAGCTCAGTTATTTTCTTACCCCAACCATCTCGTCGAGTCCTGGCGCATCAAGTCCAAAACACGTCTGAACCGGGCAAAGTAACGACATCAATTGACGGCACGCAAGAACTGTATACATTAATTACTCGAACCGTTGGTGGCGTGCCAAGATTAATAAGTTCGGCACAGTCGTTGGATGCATGCTCCACGCCCAGCTACATGTAGCAGTAAATGCTAAATATTCAAAAAATACTCAACAAATATTTCAAAGTCTCTCAGCCTCTTGAAATCATATCAATCAAATCAAATATATTAGCTGACAAATACACTTCATTTTCCTTTTAATTTTTAGTAGTTATAGCCGTACAATTTTGAGCTATTCTCATCCAAAACAAAAACACCCCTGAACGAGTGAACTGGCCAGACTTTATCTTGAAAAAAATTGCCTTACTTCAGCAAAATATGGCTATTTTTAGAGGGTTAGTACCCATTAGTTGAAAGTCAACGACCCCCGGGCACAACAAAAAAAGTCAAGACTTGAAAGAAATTGGGTCAAGGCCGACTGTTGCGTTTACCTGAATCTGTTTGGGGTGGCAACGTTCGATCAGTAATAGCTGTATCCAATTGAGGGTTGGGTGGGGTTGAGGAACCGTGAAGAATCTTGTGTTGATTTTTCACAAACTGCTGTTCACTAACCCGATAGGGAACGCAATCGGCAGAAGGACGGCGTAAGTATTGCTTGACATTTTTCTAATCAAAAATAAGCAGGATACCAGTCACAGAAGTTGTACGTGTGACCATGGAGGTCCTACCTCCATGGTGTACACCCTGCCTTTAAATGGGGAAGGATGATACTGTGTTCAAATGCAACACAAAACAAAACAATAATACAGAATCTCCTGCAATAGCAAGTTTATCTTCTCTTTAAACACGAGTAGACAAGGTCTGATGATGCTCAGATCCGTTTCAGGGAAGGCAACACGTCACCATTATAGCATCAGCTGTACAGATCCGTTTGTTTTGAAGGTGTATGTAGATCGTGAAGGCGATATCTCTCGTGCAGAACGCCGCGTAATCTGTGTCCCTAGTGCGAGGAGCATTTTCCCCTAATGGTACCCGGCAATCAACCGGCAACCAATCATCATTTATTTCCCGCGGTTGACTCTGATGACAACTTCTGTCATGCCTGACGGGTTAAAGAAAATAAACACAAATCCTCGGCAATTTGTTCTCATTCTAAACATCTTGAACGAAAGCTGGGGCGATTGGTCTACGACGTAACGAAATCACTGCGTCGGTAATCTACTCGAGTTAACTTTATTAATTTATTTTTTCCCACAGGAGTGAGTGGAAATTATTCATCACGACTGCAGAATAGGCAACCGTCACACAAACACACATACAGCAACAAGAAAAACCCAAGAATGAATAGATTAGGCCTCTCAGAGTTTTTGGTTTTTCAATCTGTCAAGGATATGTGATGGTTTGGGTTTTACAACCATACGGGTTCATGTGGACCAAAATGAAAAATAAGAAAACAAGCTCAGGCACGACAACTCCACGTTCAATTAACTTATTGCATTGCTCCAAATTACAATGGTGAGCCCTATTATAGCAGCTGGTACGTTACAACCTTACAACAATGTGTCGCTCAAACCATGGAGGAAGAACTGTGCAATTTTGACCACTCAAAAACAAAACGTGTTAATGAAAGAGTTGACCAATGTTAATTATAGCATGAGTTGTCATGTGCATGGACGGAACGACCGTGTATTTATATATATACACACAAGACCAAGTCAATATTTGGGAGTACTGCAGATTGTAATGGTCGAAAAACTTTTTATAGCTCCACGGACGGATGAAAGCAAGCAAGTTTTTTTTATAACACACACACCAACAGTAATAAAAGTCACGTTTATCATGAGGTTGGTTATTTATTGACCTCGTGAAATGAGGTGAACAAGGTGTTCATTACAGCTAGTTTCGAGTCTGTTTATTACGAGTCACTTCCAAGTCAGTCACTTTGATTTTTGCGAGACTATCAATGTCGTTGGTTTCTGTCCTCCATGGTTGAACTATAGCTGTATGTGGAGACCGTACAAGTCTGCATGCGATCGAACATCATAGCTTGGGTTCATAGACCATTGCCTTAATAATGTTTGAACAGAATCACGCACTTTATAACGGAGTCCAAAGTTTGGATACGACATATACCATAGAACTAAATTCTTTTTTTTTTACAGTCACTATAAAGTTGGCCGAATAGTTTTTAAAAATATTACTTTCAAGTTGAAAGCTAACTGATTATAGAGCTCATCACAATACCATCCTCAAAAGAGAAACAGTTCTGTCTGAAGTATTCTGTCAATTTGTAAAACAACAATAACACCAGTAGCAGCAGCAGCAGCAGCAGCAGCAGCACCCGCACCAGCACCAGCACCAACAACAACGCCAACAACATCAACAATGACGACAAAGACGACAACGAAGACAACAACAACAAACAAGAAAAACAACAACAACGACAACAGCAACAACAACAACAACAACAACAACAAACAACAACAACAACAACAACAACAACAACAACAACAACAACAACAACAACAACAACAACAACAACAACAACAACAACAACAACAACAACAACAACAACAACAACAACAACAACAACAACAACAACAACAACAACAACAACAGCAGCAGCAGCAGCAGCAGCAACAACAGCAACAACAACAATCAGAAGACACCAAAATCACTGTTTCGAATGCCGAACTCTGAAAAGCACGGTTACAAAAGGCCCTGTCAAATCATACCCCGTTTTAGTTACTAAACGGGGACCATCGAACCCTTTCTCTATGATCGAACTTAATGAAATGTTCACTGGTTGCCATGGTTGCATGGTTATTGAAAACTAGAGGATCAAAATGAATCTTGCTCTTCCCAATAATACACACAACTAATTTATTATACCCAAACACTAATAAAGGAACAGCTTATTGTCGGCCACCATCACTGACCAAAAGGGAACA
The DNA here is from genome assembly GCA_032158295.1 of Pycnopodia helianthoides. Classification (NCBI taxonomy): domain Eukaryota; kingdom Metazoa; phylum Echinodermata; class Asteroidea; order Forcipulatida; family Asteriidae; genus Pycnopodia; species Pycnopodia helianthoides. The sequence goes on from CM063260.1 coordinate 290,848, forward strand.
TTTTCGAGACGGATGTGGGATGATTCCAAGAAGACAGCTCATGAGGATCCAATTTACAAAAACAAATGTTGACAATCTTGTAAGGAGCTCTCCGTGGCTACCTCAGATGACAATACTAAGACCCTTCCGTGTAGACAAATAAGCTGAAGATCGAGGGTTCTGAAATGCCCTCCTCTCCCGGCAGGAAGATGATCGGATTTTGCGGTCCGGCTAATAAATTAGCCTCATCAATCTGTCTCGTGAATATGGATTTATTAACCTTAAAGGAACAATAATACAGAATTGGTAAGAAAAAAACTTGTAAAATATACTTTTTGATCACAGATTTACATCAAACTTACACGGTCTAATGATGATGATAGTAGAAAACATCTCTTGAAATATTTATGTCTGAAATGCCATATTTGATGAGAAATTAATAAACTAATTTTCCGATTGGAGTTTATCGCTCAGTGAGCGTTTTATTCATTTGTTGAATCTATATGATTTCATGCAAATGTGTCATCGGTTTTTCACTATTTTCTCGTGACCCAGATGGCCGATCGATCTCAAACTTCTACAGGTTTGTCAGTTTATGTATATGGTGGATTACATAAAGTGCTTACACTGCCAGCAACTGTTTTGTTAGCAAAAACCAATTCTGTAATGTTCCTTTAAAAGTTATAAATTACGAACTCTAGACATTTTCAAGCCTTATTATGAAACGGGCTTTACGTGTGTGTGTTCTGTTGGTTTTTTTTTTTTTTTTTTTTGGGGGGGGGTGTTTGGGGTGTTTGCTTGTTTGCTTGTTTGGACTTTTTTAATGTTAAAGTTAGGGTCATAGATTGTTTTGTTTTTGTCAATGTAAGGAAGATTTTAGGCAAAATTATAAAGAAAGATACAAATAAAAGTCACCGGTGAAAGTTTACAGACGTGTCTATTTGCTGAGAAAACAGTAAACAAAATCTATTTCACAAGATTGTTGAATCCATCTACGTTTAGCGAGATGACAGCGGTACCAATTACCGCATTCGCGAACAGACACGCAACCCTATAGGAAATCTGAAAACGATTCATTTTCTCAGATCCAAATGCTTTTATTGATTTCTAATCAATATAACAGGGGCATTTCGGACAAAATAATTTTACATGATGCTTACAGACGTATTTTGCTTTCCAGTAATGATGGAAAACACTGACAAAGCACACCCTTAATAATCTGTTGTTTATGGATTACCTTAAAAAGGGCAAAACATATAGCTTTTCACACTAACCTTTACCATCAGACAAAATTCAACCTTATTATTGGATTTGTGATTCACATTCGACTGTCAGTGCACGAGACTGCACCAATACAAACAATAAAGTGCAATTAAAACAACCGCCATGCACTCACAAAGCCCCAGAAAATCCTGCTTAATGAAGACATGTTGCCACAATGGCATCACTGCTAGACAAAACAATCTTCCCATCTCTCATGTTTTTAACGGCATCGAAAACAAAATTGAAATTTAATTCTGCTAAGAATAGACACTCTTTGTTACGGTTAATAAATAGACCCCTGGATGTATGACCCTCAATTATAGCGCCCTCACTGAGGCAGAAGGAGGCAGATCATTGGACGACAGCTGGTCTTGGTGCGTAAAAACGTGCGCGTGACCTCAGCTTACCAGCAGCGTGTATACGCGTTATGCATAATTATAAAGCATCAGCGAAGGATAGGTCGGAGCAAGAAGACGAAGAAGAAAAAAAAACAGCAAAGACGAACAAATTAACCAAAGTGGTGTCTTGGTGGTCTGAAAGGGACGTGACAAAGAGCGATGATTGTAGCACCACACGTGCTCCACGCGAGAACAAAACAAAACACGAATTCTTTTTTGTTGGTGGTTTTAACCTCATAAGCATTTTGATGGATGATTACAAGTACATTAAAATAATGCAGAATTCATGCACGAAGGCCTACGAACTTATTAGAGTGAAAGCCTGATGAACATTTCTTAAAGTAACCATTTCGGTTTCCTTTCATGACAACTAACAATTAGGCATCTGATAAATCGTTTCTTCCTGTCGTCAAAGTTTCATTTTGACGCGATGACTCGGGGGTGCATATCTGCCCAATCAACCATTACGTCTAAATTTCCTGTAGTGCCGTTGTTTTTTCCAACGAGAGTACTTATAAACTTTTAATGCCATCAATAATCTCCCTAAAACACGGGAGGATTATACCAGGCTCAAGTGGGTAATAATTGATGGCACACAACATGTAAAAGCATGCACATGAAATATTTATGAAGTGAAGTTACCATGGTAAACTTGAAAATAGAACTATGAGCTTAAATTTGGTTGATCTGAGGCCAGGAACAGCTCCCGGCCGAATTAATGGTAGCGCGATGCAGCCTTCACGCTCATCATTTTGTAATGTCATAATGATGTACTTGTTCATGTTTCCTAGTTTCCATTTTAAACAGTCAGCTTATACCAATCTGTTCCGTTGGCGAACAAGTTGTATAAAAAGTGACCGTTCTGTCTAAGGTCAACAAACGGGAGACGCCGTGTACCGCCACACTTTCTCCTGGCGCCCACCCAAGCGGGGATCGGATAGCTAGAGCTACAGAGGGCGCAATGTGGAGTTGCGGTCACATGATTACTGAAAGTCAGGTGGCGAAAGTACCTATAGCTAGCTAGCTGGTAGCTACGGTAGCTAGCTGGGCAAGGAGAAAGTGCGGTGTTGTGCGGTTTGTGATCGTGAAAAAGGTAGTTTATAAAGCCTGTTCTTCTCTGAGTTTTGAGAGTATGATTATGAACCAGGAAAATGATACTACGACTCGTACTCGTACTCGTAGTCGCAGTACGATTACGACTCTGAGCACCTTACCTTGAGCACAAACTACCCTAGCAACTAGCTGAATCCGACCAGTCCAAATTGGCAAACCTCCATGGTTGGACTTGGAGAAGGCATGGAAGGGTTGGGCAGTGGAGAAAAAAAGACGTTTTCATTTGGGGCAAGCAAATTAAAAAAAGTGAACTAGCAAAGACGTTATTTTGGGGGTTGGGGTGGGGCTAACTAATTTACCGAACCATTAAATTGTGTTTTTTTTCTTTTTTCTATCTCATTTCATGTGGGGGCAAGGGTCCTGAGAAGGGGGGAGGGGATTCCCGCCCTCAGGGTTACGGGACTGGAGGAGGAGGTTCTCCATGCTTAGACCATGGAGGAAGAAGAAAGTGGGGAGGATCGAGGGTTACAAGTACCTCAACTAAACAGGACTTTAGGAGAGTGAACAAGCGGCTGTCGTGTCGGATCATGGTTTATTTACATACATTACTCATCAGATGTACATTCAATCACTCCTTAATAATAATAGTCATCATATTGAGTTACTGCATGCATTTGATTTATTCCCCATCAGCCCCTCTTTTACATCTTGAGAAATTTATACAATTTTTGGAATGCTCATCATTTAAACTAGAAACTAGAAACTCTACTTTAATTCTTATTGTTTTCCATCCACTGCATTAGGAAAGAACTTGAATTCCAATCTGAAATGAAACACTCCAAGTACTGCAACATGAAATATCCGATCCATCTTGTAACTATGGTAACTGTTTGGCTTGTACTGTTAGTCCTTGCTGGATTTCCAGCGTCCATTCACTGTGCTTCAACTCCGCCGAATATAATCTTCATTTTGGCTGACGATTACGGCTTCCACGATATTGGTTACCATGGCTCCAATATCAAAACGCCCTGGCTGGATAAACTGGCGGCTGGCGGGGTGAAACTGGAGAACTATTACGTCCAGCCGATCTGCACTCCAACTCGAAGTCAGCTTATGAGTGGGAGGTATCAGGTGAGCATCAACCTTGTTTCCAGTGGCATCAACCTTGTTTCCAGTGGTGTACGAACTCACTGCACCTTTTTTTTTACAGAATGCCGCTTCAATCATAACCCCTGGAAGTGTGACTATGATATTTCCATCCAAATATATAGGTTATTTTCATTAGTCCTGTAGTTAATTTATTCTGTGTTAGAGACTCATGCGGAGTGGGCCATCAGAGGCATCAACCATAGAGCAACTGGTCCCCTCTTATTCTTCATTTGATCTTGTGCGATGTCTAACTGTATCCAGTTTAGGGTGACCAGGTAAGAACATGATTCATTTGAAGTGGATTAAAAAACTTTCATTTTGACACACGCATTCTAAGAACACGACAAGCGCCCTATAAGCGCTTGAGAGTTGTTAGCAGTCACTTTTGTTCAGCACTTCCATCCTTGAGGTTATGATTTAAGAGGTATTGTCAAGCATTGAAACAAGCATTGCGATTTTCTCTTCTTTTCTTGTATGTAGATTCACACCGGTCTGGAGCATTCCATCATCTGGGTTAATCAACCAAGCTGCCTGCCGCTTGAAAATCCAACCATAGCAAACAAACTCCAGGACCTCGGGTATGCGACTCATGCAGTTGGCAAGTGGCATTTGGGTTTCTACAAGAAGGCGTGCTGGCCGACACGACGCGGTTTTGACACATTTTTCGGTGAGAATTGCTTTCATTCGTGGTTTTCATTTGTTCGGAGACTCCCAACTGCTTAGTGGCCTGACACTAGAACTACTGGCCTGTGGTCAAGTGTAAAATTCAAGGCCTGTTTTAAGCAGGAATTAGATTAACTTATACCCTAGGGGTCGATTTCACAAAACTCTTCCTAACTTAGGACTAGTCCTAGACAATGCTAAGAGATAGGACTAGTCCTAAGTTAGGACCAGTACTTAGGACTAGTCCTATCTCTTAGCATTGCCTAGGACTAGTCCTAAGTTAGGAAGAGTTTTGTGAAATCGACCCCTGGATCCCTTCTTCATGTTTCCTCAGGCTCCCGAGTTACAGTGATTAAGCTAGCCTTGGTACAAAACGTTCATACATGATAATTCCATTTAAAAAGGGCAATCGCTGAAAGCCACAAACCTGTCAGTACAGGTGGTTGGCCTTGGGTGATGGAATGAATTCAAGGGTTTTTGTAGAAGCGCCCACTACCGCTCAATGGTTTGTATACATTCGTACAGGGAGTGAATCCTGATAGTTGAGCGGTATTGAACACTAAGGTTTTGCACCTAGACTGCTATTCAAGCATGGTTAAATTACCAGAAAGCAATAATACAATTTTATTTTCAATTTTTAGGATATTACACTGGCGCTGAGGACTACTACACTCATATGCGAGGGTGTTACATGCCAAATGATAATCACTGTGCTGGGTTCTCCTCTGGCTACGATTTAAGATACCAAGAGACACCAGCCTACCAGGAAAAGGGAAAGTACTCCACTTTCCTATTCGCTGAAAGAGCTCAGACAATCCTGGAAAGTCACGACCCTAAGAAAGTAAGACATTATTCTTGAAGATTGTGGTAAAGTTGTGCTGATATTCCAGACCATTATTTTTAAGGAGTACGAATGCATTGCTCTCCTTGGCACACCTTGTCCAAGAAGTGTTTAAAATAGCACTCCTTAAGGCCAAATAATAATAAAAACATGTTTAGCGTTCCCGCCCACTTCCTATTTAGAGGCCGCCTCTTTTAAAACAATTTTAAGGGTAAACTGTAAAGATCTTAAATTAATTTTGAAATGTTAAGATCGTGTATTTAGACTTAAGCTCACCAAAAAACACACAGAAAAAGGCTGGCAACCATCTTGAAAAATAGCGGGGCCGGTTGTCGTGAAAAGTGTGTCAGGCGGCCAATTTTGGGGAAAAACAAAAAAAAGTCTTCCTCCTTCCTTTTTTGCCTAACCACTTTTGGTCTATATTCAGAGAAATTGTTAGTGCATCTACATGATATTGTTAATACCATTTGAACCTGCAACCTCTGGTTTTATGTGCAATTGCTTTACACCAACTGAGCTATTTTATAGCTGGTAGTGGCCCTAGTTTATTAATATCTTCTTTATTGAATTCAAATTTATCCTTTTTTTCCCCTTCTTGTAGCCATTTTTCATGTACCTTCCGTTCCAAGCTGTCCACGGCCCCCTTCAGGTACCAGAGCAGTACCTCAAGCCATACAAAGATATCAAAGATAAGAAAAGACAGATCTATTAAAGCATGGTGACTTGCATGGACGAAGCGATCGGCAATATCACTCAAAGACTTGTCCAGCTCGGCCTGTGGAATAACACTGTGTTGATATTCTCAACAGGTTTGTTTTGATAAAACCAGACTTTTTGGTTGTTTTCTTTGTTCAAACCAATAACAATATTTAAAATCTCCCTTGTCAGTTTCCCTTGTGGTTTATTAATTGATATTTATTCTTTTTTAAATACTCTTTATGTTTGTTTAGTCGTTGCATGAACCTCAGATTATCAAAACAAGCCTCTGTTTATAATGTGCTTGAAATGGGGTCGTTGAACGTTTTCTACTATTTCACTATGTAAGAAGTACTTGAATGACCCCACACCTTCAAAAAAATAAAGCACTCAAAATGTTATTTTTCTGCCAACTGAGTCCTCAGTATATCAGGAAAGTGTGTTGACTTTTTGACTACAGGTATTAAAGGGGCTATTTGGGAAGTGTGTTGACTGTTGACTACAGGTATTAAAGGGGCCTATTTGGGAAGTGTGTGTTGAACGTAGTTGGGAACTACAGGTATTAAGGCTATTGGGAAGTGTGTGACTGTTGACTACAGTATTAAAGGGCTATTGGAGTGTGTTGACTGTTGACTACAGGTATTAAAGGGGCCTATTTGGGAAGTGTGTTGACTGTTGACTACAGGTATTAAAGGGCCTATTTGGGAAGTGTGTTGACTGTTGACTACAGGTATTAAAGGGGCCTATTTGGGAAGTGTGTTGACTGTTGACTACAGGTATTAAAGGGGCCTATTTGGGAAGTGTGTTGACTGTTGACTACAGGTATTAAAGGGGCCTATTTGCCTTCAAATCTCTCAAAATGACTCCATATCCTCTTTCCAACCATAGTCATTTCATAATAAATGCTTTTTATAGCTCAAAGCACCCAATCTGAAGGCAACATGCCCCTATAAGTGCATAACTTGAAATGTAAACCAACTTAAGGGTTGAGTCTGCAGCATAAAGTACACAAGTGTGATTTTTTTTTAAATTATGATGTATGCTTCATTTTGCTTTCTTTCATTCGTTAAACTGCAGATAATGGTGGTCAAATATTGCAAGGAGGGAACAACTGGCCCCTCCGTGGTTGGAAGGCGTCGCTGTGGGAGGGGGGCGTCCATGGTGTTGGATTCGTTCACAGCCCACTCATACCCAAAGTCAAACAGGGCACCGTCAGTACTGAGTTGATCCACGTCAGTGACTGGTTCCCGACCCTCGTCGCTGGGATTGCTAAATGGGAGCGTGGCCGGACTGCCCCTGGATGGATACAACGTGTGGGATTCCATCAGGTGATTAGATTACTCTCTGCTAGGGTGTTTTTTGGGTTGATTGCTGTGGGTGCCCTTAAAAATCTTCAATACAAATTCAAATTTTCCTCTTTGGGTGCCCTTCTTTTTTGGGAAATTGCCGTGCCCTTTTGAAAACAAAATTTGAGGCATGCTCTGCTGTTCTGAACAACAAAAGTTGAGTCTGATCAGCCACGACATGCCACTATTCAGAAAGTGTCCAGGGCCCAATTTCATGGCTCTGCTTAGCATAAGCAAAGAAACTGCGCTTACAGAAGCAGGGAATTCTGAGCTGTGGTCAAGCGTTAGCAGGGAATATTTGCTTGTGGTCATGCGTACTCCACGTTACTAGGCATTTTTGGCTTACACAGCTGCCGCAGAAATTTGGCCCTTGCACAGTAAGTGGAGAAAAAGGTGATTGCAAGCACAGAATTCCACGGTAAGCAGAGCCATAAAAATGGGCCCCAATCCCTAAAGTGCATTTGGGTTCGTTTACAATATCAAACAATGTTTGTTACTTTATTTTCCACAGCAAAGGAGCGCCGTCCCCTCGCAAGGAGATTCTACATAATATTGACGTCATGCCGTATGACTTAGAGAACCAGCCTCTGGCTCAGTACACCGACCCGTCCTATCTTCACCGGTTCAATGAGTCTGGTACCTATAATACCAGCATCAGAGCTGCTATTAGAATGGGGGACTGGAAACTCGTCACAGGTATCCCAGGTAATGACAAAGATAGCAGTTTGTGTTGATTGGGGGGGGGGGGCGACGGGGGGGGTCTTGAATCTGAATTAGTGCCTGATGACTGCCCTTTTCTCCGCACAAATCCAAGTGTCAAATTTGAGTGATTGTGGTTGTGAGCGCCAACATTTCACTTGGTGCTCGATATTGGGCATTGTGTACCCCCCCCTATTGTGCCTTCATCGTGTGCTTGGAATCTCAGGAATTCTTTAGAGGATATTAGGGGGGGGTGGGTCGGGTACTTCTGTACGAGAGGAAAATAGTGATGTTAAAGTATGTGATCATTGGGGGGGGATACCCTCTGGCCTATATCAGGCATGGTATACAAAATGTGATGTGTTCAAGACAGTTATTGATACGTTTTCACAGGCTTTTAATCTTTGTTTGAATTTCTCCCTGATTTTGACGAGACAGGAAACAGCAGTTGGATACCGCCCCCAGACTCGGGCATAGTTCCTATACACCCAGTGGAGCCTGAAGGCAAACATGTTTGGCTGTTCAATATCCAGGAGGATCCCAACGAGCGTATCGATTTATCTGACACCAAACCAGATATTGTCAACAAGATGGTTGCTAGGTTGCAGTACTATTACAGCACAATGGTGCCGCCATTTTATCCCCCTGGGGATCCAAAAGCTAACCCCAAACTTCATGGGGGTATCTGGACTAACTGGGAGTAGAGATTAAGGTAACACCAACCAAAGTACTTCCATATATGGTATTGTAATTCTTAAGGGCTCCTAGTCTTAATCTTGAAAATATGCAATTAAATAGTTAATTATGTGTAAGAAATTAAGTGCCATGCAAAAGTTGAACAGCCTAAGGAATGGCCTCTGATCAAATTCCGATGATTTTTACATTTTTGTGTGAATTGTGATGAATCGATCTCTACTGTGTGGTAATGATCTTATTAATGTTAATGCTGTTAATGGACCTCGCCTTTGGCTCCTCCATTAACGCACGCAGTGGAGACCGGCTCCTCACATAGTTTTTGCATAATTTATTACATCTATTGGTTACAAATTGCAATGCAACATGACTAAGGAGAAGTGTGCTGTGACAGTTGCACAAAGACACCCATCACCTCTCTATATAAATTGAAAAGGCAGTAGAAATCTCAATCAGTTGTCTTATAAGTTTGATTGTCCGGGTTTGCTTACCTAACATTGGAAATGAAGAACAGTTTATTCACTGCCATTTGCAATTGCTCATATTATATAATAAAAGAAAAACCAAAATGTTCATTTCATACAAGATCAAGTTTGTGTTGCTTAGACAGGGAAGTCTGGTGCTGGAGATATCAACCAGGCATTTAATTTTTAGTCAATTTCCTTTTTCCCCTGTTTACCTTTATAAGTATTATACAGGATTGGTAAGGATGAAAAACATCATTGTTTCATTTTAGTCTGAAAGCTTACTGATTTTGAAGCTCATTCTAGAACCAGTTTTTCTGTGAAATATTTCCCTCTGAAATTAAGTCATATTTGAGAAAACTGTTATCTGAAAATCTAAAAACGCAACAGCTGATTTTGGTTCTTAGAACCAAAATTAAGGACATTGTCATAGGTTTGTTATTTTATGAATATGGTTGATCACACAAAACATGAACACTGTCTTCAACTATTTTGTAAGCTCTACTTATCTTGTAATACCTCTAAGTGCAGAGGAAACTTTTAAAAACCTGTACAATCAGTTGTTTGGCGTGCAGTTTCCTCTGTTTGTGCTATAGGTTTGTTTCTTCTAAGATGCATTTTTGCAAAACTTTAGTTATTACATGTATTTAGAATTGTGTATAACAGTCTTTTCAAAAGTATATTTTGGGTAACATATTATATTATTTATAATATTTTCTTAAATACAGCCTTTCTACTTTTTACATTAAAAAAGAGAGATCTCATATTTATGTCTGTTACTGCATGTGATTTGTTCCCCTGTTCAGTGTTGTTTAGTGAGGGGCCCCAGGGTTGTTTTGTGATGCACTCATTTTTCAATAGAGCCCTTATGAAAGTCGGGAAGAAAAATACAATTACACAGGGCTAGATGGCTCAGTTGGTAGAGCACGTTAATCTGGAGGTCGTTGGTTCAAATCCTGCTTTAGAAATGTTTTCTTTGTTCAACCCCAAATTATTTAAAATTGACCCAGTCACTTTGCCTTGTGGTTTAGTACTTGACAAGTCTCTAACCTCACTCTAAAACGATGTAAATTGCACTGCATTTGATACCCTTCCCCAAAAACATCCAATATGTCAAATTTCAAATACATGGATCTTTACAGTTTTTGTAAGGGACATTTTTAGTTCATTCCTGAATTTGTCAAATTTCCCCTCAAAAGAATATCAAATAAAATGACAATTTACACCATTTATTTTTAACGAGAGGTTAAGAGACTTGTAACCCCACCCCTATTGGAAAATGAGCGCATCATAAAGATGTATTTTAACCTTGGAGCCCCTATTTAAAATGTACTATCAAACCTAAGTTATGTGAACAAAATAAACTCATTCAAAAAATAACTCGGCATTCTACTTTTTCTTGTTAATTGAGTGTACTAGATAACAAATTTTTTCCCATGATTTTTAATGACTGGAGTAAAGCAATTGTGGTTGCGAAAAATAATAAAATAAAATTGTGAATGAATATAATACGCTTATTTTAAGCCCTTTTCACACTGCCGGGCCAACTCCCAGAAAATTCCTGGGGAGTTTTGACCCCACCACCATAAAGAAAGGGGGCACGTCTCAAAACTTGCCCAGATATTTTTAACAATTCTTGTAGTATTTAAAACAAAACAAGTGAAGTTTTTCATGGGTAGTATCGTGCCTGCCAGGAAGTAGGAAAATATAGGCAAGGTGCTTTTTGCAAACAAGCCAACTTCATCGCAGCAGTCCAGCATTCTCCTGAAGACGAGCAGAGTATAATGTCGAGACCACACCGGCTCTTTTCAGAGCCAACATTCCTCCCAGATTTGACACATGGTTTGACATGCAAGTTTACTAGTTATAGTTTACTACTGAAGCTGACTTCAGGAGTTCACATTTCGGTGATTGAAAATCATGTCAGTCTAAAGTGGATACAGCTTGAGACGTCACTCAGATGACCCTCAGGGACAGTGCTGTTTATCAGCTCACACCGGTTTCCTCTCAAGTTAAACGAGCGGCATCGCTGTTGTTCCTCAAGACAGACCAGGCAGCACTCCACTCTTCCCCGCACATTGTCAAGCGTCTTGAAGGTGTGGTCGAGCATACAGCGATTGGTGGCGACAATGGAGCAAGTTCCAGAGACGGTCATGACGGGCAGAGGGCGTTCACACATCACATACTTTGTGCTGATGATGCAGTTGTTGCTACCCCAGAGAAATTAAAACTTACTAATTACGGCACACTTGTCATCAGCACCAAAAGGTCTCCAAAATGCAGTGCGATACCAAACTTCTTGGGTATCTCCAATATACTCCCACACCCCGTCCCCGTCTTCATCCGTGCATCCAATCGCAATACCCTTGTCCATCACTGAACCTGGGTTGAGGTTATTCCACATGAAATTGTACTCGTCATCTGAGTTAGGTGTGGCTAGGTGCCCTCCTGAGTTCTTGGCACATTTCAATTGCGGTTTCCCGGTTGACAGCTGCTGGGTATAAGCTCTTGTAGCAAGACAACTGCCATTGTTGCCATCCTGCTGGGCAAATTGTGCAACTTTCAGCATGCTGTTGGGGAATGAACGTAGTAAGCGACAGGAGCACAACAGTAAAAACAAACGCCATCGAATGAAAATTGACGAAAGTCGAACTTCGGATACCCATGATAATGTGAAGTTAACACACCTGCAGCTCTTCGAAAATGTGTACTTGATTGTTTAGCGTGTACGTATTCAACAAGAACTGGGGTCTTGCCTTACATAAAACACTTCTTCAACATTTCCGAACTACTTCAATATTTTCAGAACAGTAAGTAATTTCTGAAGTGTGTAGACAACACGTAATGTTTTCAGACTGGGTAAAAAATGACTCTGCCAAAGCCTTTTCTATTTCCTCCAGAGCAATCTACACTAATTCCCTTTAATAATCCATCAGTTTTAGAGTCCCCTGATGGGTTGGGGAGGCGGAGGGGGGGGGTCTGACAGCTAATGATGCAAGTTGTCAGAAACTACCATTAATATGAAAACACATTTATAATTCTATTACTATTCCAGTGTGACATGAGCTAGTTGGCAAAATCATAGATGTAAGGCAAAATAAATAAAAAACATGTTTATCGTCCCCGCCTACTTCCTTTTCAAAGGCCACCTCCTTTTTTCTTTTTTTTTTAAGGGTCAACCATTGTAGTATCTTACATTGAGATTTTCTTACAATAATGACAAATGTATCACAAACAATTCAAATTTCCTCTCCCTATTTTATTATTGAAATAAACGCAAGATATGAAGCTGTCCTTTAAAGGGACACGTTGTCTTGGATTGGGCGCTTTGGGCTATAAAAAGCATTTGTGGAGTCAACCATTTGGTTCTACAAAATGACCGCCGTGTCAGTTCACTATTCAAGTAAAAAGGAAAACCACACAATTTCAAGGCATATTTTCGTGGATTACTATATTCTACTCTTAACACATCTTTTCAACCATTTTATTTTATAACAAATGCTTTTTATAGTCCAAATCGCCCAATCCAAGCCAACATGTCCTTTTAACTTTACAATTTACATAATATAGGTTTAGACATACTAGTACGTTCAATTATTGTTAAACTTTCTTTACACAATATACAGGTTCTGCCTCTGACTCGGTATATTACTCGACGGATTGGTTTGCTACAAAAACAAAGGGTTAGTCAGATTGTCAGAACTTTTTTCCTTCTTTCTTTGGGGGGGGGGGGGACGACACGACAATAGGTTCCTGTAATCATAGAGCCTCTGTTCATTGCTCTATGCTGTAATGTAGAGCCATGTTTGTAAATGCTACTTTGACTTGGGGCTCAACAGTAATGTTGAATGTATCAGATTTCTGTACGGGACTCCAAATAGTACGAGGGTGCGGAATGTACTTTAACACACTATTTTCCTCTTGTACAGAAATCCACACCACCCCCCCCCCAATCCTTCTAAGAATTCCTGAGATTCAAAGCACACAATGAAGACACAATAAGGGGGAGGGGGTACACCATGCCCCATATCCGGGACCAAAGTATGGTTAAATACTCTACAACGAAATAATCTGTATCCAACGACCAAAACTTGCCAGCGTGATAATAATAAAGCCCTTTTGAGGTACGGTGGACAAATTTGGGCACTATTTTTTCGCGTTAATTTGTCTGTATACATGTAACCAAACAGTGCACTCTTACAGTTACAGTGTCCATCATACCTAAAAAAGGCTCATGTTCTTTTGCCCATCCTTATGGACTGCTCCATCAATTAAATAATTTGGAATAGTACAAATGCTCTCCAACTCCATCAAAGATAAAAAAACACATTAATACTTTTGTGCACAACCTGAAGAACAAAGCGAGAACTTTCAGCTGACACACAATTAGGCCATGATACACTGACATGTATTTTTTATAATTATACCAAATAAGACACAATATAGGGAAGCACCCTGAGGAGTAGAATCTTGAATCTAAAGACGTACAATTTAAGGCAACTTATACAAAAATCCACCTTTGAAATTAACAAACTAATCAATATGTTCTCTCATTAATTTTAGAGAGTGAGAAAACAAATCAAGAAAACACTAAGAACTGGGTTTTGGGTTTGTTTGTGTTCATTGAAACATTTTACATGTTGTCATACATTAATAGGGAGCTTTTTGTGAAAAAAAAACAATTTAAGGGGCTATTCTTATTAATATTTACACACTTCTCAAAGGTCACTTACAAACAGTCACTTACTTTAGTGCTTGTTAATCGTTGCTAATGAACTGTCACAGAAAAAAATCAAAATTTATATGTTAACGGATGTTCAATTTGTTTTATAAATAAAGCTGTCAAATTTTACTTTAAAAAGTCTAAGGTCACTGTCTATTAAAAAAAGAAAAAAAAAAGCAAGAATGACAAGTGATACCACAACTTGCCTTGAAATGACAGTACTCCTGACATTGCCCTAAAAATCCACCAAAATATACATTTTCTTGGTTGTAAAATATTTTAGTACTGTCCGTGTTGTTTAGGGTAAACAAAATTGGGGCTGGATGTTTTGAGCGTCTTAAGTTTGGGCACAACCAGAAAACCCTCTATTTTGTTAAAGGCTCTGGTTCACATACAGTCGACTCTCGTAAAAAAGATTGCTGATACTGGCCAAATTACCTCTTCAAACAGGACGTTGTTGTAAGAGGACAGCAAAACAAAGAAACACAAAGCAAAAATGAGATTCAGAACTTCAGAATGTACTCTTCATAAACAGAACCTCTTTATAGCGGTGCTCTTTATAACAAGGGCTGACTGTACTTCATGGAGAAGAGGGAGGAACAGGCTCCATTCGGGGACATCTTACGTTTAGGCAACAGTCAAAATAACTGGTTTACATTTTTTTTCCCAGTTCAACTGGTTGAGCTCTTTGATAAATTAGTATAAGACAAAACATTAACAACCGCCCCCCCCCCTACAAAAAAAGATAAATTATACACATGAATTTTGGACAACTTGTACAGTGTGTTAAAATCAAAATATAGAACATATGCAAATAACTTATGATTGTTGACACAACTTGCAGGCACTTTGAGTTATGAATCAATTCGGTCATCACCTTCTCCTCCTGTCCCTTCCATGTCCATGACCTCCAGAGTCCCTCTTGGTTGTCTTATGCGATTGTTCCCTTGAGCGAGAGCGCCCTTGATGGTGCTTGTCTTTGGATTTCGCACCCGAGTCTCTAGCTGGACTGTCTTTATAATCATACTTTTCCCGCCGTATCGGCGATCGGCTTCGCGAACGACTTCTACTTCTGCTCAGAGACGACGACCGGCTGTGCTTGCGTTTCCGTGATCTTGACTTGACCTTCGGGTACTTACGATCGTGGTCCCTTACGCGGTCCCGGTCCCGGTCTCGCCGGCTCCGTTTGTGGTCATCTTTCTTTTTGTGCTTGCTGGAATGGCTGTAGTGCTTGTCGTTGTGCGGCGACCGGCTTAGACTGCGACTGCTGCTGCGACTGTGTGAAGAGCGATGATTAGAGTGTGATCGACTACGACCTCTCCCACGACGGGGACTCTTGGAGTGGCTACGACTGTTAGACGCGCTGGTCTTGGAGCGACGAGCAATCTTGCCATTTTTCTCTTTATGGCTGTGAATTAGAGAATCAATCATCAAGTAAACCAAATATTTATCAATGACAAATGCAATCATCAAGGTTTCTATTAAATTAAAATCTACACTACTGATCCAAGAGTTAATGTCTAAAATAAACTACCCAATGAAGAACAGTGGACAAAGCAAGAGCAAACAGTCAAATAAAACAAATCAACAAAGTTGTGTGCGGCTTTATCTAAATATATTTAATTGTGCACTTTGACTTGAATGAATTGTATAAAGCTGTTCTCTTCTGAAGTTGAGTTGTTTTATAATGTACTAAGGGCCCCCAGGGAGAAAAGTTCAATGACAACTAGTTGGGGTACCCTGGTAAAACAAGACAATACAAATAAGAGATGAGAGCTCTTCAAAGGTGCACTTTTAATCAGTAAGTTCAGGGAATCTTTTCAGGTTTCAGTTTAGTCCACAACAATAAACCAAAGAAAGTATATCACGAAAAGTTACATGTAAAACAAATTCCACAGATGAGAATAAATTAAATGTGATACTATGGACGAATTAATTGAGAAGCAAAGCTTCAAGACAATGGTCCCCATAATAATCTATGAGCCAGGGACTGAAAATTTCACAAAGGCATTATCACAAAGGCATTGTTCAACAAAAAGTAACCTATACACACAAATACCCCTCAACGACTTTATTTAAAAAAAATAAAATATAATACAGCAACATTTCGGCAAGGAGAAACCTTGTTGACAGGCAGCTATGCTTGCCAAGTGACAATACAACAGCTGTCTGAGAAGAGAATGCACCACTCATTATTCACTCTCCGTGCAAATACATGGGCTTAAAAACTGTCACTATCTAAACAACCGTTGGCATGTGCACACGTTTTCCTCTGGTGACGTCATAAGGGAGAGGCTGAGAGATTTAAGATTTCACAGTGAAAATATTCTGAAGACTGGTACTAATTTAGTATTGAAGTCTTTTAACCACACAACTCAACTATTTTTCACACAGATTAATCCTCACCTGCTGTGTCCACTACCTGGCGACCGTGCATCCTTATTGTTCATTTTGTAGGAGCTTGGAAGGTTTGGTGAATCACTGTTCACCTTGGGAGAAGCTGTGGAAATGAATTTTAAAAATGTTTTAATACAGAAACATGGAATGTACACTGCCAATTATTATGGTGTGACATGGTCTAATCAAAGAATAGAAAGAAGTGAATGTCTATTTCGTGAACCATGATCATGTTACTGAATATTGACAATGACCACTTCTCAGATTGAAATAATTTTTCTCTACCACAAACGTAACACTAGTGAAGTTATCAGTTAACCTCCCAGATGACTTGATGTGGATTTTTATTCATACTGATTCTACCTTTTAACTCAATATTCATAAATTTGCTTATGTTCCAGTGGGCCATCTAGGGGCCATCTAGAGTGGCAAAGAATGAAAAAAGGGAAGGAAGTGAGTAACAGGGGTGTCCTCTCAACGAGAAAAAACAAAAATTAAATAAATGGTACTTCAGAGGTCAGTACCCCAAACAAATTTTTGGGAACCTTTGATGAAAAGTGAGCAGCTCAAGAAGAGGGTCATTTGGGGACCCTCGGTAGGGAGCAAATAATTTGAACCATTATGAAGGAACCATTCTTGCAGAGAATGCTGGAGGAGCCTATCCAGTATTGGGGACCACAGGGAGCCTTGATGAAGAGCAACAACCCATAACCCTCACATGAGGGATATGACATGCAGGGTATGGTCCTCACATGAGGATATGACCCTCACATGAGGGCTATGATCATGGTCATGGACCTCTTCAGAATCCTCATCAAATGACAATGCATGCAGTATATACAACAAAGACACC
The DNA here is from genome assembly GCA_032158295.1 of Pycnopodia helianthoides. Classification (NCBI taxonomy): domain Eukaryota; kingdom Metazoa; phylum Echinodermata; class Asteroidea; order Forcipulatida; family Asteriidae; genus Pycnopodia; species Pycnopodia helianthoides. The sequence continues at coordinate 308,065 of CM063260.1, forward strand.
TCACCTGGTCTGGAAGTGTGTGGTGAGAAGTTACTTGGCGTACCTGCTGCACTGTTGGCATCCAGTGCCTGCTCCTTCAGTTTAGCAAACTTTGCCTCTTGCATTGCCAAGCGGCACCTCTCCACCACCTTATCAAGCTCCTCATATGATTTCTGTGGACCGACAAAAAAATTGAATCAATGTGAAACCTCAAGAGGGTAAACAGAAAGGCGACCTCACAATGTCACTACATAAAGAACCATGTTCGAAAGACCAGTGCAGTAGTTTGCCTGCCAGGAACTGCCCTGGAATGTACACAGTCATTATTTATGTAAACAGGACTACATGGTCTATTAACCAAAGAAAGAAGTAAATGTTTATTTCGTGAACCATGATCATGTTACCAGATATCAACAATGATCACTTCTCATATTGAAATAAAATTCTCTACCACAAACGAAACACTAGTGAAGTTATAAGTGAAAACTTCCAGCTGACTTGTTGTGGAATTCATTAATTATGTTCAACACTTGTACTTCAAGAAGGCATCAATTGGTTGTAAATTGTTTCCGTCTCATTTCCTCCTCACCTTTGGTCTAGCGTACAAATGGAGTATCGTTAGCGATATATCTTTGAGATCAGCCTCCTCCGAGTCCATGAGTCCATACCATGGTGGATTGCTGGGCAGGATGACCTGTGGGTAGAGAGCAAAGGCAAAAGCTTTCAAATTATAACCCCATTAAAACGCAAGAGATTTTTACAACAGACTTGACAATTGGAAGAAATTCACTCTTCCGAAAGCTCATCTTATAAGACCAGTGCAGTTATCTTTTAATTGCTTGCCAGGAAATGCCCAGAAATGTACACAGCCAATCTATATGTACACCTGGGTGACATGGTCTAAACTAAGAATAGAAAAAAGGGAATGTTTATTTCGTGAACCATGATCATGTTACTGAATATTAACAATGACCACTTCTCAGATTGAAATAATTTTTCTCTACCACAAACGTAACACTAGTGAAGTTATCAGTTAACCTCCCAGATGACTTGATGTGGATTTTTATTCATACTGATTCTGCCTTCCATACTCAATATTTATAAATTTGCTTATGTTCCCCAGAGGAGATGGAAAAAGGGGAAATGCCAATAATGGGGACATCTAGAGTGGCAAAGAATGAAAAAAGAGAAGTGAGAGGGGTGTCCTCTCAACGAGAAAAAATAAAAGAGATTTTTACAACAGACTTGACAATTTAAAGAAATTCACTCTTCCGAAAGCCAATCTTAAATGTATTACATTGTATTGGTTGGTAGCACTGACAAAATAGTCGCACAGATCAACCATAAATGAAATAACAAACCTGTGAAAATTTGGGCTTTCAAGTAGGAGAAAATGGTGAAAGACATGCACAATTTTCAGCATATAAACCACCTTGTAGTTAATTTAGGTTGTAAGAACCGAAATTAGCTGTTGCGTTTTTTCAAGGTTTTCAGATAGTTTTCTCAAAAATTGATTTTCACAGAAAAAAAACATCACTTACGTTTAGTTGTCTGGCCGACAAGAAGATGCATGCACAGGCAATGGTCTCAGGCTTGTACCTCACAAACACGTCTGTGCGTAAACTGTCATTCATGTAATTCCTGATGGAGAAACAACAAGAGGAAGAAATCTCATCAACACCACTAAAATTGACCACCAGCAGAGTACAAGTCAATCAACTCCCACGGCATTCCCCCAACAAGTGCTACTACCTTTTCTAATTCTACACACTTCAAGTTCCAATGTAAAAGTTTCAGTTGGGTATGGGACCATTGAGATGGGAGAACATTGATCTAAAATATCTGCTTCATTTGAGGCATTACTTGTTCTTCAATGTGTATGGTATACTAAACAGTCTGTCAAAAAAAATAATTGAAATTTGGGGTGGGTCAAAACAATTTCGAAAAAAAGAAACTTTTCTAAAATTATTTTTCTGAATGGCCCGTAAAAATCCACTTTATTTTCCTCAAAAAGCTTCTAAATGGTTTTGAAGTTAGATATCAACCATGTCCATTCATTAAAAACACTTCATACTTGGCCAAATTCTAAGATTGTGTGACCCCTGTGTGACCCCAATAACAGACCTTCCATCCACACCAAGTCCAGAAAGTGACCCATCCTGATAAAGGGGGGCTCAGGGCGAGTCTCTCTCGTCGACCCCCATGCTCAATCCAGCTCACTTCAAAACTCTGCCTACAGTTCACTTGTTTCCTTTCCAACGATAATACCAGTTTCAGTCCAAGGAATCAGATGCATCAATGTCATCTCCATTTAGAGGCGTACCTCAGATTTTCCTAGAAGGTTCTCTTGACGATTTCAAGTCTTTTAGTTGTTCCATTTTCGGAGATATCAAATCAAGCTCGTGGGCCCAGAAGGAAATGATGACAATTCTAACATCATCCATCAAGATGTAAAGTCAAAAAACCTTCCTCGATTACATAAACTTACCTTATGCTTGTGCTACCATGGTGTACGAAATTGAAAACTTATTGTCAACTTAATCAAAAACACATTACAATTTACCAAACTTAAAAATATTATCCACTTGGAGAAATTAATCTGACAAACTATTTATCACAAAATTAGAATAATACACATCCATTTCATGGCAGAATTGTCAAACACACACTTGACATAACACAAAAATGAATCACTTAAAAAAACTAGACATGTATTTTCACAAAATCACGACACTATGGTGTAAAACATTCCATGGATCCAGGTTGATCAGTCGCAAGTTCTTGGCTGAATATGAAACAATTTGTTCTTGAAGTCGTTGCTTCTTGAAGCTACTTCTTGGAGCAAGGTTATCATTCCAGCACCTGCTCAGTCTTTACTTTCAATAGAAACATCTTCGTCTCAGGTCCTTGGTTGTTATTTACCTAGCCGAGTCTCGCAGAGTTCCAGTTCTTGTTGGCTTCAACTCGCCACTGAAATTGAAAGTCTCCAAAAGTATCAAACTGCCAAAAGTGTTTTTAGGGCCAATTCTAAATTCCATTTTTCGTGTTTCCTTTTGAAATGGAAACTTGCTCAAAGTTCTTGTTTCAGTGAATTCTCAGAAATGACACAATAGTTTGGTTTGGTCTAGTCAACATCAGCCCATAGGATTCAACTATTAAGGGGGGTGATTCGATTACTAACAAAAGCCGTCACAAGTCAGTTCAAAGCAGGCAATCAATTCTTCTTTTGGGCAAGTCTTTTGTTGTCTAAAAAATATGGTCTGGTTTTGCTTGTGCAGCCTGCATACATGTTTTCCTGTAACTACGAGGGTTTAAGCCTCATTGTCAAACCTGTTATCACATAGACACTTCAGTTTCATCGTCTGCGGCCGGTGAAATACTCATGGCAGAGCTTTACATGTCAATTGTGCACACTCCTTTCATCGTCTGCGGCCGGTGAAATACTATGGCAGAGCTTTACGTGTCAATTGTGCACACTCCAAGAAGTTCCGAACGAACTGTCAGACATGTTTGGAATAACCAGCAATCCATGCTCAGTTGTCCATAAAATTTAACTCCATTGTTAGTCTCCGAGCTTAACGTTCCATCCTCAGGACGCATCTTGCTATGAACCTTGAGGGAAAAAAAGCTGACAAAGATACCCGTTACTTAAACAGAGCACTCTGCTGTAGTTTCAATATTTCTGTAACAACTAGTGGCTGAATCTGTATTTGATTCATAGATTTTTTTTTTTAAGGTGAGGGTTAGATAAAGCACTATTTAAACATAAAAAACTAGTTCATTTAACAAAATACTGTTTGCATGTTCAATAATCTATTAAAAAATTAGTGACCTTTACTTAATTAAAAGTCTATGTATTTTCAAAAGAAAGGAAAAAAATAATCAAAATCAAGGCATTTGTGAACTCCATTTTTATTAAAATATCTGAACATAATTTCTAGGCCTACCTACACATTATTTTGGAGTAAACATTAATAGAAGTATAAACATTTGAAAGCCATGTTAAAAAAATGACCAATTGATTCCAGATCCTCTTCTACACTAACGAATATCATATTATGATACACTCGACAACCTCCCCACTTTCTTGAGTCGTCCGTGATGCGTTGCCATAGCAACAATCCAGAGTTACCAGCAGTTAATGTCCACTTAATCAAGAGCTCATTAGAATCCGGTGGATTGGAAGGAGTTGAAGTCACTGAGAAGTCGAGCATGGGGCGTGAGACGAGAGTAGACTTATCTGAGTCCCTCCGACACTGAGCCATTGAGAGGATGGCCAGACTTTCGGACGGACGGATGGATGGATGGAAGGGTGGACGAAGCCGCTGACCACAAAGTCTTCTCAGACTCTCAGCCAGCTACCTTCTTATTAGTTTTACTTACCCCTAGGCCCTTTTGGTACAAAGGAAAGATAAAAAAAACTTGTGTAAACATGGGAACTGATCAAATCAACCCGTACATGCGCATTCTCTGGTTGGGGAAGAAAACAATGCCACAAAGCCAGTCTAACAGAAACTTCTCATGCAGTTTCGACCCACTCAATTGACTGTTTTAGTCAACTCTATTTTTAAACCTACTTGGAGTTGCAACAAGTGAACAAACTTTTAGAACGAAGATTGCAAAATGATAAGCGAAGCAGGTGAGACTGTCGATACGAGTATAAGGTTGTTTCATGACAAGATGGTGATATTTTGATACAAAGAAAACAAATCACAAGACATTTTAGTTTCGGCCTTTTAATTCCCCTTGTTTGTCATGTCACAAGAAATGCACTTTACCCCTATCCCTCTATCCATCTTCCAGATGCGACTGAAACACACAGCTATTCCTGCCATTCCATTTTAATTTGCAGCATGCTTACAGCAGGCATTGTCAAGCAAGTGATATCAATTAGATCCTGTGCGTGCTGTTTGGTGCTAGTATATTCAGGTATAAACAAATACTCATTACCTCAAAATAGAAGTTATGCCCCAAAGTTGAGCATTGGCATCAGAACAAGTAGGGAATTGCAATGTGCTAACTTCATTTGATGATAGAATTAATTTTGTTTTAAGATTTTTGCTCTAGACGACACAACCCAATAATGAGTGTAGACTTTTCAATGTGCATCAAAACTGACAAAATTATTATAGTGTTTTCAACCCTTTTATTTGAATTTTGAAGACAAAGTGAGGTTCTATAGAGTATCCGCTTTAAGCCTGAAACACCAGCCAACAAACACCATACTGAGGACCTAGGGTGAACCACCCAGGCTAAGGATAACTTACCAGGCAGTCTGCACAAGCTGTGCATTGCGTTCACACTCCAGGACTTGAAGGTAGGTCACTACCATCTGCAATCGCACGAGCAGTGCGAAAGAGACAAGACCAAAATAGATGTGTTAGTTAAATTTACCGATCTCGTTAACAGTTAAAAAAAATATATCAACTTCCAAAGGTTTCCTCTCCTGGATATTGTTTTAAAAATATCTGTGAAACAAAAGCACAAAGTAAGTCCGATGTAGGCTTCTCTGTGAAGAACTCCTGAATGAAGGTCAAAGGTCAGCTGGACATCAATATCAGCCATTTGCAAGTAAGGCGTATCCAAATTGGCAGCTTCGGCTGCAGCTACAGCTGTTGCTATGGATGTCCTATACTTCAACGTATAATAAAGCGATTCAGCTATAGCCGTAGCTGTAGCCACCAATTCGGACCAGCCTTAGACTTTGTAATGTCTGGTACCTTGACTTGATAAGTCACATGTGAATCGGGCCTGGAATTTTATCTTTGAGAGGGCAAGGCCGATTCCAAATTTCCAAAGGGAGCTTCCATTGGAAAATCTTTAAGTCTAAGGGAAACTTTTGAAGGGGTACCAAGGCCAAGACCAGGGGCAACAGAGGCCATTGCCTCCATGTAATTCAAAGTCTGGTGAATACTTCAACTTGGTCCCCCCAGACTAAAGACAGTGTCACAGCATCACATGGGTCGGGGCAACCCTGGTACAATTGTGCCGTACACATTAATTCAGAATATGGTGTAAAAGTTTAACAATTTGTTCACCGCCTTTTTACTTAACTACACAAAATCTTGCCCTGAACCATGTGACACAGCATAGCAAGTTAGCAACTGTCTCTAGTCTAAGGAATTCAAATACTAGCGGTCACTTGTTGTGACTAAAGCCAGTCACTGTACCAGACATTAGTCAAATCTTAACTTGAAAATGGCTCATTAAAGTGATTTATGTACTCAAAATTGAACACCAGATTTCCCTTTTTTTCCCTGGATAGTAACACTACCACACAACCAGCCATGTTCTGTATGGAACCAGGTTTGACAGTTACAGCGCACAAAATAAATGGAAAAAATATATATACATATATAACCAATTGTTATGGTTTTACATTACTCTTTGGCCAAAAGATTTGATGTCTTTACTTTTCTTTTATACCTTTTTAACAGGCCTTGGTTTTCATCTTTGAGAGGGCAGTGCAATTTCCATTTTCAAAAGGGTACTTCCATTGAAAATTGAGATCCATTGAAATCTTTAAGTCTATGGGAAATTTTTGAAGGGGGCGCAAAGGCCAAGACCAGGGCAAAAAGAGGCCACAACCTTGTAATAACTTATTTGTGGCCGACAAAGATATAAACATAAGCAAATCCTGCACTAGTTGACCAACATGTCATAAGCATCTGAAAAACAAGTTCCTGGAAGGAAAGCAACACTAAGTACAAATCAGATCACTGTATTTAAATGATATTCAAGTATGCAACATCTCTAGAGGACAGATACCAACCTTGTGCGGGTGTTTGACGTGAACGCAGAAGCCCAACTCCTTGAGAACCCGCCGTTCAGCTTTGATGACCTGATTCTTTGTGTTGAGGTACTTATGGTCTAGTACCATCGGCTCGATAACTCTGCAGTAGGGAAGATACAACGATTGGTCTGGCTATCCCGATTACCTCACCTTACACTTAGATTTGATGACGTGGCATTTGGTTACTCAGTTTGTAAATAGTGTGAATTATTTTTTTTCAAAAGCTTTCTTTTTCACTATGGCAACTGATAAGTGGACCATGGATGAGTGCCGTACTAAAATTGCTATCTTTCTTTCTTTCTTGATTGTTCGACCACGTCTCAACATCTGTTCAACCTTCATAAGTTTTAAATAACCCACAAGCAATTATCATGCATTGTAGAAATAATGAAAAACCTTGAGATGATATTATTTCTTTCTTCATTGTCATGATTACTTGGTTCTATCTAGAGAGATTGGTTTAACTTTGCAAAGAAGTTGATACAAGCATGGGGATTCTGAAAGATTGAAAGATTGACATTGCAACCTTACGGACATGTCACACGAGGCAATTTACAGGCAACCAGTTTCAAGCAATCTCCAAGAAAGTTGTAGTTTTCTCATTATTTTCTTGGGGATAGTGAGTTACAGTTAGAAGACTGTCTCTTGTGCTTTGTCTGCATTTACAGTGCAGTTGGTTGCCTTTAACTTGTCTGAATTAAAATTGCCCAGTGTGACAAGGCCTTCAAAAAGGAGCCACCCTGCGAGTAATGCAAAGCGTGTGACAATAGGGTCAGGGGTCAAGGCAGGGTTGGGTCAGATGGAAAGAGACTTGCTGAAGGCGGTCTGCCGAGGCTAGGACCCTTGCCCAACCGACAACACACAGAAGCCCCAAGTACCAAGCAACTCTTTTGGGGAATATCACTGGCAAGCAAGGGAGTGGCGTCAGAGTGTCCAGTCTCAGAGTCCGGCCCACCAGCCAGGCCATGGATTAATGACAGAAGAGAGAGATGGCATGTCTCAAGTGTGGCAGGCTGACCATTCGCTGTGGGAAACAACCACAGTGAAGGGAAGAAACGAGTGTTATTTACCCGCCGATGAATGACCACAAACATTTTTACGAAAAACAATCTCAAGTTAGGAAGAGCACATTTACAAATGACTGATCAATGAACCTTCAGTTGCCATAATCAAATTAAAACAAGATAAAGTAATAACATTTATCAATGTTAACATTTAACATGTACATTTTTCAGATAGTTATATTGATGAATGAATTATAAACCAAATGCCACATATCACACCATAAAGATAGAACTGGGGGGCTCGATTTCACAAAGTACCAAAACTTATCGTTGATAAATGATGAGTTGTCGATATTATTGCTATAGTGGTTTGAATTGTAACATCACACTTTGCTTAGTATTCAGGATTGATACACATCAAAAGATCATCTTAAAACTTTCCAAAATCGAAGCAAGGGCTCAATCAAAAGTCAAGATTGACCTTAAATTGATCTTAATCTTAAAGCAAAGTGTGATGTCACAAAACAAATCACTATGGCGCTATTGACAACTCGTCTTAAGACGAATCTCAGTGCTTTGAGAAATCAGGCCCAGCTGGTCTCTTTTGAATCGCAAGCTGTGAAAACAAAACGTAGTTAGAATAGTCCACCAAACAAACACCTTAAAAGCAATGTCAACAAGAATTGTCACTTAGTTCCTGAAAATTACACATTTGTTCACATTTCGACAAAATTTTTTAAGTACGGCTTAAAAAAACTTTAAAAAACACCAAACAAACAAAAAACATTCTGATAATTTAAAACAGAACACATTATTATTCATACTTTACAGATTCAACTTATCAAGGTCGAATGAAAGACAAGGACACTCACCTATTGTTTCTCCTTTGCCTAATGTGATGAAACACATTAATGACATCACGGATGCGTCGAGGGGCTTCCTCAATCTTAGAGGCTAAATTTATGCAGGCCATGGCAACAACCTGGAGTGGATGAAGATGAGAAATGGATACAAAACCATGATTATGAATTCTTTTTTCTAAGTCCTACCAAATTATTATCGCTATTTCAGATCAATATCAAATATATGATTTTCTTTACCTCCATATTGTGTTTCACAAAGGACTTTGAATAGTAAAACCTTTGGAAAATGACTTGTCCTGTAGCCATGGCAACCTGCAAAGAAAAATAAATATTTCCTAAGTTATGAGCGATGAACAAATTAAATTTTCTTGTTTCCTGTTTTGTTTATAAAAAGTTAAATCTAATTAAAACACTAAGAATAAGAGCCTCAAAATTTAAAACTTGTATTTGACTCTTGAGCAAAATTTGCGTGTATAGCCTACCAATTTGGGCACAACATGAACTTTGCTAACTCATTCATAACTGCATTTTGATTAGTGGGAATAGCTGGTTTGGTTTTTTACACCAATTGCCATTGATCGAGATCTCATCATCTTGTATTTGCGATGTTAAAAATGAGAATTGAAACACACATGATGGACAATTCAGTCAGTCTTTTAATATTATTAAATATTATTTAATTAATTTTTTTTTTTTTTTCCTGAAAAACTTAACCTACACTGACCTAAGGACCTAAACATAACAATTGTTTCATATAATAAATGTGTGCTACATTAGTACATATAATAAATTTTTAACATTAATTAACAGTTATTTGCTTCAGTTTTTGACATGAATTCAAATGTAAATGTTTTTTGAAAAAACTCCACAGCTCAGCCACTGACTCGGTGACTGACACTGTGACAAGACCGAGTGGGTCTCAACTCACACAGAGACATATAAATTATAAATTGTAAAGGAATCGAAGTATGCTTTGTGGTTCGTGCAGCCAATATAAAAATTATGCTGATGACTAATATTACTTTTGTTAAAAGAAGTTGTATTATTTGAATGAACGTCATTACAAATGGCTGCATGAAGTATGAATATCATTTTAAAAGTTAAAACTAAGAGAAGACCAACAACCACCGCAAGCACACAATGAATCATGATCACATGTACTCAATCCACTTTACCTGCGGCAGTTTCAACAGGATGCCTGCCGTTTGAATAAATTCGCATCCAAGTACCCTTAAATTCATCTCCGTCTCTGAATCCAGTCCATCTCGTACCGAAGGTGTTGGGGACAATTTTGACGCAGGAATTACACAGTTTTCTAAAGTAATTATTACATCTCCGTACGTTTTTACAGGCATTGTATTTTGTTCTTTCTTCACATCCGCCATGTTGGAAAGAGAGAGACGTACAACCAACGCACGACGAACAGAATATCACCCGCACCTAACAAAGTAGTTCCAGCAATTACATCACATAAACTGACATTGGGCCAACCAATCGCAAATACGGTCCTTCTCTTAAAACAAAAGTTGGCTTTTCAAAGTTTCAATTTTACAAGACAAAAAGTTGTTTATAAAAAGTGGCTACAACATAGGTAGTTTCAAAGCTTTTGGGCTCTATTTTATTGACGTGGAAGGATATAACGTGCGCTTTTCAAGTTTCCCACTGGTCCGCTGCACCACCACACCACGCCCGAGGGTATGATCCGAGTACCAGTTACCGGGAAACATGACGTCATGATTCCAATTAATTAACGGAACTCCCAACATGTGGAGCGCGCACTTTTTTGACCCCGTTTTTGTACTTAACTCTATGCATAATAATTAGTTTATGATTATTTATATAATAGAGTAAGGTCATTTTGCAATGTTTATATAAACATATAGATATATTTATATACACAATTTATACATTTGTGGGAACGTTTTACTTGGATTGTATCATTTTTGCCAAAGTGTAATTTTCTTAATTTTATTGAAGTAGAAATTCGAATAATGTAACTATAATCGTTTTGTATAAATAATTTACTATTTTCAGTTGATAATCCTTCCTTTCATTAACGATTTACCATTGTTGGTTAGTGGTGAAATGATAAATAAACCATACCTTTAGACCAATATTTCCGGATGTTTCTTAAATGTAAATATTTCCTTAAAATTATAAGCAAAAGTTGACTTGTCTCGATCTTCTTGCGGGGTTGGGCTGGAGGAGCTTTCTTGATGTCAGTAATAATTGTGTTGAACCTTAGGTAGATAAAGGAGGCCCCCCCCCCCACCCCCGTTAAATGTTGAAAAACAAAATATCTATACAACTCACAGAAGACAACACTATTAATTATTAAGCATGAATCTGACAGGGTTTGTTTAATTTTAATAATTAAATGAATATCAAGATAAACACACGCTTTTTAAATGCAATAAAAAGCAAGATACTTTTTTTCCTGTTACATAGACAAAATAATACTGTGTGCTCAGAAAACACATAAATGATAGAAATCAGAGCTTGCAGCAGGTAGAGATCAGTTTAAACCAAAAATTAACATGTCAAATAATTTTTTTAAATATCATCCACTGAGGTTTTTATTGATAGATAAAGTATCCCAGCCTGCATTAATCGTATGGTAAATATATCTACACAGTACATAGTCGACCCTCCTACTGTCTGACCATTCAATATCACACACTGAGGTTTTTAATGATTAATAAACTGTCATAGCCTGCAATATGATATTGTGTGGTGTATGCATCTACACAATACAGTCAACCCTCCTACTGTCTGACCATTTAATGTCATCCACTGAGGTTTTTGAATGATAAATAAACTATCCCATCCTGCAATATGAAATTATATGTGGTGAATGCATCTACACAGTAAACACCTATTTTTATGAAGGTGAATGGTATTAAAAGGGTTGGTCAACTCACTGCAAACATTCCCATAAGTAGGAGGGTTAATAGCTGTAGCCAATAGACCATGTAACCTTTGTTTACAAAAAAATGAGCTGGTCATATGATAAATTTTACATTTTTGTGTCATAATTTCCACATAATTCGAGAGTTAATAAAATAACCGTGGAACAAGTTTTGAGATGTGCCCCCCTTTCTTCATATCATAAAATGATAAAAATCAAACAGTCCATAAAATATAAGAGTCAATGTATTTGTTTAATCGTGCCTGTACATTAACATTAAGCATGAGGTGTTAACATTCAGGTAACATGGTCTATTGGCAATGGGTAAAACAGCTCTGGTCATTCACATTCAGAACCTAAATGAACCCAAGCCCAAGAGGGATTTTACAGGCATTCCTACCAATAGCAAAACAAAGTATAAAGCAAGGCCTGCTGAGGGTAAACAAATCTGTCAGCTAGAACAAAGACGTCTTAATTTTCTCTAAGCCAAGGGCGGGCAAGGAGGTTCAAAAACTTCTTGAGGTATGATGTTGCAGGTCTAATACTCCTAGGAGACGCTGGACTAAGAAATTTCCTCAATGTCTTAGTCACATCCATGGTGCCCTCTTGAAGTGTCACAATACAAATTGATTTTTCATCATAGAAGCAACCTTGACCAGCAAAACCATGCCTTGCTCTTAAAAGTTTGAAGTATCAGGTCTGATGTTGATGCATTAATCATTTAGTGTGATCAATTTTGTCCTTTTCACTTTTATCATCTCAATTCCTGTTGGGATTGTCGATCGCTGATGCGTAATTTCTTCACTGATTCCAGTAGGTCATCTTGGGTCGTTTGTCTACTCAATACTTTGTCTGGGTTTGCTCTGACTGCAGCAAGAAGACCCTCTTCTTGCTTGGCCTTGGCCAGCTCTGCGAGACACTGGATAAGACAAATTAAAAACAAATGGGAAAAAAAACTAAAATGTTTAGTTTTGAAATTAAATCTTCAGCAACAAAATTAATGATTTATTGAGAAATATAAAATCCAATTTAAATACTTATTTACTGAAACAAGCCTCCAGTGTATCGCCAAATAAATAAATAGTGAAGATTAAAAAGTGAACTTTTACCTTGAATGTCTTTGGTTCTGTAATTGCAAGGATTGACAGGATTTTCCTGTCTAGTTGTATGTTGTACTGAAAACAAAATAACAATAACAAATTGTTAACTGGTAAATATCAATCATTTTCAAGCATATACTCGGATGTAAAAGTGTAACTTTAACTTGTTTTCTTAAAGTAAATCTTAGCAGCATAGGTCATGGGAGGGAATGGCCCCCTCATTGTATTATTTTACTATAACATTGGGCGCTATCTAAAACATGATAAAAGCTACTCAAAGAGCCTTTCGGCTCAAGCCACACAGAAGATTTTAACAAATACAATGTTTAACGAATATAGTAATTGCATTGGGGATAAAGAATGTTATTTGGTTTTTACCCTACATCCATGTGTGATAAACACTGTATACTCGGTGCTTTTACAGACCCCTATGTTGGGGGGGGGAACCAACAAAAACAAATGAACAAAAACAAACCACAGAAACATACAAACAATGACCCTACCCCCAAAAAACCAACAACAACAAAACCACAGGCATTGTATTTGGGTGGTATTCACTTTTTTCACAAGTGTATTTACCTTAGAAAGGTTGTGTATGAATGGGTTATAAGTTATATCGTGTTCTTTTACAGCCGAGTTGATTCTTGAAATCCAAAGCTGAAATAAAATAAAATGAAGTTAACAATTACAATTCATAAAATAGCCAATATAACTTAAAATTAAAAAATAAAATGAAGATTAAAGATCACAATTACTTTACATGGATTACTTTTCTCAAATTGATTATGTGTGAAAAGAAACTTGGTGTTTCTTTAACTCTTTTAACTCTTTAACTTAAATCAGCATTTTTTTTTAGGACTGTTGGTTTGACAATAAACTGTGCAAGTCTCGTGTGTATTCTTACATTGGACCTGTTAAATTGCCACGAGTTTGCTTCCTTCACACGTTAAAGCAATGTATGTGGGACCAAAGTGGTCCCCAAAATCTTAGAATACCCACAAGACTTGCATGGTCTATCTATCTGTGGTACAACTTCCAAATTTAGCACTGTTAGAAGAAACAAGTCCTGAGTGATGGAGTGTTCATGTGGTCGAGACCGAGCAGTCTAGTCCCTGGACTGAAACACTGGAGTTATCAGACTCTGAGTGTACATATTCAGGGTCATATCCCGGTTGTGGCGCTTCCATCTTTAAGGATCGGATGAAACCCGTCCAGTGTGGTAAATTGCTGCATTCATAGGAACTGTATATTATTTTTAACTGTACCAACTGCAGGCTACATAAATAAATGGTGATAGCACTCCGCACTAATGCTAAATATAGAACTTAGACACTCAGTACCCGAATCTCAGACAAAGTGTCAAAACCCACTAAAAGTCTGTGCGGGTACACGTCCAAGCTCAATTATGTTTACTCGTGTGTACTGACTTAGTTGCGATAATCGTAACCCTCCATCCTCCCGACGGTCGGAGACCGGAGGGTTACGAGTCATGCAGTGCAAAAAAGTGGCGAAATAAAAAATTCGACTATTTTGGTCAGACTAGTCACCAGGTTTGCCAAATTTTTACCACTTTCAAAAAACATGACACACATTCTAAGAACATGGATTTAATCTTCAGTGTGTCATGAATCCATTCATAACACTCTAAACATCGTTGAAAAATTATTTTAAGAAAAAACGAACAAAAACTTACCAGAAACTGACCGAAATGTCCATGGACCGCACTTCCCCTAAATCAACCAATCAGCGTAAACCAGACCGTTATGTAGGCGTGGCGATCGTCTGATTGCGACTGTGCGTGCACGCAGTTAATGTATTTAACGGATTTGCGCCATCTGCAGTTTGCGCTGATTAAGTGCAGGAACAGCATTCCAGAATGCGCGCTCAATCTGGAAATTTTTCCTCATAATTATCCTGTGATTGTGCAACTCAACAAAATGCGCACAACGACGAGTCCGCTTACGCTGATTGGTCGAGATGTTGCTAGGTCACGAATCGCGAGGTTCGAAAACCGGACCTGAGATTGTCTACGCTTCATGAGAATTTCGCTCAGTCTCTGGTAAGTTTTTGTCTTTTTTTCTTAAAATGTTTTCTCAATGATGTTTTGAGTAATACGAATGGATTCATGACACATTGATGATTACATCCATGTTTTTAGAATGTGTGTCATGTTTTTTGAAAGTGGTAAAAATTTGGTAAATCTGGTGACTAGTCTGACCAAAATAGTCGAAATTTTTATTTCGCCACTTTTTTGCACTGCATGACTCGTAACCCTCCGGTCTCCGACCGTCGGGAGGATGGAGGGTTACGATTATCGCAACTAGTACTGACTGTACTACTATGGACTGGCACGCAGTGAGAATGTGGAATGTTTGTTGGTGGAATATTTGTCTGCCATACAGGTATTTTGAGCAAAAGTGACGCCATTGTGCGGAGTGTTTGGCCGTATCCGAATTGGCAGCCACGGCTATGGCTACGGCTATAACTGTTGCTAATGGTGTTGCTAAGCACGTCCTATACTTCAATGCATGATGACAAAGTGATCCAGCCATAGCCGTAGTCATAGCCGCTATTGGACACGGCCTTTTTAACATGTCTCACTTTTCTCAGTATTCGCTTCTTGTGTCTCCTTCCAGAGTATGCTTTCACCCATGATTTCTGGAGAGCACGAATAGCGACGCTGTAGCAATTACGTCTACGACCAAAGAAGTGCTGGAAAACAAACAGAACAATTAATTATGAATTGAATGTATGACTTTTTAAAGAACAATGTGAAAGAATGATAATGACTATGACTGAGTATGACTATGACTGTGAGAACTTTGATTTTGAACAAGCCCCATGCCCCAAGAAAAAAATCCCCCAAACACTTAAACAGTCACAAATTTTTTACCAGAAATTTAAAAAAAAATATGTTCAAAAGTGTAACTTAAACTCAACAGCAGCTCCCGGAAACTAAATCAGTAAATTCTCGGAAAACCTTAAATTAGACTCTACACTCTACTACTAGTTCTACTCCTTCAAGTTCCTCTAGTCCTACAGAGTTATTTTTTTTTAGTGTGGTTTTGTCAAACAGATATTGGAAAAATGTCCGTATCCAACGGCCACTTTATGATACAGAAATTTTACCCAGATGTTGTGACAGCGTGGAAGAAGGTATTAGAGTAAGACTATATTAATAATTAATAAGAAGAGTAAGAGAAGACCCCCTCTTCCACGACCACGCCCCCGTGCCCAGACGTCGTGGCCATGGTCGATGGCGGTCAAATTTTGATGATGTTCTACCGCCAGAGTCCATGTCCATGTGGTTCGAGAAAAAAACACTGACAACTTACTTGAGTCTGATCAAAAACAAATTTTCTTTTCCAATATGAAGAAGGTCCTCTAGATCGTATAAGTCTTGCTGCACTCAGGTGAACCATTTTGATGAACTAAGTTCACAATATGAAGCAGACGACCTGCCTGCCGAACAAAGTTTCGTCTGGTCTCGTCTTGACTTGTTTGATCGATTGAGTCTTCAGTGGTAAATATCAGTTGTGATAATTAGTCGTTAATTTACTCTTTTTTTAAATTGTTTTAATATAAATATTCATATTTTTTTATTTATTGGATACATTAATTTAAATTTTTAACGGACTGTTGCAAATAAACATTTTACTTGGCTATAAATGAAAGCGTCATAAAATGTTTGTAGAACGAGGAAAAATTAAAAATGGCGGTCCCGTCTGAAGGATGGTTGAGTTTACGTTGGTTTTTGCAAGGGGCTGGCATCGTAGTTGTGCCATTAATTCACCAATTAGTGCAAGTCTCAGACCCAGTCATAGCTGGTGTATTATATAATTATTTATTAGTGATTTCTGTGGCGTATATAATGGTGAATTATGCTTTTTTATTTGTGTTCCACCGGCGGAAATGCTATAGACAGGTACCCGTTCAATTTTGTTTTGATAAGTACATAGTAGAAGGTAGGGTACTCAACCCAAACAGCTGTGTAGATTTTATACACAAAATTTGTAATCCATATAGTATTACTATTCAAACATGACTTCATAATTAATTACTAAATCTATTACTAGCCGTTACTTGGTACTTCCGAAAATATATTCGAATCTGAATCTGAATTATAAGTTGGCAAATCATCTATTGGACATTTTTTACAAACTTTAAAAAAAAATTTAAAAAGTATTTTAAATTAATTGAAATCAAAATAAGTTACAAATACAACCAATATTTATTTATTTTACAATGTTTATATTGTATTGTGTAGTGTAAGATTTGTATAGACTGTGCAATTCTCACGCGTATTCAAACATTTGGACCCATTAAAGTGCTTGAGTTTGTTTCCTTCATGCGTTTTAAAACTAGTTTTGTTTTTGAATTAATTTCCAAAGTTTGTCTACCCAACAACAGATTGCTGCTCAAGCGTGCTTCATTGGGATTGTATTTGGGATTGGCCTCTCCTTCTCTCTACTGCACCCACGCATCGTTGCCTTCGGCTGGTACCTGTGTGTCCTTGGTTTCTTTCATTTCTCTGAGTACTTTTCAACGTCCATCTACAACTACGAGAGTCTGTCCATCGATTCGTTTCTCCTGAATCACAGTGTGGCCTATGCTGCTGCGGCAATGTGCAGCTGGTGCGAGTTTTTCTTAGAGTTGTATTTTCTCCCAGGTCAGTTCATTTTTCAAAACTAGCTTGACCTTTACCCTCCTTACAAAACTCTCATTGGAAAGTTTCTGAGTCTGGCCACCACTTGTTCTTTTATTATGATCAAGAATAGCTTCATAATACTAGTTTTTATATTTATCAAAAAATGTTATTGGTCAAAATGGCTCAAAAAGTGGTAGTCATATTTGGCATCTTTTCCCAGGTATTTCTGGGGCACTTCATTAAACATGCTTTAGATGCAACATGGTGACAAATGGTGAGAAATTCACAGCCTTAGAAAAATCAACAACCTTTAATGGGACATTTCCCCTGTTTCGCCATTGGGAAGAAAGATAAAAAGATTTATTGTACATTTCAAGTTGAAAGAAAAAAAATGAAAGAAAAACACTTTTGTTGCATAGAATTGTGTGCTTTCAGATGCCTGAAGCCTTCTCAGATTCAAATATTTTACTGAGAAATTACCTCTTTCTCAAAAACTGCATTACTTCAGAGGGAGACTTTCTCACAATGTTTTTTACTCTTACTATCAGCAACTCTTAGGTGTTCCTCACCAAGTAAGTTTTGTATTTCTTGAGTAATTACTAAAAGTATCCACTGCCTTTATATTAGTGGCCTGCCGTTTTGACCCTAGCAGTGTCTTTCTCAAAGGCTCAAAGAAAGACTCTGCTAGGATCGAAACATCAGGTAATTTTTTTGCATTTTTACCATAGATCCATTGGGTTTTATAAGCAGTTTGCAACAGCTAATAATATTTTGTCACCCTTTTTTTAATGGCATATTTCCTCTGTTTCCCCAACAGATGTCAAGAGTGTATGGTATATTAGCGTCTTCGGTTTGATACTATGTATCTTTGGGGAATGCCTTCGGAAAGTTTCCATGTTAACGGCTGGAAGGAGTTTTAATCATTACATCCAAACGACGCGAGCTCGTGACCATGTGCTGGTCACTCACGGTGTGTATGCATGGTCCAGACATCCGTCCTATGTCGGCTGGTTCTACTGGAGCCTAGGAACACAGGTTTGATAGTTGTTATTGTTAATATTCACATTGTAGATCTTATAATACTAGAGTCTGGACTCAATTTGCTGTGGGGAAAATTATAAAAACTTACATTTTATTGAAAATGCAGTGCATGCTTTTTATCAGCTTTTGATATGAAGACAAGAGTCACATCTCAAAACTTGTTTGGGTGTTAACTTGAAAATTCCTGATTTAATTTGGTAATTATGGAAATATAAAAATTACTTGTAATAATTAACAGCCTAGTATCTTGTAAAAAAACAACAACAACAACAAAAGTCTGGAGGTCATTCTTTTTGTAAACGGGGTGTGACTTGGTCAATAGATTTTTCATCTACAATCAAGCTTGTGATGCCTTTGACTGTCTTGCACTCGTCATTTTGATTCTGGTCTTGTGAAAAAATGGGCTACACGCCCTGTCGTCTTGTGGATTTTACCCCCAAATTTGAGCCTTGCATGGCCTGAAGTTCAGTTCAGTTGTTTTAGCACTTGGCTATTAACCACAAAAGTAAACGAGTCCTGTAGTCTAGTGTTGTTCCAAACACACACTTTTTAAGATTTATTAATGTGCACTTGAGCTTTTCAATTTCAATCCTCTACAAAAAATAGGAAGAAATATTTTAGGTTTTGTATAAATCCCAGTTCTTGTTAAAGTTGTAAGTTTATTTATGTGACCTGTGATTTTCTTGATCCAATCTGCAGATTATCTTGTGCAACCCCATCTGCCTCATTGCCTACACGATCACATCTTGGAGATTCTTTAATGAGCGGGTCGAGGACGAAGAGATTACTCTTCTGAATTTTTTTGGAGAGGACTACTTGAACTACCAGCAGAGAGTGGGCACAAAGCTGCCGTTCATCACTGGCTATAAGATGGAACTTTGACCTTTAGGACCAACCGGTCATTTGTATATTTTCTCTAACATGTGTTGGAATGAGGGTAATATCTTATTTTATTGATCAAGTGTACTCGGTGTTGATTACCATAGTAACGGATAGAGGCTTTCAGTACCATGGTTGATCCTAAGTGGAGAACAGGTTGAATATTCAGTGCATTGAGGCTCTTTGTTGAAACATGGAGGCTTTGGGCTTTAGCTCCGTCAACTATCAATCAGTTATTAATCTTTTATTATTAGGCAGATGGAGCCTACGTGAATACGCAGTTCCCGTATAGCAGTTTGTCACACCAAGGGCGTTTCAAAGTGTTCATTAATTTTTCTACCAAGGTCTGCTGAGCATTGTTCCAAATATAAGACCCATTTATTTACATAGCACCATTGTGAGGGTTTACAAAGGGCTGTTGTGCAATCTGCAGTCAACCATACTAGAAAACACCAGGGTGAATCCCTTCTCTTAACGATAAGTGTACTGGGTTCTTCAACGTGCATTACACAACACAGGAGACTGACGGCTTTACGTCCTATCCGAAGGACAAAGCGGTAATAGTTAAGGACACAAGTGTCAAGACCTGGACTCTAATCCACACTAATCTGGTCAGAAACACCAGAGCTTAAGTCCAGTGCGCTTGACCGCTCAGCACCCACTCGGCACTGTAAGCCAGAGCCCGAGTTGTGGTTTCAAAAAGGGCCTATGATTCATACAGGAACTTTTTATTCAGGCTTTTTATTCAGGTACTTGAACTTAACCTCAGAATATTGCTATGAGTGTATAGTAAAACATTGGTTACTAGACCTATTCAAAATACAATTCAGCATTGTTGAATCATACAAAATGTAGGCTTTTTAAAAACCTTTTTTGCATAAAATGAGACGTAATAGCCCATATGCATATCCTAAGGTGCACAATCAGCGCACAAGGATTCTGGGTGAAATCCGAGTCCAATCAACACTGGTGCTGTTTTTGAAGCAATGATGATTTTTTTGAACTGTACTCTGTTCCACAAGATGCATTGTGGTATTTTTTAAGATGGTGCTTGTGCATATGGTCTATTGCGACATAAAAAAGAAATTACAAGGGTGGGTTGAGGGGGCAATGCATTGTTTTGATTATTTTTTTGAACAGTGTGTGTTGTTTCCAAAGATTATAGAGCACTGAAGGTGCAAGATGGGTTACTTGAGCTCCGTCTTTACTTGAGCTCTGTCTGTTGCTGGAACGTGAAATAAGCATGGGCGCCATTTCAGCAAGCAAATGATTTGTTATGTCATTGATAGCAGTGGTCATTGTCTGCACTGATGTATTGTTGCATCAAAAGAGTTGCTTGCTGAAATGGCGTTCAGTGCATATTTACATTTCAGCCCGACTTGCCAAACGTGCACCTTCAGCTCTCTATAGTTTTTGGTTGTTTCTGAAACATTCCGTAATTAACATTGCCAGTTAACCTTAATGCCCGTCCCAATTCAATGTTGACATAATTTGTGTAATTCTATATAAAAGCATTTAACAGGGATGAGAAAATTTTAGACTTTTGTTTGGATTTAACTAGGTCTGCCTGTGAGCAAAACAACAGTTTTTATTTTAGTCGGATATTAGAAAGTTATGCTCTTCTATGTACTACTATTGTGCTGAGGAAACTGTGCCCAAAAGAGCTTTGAAATCGATAACTCCAGGGTTAGGAAAAGGTGGAAATGCCATCATCTCAGCATACCTAATAAAATGTGGATCCTTGTTTCAGACCTTCTTGTTTGCAATGACCCTCACCCCCTGCTCTTAAGTAGATCTGATTTTTCTTGTGGTCGTCACATCATTTGAATGGGTGCAAGCTTAAATTCTTTAACATTACTTGAAATGGGTGTGGAAATACAAGGCTGTAGTTTCATCTGTTGATCTGAACATGGTCTTAGTGCTTTTGGAGTTTCTAATGCAAGCTCATTCTTTTCTGTGAGAGCTTGCTTCAATGCCTTTTACAACAATCCTATTGGTAAGCCATTGCATCTGCTTCATGCCCAACATTTTTTTATACTTCCGGGTCCAAAACTGGCAAAAATTTGTGTGTAAGTTGACCAAATACCACCGATTTCATTGTTCTAAGGCATTTCTTATAACAGAAGCTTGTAATTCTATGAAGACCTTAAGTCTTTGAAGAACGTATGTAAAAGCCAGGTCCAATTATTTTCTTACATCAATCCTCGTTCAAAAACTAGATAAATGCAATTCCTGTCTGCCTCTGGTTACGTTGGAGCCTGTTTTTTGTGAAGTGGGCGTGGCTTACTGTGAAATTAGGTCACGCTTACGAACCTTGTAACATTCCAAATGCTTGAAATGTTTGAATGTTTGAGTTTGAAGGAGTTGGTATCTACAGAGTGCCTCAAAAGTCAGAATGGTAGAAATGTTCTAATTGGATCGGACAATTATTCCAGTGTGTGCTCATGACCGCTCCGTTGGACAGACGGAACGCCCCATTGGAATGCTCAAAATACTTGTGCACGTACACGGCCAATGATGCGGTCCAGGGGGATGTTCTTACGGTCAAATCTCACTCACACAAATGGCTTATAGATAGATTGCAATACTCGTCATCGGCCGCCATCGTTGATGAATTATGCCCCGTGAAGAGCTATCATTGACTGAGAGTCTGCGTAGCGCGTACACGCTCGCACTTTTCCATCGTTTTACATCAAATATGGCGGTCAATGACGCGTATTGCAATCCATCTATTGGCCCCTGGGCTCATTTTCACAAAGCAGTATTAGATTCATCCTATGATGAATTGTCAATATATCGCCATAGTGATTTGTATTGGTGACATCACTTTTTGCTTAGCAATTTATGATTGATACACATTTTAAGATCATTCTTAGCTGTTTGTGACGTCGAGCACAGGTAGTTTCCCCTTACACTTCAGAATTGTTTTGGAGGAACACAATCGAGTACCAAAGCATTGTGGTGTTTTGATTGATAGGGAAAAACTCTTTAGTACTTAGCGACAGTGGTGTAGCTTGGGGGGGGGTGGCAGGGGGGCACTTGCTGAAGTGGGTGTTTCCAGGGGTGGGGGAAAACTGACCAAGGTTTGTTTGTTTGTTTAGTTATTATTTTGTAAGTGGTGGGTGGGTGGTTGTGAGCTGTGGTTATTATTTATATCTCAAAATAATACTCAAGATATTCAAAGACAAAGTGGGTGAAAGGGCATCCTCTAGCATTGCTTCCAGGCACCAAGCACCCTAGCTACACCACTGATTTGAAGAAAAAAATAATAATAATAAATGAAAAATTTGTTAACTATTAAACTTGCGGGTAAAACCATGTACGAAACTCTTTCAAAAAAAAGAAAACTTTGGCTATTTTTTTTAAATTATTTTCTTCAAATGTCTACGCCCACCATAGAATGTGTGATTTTGTTTTTGTGTGTGTAAATCTCATTTAAAGGTATTTGAAAGAAAGATCATGTTGTAACATTTGATTGGTAAATTGTTATGCGGTTGTAGTGTGTATGTAAAATACTCCATTTGTATGATAATGTATGATTTGTATCTTTATATGATGGCAGATTCTTTTTACTGAGATATTTCTATGCAATTTATTTCATGCAATACCTGAGTTAAATGCCTTTTACTGACATTGCTTTCTGTTTATAAACGATGTATGTTAGTGTACATTGATACAGGTAAACCAATATGTAGTTCTGGTGCAGCTATTAACTTGTTATTGCACATAGTTATTTTTTGCCAAATAAATAACATGAATATAATTATAAGTCGGCTTTAAGGCTGAAGAAATGTGTTGTCAAATTATATTTCTGGATCGGGTTTCCTTACAAACTGAGAAAGTGGTATGGAATGTGGTCCAAATGGTGCAACATTTAAAGGCAGGGTACACTGTTGGTAATTGTCAAATGCAAGTATCCTCACTTGGTGTATCCCAACACATGTATAAAATAACACCTGTGAAAATTTGTCATCGAAGTTGCAAGAAAATATTGAAAGAAAAAACACCCTTGTTGCATAGAATTGTTAGCTTTCAGATGCCTGAGAAAGACTTAAAAATTACCTCTTTCTCTCTAAAACTACAAAACTTCAAAGGGAGTCGTTTCTCAAAATGTTTTATACTATCAACAGCTCTTCAATGCTCCTGACCAAGCAAGTTATATAATTTATGGTCATTAACTAATTAGAGTAATTACCAAAAGTACACCCTGCCTTTTAATGTGTCAGGTTAAAAGACAATACAAGGTTGATAATAAATAAACAAAGGTAAACAAAATGATTAGTTTCAATCTGAAACAGGCGTGTGATTTCTCAGGATTTTTCCTGATATTAGGATTTTTCCCAAAATCTCCTTGAGCCATCAAGCTTTCTTGAAAGAAGTCAAACAGTCACCAAAGGTAGTAAGAAATAGTCCACATTGTGTCCAAACCTGTAGTTTTGTCAATTCTGGATGCATTAAGTCTGCAAAACCTCCTGAATAATTGTTACATCTGGGCAGTTCTGGGTCTTGAATAAGGGGGAACCCAGGCCAGCAAGCCATCAGGAATTTGCACAGACATGAACTCTTGTCCCTGGTCTGAGAGCTCACTGATTATAAAGTTCTTAGCAGTACCAATTCAAAAGTACCGATTATTTCCATAAGTCAATATAATTGCAATATTGGAGATCCAACAATGGAAAGGAGCCCATTAACAGGAATGAGTAACAAATAATGTAAATGATTTATTTTTTGTTTTCAGTAAAATGCGACAATCGAACTTATTAAACAATTTCGGTCAGAGAAAATTAATGGGGGAGAGGGGTTTGGAGGTTGGGCTTTTAGGACACAGATATTATTTACTTCTTCTTTTTTCGAGGGAAAAGTGAAAAACACAACTGTGTATATTGAATTTCCATCAGTTCACCAAAGATTGTGTGTTGTATATGATTGAATTCACCCTTTAGAGTTTTATGTTAATAATTTACACACAACTAACTGTTTTGTCCATAATTAATTCCTCGGGTAGGATGCGCGCCGCGAGGTGAGAAATTTTGAATTGCCTTGTGGCTGATGCGAGTAATTCATAATAATGATGAACGATTGAGGGCGCCGTTTAACTTAGGTTGGTCGTCGGCCATTACTGCAATTTCACCAAGTTTTCTCGGGAATATCAGCCGAAAATTCACCATGCCGGACCATTTAGGCGGTGATATGAGAAAGGTGAAGAAAGAGGAAGAAAAAGAAGATAAACCAATTCAAGGTATGGAGTTTTATTTTTTGCTTGAAAGGTTTAAATCTAATTGAATTTGTATTACCTTTTTTGCTGACACACGTTACCGACCGTGCGAGTGAAGGGTCGAGAACAAAAACGTACAAAACAACAAAAGCAAAAACTTTCAGGAGGCAAAGCAATATGTCGAGTTGGGCCTCCCCACGATCGTCTGTATTAAAAATTAAAGAGAACAAATAATTACAATAAAACAAAAGATCAAAAACGTTAGCTGTAAATTTACTTGGGACACGACATTGATAAACATGATAAAGTAAACTAGACTAAGTTCATCTGTTCATCACATTCACATGCTGCCTAAGTACATGAAGTAATTAAAAGTATAAAAAGTAAATAAAATAGTAATGTAAAGTTGAAGCCTGCTTGATATTTTATAATGTTTTTAATGGCCGCCACAGTGTTCCCATCCCAGTAATTCATGCTGTGCCGTACAGCAATTTGAATTTTTGACTTTATTTCCCATAAAAAAAAGTCAGATCTGAAAAAGGTAGGGCCTAATACTAAAAAAAAATCACCTTCTCAGGTGCGTATAAAAGAGGGCGCTATATTACGCGGACGAAACATGTCTCAGATAATTTTTACCATTGCCGGTAAAAAATCCACCGCCTAAATAAATGAAAACAATAAAGCAAAAACCAATCAAGAACCTGGCTGAGTCAGTCACCAGATTGTCTTTTTAAATTTTTAATAAAGTTTAAAATTGTGTTATTTATTAACTTTCTTCAATCAAATTACATATTTGCTGATAGTTAAATCTGTATATTGTACACATTTTATTATAGCTGACATTTTAAGTTTACCTTTTCATTTTCAAAATTCAAGAACTATAGACCCACAAGCAATCACTCAGTATTCAATTATCATTGAGGATTTTCTCAACTTTACCAGTGAAAGTTTGAAATTAATGTATATTTTCATGAATTTCTTTTATCCAACAGCTCTAGACGAGGGTGATATTGCACTCTTGAAAACATACGTACGTACATTTATTACTTGTATTGAAGTTTTTATTTTTAAATATTATTCTTCATCTTGTCAATTGGTCATCAAAGTTGCAAGGAATTAATAAAATAAAAAACGACCTTGTAGCCTTGTTAGAATTGTGTGCTTTCAGATGCCTGAGAAGGTTTCAATTACCTCTTTCTTTAAAACTACATTACTTCAAAAGGGATCGCTTCTAACAATGTTTGATAATATAGCTCTCCAGTGCTCTTTACCAAGTAAGTTTTTTATGGTCATACATTTTTGGTGTAATTACCAAAGGTATACACTGCCTTTAATTTAAATGGCAGTGAAGAAAGCATTTTTATGTTTAAATACATACCTGATGCTTCATATGAAGGCAATCGAGGCCATGCCCCTTTGGTCATTGCCTTGTTGCCCTTTGAAAAGTTACAGTAGAAATCTACAATGTCCTCATTGAGGACCAAGGAGAAAACGTCTTGTGGTGCCCTTCCTTGCCAGAGCTGCCAACTCACCCTGATTCTGTAGAAATTTCCCTGAAAATAAACCAATCTTTTCATGTTCTGATAAATAAATTTTAAAATCTCCCCGATACCCCTGATTATGGAAACTTTTTCCCTTTTATTTTGAATGGAATTCTAAACATATTCCTGATTGTTGTACAAAATCTCCCTGATTGCTAGATGCACATGTTGGCAGGCTCTCTGCCTTGCCCTTTCAAGAACAAGAAGCATCCTGCCTGCAAACATGTTTTTAAAAAATAAGGGAAAAATGTGTAGTAGAATCTAAAACTGTAAATCTTATTTGAAAAAAACAGCATTTCATTTTTTAAAAATATAGGTATTCTTTGTCGTCATTCTTATTTTATGCTAATTTTACAGGGAGCCGGTCCTTACACAACACCAATCAAAACAGTCGAAGATGACATACAAAGTTCAATCAAAAAGGTCAACGAACTTGCAGGTGTGTAACTTACTGTTAAAAATAAATTTTTGGTGAACAAAGGCAACCTGACTAAAGCAGGATTTGAACCTGCGACCTCTGGATTTACATGCTTGTGCTCTATCAACTCGATGACTTCTGACTGGTGCCCCCTGAACCAAGATGTTGACAAATGAGGGAGTCTGTCAAAATAAGGCCAGATATAGCTCAGTTGGTAGAGCACTGGCACGTTCAAATCCCGCTCCAGTTAAATTTTTCTTTGTTCACCCGAAGTCGCTCCCCCCCCCCCCCCTTGCGGGTAATACTTTTGTTTTAAATCGATGAGCTTTGAAATTATTTCATGATGAAAAAAACAAGAATGAAGCTTGTTCATTTTATTCAAAGCATCAGATTGACACTGGACACTCCAAATCCATCAAACTCCAATTTGTGATTGCTAATAATAATAAAATAATACATAGTTTTTATAGCACTTTATTACACCCAAGTTATTTGTATTTACCCATACACTGATGTGTGTTTAAGCACTATCTCACTACTTCCCCAAGTCCTGTAAAAAACATAAATAAATAATTGTTGCAATTTACCCACTGCTAAAATATAGGATTCGGACTGCCTCTAGCCACCAGGCTAACTTGGTGGTCTAGCTAGTGGTAAGACATCTGCTCTAGAATGGCAAAGGTCGTGGGTCCCAATCCCACCTGAGTAACATGCCTGTGAAATTTTTCCACATGACTCGGGGGTAGTACTGAGTATACTGTGCTTAGCACGTATCCAGGGTAAACACAAATAACACTGTTGATGACATTGAATTGGTCACATAGTAGTAGGGCTCACTGTGTGCTGTATAGATACCTTCACCACATCATATTGCAGGCTGGCATAGTTTATCATTCAAAACCAGAGTGGATAATAGGGAAAATTTCAGACAGTAGAACTTAGAACTAACGAGCATTTAAACTGTTTTCGTTGATGACAATTTAGGAATTAAAGAGTCTGATACTGGATTAGCCAACCCAGCATTATGGGATCTACAGGCTGATAAACAGACCCTACAGAGTGAACAACCTCTACAGGTGAGCCACTAAAGCAATTGTTGTTTCTTGTGTCATTTCTGGAAAAGTAAATTAAATAATGTTTACTCTTATTAAAGTGAATGAACAGCATTGGCGTACTTGTATAAATGTTGGGCGCAATCTTAGTATAGACATTTTTAAAATTTGCATGGTGTGCCATTTTTATGGCGCAAATGTTTTGGGAAAAAACAAGACACTGTGAGAGCATAGCAGCCCAGACCACATACAGTGTAGTCTGCAGTATTCTGTGCAACACTTCAGTGAATGGGACTTAGTTTACTTCACAGTGGAATTTTGTGGTACTTGTGCACTACTGTTGTAAATAACATGCAAAAGTTTTGAAAAGCAAGTAATTGTTGCACAGCTGTAAGGGTTAGGCAGTTTTAGGGGAATTTTGTGGACCGCACACATAGGAGGGTTAATGAAAAGTGCTGGTTTCGTAACTCATGTGGTTGAAAAACAAGAAACTGTTCAACACTATTTTCCTTTATGTTCAGGTTGCCAGATGCACCAAAATAATCAACGCTGATTCAGAGGATGCCAAGTACATCATCAACGTCAAACAGTTCGCTAAGTTTGTTGTGGATCTCCATGACAACGTGGCGCCCACAGACATTGAGGAGGGCATGAGAGTAGGGTAGGTGAAAGTAACGAGGGACTCTCCTGAATCTATCAGATTCTTACACCACACGATAACTCAACACCTGATGGAGTTAATTGCCTGAATTCAATGAAGTTAAGAGATTGTCAACCATGGAAGATGTTCGTAGTATTAGTTTGTTCAGGCTGTTCATCTTTACTCCATTTTGTTTTTCTTGAACAGAGTTGACAGAAACAAGTACCAGATTCACATTCCACTCCCTCCAAAGATTGATCCAACAGTCACAATGATGCAGGTAAAAAACTCCTCTTTTGTTCTTCAAAATTACAGTTTGGTATCTGATCTCTGTTATATAATAATACCGGAGTCTTATATAGCGCACGTATTGGGTGGCATGGTTGGCTAGTGCGTAAAGCGCTCGCCCTCACCAATGTGGCCCTGGTTCGATTTCCGACTAAGACCCTATGTGAGTAGAGTTGTGCGTTGGTTCTTGGACTTGAACCTTCGACCTCGGCATTAACATGTCGGCATTCTACCAACTGAACTATCTAATGTTAGCAGTCTCCCTATTGTGGTTTATTACTTGTGCTTTAATTCCTGATTGTTCCTCGGTTCAGGTTGAGGAGAAGCCAGACGTGACGTACTCCGATGTAGGAGGCTGTAAGGAGCAGATTGAGAAGCTGAGGGAGGTCGTTGAGACACCACTTCTTCATGTAAGTGTCTTAAGCCCATTCAAAAACATTTGAATCTGAGAATTGATTCAAGCATGAATTGCCCCTCAGATTTCTGAGGGTTGGTGTCCGTTAGCGAATGCTGCGGCCATAGATGCAGTTGGTACCTGCTGTTACTTCAGTAATCGTGGATGTTCTTGTGAACAATACGAGACAGTTTTTAGCTGATTTCCCAGCAAGTAGACAATTTTTTCAGCTGAAACTTTTCAGTGTGACTTTTATTTATGATTTTGCCTTTGTGTTTGATTGTAGCCTGAAAAGTTTGTGAATCTCGGGATCGAACCCCCAAAAGGTGTTCTCCTGTATGGTCCACCAGGGACAGGTAAGACGTTGTGTGCTAGGGCAGTTGCTAATCGCACAGACGCCTGCTTCATCAGGGTTATAGGATCTGAGCTCGTCCAGAAGTATGTCGGCGAGGTGAGTCACCTGACAAACGTTAATATTATATTTTTATTTTTAGATCTGAACTGCCACAAACTTCTATTTCATAATTCTTTTTCAAAATTATATCCTTTTGTAGCTGGATTGGTTTATAATGTAATCCGAATTGATTTTTTAATAACGTTCTTTTTATTTTTACGTCATCAGGGAGCAAGGATGGTACGTGAGCTGTTTGAGATGGCCAGGACCAAGAAAGCCTGTCTCATCTTCTTTGATGAAATTGACGCCATTGGAGGTAAGCTATCAAAAAATACAGATAAATTATTGGCAGTTTAGAACATAAATTTTTCAGACTAGCAGCAGCTGCGTACAAGTAATTTGAATTTCAGTATTTTGGGCAATGCAAAACATCAAGTGATGCAGATTTAAAAACTTTATATTATTTATTGCTTTGTTTTTTTCATTGAAAGGTGCGAGATTTGATGATGGTGCAGGAGGAGACAATGAAGTCCAGCGTACCATGCTGGAGCTGATCAATCAATTGGACGGATTTGATCCCCGTGGTAACATCAAGGTTCTCATGGCAACCAACAGGCCAGATACCCTGGACCCTGCCTTGGTCAGACCAGGGCGATTAGATCGTAAGGTGGAGTTTGGTCTGCCGGATTTAGAGGTAAATTATATGTCTGGCTGGCAGATACAGATTTCTCTGGATATCTGGATTCATTTGCAGTTGATGTTTTGTAGGACAGTTTTTCTTTTAAAACTTTTTTGAGGAGCTAGATGTAATAGCTTGAGTAAAAATGATACTTGGGGCCTTTTCCAAACGTCAGCTTGGGCTCCGACTTCGGCTTGGTCTCCGTCATCAATTTTGGAGCAGTGTGCTTTTTGCACGGTGTTTCTAACATCAAACAGAGCCTGTAGCCAGAGACGGACCCTAAGCTGAGGTTTGACCAAAAGAAAACTGATGGTCTCCATAATCTCCTGTGGAATTTTTTTGGCAAGGGCCAGTTGGAATGGGGAGTGTATTGATAGTTATAGGGTTTTAATGGTTTTGGATTATTATTTGTTGAATGAATTGTAGGGACGTACACACATCTTCAAGATTCATGCTCGGTCAATGAGTGTTGAGAGAGACATCCGGTATGAGCTTCTTGCTAGACTCTGTCCAAACTGCACAGGTGAGATTAACCTTAAATTCTTTATGTATCACGCCTGGGTTTTGGAAAATATAAATTTGTTTCTGTTCAAGGATTTGGTAAAAAGGTGTCCACTTTTGCTGGAAATTTAAAACAGGGTGTCCAAAAGACACTTAGACACCCCTCTGGCTAACATTATGTTTCTATCCTCTGGTGGTCAATAATCAGTCCGTCCATCAAACCTGTGAAAAAAAATTACAAATAAGGTGTACTGGGAATTTTTTTGCATATTTATATACATGTAAATGCTTTTTTTGATTGCGACAATTGAAATTAACAAGGGCGCTTCGGAGGGATTGTTGAAGGATTTGTACTGGAATGAACTTTCCAATCAGTGAGGCTTTCAGATTAAAAATAACAATTTTATAAAGTTTGTTTTTATAGTTTACCAACCCTGTATTTTGTCTTTGAATTTATTTTGACATATTGATGCAGATCCAATCCGAAATGCTGGCTTCGCAGATGTTACGTTGGGAAACCTCTGAATAAAGATTTATTTTTAAGTGAAGCCGTTTTTGCATAGGCCTTTATCCTTTGGTAATCACAGTCTTTTGTTTGTTTCGCCCCTAGGTGCTGAGATTCGTAGCGTCTGCACCGAGGCTGGAATGTTTGCAATCCGCGCCAGAAGAAAGGTAGCATCCGAGAAGGACTTCAGAGAGGCCATCAACAAAGTCATCAAGGCATACGCTAAATTCAGTTCCACTCCACGCTACATGACATACAACTAAGTTATGAGAAGCATCATTACATGTAGAGAGCTAATAGTTCCCGACTTACAAGGAATTCTAAACTTCATTTGTAAAAACAAATTGTCTTTTTTTAAAACGTTGGATGCCTAAAATGTTGAACCCTAAGGGAACATCTCAAAGTCCAAATGCTAGGAACATTCTAATTAGATCGTTAAGTATTCAGTGGGTGTATGTACACACATGGACATGTACATACATGGCCCGGTCCAATTGAACCGCTGGAACGCTCTGTTGCAACATTCAAAATTGTAATATGTGTATTCACTCATGTAGGAATGCTCCCGTAGCTTGGCACAATGTTGCAGTCTAGCAGAGCGTTCTGGCAGTCCACTGGATTGTGAGCATATTCTTTCAAGCCAAGAACGTGCCCAACTTTTGAGACCCTCCCTAAGGCCATGAGCATTGCAGACAATTTATATTTAAATGTGTTTGGTAATCACAGACTGGCAAACAAAAAGTGACTGTAAGTTCAATGACACTTTTTGAAGACTCATTATCCCTCCTATAGGCACATGCTCCAAGATGCCTCAAAATCTCCCCTATGCTATGAACACAACGGTGAGATAACCCATGGTCCACTTTCCTGTCATTGTATTGGTATGTTTGATCAATCAGTGCCACAGATTGCCAGTGTAGAAATTGACCAAGGTTGAGCACCTTATCTCTTCCAACAGTGGCCCAAATTCCATTGCTATTGAGCACAGTTGGTGGCTTCACCAGTTAACCACTCTCACTGAAGCACCTTGGGCAATGGCTCCACTCTCTACATCATCATGTGTATACCTAAAAATGCCACTGCTGTGGCATAGTAAGGTATGGGGTTGGTTGTTTCGAGAAACACACTAATAATAGGAGGGTTAAAACAGTTCAAAAAACAGTTTGTTGGGCTGCTTCGGCTCTAAAGCTGGCATATGTTTGTGTGTAATTTAACACTAAAAAAAATCACCAATTTCATAGTCAAAGACACAAACTATTAATTCTGACTAGGCCTTAAGGCTTTGCCAAATATATGTGCGAGGCAAGTACAAGAAGTATGTTTTGTTTTAAAAAAATGGCGGACAGGATAGTCACGTGTGATGCGCACCGTGAAATGGGTCAATATCCACTGCTGAAGCAGCTAAGTCAGACATAGCTTAACTGTAAACAGGTGAAAATAAACTTGTATCCATTGATTGTTAGATCGTTTCTTGCCAATTGTTTCTTTAAAAGTTCAATCCTACTCCTTGGGCCCACTTGCCCACAGGTGACCCCATTCCTCCACTATCTTCCACTCTTATGTAACTTCACACCAATATGATTGGACTTGGATAAGATTGGTATGCCTGGCCCAGTGATAAGCAATTGTTATTTAGACCTACAGTCCTCAATACTGTGCCGTTGGACAACTTCATGAAGAGAATTTTTTAGGATTGGGTTTACCGTAAACTTTGGCATAAAAAACAGCTTATACGCTGATATATTAATATGAAAGAACAAAATTGTGCACATTTCAGGAAAGGTCATTGTGCATACAAAAAACTTGCTCTAACAAACAAAAACAGAACCCAGCAAAGCATGATTCTGACCCAAGAATATGTTGTTGATGCATGAAGAGTGCCACATAAATCATGGCCAAGCTCCCACTTGTTTTTGAGCAAGAGTGCCACCCAATATTGGCCACTGGGCTACAAATCGTCGACTTGTTGTACCATTACCCAAAACTATGGTGGAAAGTTTATTCAACGACTTCGGACACCACTGTTAAACAAACTTTCAACACGCAATCTTTCCCCAAAATAAATTAAAAGACTTTAAGACATTTCTGTAAGTTGTCGACATCATATTTGGATAACACCACGTTCCCTCTACTAGTTATCTTCAGACTAAATTTATAAAATTCATTTCAACAGCTCAGGCCTGTAACTTCATCAAATTTATTTTAAAAGTATCACAATAAATTCATACAAATTTATCAAAATATATATATTTTGTTTCACATAAATTACACATACATTTACATAATATTTTTTCCATAAAAATTATAATTAAGTTAAGTTAAAATTGGATAGAGCTTCGGTTATAAAAAATCTTCAGAATATAACTCTACCAAAATTCCAACAAAATAAGTCACAACATGAATTTTACAATGAATTACTTGCATTCCTGCTTTGAGTTGTACTAATTTTTGACTATCATTGACATCCCATCAAGAACAAAATTCCAATTTGTGGGCTTGGGTCCCAGTCAGGCACTTGTGTCCTTGAGGGAGACACTTGGCCATAATTGTCTCATCCTTCGGATGGGACGTAAAGCTTTGGGTCCATGTGTTGAGAGGCACGTAACAGAACCCAGTGTATATAACATACCGTTAAGAGAAGGGGTTTGTCCCGGTGTTTCTGGCATGATCTGTTAGCAATATGCGCTGCCTCACCTTGTATCTCTCTCAGGGTGTCGTATAATGGTTGCTTCGTCTCATCAAAGCATTCTTGATAGTCTTTACCTGATTTGATAATGTGGCGCCGGGAGTGTCATTTATGACAGACGTTGGGCATTATAAATGTTCGCTATAATTATTGTTTCAAGAAATTGTTAGTGTTACCAAGGGTAGGAGAATTAATTAATGGCACTCTACCCTAAATCAAATCAACTTTCTGATCAAAAATTGTTAACTCAACGATCCGAGACCACGAAGCAGTCAATATTGCTTACCAACATTTCTGCCAAGATAAAATCAAATAGTACACAACATGGTATTCTGTGCCCAATTTATAATGCTGTTTACCAGTAAGCAAATGTTTGTGCTGACTTTAGCAGAAAAACACGGGGAAGCAAAAGTTTAGTTTCATAAACGCTTGAGAGGATTGTGCGTGTTCACAATGGATTTTGGTTTACAGAAACCCCCAGCAAGTTAGCGTGCCTTTTCCTTTGCTTAATACGGTTAGCAATATTTCAATGAGAAATAAATTTTATTGATGGGTGCTTGGTAAGCAAAAAAACCTCTGCTTACAGGAACTATGAAATAAGGCCCTGGCTGGTATTGTTTTCCTGATAAGCAAAATTGTTTTCTGCTTAGCTGGTTTTAGTTTTAGTGCTTATGGTCTTTCCCCGGCAGCCATTTTCCGATTGATGTCGTCAATGACAAGAGGCAGTTCTTTCACGCTATCAATGACGTAGTGAGATCCGCATTCCGCTAGGACGATGTAGGCGTGCTTCAGACGACGTGCGTACTCAGCACTGTCCATGTCCACCATTTGCTTCTCACTAGCAGCCATGTAGTTACCCTGGAAACGATAAACAAAAATATCACACTATTGTATTCTTATCGACCCGATTCACCTGGGCCCAATTTCAACATAGAGCTACCGGTACTTAAAGGTAGGGTAATAGATTGGTAAATACTTCAACAACTAATGAGCATAAAAACTTACTGCAGCTGTTGATAGTATTAACTATATGAGAAAGGATTCCCTTCGAAGCAATATGGTTTTGGGTAATTTTTCACCCAAAAACATTTGAATCAACATGAATCGTTTCTCAAAACTGAATGTTCTGTGTCATCGATGGCTTATAAGTGAGATAAATTGACACCAGTTAGTTTGAAATCGACTTACAGTTTTTGCAACTCCGACTGTCCAACATCCAGCAGCTAGTCCTTCCCTGATTCCATCAACGGTGTCGTCAACCTTCAGGTTCAATGACAGGTTTACAATCACATTAACTCAGTGTTTTAAAGATTTTTCTTTGCTATTTTATATTTCATATTAATCAAAAGAACCTTAAATCTAAAACAGCTCCATTTACCAGGAAAATGACTTTCGGGAACAGTACTCTCGGTACTAAAGAAGTAGATCAAAGAGCATGATTTCTTTAT
Source organism: Pycnopodia helianthoides (assembly GCA_032158295.1). Taxonomy (NCBI): domain Eukaryota; kingdom Metazoa; phylum Echinodermata; class Asteroidea; order Forcipulatida; family Asteriidae; genus Pycnopodia; species Pycnopodia helianthoides. The sequence continues at coordinate 343,041 of CM063260.1, forward strand.
ATCTGGAGAAAATAACAGCTATTTTTCTCACTAGGCAGACATAATAAAGTGTGAACTAATATCAAAGTCTGGAATTTCTCATTCCCAGAAGATGGCTGCGAGCAAATAAGTAAGATACTTTTAAGGAGAGAAGGAAATGTAAATGAGTTTCTTTGGGCAAGAAAGTTAAGATGCCTATTGGCATGAAGGTTCTGTATGTTTCTAGCCATACACTATGTGGTATTCAGGTTGCCTCAGTAGTTTCTTCCCTGCCTTTTACCTCTGTGACCCAGGTTCAAATCCCAGACCAGAGTCTTGCATTTGGAAAAAGTTTTCAGTCCCTGCCCGACTGTGAATAATCTCATTGTTGTACTTTTAATCCCAATAGATCCTTTTACAGGTCACCTCATAGTTCAGATTGAAATCGCTAGAAACAGTTAAATAGAAGGCACATGATATGTTAACTGTTTAGGAAAATAAACATAGATTCCCAACCTTAGCTTATGGGTCACAGTGATAGTCACTTTGGAGGGTCCCTTTCAAGGTCAAAGGCCTTGGTTTCATGACCAGAAAGATACAGTAATAATGACTACAATTCACCAACCTTTATGATGGCCTCTATGGGGTGCACGTCAAGCTTGATGGCATTCAACCACACCATGTGAGGGCAGGGTCTGGCCTGGGGTACCAGATCTGCCGTCACGATGACGTCTGGGATGAAACCTTGACTCGCTGCGATCTCCTTCAGGTCTGCCATGATGGGGGAGGTGAAGCCAGTACAGGAACCAATCTTCAAACCACAGTGAAGTCGGAGATGATTCACTACTGTCACAACACCTAAAAATAAAAAAAAATAAATCAATTTACACAAATTTAATTGACAGTTACAGACACTCTTACATTTACAACTTCCGCAAAGTTCCATCGCCCAAGTTCTTTCAAAATACTTACAAATTTCTTAAAACCCTGAAACGAGGGAGTTTCCCCAGGAATTACAAAGATGCGGGAAGGTTTCACTAGTAACTGCCACCCAAGTAAGCCAACAAGTTTTATTGGCAGGGGGAGGGGTGTTTGAAACCACAGAACCTAGAACAGGCTGTCAGCAAGACATCTGAAAGCCTGCTGCAAAGAACAGATGGCTCCACTTTTCAGGGGGTTAGATCTGGGTAGGTCCGTTTGTCTGTACAATTTTGTGCACAAAGTATATGAGTGCAAATATTTGTTAGCTCCTCAAAAAATAAACTACACAACTCTGGGACCTGATCCCCTTTTAGATATGTGGAATGGTACAGTCTAGGATATCAAAGACTTTGACTCCCCCAGGGCACTGCACTTTGGAGAAAACAGTGAAATATATAACATGTGCCATGACTTAGAGGAATATTCCCTCTTATATTAAATGAAACTTCTATCTTTATGGATGTTGTTAGGAAGGAGAAGAGGTCGCAAAAAGAGAAACCTTCTATCATGTCGCAGTGGTTCTTGAGAACCTGCCGTTGGAGTGGAACAAACTTCTGGTACATGGACTCGATGTCATCCTCTGTAGGTGGCTTCCCGTCGTGTGCTTCCATCCAACGCTTGCGTACAGACGAAAGCTCCAGCACTTTCTGAATATGGACCTGTGAAAATTCACAAAGAACCAGCCAGTTTTAGTTCTTCGCTCTTCGACATCTTGCTTGTTAACTTACTGTTAATTGTATCTATTTCTTGTGGGGTGTCGTAACCCTCTGGTCAGGACTGTCAGGCTGGAGGGTCATTCCTAATGGTTGTATTCATGGTGGGTAACCTACTTTCTTATGAGTTCCCATCGGTCCCCTTGCCTCCTCATCTGTGATGACCACCCCTTCTCCCCTGAAGATTTCAACAAAGGTGTAGGCTGGAGCGAAGACTCCACAGTCAACGACCGTTCCAGCCCAGTCAAAGATAACTGCTTTCACTTTGCCCAGATACCTCCTGGTGTGGCGATAAGGCATTAGTGGGTTGCTCCATGGAACTGAGGAAAAGACAAAGAAAATTGACATGAATTATGACAAAGATCTGCCTAGTCATCATTAGACATGTAGTCATTTGCCTGTGGTCTCTTCCTTAAATTGTACACCGCTGGAATCACTGGTACCACTCCCACCACAGCCCGTCTTTCCAGTGCTGCTGCTTTCAGTTCGGTGGTATCCCAACCTGACTATTCTCAAATGTTGTCCGCCCAACACATCTTTGGTCGGCCCATGGAATGAGGACATCCCTCTGGCATCCCATTTACAACAGCTGCCGCTGTTTATATTTATAACAATAATTATTATTTTTAATTTTTTCCTTGTTTCCCCCCTCCACTCGTTTATTTATTTATTTTCTTTAGGCAATCAATTAAAAAACACAAACGATTTTCAAGTATCAAGGTTGAGCGAACATTAACAAAAAACTAACAAAATACAATTAAAATTAGCAAAACATTAAGTAAATTTACAATACGGCCATTTACCAATCGCAGCTATTTTTGAGAATCGTTTAAATAATGGTTTGAAATATTAAAAGTGGCCTTGACTTGAAGTCTAACTAAGTTATTGAAAATAACACATTTTGTTATTTTTTACTTAAACTTACATTCAGTCAAATTAATGAACTAGATGAATGTTAATAATATTAATCAAATGCCATGGTAGGTAAAACAAAAATTGGCAAACTATTAAATATTCCCGCGCTGCCAACCTTTGCATCTTGCAATCAGGGAGATTACATATTTTGTACAACATTCAGGATGAAATACAGAATTACAATTACATTCATCATAATATAGGGGAAAAGTTTCCATATTCAGGGAGATTTTCATTTTTTTTCATCAGAACATAGAATAGAAAGATTGGCTGGTATTCAGGGGAACTTTCTGCAGAATCAGGGAGAGGCAGCTAGCTCTGTTATTTAATTAAGTTAATTCAAAAGCTTACCTAATGCCATATTTAATTGCTAGGTTGCAAAATGGCGTAATAATAATCACCAAACACTCATGTAAAAGAAGTCTTTTCCTGACAGACGTAGCAGCACCACAACTTGTCGTTCAACTTTTAACTTGAACGCCGCCCCCATCCATATCCCCACCACATGCCAAAGTTCTTGCAGTCAGCTGTTCGTGTTATGGTCAATATTGTTCTCCTATCCCAAAGGAAGACACTCAAATCTCAAATAACCCACCATAAACGATCATAGGAAGAAAAAACACACTAATTGCCAATGTTTACCAATAGGCATTACTTCAATCAATGGATAAATCTACGACATTACATTAAAATTAAATGAAACTAAAAATAATGTATGTTAATCTTAGTCACTACTTAATATTTATAATTTATTCCTTAAAGAAATTTTAATACCTGATATCGAGGGATTGCTTGAAGTGCGATATCTATTTTTAGATCGAGTTAAATGAGGTCAATTAGGGTCAAGTGAGGGAGAGCGTCGGCCATCTTGCTTTTGAAATTGACAATTTACGTGGTGTTTTGGTGAAACGGTAACAAATAAAGCATTTATCTGTACTTCAGATTCAGCTAAGTTCTGAGTGAATGGTCCAAAGTGGAGAGGAATGTTCACATCATTTTATAAACCAGGTAATGTATTTAGGGTCATTTTAACGGTTGCAATAACATTTTTTTCTCGTGAATTTTTAATGTTCGTTGTGATTGTTTTTCAATTTCGTGCGCATCGTTCGTACGGCCGGACGTACACGGTACAGTACATGTTCGTGCATTATCGTCAGCACGGAAGTTAGGGTATGTGAACCGTGGGGTGGTTCAGAGGAAGGAACTACCTACAAAAAGCACAAGAACCCAATGTATACCTTTATTTGATAAACACAAATTACTTGCAGAGATTGTACATGTACACGTAAACACATAATATGAACTGAAGACTTGCTTGCTTTGTGAAAACTTGGATTTAGAATAAATTATTAATAATATTTGTATTAAATAATTTAATTTTTAATTTTTTTTTTTTTAAATTGTGATACTTTATTTGTTTGGTATTTGGAAATGCTAACTTATGTTATATGTAAATTGCTAAAAATGCCACGACTGACCGAGTGATGGCGATGGAGAGTGATGGAAAAAACAAGGCAACAATTGATACAAATTATGATGAAGGACTTGGTGTAATTTGAGTTGACAGTTGTGTTGTGTCTTTGTTATGTTAATTTTATATTTTACACCTGATGAACATTTTGTGAATGAATGAAGATGTGGGACCGTCATGTGTTTCTATACAATCTGTATTTATTTTATGTTGAATGGTTTTATTATAAACTAGAATTGAAAGTTACTATTTTAATTGTGGTATTCGTAAGGTCCATATCTTGTTAATTATGTTGTGTGTGCCTAGTGACCATTTTGTGAATATACAGTGATTTATAACATAAATGGTCTACCATTAAGAATATTATCTTTATTAACATCTAAATATTAAAACAGACCCTTTCACTGTAATATGCGCCATGTTGAATCTTTCAAACAGACATTTACATGATTCATTGCTTTCATGTGTGCTTCTCACACTGTGCTTCATGTACATAGTTTTTATATAACGTTAATTTATTCTCTTATTTTTTACGTGTCTCGTTATATTTTATCTACTTTACTTGTTTTACAACCAGATGTGGGGTGGCAGGTCTACGGGCAGTAAATACTTTGCTTTTGTTTCTCCAAGCCCATCTGGAATTATTTTTGTATTGTCTTGTATCGTTGTGTTGGCTGAATAAATAATAATAAGAAGAATAATAATCAGCCAGGGGAAACACTGCAACATATTTGGACTAGTTGCGCTGATGATCATAACAGGGAACCATCAGGTGCAGGGTTACGATCATCACAGCTAAGCTGTGGACATGCTTCGACGACTTAGCATCTTTTAAATGCCTATGATTGTGACATAATTTTCTTTTTCTTTGACAGACGCGGTTTGAAACAACAGAAGTGAAAATGGAAATTGAGTAAGCATTTTAAATCAGGAATAACCATAGAGTTAGGCAAAAAAAAGATTATTGTTTCCTGTAACCAAACAAACCATTAAAAAACTTGCTGACTAAGAATTTTTATAAATAATTTGAAAGTTTCCTGACTGACTGCATACCACCAGAATTCAAGACTTAACTAAAATATTTTATTAAACCTGATTGCATAAAAAAATTGTAAAATTCCTTTTTTCCTCATCCTGTATATTTTACATTTTGAATGTAAACAAATTGTTTAGCTTTTATTTAATTGAGAATCAGTTTCCCTGGTCATGCTTGTGCCAAGGTAAAAATGTTTCAATTGCATTGTTGCCAAAACTTAAGAAGAAAGGAACTCTCTTTTTTGAAAAGTTAAGAATAGCTTGACTAAGGTAACTGAAAAAACACAAGATTTAAAAATAATTATACATACATAGTTATAAAATAATACAAAAAAGTTACGGTGGGGGTGGGGGCAGGGAGGCCATTGCCTTCGTTGCTGTGGTCTTGGCCTTGGTGTCTCTTCAAAGTATTCCCATAGCCTTTAAGGTTTTCCAATGGAAGCGCCCTTTGCAAAATAAAAATGGCCTTGCTCTCTCAAAGATAAAATTCCAGGCTTATACTTTGCTTAAAACCATACAAAGTTTGCTAGACAAAGTAATCAACAGTCGTACAACTATTCAGCTCATTAGCGGTCAGCCGATGTCCTCACTTTTGACCTCTTTTTTGTTTTCAAATTACAAAGTTGCATGTCTACATGTAATTCACAGTAAATGACTGTCTATCAAGTGTACACTCAACCTCAAATATTTCTAGACACAATTTATTTGTGAACATTACTGTCCTAAACATTTTCTTGTTTGTGGATTTGGGATGTCATGTTTTTTTTCCCTTCTGTCAACAGTCAAGGAATGTCACAAGAAGGGAGGAAAAGTCAACCCGATATGTCTCTGGGTGGTAAGTGTTGCAATGCTCATTTATATCGGTATCTGGTAATTAAAAGAAATGTACAGTAATACCTCGGGTCCGATGTTGCCGATAGTAAAACAGACTTTCTGATACGCAAAGGGTTTAGCTTGGAGTGCCCGTAATAAGCTTCACAACATCTGGCAATCAAATATATAGCAAAGTCAATGAAACTGGTCTTCTTCAGAGCCTGTGAAGAGAGCATTCTTTTATTCAGAGCTGAAACCTGGACTATGAAGAAAGAGCTTCAAGATTACCTTGATGGTACATACACTAAGAATTTGGGCTGTGTACAAAAATTGTGCCTGCAGGAAGTCATGGGCTCGATTTTATAAAGCACTAAGATTCATCTTAAGATGAGTTGTCAATATTACCATAGAGTTTTTGGACTGTGGCATCACTTTTTACTCAGCAGTTAAGATGGATTTGTACTTAAAATCAATTTTAGCTCTTTGTGTAATAGGCACCAGGCTCTTTCGCTCGTTTGTAAACACGTGATGTCACAGGTTACAAGGTCGATAATGTGAAAGCCGTGATAATAAGTAGCGATGTACATGTAATTCTTGCATTAATTCTTCATGATATTTTTTCAGATTTTGGTCTGCTGGGTTCAGGCATGAAACTCAAGAACAAGATGGGATTCTACAAAGAGAGCGATGCCGATTTCAGCGAGAACTCTGCTTACTTTCCACCCTCCAGTATGTTTGCTTCACATAAGGATGTGAGTTTTGTACACACAACTTAAACCACATCACAGTTTCAACATCTTTTATTATTTGGTTTTACCCTTTCACCGGTGTGTGTAAAGCACTGTATACTCAGTACTTCCCCAAGTTCTGTGAAGAAACTCCACAGGCATATTACTCGGGTGGGAATCCAACCCACGACTGTTGCTATTTTACAACAGATGTCTGACCACTAGACCACTGAGCTTGCCCAGTATCTGGAGGCAGTACAAATCCTCTATTTTAGCAGCGGGTACCGAAATGTATACAGCGCTTAACGCACATCGCTGTATGTTAAACACAAATGATGTGAATAACTAAACTTTTTTTAAAGTGTTGTCACAACAATACATCCTTTAGGTTTGGATGCTGTTTTTATTACCACACTAAAATGCCTTTGGTCTTTGTTTTCTGCCCAGCTATTGACGTCGCAGTCACAGTCCCTTTCGCAGTTTGGCATTTACGGTCAGCATGGTAAGTGTTAATAAAGGCTTTAACAAGCTCGCTCTGTGGTTCCCAGTTGACTGGGAATGTCATTTTGCGTGTGTACTATGAAGAGACTCACTGACTCTAACATGATACGGGTGTACTCTGTTTGTAAGTCGTCTTCTTCTCCTGTCGTGTCCTCGCACTACACTCTTGTTATCCACTGTCATAGACAGCTCTGAGATGTGGCCTTGTATTGGGCAAGGTCAGCCACAGTGCAGGGGTTCCTCAAGCAGGGAAAAATTGCAGCAAGGGCTGACTGTGTATTGTGTCGATGCATCCACCCCATGATATCTTATTGTAGGCTCTTGTAGTGTAGCTATCCATCAAAACCACAGTGGATGATACTGAATGGTCAAACAGTAGGAGCGTTGATGAATAGTTTATTTTTATCCTCTCTATGACAGTTTAGGTACACAATCTGCAAATTCAAGAGCTCTTGTTCACATCGTGTTACTTTCTAGAATGCTCTGAAAGACCCCATAAAAATGACACACTCTCCCCCACAAATATGAAAAAGTCTTTTCAATGCTTACTCATAAGATTCATACTGATGTGGTTATGACTTTTATTTTGCTGTAGCTCATATCACTTGTCTTGTATATTTGTTTGTTTGTTTGTTTGTTTGTCATCAGTCTTTGCTCCTGTGTCCTGTCTCCATTTGTCAGTCAATAGGTTTAGGTACAAAATCAGTACTTCACCTAAACCCAAGTCTTGTCTTACTCTGTCTTAAACTTGGACTTTATTCATCATAATTTCTTGGGGTAATTTGACTTTGTTTTGTAATGGTTAATGATGTAATGATGATATATAGCCTTTGTACTTAAATGACGACGTTAAAATGAGTACTTCTACTGAGTGCAGGCATGGAATAAGACAAAAGCCATGGCCTCTGGTCTTGGTCTTGGCTTTGATGTCCCTTCAAAAGTTTCCCATAGACCATCAGATTGTCCAGTGGAAGTGCCTCTTTGCAAAGTGAAAATAGCCTTGCCCTCTCAACGATCAACTTACAGGCCTGTGAGTGACTCTCTTTTTCAATAATTTTCCATGGCCAGGGTTGGGGTTGCAGCAGGCGCAGTCGCAGCAGCAGCAGTCTGGGATGCCGAGGGGTATGCCCAACCCGCAACAACAAACACAGCAGCAGCTTCCCTTCCCGAGTCGCAGCATGTCAGGTCACCACGGTAGCATAGGGGGACAAATAACACCAACGCCCCCGTCACCAAGCAGGTGAGATCTAGGACTCTTGATATTTTGTTTGTTTTATTCCACTTTGAATTAACGTTTGCAATGACGCCTTGTGATCATAGCTCTTACGAGTTGTGGTTCTGATGAAGAAGCTGTGGTGTAACTTCCCAAATATTTTTGATCAGTATGCTCTGATCATCTTCAGGAGAAAAGCAGAGCTAATCTTTGATTTGAAAAAAAACCCATAAAAAGTGTATATCAGGGCTCAATCCACAAGCCCGCAGGGTTTGCAGTTCAAACTTTTTACTGGACCTGAGGCTTTTTTACAAGACCAGAATCAAAATGATAAAAAACTATATACACCTTTTACTTTATAAACTGTTTTATTTGAGCAGGCACTAGGAGAAGAGTTGCTCATTTGCCTTGAAGGTTTGAATTTGAATTCATTTTTTTAGACTAAAGTCAACATCTGAACAAACATCTTTTTTACCATAGAGATTACACAGAGAGTTATTATTACTCGATTGAAAAACACAAGACCGCCGGACTTGTCCAGTTGTAAGTTTTACTGGCCTGACACTAAAAAACACTGGCCTCAGGCCTGCGGTCCAGTGCAAATTTAAAGCACTGCACTTTACCTGTTTTCAAGTCCACTGTGACGTTTTTCAGATAAATGAATAAAGACTTAGACAAGAGGCAACACCATCGGAAGACTTCTCCATTATTTAAATTTCCTTTGGTACCATTTCAGGGGAATGTTGCCTGTTGGTCCAAGACAGGTGCCAACAAGTACAAACCAGGGCTCCATGAGCAATCAGAGCAGGGTAGGGACACTAGGGTCTGGCATGCCCAGTCCAAACAGTAGGACATCTCCAAGTTTAGTTGCGATGCAGCAGAAACAACAACAGCAAAGGATGCTGGGAGGGTGAGTTGGGAGAGTAATTCCTCTTCATCAATCACTCAATTAATCAATCAATCATTCATTCAATCAATCGATCAATCAATCGATCAATCAATCGATCAATCAATCAGTCACTCAATCAATTAATTTTTAGATTTTTACGGTGCCAACAAGCTTGTGATTTCTCCTGATTTTTCCTGATTTCAGGATTTTCTCAGAACCTTGAGCCTTCCAATTTGAGAAAGAAGTAGTTCACCTTGTGTCCAAACCTGCAGTTTTGAATTTCTGGTGATGCACAGTGTCTAGAATAAGGGGGAACCCAGACTTGCAAGCCATTTTTCAGGAAGTGTCACATTCATCCAATCTTATCCCTGTGCCAATCCAACAGTCTTTGCTCTTAGCGCCCTGGGCCTTATTCATGAGTTTTCCACCTTATGTCTTATCTTTGGGTCTAGCCGTTTTGTACGCACCCAATCCTGTTGGTGTGTGGGGCATAATCCTAACTTCTTAATTTTTCCCCAATTTGTGTCAAAGGTCAAAATCCAAAACAGAACAGTTTGGATGATGCGTTATTCTTCCTCAAGCCACTTCTGTGACCTTCCTTGAATTTTTAGACCAATTGTTTTTTCTTCTTTTCGTTATGAAGGTCAACGCAATCAACGATTGGAGCGTTTGGCATGACAAGACAGCAGAGTTACGGTGGGCCACAAAATACGTTGTTAGGGAACTTCACTCCCCAGTCACTTGCCGCATCTTTCAATGCAGGTTAGAAATTTTCTTTCTTATAAAAATGTTTGTTCTTGCAACTTAATTTTCTCAGTATTTTCAACTGAATGTTGGGTTGAACAAAGAAAAATTGACCAGAGCGGGAATTGAACCTGCGATCACAGTATTAACGCTCTGCCAACTGAGCTATCTAGCCCTATGTTGACGGTCTCGCTATTTTGTCAATATCTTTGATTTGGGGGTGCCAGTCAGAAGCAAAGATATTGACAAATTAGGGAGACCGCCAACAAAGGGCTAGATAACTCAGTTGGTAGAGCGCTGGCATGTTAATCCAGAGGTTCAAGACCCACTCAAGTAAATTGTTCTCTGTTCAACCCAAAATTATTTTAAAATTTGCCCAGTCAGTTTCCCTTATGGTTTATTACTTGATATTTTCAACTTGACAAATTACCATGTCATGTATAGGTTGGTTGAGTTGTTTCCTTACTGTCTTTCAACTCTGTGGACTCCGGTTCAAATTTCACCTCAGACCACAGCCTTGCATGTGGATTGGGTTTTCAGTTCCTACCAGACTGCATGTTTTGATATTACAGAGAAAACAGACCCCCCCCCCTGATTGAGAAATATCAAATCACAGAAGAAAAATTGATGGTGCTATCTTTCCACCTTTGAGAAAATCCGGACCATTTTCACAATTTTTCCCCCTCCTTTTTTCAGTTAATGAAAGCACGCCATCGTTGGACATGTCTGACTTTCCGGTATTGGCCAACAGAGGGCGACAGCAGCAGCCGACTCCCCAGCAGATTGACAACAACAGCTTAAGTTTGTTTCCACCTAATCCAATGGCAGGGAGACCTGCATACGGTAAGCTCAGTGGAGGTACAAACGCTCTTTTTTCCTTAAAATATGTAGATGTTTCTGATATTTCTCTATTTTCCTGTTTTTTTATGCATATTTAAAAATATGAGGCAAAAAAAACAAAAACATGTTTAGCGTCCTGCCTTTTTGAAAAAAGGAAGGAGGCATGCCTTTTTAAAAATATTTTTAAATAAATGGCCGCCCGACACATTTTCAAGACAATCGGCTGAGCTATTTTTCAAGATGGTTGCCAGCTTTTTATGTGTTTTTTCGATGTGCTTGAGTCTAAAAATCAATCTTATTTATTTTAAAACTTTTTTTTTTGTCAGAGATTGTAAAAATTTATCCTTAAAAAAAAGAAAAAAAAGAAAGAAAAGGAGGCGGCCTCTAAAAAGGAAGCGGGCGAGGATGCTTAACATGTTTTTTAAAACTTATTTGGCCTAATGAATATTTTATTGTTTTTAAACTCGACAACTTGTAAATTTCAACAGTCTTGTGAGACCATGTACTTCATGTACAGATTTCACAAAGCACTAAGATTCATCTTGAGATGAGTTGTCAGTATCACCATAGTGATTTGTATTGTGACATCACACTTTGCTTAGCAATTAAGAGTGTTTTTGCAGTTAAGATCAATCTTATCTCTTTGTGAAATTGAGCCCAGATTCAGACGCTTTATCGTGCCATCCTGGGGGCCAAACAGAAGCCTTGGCTTCTGGGATGAACAAACAGTGCAGCCCTTTATTTCCCCGCTTCCGCCCCACTTCAAATCTCACTCATGCTCAATTCTATGGACTATTTCATTGTGATGAACACAAGTATTGTTGAACCTTGCCTGGAAATCTGTATCTTTATCAATACGTTACGTCATATGAATTTGACAGAGTTCAAAGATTACAAAAATAGTGCAGCTCGTTTGGTACGTTCCAACATATTACCTCATCACTCAGGGAACTTCATTGGCCACCGATTAGAGAACGGATTCAACTTAAACTTGATCTTTTTGTTTAAAATCCTTGAGCAAATCTACCCCAGATATCTTTCCAATTTACTGTCATATTACACTCCTCCATATGATCTTTGGTCCACACTTGACATCACTCTTTTGAATGTTTCCTGTGCACACATAGGTCTGGGTGAACAATCTTCCTCCTGTCATTAGGGAATCTGTTAGTTTATCTCTATTTCATGAAGCTCTTAAGGCTCGCCTCTATACATGTTTATTTCTATTATGTGTTCTATGATCTTGATGGAATAGTGCCTCATAAGTTTTAATGATTGTTATTGTTATCGTATGTAATTGTTGCAGTTGGAATGGTCAACAAGCAGGCAGATCCTGTGCCAGAATTCACCATGCAGAGCGAGGACTTCCCAGCATTGCCGGGGTCAAACATCATGAACAAATCCACAGGTACTTCGCTTCTTTCTCGCCCTTTCACAACATTAAAAGGGGCTCCAAGGTCAAACCCAGTTTTGTGATGCACGCATTTTCCAAAAGATAGAGTCCTCATGAAAGTGGGGACAAAATTACAAATGTCTAACCACGCGTTAAAATTTTGTAAAATGTCATTTTATTTTCAGCATCAAAAACAATTGAATCTATACATTCCAAGGAGGAATTTTTATGCCAGTCAAAAGGTCAAATTCAATGCTGTTTTGGTTGAATATCATGAAAATTTAGGAATGAACAAAAATGTACAGACCTTAATTTGAAAAATGATGTCATCGAACGCTGTTGGGTTTTGAAAAAAAATGCACTTTAGGGGTATCAAATACATTTGCATTTTACACCGTTTTAACCTGAGGTTAGAGACTTTGAATTTTTGTCCATTTCCATAAGTTTGAAATCATACTACTGGACTTTTCAACAGATCAAAACAGTACAGGGGCAGTTAAGGAGAGCCCAAGGTTTCCAGGGGACAAAGCAGCCAACAATAACAGCAACAACGACAACCAAATGAAGAGAGGTATCGTCATACATCAAGATGGTAAGACACCAATGCAGGGCTCCAAATTTACACAGGACCGCAGGCCCGAGGTCCGGTGATTTTAGTGTCGGGCCAGTTAAACTCAGAACCGGACAAGTCCAGCAATCTTGCGCTTTATAATTGAACAAGAATACCTCACTGTTTAGTACCTCTAATTTATTTTTAAAATGTTGACTTTGAGTGTGATTAATGTCTTACAATTCTGTTGAGTATTGAAGTATTCCTACCCGTAAGTCCTACCCTTGTCCCTGTTCCTCCTGCTTAGAACCCTTCATTTATTCGTATATAAAACACCAGTTTATATTTCTCACCAGTGTTTGTTTTAAAACATTCTGTTAATTTAATAACATTCACTTCTAATGGAACAAGCTGATGCCGCGATGTGTACATTTTTAATAAACCATTTATGACATGAAATGAAATAAAGTAATTCTCTTGTTTTTAAACCTAGGTAAGATAACTCACATCCCACCCGGTATTGTGACGGATCCCTTTGGAATAGTAGGTCTGCTGACGTTCATCAGAGCTGCCGAGACGGATCCCAACCTGGTACAGCTAGCATTGGGGAGTGACCTGACGACGTTAGGTCTCAATCTCAACTCGCCAGAGTAAGTTGTGATTCTGTGGAGCAGTGTGACAGAGCATTCTGTTCCAATAATAATAAAAAGCGTGGCTGCTTCTGTCATGAGGTGGGAAGCAGCCATGCTTTTCCATGCACATTGCTTTTTTTCTTGCTTGGTGTGTTTACATTGTATTCCCACTATGAGTCTCGTGACTCTGGTTGTTGATTGTGACTATGTGAGGCGCAAGTAATGTAACTCCAAACCAATTTCTTTTGAACGTTTCAGGAATCTGTACGGCACGTTCCAGTCGCCGTGGGCGGAGTCACCCAGCCGACCCCAAGATATTGACTTCCATGTGCCCCAGGAATATATAACCAATATGCACATCAGGGACAAGGTACGGTTACTCTTTTGAATGTCTTTGTTCTATAGCCTGAACATGCTCTCTCTCTTTGCCAGCTGTAAGAACTCGCTGTTCAGACAGAAGTTTTAATCACACTGCCGCCCCCACCCCTATGGAGCAGTCTTCCAGTCTCTGTTGTTGGCAACAGTTCTGAGGAAGGGATTCAGTCCTTCAAATGCCGTGTGCATGAACACCTTCTTACATAAACCAGTGTTTCCTTGATACAGATAAAGATAAGGTTGATAAAGTATGCCGATTGTGGCTAAGTGTTTATTTTCCGATTCTGTCTTGCAGTTGGCTCCCATCAAGTTGAGTCGATATGGAGAGGACCTCTTGTTCTACCTTTACTACACCCACGGTGGAGATGTCTTACAGCTGGCGGCCGCTGCGGAACTGTAAGTTAACAACTGGGCCCATCATCCTGGCGCTCCTAACCACAGAATTCTGCACTTAACGGTACCCTGTAAGCGTAGAAGGATTCTGTGGATCGAAGCAGCTCTGTGGCTCTGTGCCCAATTTCAATTAATATAGAGGTGCTTTAAGCTGAAAATATTATTTTTAAACAATCTGCTCAGCAAAACTGAGCAGGATACTGGTCACAGATGGCACATGTTACATGATATGAAATATTGTAGTAGTTGGGTGTTTTCATCACTTTGATTTCTTCCGCAGCTACAACCGAGACTGGCGATACCACAAGGAAGAGAGGGTCTGGATCACCAGGGGGCCCATGATGGAGCCTCAGGTCAAGACCAACCTCTACGAACGAGGCCTCTACTACTTCTTCGACTGCCTCCGGTGGACCAAGGTTCCCAAGGAGTTCCATCTGGATTACGATAAGCTTGAAGAGCGCCCCCACCTGCCAGCATCGTTCCACCACAACGTGTCAACGAATCCCGTCATGGCGCACTGACAACGTTCCTTGGATTGATGGAGGGTACCCTTGCTACAGTGGCTGTTATTTTTTCCTTTTCCGTTTTGCAGAACCAACAAACCTTTTTTTTCAGTATTGACTGTAACTCTCAAGAAATATTAAATATGCGCAAAGTCTAAAAAGTAACGTTAACAATCAGTGATGAACCTTCAGAAAGTGAAATGCTACAGGTATTAATTCCTTTGGAAAAAGAGTGCCGGGTGTAAGAGGGGGTTGGGAATGGTGGCAATCCAATCCTTACTTGGCTATCATCTTGTGCAGGATTCTGCAGGTGCTTTTCTTAAAATTCTGGTTCCCGCGTGTGATCAATCTCACTGCGCCATTTTTTTCCCCAGCATGCCTTGGTCGCTCTTGACCCCTGGTATTGGTTTATTAAAGTGTGCGAATATATGACACATTTTAATTAGGCCTCTGATCGATCAGCTCTAACAAGTGCTCAAGGATGATAAAAGTCAAAGAGCAACTCTGGTCCTTTCTCAGGGCGACCATGTAAAAACATGTTTAATTTGAAGTGGGATTGCATTAAGTACTTGCATTTTGAGACGCGCGTGCTAAGCATCCTTATATGTGCCCTTTAAGCGCCATACAAGCGCTCAAAATTGTTTAACAAGCGTGCACGCAAATCAGTCACTGTGAAGAACCAATCAGCGTTGTTTGTTCGTACATCCCTACCAGGGGTTATTTATATGTGACATCACGAGTGAGCTCTGTCTTTACTTTGATTACTCACTAAAGGCCACCTCCCCCATCTCCTCCCCCCTCCCCCTCCCCGGCTAGTCACACTCTTGTTTTACCCCTCTATAGACCTTATGCACATGACATCATTTGAGTAGGGCACCCTCGCCTAGAGATCAAAAGGAAGATGCTCAATGGCCAATCCTGTGCGCCGTGCGTACAAATTTGTGCGTTTCCATTGTTTCATCATCGGTTTACCTCTAAGATGGCGGCTTGATGATGTCAATGCATAAGGTCCATTAAGTGAAATTTTTTACCTGAAAGTACAATGGGATGTTCCAAGAGTCAATCCCATATCTGTGCAAGTACGAGCTGTTGAGGGCGGTGTTGGAAACTATCTGAACAAAATATGTTCTTTATATTGTCTGTTTCTTTAACAAAATCATCGTCAAGAAATCATTGAACACCAAGATAACCCTAGAGAAATTGGTCAACATTGTAACTAGTTAAACTTGTTGTTTTTTACCCCTGTATGAAACGAAGAGCCAATGTTTATATACATTGATGAAAATGTGGATGCCAGATATTTTGGTGACTGTTTTTTTGTTTTCTATCAAAAGTTGTGCTGCTGTAGAAAGAAGTTGTACAAATAAAGTTATTCCATACAGTAAAATGAAAACAGAAGTTACAATGTCTAAAGTTTGTGTATTTCTTACGCGCATGACGTCATTGGTGTAGGGCGCCCTGACATATTTGGTCAAAAGAAGTTTGATCAATGCCCCATTCTGTGCGCCAGGCATTTTATATCCTGGACATCTGACGTCACACTTCGAGGGTCGTGAATAACATCAGATACCGGCCTTGACCGAATGAATACCATTGTGTAGGGACAGTAGAATAAAGTATTAGAGTCTTCATGACGTACTTGCATTTGGAACTCAAAAGTAAAACAGCTCTCGGCTCGAATGCTAAAAATAGTAGTTGAGTACCCGGATCTCAAACACACGTGTCCAATTTCACTGACATACGCGCGCGTACATGTCCAAGTTTTATGTTGACTTGCATTGAGTACTAGTGAAGTTGTTTGGCGCGTCGATGATGCCGTGAATGATTGCGTAAGTGTTGGAATGTTTCTCTGATAACTGGGTATTTTGAGCAAAAGTGACGTCATTTGTGTGGAGTTCTATTGCGGCAAAGCAAATCTATTTAAAAACAGGTTGATTCGATTGGTGTCGGAGTCTTGGCACAGATTGAGGTCAGGTACGCTGAGGAAGTACAAGCGATGAGAAATTTCAGACTTGTATCTGAATTAAGTTGTCTTCTTTTTATGTCTGCCATGTTAAAAAAGTAGTTTCTGCATAGAAAGAAATCTTACTCTTTGATTTTACTTCTCGAGCGCTATAGGTAAACGTTCGCAGAAGCTCATGTAACAATCTATAACTGCAAGGTTGAAATGCCATCATTTCAACATGCCTCCTAAAAAATGTGCATCCAATTTTCTGACATTTTTGTCAGCATTGACTCTCATCCATGAAGTACGAAACTGTGAAAATTAAATTATCTTAGCTCAGTAAATGCCCCACTTGTCATGCTCTGTGGTAATACTGACGGCTAGTTTTAGGTGCTGACCCGCCGTGTACCTTGCTGTGTAAATATATTACTAATTAATTTTTTTACACAGCAAGGTACACGGCGGGTCAGCACCTAAAACTAGCCGTCAGTATTACCACAGAGCATGACAAGTGGGGCATTTACTGAGAAGCAAGGAAACGATCACGCCAACACAAACACCCCAACACACGCACACCACGAGTCGGTTGTTACGTCCCATTTTCAGAATCATCCCAACTATAGTTGGGACCCAACTTGAGTGTCACGGTTGTTACGTCCCGTTTTCAGAATCATCCCAACTATAGTTGGGACCCAACTTGAGTGTCACAGTTGAGACGGCCCAACTAAAATCTGGGCCCAATTTTATAGATAAATTTTGTTCTTAGTAAAACATTAGCAGGATACCTGTCAGAAATTGTGCATGTGACATGGTATATTGTCTGGTAACCTTATTCTGGTAAGCATAATTTTGTTGTGCTTTGCTACTTTTTGTGCTTAAACAGCTCTATGAAACTGGGCCTTGGTAGTGATAGAAGGTGACATTTATAGTGATATAGATAACCCACGTGTTCAGTGCATATTATGTAATTTTCCATCCCCTCAAGTTCCTCTGTTCCTCTCGGCTTCCCGTGGCAAAATTTATAGGAACAAAAAAAACTCCGGTTGTGGCCCTGAAGGAACATCGCATATCGCAAATATCTTTGCAAATATTTGCAAAGATGTGCGATGTCCCTTCAGGGCCACCATAAAAAAAACCTCAAAGGAGGTAGAAATAGACCTTTCCATTGTTGATAAACAAACCGCGCTGGTTGGCATGGAAGGCCAAATCTTAGCAAAACACTCAATCGTGTTAATAGATGTTTCAACAAAATTTTAACATTTTCTGCAAACTTTCAACTAAGTAAAGTACCTCTCATGATTGGTTGCTTTGTTTCCAACAAATTCAACACTATTTAAAAAAAAAATTGTGTAACAATGTTAAAAACTGTGGCGATCTGTTTTTGTTTTGCATTTATGGCTTTCCATAGTTTTCCGACCTCGGTTGGCAAAAACTCGGGCTGTGACGTTGCAATAGAAAGGTCTATAAGGGAATAAAGGAGTAGTCAGTCGGTCTTGAACGTTCGTTTTAAACCAGCAGGGTCGTTGCCGTGCGATGAAGGCAAAGTAAAGGTTTTTTTCTCCTCTTTAATTAGTAATTATCAAACAAATTATGTCAAAACTGTTGCACACAATCAATCACACCCTTTAAAGTCGTTGGTCTCCGACACCCGCCCAGACGTGTCATGCTCTTTGTATATGACCGTGAAAATGTTGAAATAACAGCCACCGGTCCTGATTCTCACGCGGTGAAGGATCTGTGGATCCCTGCCATAGTTGGGATCTGATGGGCCATCCAAACTGTGACTCCCCACTATAGTTGGGACGAGTTCAAAGTTGTGACGGACTTGTCTCGGCAGCCGAAAACCTTGGCAATGTTTCCGCTTGAACCCAACGATATCTGGTTTATTATTATAACAATCATGGTAATCTCATCACCTATTGTTCGATGTGCGTACTGTATTGATTAACGGACATCGAACTTTGCATCCGTTAAAAACGATTTAAAAAAAACAGAATGGTTAAGGGATGAACTTTTGATCGACTAGATAGTAGTCTTGATTGGCGTCGTTCGACGTCGCCGAAGAGATATCTGTATCAAACAATGTGCCGAAACTAGGGTCAAATTTTAGGTGGTGCTTCTGGCCAATATAAAAAATGAAGTTTCCGTTTGCATTTCTCTTAAACAATTAAGCCCCTTTTTAGCGCTCTTGTTATGCCATTTACTTAAAAGAAGAAGAAGATATTCTGCCGTGAGTGTAAAAACAAATATATACAAATATTCTGCGTGTAAATGGAAAATAGTTTTATGAAAACATGGAAGGTAAAGGCTGTGGGATTGAGGGGGAGGTCGGGGGGGGGGGGTCACGGTGTAAACGATACAGCGTACGCCAAGGTTGAGCAATGGGAACTTTCACTTTGGTAAAAACTTCTTCCGCCGTGTGCCCGGAAGAAACACATAGCGACAAGTTAGTGCAGAAAGGGCGTAAGCAATGTGCAAATTTGTGTTTCAAGAAAACTGAGCGTGAAATTTTGATCGGCTTTTTGCCATTTATAAATCAATTTTATAGGAAGATTAAATTTGTGCATGCGTGGGAATGGGAGAACTTGTCTCTGGGGGTAATTCTAACAACAAAAAAGCAACATCAATGATGTGTGCGTGGAATCTTTTGTACCGGCACACAAAACGACACAGTGTGTGTCTGTGTCCAGCACAGAGGAAGTTTTGTGAATGTGCTATGACTGTTGTGAGTACCCTGCATGCAACAGTTCTGATTCTCACATCATGAAAGGAACCAGACTATCTTTTCCTTCCAGCTTCGATTTGGTATAGGCCTAGATTGGGTCGAATAGAAGAAAAGCAAGATGACCGCACCATGATAAAGGTCAATTGATTTCTCTGCAGCGGTGGACCACCACTCCAAGTTAGGCTGTATCCAAATTGGCGGCCACAGCTACGGCTACGACTGTTGCTAAGGGTGTTGCTACACAGAATGTCGTGCCCCACCGTTTTGGCAGCAGAAACGCACCAAGCGAAAATCGTGCCAATAATTAATGGGTTTAATTCCATAAGTTGGCACGATTTTTTGTTGTATTTTGGTCGTTGTTGTTTGTATTTTCGCTTCGAGTTCATTTGGCATGGCCAAATGGCGTGTTTAATGTATTAAAAGGGCATTGTTGTGATTATAAGTTCTTTATTCCTCGTCTTGGACACACCGCACCAGGCTGATAATCTTGCCGGCCAATATGGAACCGTTGGGTTTGTAACGTACACGTTCCCAGTTTGGTCCTAGATTGAGGATATAGCAACTAATTTAGGCTTGTTTTTGTCTGCCATATAGCAGCTGGTACAGTTTATTTTTTGTTCAAGTAGGAAGAAACTTGCAAATGCGACATCGGACAACCAATCACCAAAATGAACCTTTCTGCATACATTGAGTTTCGGTCCTTTTTGTCAAAATGGAGATTTGCATTTTCGTCTCATTCCAAGTATTACATTAGCAATAAGGAGTCTTCATATCTCATCATTAAAAGGGGGACCGACTAATATTCTGATTCATTGTATTCTTTAGAATTGATTCTACTTACGAGTAAGTTGCTGTTTAAAAAAAAGAGGAAAAAAATGGCTTTAAACCAATTTTGATAAATCTTGAAAAAAATGAAGTACCTTGTTCGTTTTAATGACACACACTCGTATTTGATTGACTGTTCTTGAATAGGTGGTTTGTCATTTTTGCTTCATCGTTCGACGTCGCCGAAGAGATATCTGTATCAAACAATGTGCCGAAACTAGGGTCAAATTTTAGGTGGTGCTTCTGGCCAATATAAAAAATGAAGTTTCCGTTTGCATTTCTCTTAAACAAGCCCCTTTTTAGCGCTCTTGTTATGCCATTTACTTAAAAGAAGAAGAAGATATTCTGCCGTGAGTGTAAAAACAAATATATACAAATATTCTGCGTGTAAATGGAAAATAGTTTTATGAAAACATGGAAGGTAAAGGCTGTGGGATTGAGGGGGAGGTCGGGGGGGGGGGGGGTCACGGTGTAAACGATACAGCGTACGCCAAGGTTGAGCAATGGGAACTTTCACTTTGGTAAAAACTTCTTCCGCCGTGTGCCCGGAAGAAACACGTAGCGACAAGTTAGTGCAGAAAGGGCGTAAGCAATGTGCAAATTTGTGTTTCAAGAAAACTGAGCGTGAAATTTTGATCGGCTTTTTGCCATTTATAAATCAATTTTATAGGAAGATTAAATTTGTGCATGCGTGGGAATGGGAGAACTTGTCTCTGGGGGTAATTCTAACAACAAAAAAGCAACATCAATGATGTGTGCGTGGAATCTTTTGTACCGGCACACAAAACGACACAGTGTGTGTCTGTGTCCAGCACAGAGGAAGTTTTGTGAATGTGCTATGACTGTTGTGAGTACCCTGCATGCAACAGTTCTGATTCTCACATCATGAAAGGAACCAGACTATCTTTTCCTTCCAGCTTCGATTTGGTATAGGCCTAGATTGGGTCGAATAGAAGAAAAGCAAGATGACCGCACCATGATAAAGGTCAATTGATTTCTCTGCAGCGGTGGACCACCACTCCAAGTTAGGCTGTATCCAAATTGGCGGCCACAGCTACGGCTACGACTGTTGCTAAGGGTGTTGCTACACAGAATGTCGTGCCCCACCGTTTTGGCAGCAGAAACGCACCAAGCGAAAATCGTGCCAATAATTAATGGGTTTAATTCCATAAGTTGGCACGATTTTTTGTTGTATTTTGGTCGTTGTTTGTATTTCGCTTCGAGTTCATTGCAGGCCAAATGGACGTGTTTAATGTTTTTAAAAGGGCATTGTTTGTGATTTATAAGTTGCTTCCTCATTCCGTCTTGACACACGCGCACCAGGCGATAATCTTGCCTGCCAATATGGAACCGTTGGGTTTGTAATACCGTACACGTTCGCAGGTTGGTCCTAGATTGAGGATATAGCAACTAATTTAGGCTTGTTTTTGTCTGCCATATAGCAGCTGGTACAGTTTATTTTTTGTTCAAGTAGGAAGAAACTTGCAAATGCGACATCGGACAACCAATCACCAAAATGAACCTTTCTGCATACATTGAGTTTCGGTCCTTTTTGTCAAAATGGAGATTTGCATTTTCGTCTCATTCCAAGTATTACATTAGCAATAAGGAGTCTTCATATCTCATCATTAAAAGGGGGACCGACTAATATTCTGATTCATTGTATTCTTTAGAATTGATTCTACTTACGAGTAAGTTGCTGTTTAAAAAAAAGAGGAAAAAATGGCTTTAAACCAATTTTGATAAATCTTGAAAAAAATGAAGTACCTTGTTCGTTTTAATGACACACACTCGTATTTGATTGACTGTTCTTGAATAGGTGGTTTGTCATTTTTGCTTCATCGTTCGACGTCGCCGAAGAGATATCTGTATCAAACAATGTGCCGAAACTAGGGTCAAATTTTAGGTGGTGCTTCTGGCCAATATAAAAAATGAAGTTTCCGTTTGCATTTCTCTTAAACAAGCCCCTTTTTAGCGCTCTTGTTATGCCATTTACTTAAAAGAAGAAGAAGATATTCTGCCGTGAGTGTAAAAACAAATATATACAAATATTCTGCGTGTAAATGGAAAATAGTTTTATGAAAACATGGAAGGTAAAGGCTGTGGGATTGAGGGGGAGGTCGGGGGGGGGGGGGGTCACGGTGTAAACGATACAGCGTACGCCAAGGTTGAGCAATGGGAACTTTCACTTTGGTAAAAACTTCTTCCGCCGTGTGCCCGGAAGAAACACGTAGCGACAAGTTAGTGCAGAAAGGGCGTAAGCAATGTGCAAATTTGTGTTTCAAGAAAACTGAGCGTGAAATTTTGATCGGCTTTTTGCCATTTATAAATCAATTTTATAGGAAGATTAAATTTGTGCATGCGTGGGAATGGGAGAACTTGTCTCTGGGGGTAATTCTAACAACAAAAAAGCAACATCAATGATGTGTGCGTGGAATCTTTTGTACCGGCACACAAAACGACACAGTGTGTGTCTGTGTCCAGCACAGAGGAAGTTTTGTGAATGTGCTATGACTGTTGTGAGTACCCTGCATGCAACAGTTCTGATTCTCACATCATGAAAGGAACCAGACTATCTTTTCCTTCCAGCTTCGATTTGGTATAGGCCTAGATTGGGTCGAATAGAAGAAAAGCAAGATGACCGCACCATGATAAAGGTCAATTGATTTCTCTGCAGCGGTGGACCACCACTCCAAGTTAGGCTGTATCCAAATTGGCGGCCACAGCTACGGCTACGACTGTTGCTAAGGGTGTTGCTACACAGAATGTCGTGCCCCACCGTTTTGGCAGCAGAAACGCACCAAGCGAAAATCGTGCCAATAATTAATGGGTTTAATTCCATAAGTTGGCACGATTTTTTGTTGTATTTTGGTCGTTGTTTGTATTTCGCTATCTTTTCATTCCAGCTCGATTTGTATAGGCTAGATTGGTCAATAGATAGAAAAGCAGATGACCGCACCATGATAAAGGTCATTGATTTCTCTGCATGCGGTGGACCACCCTCCAAGTATGGCTGTATCCAAATTGGCGGCCACAGCTACGGCTACGACTGTTGCTAAGGGTGTTGCTACACAGAATGTCGTGCCCACCGTTTTGCAGAAAACGCACCAAGCGATTGAGGATATAGCAACTAATTTAGGCTTGTTTTTGTCTGCCATATAGCAGCTGGTACAGTTTATTTTTTGTTCAAGTAGGAAGAAACTTGCAAATGCGACATCGGACAACCAATCACCAAAATGAACCTTTCTGCATACATTGAGTTTCGGTCCTTTTTGTCAAAATGGAGATTTGCATTTTCGTCTCATTCCAAGTATTACATTAGCAATAAGGAGTCTTCATATCTCATCATTAAAAGGGGGACCGACTAATATTCTGATTCATTGTATTCTTTAGAATTGATTCTACTTACGAGTAAGTTGCTGTTTAAAAAAAAGAGGAAAAAATGGCTTTAAACCAATTTTGATAAATCTTGAAAAAAATGAAGTACCTTGTTCGTTTTAATGACACACACTCGTATTTGATTGACTGTTCTTGAATAGGTGGTTTGTCATTTTTGCTTCATCGTTCGACGTCGCCGAAGAGATATCTGTATCAAACAATGTGCCGAAACTAGGGTCAAATTTTAGGTGGTGCTTCTGGCCAATATAAAAAATGAAGTTTCCGTTTGCATTTCTCTTAAACAAGCCCCTTTTTAGCGCTCTTGTTATGCCATTTACTTAAAAGAAGAAGAAGATATTCTGCCGTGAGTGTAAAAACAAATATATACAAATATTCTGCGTGTAAATGGAAAATAGTTTTATGAAAACATGGAAGGTAAAGGCTGTGGGATTGAGGGGGAGGTCGGGGGGGGGGGGGGTCACGGTGTAAACGATACAGCGTACGCCAAGGTTGAGCAATGGGAACTTTCACTTTGGTAAAAACTTCTTCCGCCGTGTGCCCGGAAGAAACACGTAGCGACAAGTTAGTGCAGAAAGGGCGTAAGCAATGTGCAAATTTGTGTTTCAAGAAAACTGAGCGTGAAATTTTGATCGGCTTTTTGCCATTTATAAATCAATTTTATAGGAAGATTAAATTTGTGCATGCGTGGGAATGGGAGAACTTGTCTCTGGGGGTAATTCTAACAACAAAAAAGCAACATCAATGATGTGTGCGTGGAATCTTTTGTACCGGCACACAAAACGACACAGTGTGTGTCTGTGTCCAGCACAGAGGAAGTTTTGTGAATGTGCTATGACTGTTGTGAGTACCCTGCATGCAACAGTTCTGATTCTCACATCATGAAAGGAACCAGACTATCTTTTCCTTCCAGCTTCGATTTGGTATAGGCCTAGATTGGGTCGAATAGAAGAAAAGCAAGATGACCGCACCATGATAAAGGTCAATTGATTTCTCTGCAGCGGTGGACCACCACTCCAAGTTAGGCTGTATCCAAATTGGCGGCCACAGCTACGGCTACGACTGTTGCTAAGGGTGTTGCTACACAGAATGTCGTGCCCCACCGTTTTGGCAGCAGAAACGCACCAAGCGAAAATCGTGCCAATAATTAATGGGTTTAATTCCATAAGTTGGCACGATTTTTTGTTGTATTTTGGTCGTTGTTTGTATTTCGCTTCGAGTTCATTGCAGGCCAAATGGACGTGTTTAATGTTTTTAAAAGGGCATTGTTTGTGATTTATAAGTTGCTTCCTCATTCCGTCTTGACACACGCGCACCAGGCGATAATCTTGCCTGCCAATATGGAACCGTTGGGTTTGTAATACCGTACACGTTCGCAGGTTGGTCCTAGATTGAGGATATAGCAACTAATTTAGGCTTGTTTTTGTCTGCCATATAGCAGCTGGTACAGTTTATTTTTTGTTCAAGTAGGAAGAAACTTGCAAATGCGACATCGGACAACCAATCACCAAAATGAACCTTTCTGCATACATTGAGTTTCGGTCCTTTTTGTCAAAATGGAGATTTGCATTTTCGTCTCATTCCAAGTATTACATTAGCAATAAGGAGTCTTCATATCTCATCATTAAAAGGGGGACCGACTAATATTCTGATTCATTGTATTCTTTAGAATTGATTCTACTTACGAGTAAGTTGCTGTTTAAAAAAAAGAGGAAAAAATGGCTTTAAACCAATTTTGATAAATCTTGAATAAAATGAAGTACCTTGTTCGTTTTAATGACACACACTCGTATTTGATTGACTGTTCTTGAATAGGTGGTTTGTCATTTTTGCTTCATCATTACGGCTCGAAAGTTCTTAATCAACCCACGTGTCGACTAACAATCATGTGTTCTGAACATTACACTTTCTGACATCTGTCGAGGTCACTTCTCGTCACCCACTCTCCATCAAAGGAAACTCATTGTGCGTACTGATTTCCTCTGAAAATACTCTGTGAAATTGATGGTTAGTAAGGCCATGTAAAAAACAGTATAGTTGCTTGGCGGGGAGTTTTTTTTTGGTCTCCTCTCCATTCAGTCAATACAAGACGCCATAGAAACATGACATGGGTGTTGTGTGAAACACCTTTGGAAGCAGTTGTGTTGTGTTGTTCACCATACGAATTCTAACCAACACTATGGTGGCCCTGAAGGGACATGTGTTTCACACATGTGCATAACATTTATGATGTGAAATGTTTCGTAAATGTGTGTGCATAATATAAATATTGTCCTGTGAATATTCCGCAAAAATGTGAGACAAGATATACAATAGACATCATGACATCGCTAATGTTCGCACACGTATATGCGTATATATTCGCGAAAAAAATCACGACATCGTGTTATGCGCACATGTGGTTAATTTGCGAATAATTTCATAACATCACAAATAATGCGCACATTTGCGAATCCCTTTACGACATCACCAACCCAAGTGCGCACATCCGTGATATATGCGATGTTCCTTCAAGGCCACCATACAACACCCTATATGCCTTGGTAGTTGAGGCACTTTAGACCACACCGGTCGGTCCTCTCCAAAACCAAATCCAAATCCACCGATGAAAAGTTAAATAAACGAGAATTTTTCTTTTTTCTGCCCTATTTCTGATTCTGTAATTTGATTTCTCATGTGACATTAATGTTTATATTTTGGGGGCAGGGGATCAGGTTCCAGTGACACACAGCATGCCTAACGAAACCGTATACAAAACTGATTAGATGGTGTTTTTTGCCGGTCGGGTGGGGATGCTATTAAGAATGTTTATATATTTTTTACTTAGCCTAATTGTTTTTCTCGTTTACGGGTGATAGTCTTTTTAGTTGTGCATCGTACATACTTTCTTTGTTTCACACAAAGCACCTCAGTTCACAATTGGAATGTTAAAAATCACATCCGAAGGAACAAAATTCAATAAAGCCAGCCAAGTAGAACACAAGTTGATTTAGTAGACCATAAAACTAGCCTAAAGGGAACGTATTGTTTTAATCCTATATAACTGTAGATATATACAATAAAACAACCTGTGAAAATATCATTTCAAAAGGTGGTAGTGTTTTTGAGATATCGCCGAAAATCCGCAGCGGTTATGTCCATGCAGGAAGAACAATCCGCAATTGGAATACACAATCTGAGAAACATTTCTGACAGAAACGCTTCTCAGATTCAAATTTGTTCTTATAAAAACTGATATATTTTTCCATAACCACATTACTCCGAGGTGAAATGATTCTCAAAATGCTTTTATCGAAAGCATCTGCACTTCTAACCAAGTAAATTTGTATTGCCATTAATTTTAAGAGTGATTATCAAACGTATACCTTCCCTTTAAGGTACTCGATCATCTTGTAATTCTACCCAAAGGGAACATGGACACAATACACATTTTAAAGTCAATTTACAAAGCTAAACGTAGCAGCTGGCTGAGTTGAGGGAAACTTAAGGACACTCCTCACTTAATTAATAAATAAATAAATACAACATTTCCTTATCATTATGAACCTGTGGTCGGACGACGTGCAGATAATAAAATAAACATAAATAAATACAGGTAGGCTGACACTATGTTAGTATTACTTTTGTACTTAAAGCCTTCAGTTTATACATAGCAAATAAAGAGCCGCCGTCCGACCACCCTGATGTCCCAAGCCACAGTTCTAGAATGACACACCTAGATTTGGTGCTTTGGTTTTATACCCAATAGGAAACTCTTTGTTATTGAAATGTACTAAGTATTCATTAAATCTAAATTAAGAGGAAATAATGATACAAACAATGTGAACACATTCCTTGCAGGCCAATGGTGGCTGGAAAGGGAATGATAAATAAATAACACAACTGACTACATTGTACCCCCATCTGGCACAACGATCTACATTCATTACAGGCCAGAACAGAGCCAGCTAATGTGTGTAAATGTTCCGCCTCAACTTGACAATCGCACCAACTATTCCAAACACTATAACAAAAAGAGCTTGGAATGCAACGCAAGAATGTTCTTTTGGGTTTTTTTCGGGGGGAAGCTCCCTTTGAGGTTGGTTGGGTTCGGAAAGTTATTAATACTGTTATATTAAACTTATGTGCATTTAATTTCACTCAATGAAACTTTGAAAACTGCCAAATAATGGTCATAGTGATTTTGTTTAATGATAAATGTTGGTGATGATGGTGAGGCATGTATCCGCATGTATGTTTTTTGCACTTTCATCCCGTATAAATGAAGTACACAATCAAGGTATACCCAAACATGGTGAAGCTCCACCAAGGTGATTTAGCGGAAATCATCGTCCATCGTCCTATTGGGTTTCACCGCAGTGTTCCTCAGTCACGGGTGGCCCTAATCAGATCGCACGCCCACGGGAAATGGTAGGCTGTAACTTCCTTCCTCCATAGCTGAAGCAACTGATATATAAGGACTGGACGTCTCCTCCAGGGGCATTGTATTTTCAAGCAAGTGGTCATCACATCGCTGGTAGTCTAACAATAACACCAAGTTGCACTGTGTTTGCTGAGTGGTAATACGGCTCGTCTATTCCATACATTAGTTTACCGAGTTGGTAATCAGAAGTGACGAGTGATTGCAAGATGGGTGTGACGGGAAAAGTGATGCTGAGCCTGCTCTTGGTCTATGCTATCCATGCTATGCCGGTATGTATTAATTTGCTACATTGTCGAAAGTAAATGTTATAGAAACTGGGAAAATAGTTGTGTCTATGATGTAAAAACTTCCTCGAGAGAGAGAGAGAATACAGAGTTGATTATTTAGCCCAGTTTGGATCTCATCCGACGCTGCAGCGCAACGGAGACTGGCGTCCTACCACTGTACCAGGGGCTAAGAGTTTAGATAATTATACCAAAGAAAGAGACTTTTTATACAATGTTGCCACAGCTACTTCTGGATTTCCTTAAATCACGGAGGAAGACACCATGCTTAAATCAATGTTGAGCCAGAGACATTCAATTTTACAAGAGTGTGGTTTTGGGATATGTAGAGCCGATAGGTGATCCGTTGCATAGTGTTAGTCTTAAAAGTGTTACGATTTATTTTCCTCTCTGCAATTACCTGCCTAACACGGCTACCAACCACTTCTTAAAAAAAAAGAGAACAAAATTGAACACTATTTGGTTTGTCATTGAATACTGTACGAAGGACTTCTTAGATTTTGAAAGGGAAATTGATCTACAGACGGAAGTTTTAACAGAGAAACATTTGTCTTGATGTTTTCTCGTTGCTCAGATCTTGATCATCTCCGAAATTGTAATTTTGGTTAACTTTGATTTTTAGATGCCGATGGTTCCTGATACTTTTGATAATGTTACCATGGATTTAGCTCCAAATGGAATGCCTTTATTTGTGGTGAGTTTGTTGATTTGTTTTTTGAAAGATGCAAACTGCTTATGGCAACCAAAGTGACCCGTAGTATAAATGCACCAATTTAATTGTTAATGGCCTTGTTCCGACCTTATAGCGGAGTTTTACTCAAAATCTATATTATGGCCTAACAACAAAACACACGTGCAAGTATAATCGCATAACATAAGCAGCTCTGGGGAAAGGAGTGGCAGACAGGAATGGAATGCGATCAGAATCAGCTTATTATAAAGAAAACAGAAAATATAATAAGCTGTTGCCCACCCAGAAGAAGAAAAAGAGTCTTAGGTCCATGAGAAAAGAAGACATACTAATATTTTGTCTTCTTCTGTTTTACAGGTTGATCTTAAAATACCGACGTACGAAGGTTAGTGTTGACGTTATCGATATACTCTTTTTGAATCAATATAAGGTACAACATTGCTAATGATAGCAAAACTGCGGCCACTGGTGTGCTTAAAGACACAGCCTTAGAAATGTAACTAAATTTCTATGTAGCGGCAGTCCAAGCCTGCCTGAGACATTATGTTGGCAAAACTGCTGTTACTTATGGATACTCTATGAATGTACAGCGCTTGGCAGTCTTAACAAGGTGTCTGTTAATGGTCTCTGAATCAAGACATTGTTCGTCATTGGTTTTGATGATTACTTTATTTGTTCCAAACTGACTTCTTAAATCTTCTATGTCAAGGAAAGATATGTCATGAGCAAGTCGGTTGAATCATCAGAGCTATGTTGCAATTCCACGCTTTGATTAAATATTTCAAGTATTATTAGGGACATTGGAGAAACCTTTTGTATCTTTTTATCAGAAAAATTGCACAAATCTAACAATGACTTTCTTATCTTTCAGAAATGAGCAAATTTGGCTCAAAGGAAGAAGACGAAAACATGGAAGTAATTTTAAGAGAGAACGCCAACATGAAAACAGGTAATTAATGTGAGAATAAACAAATCTTCATTTCACACGAAACAACTACACTTCTTCCCATGTGATCTGCTGAAACTCATAGAACAAAAAATGTGATTACTTTTTAAACTTTATGATTTGTTTTACCCAGGTGTTGAAAACATAATGATTGAAGGTGACGTCATCGTTGGTTACGACATCAACGAATACAACGCAACGGTGAGTGAAACGATATCCAAACTCATGACAAAACGGCATTGCGCTATTAAACTTGTGTGTGTGATTCCCGCCAATTCTGAATTTTGGCGTCAAAATGACGTGTAACTTGATTTCGTTTTTTGGGTTCTTATCTTAACAGCAACCACAAGAAACCGCAGCACGAAACCGTAATCGACGCTGGCCGAATGGTGTGGTTCCTTATTTTATCGATAATACGTTTGGTAAGTTCTCTTCTAAAGCATAACTGTATAATTTTCGTTTTGTTTTAAATTTAATTTTTGCTATAATATGGCAGACATCTTATAAATAAATAACTTTTTTTAGTTGGACTACCGGTAGTTATGTTGATTTACAACCTCTTAGTTCGAGCCTTCATAAATGTTTCCATCATGTCGTGTTCTAGGCATGCACAGCCAATCAACTGAATACTGATGCAACAAGGAGCCAAGCTATTCCCCTTTCTGCCTCGTTTTAAGCTTTAATAATTTTTGAATGCGAGAAATACAAGATGGCTGTGTGGGCACAGGTCTATTAACAATACATTTTTCCTTTCAGATTCTGGAGCAAGAAACCGTATCTTAGCTGGTATTCAGAGGTATCACCAGGCAACATGCATACGATGGGTACCAAGGACCAATCAGAGAGACTACGTACACATTGTACCGAGACAGGGGTAGGTTTAGACTTGGTTTCAAGTCTGTAATCATTTTGTTTGCTTTATGAGACCCATGCATTGCACGAGTAACGACTTGACTTTTAGTTGCACACTATAACAGCCGTCTCAGACTTGAGAGGAAGTCTGTGAATTGTGTTTACGAAAACGAAAACGAAAAATTCCTTCCTCATCATTCAAAATATCTACTCTAGATTAAAAATGTGAATAGAACTCCTGTCAATACTGAAATTTATTACAAAAATAATTTAGACTATCATTAAGT
Source organism: Pycnopodia helianthoides (assembly GCA_032158295.1). NCBI lineage: Eukaryota > Metazoa > Echinodermata > Asteroidea > Forcipulatida > Asteriidae > Pycnopodia > Pycnopodia helianthoides. The sequence continues at coordinate 374,062 of CM063260.1, forward strand.
TTAATCATGGATTAAGTTTGAATTGACGAAAAATACGATAGTTGCAGCAGTGCTCTGAATGGCTATCACGGTGTGCTGGTGTTTCATCCGTTTTGCTTTTGCCCATTTTATTTATTGTATTTTTTTAAAAGCTGGGATGTATACACATACATTGAAAGCTCGAAAATGAATTGTCCTCAAAATATTCTAAATCACAAATGGCTCACCTCTGGACCGAAATGAGGTGCGCTTGCAGAAGACGAGCTTCCGTGAGAACGGCAGGTTATGGCAGAAAGAGCATTGACCGAAACCGTTGTTATAATTGTATAGTTTGATTGTATAGTTAGAGGTGACGGGGTGACTAGAAGTGTGCCGGAAGACGATCTTCCAAGAGAACGGCATGCCCTTGGGTGACATAACGCCAGGATGTATTGTTATCACCAAGGGAAGAGCTTTGACCAAAACCAGACTCTTCTTAGTTTGACAAAAGGGTAATGGGAGAAGTGGACAGAGATGATTTTTACAGCTGCCGGGGAAACCAAGGTCTCAAAGATGCAAGGGGTGTTCACAGAAGAGGGAGGGGTGTTACCTGACAAATCATAAGGGCACCCCTAGCAGAATGGGAATCGGCGCCAATTTGAACTTTAGCAAATGCTCCCTTTAGAGTGGAGGATATTTACATAAAGTATTTGGTGGAAGATATCAACAAGAATTCAAAATTCGGATCCATTTTTTGCCTAAAGTCATCTCCAAACCAGCGTAACATTCGTATAACGGGTGTTTTTTGTGTCCTTTGCTTTATTCAGTTGTTTCTCGGCGGTTGGTCGTGTGGGTGGGCGACAGGAGCTGTCGGTCGGGGGAACCTGCACCTTTGCCCGGGGAACCATCATGCACGAGATGATGCACGCCGTGGGGTTCCAACACGAACAGACCAGGACGGACAGAGACCAGTTTGTCACCATCTTCTTTCAGAATATCCAGCGAGGTAAGTGACTAGCTTTTGGGAAGATTGGAAGACCTTTAGAGTCATGTTTATGGCTATTTTGCAGCCCTAATAGGCAAACGAAGCCGGTGTGTACTTTTAATGTAAAGGATAAGAAATGCTCCCTAACAGGCAGGTTGGAAATAAGATAGATATCATTTTGATTTTTGGGATCCGGAACTACTTTTCCGCTCAGTCCCAACGCCTCATACAAAGGCGCTGGGATGGGCTGATGTATATGCACATGCGCATTGGACCATTCCCCCTGACCTAATAACCCCCGGTCACCTCTTCCTACTTACGAAAGATTCGACTATCAATAAAAACGTAGCTCTAAAAGCAAAATAACGGTTGTCATTCTTTGCCTTATACTGAAGATAGGGCTCGATCGCAACATTCTTCTTGCAACTTTGGTTCAAAGATATTGTTTACACTATTCACGGAGCCGACAGGCATTACACATGTACCTTGCGTAAAGAACTACAGAAAAGCACAATTCCCAATTTTTATCATGAAAAAGACATCACACACTGCCCCGAGATAGTTTTACTTTAGAAGTTAAGAGTGTGAAAATAATATGTTTGTCTATTAACTGGCAGGGTTGGAGTATAACTTTCAGCGGTATAGTTCTACCGTCATAGACACCCTAGGGACCCGCTACGACTACGCCTCCATCATGCACTACCCACGGAGAGCTTTCTCGAGTAATGGACGGGATACCATCGTGCCTAGGCAGGCTGGTGTCTCCATCGGTAACCGTAATGATTTCAGCTCTATCGATGTCTTCAAAATCAACCGATACTACGAATGTGGTAAGATACCCCCAGGGATTTGTTTTCGTATATGAAAGATATTTTCATAATCATAAGAAATGTCCACTCTAACAGTTAATCATTCTTTTTCAGAGGTTTGTTTTATAAAATGTCTCAGATCAAAACAATAATTTGTTACGAGTATGTGCACTGTTCGAAAAAAACATAATAAGTTTAGCTTGACTAGTCCATAGTCGCTTCAATTCAACTCGCGCATTCCTCAACTTCACACGTAGGTTAAAGGTGACATTAATATTCACACGAGCTAATGAATATGCATTAGCATAAGGGTTTCTCTGTGACACTCCGAAACGTGACCTTTGACTCTCTGTGTCACTTTGAATAAAACTTCACAATCAAAGATCATAATCAAGAGATGTTGTTATTTGCATGTTTCGTCCTCACAGAGGCATCCACTTGCTTTTCTACCCATTGTTTTGCTTGTCCAGAATGGCACAGAATCTGAGCCATAAACTTGTTAGAAGGATCACAAATTTCTAGTCTGAATGACTCTCAGAGGTCTTAATCAGTGCGATCCAATTTCGTCCTGTGCCTTTTTTTCTTGTTTTGATTTATTTCCCCCTCCTTTTGATTTCAGATGGTTCAACGGGAGGAACTGGAACTACACCCACCAATAGTAAGATTTTCCCCCTTTGAATTTTGAATAAGGTTTATATACTTTCTTTCTGAGCCTCTTATTGTGTTGGGTCCTTTTGTATACTCAAGCGTATTAAGAGCATGGTTTCTCATACACAAAGTGGGACAGACTATTAATTACTGTTACATTCGCTTTGGTTGTATGCATGCATAGACCTAATTATGCGTATGACGTCACTGCAGTGGGGCGCCCTCACGTATATAGGCACATGGGGATTTCGAGATCCCATTGGGATGGGAAGGCAACGTCCTATTTCCAAGATGTCGAAATGAAATTATCTCAAGAGGTCGCCATCTTACGCTCATGATGTCATAATCCTGCAGTAAATTATCTCAGGATCTCAACACGTTGGATGGTAATTCCAGAGCTCCGTATAGATTCCTTCATCTTACTTCTTGATGTAATTGATGATCTTTCAAAGTAAACTTGAGTTAATTGTGTTCCCTTCAGACTGTTTGGATAACAATGTCAACTGTGGGTACTGGGCCGGCGTCGGGGAGTGCCAGAGGAATCCTAACTATATGAATGTAAACTGCCGGAGAAGCTGTCGACTTTGTACCACCTCATCAAATGTCATCACAACAACAGGTATGTTCAACTAGAGTACACCAATGCAATGTATTGCGTACATTATTAACATTAAAAAATTAACAAAGACAGTCACTTCTTTTATCATTTTCATTAGTCTGGTTTATTATAACAAGACACAATGGTTGGCAGCGACAGAGGTGGCTGAATTAACCTTGTCTACAATAGAGGAGGCAATAATAAAATATATATAAAAAGAGCAATTTTTTCTTACAAAACCACACGTTAAAAAGCACAAATATCGAAATTGCACAAAGAGCCAAAGGTATCAGAATGAATTGAAACATGGTCAGTGTAAAATAAGTAATGTACAAATTACGAAAAATTATTGCTAGAGCAGGAATGGTGGAGTTGCTATATCTCCTGGTTCTACAATGGGGTAACGCAGAAGAGATGCTACCCATAAGATGCCTGTCCGCACACCTTGATTTCAGTGGGGGAAGCATAGTCTAAATTTATTTATGGCCCAACAGTTCGACAGTCTATCGTTATCTTGATTATATTTGACTATTAAGTATCAGATTTTAAAATAGAGGTTATCTCTATGAACAATGGAGATGGGATTAAGACATAGATTATCACTAGTAGACTCAATCCACTCGTAATATAGAGATATCCCCTTGCTGGATTAAGTGTTAAGAATGCACATGTACACTCAACATAACAAAGCTTAACCCACTTTGGCGCACTGTACATACAGTGTGTGTTTTAACTAAACCAATGAAACTATTTGGGTATGTATAAGGCCGTGTCCGAATAGTTAGCTACGGCTACGGCTATCGTTGCGTCATTGCGCGTTGAAGTATGGGACGTCCTTAGCAACACCCTTGGCAACAGTTGTAGCCGTAGCTGTAGTCACCGATTTGGATACGGCCTACAACTGATGAGTGCATGTCTTTACCGTAAGGGGGCCAGTCTACATGATTTTGGTGATGAGTCAGTCCTAAGGGATAAACTAAAGAACATCATAGACCCAGAAATGTTGTGTCACATTCCTTTCCATGTTTTCCCCCTAGCTAACGTGTGCAGTGACAGCCACGAACGATGCATGGAATGGGCCAATGCTGGAAAAGTGTCAACGAAACCCTTCATGGATGCTGCCCAATTGCGAATTGAGCTGTGAACAATGCGTTGCAAGTGTTGAAGGTAAGTCATTTTATTTTATGCGGACTTAAATCTCAGGTTGGGAACAAGTTTGGGATTGGTAGTTACGGAGGGGGCGGGGTTAACTAGTTTCAAATTTAAAGCTCCCAACTCCACTTTTGATCCTTGAAAATGAGGAGAAATATTTATATCAACGTAGAGAGAAGGTCATACGAATCAATGATTATTTCATGGTCGCAATCGAAATAATCCCTTTATGAATGAGCACAGAACCCAAAACAGCAGGCGCAATTCCATCGTTTGACCTCAGCGATTTCGGCTCTATTAGCTGGGCCCAATTTAATAAAACTGTTTAAGCAGAAATTACTGCTTTAAAAATGACTTCGCTAAACAAAAATTGAATAGGGCCCCAGTCACAACAAGGCAAACTTAATGTTTATTCTAGCTGGTAACTTGTTTCTGCTCAGCAATGCTGTTCTGTGCTTAACAAGTTTTTGTGCTTATATACATGCTTTATGAAATTTTGCCCTGGTCTACTGAAAATTTTCTTCTTGAATGTATGTGACGTCAAGATAAATAAACAGGGTTGGTTGTTTGTGTTTCTTCCAAAGCTTGTGCCGATCGCAACGAGAACTGCGACATGTGGGCCGTAAACGGCGATGTGCGATCAACCCTAGCTACATGAACGAAAACTGCAGGATGAGCTGCGGCTTATGCGGTGAAGCGGGCGATGCGGGGACATCTGGAGACGAGAAGAATGGCGCTGGTGCCATCGGCATCGCCACGACCTGTCTCATGTTAGAGGCTTTATTCTTGGCCTTCCTTAAGTAATGGTCCTTGAATTGTGAACTATTTAGTACAAGCGTAATAAGTTTGAATGGGCAAATTGTGTGACTATGATTATTTAGTTGATAAAGCATACCTATTCATTGTCAAAATAAATAGTTTACCAGCGCGTGAAATAATGCCGTTATAAGAACAGAGTGTTTACCTTTTTGTTCTATGATTATGGTTTAGCTGGTTCTGGAAGGAAATCTTTGGAAATGTTTTTGGTTTTACTTAATGATATTTAAGATTTTAAGACAGTACTAAGTCAATGGACTTCCAGGTGGGAAGCAATGTTGGGGAGACATTCAGTTGTGACCCCGTTTTAATTCCAACCATGGATCCAGACCTTTTCGAAACCACTGGGCTTTAATGTCCCCGGCCCGGCTGCGGTTTTCAGCTCCCTGAACGAGTTTGTATTACATGCAGTTATGGGCTTCAGAAGGGTGGGTGGAGCCTACGGCTGAAACCGAAAAGCCCTGTTATAGGTGCTAATCAGAGCTGTGTTATAGATCAAATTGTTATTACAAGGTCAGCCCAATTTTTTGCCACCAAGGTTGGAAAACTATGGGAAGTCATAATTGCAAAGCAAAAACAGATTTGCCATAGTTTGTAACAATGTTACACATAAAATAGTGTTAACTTTAATGGAAACAAAACAACCAGTCGTGGGATGTAATTTTTTTTTCATTGAAAGTTTGCGGAAATGTTGAATTCTGTCACAGCATCTGTCAACACGATTGAATGTTTTAGCTAAAAACAACATCGGTCGTCCATGCCAACCAGCAGTTTTTTGTTTATCAACAATGGAAGGTCTATTCAGAGGTGCATTGTCAGAGAGTTGCGACAAGTTGCGATTTCGGTAAAAAAAAAAAAAAAAAAAAATCGTGCATACACAGGGTGCCAGACTAGACTGCCACATTTTGGTAATAATATTGACATTTTGGACCGTCCAAAACTAGGCGCCCAGCAACCACATGACGTCACTCCATATCGCAATTCTCTCAACACACAGCTAGCTCTGTTAGAAGCCCCAGTTTGTCTTAGCTGGGTAAAATCATAATAGAACAAGGACACTGGCCTTAATCTATGAATCTATAGTCGTGGAGTTTGATGTGTTATAATAGTGCCGTGGAAATCAACTTGGTTATAACATAGAGCAAGGAATCTAGCTTGCTCTATGGTCACAACATCCGCGAAGGAGGTCTCATTATTATAATGTGATGATTTATTTGTATTATGAGCTATGGTTATACCTTGTGAAGTTTAAATTAAATCAAATACTTACCTTTCATCGTAACTTGAGATTAAATAAACTTACTGCAACTTCTGCCAACAAACTTGTATTATGCGTGATTTTGTGTGCAAATAATTAGGTTCCACTTGACTAATGACGTCACGGACTCATCACAAAGCAAAACAAGGTGGCGTTGGCACTCCCCCGAAAAACATATTTTTGTAGTAAATAAAAAAAATAAAAAATGAATGAATAAATAAAATATGCAGTGAAGGCCGGGATGGGGATGGGATGGGGGGGGGGGGGGGTCTAGTGCAAGTTAGGCAAAATAAAACACAAATGCAGACAACACTCAACAGGTTGTGGGTTGTTCCAACATCCCCTCTCCCTCTCCCTCCTCCTCCTGTGATTTATGTCCTTACCTTTTACATCGTTCTCAACATAGAGAAAATCAAATACAGCAGGCTCAAATGTACGGGTGGGGATGGGGAGTGAATTCCCATACGCCAACCCCCCCCCCCCCCACCCACCCACCCACACATGGAACCTACAGCCGCCGCGAAGCACACACACAAGCCGATCACCCAAGTCTTTTGAATTATAAGTTCTTTCAGCCCTTGTTCATAAACCGTATGTGGGACCATCATCATGGTGGGACACATTCCAGGAGACAAAAATCTCCTATGATGGGACTGAAATTCAGAGTGGGGTCGGCTACGAGCCATCCGTACTGCTGTTCTCATATTGATTATCGCAAGAGGGCGCCCTATGTATATGTTGGTTTTACCTCCATGGTTTTAACAACAAACGTGTGACGGACGGACGTGAGCTAGTTATAACTTAATTGAATGGAGGTAGAATTTCAGCCGCTGGAGACTGCTTTTTTTCGGGACACCCGGTAAGTAAACGCCTTCCCCCTCCCACCCCCAGCCCACCATTCCATGTCTTGTCCCCCCTTCACCGCGTGATCCGAAACCCCATCAGCGAATTCAGAGTTCAGAATTCAATGTCTGGCCACAGACTCGCTGTGTGATCAAGACGATACAGCCACTTGTGGTTTGCGTGTCGACCTTTGATATGATGGTATGATGACCACCCACCACACATGATCTGTGGTGAGTGCAAACAGCACAATTATAGTAAAGTTTGTACTTGTATTAGTTGTACTACTCTAGAGTAGTTGTAGTTGTACTAATTAAGTCAGTGGACTTTGATGTGATGACGTGTCGTTGTGCATAGCATATTTCTTGGTGTGCAGGAGGAGTTGTGTCTACAGTTTCGTTTTATGTTGCCTGCTCAGCAGTTGAAGCTCGAATTACGACGAGTGCGACTATTTATTGGATCTAAATTATATCATCAGGTTTGTAATTCAATTGTGTAGCAATAGCCCAGGTTGGAATGTTGGACTAGGGGCCGATTTCACAAAGAGTAAAGATTTATATTGATTATTATTGAGCTGTGTATTTTGGTATTAGTATCACTCTTTAATTGCAAGCAAAAACTGTGATGTCACAGTCCGTAAATTATACAGTAGTACTGTTCTAAAGTTCTAGAGTACAGTAGTACGTGCGTTGTGAAATCAAGCCCTGAGAGTCCAAGTCTTCATTGCTGCTTGTTGTAGTTAGTTGTAAACTTGTACTGTAACCACAAAGGAAACTGAACAAAGACAAATTTACTGCAAGTGCAACTTCGGATTAACATGCAGGCGCTCTAGTTCTGGTACGCGTTTTAGCATTGGAGAATGTCCCAATGCTGTTAAAAATGCATTGTTGGGTCCAATCAACGACGTTTGCCTGGTATGTCTGCTGCCCCTAATGTTCCAATGTCTCTCATTCCCTATGCTTACATTTTACAATCCATTTCATCTAATAAAAGCCCAGGTGACAGTTTAGTATTTTGACAAAGTCCATCCAACCCTGACTGAGAGTGACAATGGCAGACAACAGCAAACAGGCTGGTGATGATTCGGAGCAAGAGTTTAGCAGCCGCATGATGGACGTGGCAAACACTGGCCTGATGTGTTTGGCCATTGCGATGGGAAAGGAAACTGGACTCTTTGAGCTGCTGATCACCATGGAAACACCTAAGACGAGCCAAGAAATAGCGGATGCAGGGAATCTTAAAGAGAGGCAAGTGCTTATTTTGTTGCTGCCTTGTACCTACTCCGAGAACTATGACTATGACTGAGGTTTGTTCCGCTATCTTCTGAACGAACCTCATTCAAAAGTTTTGCCCGTCATGTTTACGCAACAGTTCTTTTTTGAAACGGATTTCGCCAGAATTAGGCTCTACATGTATGTGTTCTGTGTATTCTCATTGAGCTTGTGCCTATTCCGAAAAATTCATTCTGCAAAAAAAATATTTGCAAAATTGATGAATTCTCACTGTCATTCAAAATCCTTAAATCAGGATTGCGTATCAAAAGATGTATAAAAATGGCTGCTTCCTTGTATGACACATGACAGCATTACCAATTTACCAAGCAGGACACCAGTCAGAAAACAATATACATTACATGGTATTTTGGCTGGTAAGGTTCCCATTCTGCTGAGCGAGATTTTCTTTTGCTGAGTTACTAATTGCTGAACAGCTTTAAAAAGGGATAGTTGTTCAAGCTTTTAGTTGACCTTTGACATTCTGTAGGTACGTGAGGGAGTGGCTTGGTGCGGTGGTTACTGCAAAAATCGTGAACTACGACCCCACAACAGAGGTATACTGGATTCCTAAAAGTCATCACTCCATAATGCAGATCACTGGATTGGCGATGTGCACCCCAACTCTATCCTCTGCATTCTTTGATGTAGCTGATAGCTTCAGAAAAGATGGTCCCTCAGGTAAAAGCAAAGTATTCCTTAAAGGTATTATATAGGATTGGTAGAGCTGACAGAATAGTTGCAGACAGTGTTCATGTTTTTGTTTTATCAACCATTCCTCCTGGCTTGGTAGTCGATACAATTTAATTTTGTCCCAGCACGTTTTGCTGACTGATGACCCCTGGAAATGGTTAATTTCAATTGTGCAAATAAATGGCACAATTCAATTAGGTCTGAGGGCAATCCACTCTAACAGCGCCCTCAAGTATTGCAAAATAAGTCATAGAGCAACTGGTCCCCTTTCATTCTTCTTTGATTTGCGTCGAGTCTAACTGTCTGCTGTTTAGTGTGACCATGTGTAAACAATTGAAGTGGGATCGTGCCAAAATGCTTGCATTTAAACATGCAAGTGCTAAGTGCCTTAATATGTGTCCTGTAAGTGCCATACAAGTGCTTCAGAGTTTATAAAAAGTGTGCACGCAAATCAATCACGTCATGAGCCAATCAGCGATTACCAGGGGTCAATATCGAGGGGTATCGATGTGGCGCACTTTTTCAGTTGTAGATACAGTGATACAGCTATTGTATTTGATTTTAGTGACTTTCATTTGTTTGATTTCTGCAGGTGTCCCATATTCTAAATATACAAAATTTGACACATTGATGAATCAAGTGCATGGACCAATGTTTAAGCAAGAATTGGTTGGGAAGTTTATTGCGTCAATGCCTGATCTGCAGAAGAAACTTGGTATGTTAATTTACATTTTGTTGTTGTGGAAGTTTACTTTAATTGTTTTTGTTTTAACAAATAAAATATTTCAGGTGATGAACAAAAGGGATCCTTCGAAGCGACAAGCACTGTGACCTGAAGGCCTGAAGATACCTGTGTAGAGAAGACGTTGAATAAATATTCAGTATTAGATGTTGGAGGAAAAATCTCAAACAGAAAAATCCATGCAATCAGGTAGAAACTGAAAAGCCAATCCACATGCGGGGCTTGTTGGGATTCGAACAGGGGTCCACAAAGGTGAAAAGGCAGGACAAGATATCACTAGGGGAGCATTTCAATGCAGTGAACTGCCAGAGCATTCAAATTGTACCAAACTGCAGTAATATTTCTACCACAAAACAATATGTGTGTTGGCATTTTGAACAGTCCACTTTAATTCTCTAGTCGTCCAATGGACCTGGACGTCCATGTACGCCCCCTGGAATCCTTAACCCATCCAATTACAGAGTTTCTACCATTCTGACTTTTGAAAATTCTCCCTGAGCTGACCTGATTTCTTTTATTTGATGTGTGTTGTTGCTTTTTGGGGGCTGAGTGGAGTTGAAAGATACAGGTGACTTAATTCTAGTACTCTTGTCAGTCAGGTTGCTTATAACCCTAATCTGTATCTCTCCACCCAGGTGTACAAATGAGAACCTGTAAAGACTGAGATGTAATTATATATGATGACCCCACTTTTTTTACAGACAGGGGCCCCTGATTTTTAATTCATGTGAATATAAACTTTCTCTTCGTGGATAAGAGTATTTAATGGTTTAATTTGAATATTAAAAAAACTGCAAGTCTGTCTTTTGTTGTTCTTGCTCTCTGTAAATATAATTGTATTTTGAGAGAAGTCATTGTTTTTGTTTTCTTAATAACTTTTTCCAGAGTCGGGGACAAAGTTCTTGACATCGGCTGTGGCTCAGGAACATCAACGCTAGAATTTGCCAAACATTTTCCCCAAAGCACCATCTACGGCCTGGATCTTTCGGAGACCGGCATCAAGACTGCGCAAGAGGTTGCGAAGGCCTCGGGTCTGACCAACGCCGTATTCCTCTGTCAGGACGTAAGCTCCCTACCATCGGAATGGACCTCTGAATTTGGCTACGCTTTCGCCCACATGGTCATCCATGACCTGTCTGATCCTCCGAGAGCCCTGAAGGAAATTATGCGTATTTTGGCACCAGGGGGCGCCCTTTCTGTCGTTGACCCCGATGCTCACTCCAAACTCAGAGATAATATAGAAGAGGAGCATGAGCATATCAGTATGTTGTACACCATCAGCATGATGAACTGCATTCCGACGTGTCTCAGTGCGGGGGAAGGGGCAGCCTTAGGTGCCGTCTTGGGAAGGGAAAAAGAAAAGGAACTTTTGGAGGGGGTTGGGTACCATGTTAAATCCATAAGCAAGGCTTTTGGGGGATCTTTGCATTATCTGTGCCTAAAGTCGTAGTTTTCTTCTGTGAAACACCAAAAGAACTAATGCACTATATAAAAGAGGGGCTTTATGGTCAATTTCAGTTTGGAGATGCGCGCATTTTCCAATAGATCGAGTCCTTGTGGTAATTTGTTAAATCAAAATATCTATATATTTTTAATAATGATCAATGACCACGTAAGCCTCTGTGGGGGTTTTGCCGTTATGCTTATAATTTAGACAGTACAATTTGTACTTTTTTTTATAGAGAGATTCACAAATATGTGTTTTTTATAAATTTATCTGTTAAAAATATAAAATAATAACGGATTATTGTTGTTATGCAGTGTTGGAGTACTCCTGAGAATTGAGTTTTATGATGAATCCTTCAACCAGTATTTTTCAGTGGGTTGGCCAACCATTAAAGGGGCTGTGCCGTCATGATCAAAGCAGGCCTGTGGCTGTACGTTGAATAGACCTTATGCACATGACATCATTTGAGTGGGTCGCCTGGAGGTCAAAAAGCGGCTGTTCATTAGCCAGTGCTGTGCGCCGCACAGACAAATCTGTGTGTTTCCATTGGTTTACCTTTTAGATGGAGGTTTAATGATGTCAATGCATAAGGTCTTTTATGAACTCTGACCCAGTTACAGCACTTGCGGGCGCGCCCTCCATCCGTATCATCTATGGGGAGCGCACATACTGTAAATGGGTGAGAGTTCATAATGGACATTATGCATTGACGTCATCACTCTGCCATCTGAGCGGTAAATCGATGAGGTAACAATGAAAAGCACACATGTGGTGCGTAGGATGAGCCAATGAGCATCCTTCTTCTGACCTCTAGATGAGGGCGCCCTACTGAGCGGTAAATCGATGAGGTAACAATGAAAAGCACACATGTGGTGCGTAGGATGAGCCAATGAGCATCCTTCTTCTGACCTCTAGATGAGGGCGCCCTACTGAGCGGTAAATCGATGAGGTAACAATGAAAAGCGCACATGTGGTGCAGAGGATGAGGCAATGAGCATCCTTCTTCTGACCTCTAGATGAGGGCGCCCTACTGAGCGGTAAATCGATGAGGTAACAATGAAAAGCGCACATGTGGTGCGTAGGATGAGGCAATGAGCATCCTTCTTCTGACCTCTAGATGAGGGCGCCCTACTGAGCGGTAAATCGATGAGGTAACAATGAAAAGCGCACATGTGGTGCGTAGGATGAGCCAATGAGCATCCTTCTTCTGACCTCTAGATGAGGGCGCCCTACTGAGCGGTAAATCGATGAGGTAACAATGAAAAGCGCACATGTGGTGCGTAGGATGAGCCAATGAGCATCCTTCTTCTGACCTCTAGATGAGGGCGCCCTACTGAGCGGTAAATCGATGAGGTAACAATGAAAAGCGCACATGTGGTGCGTAGGATGAGCCAATGAGCATCCTTCTTCTGACCTCTAGATGAGGGCGCCCTACTGAGCGGTAAATTGATGAGGTAACAATGAAAAGCGCACATGTGGTGCGTAGGATGAGCCAATGAGCATCCTTCTTCTGACCTCTAGATGAGGGCGCCCTACTGAGCGGTAAATTGATGAGGTAACAATGAAAAGCGCACATGTGGTGCGTAGGATGAGCCAATGAGCATCCTTCTTCTGACCTCTAGATGAGGGCGCCCTACTCAAATTACGTCATGGCATAAGGTCCAATCCATGTACTCAGCCACGGGCCTGTTTTGATCATTATGACACAGCCCCTTTAAAAAATGATTTAACTGCAGGGGTTTGCTATGGTAGAACAGCTTTGCACAAAACTGGATGGGGCTAACCTGCAGGTCCTTGTAGGGGCGTTTTAAAGAGGGGCTCCAATGTCGAATTCAGTTTTGTGATGCAACCATTTTCGAATAGGTAGAGTCCTAATGAAATTGAAACAATGTAAGTCTCTAACGCTCGGGTTAAACTCAGTGTGAAATGCCAGTGTTTGATGCCTGCCTACAGTACTAATTATTTCAACATCCCTAAAAATGTGTCACATTTATAACATGGGAAAATGGGAGCGTAGAGCGTGTACAGGAAATTTGTAATTTATTCCTAAATTTTAGGGATATTAGATCAAAAAGGCATTGAATTTGACCTTTTGACTGACGCAAAAATTCCTCTTTAGAATATGCAGACCCATTTGTTGTTGATATCCGATGACGTCATGTTTCAAGTTTGACTGACTTTAAAGCTGACAGTAACATTACATCTCCTTAATTTTTTTCTTCGGAATTGTTACAAAATAATTACTACATTGAATATACTGCAAAATAAACTATAAAATACATTATATCAAGTGTAAAATTGAGTATGATTATTTGTTCTCCTGGATACACCCTGTAAAATGATTTGTTTTTAGAAAACTAGTATAATTTTTCATGCAGTCAACGGAATGCGTATAGATACACATAAAAGTGATTTGGCACGATGGGCTGTGCGCAACCCTGGCCTTTTTAGTCTGGTGCCCTGTCGTTATTCTTCAAGGATCCTCAAAGAATGAAGTCAGACGTTCAGGCCAGCCAATCGGTTTGTTCACCAAGCCGAGTCAATACATTAAAACACGTGTATGTAAGGATGACCTCGTTGTGAGACATGTTGTTTGACTTTTACTGTGTATAACCCATTTAAACTGAGTTTGGACAATTCACAAACGGTAACCGATGCTCGTAATGATGTAGAGCAAAGTTGAATTGTCAGTAGGTGAGAAAGGAAAAGCACGGCACCAAATATGGGAAGAGAAAAACGATGTATTTGCAGCTCCACCACGAACACTCTCCAACTCGGCCGTCTACCGTACGCTATATGCACATACGAGACAATCTCACATTACTCCCCACCGAGTCTACATGCATCATTGTATTGAGCTCAAAAGGAGGGGAGGGGGAGGCGACGGTGATCTCTCTTTGAAGAGGGAAAGACAAGTTTTTTGCTACTATAGTTGGCACGCAGATGGCACTATAGCAGAACGCACACAAAATACCACCGTGGTGGGTTTTGAATGTTGAAGATAGTGATTTTGTGGCCATTGTCAACGGTATGGATGCAGTTTAGGAAAGAGCCTCTGGTAACGTGTGTCCTCACAGCTGGCTGTGCGAAGCAAGGTGCCTCTGGATATTATATTTGGGCTGATTGTTATCTAATGATCGGATTCGAGTGAAGATCTCAAACGAAAGGACCAAACTCTACCGGATATGGTGAGTTAAAACAATTAATATTTGTATAAGACGCTGTACCACTACAGAATGCCACTCTTTCACTCATTATAAACACTTGGTGCTCAATATGTTGCATGGTGTACCCCATCTATTGTGTCTTCATTGTGTTCTGGGAATCTCAGGAATTCTTTAGAAGATTTTAAGGGGTACTTCTGTACAAGGGGACACCTTGTGCCACATATCGGCATGGTATTTATACTGTTAAAAAACACACACCGGAAACGTTTTATTTGAGTAAATAAAGGCAATATTTTTGTTCACAAGGAGTGGAAAGTAGCAGTTGGATTCAGCACAGTTTCTTAGCTTTTTTGTAAGCACAGGTACTTAAAGTCTGAACTAAATAATTAAAACCGGCAGGAGCTTTTTTTTACGTTTTCTGTCTTACAAAAATGTATTTATTTCTTAACAAAGCGCTCTTTAATTTTATAAAAGAAGAACAAGTTGAGTTTACAGCATTACAATGTAACTAGTAAAGCGTGGTCAGATTTGATTACCATGTTGTAATGTATTTTTAGAGGAAATTTTTTATAGCTGCTTAAGCATGCAAATTTGCTATCCACAGAAAAAACTTGGGCAGGCCTAGCTGTTAGAAGATGGAGTTTACCAGCCAAAATCGTATGTAATTTCCATTGTTTGTGACTGGTTCCCTTCAATTTTCTTTTTGCTAACACAATCAGCAGGACCAATTTCATAGAGCTGCTTCAGCACAAAAAGTAGCTAGCAGAACAAATTATGCTTACCATAATAGGTTACCATCCAACCATTTGTGACTGGTATCCTGCACATTTTTTGCTAAGCAGAAGTTGGTTGAGCAATAATTTCTGCTTAAGCAGCTCTATGTGGGCCTAGGTAATAGTAGTGAAATTGGGCCCTGTTTTTAAAGGGTAATAACTGCAATGTTTTTATAACACTTTGTCTTTGCAAATTACTAACAATTCAAGCTTTTGGTAAACTACAAAACGAAAAGAGTGAACCAATGACCAAAGGACATGGCTTGGCTTGCAGTTGTTTGCTTTTAACTGCACCACTGGGCCCAATTTCATAGAGCTGCTTAAGCACAAAAAGTAGCTAAGCACAACAAAATTACGCTTACCAGAATAAGGTTACCAGCCAAACTACTATACCACATGTACAATTTGTGACTGGTAACCTGCTCATTTCTGCTTAGCAGGCAATTGTTAAGCAATATTTTCTGCTTAAGCAGCTCTATGAAATTGGGCCCAGGTCTTCTGGCCTCTGGCCTGAGTTCTCTACTATGAGACAGTCACTCCACGACTTTATTTTAATCTAGTAGCATTCGAAAAATATTTTGAGTTTTCTAAAGTTCAGCAAAAAAAACATCTGTCAATAAAAATTAAATGTGGGGTTAAACAAAAAATAATTGATTAGAGCGGGATTTTGAACCAGCCCATTAATCCGGAGGTCGTTGGTTCAAATCCTGCTCTGGTAAATTTTTCTTTGTTCAACCCAAAATTATTCAAAATTTACCCAGTTAGTTTCCCTTGTGATTTATTACTTGACATACATAAAAAAGAAAACAATATTTTTAGGTCATGACAAGAATTTGGTCCATTGACAGTCAGAGTATAAATACGACATTGTGGTCCCATGGCCTTTGTATTGAAATTCGAGCCCGCATACAGTCTGAAAAGTCCCGGGTCAGAAGTGACTAGCATTCCGGGTACCAGACTGACCCGGAAAGTGATTTTAACCCGGATTTCTAGTTTTTTGGACCTATTTTTGTGTCATTTTGACACAGAGTCCGGGTCATACTGTACCCAGAAATGGGTCGTGCCCCACGGGGCCCGGATGGAAGTTTTATAGTGCAGTCTGACTTCTCTATTGCAAGTATAACTACCCGGGCCCATGTCAGTTCTCTGTACACTTTCTTATTCATTAAGAAACAAGTGAATGTCATCAATAATTGAAATAAAGTAGCCTATAATACAAAAAATAAGACGGCAAGTAAAATTGGGAAAGTATTTATATGCCTATAAAAGCCCCTAACAAAATGCATTGTAAACCTAAACTTAGCTATGAAGATTATTATAGAAACGTTTTTAAAAACGTCAAACCATTGGTAGTACTAGCGTTCAAAATGATAAGTACGGTTTCCTTTGTACAAAAATGTTCTTCTATTGTCACTTGCAAGCATGCACCAGCTCTCCTAAATCGAACAAAGTTTGAAATGTCCGGAATTCGATGTGAATGTTGTCAGTCAAGTCTTGTGCTTGATCCTGTTTATAAGTGTGGCATAATTCCACTATAAGCCACGCCCACTTCACACAAACTGGCTCCACTGATTACCAGAAGCCCATAGGAGTTGCATTGAGCTAGTTTTTCTTTTACGGTTTATGCAAGTAACTTTTAATAATTGGACTTGGCTTGTATATACATGGCATGTACGTTCTTCAAAGACTAAGGTCTTGAAAACATTCTGGCATAAGAAATGCTTTTTGAATTATAAAATGTAGGATTTTGTAAAATCACACACAATGTGCAGCTTTGGAACCCGAGATAGAGGAAACTTTGGGCATGCAGCAGATATGCATAGATGTGACGCAATGACGTACCAACAGAATACACAGTAACATTTTACTTATTGACCCATTTCACATGACGTCATCATCACAATAATCTTGGTGGCGCCATTTTGGGAGTCAATGTCCCTGTGTGTTATACAGTGTAGTGCGAATGTTAGGTGACGCAGCGTTTACACGTTGACTCACTTAATGGTGAGCGATGGGCAGTGACGTGCGTGCAACGGGTCAGTACTGGTGTCCAGTGGCATTCCGCCCCAGTAAACAAAATACAAAACGGGCTTCAAATTATAAATGCAATATCATATATTAAACTGACAAACACAACGAAGTAACATCAACAATAGAAACAAAAATTGTTGAGGTTTAAAAAAAAATTCTTCAAAAAAGCAGCTCCTTTTTCAGAAGTCTAATACCATTCTGAAAATTGATAAAAGTGGAACTTGAGACCTAACATTTTTTAGTCTGCTATGTCTCCGTTTTGTGTTTGTCTGTTAACTTTAAATTACCAATACATATGCCCTAAGCATTATGTTAATTAAAATAACAAACGGAAATTAGAAGGGGCGAAGGTGTTTGCCTCCCTCTTATACTTTAAACTCCACCCCCCAAAAAGAAAACAAGAATAATGGTGTACAGTATTCCATGCCGTTAACTATCGAAGAGTGTGTCATTTATGCTACAGCGCAAACAAGTGAGTCCGTTAACACACCGCAACGGATAAATTTCGCCATGGTAACCAAAAGGCCTTGTCACACACCCAGGGCAACTTTTGGAGGCAACTTTGGGAGGTAACCAACTCCACTGTATGCACAAGGAACTCTCGGCAGCTCAAGAGACATTCTTCTATGTTGTAACTCACTAAACCCAGAAAAATATTTAGAAAACTGAAATGCGAATGAATTTTCTTTATGGAGATTGCCTGGAACTGTTTGCCTGTAAAATGCCTCGTATGACAGTGCCTGAACAATATAAAGTCAGCATAGAGAAAACGTCACACGAATGAGAACAGTCTCACAGTTGGAACCATTGCATGGCTCTGGGAATGCGAAATTGCGTTTACGGCCCATAGAGTTGTGTTTTTCATGGCACCGCAAGCGCAGAATTTTGATCTGTCGTGTTCAAATGTCCAAGTAGGTTGTTGTAACGCCATCATCGGCCACTTTGCGCTTGATGTAAAGATATGACAGTGCTCCTTTTTGCTGCGAATAAGTAACCATGTCTTCTCCAAGTCTCCTGTAGCCTCTGTTCTCCCCAACACCGGTTCGTTTCGTCTTTAGAACATCGATGAAGCTCTTCTTGTTCAACTCGTTCTGCCTCTTGTTCAATCCTTTGCTGCTGACCTTGTCTTTTTCTCCGAAACAGATGTAGGTCTTACTGCACAAAGCCACAATCCCATCACCTTCGTATTCTACTTTGAATAGACCGGGGGTGCGCTTGTCGTAGCGTGCGTTTTCCGGTGTGTCGCATCGAGGGAACCAGCTATGTTTCTCCCTCTCGTACTCTTCCCGCATTTCTGGTTTAATGACGGACTCCAGATCATTCCCAGCTATGGCTATGTAAGCTGAATCAGTGTCCATCTGACAGAGCTGGAAGTCGGACCGATCGATGAATTTAACAAGAAATTCATAGTAGAACTGCAGCATTTTCAGCTTCGCGTACTGATACACAAAAAGCCCAATCTGCAGGGGAAGATCAGCCCTCACCGACCGCTTACTCAGTTCAACTTCATGCACACCCTGTCCGATATCGGTGGTAGTACGAAAGCGCTGGTCGTTAATGAGCCGACTGGCATCTGCACTCGTCATGCATACCTTGACATCCTTGAACTTCTCCTTATTGGTCACCGTCTTCCCATATGCTGAATTCCCAATAAGCTTCATTGTGTCCGCTCTTGCTGTGGAACCGCTAGAGTCTCCTTCTCGTCTGGCGTCACTAACTTCTTTGCCGAACTGCTCGAAGCATTTACTGGCTCTGTACTGAATAACTTGATAAATCTTTGTAACTTCGAGGCCGTTTTGGAGATACCACTTCAGCAGAGGGGTGGTGAGGAGGATTTTTTCTCCAAACATACTTCCGATGAGGGTTCTTCGAGGTTTTGTGAGAAGCTGATTACTCTCAGCGTACTCATACATGTGGTCCCCGATCACGTCCTCGGCAAAGGGAATGTCGATATTCTTGAAGATAGGCGTCATCTCGCTGAATTTCTCCTGCTCACTTTCAGGCACACTGATGTCACACTCAACGAAACCAAATAGCTCCCCTGAGCAGATGGCCTCGATGAGTTGTTCTTTTGTCCTAGACTTCTTTTCCTGTAGAGGTAACCTCCGTAATTTAAGGAAGTTATCCAGTTCTTCGTTAGAAGTAGTCTCCCTTTTCCACTCACATTCCCACTTCTCTACAAGGTTATAATCCATACCACGGATTTGCTTTGCTTTCTCTTCGGTTTGTTCTCGTAAGTCCCGCATGGTTTTGTCTACTGTCGTATTGTAGTCTTTTCGATTGAGCTCACACTTATGACCATGCCAGTAACATCCATAGAATTCGTATACCGTGTTTGTCTCCTCGCAGTAGCCATCAACCGGAAAGCGTGTTGGACCCATTCGCTTCTCCCTGAAATTCCCCTTGTGTTGAATCTTACCATTTTGCTGAGAAGACTCCCATTCCAACCATTCTATTGCCATGGACATCTGCCTGTGGCTAATTTGAGGTTTGAATTTATCCTCAGCCTTTCGCCTGATAAAATGACCAACAGGCATTTCCTGCATCAGGCAACTCAGATACAGTGCATTGGCGTCATAACCAATGACCTTCTTACACAATTTGCCACCGCGGACTTTTGTTACACCCTTCTCATGGTAACGATGGAAGACGATAGCCGGACCACCAACGATGTTGTCTTTAAGTGTATGGTAGAAGTCTTTGTGCTGTCTTTCTATCAGTGTAAAGAAGTCGTCACCAGTCATACTTCGAAATAAGTAGCGAAGCGAAAGACCAGGAGCAGAAATGCCATCTTTAAACATGTCGATGTTCTTGCCCTTGTAGAATTGACTCATCTTTTCTACAGCTTCCATGAAAGGGGACAAATCGCGGTTGCTGTACCATTCCAAGTAGTCTCTCATGGTTTGCATATTCTTCGCAGCCCAGGCTTCTGTGCAAGTATTGTAGTCCTCAGCAGACAGACAGGTTCCATTAAGTTTGCTTTCGAACTCTGTTTTAGGTGGAAGAGTCTCTTGATTAAGTTTCTCAAGCGAATCCATCCAATCAAATGGGAAGAAGCCCTTCACTCCTTCGCATTCGTATGATTTCAGAAAATCTGCAGAACTACATCCCTGAACAAGGTAGTTACTGATGTCCAGGAACTTAAAGTGCTCAGTCTGAATCGCCAAAAAAGTGTTGTTTCTTTTAATGACGTACTTAAGTGGGTCCGATTTCTTCAATGAGGTGTACAAATATTGCTTGACGAGATTGATGTCGTACATCGAGGATTCAAATCCTAGAACTGGTAACTCCTTCAGGTAGCCCTCGAAATCCTTTCTCAAATTTGTGA
Source organism: Pycnopodia helianthoides (assembly GCA_032158295.1). Classification (NCBI taxonomy): domain Eukaryota; kingdom Metazoa; phylum Echinodermata; class Asteroidea; order Forcipulatida; family Asteriidae; genus Pycnopodia; species Pycnopodia helianthoides. The sequence goes on from CM063260.1 coordinate 394,581, forward strand.
GATGACGTTTTAGTTTTGAGCCACCGTTGTCATGGGTACTAATAGAATCCAACTGCTTGTTGAGCTCCACGAAGACGTCGTCAAATCTTTTTCGCAGGATTTTGTAAGATGCCCCACTTACTGTTTTCAAGGTTTCGACCAACTCGTCGACCAGCTGCTGGGGATCTCCATTTGAAACTATACACCTAGGTTTATCATTTTCTGGCACATTGCTGACGACGCTGACACTAAGAGGTATGTGCTTATACTCAACCCGTGTTTTAGTGGTCTTATCGGTCTTCTCGGGAGTGTCCGGAAAACTCTCGAAGCTGAAAGTAGCACGGTATGGAAAGCAGCGTTTCTCCTCTGCCACTGATATACCCTCATCCTGAAGTCTGTCGAATATTGACGGAACTGGCCTGTAGATACTGCCAGGGAAACTGTATTTCATTTCTTTCGAACATTTCTTCTGGTGTATTTTCAGACCATTGCTCCTACGGAACACCCGCTGGCACCATGAGTTTGTACAACAAAAGGTGTTGCTGTACAAGTTGAAATCTTTGATGTAGGAGAAGTGCCCTTCAAACAGATTAAGATACATGGTTTTCTTCATAGTCTTGCGAGATCGATAGACAAGCTTTGTGAGTGTCTTGTTCTTCTCCTGTTTTCTGGCGCCTGGTGATACTTTGGGTTGACTGTGACGAGGCTCTGTATTTGGTTCGGTACTGCCGAGAGGTTCACCATCATCAACGTCATCATCTTCAGATTCATCAGACCCTCCACCATCTTTATGAGACACTTCTTCCTCTTTTGTGGACTTTCTCTTCAAATGTGGGTACCAGTCACTTGATGCTGCTTTGCTTTGACGTTGACAAGGCTCTGCATCATTACCATCATCACCGTCATCATCACCAAATTCATCAGACACTCCAATGTCTTCGTGAGACACTTCGTCCTCTTTCTGTTTTGTGGACTTTCTCTTCGAGTGTGGGTTCGTGGCACTTAATGATACTGTGCGTTGACTGTGACGAGGCCCTGCATTTGGATCAGCATTGTCAAGAAGTTCACCTTCTTCATTACCGTCACCATCGTCGAACTCACCAGACTCTTCACCCTCCCCACTAGACGCTTCATCCTCTTCATCAGACACTTTATCCCCTTCTGCTTGAATGCTGTAAACCATGATGTTTGTTTTGTACTGTTTCTCTAGATCAGGTAACTCATCACGAGTAATCCCCTGAAAGTTATCTCCACTTACATTCCGTTTCTTCTTGTATTCACCGAATAAACGTTTGGTTTCCTTCTCGCATTTCTTGACATCGGAGCCATTGTGAAGAGCCAAACATCTGAAGAAGCACAGGTTGTCCTCGAACACTTTACCTGTTTGTCTGCTTTTTAGGAGTGAATGCAATCCCTTGTTGTTTTGATGAACGATGGTAACTCATCTAAGGAACAACACCCTATCGGTAAATCGGGCATCTTGTTCACGTACACAGCCATATTAGTTATTTCTTGAACGGACCATTTTGTACTTGGTCGTTGATGTGTGGCAAACTCTAATGGATCCTTTTCCTTGACTTTGTCAATAAATTTTATGATATCGTCTCGAGAGGCTATGATAAATGGCGTCTCAAACAAACGGGCATTATTGTGACTTGCACGAAAGTAACGCAACTCATTCGTTTCGGTGTGCCTGAGCACCAGACCGAAGGAGATGTTCATCTTACAACGACATATAAGCTTCTCGAAAATTGCTATCAGCTGACCTCTTTGTTCCGACCACTTCAGCTCATGATGTTGAAAATTTCCGGTTGAATAAGGGTACAACCGGAAATTGTAAACATCCTGAGCAGGCCGCCCATCCTTCCAGTTTGTGCGAATATCGGCCCAATTCTCTTTAATAATTTCCGGAATGTCGGGGAACTCAGGGGGGTCCTCATCCATGAGACCTACATCAGCATCTTCGTCTTCAGCATCTTGGTCTTCGTCTTCAGACAGTTCAGGCGATTGAGGTTGTTTCTGCATTGTGTCTTTGGGTTTCTTTCTGCTCGTGCTCGCCGGTTCCCCATCGTCGTTCTTAGTGTCGTCGGTATGACGTCTTTTGTGGTCAGGTTTTGTTTTATCTGTTTCAGATTTTGAGATGATTTCATCGAATGCGAATGCGGTCATTGCACCTGGGGACTGTTTTTTCTTATGAAAGCTTGTAACGTGTCTCTGCAAGGACTGTTTTGTTGCAAAGGGTTTCGAGTTACATAACTCACAAACAAAACTTTTAGGGGAGCTCGAAGTCTTTGCTGTACTACGTCCCTGTGATGTCGACGCCTGTTGGGCAGACTCGGTTGTATCGAGCTGTCGAAAGATAACACAATAACGTGCACAATAAGGTAAAATACTTTAGCGTCATGACTTTTTGAAAAAAGGAAGGCGGAGTTCTTTTCCCCACCTCCCCCCCCCCCAAAAAAGAAGGCCGCTCAACACATTTTTCAAGAAAACCGGCCGGACTTTTTTTCAAGCTGTTGCCAGCTTTTTTTTCGTCAGAGATCGTTAAAATCGTTCCTTTTTTTCTCGTAAAAAACAAACAAACAAAAGGAAACAAAAGAAAGAGGCGACCTCTAAAAAGGAAGCGGGCGGGGACGCTAAACATGTTTTTTTATTTATTTGGCCTAAGAACATCAGTAGAGTTTTATACATTTTGATGTGAAAAAAAAACACTTTGCATGACAATGGTACAAAATGAGTTCTTTGTGTTCTATAATTTCCTCAGATTTGTCTGAGAATCATTGTGACCTAAGGACTGTACAAGTTGTATTTTATTCAACTTATAAACACAACGGCTGAAGATTGATCATTGTTTAGGAATGATTCTCTTTCTTTTTGAAACCATAGTTTTTCAGCTTATGTTCAGGGCATTTCCTGGCAGGCACGATGCTGTGGTGGTCATAATTTTACATTTTAGAACTTAATAAACAGAACAATCTAAGAATTGTAAAAATAACGACTCGACAAGTTTTGTTGTTGCGGCTTTCTTTATATCAAAAAGTGGGAGGGGCGTTACGGTGTAATTTCCTTAAATGTAGGAGTTTCTGTTTTGCTCCATTGTCTTGTGCAAATCGTGTCGCATCAAGTCCAGGCTCTGTGGCTCTTTGGTTAACTTGTGATGTCACAGGTCACATGGTTTGTACTCGCAGGCAACCTTTTAATTACTTGTTATTGTTCATGTTTATAAATTGTACTTACCTCTTCAGAATCTTCAGGCTGTGGATTGGAACTTGGGAGTTCAAGTGACATCGGCTCTACCTGTGGAGAGATCAAACGCAAGGATAGGGCACTTTTTAGCACGCTGCCATATTAACCATTGTATGCGAATTTGAGCTTTCCCACTGGTTGATTTAATTTGAAAATGTTCATGTACAGGAACGTCACAAGGAATTGATACTATATGTATATGTGGCGGTCCTGGAGGTCATGCCCAGCAACCACAGACGAGAACGATCGAGCGCAGCATTCGTAAAGTTAGTGAATTTTGAGTTGAACACAGTTTTAAATCAATTCAAAGTTCAGTATTTTACTCATAATTCTGTATAGCCACATTAAATTGTAAAAAAGGAAGTAATAAAGGTATCAAACACAACATTATAAAACAAATAAAATAAAGTACCTCATCTTCAGCTGAACTGCTAGAACTTTGATCCGACATCGTCTTTTCGCTATTCAACTCTTTCCTAAAGAGTAAAAGAGAAAACTTAACATTGATGCGAAAATAACTGACAAGCATTATTCAAATGAATTATATAACTGTTGAGGTGCATTTCATTAATCGCTGAGAATTTTGAATGATTGATTGATTTCATTGACAAGGTTTTATAATAGTAAAGTGATACAACTTTTGTTGAAGTTGGAAGTGGGTAAACACCTACAATGTTGCTAATGTATTGAGTCACGGTGTGGGCCATTTAACCTAAAAGGTTTGATTTGTGAGAATGTTATACAAAACACTTTAAAACAGAGTAGCTACGTCACGTGAAAGAAACAGAACAGTCATTAAATAAGAAGAAAAAACATTAAAAAGAATGCACATTTGAGAAAAAACCGAAGGTGAAACAAATAATGTTTAATGGACATTGATGAAAAAATAAGTCATTCTGGTTATATGTCAAGATTATGACTTAATACAAGCCATAAGATGACTTAGGCCTTATGTGACGGTCATGAAACTATCTTGCGCTTGCCCGCAATCTATTTTTAGTAGCTTTAATATGTTACGTAATATTACCAGAGTAGCGGCCTCAGCGATTTCATTTTCGCGGGCTTCCGTTCATAATATCCTAAGACGAAGACCTAAGAGCATCATGTTTATCTTCGTCAACAGGTAATTATGTTTTATCTTACTTATTGCTTACCTTTTGCATTATTATTGTTTAACCGAACAAGTATCATCATATTCCGTTTACCTTCATAGTCTAAGTTGTATATAATATCTACTAAATCATTGATTTATTGACTCGTTTGCCATGGATACCAGAGACAAACGGAGAACTAGCTTTATACCATTTTCATGTCCTTAAGACAAGTTATGTATTCGTTGTTGTAAATTCCTTTGGGACAAGGCAGTCCCTTCGTTTAAATGTACAACCTATTTATTGAATAAGCTCTGCTTTAGATCCAGCTTATTAAGTTAATTGATAATTTCCGAGATGATTCTCAAGATGGCGGACGCCGCCCAGATTATGGCGCGAACCGCAGAGAGAGTTGAAAGTTCAGTTATTAGTATTCACGTAACCTTTTATAATTATATTAATGTAACACGTACATAATATCCTAAGACGAAGACCTAAGAGCATCATGTTTATCTTCGTCAACAGATCTATACTGTAAATAAACTACCAGCGTTGAAATAACAGAACAGCCGTGTCAAGTGTGAGAAGTAATAAGTCAGAGGGGTCACACTTATATCTCATAATTACAAATTAGCCTATAGTCATATTTATGAATGAATAATTATGAATTAGCATTTAAGTCATATTATTATGACTTGTGCAAACCATATTAATGAGGCTGAATTAAATCACATAATACGATTGGAAGAAGTCATAATTATGGCTTGTACTGCAATTCATTATGAGTTTTTAAGTCATAAGTTTAACTTTCTTTTTCTTTCTCTCACGTACAATGGCCCTCTAACAATGATCCTCTAACGCTTCCGTACGTACAAAAACAAGGACAACACTGGCAACAAATACAAGAACCAAGTCCATTTTAATTTCTTTTTTAATGAGATATCGCCTAACTTCAAGATGAGGGCTACATTAACTGAATTGGGCTGTTGACCAAAATCAACCGACACCAGGGACGCGTTGCCACCTACTCCTGGGGCTTCTTCTTCTTTTTCTTCTTCTACTTTTCGTTTCACTGAAGTGTGAATGTTATATGATAGTTTTCCATTTCTTTGCACAGTCCTTTGCGCTTTTATTGAACACTGCAAGGTCTTTGAGCTGCAAGGGTTGGGTAGTAGAGGGCAGCAGACAAGGCAGTGTTCCATAGTATGGTCTGCTTCTCCACTTTCACAGGTGGTTTGGTCAGTCCTGTAGCCCCATCTGACCAGAGCATCTTTTGATCGTCCAGTTCTCGTTCTGAGGCGGTTGAGTGTTTTCCATTGAGCCCATGGTGCTTCTGGGCCAGGGGGGTAGGTTCTCAGCAGGTTTTTTTTCCCATGACAGTTGGAGCTGAGGGTCATTCTCAAGCTTTTCCATCCAGAGTTTCTCTTCCCAATACTTTGTTAGGGGCTGGACATGGCTGAGAAAGCTTCTTCTTGACTTTAGCTGTAGGGCTGGAGGGTGACACCCACGGAGGAGATGGCGTTCGTCACTAGCAACTTTGGTTTTCTCGACTCGGCTGGCCACTTCCCGTCTAATGTCAGCAAGGGGCAATGCCAGCGAGAAGGTGCAGGTTGCTTGTGTTGGTGGGTTTCATGCAGCCAGTGATCAGGCGGCAGGTGTTGTTCAATGCTGTGTCAAGTTTCTTGGCATGGTTGACCTCTTCCAAACAGGATATGCATATTCCGCAGAGAAATATCACAGGGCCAGAGCAGTAGATCTTATGCTGTCGCTCCCCATTTGGAGTTGTTAGTTCCTGGGGCTGAAACAGGGTTACCCGCTTCACAGTCCATAAGGATGTAGGCATGGGTATCATCCACTAGGAGCCTGGCTGGTAGAGCAGAATGCACTACCTTCCCAACTTTTTACGAAGCAATTATGGTTAAGTGCCTTGCTCAAGGGCACAAGTGTCATGACTGGGATTCGAACCCACACTGTGCTGCTGACAACACCAGAGCTTGGGTCCGGTGAACTAGACTACTCGGCCACGACACGCCACAAGTATTGAGGTATATGGTTTGTCAGGTAGATAATACAGAAAAAAACACAAATATATCCAAGAAAGAAGATTAACAACTATTCATTAAGTTATGTGACATAACAAAAACAAGGTGTTCGTGTTGGTGATCCTTGAATTGAATCTTATTGTACATGTCCTCATGGTTAATGTCTCAATATTCAATGATCAATTTTCGATTCGAACCGGAAGTCAGGTCAAATGGGGTCACAATTTTGTAGCATTTGTTGACTATTTAAAGACTTAAGCTGATAATGTATTAATTGTAAATTTCCAATGTGTGGTTCAGGAGTTTCGATTTTTTTCAACTTCCGGTTTTAATCAGAAGTCAAGGTCAAACAGGGTCATAATTGTGTAGCATTTGGTAATACTTACAACATCTTTCCGATGATGTGAAGATTATAAAAAACAATGTGTGATTCAGGATTTATGAATTTTTCAAATATTAAATCTTATCTTCCGGTTTGAACCGGAAGTCAAGGTCAAATGAGGTCACACTCTGTATCGTTTCTTAATTTGTTACAAACTTTTCCAATAATGTATAGATTGTTCAAATCATATGTGTGGTTCAGGAGTTATGATTTTAAAATATTAACTTTTATCTTCTGGTTTGAACCGGAAGTCAAGGTCAAATGGGTTCACATTATGCAAAGCGCGTGTTAAGTTCATTAAGACATTTTCGATTACGTAAAAATGATAAAAATCCAAGTGTGGTTAAGGAGTTATGATTTTTGCAAAACTAAATTTCAACTTGCAATTGAACCGGAAGTCAAGGTCAAATAAGGTCATATTTTATGTATCGTTTCTTAAGTTGTTACATATATTCCCAATGATGTTTAGATTGTAAAAATCCAAAAATGTGGTTCAGAAGTTATGACTTTTTTTTAACACAAAATTTCAACTTCCTGTTTTTTTTTACCAGAATACAAGGTCAAACGGGGTCACATTTTGTGTAGTGCGTGTTTAGTATATTAAGTCAGGAGTTATGCGTTTTTCAAATATTAGACGGACTATCTTTGGGTGTGCAATATACAATGAAACACCGAGCGACGATGTATTCCAACAATGTAGCTGTTCATCAGTGCAATGCCCACGTAAACTAAACTACACGTGCAATGTGGATGTACAGGTGCAGCGTATCCCTAGTCTTCAACTATCAATGCCCTATTATGAACAACATCGCTTTCAAATTCAATGACATTTAGCTAGTAGCAAAATAGTAATTTTTTAAGTTTAATGAGTTTTAATGTCTGATGAGTTTCAAGGTTTAATTCAGTTTCAATCTTGAGTTATGCTGCAGAGAAGAGTTCCATGGAAGAAGAAGATTGAGAAGAACTAGACTTAAGTTTTTGTTCAAACAAAAAATAGGTGTTCGAAAGACACATTTCAAAATTAGCAGAGCTGGTGAAGGGTAAAAAGAAAATTTTGTAAACATGTCTTTAAAGTAAATATTGATATACTTAAAGTTAAAGGAACATTACAGAATTGGTTTTTGCTAACAAAACAGTTGCTGGCAGTGTAAGCACTTTATGTAATCCACCATATACATAAACTGACAAACCTGTAGAAGTTTGAGATCGATCGGCCATCTGGGTCACGAGAAAATAGTGAAAACCTGATTACACATTTGCATGAAATCATATAGATTCAACAAATGAATAAAACGCTCACTGAGCGATAAAATCCAATCGGAAAAATAGTTTATTCATTTCTCATCAAATATGGCATTTCAGACAGAAATATTTCAAGGGATGTTTTCTACTATCATCATCATTAGATCGTGTAAGTTTTATGTAAATTTGTGATCAAAAAGTATATTTTACAAGTGTTTTTCTTACCAATTCTGTAATGTTCCTTTAATTGTGGTTCTAAATATTTGCATTTTTGAAATAATACCTTATTTCAAAACTCATGACGTCATCGTTGAGATTTTTAAGTATGTGCTAAGTGTGAAACTTTAGTGTGGTTAATCTTTCAAATATAAAAGTCCAACTTTCGGTTTGAGCTGGAATTCAAGGTCAAATGAGGTCACACTTTAAGTAGCGATTGTTAAGTCGTGGCGTTTGTTCACTTATTAGATACCTTTTCGATGATGTGTATGATTGTAAATATCCAGCATGTGGTTCAGGAGTTATGATTTTTTAAATAAATTAAATTTTGACTTAATGTACTTCAATACCTGATGACGTCATCATGACATCATGAAGTTTGTGTCGTTTTGATGTTAAGGTTCAAACTTCTGATGAGTTTCAATGTTCAATTAAATTTAAAAATCTTGAGTTATGGTGTAGATAAGCCCGGAAAATGTTTTTTGGAAGGAAAAAAACAAGAGCAAACTTTGACCTTCCGGTACGACTAGAAGTATACTTCAAACGATTTTGGCGTTAACTTTTCAAATGTTGCCCCAGTCTTGATCTATCTGATGCCCAATTATGAACATCGCAACTTTCAAATTGCTGAAATAACAGAACAAAGCAAATGGTCATTTTCCAACTCTAAAACCCTTGTAATTCGACACCTGATGACGTCATTATGACGTCATCGCGTCTATTTTTGGGTTATAGGTTTCCAAGTATTAATTTCAAGTTCGAGGAGGTTTATCAATTGGGGAAAAATCAGAGAATTTACAATAAGGTTCGGGCTATAAACAGAGCAAAACTAATAAGTTTTTTCGGCCTATTCGAACTCCGAAAAAGACGCGTTACACGACAACCTGTTACCTTGTTCATACAGCGGGTCGCGGTTTTCACTCCGAAAGACGGCGTTACCCCACGCACATACACACATAACGCTCGTACTATACTACTGCAGTCTGGGTTTTCACTCCGAAGAGACGGCGTTACCCCACGCACATACACACACATAACGCTCGTACTATACTACTGCAGTCTGGGTTTTCACTCCGAAGAGACGGCGTTACCCCACGCACATACACACACATAACGCTCGTACTATACTACTGCAGTCTGGGTTTATCACTCCGAAGAGACGGCGTTACCCCACGCACATACACACACATAACGCTCGTACTATACTACTGCAGTCTGGGTTTTCACTCCGAAAAGACGGCGTAACCCCACGCGCATACACACATAACGCTCGTACTATACTACTGCACTCTGTAGTCATACGCACTCGCAATAGATTGATTGCATACTACGTCATTGACCACCATCTTTGATGAAAAACAATGGAAACGTGCACGCGTGTACGCGATGCACACAACTCTCAGCCAATGATAGCCTTTCAAGCGTGCACATTTCATGAAAGATGGCGGCCAATGCAAGGGGTCTATTCTGTCCGCTTACGGAGACCACACCACACATGCACATTACATATAGTTACAGTTGTGTGGGTAGGCACACATACCGTTATGGGGACTTTTACACAATGGAACAAAGGTCCCCAAAACGTTTTTTGGGGGATAAAGGATGTGTACAACATTGGTAAGACTAAAAATATGAATGTTCACAGATTTGCACATAACTTAATACATGGTATGAAGATGGTCATGGTGAAAAACTTCCCTCGAAATAGTTTGCTTGAAATGCTTTAGTTTTTGAGAAATTAGTAAAACAATTATTTTTTTATCACGGTGATAAAATCTGATTTTTTAAAACAGTGAAAACATATAAAGGGGTCTTTTACTGTTTTCTTGTGACTCTGATGACCGATTGAGCTTGAACTTTCAAAGGTTTGTTCTTTCATGGATATGTTGGCTTATACAAAGTATGGATACTGGTATTTGACAATTACCAATGTTGTACACATGCTTTAAACTGGGTCCCCACAAGGTATTCTTTAGTTGTGCTGTTGTGATGTGTAAAAATAAGGAAATATCGTGGAGGGGGGATCAAATGCTATCAAAACAACCTAGTTTCACTTTATTTCAAAGATCATAGGGTCCATGGACAAGAAAATACACGGTGGAAAAGAAGAAATAAACAATTTACAACAAAGATTGGAAGTGGAAGGGTCCATAAAAAGCGCAGCTCGTAGCCCTGTCCAAGGCTCTTTACGCAAGCACCCCGCTTTGAATACTAGCACGGTACTAGAAACTGCACTACAATGTACATTTTACATACTGTATTTGATGTACAATGTATGTACAATGTACAGTATACCGTGGGGTCGAAGCACGGTTTTCGAGGTTTTTCAACCTCGTACCAAAAACGAAGCTGTTTCGGCTTCGTTTTGGGTACGAGGTTGAAAAACCTCGAAAACCATGCTTCGACCCCACGGTATACTGTACATTGTACATACATTGTACATCAAATACAGTATGTAAAATGTACATTGTTACTAGTACCGTGCTAGTATTCAAAGCGGGGTGCTTGCGTTAAGAGCCTTGGACAAGGCTACGCAGCTCGTCGAGTAGTGGTCTAAATTATCATTGTTTATAGATTGGATACACCAAATCATTTAGGATAGGGCTGGCGTGTCGTGGCCGAGCGGATAAGAGCACCGGGCTCAAGCTCTGGTGTTTTTGTTCACCAGAGTACCGGTTGTGACACTTGTGTCCTTAAGCAAGACACTTAACCATTATTGCTGCGTCCTTCGGATGGGACGTAAAACCGTTGGTCCCGTGTGTTGTGTAATGCACGTAAAAAAACACAGTGCACAAGAGAAGGGGTTCGCCCCGGTGTTCCTGGTTTGATTGGCAGCATATTGCGCCACAGCACCTTGGAAACCATTTCATGGTGCTATGTAAAGGAATATAGGTATAATACTTCTAAAAACGTAGCTCCACATACCTTGCAGGAAAATACTGAATGTTGAAGCGCCCTGAGCGTCACTGAGTGACGGATATGAGCGCTATATAAGAAGCCACTATTATTATTATTATAGGATCAGGGCCAAACTGAAACCAACACGATATACAATGTACGATCGAAATTAATAATATTTCTCTGGACGATTAGTAATGTATACAATTATTTTATAATCAGTGATTTTGTTTTTCAATCATGGCAATCGTGCCTCCGTGTGGTCAGTTTATAGCTTCATGAATAAATATCGTAAGCATTTACCTTTGTTTTGATTACTCGTCAGTGTCTCAACGCTGTAGATCCAAGAAATTGAAAATCAGGCAAAAACTACGGTAGAAATGTAGCTGTAACTGACTTTAATGACAAATGGACGTTCGGTCATTGTAATGCTTGTTTCCATCCAGCTCTGGAGTGTGGAAATGCGAGCAGCAACGAGCGGGAACCTGTTTTTGAGCGTTGGAGAGCGCGGCAAAACTCGATTGCGAAATCTATGTTTCTCATCTGGGATTTTCCCATTACGCATACGTATGCAATATCGTGCAATTAACCGCAAATAATGACGGCCATCGTATTTGCTACGGGTAGCGATTTTTTTTCTGCAGCATAGTTCGTCAATGGCAAGAAATTGAAAATCAGGCAAAAACTACGGTAGAAATGTAGCTGTAACTGACTTTAATGACAAATGGACGTTCGGTCATTGTAATGCTTGTTTCCATCCAGCACTGGAGTGTGGAAATGCGAGCAGCAACGAGCGGGAACCTGTTTTTGAGCGTTGGAGAGCGCGGCAAAACTCGATTGCGAAATCTATGTTTCTCATCTGGGATTTTCCCATTACGCATACGTATGCAATGTCGTGCAATTAACCGCAAATAATGACGGCCATCGTTTTTGCTACGGGTAGCGATTTTTTTTCTGCAGCATAGTTCGTCAATGGCAAGAAATTGAAAATCAGGCAAAAACTACGGTAGAAATGTAGCTGTAACTGACTTTAATGACAAATGGACGTTCGGTCATTGTAATGCTTGTTTCCATCCAGCACTGGAGTGTGGAAATGCGAGCAGCAACGAGCGGGAACCTGTTTTTGAGCGTTGGAGAGCGCGGCAAAACTCGATTGCGAAATCTAGTATTTCTCATCTGGGATTTTCCCATGACGACGTGTTTATGGTGGCCCGAAAGGACATAGCATATCGCAAATACGGTGCGCATACGTATGCAATGTCGTGCAATTAATCGCAAATAATGACGGCCATCGTATATGCTACGGGTAGCAATTTTTTTTCTGCAGCATAGTTCGTCAATGGCAAAGAATTTAACCAATCAAATGTGCGTATTTGTGGTCACGCGGCTCCCTAATCATGAATATTCACCAAAGATCGTATAGCGCCGTCTTGCCCTGTACGATCTTCTTTGATATTCACTTATTGGTATAGTTCCACCTAAAACTTTCCTGTTTATGTTGGTGCGTGCGTCTGAAACAAGTGGTGTGCATTGGAGGAAGTATAAGATTACGGTGCTACCCCCACCCGCTCAGTCTGTCGGGTGCTAACCCCCCCCCCACCCACACCCACCCCCAGTCTGTCGTCTCACGTCTCAAGTGCAACACCAGTGTCAGATCATTCACAATGGGATAAATTCTTATAACCTTGTTGAACTTCAATGGTATACACGCATTTTTCTTGACGGAATAAACAGCATGTGCTGATCAGTTTGAACAGCTGTGACCTGCGATAACTGTGACCTGTCGTTTGAAAGTTTCTTCTACAATTGTCAATAAAAGCGTAATATATAGAAATTATTCTTTAAAAATATGAAATATTAACAAAAATAGGTATTCACAACATTAGACCTAATCGATACAAAACCTAAACTCTATTTGTTTTTTGCAACACACTTTACGTATAATAAAATATAAACAAAAACAATTCTAAGTAAAAGTTATAGCGAACAGCAAAAGAGAAGCACTGCCAGATCAAAGACAAGAATGGGTAAAGCAGGTCACATGTACGCGTACATTATGTGGAGCGATTTAGCAAAAGAGAAGCACTGCCAGATCAAAGACAAGAATGGGTAAAGCAGGTCACATGTACGCGTACATTATGTGGAGCGATTTAGGAGTCTATAGACTACAAAATGCAGACGTGTACATGTGGAAATACACAACTTACACGCGTACGTGTACCAGACGTGTACACGTCCAATGCTCCGAAATTACACACTTTGAGTAGTAATAAATATTCATTGTGGCAATGAACTATTCATCGAAAATCAGCACATTTGATTGGTTAAATTCTTTGCCATTGGCATTATGATCGTTTCCATTGTTTGTACATGCACGCTATATGGGCACGGCCACCGAACGGCCTCCCCTGTATCTGGAGGGTGCGCGCGCGTGCTGTGACTGTGTGAGAGTTCATAATAGACAGATCATTACAAGCCCGCCTTTCGTGGAGTTAAAAATTCTACAAAATGGAAGTTCACGAAGTAAAAGGAAAGCCACACAATTTCGATGGAAATTTGTTTGGAAATTTGTATATTCTCATTTTAAAACATCTTTCCAACCATGTCATTTTCTAACAGACGCTTTTTATAGCCCCAAAGCGCCCTGTATCCAAGGCAACGTGGCCCTTTAAATTTTACAGTAATAAACAAACGTATACCCACCCTTTGAACTTAATTTTTTTGATAAATTGAAGTTGAAATTGAAGTGGAATTTGATTATCTCTTTTTACTTCCTATGTGGTCACCGAGACAATGTCAACACGTATAGCAAAAACTAAGAAGCTTTGCAACTAACTGAAATGTACTGGCCACCTGGAAAAGTTTAGTTGTTTCTGAGATATTTGAAATCTATTGCGGGGAAAATTTAAACAAATATTTATTTATTTATGTATTAAAACATATTTATTCAGCATACAAAAATTAGCTCAGAGGCTGTTTCACATCATGGTCCTGCTAAAAAGTAAACAAGCAACAAACAACAAAACGATGCGAAAACCCCAGTGGAAAATGGAAAAGAAAAAACACAATTCACGAACTATATTCAGAAAGGAACAAACTACTTAAAATACACCTTCTTATAAATGTTTTTAAAGCTACCAATAGAGGAGGCATTCTGGACATGAGTAGGTATTTTATTCCAAACAGTAGCACCAGCATAACAGAGGGATTGTTTAAAGCATTCAACATTTGGCTTAGGAACAACAACATTTAGAGAATCGGCGTTCCTTGTATTGAAGCCGTGCCTATCAAAATACATTTCAATGTTGTCACAAATACTGAATACACGGGATTGCTGAGTAGATTTACTTTCTTTCTGATCATAAAATTTCAAAAGCTAAATTGTTTTGTTTTTTTGGCAACGGGGATGGTATTTTGGGCGATTCTAGAAATGAACAATGAAAGAGTATAAGTTAATAGATGAATCTAGGCCTAAGCGTCTCGTACACGGTTCACAATCGATATTACATTTCGATTTCAACGAGGAGCTGTTTGTTGTGCCATGGTATGTTTACAAAGCGTGTATACATAATGGAGTAGCCGTTCAATGACGAAAGCTTCACATCACATCAACCGCCACACGTTATAAAGTAATCATTGTGTTATGAGAAAGATTCTGCTTGCAGGGGACTGGAAACATCACTGACTCTCGCTGCACAAGAACCAACAGTGAACATTATGGAGAATCTACGATATCTGTAAATATCAGCTGTACCAACAACAAAAAGGTACGTAAAAACTGTCAATAAAGTTTAAAGAACCTTTTAGTGAACTTGCGGGTACAACCATAAATCTCTTCTGGGAGAAGTGTTGGTTCTGAAAAGAGCCGGTGTGGAATCTCACACACTCCTCCCAAAAGAGACTTGCATATGGTCGTACCTGCAAGTTTATTAGTTAAAACCATGTAAAGCTTCAAACATCACTTAAACTTCTTTGTTTTCGATTTGTGTGCAAGTTTCTGAACTGGAGAGTTTGTTGTAGAACGCAGTAGGCTATTACATGACAGGGTAGGGTATTAGTGTGTGTTAATTCCCAATGAGTGCAGTCAAACGCCCATACTGGTTCCGCCTTTGTATGGAACACTTTAAAGTTGCCGACACCATTACTTGCGACTCCAAGGTTGTGGGTTCGAATTCACATCACACCTATAGAATGAAGCGTTGTATAGTATCAGTGAACGACACTGGACCTGTGTAAACATGTTAAATTCTAGTGGATCGGATCTATTATTGTCGTTCTTATCTCATTATTTGCAGAAGGGTTTGAGGAAACACTCGTTGGTGTCGTGAAATCGCCAGGGGAATGTGGTACCGATGCCTGGGTTATTATAGAGTGAGATTTTGGCTTTATGGTACCGTGCACAGCATGTCGATACTGGAGATTTGAACACACCGGGACTGTTGATGAGACAGATAATGGCAAATATCACATCTGAGTCTCAGATTGACGGATTCTTGGCAGGAGTGACCCTCGCCGTCATTTCAACCATCTCACTTATGAGTAACATCCTCCTTGTGGTCATTGTCGGTAAAAGATGCAATTCAAGACTGCAGCATTCTGAGAGGTTTCTTACTTTATACGGATGCCTGGAGGGAACATTCGCATCGGTGCCCGCCGTGCTATCTACGGTGTCTTATCTGAGCCACCAGTGGTCTGTGAATGCGAATGAAGTTATTTGTGATTTCCATGGTTGGATTTCCTTTGCGACTAAATGCGCGTGCGTAGTGGTCACAACGAGTCTTCTTCTGGAACGGTATCTTGAAAAGTCAAGACGGGAACGTAATGGGCGACGAAAATCTAAACTACTGTTTCATGTGTCAGTTTGTGGTATAGTGGTATCAGGCATACTTGCGGCTGTACCTATTATAGCCGGCCACAAAATGGCGTCGTATGAACCAACTGGAAGCTATTGTCACTTTGACTATAAGGTGACAACAAGTATGTCACGTGCTTACTCACTATCAACTGTCATAATCGGGTACATCCTCTTACAGGCGGTCTCTTTTGCTATATTTCCATATGCTGTGAAAGAAGACGGAAAAGTCGAGATAAAACCCAACTTCTTGGCGACCATTCAGAAATGAACGGCAACATTTTAAACCGCGTGACGGACAATAAATCATCTCAACAGAGGACTAAAGAGAGAGGAAGGTCATAGATGCGTCACCAGGGGAGATGATGTACAACCATGGCAACAGAGAACACGCAACTTTGACGATGAGGCTTCCTTTACAGCAACGTTCTTGACAATTCTTCCTTAACAGCGACGGTTCTTGCTGTCGTCGCAGTACAGTGGCTATGCTTCCTCCCTTTTCTGGTGAGTATACACTCTTCCACCTAAGTATTGACTTGCATCCATTCTTAATACTCACCGTAGTTCCATTGGCAGGAAACACAATCAAAAGTTCCACACTTTATGGACGTTGGCGTTGGTCTTCTCACCACCAAGAACACACGGCAATTTTACAGGCAACTTTTTTAAAAGAGGGAAAACCAACTATAGGCCTACACTGTACGCAAATAGGAGCACACAATTTTCTCTTCTTACAGCTTCTTGTTATCCGCAAATCATGGTGAAGTTTGAACTTTTATACATATATATTTTTCAGAATGACTGGACATGGTTAATACCTTCATACACCTATGATCATCAGATAAATTATTTGAAAATTAAAAGAGAGCATAACAAATTGTCAAGCAAGCCGAGTATGCCCCGTTTAATCTAGAAAGCAATTCCTGTTGCATTTCTATGTTGTTCTGCATTCCTTTGTTTATGGTCAGTTGGTGACTCGACACATAAAATGGTTCACAGACTGTGATAACATCGGTGTCTAGCCCTTTGTTAGAATTGGGCAATAATATCAATCAAATAAAATGTTACTTTATTTTTTGACTTGAGGTGGGTACGAGGTTCCACCTTCGTATAAAATATATAGCACTGTGGAAGGCTACGAGATTGGGGTTCTGACATTGCACGGGGAAATTGGGCCGTCCTTTTATGAGCGTCATCTTCGATTACTCTTTCAACGTAGATAATTATTTCGACAGCTCAAGGCCTTCTTTTTACACTTCCTGACTGCAAAATCGAAACAAGTATGTAAATCACCCGATGTCACTGACTTCTTACTACCAAATAACTCCTAAACGATGGGTTCTGATCGATAAGTCGGCTATCGATTCTTGAGTTTCGTTTAGAAAAGGCCAACCTCCCTGACCCGTCTCAAAGAGTCGTCATTAAACTACTTGTTTTTTTGTTTAAAGAGTATTCGATCATGTCATGATCGATTTCAATTTGTCTGGATTGTTAAAAAGACAAGATGAACGGTTCGGGTAGGATCTGTGCGACATTAAATACAAGCTTCAGAACATTTCGTAATTATCAAACCATGAAACCTACGGTGCTCTGGAAGTGCCATCCGACTTGCTGAGCTCCTGAGATTATTATCTCATTCATAATGATGATATCTTACACTGAAACAAAAATGCTGTGATATCTCAGGAAGACGACACCTTATTGAAGGATGTCAATGCACTAACAATTTGTTTCCTGTTAAGTCGACATCCTAGTGTCAAGACGTGTACATCCTAGCCACATTGTCGTAATCATAAGTTAAACATGAAGCTAAACGACCCTCTATTTTTGAAGTGACGTCATCCTGAGAAATCGTTTCTCTCTCGGGAACTCAACAATTTTGATGACACGTCCAGAGCTCCGTAGAAATCTAATATACTGCAGTATATTTTGTAATGCCGTCTTTATTGGAAAATTGGGACTAAATGTCCAATTTACTGATCGAGATGAATAGTTTTTAATTGTTTTTCAATCAGATCGTTATTGTTATGGCACAAACTGGATATGACGTCACCTCCGAATTGGATTTTGCCGTGGTGCGAATGCTGTCAATAGAGGGGGCTCTCAACCCCTTAATTGTTCTTTGGAGTTTCCCGCCATATCGACTGTTAATTCAAGCCTTGCTGTGTGGTCAATGTAGCAATGGAGGGGAGAAAAAACAAAATGAAGGACGTAAGTTGGTTTTGCAGGTAGCGTTTCGGTAGAAAGAATTTGAGAGTGGTAATAATGATTGTCATTCAATCGGGCTGCAATGCAGACATTAAACTTGGTTTCCCATAAAAGTTGTAAGTAAAAACAAAAAACAAAAGCAGACCGTGTCCGACTGACGTCTTCCAGTGGCTATGACCAGATCGCTGAAAAGGCATCCTTCAAGGTCCTCGTGCCGAAGTTGCTTGGTATGGACACGGACTAGCATTGAAAATACATTATTTGACATTTTGATAAAAACATTGTAAATTAATAATGTGCGCAGAGAGTTATTAGCTCTTTAACAAGAATATGGAAATGTTAGGTTGCGGGACATGATTTGTGTTAAGTACTAATGAATTAAGTTAATAGAAAATGCTTTTTCCATCGCAGTGTATGAAGCAGAGCCCAAGCACGTGTCCCAATCAGTGGTTTACGACTCAACCCTAGATGATGCTCCATCATGGTATTTGAGCAGATCAAATAGGTAAGATATATTACATTCATACTGTCGCCATCTTTATCTGACTCCCTGTTTCTTGACTCCAATTCGCCTGACGTCGTCACGCAATAAATCTTGCTTGCGCCATTTTGGGAGTCAGATTCCAGGAGCAATAACTGTGCAGTCAACCTCGTTCCCAGTTTTGACGATCTCGCCGCGCCATCCCCCCCCCAAAAAAATACCTTGTTCGATCATAACCTTCTGGAAGTGTGACTTTGAAATATAAGTATATTATTTAGTTCTGTGGTTGATCCATTCTGTGTTAGAGACGTACGCAGAGCGCGCGGTCAAAAGAGGTATCAAGTCATAGAGCAACTGGCCCCTCTCCATGATTCTCCTTTGATCTTGTGATATGCTTATTTCCCGTATGTTGATCCCCTTATTGTCGCTCTCCATGTCGTATCCTACTCACGGCACTTGTGATCCATGGCCATATATGCAGTATAAATTTTATGACTGCTCAGACTGGCGTCCCCAGAACAAAGATATTGACAAATAGGGAGACCACCAATGGCTAGATAGCTCAGTTGGTAAACCCGGAGGTTGCATTGGTTGAATTCCAGTTTTGTCATTTTTTCTTTGTCAACCCAAAATGTATTTATATGTACTTAGGCAGGTCCCCTTATGCCTATTACTTGATATAGAAAAATAGTATAGGCCTATCAAATTAAATCCGTAAATACGAACCTCATAATTATCCGCAGTTTTCTTGAAGACGTTTCCACAGAAATGTCATATTAGTGGTTGTAACTATATTATTGCACTTGAAATTAATTTAATTTTCCTCAACATAACAGTATGATTATATGCATCACTGAATAGGTCCCTACCTAAGTCGTACAGTACTGGTGACCTGATTTCGCACAGTCTTGAAGACTCCACCGAAGGACGTCATCATCGAGCATCAGTTCGCTCAATCATCATCCCTTCAAAATCATCAGAGTTCCTCCCCTCCCCACGTCGCAACTTGGAGAAGCCGAGACGCAGTATCCACTGGGAAGATGACATCATGAGTTATCCAGGAATCAAAGGGGACATGTCAAGGGTCATCCTTGTCAGACAGGGGGAAGATGGAGTGAAGGCTGGAGGCGAGTCTATTTGTTACGTCAATGAAGAGGATTCATGCAGCAGTGAGATGAGCTCTCATAGTGATGATTGGACAACTGGTAATGTCAGTCGCGTTCCCTGTTTTACGTAACAACAAACATGTATAATGAACAGGTGCCAGATCATTTTTGGCCGCTGATATTACAGTTTTGATATTGTTATAAGTTTGTCGTGATGTCTAAATACATTATACGGATTATCCAAAAGGTGAAACTTTTGTTTTCCCTTTCACTGTTATTATTTGATTCAAAATATATCTTTTGAAAATAATGACCTGGGTTTACATTTATTTTTGTCAAACACTTAGAGAAAATTAACTGCGTATTATTATTAACCTCTGTTATTTTGTATGCACTCTTTACAGATTCGGAAGAAGGTCCTCTGCCCGTGTACATCATCAACGGGAAGGCTTACTACATCGCCTCACTACACCAAAATGAAGGCAACAAGAGATGTGCTCTTTGCGATTACAAAGATGAGGCAGACCGAGATGAAAGGATACTTGCTCTGCAAGAAACTGACCAAAGAGCAAGAATCTCCCAGCAGGAGAATGGACGGGTTCTTGGAAGAGCAGAGCAACGGGCGGCTCGATGCGATCATCCCGCAGCAGAAACTTCCAACGCTCTGGAGAGACTGTCTGTCCGTCCGAAGAGTACGAAGCCAAGAGTTCTGCGGAAACAGGCAGAACGTCTTAAGAGATTGAAAGATGCGGGGGCTGAGATGAGAGCTCAAAGTGAGATAGCAGTTATCGCCGAGTTTGATATTCCTCGGGTGCCAAATAGAAACTTAGAATATTCTGCGAATATGAATTCGAGTCAAAACGTGGAAATGTTCAGACGGGATACAGTAATTGATGGTGAGTCGGTATTGAACTTGCCACTGGAATGTTATCAGCATGAGAGAGATACCACCAACCCTGTCTTTATTAATGGTGAACAACGCAATATTTATCATCGGGCAAACCACGTAGCTCATTGTGTTGGCAGTGGACAGCACGGTACAGTGGATATGGTTGATCAAGGGTGTTCCCTGTACGATCATCCTGATCTAGGGGCAATCAAAGAGGATGAAGATGAAGTCTTGAGTCTTGGCTGTCGACAACATCAAGGTACAGTGGAGACCACTGATCAAAGCTATCCCCTTCGTGGTGATCCCGGTTTAGGTCCAATCAAAGATGACGAGAAAGAAGTATTGGGTCAAAGAGGAGCGGTGCAACAAAGGCTGTTAGATCTGAAGAAGACACCACAGAAGATTGTGCCTTATGAAGGTGAAACCAAAGCTTATAATGAAGTCAGTCCCAAGATGCTCCTCCACAATGTTGTATTCGGAGCTGAGA
This sequence comes from Pycnopodia helianthoides, assembly GCA_032158295.1. Lineage (NCBI taxonomy): Eukaryota > Metazoa > Echinodermata > Asteroidea > Forcipulatida > Asteriidae > Pycnopodia > Pycnopodia helianthoides. The sequence continues at coordinate 415,700 of CM063260.1, forward strand.
CTGGACAAGAAGGTTCACATGTTACCGCTGAAATTCCACATCTTGGTCGAGGCATGGACTCCTTGAAGCATCTTGAGATACACTGTGAGCAACTTCTGCAGCGGTCTTTGTCTTTTAGAAATGACACAGATCGAGAATGCGAAAAGACTAAAGAGGTTTCAACGACAACAGAGACACCAAACGTCACTGAATGCAAACAAACTTTTGTGAAAAATCCACAGTTTTCACAACAGGTACACAGTCAAACTGAAACAGACACACCCAATCAATCGAATAAGACAAACGGAAGCCACGTGGTGAGTAACAAAACGTCGGAGGATTTCCAACCAAGGGATGGGCACACACTACACCAAGGAGCTGTTGCTAATGATTGGAACAGCTCCAGAAAATGTTATACAAATGAAACAAATTATAAGACAGAAGTTAGCACAGTTCAGAGTAATCGGAGAACAGCCCAGAATGGAAAAGGGACAAATGGAAATCTTGACAACGACGTCCCATCGTATGTCAATGCCCCTGAAGTTATCATAAGATCAAACGGCTGTGAGACAAATTGCAGACACGTCAGCAAAGAAGACATTCAAGTTTTGCATCATCTAACAGCGGTTGGGGAGGTTCAAATAAAGACAGAAAACCATCGTCGTATTTTCAATAAGGAACCACAAGATACAAGTGTTTCTGTAACAAGTGTCGCCATCAACATGACGGGTGACGTCATCGATGACAGAGCTGCCAAACATTCAGTATCCATTGGTTCACAGCCAGTTTGCCACCATCAAAACCAATACAACATTGAACACGGGGGAACGAAGGAGTCAGTTACTAAAATTGAAACACCTGTAGCTATTCAGGTGAACGGTGGGTCAGTTTCGGACATTCCTTTGACGCGAGGTGATGGGACAAGAAATATTTCGAGCCAACCCGTTGACCAACAGAGAGTAAATGGACTTCGAGTAGAGCCTCGAGTTTCAGACTTGCTCATGGAGAAAGACATCATCTTTCATGGGCTGACGTCAGAAGATCCGCAAGTGATAAATTTGCTCTTCCAGAAAGTCATAATGCGTCCAGAACATCCGGCGAGAGAAGAACCGTTAAGTGAAACTGTTGTTCAGGCTGCAGATGGAGAACCCATTGTTGGGAAATTTGATGGACCGAAAGTCATTTCTAAGACTCGAGGTAACTTTCAAGAGAAATCCAACATGCGTGGTGAGGGCGAAATTGTATCCAATCAGATGACTGTCAACATCAGAAATGATGGTTCTTATTCCGAGACTGCAACAGCAAGCTCAAATGTTGAACAACCAGGAGTTGATGTTGGTGAAGGCTCACCGAGTGGTGATATTACGTACAGGCATTTCCTGCGCACCATTAATTTAACTCCCACCAAGAAGCAGCCGGGTAAGGAGCAAACCACGGTCCCATCAATCAGTGTTACTCCCTCTGATAATGATTTAAAATGGGCATCAGAGAGTGACGACTCGATGAGTTCAGATAGCTCTGTTGCATCACTGTTCTGCAAGCCTCCTATGCTTAAGCTGGGGAGTAAGAGGAGAAAGGGTAAGCATAATCTGACGATCCCGTACTGGCTTAATGCTAGATCAGGAGGCGTGGCTGACGACGACCAGAGTAATGACGGCCAAGTCGGGAATGTCGGGAAGCCATCAAACAACAATGAAAATATGCCAAATACGTTATCTGGCATCCATTACTTTGAATGCGAAGAATCAAATGATAATTACCACCAAAGGGAAACAACGCTTGGCACTGATGATAAAGTGCCAGAAAAGCCAGAAGATATAGACCTGCAGCTGGCGCCTGATTCAGTGAACAGAAATTACCCAAACGTTAACACTGAGTCGACGATCAAGGGAGATGACACACGTCTAGTTTTCCAACAAGCACAACAAGACTTCGTTGAAACTAAAGGTAGCAGCAGAGGTGAAATACCACTTGCAAACAAATCATCAAAACCAGACATCAATGCGTCAAAATCTACCGAAACTCATACCGACCAGAACCTTCCTTCTGGGGCTGAGACAACTTCCTCGTCTCCATCTCCTTCGAACCCCACACCGAGGAGGCGACGGTCTCGTTCTTTGGACACATCTGGTTTCTTGGTCTTGACACCAGCCACTTGCAGCATTAACAGCCGCAGAAATGAGAATGTTTTGGTGACGAAGACTGATGTGACAAATGAAAGAGCCAGAAGAACATCCTTGCCTCAACACATGTTAAGTCAAAGTATAAGACCGTTTGCCAAGAGTGAAATACTCTAAAATGATTCACTGAACTGATGCTTATCTTTTTATATTTTAAGGCAGTGGATACTTTTGGTAATTACTAAAGAAATACATTACCATAGCAACTTTCTTGGTAAGCAGCACCTGAGAGCGTCTGATAGTATAAAACACTGTGAGAAACGACTCCCTCTAAAGTAATGTAGTTTTTGAGAAAGAGGTAATTTCTCACTAAAATATTTGAATCTGAGAAATCTTTTCAGGCATTTGAAAGCACACAATTATGCAACAAGGGTGTTTTTTTCTTTCATTATTTTCTTGCAGCTTCGAGGACCAATTAAGCCCAAATTTTCACAGGTTTGTTTATTTTATGCATATGTTGTGATACACAAAGTGAGGATACTGGTCTTTGACATTTCCCAAAAGTATACCCTGCCTTTAAGGAACAACACTGACCACGGCTTTCAGCTTTTACAACATGTACACGACTTGACACACAAAACAGTCCCAAGGAAATCCATTCTAAAAGTAATTTTTTGTTTAATTCTTATATACATTTCATAAAATCTACACAGCAAGTTATCATGCCTATATAAAAGTTTTGTATATATTTTGTGAAACCAAATCTTAAGGTCAATTATTTAACTCTAATGAAGAAAACAAAAGGTTTGTGTCAAATGACCCCATCACGTACTACTGGTCAACTTTTTTGAGACTACTCATAGACTTGTATTAGTCAAGGGGTTCCTTTCTGAAACACAGTTTCTAGAGAAATATTTACTGATGAAATAATGATAAGCATGCTACTTAAAGTTAACAATAGGAAGACATTATAGACTTGCCTAGTCCTTCATTTTGTCAAAATTATATAATCAACTACAGTGGTGTAACCAGAGAGGCGGTGGGTTGGGGGCTTGAGCCCCCCCCCCCCCCTGCTCAGAAACCTTTCCCCTCCATCCAGCCCCCCAAGTGGGATCAAAGAAAAATAAACTTTTTCTCTTCAAATCATGTCTCCTTCTCTGATGCTGTACACATTATTGTAGACTTTACAACTACTGCAGATGTCTGAAATGTAGTTCACATATAAAGGTGGCAGGTGCAGCAAATTATCTAACAAAAATACGCTCGCTGATTTCGCTTCAATTCTAAGGCTACATTGAACCTTTTCAGCATTCCAGCCATAGCCGGCACCAAAGCCATTACTTCGAACATGACCATCAGGCCTGGATTTTCATCTTTGAAAGGGCAAGGCCATTTTTGCAAAGGGCAGTTCTATTGGAAAATCATTAAGTCTATGGGAAACATTTATTTTAAAGGGGCACCAAGGCCAAGACCAGGGCAATGGAGGCCATGGCCTCCGTGCAGTTCCAGGCCAGAACCATAGTCTGATAACATTACAGAAAAAATTAAACAATTCTTGTATTGTTCATTCCACCTGCCATTCCTTGAAGAAGTCATTTCCTTTATCATCGACTACGATGAACGCTGGGAAGTCCTCCACCTCAATGCGCCAGATGGCCTCCATTCCAAGCTCAGGGTACTCCAGAACCTCCAGCTTCTTGATGCAGTTCTGTGCCAAGATGGCTGCCGGCCCACCGATGGAGCCGAGGTAGAAACCACCGTGGGTCTTACACGCCTTGGTTACCTAGTCAACAAGCAAACAATAATCTACCATTTATACAATAACAACAATAATACAAATTTAGTGGCTTCTTATATAGCTCTCAAACCCTCCCCTAGGCAAACATTACATCTATTAAATTATTTTACAGTTGACCAACCCCACAATAAAGTAATCAAATAGAGTAAACAAAATTTTAAAAAAGAGTTTTTGTTACAAATCTTTTTAAAGCGAATGAGTACATAAATGTTTAGGCTTCTGCAAAACAAACAGTAAAATTTAATGTTTTTTGACAGACACAACCTGAGCTTTACCTGCTTGCTGCGGTTCCCCTTGGCTAGCATGACCATACAGCCACCTGCTGCTTGGAAACTATCAACGTAGGAGTCCATCCTCCCAGCTGTGGTTGGACCAAACGATCCAGAGGCATAACCCTAGAACAGAATCAATCAGTAGTCAATTTGGTCATACATGCATGTTGCAATTTTCTTAGTTTCCCAGCAAATTGGCATACAAAAAGAAGTTCACACAATCATCAACGCACCTGTGTTTCAAGTTTGAATGACCTGTGACTGCCTATCCACCCCCCCCCTAAGATATTGGAGACCACACATAGGGCTACAGTTGATAGAGCATATAATTCCAGCGGTTGCAGTTTCAAATCCTGTTCTAGTAATTTTTGTCTGTGTTAACCCCCCCCCCCCCGAAAAAACAATAAGCAATTACCTCAGGGGTCTTAGCCGGCCCTGCGTAGTAGATTGGGTGATCTTTCATGTATTGCGGCAGACCCTCTCCGCTGTCCAACCGCTCTTGTAATTTGGTGTGAGCGATGTCTCGTGCCACCACCAGTGTACCCGTTAGGCTGAGACGAGTCTTGATCGGGTAGGTTGACAAAGTGTTTAGGACATCACTCATGGGTTGGTTAAGGTCAACCTTGAAGCAGAGATCAACCAGAATTATTAAGTAAGATATTTAAAAAAAAAAAACAGTTTTCCAGTACACATTCTCTAATGAACAAATGTTAATTCAACAATCAGAATATATTTTTGCATCAGAACCGCCCAACAATGACAAGAAAAAGTAACAATCATAGCTTGACCGCTCTGGCAATTTCCATCCATCTGGTCTTACCTTGACAACTTCTCCTCCAAGATGCCCTTCCTCCACCTCCGGTAGGTACTTCCCTGGATCAGTCTCAAGCTGCTCCAGGAACACGCCATGCTCATTAATTTTACCAAGAATCTAGAAGAAAAAAAACACTTTTGTATTAAATAGATGTTAATTTGCATATGGGAAAAAAAATAGCATTTGTGTTTTGTGTTAAGCACTGTATGCTCAGTAGCATCAAGAGTCCTGTGAACAAAAATCAACAAACACTCTCGTGGGATTTGAACCCACGACCTTTGCCATGCTAGAGCTAATGTCATACCACTAGACCACTGAGCTTGCCCGGTAGCTAGAGAGGCAGTTAGAATCCTTTATTTTAGCAGTGGGTACTGCAACGATTTAAGAGATGTTAATTAAGTTGGATCAGAAAAAAAAAAAGAATGTTGATTGTATTTTACCCATTCACTGATGTTGTTGAGCACTGTAAACTCTATACTTTCCTGGGTGCTTTAAAAAAAAATCCACAGGCATATTACTCAGGTGGGATTCGAAACCCACGACCTTCATTAACAATTTTGACATAAATTTTGTCTCCTAAAAATCTGGAAATCCTTCAAGCCCGTTCCTGAAAATTTTTGAGAAGTTTCAACCATGCCAAATTAATTAAAGCATTCTAAATCAGAAATTGTCAACAATAATTTGGCAAGAAAAACTCACCTGTCTGTCCGCCGAGCAGGACACACCGAGACCAACGGGGCAAGATGCTCCGTGTCTGGGTAACCTGATCACTCTGACGTCATGACAGAAGTATTTACCTCCGAATTGAGCCCCGATGCCCGTACTCCGACACAACTCTAATACCTTCTGTTCCATATCAAGATCACGGAAGGCTCGACCGTGCTCGTTCCCTTTTGAAAAACAATTCAAATCAAAGTCATTTTCAGCTTATCCCTTCATAGCAAGAGGGAAGTCACCAGTTTAGTTTCAGAATTTTAAAGTTTGGTATACAACTTTATCACGATTTGGATCTAAAAAGCATCTGTATTTGCATCCTGGGCCCAATTTCATGGCTCTGCTTAACAAGGAATTCTTCGCTTACTGACTGCCTATAAAATCACATGTCCTTTTCAGGGCACCATGGGGTCAGAATTGTGTGGTATGCATTGATATAAAAATTGTGCCCAGATGGTTAAATTTAAATATTGGAAAACTCCCTGGGTTCAGAAATTCTACAATCCAATTTGACAAGAAATGGCTCATTTGGCTGATGGGAGAATGTCATAAATGTTATATTTATTGACACCGTGCAGGGACGTCACACATACTGGGAGTGCTTCTACAACGCTCTATTTTGGGAGTTCAAGGAAAGCATTTTGGAGGATTTAAAATTTATGTGTATCTTTTCAAAGAGGCATGACGTACCGGTAGTTGGAAGGTTATCAAGATATTTGGTGGATGCCATCTTGACGGTCTTGAGGGTCATCTCAGCCGAGAGTCCTCCAACGACAAAAGCTAAGTGATACGGCGGGCAGGCTGCTGTCCCAATTGTCTAAAAGTTCATTGCAAAAAAAGGAAAGATTGAAAAGAATGTCTGTCTAACGTCAAGAAAAGTTATTTTATGGTTTTTGAATTTTTTATGATTACTTTTAAAATCTACTTCTTTTCTTCGGGGGGAGGGAAGGGGGGAGACGTCTTCAAGCAGGTGACAACTGTATTTTCAGACACTCCTCTACAGGCTAGGGTAAGGGTTAGGGTTAGGCTTAAGAACATACATTACAAGTGTGTCAAAACATAGGTGTGTAACCTTCAAACAAATAACATTACCTTGATCTTTTGTTTTCAAAAAAAAGTTACCTCGTATATTTGATGGTTTTGAGGTTTGTTTACTTTTTTTTACTTTTGTCTTCCTCTTCTGAGGCAAGAAGGATGGGGTGGCGGGGTTTTTTTTTTAAACAATTTGTATTTACCTTGATCTTTTCATTGATGAATCTAGCCAGTTTCTCAGGGTTAAGAAGAGCCTTTGTCTGTGATAAAGAAACGTCTTATTAGCCGACCCGCCTCCCTTAGCAATGAAGAGGAAGTTGTACTCGTTACCGGGTGTGGCATAGATTTCCACTTGAGCTGGGAGGTTGGTGCCTGTGTTTGTCTCCTTAAACATGTCGAGGGGTGCGACCTGGGTGGTGAAAGAGAAGAGCAACGAGGTCAAGAGAGGGCAGCATTTAATGCCATCTATAGAAATTGAACCTGTTGAATGCCGCACACAGCAGGAATAGCTAAAGAATAATCGCAGCATTCTCCTGGTTGAATTTCTATGATGCCATCACCTCCTAGGGAGGGCAGAAGGGCATTTAAAAAAATAACTTTTATACAAGTTCACCCCAAACAAGGCTATAAGCCTCTCTTGGTAAGGGCTAAGGGGCTACAGAAGAAAACATTTAAGATGAAAATAACTCGGGGAGCTGAAGGTAGGAGTAGATATTCCTCTTAAAACAGTCTAGATTGTAGGATGGAGGGAAACATGCACCGGGCAAGGAGCTCCAAAGAGATCCAGTACGTGGAATAAAGCTGTTGAAATGGCTCTTCGTTCTACATTTCAGCAAAGCGAGAGTGTACGGATGAGAAGTAAACCTGGTTTCACACTCAAACACCCTGATAGGAGGAACCAGGTCAGACACACGTCCTGGTGGCACATTTCCCATGAAAATATCTGTAGAAAGAGAGAGGCTGGCATGTTTTATTTTCTGTTTTACCTGTGAGTAACGCAGATTTCTCTGAGTGTAGGAGTCATAAATTCCCCTGGATAAATGCTCTTCATCTTTTTCATCTGTCCACACGTTCTGCCCTCTCTTACCTGCAACATTAATGAAATGAAAACTTCTGAATTAGACATCTCCCATCTAGGGGCGGTCGGGTTGGCGTAGTGGATCCTGTCCTCGCCATCCACCTCTAGGACCCCGGTTTGAATCCAGCTGAGGGCACCGTTTGGATTGGGTTTTCAGTCCCTACCTAATTGCATTGGTTTTCCCCTGGAATAATTGTTGGGGTTTTCCTCCCACATCTAAGACTGAAACTTCTTTCCTTGTCTTCTCTCCATGGGGATACTTGGCTGGTACTGTGATCAAGTTCACTTTTTTGAGAATCCTTGGCCTCACAACCAGAATTAATAAATAAATAAATCTCGAACCACTGCAGTCTGGTAACAATCTTACTCAATCAATCAATCAATCAATCGTTAAATTTATAATACGCCAATCCCACCATCGCTGCTAATAGCGCCGTACAGTAGGCCTAAGCGCTCAAAAACAGTAGTATTTAATCAATACTTTGATAATTTGATGTTCTGAGGAAGAGGATTACACATCCTTGGTGAAGTGATATTTTTACTCGTCACTCTTGCAGTAAATCAAACTAATACAACCATACCCATGATGATAGCCGTGCCTGTGTCCTGACAGCCTGGGAGCACCATACCAGCCGCTATGTTAGCATTCTTCAGAAGTTCCAGAGCGACGAATTTATCGTTACTGGAAGCTTCGGGGTCATCAAGGATACTCCCCAATTGCTGGTGATCAAAGAAAACAATTACTAATTTATTAGTGGAGTTGTTTTTTTCTATTAGTTTGAAAGTGACATACGTAAATCTTATTTAGATGCAGTTTCTTCAAAATCAATAAGACTATTTCACAAGAAGGGCTAAGTAAAGTTATCAAGGTAATGTGAAACGATGTTAGATGTTGAAAAGAATTTGTGTAATTTTTATCTGAAAGCCATTCCAATAGATTCATTAAAGAATTTGATTTGCCACACAACCTGTAAGTGTTTGGGCCTCAATAAGTGTGCAATGTCAACCATTGCCTGTGCCGAGAGTGCCCTCAGTGCCTCTGGCTCAACGCTTAGAATCTTGCGGCCTTTGACTTCAAAAGTCGATACAAAATCACCTTTGATTAGGAAAGATAAAAAACATACGTCAGGAATTTTAAAAAAATCATCTTCAAACTGTAGACCGTTCATCAAGATGGCATGTTGTTGCAGAGTGTCGTGGCCGAGCGGTCTAGAGTGCATCAAATTCAACTTGTGGTGGCTGTGTCACTGGATTGTGGGTTTCAATCCCGGTCATGACTCTTGTGTCCTTGAGCAAGACACTTATAGTTGTAATCATTTGGTGGCATTATATCCTGACTTTAGTTGCAACAATTGTAGCCCCACCAGTAGGGCTACGATACTTGTAACCCTCCATCCTCTGCGGCTGTTTGGAGGATGGAGGGTTACGACTATCGCAACTACCAGACCCACTGCTTGGAAAACGTAGTTAGTAGAAGTAGAACTTAGAAGGACTGTTTCATTTATAGATTGAAACCATACTTTTTGCTACGGAGAAATTTATTTCTCTCTTTCTCTCTCTGAGATTTCTGAAAATTTCAAACACATCATTTTCTTGCACCTGTCAATTTCTTGTACGGAATATCAAGCGTTGAATCTGGCTTCATGATGTCTTGATAGTGGAATGCTTTGACGGCAGGTGCTGCTTTTGCTGCAGTGGCCTTGCTGCGACACAGTGCAGACTGCAGCAGGCATCGTTGACAGAGCAATAATCCTGATCTTGAAGTCTGTGTCCACATTCTGGCAGTGTGGTGGATGCTCTGGTGTAACCACAATGGATTAGATGACTGTAGACAAGGAATGCACAAATTGTTTCGGGTAAGTTTTATAGCAAACTAAATAAACTGAGATCAGTTCTGTTAAAGTGAAACTGGGGTGGGCATACTCTTAGAACTATGACATGCAATGAGGTTCGATCGGCTATCAATAGCGGAATGAACCTCATAGTTCTAGGACTAGGAGAAGGCATGGTAGGGTGGGGGTACTCCTACTCTAGAACTATGAGGTTCATTCCGCTATCATCTCCACGTGGAGACGATAGCAGAACGAACCTCATTCATAGTTCTAGGAGTAGGGTGGGCAGTGGGATAGCTATTACTTAGTATGTATCTTCAACAAATGGCAGATCAAGAAGGCCACAAATTTGAGTTGATTAATTCAACTAAAGTTTTCAAAAGTTCAAAATTAATTTATAGTTTGACATGAAACAATTTGAGTGGAAGTTAAAAAAATATAACTTTTTGAACTCACTCAAATTCCACCTTTACTTCTAATCTATTAAAGTTCTATTGAAAGAAAAATAAGCGGTGCTTGAGCAAATAAATAAATACATATGTTTACATCCTTATGCTGAACCATGTGTTCGGATACAAAAATGTGGGGGTCGGGGCGGGGCTAGCAATGGAACAAGCAAGCAGCACTCGGCACAGAATAATAAAACGGTCGGTAAATAAAGAACTGAATTTGAATAGGTAATCTGCTGCGCTGTTCATCGTTAAAACGTTATGGCTTATGCTTAATCCATGTTAAATCGGTTATCTTTAAAATTTCGAAAAATAATAGTAAGTCTAAGTTTATTCTCCTTTATGTGTAAACTCAATCATTTTACTGCAGTTCGATTCCAAAAGGTGTAAATTCCAGAAATACTTACCGGCGTTTCGTTTGGTCGGGTCGTCTGTCACTGCAAACGGTACCGTATACAAAAGCCTGGTAACCGTGTCTCAATTGCAAGTAACTATTATGTCAGAAGGCTCGGTGCCAGTCTCAGTTAAAGGGCTATAATAATATGCAGGTTTTGACCAATCAACGAGAGCTTTAGATTTTGATCTGTTTATTTGTCCAATGAGAAAACGGAACGATTAGGAGCATAACACGGCGCCATATTTGACTCAAAGATTTCCAGCTAGAATTTGATACAGAAATTCTCAAATAAAAATACTTTATATTGCAGTTTAGATTAAATATACTGTAATGAAACTTTTCCTTGTCATTTGTGTGTTGTCGGTGCTTAACTGGGGCGCCACGGCATCATTTTTTCTCATGGGTGTTCGGACAGAAAAATGCACTGAATTCAGACGGAAATGCCAGCCCGGACGATGGGGTGATTTCGACATCATCCCAGGGGGCGGCAAGCCTCGGCAAACCGGTGCCGTTCGAGATGAAGTCGGCTGAGTCCAGATTTTTGAGAGCCGGCGAAGAGTACATGGCCGGGTTGTCTGTGCTAGATACTTGTCATCACATGGTCAGCTATTTTACACTACTCAGTGAATCTTGGAGAAAACAGTAGAAATTACACAATTATTATAATTTTTTTTCTACAAAATTTATCATGTTGAAAAAAACTTGAAGAATGATTCAATGAAGAACTGTAATTTGAAATTAGCATGAATTATAATTTTGCTAAATTTCATAATTAATTGTTCTTATATAGTTTCAAATTCAAGTAGTTATTGCATTAACATTATTTATTTACATTAAAAAATATTTATTTATATAAATACATTGTTATTAATTGTCCATTTTCAACAAAAAATACATCACAATTGTGTTGTTGTTGTATGCAAATTTCATGTCTAACTTATAAAATCTTAGAGTAAGGACCAGGTGTCTTCGAATCAACAGAAAATACAGTCAAAGTTTCAAGAAAGAGTTTCAACAATTTCAATGTTATATAAAAGTTAGAAAATTATTCTAAAATTGTGCAAAATGTTTTGTTTGTAGGTAATCGCCGAATTGGAGACGTCTTGCAATGACATCACAGAGGAAGAGCTTGGTAAACTGGGTGTGGCCTTGCTAAACTGTCAATCAAAATCAGAAGGACGCTCCACTTTTACTTGCACCCAAGAAATGGTAACAGCAGATATTAAAAACAAGTTTTAAATTTAACCAATTTTCTATAGGCCTAATGTATAACACCAAATTTGTCTTGTGTACTGAAAAAAAAATTGAGCTGTTGTTTGATCTCATTATAAAATCAGTCTGCATTTTAAGGCTTTTACTGCTATACTTATTTCTATTTATTTATCAATTAAAAAATCAAAACCAATTATTAAGGTTTGTTAAAAAAACTCAACCTGCAATTTCTTCCTTGATATAAGAGAGGCATCATCTATTAATTTGACATAAGATTGATTATTAATTTTATTTTCAGACGTTAGCTGAGTGCACCAAAGATATGGATGCCACTACGTGGAATACTTACCACATAATAAGTGATCGGTCACGCTCTGTATGCTACGGGGTCAGACAGCAGCAGTTCCAGCGACAACACGCTTTGCTGTCAACCAGCTTGCTGCAACTGCTACAAACCAGCTGAACGTCATGGAAAATCTACAAGTGAGTGTAGATTTCTGAGTGTGAACCAAGGCTTGGCCAGGGTCACAAAGATACCGCTTTGTATCTTTTAATCTGAGACAACATTGTACTCCATTTAAATGTACATGTAACTATTGAAGAACTCATCTTCAACCCTCCTACTATTTGACCAATCAATATTATGAATTCACTAAATTTGAATGATAAATAGGCCAGCTTGCAGTCGTGATAAATGCGTCTAGGTACACACACATTTTTGTTTCATCAAAAGTGAAGGGCTTCTCTTTGTTCTTCCATTGTTTTGTTTTTTAGAGTTGTCTCGGATGGTTTTGTTAACAAAATGAAACCAAGCATGCTCTCGGTCAGCCAAACCACCCGAATCCCCTTTGTAAGTCCTCGTTTTAATGGGTAGATGCTTTGGTACACAGTTCTAGTTCTGTGTACACAATCGGTTCAGTTGAATTATTGGCAGACCAAGAACATCCTCAACTTAATTTTGTGTACAAAACCAACGAAGACTTCTCAAAAAAATAAAACATGGAGAACAAAGAGAAGTCCTTGAATGATTGGTCTGTTGGCTGGAACTTGATACCAAGAGTAGGAATGGTTAATTTAACATGGGCCCGGCAGTGTCCTCCCCGCATGCATTTGGTTAGAAAAACAAGGTCTCTTTGCACCAAGATTAAGGTTGAATTTTTTCAGAAAATTTAATAAACTCAGTTGTTAACGACCTCTTGCTCATCTTGACATCTGTTTCTTCTATTGACTTCAGGAAGGACAAGATGCGTTGCAGAGTGTGGCGACAGACACCTTACAAATAATGGCTGACGGACAAAAAGAGGTCCTCGGCAAACAAGAAGTGCTCAAGGAGTCACAGGTAAACTAACAAGAATTCCAACGCTGAGAATTTACTGCATGTCAAGCTGCAGACCCAACTGTCCCACATTCTTTAGCATACATTTCCGGGCCTTGCTCGATGTGCTCGTTAATTTTTTAACGACTTTAACAACTTTTTTTAAACAACTTTGGCTGTGGTCGTAGGCTGCAAGCGACACGATTGAACAGGCCTTTTCACCAATCTTGCCATAGCCACTGTCAAATCAGATGCATACTTAGTTTAAAAAATTATTATGTTGTATTTGAATAAGTTTGAGTCTGGTATCAATTTTAATCCTACAGGGTCAGCTGCACATATCCATTGAGAGTAATCTCAGAGACCTGACTAATGAGAAAGCACTAATAGCTGCAGGTCACAGAGAACTAGCTATCATGACAGAAAGTATACGACAGCAACTTGGTAAGGATTCACAGCGAGGCATGATGCTTTCACTCTCAAGGATTGCTCCACCTTGATCTTCCAACTTTAAAGCCGTTCATTGTGTACTCTAGAGTTTCTGCTTAACATGATTTTGTTCATCTTTAAGTACTTTACTTTAACCATTTTAAAACTTATAATCACATTATGACAATTTTGATGTATGTACTGGTCAACAAGGTAGACAGTCATAGTGTTAGCCTGAAGGGTGTCTTGTGGACACCCTGTTTTAAATTTTGACACCCTGTTGTATCTGTCATTAACATGTAAATGTATTGTTAACTTGTAAGTGAACAATTTGGACACCAATTTTTTCACATTTCCAGCAAATTTTGACACCCTTTTACTAAATCCTGGCTACGACCTGCAGACAGGTGTCATTAACTGTCAATGTAGTGCAGTGAATTACTCTTTTGGGGGTCTAAGATTATAGTTGTGACCTATTTTTGTACATTTGGTTTTCAGGGTTGTAGTAGTTTCTTGTTTGACTATTACTAAAGTTCCAACTTCCAAGTTCTGGTTTCTGATCTTTCAGATAATGCAACACAGCAGCTTCTGAGCCAAGACCAAGACTTGAAGAGAAATCATAAAGATGTTCAGCATGACCTTGCAAGCATCCGCATCAAAGCCAAGGAAGTATGGGACAAACTAGGTAAGACTTCTCTAATTACGTGGAAGACTCTGGAATTCACTTCCTTATTTCATAATATTAATATAGTTAGCAATAGTTAAAACTCTTTTACTCTTTTTCCAGATGGAGATATGAAGCACATCGCCAACCACCAGGAAGAAACATTCCATTACTACTCAGAAACTCTTGAAAACCTGAAGAAGATGAACGACACGATTAACTATTTATTAAACCTGGTCAACACAATGCAAACCGGGATCGATGAACGGCTGGGCTGGTTAACTACTCTTGTTGGTGGTTTAGGTAAGTTGTCAACACGATTAACTATTTATTAAACCTGGTCAACACAATGCAAACTGGGATCGATGAACGGCTGGGCTGGTTAACTACTCTTGTTGGTGGTTTAGGTAAGTTGTCAACACGATTAACTATTTATTAAACCTGGTCAACACAATGCAAACTGGGATCGATGAACGGCTGGGCTGGTTAACTACTCTTGTTGGTGGTTTAGGTAAGTTGTCATTGAGCTCTGTAACAAATTGAACATAAAGGAAAACCAGTGATTTGATTGACTGGTTAAAATATCTTATGAAGAGTTTTGGCAGATTGGTTCAGTTTATTTTTTACTTGGCCTTCTCAAGTCTCAACAAAACGATAACATGTTCAGTTGGTCGGGAGTTTTGGGGAAGATTTTGTACAAGATTAGGCAACAACTTCTTTTATAGAGCTGCTTAGCGGTTGATTTGTTCTCACTGTCTGATTTCCATTCCATAACGCTGCTAACCATAAAAACAAGAAAAGAAATGCTAAAGCTGTGTCTGAATTGGCAGCTACAGTTATGGCTACGGCTAGATTTCTGCATCATCATGCGTTGAAGTCATACTTCAGTAAATTTTTCTTAGTTGAACCCAAAATGATTTTGTCTTTTTCATACCATCTCACCACCCCCCCCCCACCTGTATGCAGGTAATAACATGACTCTAATCTCCACCTGTGTGACACACATGGCCTACTTCCTCCTCGCCTCTCTCTGTGTGACGTTCCTTCACACCCCAGCATTCACCCGCATCGTTCTCCTACTCTTAGTGCCCCTCAACGCTCTGTCCAAGATCAGGCATGGGGTGTGTCTTGAGTTCTCTGGCCTCACTATCCTCATCAGTGGGGTTGCTATAGGTAAGAGCAATCTAGTCAATCTAGTGATTTCTCAGAATTCTTTCCTGACTTCAGGATTTGTCATTGGTCACCATGCACCTTCAGATTTTCTTGACAGAGGCGAAATTGCCATCACAGAGATGAACAATTTGACCCTTGACCAACATTTTGGCCCTTGACCCACAAAGTGTTATGTGCTGGGTGTTTCATCTTTTTTTTTTTTTCTTTTTTTTTGCAAAAATAAAGTTGCATTTCAGTAATACAAGCAATACAATGCTAATTCATAGAATACTGAGAGAACGACCAAATCCTGCCAATTGTATTTATAAGTGGCTGCTCAACCCACCCCTGCAGAACCACCAATTCAAATCTTTCAGATTATAGCAGAACATCGTGATGTTTTGACGTTTTATTACCATTACAGATTTTTCTATGTAAAATAAATTCCTACCCTGTGAGTTTCAAGAAATGTAACTGAATTTCGTGATTTGCTTTTAGCAAACTGGTTGGTGATAGTCTTCAAGACCTTTTGGAGTAATAAAAGACCTTCAATTGGCGCCAAGTCTGCAAAGGAGTATGGCCTTAAATCATCCTGTCATTGCAATCATGGCGGTCCTAGATTTGCTCTTCCACCTGCTATTAACAGGTCAGTGATAAGGTGAGTACTATTATTAGTATTATTAATAATAATATGGTTCAAATGTGGTGTAACGAAGTTCAACCCAGGACCAATTATGTCATCTTTTAGACTGCCAGCTGTTTCACAAGTCTATATTTTATATTAAATTTTGACTGGTCTTCGGGTGTTTTATCTAGCATTAGGTTAGCGGACCATGGTTTTGAGGGAAAACGAGGCTGGTGTTCTTTACAATAGGGGAAAACAGTTCCTTTTTGACTGCTTTAACCTTGTGTTTACAGCAAAGGTCTTGGTGGGTACTCAGATGATGATGAAGACTACACATTGCCCACTGACCTCTCAGCCATAACGGGTGATATGTCCTCATATACGTACAACACTGACATGATGTTGGACTCTAGGACCTTCTCTCAAGACACCACAATGTCCGGTGCTGGGCTGACTGATCTCGATATAACGTTTAATCAACCCTGCTCCATGAAAAAGAGGTAAGAGGATCCAGAATGTTTTTGTTTTTGTTGTATGCTCTTTTCATGTCACAACCTTTTGATCATTATGGATATGAAATTGCAATTAACGACCCTTTAGCACTGACCCCGATGAAATGCTTCTGTTTGTTTTTGCTTCTAATAAACTTTGTATACCTGGGCCCTGGGCTAGATTTCACAAGGAGTTTGGTCTTAAGCGCAAATCAATCTTAATTGCTAAGCAAAGTGTGATGTTGCCATAGAAATCACTGTGGTTTATACTGACATCTCATCTTAAAAGATGAATCTTAGTGCTTTGTAAAATTGGCCCGCTAGCCTCATGCCAGTTTTTGAATCAACCTGTAACTTATTCTTTTCTTAACTGCTTAATTGTTTTATTTTAAACCAGAATTTGTAGATCTTCTTTCAGTTGTTTTTTTTTTAGATTCTTGTGATATTTTCAGAAATTATTGTTCATTGTTTCCCATCAAATTTTAATGCATTCTCAGTTCTTCTCTTTCTCTAGAGTTGTGTTTTTTCGGTTTGTTATATTTTGATGTATTTATCTTGCGTGTAATTCCCTGTTTTAATATAAAGTACAATCATTTATAGTAACCAAATTAATGTTTTGTATTTTTCTCTGTTTATTGTCAATGAAAATCTATTTTGAGTGTAACCTTTATTGCTAAAAAACCTAATAGTTTTAGTCTTTTTAACGTTTTGTTTGGTGAATGAAACCAAAATAAAATTAATGCCAAATATGGCAAGGCCTACATTTACACCTTGTCAGTGCGAAGACCATCAACGACGCTTGACTCAAGCGCAACCCTAGTCTTAGTGCAAGTCGTTATTACATTGTTGTTAGTATTAAACCATGCAAACTCATCAACACTAGATACAGGTCATGACTATTCCACCCAGAGGTTTTTTTTGTAACAGTGCCTGCTATTGTTGGATGGTTCTTGTATGCATGATAGTGTGCAGATAGGGAGAGTCACGGGTTCCAGTGATTAAACAAAGTCTTGCACCAAGACTTGTGTAGCATTTAAATAATAATAATAAACATTTATGTAGCCCTTTATGCGCTATATTTACTTGTATCTAATGGATTTGGAGTGGCACAAAAAACCAACAGAAAGATTAATTTCTCTACCTACAGCAAAGACAATCAAGTCACTCCCATGATCAGCACCTCCACAAAGACCCCAATGCCTCTATCTGCCTCTGCTATTGCCTTTGGAGAGCTCCAGCATCAGGGTAACCCTGCTAAGAGACACCTTGGCTCCGCCCTGGAGGAGTTACCCGGGGCAACTCCATCACCACGGAGACAAAGAGAAGGAACTCCAAGCAGTACAAGGTAAATGTCAAAAATACATATTGTTTACTTTTGTGCAATCTCACTCAGTTTTGTAAAGTACAGTCGACTCTCGTTTTATAACAAGATCGCTGGGACTGGCCACTTTACTTCTTATAACAGGAAGGTTGTTATAAGAGGACAGCAAAACAAAGAAACACAAAGCAGATATGAGATTCAGGACTTGAGAATGTACTCTTTATAAGCAGAACCTCTTTATAACAAGCTCTTTATAACGAGGGTTGACAGTGAGTTTTATCAAATTGAAAATAGCCAGGACGTTTTCTCCCTACACTTTCCTGGGAAGTTATCTGCAAATTCTTTCTTTTAATTGTGAAATAAATAACGAACATTATAAGGTATTAATCTGGATTTCTTTTTGTTTTTTTTTTGTTGTTACAGTTCCAGATCAAGTACACCAGGAAAGCGACTTTGTAATGGTCTGACCAAGAAGACAGGTCAACCTTGCCGCATGACCTGCTCCCAGGGGTCCGATTATTGCTATCGTCATGCCAACAGCAAATAAGCAGAACACTTGGGAGACGCTATAAAAGTTCTGAGAACTGAAAAAAAGTAAGTCAATACAATTTGTGCCATTGAGCTCGAAATATTTGTTGGTATGTTCTCATGCAAAGCTAGAGGAAAGATTTAAAAATTTGATCTAATTATGAGAATGAAATTTCGTTTGTTTTGCTTTATCAGTGTTGTCTGTGTTTAAACCTGGGCAGTTAAGCAACAAATTACGCTTAGCAAAACATTCTGCTAAGCAAAAATCATTAGGGAACGAGTCACAAACAAGGTACATAATATGGTACTTTCACTGGTAACCTGTTCCTGCTTAGCAAGATTTGTTCTGTGCTAAGCAATTAATGTTTGTGCTTAACAGCTTTAGGAAATAGGTGGTCTTGATCACTGATCAATGTCTCTGTAAAATGTCCTTTTGTGTTGCTTTACAAGTTACCAGCAATTATGTTATTATGTAAATTGATTTATAAAAATAACTATGCAACTTAAAACTGTAATGAATTTGTTAATAATAAGCTCTATATATTAATTGCAACAAATAGATATTTTATTAGGACTGCAAAGTAAAGCTGATACATTTGTTTCTTTTTTCGCTTCAAATAATGTGTTTTTTTAATATTTAATTTCAGAGTCACAAATTTTCTATTGGGTGACTTAAAGGGTTGGTACATCATTGTTGTTTTTTTGAAAGAGTCAACCAGTCAGTCTTCTAGCTTTCAAAACATTTCTCTGGTAGCTTACAATTTTATTTTGGGTGTACCACTTTAACTTCAAGTGAGATTTACTAAAACACCAGACTGGATATGTATTTAAATAGGTTGTTTACAATGAGGTTCCATCTCTTTGAAGTTTATAATTAAAGGAGTCACCAATTAAAAAAAGCATTGCATCATACAAACAATGGGTCACTTTGGAACGCTAGGTGGCAGCACACTTACCAGTTACATTTTCATTATATTCTGTGTCCAAACTTTTGAGCATGTGCACCACACTAAATAAACTCCCAATATATTTGCTGACAACTCAACTTTATTTTTCTTTTCAATTTTCAGTAGGTTGGCCGTAGAATTTGGATCTATGCTCATTTAAAATGAAAAAACCTGAAGGAGTAAACTGGCCAGACTCCATCTTGGAAGAATGGCCCTACACTTTCCAGCAAATTAGGGCCATTATTAGAGGGTTAATGTACCCAAGATGCTCCAGGTTGAAAGTCAACGACTCTAGGGGCACAATATTAAACAGTTTGTCAACAATCCTTAAAAACCAGGACCTTCAAATCTTGGATTTAGTACAGATGAAGTTGAGTGTTTACATTTTATTATGGTGCTCTGCTTGGCGAACGGTTTTCTCTCTATTTAGTGAAGTGCACCACAGTGATTTTTTTGTCTTGGTCTTGCCAACCTAGTGTCCCCAAAAGTCAAATTCATACTTCATAATTGTTGTACTTAAAGATGAACTCACAATTAAATGCCCCACTTGCTGGATTTATTAAAGATTGTCATCGCATGTAAAAAAAATTTGTTATATCTTGCAGTAGAATTCAGTCATGCAACCTGTACTTTAAAGTTATTATTTGATGAAGATTTCATGTATTTTCATTCTGGCTTGGGTAGGAGTCGAGCCACCGACCTGGGTGTTTTGAGTTTATCAACCATTCCCAAAAGTGATGGTCAAGTCCAGTCAGTATATTGAATAATATTGTAAAGAACTTTGCCTGTGTACAGGTTATGTGTTAACAAGAAAATGTAAATAGAAATTTGAGAGCAACTAATGCTGCTATAAATAAATAGTTATGTTACTTAAAAGATTTTGTTGAAAAATATGTACATTAACTTTTATATTAAACTCTTCAGAGAAAAAAGAAAATAGATTTGTCACAGTATGACGCATACTTTCGATTCGGTCTGACTGTTTACTGCCCTCTGACTTTTATCATTTCCATCGTCAAGTCTTTGGTTGTTGTTCACTTCAAAGTCGAAGTATTTTCTTTTATATTGCCAAGTGGTTCGGGGGTAGGTTTGGGTGAGCACTGGGTTGCTTGTCGGTACACATTCGACGGGCCAGGGATGTCGTTCAGGTTCTTAGGCATCCCGTCCGTCTTGGAGCCGTGACTACTGCTCAGGGTCCCGTTCCCGGAGTCTGTCTCTGACGACGACACCGATGACACACCCGAGTGGTGACTGTCATCGTCCCGATCGTTGCCATCCGAGACGCCGCTCTCGTGATCTGATGAGGAACCGTCTGAATCTGAGTTGGCGCTGTCTGAGTCAGAGGAGGAGTCTGATGATGAGGATGCTGAAGAGCTGGAATCATCCGATGAAGATGACCCTGAGGAGGAGGAGGAACTGTAGTCGCTGCTGCTGAAATGAAAAATCAAACACACTTTAACAAACAGTATATTTTTCTATTGATAAAATAGTGATGATCATAAGTAAGATTTTGAAACTTTGCATGGTGTAGAAAGTAAGAAGATCATGTTTCTTTTGCGAAACTTTACGTAACCTGCAGTTTTGACATACAATGTGCGAGTGCATGTACAATGCCAGGTGGTCAACCATTATCAACAGTTTTTACTTTGGGTGTAAAATTGGGCCGATTGTTTAACAATTATGCATGAGTTTCATCAAACAGGGTACCAAGGTACAGAAAAATACACTTCAGATAGTCCAAAGCGTTTTGTGATTCAAAGCAAAACATTCCAGGTCTCCATAACAGATCAAACTCAATAAATCTCCCGCCGGCTCTTCCACTGTGTGCCCACTTTTGTTGCGGGGATAAAGAGGTTTTAGGCCACGGGCCATTTTAAACACCTCAAAGGGATAAATCTGAACTGTTTAATCCGAATAAAGAAGGGATTTACAACCCCTTTGTCTGGGGGTAACTGATGCTCCTTGTTATAGCTGCTTTGATTCGAAGCCTAGGGCGGGATTAAGATATTCTTGTGTTCTATCCGATGCCCGATATGTGGCAGAGGGTGTCCCCTCCCCCAAATATTCACATACTTTTAAACACACTCTTTTCCTCTTTTACAGAAGTAACCCCCACCCCCTAAAATCCTCTTAAGAATTGCTCAGATTCCCAGAACACAATGAAAGCACAATAAGAGTGTGTGTGGGGGTAAACCATGCCACATATCAAGCCCGGATTGAGATGTTCTGCTTTGATTCCAATGCATGGGCTATCTGTTAAGTGATAATCTCCGTGCTCAAGGCCCGTTTGGTGAGAAGTTGAAGGGCTTCATTTTGCGGTGCAATAGTCTCGATTAATCCCAATCACGGGGGAAAGAAAGTTGTCAGTTATTGATTTTTTTGTCTTCTTTTCTATTAAAGCCATTGGGTACCTCTACTCTGTTCGCTATTGTTGATGTTGAACTGTTGGGTTTTGATTCAACGAAAGATTGATCCCTGGGCCCGATGAATTTGTATACTTTGAACGGGTAAACTTATCAGTGCAATTAACACATTTTCATTGAACTGAAATTGTTCTTCATTAAAGTTTCCATGATTTAACAATTGTGACGTACTACGTTATAATCAGAAGTTAATTTTTTTGTGACACCTTTTTTCAAACAAAAACTATAAAGTTGCTGTTAAACTCACATCATTCGTATTCTCTCACGACTAGATTGTGCCTGTAAACGTTTTTCATGCAAAATTCGTTAACAATTTGTGTTTGAATAAGTGTGCATTGTTATAAGTTCTACGCACCTGCTGTTCGAGTCGGAATCTTCACTCCCACTCAAGCTACCAGACATACTGTTGTAAGAAACTGCACTCAAGACGATCCACCAGCACTTCCCCGTCGCCTTCCTCCTGCAGATGCGCTCACTCGCCGTCTGTCCGAGGGTCTGGTTGCGTCTTCAACAACAGAGAACTGCACCTTGGCGTTTAGTTTCTTCACCAGCCGCTTCTCCTGAATTAGAGCAACTGCCTGGTGCATGTCCTGTATGGAGGCAGTGACGGATGAGCGTCTAGAATCGGCATCAATTGTTCTGTTGCTGGAGGTGGAGATTACGGATTGCCTTGGGGAGTCACCGGGCGTGGTTAATGAAGATCTGCAGCCACCTCTTGCTTTGCTACGGTGGCGATATGAGCTTAGGGTTGGACTGGCGTTCTTCTCAGCTTTGTCAAGAGCTCGCTGGTTTTTGAGCAGCTCAACGGCATGATGCATCTCGTGTATCGAGGCAAGGGAGGCCCGCCTTAAAGACGCCTCGTAGCTAAGATCATCTCTGGCCGCCATTGTCATTGATATATCATCCTCCTCATCGTCAAAAACCACGTTGTCCATCTGTGGCGGTGGATAAGAACGATAAGCCGGATTTGGAGCACGATACCCACTTGATGTCCGCGGCGGGAAGGACCTCCCAGCACTGCTCATACTGGGGGCATCACCGGCAGACGCTCGTCGATAACGTCCAGCCGAACTACCCCTTCGCTTAGACTTACTGCGTTTACGTATAACCACAGCGTCTGATACCGTGGATAAGCGTCTTGTGTTGAAGTCCTCCATGGAGGGAGTTCCAGAGTCTCTCCTTTGAAGACTGACTACGGAGACACGACGGGGAGATGGTGCACCGTACGATGGTGATAAGGAGAAATCGTTTGAAAACCTCCTGTCGGTGGAGTAATTCTGGCGGGATGATGATTTCGAGTAGTCATCTGAAATAGAAGAGGACAATCTCCTGTCCGTGAAGGAGACTCGTCTTGGTAGATCATAAGACGATGAGTAATCATTCGAGAGGGAAGACGAAGACAATTTCGCTTATCGACAAGACTCAGACTAAGAGATGATGACAACGATCCTCGCCTGCTGTCAGACATCGATGACGAGACACTCTGCAAACTCTCACCCCGGAAGTCGTCACAAACCAAATCTTCTTGTATGGTAGCGAACTCTGACGCCAAAGACACCCGCGAGAGACTCGAATCGCTCCTCTTCATCGGGCGCGGTCGCTGCGGCCCAGGACCCGGGGACTTCGGTGCAGTTGACGGCTTGCTGTCTTTCCTCGTCACGGTGATGCTTTTCCGTCTTCCCCTTTTATAACGTGTCGGTAGGTTATCATCATCCAAGCTATCCGATACACCGCAGCCGATATCTGCGCTCATCTGGCTGAATTTCTCCTTGAAGTCATAGTTAACTAAATCGTGTTCTACACAAGCACCACAGAATCACATCACTCAATTTACATCAGCAGTCGTAGGTTTTCACTTCGGTATTTGTAGTTCCATTGCTATTGATGCTACAGTCTAACAATGTAATTCTCAAAGACATACTCGATATATGAGTTCCCTAAAGTCAAATTTTGTTGGAACTTGCGGACAGTACTTCAGTATCTAAGACAAAATGCAGCGTGGTTGGAAAAGTTAATCGAAGAACCAGTAGAAGAACTAACTCACATCACACAGACCTAATGCAATTAGGCTTTACGCGACTCAGTGTAGCTTACCATAGCGAGTAGGCTTACCGCTGTGGTGCCAACGTGTTGTGCTGGTTGTGGTCACCGTTGTCAAGGAGCAATGAGATGGGTCAATACTTGAAGAAGGGGCTAACTATTGACAGACTTAGAGACAGCGTGGACAAGTATGCTGACAGCTAAAGGCAAACTCGATAATCCCATACATACAAGCACGCTATTATTGTTATTGTTTGGGTGGGGTGCTGGGGGTAAATCGAGCAGTCAACGGCACGGTTACTTTTCTTTCACCTTTAGAGGAAATCGCCTCACTGGAGGAAAACAGGAGATTTGTTCCGTGTTTTGGTCTGTATGAATGTAGGGCTTAAAGAGATGACTTTAAACCTGAATAGACGCTTAGTTTGGGTTGTGTGTGACTTAATTATTTATACCCGCCGCTTGCCTGCAAATTTTGAAGCATTACTGTATGCAGGAAATTAGAAACAAAAATCATGAAGAATTTTGTCATGCTTTTTGTATATTGACTCGGTGATTTCGGCTGCTTTAACACTTTGTTATATCTCATGATTTTAACTATTTATTTTGCTTTGTGAATAGTTCAAACTGTTCAGATGTTGCAACATGGCTCATACTTCCTACCTCCATGTTTGAACACAACCTTGTTTGAATGGGTTACCGTGTGAATGTAAACAAGTTTAAATACATAAATACATAATCAAACAAATAAATTAAGATGACAAAGTACATGGATGTGATTTGTTTGGCTTCTACCTGAACTCAGATTTAATGCTGTATTTGTCTCCAAATTAAATAAGTCCGGTTCTTTGATCCTTCTCCTTAGATCTATGATCCCATATCCCAGTTTCATACTTTCTTGTCAGCAATGACTATCAACCCTAGAAGTAAACAGGTTGTTTTTCCATGTTCCTTGCTCTATGGTTTTTCTAAACCAGCCGCACAATTGTAACAGATTACTTGTATAAGAGATCCAGACTTGTTTCGGTTCAAATAACAGAATGAAATTGACATTCAATACTCTGTACTTCATTTACGATAATAGATGACGCTCACAGTGTCATAAGATATCTTTGATATCTTATGGTTCAAAACTTCCTGGAGTTTATTATTCTATTGATATCCAAGAAGAAACGGAGGGAAAACGACGCCAAGTTTGTTTCAAGGCCAATTGTATTCAATCCAGAACATTGACCCCCTTTGTGTGGGGGCGAATCTGGTTGTATATTGATTTGGGAAACCTTGGCCCACGCTTCTGTAGTCATTGTCAATCAGTTTAACCATCAGACATTTGTTTGTAGGGCGCCATCACTCGAGTTTCCTAGTTCGAGGCGCTCATTGAAGTGAAGATAAATTAAAGACAAAACTGTTTACCGAATTTGTTTTTGGAGCTGACAAGTGCAACGGACTAGAATGTAAGCAGATTTGAAGAGATGCGTCTTATGTGCGGAGTCGAGTGTGCGTAGTTGATAAGGAAAGAGCATTTTTATAGCTTTGGTGCTGCACATGAAGCGAAGCTTTTAAGATTTCACCAGGGACCAGGGGCCCAGTCCAAACATAGTCCTTTCACACGAAGTGCAACTTGTACAATTCCTCAACCATGCTAAAATAAAGCAAGGGACCGCTGCTAAATTGCTGTGAAAAGGGCTTTTATAACAACTGTGCAACCCACTTCCTTGGCTCGTGTCACGCGAGGCAAAGTTCAAGACAATCTCTAATTGTGATGCGATCAAGCTAAATGAGTCGTTTGTCGGTAAATGCATTATTGAATAACAGACCAAAATAGGTCGACAGGGGTCTACATTTCTATACACTTCTTTTCGACTTCCATAACTTTTGAACCAAAGGTGGTATCAACACGGGGTTTTCATATCCTTTAAGCTGAGATTGTACTTCTTTCAAATAGATAAAAAAAAAAAAAATTGACAAGGGTCGACAAAAGACTCATTTAGCTTGATCGCATCACAATTGGAAATAACATTTTCATTTTCTTTTCCACTTTATAGCTGTCTTGTCTTGGGTCGGTAATAAAAGATACTGTTTAAAATATCTCAATTGTGCTTCCGAATTTTTCCATTTTGTACAGTGGAGTAAGTTGCTGTAAGATTTGCGTTTTGTGAAAAGACCCTTTCAGTTGTAAGCTCATGTGGAAAAACAAACACGGCTAAAATAATGCTTTACGCTTTTTCAGAATGTTTTATTTTGTTCGGTATGTCAGTGTCTTCCAAAATATTATTATTTTATTTTATCCTTAGAAAGAAACAAAAACAATAGTAAAAAACAACGAAAGGGAACATTTTTGCCTGCTGTTTTAAATCTTGAAAAAACAAGTGTCATTTCAAGTAAAAAACTTTACTAAAATTAATCAACTTTACTGTTCCACCTCTGGCTCATGTCGCACTGAGTGACCCTCAACTAAATAAAGAGTTCCACAACAAAAAATTGTCACCGTTCTTTAAAATGGTTTTGTAAGTTGTGAGTGGACTTATTATACTAGTGTTCAGCCCAAACACCGAGGTTCATCTTTCGGGATAGCGGAGATGTCCCGACAGCTCACCCGGAGGTTAGAGAAGTTGTCCAGGCGACCCGTTTGGCTGGGATAGAGGTAGTGTTTGCTGTACTCTACGAAACGATTTGCAGGGATTCAAACTCCTAAAAATTCAAGAGCACGATATTAGATTATTTATTTGTGAAGCTTAAATCTGTACATCATGATCGAGCAAAAGACTGAAGTGAATATTGTTTTGTAGACGAAAATGTTTGAATGAAGACCCAGCAAACTATCCCACAAGGAGCAAAGTTTACCTCAACTTTACATCACGGTCAGTCAGGTTGGCTCAGTGATTTCTTCCCTGTCTTTCACCTCGGTAGACCCCGGTTCGACTCCCGGACTGGAGCCTTGCATGTGGATTGGGTTTTCAGTCCCTACCTGACTGTGTAGGCTTTCCCTCTTTAGGGTTTTCCTCCCACGTCTAAAACTGAAATGTCTTCATTGTCTTTTTTTACAAAAGTTGGTGTGATGTTTTCATTAGGATGCTTTGCCGACTATGTAATTCAGATTCATCAGATTCAGGTAAAATAATGTCACCACAACATAGAAAAAAGTCGAATCGAGCACATTTACATGGGCATGAGTCAATGCTTGGCAAAAAACAAACTACAAGCCAAAACGCCCGAAGTCTACACTTAAGTTATAACTGGTTCGCTGCTAATTTTGCAACATCCTCAGACCGAGTACGAACTGGCGGCTATGGCTAGGGCTGGATCACCACGTCAGCAGCCGCAGCCACAACCGCGTATTCGGTATTCTAAACAGACTTACTGGCAGCGCGATTTCTCATCAGCTTGCAGGAATGGAAACGGCTGAATCTCCGGCAAGTCGTCCACATTGTCAC
Organism: Pycnopodia helianthoides; assembly: GCA_032158295.1. Lineage (NCBI taxonomy): Eukaryota > Metazoa > Echinodermata > Asteroidea > Forcipulatida > Asteriidae > Pycnopodia > Pycnopodia helianthoides. The sequence goes on from CM063260.1 coordinate 442,763, forward strand.
ATAGAACCCGTGCCAAACTCGACCTCCTGATCTCATCTTGTTGGGCTGCGAAATAAGACAACACTTTATTAATAGCAAACAGAAAATAGGACCTATCTGGAATCTGTATATCTGACTTTAAAATAGCACTTCTAACTTGAAGAAGAAGAAAAAAAACGACAGAAGCTCACACCATCATAGTTTAGACCCAAGCAATAAGTGACGTCACCAGCGGGAGCTCCATGCCCCGATATGAGATAGAAAAAATGCACAAATGAGTGATTTGATAGATCACAATCTCCACAAATTAGGTCTTTGCCCCTGTTCAATATTTCCAGTCACACCACTGCCAAGCCTCAGCATCAAGATCCTTGAGAATCAAATGGTCCTGGCCTGGTCAACACCAGCAATTCTGGTCATGCATTGTATGGAGTTATTCCATCCAAATGAAATAGATCGAACCTCACCATCGGTTAGGGCTTGCTGTTCCACTTTTATTCTCGTACCAGAAACGATCACCGTACTTGAGGGAGCGGAACTGCTTGCCGATCAGACACGCTAGAGTCGGTCCAACAAGAGCTCCTGGCATTGGAGGCTCGGAGAAGAAACCGACGAATGGATCAATGTCACGGACGGTACTGCAATGCATTTCAGAAGAGCGGATAAGATACGGTTTTAATATCACGAAAGTCACAACTAGATCGGGTACGCCATCACTTAAGGATTATAGCTGATGAGATAATTATTTGAAATGACCAAATTCCGTGGCCGAGCGGTTACGTGCATCGGACTTAAGTTCTGGTGGCTAAGTCATCAGGGTGTGGGTTTGAATCCCGGTCATGACACTTGTGTCCTTGTGCAAGACACTTGACTATAATTGCTTCTTACCACCTAGGGGTAAATGGGTACCTGCGAGGGCAGAGATGGTGCTTGTGATTGATTTAGCTATACATGTACTGTGCGCTACTACATACTTGGCAGCATGTACATGCTGTATACTTCCCTGAGCTGAGATGGTTTAATGAATTAAATAAAATGGCCCAATGACCAGAGGTAATGATGTTACAATCGCAATGATCACTCTTTGGAATAGCGCTATGTTAGAGCCAATGTTATTACTATTATTATATCAAAAATTATAATGTTTTTTTAAGGCGGACTCGAAGTTAATTACCTGTAAATCGTCTTCAGGCTTTGAGCCGTCTTGTCCCCTACGACTCTGGCCAGCTCTTGCCAACTACGTACCGAACTGAGACCACATACTTGCTCCCTAAACACTTGGTATCCAGGCAGACCATGATCGCGTCCTCTTTGGATGTTAAGTGCAACCAAATCGAGCCCAAACCTTCATGGGTGAAATATAGATTTAAATCTATCATTACAAAAGATGTGTCAATTTTTGAGGAGCTAAGTCGATTAACAACATCTTGAATGTGTACATGTGTTAGCTGTCAACTGCTTGTATTTTACCAAGTAATAAATCACATGGAAATACAGAGGGTCCTGTTATCAGTCGTCGAAACAAGCTTAAATGAGATTCTGCCGGTGTTTTGCTGTTTTGTTCTATGCATCTGAATTGTTCAAATTTATTCAAAAGCCCTCACGAGAATCTCATCTGTTTCTTACCCCTTTTCCGGGTCTTCAAATAGATGTTCAGTAAGTGCAGTGAGAATGCTCCATCTACGATGTTAAGAGGTTGTACAAGCATCCCTCTGAGGATCGACCCAACTCCTCCTTCATTAACATTGTACACGTGGGTCGCATTGAAGAAAGCCTCCTTCGTCTTGATATCGCTGAAGACTCTCTGGAACTCCTTATCTACTCTCCAGATGGTGGTCGGTATCTGGCTGTGACCCAGTCGAAACACTGCCGTTGCGAACCCGTTCCGGATCGTTGCATCAACCCGGTTGCGGTACCAATATGCATCTAAGTCCACCCGGTTCACGTCCAACCTGTACCTCCTCATAAACCTTTGGCCAATCAGGAGCGGCAGGTACTCATTGTACACAATGTGCTGCCACTCAGCACCGACGATCTTCCGTGTTTCGTCGAACACCCTATCCCCGTCCCACTGGGGATTCACACCCGAAAGCTCCCGGGCGATGCGGTTGTGCTCTCGCAGCCACACTGTATGGAGCGAGGTGAGGCCAACTTGCTCAGCCGCTCTGTTGTCCCCAGCCAGACCGCACGAGACCTGGCCGTCCCGTCCAGCGCAGCTTCGATATTATTGTCGGGTGGGAGGAGTCCTTTCCCCCCGGGGACGGGATTGGGTGTGACACGCAGAAGACCCTGGGGATCTAAACAAGAACACAGTCACACCTTGTTTATTTTGTGAACACCAAAGTAGGTGCACGGTCTTTAACAAGTTACAGAAGATGAGCAGAGTGTGTGAGAGTTCTGAAACACAGCTCTAATTTCATAGTAGGGGCTGTGGGGTTTTCTTGTGCGAATCGTATAGACAGTTCAGGTCCTGAAGGATAGAGACGGGTATTGTGGACAGGTGGAACGAAGGGTTTCTTTCATTAATAAAGACACTCTGGCCCTTTTCAAAACCACGGCCTTTGGCTTCGGCTCCGGCTTGATCTCATCCACCTGTTTGAAGCCCCGGACCGAACGCACGGATAAGCCAGAACCCAAATTAAGGCCGTGGTTTCGAAAAGGGTCACATGGAAGAGTTGTGAGAATGTACTCAAAAGGCTGAAAGGGAACCGCGTCCCTCAACGATACCGCTTTAAATAGGGGCCCTACCTCCAGTTTTCCTGAGGCTCTTCACAGTCGTAAGACTCGATCCATAGATGAATGAAGCGTCTAGGTACGTAGTGATGACGTTGGGTTGGTCGTACGCCCATGGCTGGTACCCGCGTAGTGACGGCGCCGCGACGGACCGCACGAACTCGATGCAGTCCTGATCTTGGAATACAGGGTCTCCCTCGCGATTGGAATCGGCAAACAGATGTCAGATGTCTGGCATCCTGAACATGTATCTGAAACAGTCAAAACGTGTGAAGTTGGCTTGTGGAGTTGTGGTATCTTGCTGTATAGCTGCCGTATTATCATCATGTGGACCCTGGCATGAATCATCCCCGGCCGGTCCCGGCCTCGCACTGGAATTGGGTTTTCCCCATTTACCTAATTACGCAGGCAACGGAGTTTCCTTTTTTTTTAAAGGGTTTTTTCCCCACTTCATCTTAAAGGCAGTGGATACTTTTGGCAAATACTCAAGAAATACATTACCAAAAAAATCACTGGTAAGGAGCTCATGAGAGCTGCGTATAGTATAACAATTTATGAGAAACGACTCCCATTGAAGTAAAATGTAGTTTTTGAGAAAGAGGTAATTTCTCATTAAAATATTTGATTAAAGCTGCTCTAGAATGGCAAAGGTCGTAGGTTCGAATCCCACCTGAGTAATATGCCTTTGGTGGGTTTTTTTCACAGAACTCGGGGAAGTACTGAGTACACAGTGTTTACACACATCGATGAAGGGTAAAACCAAATAATAAAATTCATTCTTAACAAAGAGAAATTAAAGTGAGGGTACTTCAGGTAGCTGAGATTGTCTTGCTACTCACCAGATTCTACAGGCACCTGGTCAGTGTCATGGATTAGAAGCTGGCCAAAATGAACCATGAGGGCGGCATAACCATTGGCAATCAGCTCACTGTCCTCTGTGACGTGCCTGGAGATCGCTCTTGCACTGGGTAGGTCTCGCCCTGTGGTTGACTTTCGCGGAGTTTTTTTGCCTGGGAAATAATATGTCCATTCAAAATGTTATCAAAACACAAAGTTGACCTTTCAACTTTTGCACAGGGGATCATTATGTAATTCCTCACCATCACTGTAGGCGGACAGGGCGAATCGTCTCAACGGGAGATTAACCATCCCCCATTCGGGTCGAAGTTGATTGTTGCAGCTGCCGTCGAAGGTCCGGTACCGACTCGTTGTGTCGTCACAGGTGACTCCGCCATAGACTAGCTCAAGTCGTTGAAGTATTCTGCTTATTAGTGTGTTCGCCGTTTCTGGGTCGAGGCTAAGATGCATGCAAACTTAAGTTAGAAGATTTGATCGTGGGAACTCATCAAAAAAGAGGCTTGATCTAGTTTAAGCTTCTGGAAAGCTAGTTGTCAGTGTTATCTTAGTAGTATCACGTGTGTCTGTTGGTTTTCCACAGTGTGAACCACATTACAATTTGTGTAAGTTAATCGTGAAAGCCCATGTTTTCTCTGTTTTAGAACATCGAGTTTGGGTCTTGGCGCAAGTTCAAAACTGCTTGATGCATTTCTCAAAAGGAAGCTAGCATGTCAGGCAAAAAACAATTTCAAGAGAAGCTGGCGTGGCCATCTGTATACCGTGTAAGTTGATTTGCAAATATGCATATGTTTTCTTCAATCTTACCGATAGGTTGTGCACACTCTTTAATTAAACACGACGAGGCTTATTGACACAACAAGGGGAAAATGATTAGTTAGGCCTACTCATGAATAAATTCTGCTTGGTCACTCGCAAGAAATCGCAGCAATCTTTTGCGGCCAATCGAAGAGACGATGACACTTCGGAATTGTCTCAAGACGTCAAGAGGATACCTCGTAAATGACTCATCGCCATCAACTCTAGCTAGAGAAAAAATAATAATAATATTGATATATTATGTATTTACAATATGTTTGTGCTGTTTTAAGTTGGGAAGACTGACAATTTTTTGTTTAATGCATGTCACAGGCAGACAGACAAAATATATAACACACAGTCTACATCTTGCGACAAACAACAACCGACAAAACCAACAATAAATCAACGCTAAGATAACTCACGTCAACTCTTTCTTAATAATCTTCAAAATCTTAGAGTTTTATTATACACTGCACAACAAAAGAAGGTCAAGTTATTGGTTGTGAAACGTGACTCGTTTGTATATCTGGGGTAGGATGGGGAGGGGTGGGCTTGGTTGTTGAAAAAAGGGGTCGACGGGGGTTGCGTAGATCATACGTATATACCTAGCTTTTATTCAAGGCACTCGCGGCTGCCCAGATGGGGTACATCACAAACTGAGCCACCAAGCTATTACACGAAATACGACCAATTCGTGGTAGCAGTGGTCGCGCTGATTGTGTTGTATGCATCTAAGTAGCAGTGAGCGCATTATCTAAAGGCTAACGAACACCCCAAAATGGAGTGGGAAATTTAAGATGAAGAAACAGAAATGGAGACAGGATAAATTGTTTATTAGGTAATAATATAGCTCGTATACAAACCGGCTGAAAGGACAAGCGTTGGTGTCAGATCCAGGCGTGTCCAGTCACTGCTGTCTAATAATAGATCTTCAAGGTGACCAAGCAACTCTGTATCATTGGTTGATGCATAGCATGACGTCACCAGTAACATGGCCAATAGGAGCATCCTGTTTTGATCGAGGCATAGGACACAATTAACAAAGATACCATGTGTGTCACCAACTGCCTTTCATGCATAACGCCAATAATGAGAAAGGTTCACGTTTTCCCTTCTTAACTTGAAGAGGGGACATGACTTTTCAGAAACATCTCCCGTCTTCCCATTTTCTAATTTGTGTTGTAGGCCTACACAATACGGACTTGTCAGCTTACGCGATACTTTGGTCCATTTTATTATCTTCTTTCTGGATCATTAATAGCTTTTAGATTTTACGCGCATGGTATTTGGAACCTGGAAAAGGTAGGAACATTTCGGCTGACCTACTTGTATATGTGATACGGAGTTCCCGGGAGGCCAAGTTGCCCTGGTCTTGGTCTTGTTGCCCCTTCAAAAGTGTCCTATTGATAACATTTTGCAATGAAATTGCCCTATGCAAAATTTTTTAAATGGCCTTGCCCTCTCAAAGGTGAAATTACAGTCCAGACATATCACGGGATAAATTTTTGTAAAGACTTTTTAGGGCTAATACATAACAGTTTTGCTGATTTTCTGAGGGTAACAAAGTCTAAAGTCAGACTAATAAAGTAGGAGAATCATCATGCCTGGTTTTAAAAACAGAAAGAAACAATAATTGTTTTACTTACATGTTTCCCCCAACTTTGTTAACGAATGATGTTCTCGTGGTTTCCGTAATGTAGTCTTTCGATGAAGTAAGAATCTCTGTAACTTGAACCGACAATGAAACCCACACCCCAATCTCCTCTCACAGTTCTGATGACGTAGCACCAACACGTGATCTCAGTCACCCATTAAGGTCGCTAGGATTTAAACAGCATTGAAAGACACGTGTATTTTTTATACGCACCTTATGGTTAGCTGTCCTGCGCCATATGGAACCCTCTACGTGAGTTTTCCTTGCACAAAAGAACAATTGTTGAGTCTCATTTTTAGGCCGTTAATGGTACTTCCACGGAGGTCAAAATAATAATCGTTCTGCCACTTTTATGGCGCAACAAAAAAGGTAAAGTGGGCCGCACTGTTAATTTTAAGAGGTTGATTTTTTCTCTACGCCGAACGATCGCATGGTGCAGATTATCGATACAAAGCGCGGTTCAAAATTCGATTTATTATCAATATTATTTTAAATACTTTTTATTTGTTAATTCGTCCTCAAATTACACGTATTTATGATTAAACCTGCCTTAAAATAAACGCAAACATAAACTTTTTTTGTATTTCTATTAGAAATTCGTTTTTATTGTACAACTATCACAATAACGACTGTACAAAAATACCATACTTGACGAGTGAAAATGTAGATTTCAAATATTGCGGGCGACTTGGAGCAAAACAAGGACTGCTACCGTGTGGGTTTTTTATAAAGTGTTTTTTGAAAATCATTATTGAAAAATTGAGGTACAGTGGAGGTGCAAGATAATGATCATCAAAATATAAGAATTAAGAACATTTTGGGGATATACCTCAATGAGACCTGCCCCTTTTCCCTTCAAGCCTCGTTTTGGTTACACTGGTATGAACAGGTGAATAAATAACAAGATGGCTTCACAATGAACAAGTCCTATATACAGGCATGCAACTGTAACTTCACCAAAAAAGAGGAAATTACAAAATTTCAATGATTTTTTAATTTTGAATGGTAAAACTGAGAATAAAATGAGGAAATCAGCTGATCCGAGGAAAAGTTGCATGCCTGTATATATTTTCGCTCGGCCCCAGCGGCCTATCCAGGACCGCTGGGATGGGCTAATCAGCTTGCACAGATTCTTGTTCAGGAAGTACGTCATGCGTGCAGTGCTTGCAGTGTGAGTGTGATGCATGATGGGACTGAGCATGGGACTGACCATTAACGTTAACGATACGTTTGCCCATCCCAGCGCCTTTGGTTTTAAGGCAAGGCGCTGGGGACGAGCGAAGTATATATTGACCCAATTCACCTGACGTCATCCAACAGTAATTCTTGCTTGCGCCATTTTTAGGCGATGCTCACCATGGGCTTTTTTCCGCCCAAATCGAGGTTTGGAAAAAAGCCCCATATCTTTACATAGAATTTCCCCCCCCCCAAATGGTGACGTCACTGCACAGAGCAATGCTCCTTGTTCTATGGTCAATCTATAGAGGTTTATAGACCTTTCTTTTGCAACGTCACAGCCGCGACCTATGCCAACCAATGGGCGGCCTTCACTGCAAAAAATACAAACGTTTTCTTATTTGACCAATAATGCTATCAATTTAATACCCATGTTACTGATAAATAAATTTGACTATCCAAAACAAAAGGTAAACTTACACTTCATAAAAAGTTGTAATGTTTACTAAAAATAGCAAATTTTTGCCAAGCCAGTGTTATATATTTTTAGCTAATAAAAAATAATAATACTCAAGGCCTTCCATACAAAATGGTGGTTACTCTTTGTAAACAAAAGAAAGGTCTATAAACTTCAAGTGACAGACTGATGTCCAACAAACACCAATAAATCTTACAAGACATAAACAAATCATTTTATGTAGTTCCAAGAATGGGCACATTCCCGGGAACTGTGGATTGGCCCAGTAAAAGTCTGCTGCCAGCTAGTGTCCCCAAAAGTCTGCCACAGTCTGCTGCTGTGGCCCGAACATTTGATTTCACACTTAATGGTAGAGGCTTGTGTATAATGCCAGATACCAGCCTTTAGAACCTGGCACTAAACTGCCGGATGTACCTCTAACCTTGCATGCCATACTACTGTTTGTATTGTTACACACACAAGCAAGTGTGTAATGAATGACCTCCAATCTTGGACCCCCTTTGTTCAACTCTTTGTCCTGACAAACGTGGATCCCATTGTTTTCCTTTGTGACAGCAGTATTGGACCTGTTGTCCCTTTAGGTCCTTGGTTTGAGTATAAACTCATATACACACATGTAGTTTCACTATCAGAGAAGTCATTGCATGTATGTCTATCAAATGAAACCATTGCGTTTGTAGACCAGTACCCGTCTGTATCCTAGCAGATAAAGACAGGGGACCAGTCTAAGGCTGCTGCTCCCATGCACATGTACAAACATACAGTACACCCCTTACATATGACGCCACACTCTCAAACAGCGCCCTCACTGAGGCAAAAAGAGGCAGATCATTGGACGATAGCTGCTCTTGGTGCGTAAAAAAAATGTGTGTGTGACCTCAACATACCAGCAGCGTTGGGCGTTATGCAAGGGGTCTATACAACACCGGTGACTGCTCCATGTTCAGACATCCCTATGTTCAGACACTAGGAGTGTCGGAACATAGGGGTGTCGGAAAATAGGTATGTATAAGCTGTAACACCCACGCGCCATACTCTACTCTTTCCCTCAATGCAATGTATAAGACAACACGCAGAGGTTCTTCAGCACAAAACAAAAAATATAACACAAATACAAATGGCATACAAAATAGCTTGAAGAATTTTACAAATTCACATAATACAGGTAGGCCAGTATTTATACAAACAATTTGAACAGTCCTGAACAAGATCGTTAAATTCACATTTGCTTCTCATGATTAGCTATAATTGTATTTACATCTTTACCTAATTAACAAATAATAATAAACCACAAGGGAAACTGACTGGATAAGTTTTAAATGATTTGGGGTTGAACAAAGAAAAATTGACTAGAGCAGGATTGGTTCAAATCCGGCTCTAGTCAATTTTTCTTTGTTGAACCCCAAATCACTTAATAAACAAATCTACAAAAACGAAAATGAACAACTGTTAACTTTAGCAAATGACATCTTGATGGCTGGAGCAGGCAGAGTGGTCTATTGTCTTATAGCATTACAAATCCAACAGCACAATAAGCGCCAATAACAGGAGGAAAAGGAGACAATGAAGAAATATTCAGTTTTAGATGTGGGAGGAAAACCCTAATGGAGAAAATACACCCAATCAGGTAGGGACTCAGAACCCAATCTACATACGCGCTCCGGTCTGAGGAGGGATTCAAACTGGTGTCCATAGAGGTGAAAGGCAAGGGAAAGAAACCACTGAGCCAACCTGTTCCTGTTTGGAACTCAAGTTCTGGTGTTTGAGGGGGTGGATAAAGGGGGGGGGACGTTTTAATATAATAAAACCCAAGTTTTGTGCAGACTTTTTTGTTGTTGCATAAATATGAAGAAGAGTAAAAAGTACTAATTTACTTTTTTAGAGCAGGCTTGATACTTTATAGAGGTTATGAGGCATTGGAGACAATGCGTCTAGGTCCCTGATCATTGTCTTCATGCTCTTTGAATTACCCCGATATAATTTACAGTTTCCCTCAAAGAGGTGCTCTTTAGTTACCTAGAAAAAAATGCCTCGTCTTTCTTTGAACGAAACGTCGGGCCTGCAGGAAAATGAAATGCTAAGAGAATGGACTCTGTTTGTGTAATAACAAAAGACTATCATCATTGGCATTGGTTGTAACACCCCCCCCCCAACCCTAGCTTAAGGAGCAGGTTTATACAGTATTTATAATAGTCACTGTGAGTCCTCATCGGCGGCCAGTTCTCTGCCTGTTTTGTCGAGTCAATCTGCTGGTCCGTCTCTGGGTTGATGAGGACGGCGATTGTCCGAGGTTGAAACCTTTGGGGTTTGTTGGAGTTCCCGCTCCGAATGCAGGAGCTGCTGAAGGGGCAGGAGTGCCGAACCCTCCACCTCCACCTGGAGTTAATCAAACAACAAGTAAACAGTTATCACAGGAACAGTCATGGCAGTCTTATCCAGGGGTATCAATGGATACCTGGCGAGTGTAGAGGTTGAGGTTGTGTTTGGAAAAGCCTTTGGAGTGCCATGCCGGCCCAGGGCTGTATACTCCCCAGGAAACTGAGCAAGATTTACAGGGATGTAATTGGCCCAATGACCAGGGTACTAATGTACTAAAACTACATTGATATATTGTTGTAAATGCGCTATTTATGAACTAGTTATTATAATTATTATCCAAGTCCAAACATATCAAGTATTGGAGGACAGGGTTCTCCCCAGGCTTTTTTCAAAACAGTGGGGCATTCTGGACCTAAATTTTGAAAGTTTGACCAAAGCACACTGAATTGAATCAAAAGGTCTTTAAAATGTTTTCTACTTGGTGTTAATCTTGGTATTAAAAGCCCTAAACTGTGCAATCTGGAGTATTCTAATTTGTGTGAAATTAGTATTTAAAGAAAAAGAAAAAAGAAATATCTTTTCGCATATCGGCCCGATACGCTAGCTTGTGCATGGGGAAACAATGGAGGATTTTGGCGGATTTAGGATTGTCTCTAGCCAAAAAAACCAGGAGGCTTTGGCTTAAGTGGAAAAAAAGGTACTTACCAGCACCAAAGTTAAATGATGTTGGTCTGCTCGGTGTGGCAAAACCACCCACTGGGTCCATGGGTTGGCTGGCCTGTTGGCTGGTCTGACCAAACTTGAATAGCCCCCCACTGGCTGGCTGCGATGCAACCGGCTGGCTGGTTCCGGCTCCTGCAAGGTGAATGGATATATATTGCAATGGTTACTGTTCAACAACAAAAACAAAGTTCTGTGGGAGAAGAGTCAACAGGTGACTTGAGAGCAGGCCTTGCGCTTTAAGCTTTTTGGAAAGTAGCTCACTGGGCCGGTAAACTGTCTGTTTTTTACTTGCCCCTAAGAAGTTTTAGTAGCCCAGATTGATAACATGTATTGTCATAAATGTATCTTTTTGATGTGTTGATGGTGGCAATCCCAATCATTGATGTTTATTTCTAGTTTTGCAAGAACATCATCATCGTCACACACAAGACAAGACTTTCTCTTTGTTCATCCCTTACCATCCCAATCTCTTCTGTATATCCTCTTTGCCAAAATGAAGAATTCAGAAGGACTAAGGGCTGTAAGCCCAAATAACTATTGCTGATCACTGGGTGAGGCATTCCAATCTTATCTAAGTCCAAACAGTTTGGTGTGGAGCGACATACATTAGGAGGAAAGATATTGGAGGATTGAGGTCACATATTGGCAAAAATACCAACGAAGTAAAGATAACGTCACTCCTAAGACCATTTTGGTCTTTGAATTGACCTTGTGCTGTTATTCAGAAGGGACGACGAAATTACTTCATGAACAAAATCTTGAATGAAACTGGTACTTACCAAAAGCGAATCCAGAGCTGGAAGTTGCTTGAGAAGGGATGGGTGCACCGAAGGTTAAAGCCCCTGCACTTGGAGCAGCTGTGGAAGACTGACTTCCGAACACATTTTGAGCGGGAGCTGTACTACCAAAGGTATTGGATTGCTGAGATGCAGATCCAAAGGGAGCAGTGTGGGAGGACTGCAGGCCAACCATTCCTGTTGTGCTTGCGGCACCTGGTTGAAACGGAGAGGCCACAGCAGCAGGGGTTGCACCTGCTCCGAATATAGGCCCAGTACTTGCTGCAGGCTTTGGGTTGAACGTAAAACCACCACTACTGGCTGCGGCACGCTGGGTTGCAGGGACTGCTGGGTTGCCGCCAGGCTGAAAAGATGAATTGCTTGGCTGTTGCGTTGGTGCAGCGAAGGCTGGCTTGAACTGAACTTGATTTGTGCCACCCATGTCTACCCCTGGATTTCCAAAAGTGGATACAGAGGCCTGAGCTGGTTTAGAGTTCACCGACTGACCAAAAGCTGGGTTAAAACTCGGTTTGGTGGTAGCAGGTCTGGCTGCACCAAATATGGAGTTTCCAGCACCTGATGACATTTGAGTGGTTTGGCCAGTCATAGTGCCAGCTAATCCCCCGAGGGTGCCTGTATTGCTGGTGGAGTGAGTGGCCCCACCAAATTGGAACGGAGCACTCTGCTGTGCTACACTGCTCCGTGCAGATGGTGCAGATGATCCAAGAGAGGAAGCCGTGGTTGCTTTTGTGGATGGAAATTGCAATCCAGTTGTTGACGGGGCACTACTTTGAGGGAGTTGGAAAGGTGGCTGGGTGTTGCTCGGGGCAGCCTGGGCTGACGATACAAACAAGGACCTGGACATAGGGTTGCTGGTGGCTGCTGGTGGTTTAACCACTGAAGCACCAAACGGAACTCCAAAACCTGATGTTGCTTGCGTCCCAACAGGGGATGCAGTTTGTGTTACCGGCGAACTTGCAGTGACCTGAGAAAAGAGCAATGAATTTATGCTTTTGTTCTGGAGCAGTCCCGATGCTGTGGATGCAGGTTGTAGACTACCTTGAGGTGTGGTGACAGTAGACGTCTGTGGCTGTGTTAAGAAGCCCGACAGCCCACTTGTAGGGGTTCCCCGAGTCAACATTCCACTGTCCGATGGCCTTAATAAGGAATTAAGACCTTGTCCTGCTGGAGTTGTAGTGGTTGACTTCCCGACTAACTGACCAAGTTCTGTACCAGCTAGCAATTCCTTCAAAGCAGAATCTTTCTTAGGTGCTACCGATGCAATTGACTTCCCACCGGTAGTCCGTCCGGACGGTGCAGCGGAGATGATTCCAGATGAGGGATTGGCTTTACCAGTCTCTGTAACTCCAAGCACTGATGAGGATGCGGGGAAACTAGAAGTAGTTCCAGCCTGTTTTTGAAGGTCAGCCGTAAAGAAACCACTACCAAAAGACGTTTTGGACACACCGAGGGGAGCACTACTAGTAGCATTGGACGGCTGTTTACCTGCGACTGTGCTCTGAATTTGTGTCGGTTTGCCGCTAACAGTAGCTCCGCTATTGACGCTACTTGGGCTGTTGACACTATTTGGGCCCGAAAGCAGCAGGCCTTCTTTGGGGAGCGAGGAGACCGGCAAGGTTTTCATTTGGCTGAGTTTGAGCATCTCAGTAGAAGAAATGGATGAGGGAGCAACCGTGCCACCTGAGATCCCAGGGTTCTCTGACCCTAAAGCTGTTGTGGGGACTTCTTGTTCATCTGTGAAAATAAAAAGATAAAGCTTTTTTAACAATCGAGTCTATATTTAACCAGAGAAATCAGCGTTCTCCCTTGAAGAGGGGCTCCATGGTCCTAATGAGGACTCTATCTATTGGAAAATGAGTGGATCTCAAAACTGAATTTTGACCTTGGAGCCCCTCTTTAACAGTGGGCCGCTGGCCAAATGCTGGTTAAAACACCGAGGACCAGCCAAACCTTTCTCCACAAGGTCCGACTAGATAGTGTTGGAGAGTGCCCATCTTAATAATGTAATAAGAAACATGGAGAAGTGAGAAACCAGGCTTGCTGATCCCAATAGCTTAGTCAAGGAAAAAGCTTACGGCAAACCCTGCAAATAAGAGGGTTACATATGCCTTTTTGCGACAGTAAAATTTGTTACTTTTATGCTCTCCTGGGCATCCCACTGTTGTTTAACGTAAGTTTTCGTATATTTTTAATGTTTGTACATGCACTTGTGAACGTTTTGCCTGAATAAGTATAATTATTATTATTATTATAACAGGTGTCCAGATGTAATCTGAAACGAAGTGAATTTTAGTCGAAACTTTTAACATGTATTAACACCAACTCTCTGGAAGACAAAAGGCATCGCATCTCAGGTGCACCTGCTTTAAACAGAGGGTTGTAATCCGAGAGATGGAATCTGTTTTGAGGGGGGAGCCTTACTTTGTGGCTTATCTCTGTCCTCATCCTTCTGCAGTGAGGCAAGGATGTAGTTCACTCGCTGCTCAGTTAAGTGTCGATCTTCCTGGAGATCTGCTGCCGTGTACTCCCCAGGCGAGCCAGACTTCTGAGATGGGAAAAAAAGCACACCAAAAAAAAAGAGTTTTGAGCTAAGAACACAAATTTGTTTTGCGCTTGGTGTTTTATGGGTACACAAAAACCACGGACTGGGTTCTTCCCTTAAAAAATAAAAAAAACATACCCAGGGTCGGCCGTATTTTTAGGTTCAGTCAGGTTATGCCAACTAAACTTTTTTTAAATTTTGTTGGCCTTATATTGATTTGAGTGGTAGAAAAAACAAGATGACGGTAGATAATAAAGGTAAATTTACCTTGGGCATAGAATGTCTCTGCTTGCCAAGTTTGGGTGTTTTCAATCTGGATGTTAACAGATTCTTGGCCCGTTCTTTGGACGGAGTGGCGTCTTTAGCGTTCTTCGGATCTTCGGTGGCGTCTGGCATTTCTGAATCAGGGTTTCCAATCTTCTCTGTCGTATTTGTCCTTCCGGCCGCGGCCAGTCTGTGTTGAGGAGTGGATTGTAAGATGTCATCTCTGCTCGTTGCCTCGCCTCTTTGGGGACTGCCAGGCGGTTGCCACGGTTTCTTAGTAGGAGAATCTTCCGGCATTGGAGGCTGGCTCATCAATCTTTTTCTCATCGTTAACTGCAACACAATTAAAACAAAATGTACCTTTTTTTAATAAAAGAATGGAGGCCTGTTGTTAATTCATCAGTCATCTAGAACTTGTTTAAATCACACAAAGGGTACTTTTTTTTCATAGTAAACAAATAATAGATGCATGTGAGTGCATTGTCACAGAATATAATCATGAGGTGAAATTTGGGGCCTTAAAACCCAAACCACATGCAAGGCTCAAGTCCAAAGCGGGATTCGAACCAGGGTCCACAGAGGCGAAATGCCTGTATGGTGGATATAATACTGGCTCTAAATACGGTAGGTATTTCATACTACCAATTTATTCTCCCACATCTTTCTTATCAGTGTCGTGGCCGAGCAGATAAGAACACCGGATTCAAGCTCTGATGTTTCTGTTCAGCAGAGTGTGGGTTCGAGTCCCAGTCATGACACTTGTGTCCTTAAGCAAGACACTTAACCATTATTGCTTCGTCCTTCGGATGGGACGTAAAGCCGTTGGTCCCGTGTGTTGTGTAATGCACGTAAAAGAACCCAGTGCACTTATCGAAAAGAGAATGGTTCGCCCCGGTGTTCCTGGTTTGATTGGCTGCATATTGCGCCACATCACCTTGTAAACCATTACATTGTGCTATGTAAAGGAACAGGTCTAATACTTCAAAATGTAGCTCCACATATATACCTTGCAGGAAAATACTGACTGTTGAAGCGCCTTGAGCGTCACTGAGTGACGGATATGAGCGCTATATAGGAAGCCATTATTATTATTATTATTATTAAAGTACAGGTATTGCATTCCCGTATTGCTGCAGGATGTTGATGGGTTAGGTTGGGTCACGAACATGATACCTTGGGGCTCAAAGTTTATACTTCACACTTCACATCAAGATTACTAATTAATTTCTCCCTTACTTTTGAAATGGTTGCTCTTCGGCTGGAACTGAAGGAGCTGTCGATTGCATTCCTTGGGGTGTGAGACTGCACCCCTCTCATTACTGACTTGAAGGGGGCCCTTCTTGCTACCCCTGTACTACCCTCTGGTGAGCTGTCCGACTGTTGGTTACCGTTGATCATGGAGTAGTTGGACGAATCTGCTATGCTTGGAGTTCTGCTCCTTGATCCGTTCTCAAGACGCCTGCGGGTAAACAAATGTTTATTTCAAAATTTTAAAAAATAAAACAAAATGGCATGTCATGGTCGAGTGGTATGTGGCAAAATCTTTGGGGTGTAGGTTCAAATCCCAATCATGACACTTGTGTCCTTGAGCGAGACACCTGAATGGCTATAAATTGGTACCTGTGAGGGCAGATATGGTTCTTGTGATTGATTCAGATTGATGCGCTACATACTTGGCAGCACAAGCTGTATACTTCCTAGAGAGCTGAGATGGTTTAAGGAACAAAATAAATGGCCAAGTGACCGCATTATAATGTTGATGCACCATGAGTGTTAGAATTGGCGGATGCCAGCGCTGTATATATTGTTTTGTTATTAAATTGTTAAAAATTGTAAAGTAAATGTCTATCAACTGTAACACAGCTTGGGCTTATTTCACACAAACAAAAATAAAAATAAATTCTGTTGAGTTTTTGCAAATTGTGCAGCTCTTACTTTCACACTAAAAAAAAAGAAATTGCACCCAAAGAACACTCTTCAGATTTTCCAAGCCCGGTCGATGATTGGGAAACCCCACCTGCGTTTAGCACCGACTCCAGCTGACGAAGCTACACTACTTGCATCATCCGGCTCTTCTGTATTGATCCTCTTGCGCTTCTCTTTCAATGCTGCTATGACTGCATCCCTATGGAGAGGGTTGGGACTCCCACTGTTTCGCTCCAGAGATAACCGACGAAAACTGTAAGAGCCACCAAAATTCATTCTTAGATGATGAAACCCACATGATTAAGGTCATTGTTTACACTTTTCTTTCCCACCTACGTGACTTCAGTTTAGTATCCACATATATAACTTTTTTGTGTCACTTCTGGTGTATCACACTTTAAATCCATGACCTTTATGTAAATAGGGGTCACACCTGAAGTGGCCATGTTGGGATAAATCACAACAAGGACTACATTATCTTGTCAATCTTAATCCTAGGTTGTCAATGAATATCACAGGGATGATTATCTGAATAAGGGATATATAGTAGGAATGGAGTTTGTTTAATATTCTTGTTGCAATGAGAATAGACCCTTGCAATGGCTGCCATCATGGATGTCAACAATGTAAATGTGCAAAGTGTGTAAAAGCAACGCACAACTTTCGACCAATGATCTGCCTTTGGCCTTGGTGAAGACACGATTTAGGCTTCTGATGTCACATGTTGGGTTCTGTACAGGTGTTTTGCCATTAAAGCGACCACCACCATAAAACTTACAGTGGACTTGCAGACCGTCTATTGTCCGGCCGTGCAATCTTCACCGTGACCGGACTATGAGTCCTGACTCCGCCCCCTTTCCTGAGCGGGCTGAAGGAGTGGCCTGCCCCGTCTCCGTAGAAGATGGAACTCGCTGGCAGGAGCCCCATGCTGGTATGGGTATATCGAGGCTGGTGGGTAGGGTAGTGGCGGTTTGTCAAGGGAAGCGCAATGCTGTTGTCATGGTCCAAGGGAACAGACATCTTGTGGATTGGTCTGAAGGGTTGTTGTGGTGATGAACTGCAGTTGAGAAAATGAAGGATAAATTGGAAATCTGTCCAGTGAATGATTTCTTTTGATTCATAGCAAAATGCTTCACAAACCAAATACATAAAATTCAAACTGAATTAAAAGTTACTGAAAATTGTAAATAACTATAAATATTTATCACTTTCATTTCTAAATGTCAGATCTTCCTTTGTAACTATGGTATTTTATGACTGAACCGGTGACCCAGCATACTTTTTTAGTAGTACACTGCAACACTACCAACTCAACTGACTAGTGCTTTCAAATCGGTTCAACCAGGGTCCAATTTTATGGCTCTAATTTACCGCGGTACTCTGTGCTAACTGGGGCGCCCTGTCCTGTAATATAAACTAAGCATTTAATTCTATCGACATGGGGCTGATCATGATATATTCTAATTAAATTCTGCGGTAAACAGTGCCATGAAATTGGGCACAAATCTTGTTCCTTTAGACAAATACTTACAACCGTCAGTAAGATGAGGGATAAAATTATAAAGACATGCCACTTTGCCAGGCCTAGGCATGCTAGGGATGACCAGATTAACTTACTTTGTGAAAGGATTCTTTGCTGGCGAAATTAAAGGTGACCGCACACTCGACAGTGGAGTCCTGCCCCAACTGGTATTGGGTATTTTTCTAGGTGAATTCTTCTCTGTAAAACTATAATTCGGTGATGAGTACAGACCTCTGGAGACATACAAATCTTGGTTTCCATGGCGATGATCTGGTGAATTTGACAAAATTACTGGCTCGAAATGTTTACTCTTCAAGTTGAAGTTCCATCCACTTTCTTCAGTTTCATATCCGGATCTTTGTAAATATTCTGACTCTCTTGGAGAGAATTTCTGAGGCGAAATTATTGGGGAAATGATGGGGCTAATAACTGATTGAGAAACATAGTTTTTGAACGGGCCACTGCCGGTGCCAGGGACCGGTTTACGCCAATCGACTTCAGTGCGATTGTCACCGGCGGCAGCAGCAGTGACGATGTTGCCGCTATCACATTTCGCACGTTTTGCCGAGTGTGTGACAACCACATTTTTTTGTGCTGCTTCCACCGTTTTTTTGCTGATTACGGTTGTAAACACCAAAACCGACGCGGTGAATGTCAACCATAGTAGAATTACTGACAGCACACCTAAACTTAGACCAAAGTGAAGAATAAATGGACAAATTATGCACAAAAAGATAAGCAGTCGACGTTCAGACATCTTTGGTGGTCCACATGTCTGTCACACATTTAACATTTGTCGATACCAGAGTTAACAAATTGTATCGATTCTATTTTATTTCGAATAATGATCGGTTCAGAGCTGTATTGTCACTTCTGGGTGTTTTTTACGCTTGTCACTTCATTATTACTGTCGATATATATATTCAATTGAAACATGTGGTCTTGCATGTCGGTGGTATAAGTTTATTAAGATAGATTTGAAGATTTGTGTAATTTTAAGCATCACAACCAGAGCCCGATTATCACGTCATGGAGTTGAAAGAATCGATTACGTATGTGCCGTGCAGTGCGAGATAACGAATACTTTAATGATCGTGTAAAGGGATAATCTAGGAAATGATGCTTAAAAAATGAAGGAAAGAAACAGAAACAGTATTAAGATGATAAATTTTCATCTAGAAAATTACACAGGTCTTATTAACAACTGATGTTATCTGGTGCTCCAAGCATTTCCTCAACTTTGATCAGCCGATTTTTTACATGAAAATTTACATGAAGCATATTCTTCTGAATAATTTTTTCAAAAAAATAAAAAATAACGCAAGAAGGATTTTGATTGGCCAGTGTTTCGTTTCAAATTTTATCATTTTTGCAAAATAGCATTTGACAATACATGTTGAGGTTTATTATTTATGATAATTCAAATTCAAGTATATAAATTAAATTATGCACACAAAATTCAAACCTTTGTTTCTAAAGTTTGGACTCAAAATAAATGAAAATAAATACTATAACCCTTAACAGTGCCGTCGTCTTTTATAACCGCGCTTTTCATTGGCTAATCAAACGGCGGCAGGGATTGAGCGGCCATTTTGATGTAGTAAAATAATAATAATATTTGACTGCGAATTTTTTTCATGATCTGAACTGAGCAACCCCCACTTATTGGAAAATATGTGAGTATTACAGAGTATAGTATGCTTAAAATTATGTAGAAATTAAAGTGATACATATCAGGATACTAATAAGAACAAAATTCTTAAGTGAAGACGAACCGAACTTCGAAGGCGACGAAGGGACAGTTTTAGCAATTTTTCAAAGATTTTTGTTGAATGTCAAGTCAAGTCGCATACATGTATGATGTAGTTCATGTATGTAGTTTAAATCGCGGGTCTCCTACCATAGAGAAAGGACCCACAGATTTTATCTATGCTCCTACACAACGGTATCATAAAATTCACTTTTTGCGGTGCCAATACGAACGTTATCTGTCGACGACTTCCATCCATACAGTGAATCGGTAACCAATAACCTTCTGCCGATCTGGTAAAAAAGGAAAAATCCTAAATCACATGTCCCGGAATTTATTATTAAATCTAAATCATGTGTTTGAAAAAAACCCAACTATTTTCCAGACCGGTCGAATTTTAGCTGAATATTATTATTATTATTATACATGTAGAAGGGCAGAATCCAATCATAGAATAAAAATGTTTTGTTTGCCTCCAATAATAACACAGGTTTTTCAATTTCACCATGGAGGCTCCATGATTTACTATACATTCCCATTTTACATCAAAAACTTTGTTATCTGAACTGAACCTTTGGCTTTCTCCTTCATGTCCTTGACCTCTAGTCTTACTCTTAGCACTTACTTATGCCCACTTGCCCACAGTTGACCTCAATCCTCCAATATCCTCCCCTCCTGTAACTTGTTCACATCGGCATGTTTGAACTTGGAATTGGATGATTGGAATGCATGGAATGCGTGACCCTGTGATAAGTTGAACTGTTGGGCATGTTGGGCCTACAGCCCTCAGTCCTTCAGAATCACGGACTTCATAAGTTCATTTGGGCAGTTCGGCAAAGAGGGAGAAGGATTTGGGAAGGTGTAGGGTTTTAATAAATCAAATGAATTGAAATATTGAGTGAAATAAAACAGTCACGTGTAGAAAAAGATTCAGACGGGATACCAGTTCATGTGTGACTGAAGAAAGTGGTTTGTCTTGAGAATGAGAACCCTACCTCTTTCGATGTTGAATCGTAGAAAAAGATAAGCTGGAGTGTCTTGAACTAAGACTATCTTAGCGCTCCTGAAGCTTAGCCTGAGCTTAAGCACTAGCAGAATAGTAGCACTTGCAGGCCTAAACATTGAACAATTATGTGTGTTTCTATGAAGTGCAGTGTGCATTTGTTACCCTCTTGTTTGTTCAAACTTTGCAGTGTCACACACCAACGACGTCAGCCATGAGTTTTGAGTTTGTTCTGCCATTGTGTCACAAGGACCTGCTTCAGAGCAGAGGTACCAACCAGTATGTGGTGGAAGAGGTGTACCCCGCTAGGCAGGTGCCTGACAGGGTCTATGGGTGTAAGACCGCCCTGAGGACAGAGGGCCCCTCAATGATCCTGGACCATTTTGATGGTTTCTACAGTTTACTCAGGTAAATAGTTCTTGCAGCTTGACGTTGTGCCAAATAAAACGCAAAACAAAACCCACTCATTTCCTTTTAAGAGACCACCTCCTTGTAGATCATTTTCAACATCATTGTACGTACATTCTAAATATACTTGATTTAAGTCAAATTATTAAGCCTATTCGAGAAATTTCAGACTTTAGGGAACTCTACAGTTCCCTAAACTTGCTAAAGTCTGAAATTTCAATAATCTGACATGATCTCGGCACAATTTCATAGAGCTGCTTAAGCAGAAAATATTGCTTAACAATTTTCTGCTAAGCAGAAATCAGCAGGACACCAGTCACAAACTGTACATGTGACATGGCATTTTGGCCGGTTCTTATTCTGGTAAGCATAATTTTGTTGTGCTTAGCTACTTTTTGTGCTTAAGCAGCTCTATGAAATTGGCCCTTTGTCAGGTTGTTGAATTATTTTGCTACCAAGGGTAGTAATCCAACACTCACCTTACGCTTTGCTTTTGTTGCAGACATTTCAACGAAGTAGAACAGGAAACGAAAGAAGAAGCATGGGAACTGTTACTGAAAGGTACTTGATTTAAAAAAGTGAAATCCTTAATTGCATTCTTAATTACAACTATAGAATGCAGTACCACCCCATGATCATCCTTGCAGGGTCACTCTGAAAATTGGGTTAAACCGGAAGATGATCAGGTTTTTGACAGTCTAGGTGACTAGGGTTAACCCTAACTAACTCCCTGGGGTTAATAAATGTGATCCTTCCTCAGTCTAACAAGATCCAACACTATTCATCCACACTGTTGGACTCTGATTATGGTGGTATTCCTGATCCCATGTGAAGCATAATCAGTTTAGTGGTGCAGTCATCAACCCAACAGAATCAAACAAAACAGGCATGTGAATTTTGATAGGTTCGATGTGGTTAGAGTTTGTTTCATTTCACTGTTTTAATTAATGTCACCAGCTCAGCAGCAATTGTCGACCAAGCTCTCGTCTCTCCTGGATGATCCGGAGGGGCAAGCTGATGCCAAGCAGCACCTCAACACTCTCAAGATGCTGTCTTATCTTCTCTGTCGGACAACCGAGGCATTTGAAGCAGATGCATGCAAGCCATCCACCGATACCACAGTCAGAGGAGGGCGAGTGAGTAGACTTTCAATCAAATGGGTTTCTTGTTCAAGACATGTTCTTTTTGATGACAAAACATTTTTGTTACACAAGATGTTCTTGTTACTCTGAAAGTGTTTAAACACCAAATCTTCCTTTTCTTCAGGGTCGATCAAAGAGTAAGAAGACAGCAGCCGGATGGGATTGGGAGGCTGAGAAGGAGCGCTTCTTACAAGGAATGTTTCACCTCCTCCAGTTGGAGGTCTGGAGACTTTGGGATCCGCCCATCGTGGAGGAAGAGTTTGTCAAGTAAGTGTGTCCTTCATCCGATAGTAGTGGGTTAATTTTTTGTATGCAGTTGGTGCAAAAGCTTTTCAAATTGTGATTGGACCCAAATTACTGTAACAGTTTTCAGGCCTGATACTTCACGTTGGCAACAGAGGCAAGTGTCTTCTTGCCCTTGGTAGTTCTTTTTGGGTGTGTGTGTGTATCGGCCCGTTAGGCTAGCTTGTGCATGGGGAGAACCCTGGTTATGGCTACGACTGTTGCTAAGGGTGTTGCTAAGGACATCCCATAATTTACCGCATGATGACGTGGAAATCTACTATAGCCATAGCTGTAGCCACCAATTGGAACATGGCCTTATTCAAAAGAGAAAAAAAGAGGAAATCAGTTGATCAGCTGAAAAGATGCATGCCCGTACCTAGCGCCTCAAAGTCCCACGTTGATAACGAGATTGTTTTGATTGTTTGTTATAGTCTTGTCAGCTGCTGCTGTTACAAACTGCTGGAGAATCCCTTGGTTGGGAGGAACGCTGGAACCAAAGAGGCATTGTTCAGTCTGCTTGGTCTGCTCATCAAGAGATACAACCATACATTGGGTGAGTAATAGACCTTTATCATTAAAAATAGTCTGGTTCCTTTTTGTACAATGAATATTAGCATTTTTGCAGAATTCTTTTCAAGCTCTGATGACAGGGCTTGAAATACTCACTGGACTACCGGTCAGAGTCTAGTCATTTTTATCTTGGGCCAGTAACACGTACAGGCCAAGTAGTCAAACAAGCCCAGTAATCAAGTTTTTTTTCCAAACACTTATCTTCA
Organism: Pycnopodia helianthoides; assembly: GCA_032158295.1. Lineage (NCBI taxonomy): Eukaryota > Metazoa > Echinodermata > Asteroidea > Forcipulatida > Asteriidae > Pycnopodia > Pycnopodia helianthoides. The sequence goes on from CM063260.1 coordinate 465,896, forward strand.
AAGATTGACTGACTTAGATTTCAATCCCAAACCTCCTCTAAAGGTTAGCAAATATTTTAGCCTTTGAGAAAGACTCTGCTTTTTATCAGATACGAAAGAGAAAGACATCATTAATTTTCTTGCAAATCCATTTTCCGGTCCAGTTTAAATGTTGAGCTACAAAGACCTGTGGTCTGTTTGGGATTTTCTTGAATTTAGAGCCCCAGATTTGAATATTGATGTTGCTCTTTTGCCCGCAGGAGCAAGTCTCAAGATAATCCAGCTGTTGCAGCACTTTGAGCATCTTGTCAGCCCAATGGCACAGGGAGTGCAAACCATCGTCACTCAATTCGGGGCTAAGAATATCGTCAGTGAAATCATGAGGTAAGAAAAAACTCAAATCAGTCAGTCCTCGTGATTTCTCTTTGTAATGTGGCTCTTGAATTTGCCTCTTGAAGAGGCACAGCAATTTCTCTCTGGTAGGGGGACACTTTTATGGGGAAATTTTTTTTTAATGGAAAATTTGCAAAGGGCATCACAGCAAAAGTACAGGGCATTACGACAATTGCTGTGGGTGCCGTGGGTTAATTTGAGGCCAGTGTACACCAATACTTGAAACTTCACAAAAGTGACTAACTACTACACCCCAACAGGGAGTCTTGTTTCTGATTGTAGTCTCACAATATTACTTTGATCTTTGACCCCAGGGAGCTTGGTAGTCTGGACCCGTATGACCTTGCGCGTGATAACAGCGGTACCCGATCCTATGCTGCTTTCCTGGTTGAACTATCGGAGAAGATTCCTGGTCTGATGCTGCCTAGCATCAGTCTGCTGCTGTGTCATCTTGATGGAGAGGTATGAATAAGACCCACCCATAATCGACCCCATCCTCCCTGTCCCAAACTCCCTGTCCCAAACTCCCACCCTTTCCTTAGCAAAAATCAAGGTGAAAACAAAATAAGTCAATTTATTTTACTCTTGCCTAGTTCCAATTTCTGACCATACAGTTCACAGTTGGTGCTTGCCAAGTCCACAGAAAAGAAACCAATGCAAGAATTATGTCAAAATTAATGCCATTATTAAAAATGACCTTGCAAAGTGAGTTTTTTATATACGTGTAAATTGAATTTTCATATAAGTGAGTTCTTTCATACAAGTGAGTTTTTCATAAATTTGTGTGTGAGTTTTTCACATTATTATTTTTTTTCATACAAGTGAGTTTTTACGAGACTTTCATATACATGTTAGTGAGTTTTTTATCAGTGAGTTTTTCATATAATGTAAGGAAAACTTTCAGTAGATTAAGAGACTCTATGTATAATTACCTTATGAAAACTAATTTTCTGATCAGCTCATTTTCTGACAAGCCCAGTTTTGCTGACAATGTTTCATCTCTTATTTTCTGTTTACCCGTTGTAGTCTTACACCATGCGCAATGGTGTCCTTGGGGTCCTAGGAGAGATCGTCATCCAAGTCTTGAGCAAAGATGGCCTGGACAAGAAAGCCAAGAACACCAGGGACCAACTTCTGGATAAACTAGAGGTATTTTCAACCTTATGAAGATTCAAATAATATAAAACATGTCAAAATCAGTTTGTTTGTTTGTTTGTGTGAGTTGAGTTGTGCGTTGGTTCTCGCCTTCGCCACCGGGAGTTTTCTCCTAACCCTCCAGGTTTCCTTTGTCTGGAATAATCATACACTTTCGATCTCTGGCTGTGCCAAAGGCGTCCCTGCTTGGTCACTGCCAAACTTGATTATTTTGCATAATTGAATATCTACATCTTCGTCATGGATCTGGAGACACTAATCATCATCGTCATCATTGATCTACCAAGACCAGAGCATTGGCAAGCGCACCCTTCACAAGACCAAGCATCAACAATAAACTTATCATTTCTTATACTCTTCGCAAACAGGATCACATCCACGACATCAACGCCTTCAGTCGTAGCCGCGTCCTTCAGGTCTGGCTGCATCTCTGCCGAGAGAAGGCCATCCCATTGCCAAGACAACGGAGCGTGATGTCACTGACGCTTGGTCGTCTTCAGGACAAGTCTAGCATCGTCCGTAAGAACGCTGTGCAGCTGCTGTCTGAGTTTCTAACCAGTAATCCCTTTGCTGCTAAGGTAAGTACCTGGTCTTTCGGTTGATTTTTTATTTTTTTCCATGTATGAAGAACAAATAATTTCAAATGCTTCACGTTTAAAAGGCATGTGATTTCTTAAGATTTTTCCTGATCTCAGGGTTTTCTCAAACATTGAGCCTTCTTGATATAAGTAGCCTGACATTGACAAGAGCTGGCTTGTGAAAACTGTGAGACCAAACTTTGACATAGCATTTTGGCTGGTAACCCGTTTCTGATTATCGTTATTTTTCTGTCCTTAGTAACTATTTGTGCTTATCAACTGAACCCAGGGCCCAGTTTCATAGAACTGCTTTTAGCCCCAAAAGTTGCAAAACACAACAAAATTATGCTTACCAGGAAAAAATGTTGTGTCCTGTGTACCATCTGCAACAGGTACCCTGCTTAATTTTTGCTTAGCAGAAAATTGTTAAGCCATATTTTCTGCCTAAACAGCTATGTGAAAGTTGGACCTAGGCCCAATTTCATAGAGTTGCTTAAGCCCAAAATAGTGCTTGAAAACACTCTGCTAAGCAACAATAAGCAGGATACCAGTCACAGATGCTACATGTGAAATGGTATTTTAGCTGGTAACCTTTTTCTGGTGCTTAAGCATCTCTATGAAATTGGGCCCTGATGATGTGTTATTCTTATCCCTGCCCTATTCATATAAATGCAGCTTCCGGTGAATGAACTTGAAGCCACCCTTGAGAAAGAGAAGGAGAAACTGAAAGCGATGATGCCTGATGAGCCACTTGATATATCAGGAGGTAAGAAGAATATTAAAGATCCACAAAATGGTGCTGATCCAAACTTCATTTTTTTGTTTAAAAAATGTTTTTCTTGTTGAAGTATCTATGGAGCTTGCTCTCAATCTCAAGAATGTGAACTCAAATTTGTTTTTATTATTTTAAAAAAAAAAAGATGTACACGGCAAGACGGAAGAGATGTGGCAAGCGATGGAGCCCGAGTTGACTACCATTGTCAAGGAGCATCTTGAGGAAGAAGCAGAGGACGATGAGGATGACAGCGAGGAAATACCTGAAGATGAAACTGTTGAAAAGTATGAGGAGTTTATGCAAATTAAACCATCAAAATTTGTCCAAGCCCATATGACTGACTAGTAAAATACTCCCGTTTAATTCTGGTACTTCAATTGCCTTCATGCCCTTGGTCATTGCCTTGGTGCCCCTTAAACTTGCCCAAGGAGAAATATAAATTTTCCTAATAGAGTTGCCTTTTATTGTGGGAAGACTGCCTTGTCCTATATAGGCAGTCGGCCTGTCTATATAAGTTCAACAAGCTTTGTGCTTTTGTCGCATGGTAAATATTTTAAACCTTGTTGTTCTTTTCAGTATTATTTCAACCATTCGTGAACTTCTAGATAAATCTCAGCACCGCCAGGCTCTGTGTCTTCTCCGATCTGCCAGAGGGTCCTGGCCGGACTATAAACTCTTCATCGAACCTGCTCCCGTCTTCAGGTATAATTAAAGATTACTTACCACTTCTTGCTGAAATTTGTCTGCCATCAAGCATAGAGCAAGTATCAGCATTCTCCCTTAGCAGTTGTCCGCTGGTCAAATGCCAGTTATAACTTCTCAGGACCAGTCAAAATTCTTTCAAAGTGGTCCTGCCTGCTAGTTCATTGCTTTCAAAAGCTGCATATGTACAGTGTAAACCACTGACTGCACTGATTGTGTGTATGGTTTCAAACTCAAGTCCCATACAAATGACAGTAGAAAGAAAACCTTAAAGATGAGGACCGGTGAAAAATCTGGAGGACCAGTGAAATGACAAGCCAACTGGTCCTGCTGGCTAGTCACCGAACCAGTTAAGGGCCAACCCTGTCTTGTGCATTATTTCCCACTAAGCAGGTGCACTGTTTTATTATCTTTCTTTTCCATCTTCAATTCTAGCCCCCTTGATGATGAAGATGAGGAGGTAGATGAAGCTCAAGACACCCTGGCACAGCTTCTTGCTACTCTCAAAGCTGTTTACCTCGGTAAGGGTTTTTATGTTAAAAAAGACTTGAAGATTTGCATGGTAGAAAGACAACAAGGTGAAGTTTTGCAGGAACGCCATGTGGATACTTCTATTTTTATTTTAGAAAATTCGCCTAACACAAGGCCAAATTGCCACTTGAGGTAAGGGCTACAAGAAAAGAAGTAAAACATCTTAAGAGTGAGAAGGTACCTGTTCCCATTCCTCTTAAACTTTTTTTCTATTGTTGTAATTTTGATTTTCATCCAGCTCTATATCTTAACTAATAATCAGCAGGGTTGTCCTTATGCACAAGCTAGCATATTGGGTTGTTGTTGTTTTGGGGTTGCTTTTTTCTAGGGTTGGGGCTGGGGCGACCTCAGATCAAATTTGCAAAAGTAATAAATATTAAGCCAATTAGAATGCCCCAGATTGCACTGTAGGGCTTTTAAAACCAAAGATAAACACAAAGTAAAAATTATTCTGTGGACCTCATTTCAATTCAGCGTGCAACATTTGGGTCTAGAATGCCCGACAGTTTTGAGAAATCTTGGGCGAAACTTACAGGATCAGGATTGATATTGTTTGATTTTCTTTCCCTGGTTTGCCTCGTTCATTGTTTAACTTTACATCATAAAGCAAAAGTTTGATTTATGGAAACCTACTACTCTGACTTTCCTAGGTGAGAAGCAACAAGAACCTCTCGACTCGGACTCGGAGGAGGTGCTGAATCTGCAAAACATCAATGATGAACTCACTGGGGAGGCTGCCGAGGGGGATGGGGTAGAGTCTGTTGTTAATGAGTTGACTAAGCAACAAGTTCTCGTCAAATACCTCCAGGTAACTGCATTTATTACAAACCTCCTACTCTTTATGCACTCTTCACTCTTCTTGGTGTCATTTTCCGGGTGAATTGACCAACCATTCGAAACCATTCAGCTGCATGGGTTGTGCAGAGCTACTGCAACAATTAAATATATGTAATAGTTGCATTTTGGAAAAAAGAATTTTGTTTATATTTTGTATACTTTAACTTGACATGCTTTTGATCTTTACCTCACCAGGACTGTGTAACCTTCGCTGCTCAAATCCAACAAGCCGTACCCATCCTCTGCGAGCTCCTGAGCTCCAAGATTAACAGCGACGTCCTGGAGGCGATTGAGTTCTTCGTCAGAGCTCATGAGTTTGGAGTAATGAGCGCAATGGAGGGGATCCGTCGTATGATGGTGCTGGTATGGTCCAAGGAGCAAGGGGTGAAGGATGCGGTGGTGGCAGCGTACAAGAGGCTGTACCTGAACCCCAAAGGAGGCACCCAGAGGTACAGTAACAACCCCTCACCCACATCACACCTCAGATGCCAATAACTTTTTAGATTCCTTTTATAAGGACACGCATAGTAGAGCTCAAGTTTCACAAAACACCAAGACTCGTCTTAAGATGAGTTGTCAGTACATTTAGTGATTTGTGTTGGGACACCACATTTGTTGGAAACTGTGTAATGGCAGGGGATGGTTAAATCAAACCAAATCATTTGACCCAAGGTCAAACAATCGGTTGCCTTAGTAACAGGTGAGACCCAATAATATTTATAATATCTGGGAGGTTCTGGGTCTCGAGTAAGGAAGAACCAAGGCCTGAGAGCCACTTTCAGGAATGTTCACATTCAGCAAATCACATCTCTGGTAAGAAATTATGTTTCACCTGTGTTGGTGATCCTGCTTAATCTTGTACCTTGTTTCTACTTCCCAGATCTCGCTGTCTGACCATCGTCAAGAGTCTGATGAATCTGACCTTTGGCGCTCGCCTTGGGGAGCTGACCTCCTTAGAGGAGCTCCTTGCTGAGTTCATGAAGAGCAACGATGTCCCTGCCCAGGCCATCCAGATACTGTGGGAACACTTCACCAAGAAGCATTCCAACACCACTGAGGAGGAGAGCAAAGCGGCTCTGGTCATTCTTGGAATGACTGCAGCGTAAGTGAGATCCATGTATGAAAGCAGTGAAAACATAAGGCTTTCTTTTCCCACTATTTTTCTCTTGACTCCGATGACCGATTGAACTTAAATTTCCACAGGTGTGTTATTTCAAGTAAATGTTGGGTCACATAAAGTGCCGATAGTGGTCTTTGATAATTACCAATGTTGGTCGCTTGAAATTGAAGGGTTCTCATTCTGTTTTCAGGATTTTTCACTTTGTACAATCTCACTCCTGACTTGGGTCATTTTCTTGATAGATATTTCCTCGTCTCACTGCTCCTACCAATCTCTTAAGATTCTATCCTCCATCTCTTCCATAGGGCTGATATGAGCATTGTACGCTCTAACATTGACCTATTGGTATCAGAGGGTCTAGGTGAGAGAGGTCAGAGAGACTTCGTCTTGGCTAGAGACACCTGTTTGGCGTTACTCAAGACTGTCAAAGCTGGCAAGGTGAGTACCTACAGCTCAGACTAGATCAACCATTTTCATGGTTCTGCCATCTTTCTTTCCTTGTTCATTTCTCTCTCAGGGCTTACACTTGACACTGGACTACAGGCCAGAGGCCAGTGATTGTAGCGTTGGGCCAGTTAACCCATGACCGGACAAGTCCGGCGGTCTTGTGTTTTTTCATTTTTTCATTTATATCTTTAACAAAAAGAAATTATGTTCAAATGTTGACTTTTGAATCTCTTAAATATCGTTCAATTCTATTGAGTATCAAAATATAGGCCTACTTTAAGACGAGTGAGATAACTTTTCTCGTAGTGCTTGTTCAAATACCTTTGTAGAAAGTTCTTTCTCTGTAAGATTCTTGTGTTTTGTATAATGAATTCTGGTAAGGTAAATGGTATAAATTTTTGAGCTACAAGCCCTGCAGTCTTGTGGAGTTTGATCCCAAATTCAAGCCCTGCTCTCTTTGTATCCAAATTGAGGCTGCACGGACAACGTTTGTGACCATTTTGTGGATATTTGTTTAAACCTCTACAGCCCAAGGTTCTTGATGGTGAGGAACCATTCCGTCTCCCAGCAGACCATCAGATATTCACTCGGCTCTCCACCATCTTGGTAACAGGTAAATCCCACCCTCGACCATCACCAACACCCCTCCCCCCTCCCCTTCCACCCAAGTTAATAACTTCTCGATTGACACAGTGGCCATCATCACCGATAAATCTTGGTTGTCTTACTGTGCAGTGCATTCAGGCGAGGCTTAAACGTGTGGAAACGCAAAATCTAGTAATATGTCAGTCATGGTAGTTAAAAAACTTTGAAGTGTTAGGTCCTGAAACTTGCTGAAAATGTTAACAGTAGTTTTGTACAAATTTTTTGTATGCAAGTTCGCCCCAAACAAGGCCTTAAAGCCACTCTTGGTAAGGGGCCACAAGAAGACAACATTTAAGATAAGAAATAACTCAGGGGAGCTTATATTCCTTTTAAAATGGGATTTGTTATACAAAATCAAATGTTGGTGGCTCTGCCACTGCTGTAAATTATAAAACACAACGATGGATTTTTTTTTTTTGAAGGAGTGAGTGATTTGGAGAAAGTACACTGGTTACCGCTGGCTGAGCAGGCAGTTAACACCATATATCGGCTGGCCGAGCACCCTGATCTGGTCTGCGGGACATCATGAAGAAATTGGCAGCAGCAATTATCATGGCTGGACAGAGTGACGACACGACACGGGATGGGGAGGACGGCGAACCCCAACCAGAGCAGGAAGGTAGGTTAATCCTCCGTTGCTTTGAAGTCAGTTTTGTCGGTCATTTTCAAGGCAGGATATACTTTTGGTAATTGTCAAAGACTAGTACCCCACTCGGTGTATCCAAACATGCATAAAATAACAAACCGATGAAAATTTGGGCTCCATTGGTTATCGAAAGTTGCAAGAAAATAATGAAAGAAATACACCCTTCATGCCTGAAGCCTTTCTCAGATTCAAATGTTTTAGTGAGAAATTACCTCTTTCTCAAAATCTACATTACTTCAGAGGGAGTCGTTTCTCACAATATTTTATACTATCAGCAGCTTTCAAGTGCTCCTTACCAAGTAAGTTTTTGTGGTGATGTATTTCTTGAGTAATTACCAAAAGTATCCACTGCCTTTAAGGTTATTGTTGAAAGAGAAAATCATTTAACAATTTATTTTGTTTTCTTCAAAAAACCATCTTTGATAGGTTTCAGATTTTTTTAAAAGTTTCATAATGGAAAGTAGTAATAACTACAAATTCAGTAAAAGTTTAATGTTATCTCTGTCTGACATTAAGATTTGTCTTATTAATCCATTTTGATCATAATATTTGAAAAGAATGTAACTTGAAACTTGACAATTTTTGTATAAAAGGGGAATCATCGGTGAGTACCAGCTGCCCAGCCGGTGTCCTGTCTCGTTTCTTAGCCTTTGCCGGTCATGTGGCCTTGGCTCAGCTGGTGCATCTGGACGTGATGGTCACCGGAGAGATGAAACGAAGACACAACATCCAAGATAAGGAGAAGGAGAAGAAGAATCCCAAGGATGCAGCCAAGGTAAATAAGAGAAGATCTGTCTCTTTAACCCAAGCATGCAACCTTTCACCTGATTCGCTGATTTCCTCTTTCTTTTCTTCCTTTTTTTTCAAGCACTCACATTGACTGGTGGCCTCTTTGTGGGGCTGAAATTTAACTTGTAAAAGGAATCATCGAAAAGGGGTTATTTTTTACTTTTCTTTTCTTTTTCGTCCTAAGGGGAGTGTTTCTGGCGAGCAGACATCCATAGAGGATGAGATGGGGCTTGGAGGAGCCGCTCTGGAGGACGCAGAGGCAGAGTACATCCGCAAGATCTGTGAATCTGAGCTAGTCACTGGTAAGATTTTAGCCTTCACTGTCTGCAAATGAAATCTTTGGCAAGTGGGTGTACTAAGACCTGCATTGGAAGGGTTTCTCCCAGATTTGTCAAAAGTGGGGGTGGGGGGAGGGAGGGCGGGCTATATGGGCCCAAAGTTTGCAAGTTTGGGCCGAAGCATGCTGAGTTTAAACAAGGTCCCAAGAATGTTTTTTACTTAATGTTACCTTTGGTTTTAAAAGCTCTATCTCGCACTCTGGAGCATTTTAATTGGTTTTATTTTATGGTTCTTGTGAATTAGACCTTTGTCTTAAAAAAAAACGGATGCATTATTATTAGTAGTTTTTTTACATATCGGGTGAAATTTGCGCGTATTGGCCCTCAGTTTAGCTTGTGCATGGGATAATTCTGATTGGGATAAATAAATCGTGTATCTGCCAAGGCATAATCCACTTGGTACTTTGGCGCTTGTCAAGAATTCCATTTCACGCCAAGATAATTTTTTTAACACCCTTTCAACTTAATCCATTCTAACTAGGGCATAATCTCCTGTCGGCCATCCGTCCACTACTCGTGATGGTCTGCAGCAACCCGGTCAAATACAGCGAGCCTGGTCTGAGGGCAGCAAGCTCCCTGGCTCTGGCCAAGTTCATGCTGGTCAGTTCTGACTTCTGTGAGGCTCACCTACAGCTGCTCTTCACCATACTGGAGAAGGTAATAACCCTTTCCTTACCATGGGTGTCTTTTATCAACTGCACTCATACCCCCTCTTCTTTAGCATTGTCAACTTTTGTTGACTCCACTCCTACTCCCCTTTTCTTTAGCATTGTCAACTTGTGTCGACTGCACTCATACCCCCTCTTCTTTACCATTGTAAACTTTTGTCAACTGCACTCCTACCCGCCTTTTCTTTACCATTGGCAGCCTTTTTTTGACCAAGCTTACACACAAAAAAGCACTGAAGCCTGAGCACAAAGGCTGTTATATAAAGCCATAGTTTTGTCCATGTTCACCCTCCATACCAAAGTTTGGAAGAGGCTTTATCTTCTTTTTCTTGGTATGATTTCAGGCTCCTCAACCGGTGATCAGAGCTAACCTCATCATTGCTCTGGGAGACCTCACCTTCCGATTCCCCAACCTGATTGAGCCATGGACACCCAACTTATACGCACGGTAAGATCTTCAAAACAAAAATAATACTAAAACTCTCTCTAATCGATGTTTTATTTTGAGGCAAACTCAGTGAAGCTACGTGCAGCAGGACAACTGTTGAAATGCATTGTACACTGTTGAGTAGACATTTAAAAACTGTGATTTTCTTAAAATATACTTGAGTGTTTTGTCAAATATATTTTACACAATACAAATCACCTGAGTCACAGTTTTTATGGTCAAAATATTGAAGGAGTTTTTAACTTTCATATATCTGTGACCTCATATATTAGGTTGGTACACCAATCTGAGGTTCGGTAAATCTCTTTAATTGACATCTTGAAGGAAATTCTTTTTAAAAGAAGTATACAAATCGGATACAGTATAAATAAAATATCAGAGTTCATCAAAGATTAGTTAAGCGCACGTGACTCAAGCTCTGGCCCAATTTCATAGAGCTGCTTAAGTAACGTCAAGTAAGAAACCACAAGGGAAACTTGAATGGGTAAATTCAAGCCCCGTTGTAGTCATTTTTTCTTTGCTCAACCCCAATTTTATTTTTAAAATTTTACCCCATCAGTTTCCCTCATGGTTTAGTACTTGATAAAACAGCTGTCAATTTTGTTTCTAATGGTTGAAACTTCTCATTTTTTTTCAGACTGAGAGATTCCTCTTCACACGTCCGCAAGAACACACTCATGGTTCTGACCCATTTGATACTGAACGATATGGTTAAGGTCAAAGGTCAGATCAGCGAGATGGCCTCGTGTATTGTGGATCCGGAAGAGCGCATCGCTGCCCTGGCCAAACTCTTCTTCTTTGAGCTGTCCAAGAAGGTAAGCTCGCTTAAGCGATAATGACAACAAGATACTTACAGGGTCTAATTTCATAAAGCTGCTTGAGCAGAAAATATTTGCTTAACAATTGCCTGCTAAGCAGAAATAGCAGGATTCCGCTCACAAAGTGTACATGTGATATGGTAGTTTGGCCGGTAACCTTATTCTGGTAAGCATAATTTTGTTGTGCTTAGCTACTTTTTGTGCTGAAATTGGGCCCTGAAGTGTCTTTAAATATTTGTGTCTTGATTGAAACCCTCCTACTATTATTGGGCCCAATTTCATAAAGCAGAAAATACTGCTGAACAAATGTCTATGATCAGCAGCAAACAAATGAGTGGGAAACTTTATGGAATTTTGGCTGGTAACAAGTTGCTGCAAAGCAAGATTTGTCTGTGCTTAGCAAGTTTTTGTGGTTGCAGGCTTTATGAAATAAGGCCCCTGACAGTGTAGGATCTTCTCACTTTAAACACATTTGCACAGTCAGTTTTGCTAAATCTGTGCACTTGTATAGTTTCAAATGGTTGGTCAGCTCACTGGAAAATGCTACCATTAGTAGGAGGGTTAAACTGTGGACACTTGTTAAACTTTATTGCATATGCTGTAAAAGAAATAATAATAAAATAAACAATGAAAACTTATAAAGCGCACAAATCCACAAACGTGCTCTGTAGAAGTTTATTTTGTACGGTGCTTGGATTCTGTACCTCGCATTCTAAAGTTCTGCAGAATTATTTAATGGATCATTCACTGATACTGCAGCACTCACTAGCACCTATCGGCAGGCAAATCAGGCATATCGGCAGGCAAATCAGGCCTATTGGCAGGCAAATAGCGCATATTGGCATGGGAAGAACCCTTCCTGTACACATAGAAAACAATTTTATTAGCATTGTTCTGTGTCCAAGTTGAAGGATATAATTACAACAAATATTGAAATAAAAAAAATGCAGTCAGCTGAATCAATTCAAAACCTAAAGTTAAAAAACCCAAACCAACTCCTTTACTAAAAAAGTTATTTTTATTGTAACACACAGTGACTGTTTGTAATTTCTTTGGAAGTGACTTTTTGTACAGCTGCATTTGTTAAGGTAAAAGCTTGCCTTGATCCTAACAACTGCAGATTGAAAATTTGCAGTTGAGCTTGGTTCCTTTTAAATGAATTTCTCCTCTGAAGTGATCAAATACCAGAGGAAAATCTCTGCGTTCTTGCACTAATTCTTCTGTTGTTTTTTTTTTTACAAGTAGAGTTCCCCTGAGAAAGCAATTTTCTGGAATAAATTGTCCAATGTCCAATCTGTGAAAAATAAAGGATTTATTAGATTGTAAATCCTCCTTCAGAGTGAAAAGACAAATTTGAATCGGCTGAACTCAATAAAGTTTTAAGCTGAATACAGCTGTTGTGCAGTTGTTTTTTTTCTTTTTTCATTTGTGACATTAGTGCCAACCAAATTTAATTCCGCAAGGTCAGTTTTGAGTATAGTAGAAACCAGCATCGGACGTTTTCATCAGGTTGAAGCGGAACAAATTGATTTTTCCCCAAGAAATAAACAATTATGGCTGTAGAAGATGTTGTTAGATGACTTGATCAAACTTGCATTGAATTTTGGTGGTGAACTAGGCCCAGTTTCATGGCTCAGCTTTCCCTAAGCAAAGAATTGGCGCTTACTTCAAATGTATTTCACAGGTTAGCAGGGAGTTTTGCTTGTGTGGGTGCATGCGTACACCACGTTAGGCATTCTTCGCTTACACAGCTAGTGCAGAATTTGAAATTAAATTTTTAACAACTTGCTGTGTGTATTTTTATTTTAAAGAATTTTTTATGTACAAAATTCTAAAAGAAGATTTGATTTCATAGAAAAAAATAGTCTTGCACAGTCTATGTAATTAAACTGTGGATTTGCTCTCCTGTGCATGAATGTGTGCCAAAGGGTTGTGGTTGTTTCAAGCCGTTGCATATCAACATAGATCCGCATTCACTTTCATTCAAACTATTTAAATATACATTTCAAATATTTTATTTTACAACGACTACAACGTGTAAGTAAGCTCTTTTTCTTGAGTGACTTTATTTTGCAGTTGCGTCCCTTTGCTAGCATGTCACTGGTCAAAAACTCTACCAGAAAAAATCTTTACAAATCTAGAGTCCTGAGAGAAATGCTGCCTGCGGCCCAACATAAACAATGTCCAAAGTGAATTCACAACGACCGGGTTGAATGTAATTGAAATAAGATTAGCACACCGATATCACTGTAGCTCAACTTTAAATTGGCTCTGCAGAGCAGCACGTTATCAAATCATAAAGACTAGTCCTGACCTTAATATTTTAAACTGATTACAACCATTGTGCAGGTTTTTTTGCTTGTGTGCCAATTCAAGTGAAGTGTGTGCATAACCAGCGCTCTCCATTAACAGTGGTCTGGCTAGTTCGGTGTTGAAAAGCATCCCTATTGATAAAATAAAGTGTGGACTGGGGAAAAGGCTGAAGGACTAGTGAAACAACAACTACAAGCTAACTGGTTCTGCTGGCTAGTCACTGAAAAGTGAAGGGCAAACTCTGATAACAGTTTTGTTTGAAAAATTACAGCATAAATAGACCATGTAACCTGTGACTTCACATGTTTACAAAAAAGCCACAGAGCCTGGACTTCGTGCAGGCATGATTTGTTGACAGTCCAATGGATGAAAACATTAAATCTTATATTTTTATGGAGATTGCACTGTCTGATTTTATCAACTTTTGAAGAAAGGGGGCACATCTCAAAACTTGGTCAGCTATTATTTTTTTAAAGTCTTGAATTCATGAGGAAAATATGACACAGAATGTAAAATTGACCATAAGGCCAGTGTGGTGTCTTGCCTACCAGGAAATGCCATGAAGGTCACAAGGTCACTCTTTTTGTAAACAAAGATGTATTGTCTATACACACCTTTCCAGCATGTCACTTTGCTATAAATTAGTTTCAAACGCCGACCGGTCGCTAGCGTTCGGTTTAAATCACTGCAGAAAAATAGTTGTAAATAAAAAATTAAAGATCCCACGGCCACACGGTTTTCAGAATGGTAAAGTGGACTCTTGAAGGCACCATTGTGACCAGTTTTTTGGGGGGTGTCATGATTTGCCAAAATCGAGTAAACAATTAATGTGTCCATCAATATGATCAATTTGTCACTAAAATAAATGGTGCATGAAAGGGTTAAGTCATAAATTGTATCTAGGTGTCAATAAGTATTGATTAACAAAGCAATGGATTTTCTTCCTATAGTCCCATACTAAGGTTCGGTAGGATTGTCTTTTGCAACAATAGCTGTTACACTACCAGTACAACATTAATTTATGCAGTGAACCTGAATATTTGTGTAACAGTGCCTATGCTGTAGAAGTTAATTTATTTTGTACTGTGCTTGGATTCTGTAGCTGACATTCTAAGGTTCTGCTGGATTATTTATTAGACCAATTACTGATACTGTAGCACTCACTTGTTCAGTGTGTTGTGCACTCGCTTCCTGCCTTGTTGATTCACCAGTGGTGTCCACGCGGTTGACGTTGCGCTGACATCTTCCAAACACCATCTTCTTGGCTTGTTTCTGAAAGCGTTCATAGGTGAAGCAGTAGATGAACGGATTGATGCAGAGATTCACCACTACGACAGCGCTGACAATCGGAAGTGTAGCGTAGAACACAGAAACTTCAATCAAACCAAGATTAAAGACCATGTAGTAGATTTCTGTCGGTGTCCAGCAGACAGCGAAGAAAATAACCACGACGAGTAAAGTCTTGGTGACGTTCTTATTCGCTCTTGATAACATCTTTCTGGCGTCTTGATTGTTGTCGTCAGCTCTGGCTTTAGAACGCCGGTGGAGTTCCAGGATTATCTTAGTATAGGCAAACACCATAACAGTCAGAGGAATAACTAGATCCCTGACAAACACCAGAAAACCTCCCACAGCCCTGAAGGTGGGGTTTGGCCAGGAAATATCACACACGCCGTTAGTTTGGTGTGATATCGGGAAATTATGAGCAGTGGGTACAGAGCCACACAGCCAGGCAGTTAAAATGACCACCTTGAGCCGATGGTTTGAGAACATGGATCGATGCTTGACTGGTTGACAAGTTGCGTAGTACCGCTCAATAGATATAGCGACCAGGTTATAACTGGACGTGATAAAAATACTGTACTGCAAAAATGGTGACCACCATAGCTTGCAGTAGACTGAGCCCAGGATGTTGTCAGGTACGATCGCCGGTGGTGATATCACCAGAAGTTGGCGGAGAATAAACACAAAAGCTCCGAGAAAATCTACGGCGGATTGATGGATGATGAGCTTATTGGTTGTGGAGTTGAAGACGCCTCGATATCGCAGCATGACCAGACAGACAAACGCATTGCCAATCAGTCCTACTGAGCCAACAAAAATACTCACGTAGAAAGCAGTGGAGTCAGAACTGTCCTCAGATGTCTGAGGCGAAACAGTTGACATTTCCATTTTTTTTTAAAGACTCGGCGTTGCTTTGAAAAATGCAGGCTGAACACGCTCTGTTGTCAGTTTTTGAGTTTTACCAACGAATACTTTCCTTTGTACTGAGTCAAATCACAGACTTCCCGTCCTTTTATAAGTTTGTCCACTTACTCTTGTCAGCCATATGGAGAACAATTGGGACGAGCATTTTCTCAGCTGGCAAAGATGGCAATACATTATTTGTGAAGGTATGAAAGCTGAATATAGATTTATAAGATTACTGTGGGATGGGAAAGCATTGTTGCTTGCCTAATGCAATCAATTATTTAATTGAAATGATTGAGATTTTCAAGGTCTGCATCTGAGACCGGTACAATAAGTGGAATTCCATAAGGTATCCTATAAATAATTTGTTTCTACCATTGTGAGTCTTGCTTTCCAATTCCAAGCAAACTCGGAGCATCAGTAATTTTATTTGAAAAACTAACAAAGCAAGGCTTACAAGCTGCTGTGGGAGAAAATGATTGCAAATGTCTTAATTAAATATATGTCTTGATTGAGATTTGAATTTTTCTGTATCCCGGAGAAGTGCAGAATCAAACAAATGGTATCTCGAGGTTGGACCCTGGATAGCCCAGAAAAACCTTGAGAAAGACCGCCTGTTTAACCGTACTTTATTTACCCTCATTTTTGAGATGCCCCAGGCTTAAGCCGTGTTCCCATTGGACTTTTTCTTCCGCGGCAACGCGGAAAGTTACCGTGACTGGATTAGGTGTAGTTCTACCGTGCGTTCCCACCTGGACTTAAATTCCGCGATGGAACAGTTAACTTTTTGACTTTTTATCAGCCTGATAACTTAACTGCAGCTGCGCGGAAGTCTTCCGCAACCTCATTCGGCCTGTTAGTTTAACATCACAGTCGCGGTAAGTTGACAGGGAGGTCAGTTTACCATGCATTCCCATTGGATTTAATTTTGTCATTCTACAGAAAAGTCGCGGTACTTTAGCAAAAATAAGTCCAATGGGAACACGGCTTGTGACTCAAAAACTTTGTAGAAGCTTAATCGTGTCAATTACTACATTTCCGTCCAGTTTCTTTAATAAATAGTCTTTGGTGTGAGTATGGATTTGAGGCTGTAGATGGACAATGCTCCAATGGAACACTACTTTCAATTTGGTCAGCTATTGTTATAACAACTGAGAAATCTAATAAGAAACAGATGTGCTCTCTGTAGAAAGTGCTTGAACTTGAAGAAGTTCATCATTGGTTCTCAAAAAAGTTCACCTGATATATTGTTCAACAAAAGAGCATTCAATCACAGCGAGCTTTCAGTCATGGCAACTTCAATCTTCCGCTCGTGACAAGCCTGGTAATGCTCAGTTGAAATGCTTGACGAGGCGAGCATCTTCAAGTGTGCAGCAGACACAAGTTTCTTGAGGGTTACTGCACTTGAGATGGAGTTGTTTGGCAGTAGGTTGTTTCTCCGAATGTGTAGCAGAACAAAAGTGATGTATGTTGCGTCTATTACTGGTGTGGTACGAGTACATGTAGCATTAATTTGTGTTGTGCATATTTGTTTCTCCTTGTTGATCCACTGGTCGAGTCCACACAGTGTTGTGTTGTGCTGAATGTCCACCATAACCATCTTGACTTATTTCTGAAGAAGCTCTTATATTCATGTTGTATTCGTGGAGGTGAAATGGATTTACGCAAAGAAACACCACAGTGGCACTGACTTAGCTCTATGTAGGACTCTTCCTCCATCTCCTCTGTACTGTATACTCATTGTAGTATTTTTACGAAAGGGAAGCGCTTTCAGGTCTAGGCAATGACTATTGGAAAGTGTAACTCCGACGACAAAATACTTACAGAAGACAAAAATGTGACCTTTGAATGCAATCTGTTGGGGTACATCAGATATCTCATACTTTCATCATAATTCTTTCAGAGTTGTCTTGAAAAACGTTGGGGCATCTCATCATGCCAGAGAGTCAATTATTTGGGTTTCCAATCAGTTTTCCAATCGAATAAATATCCCTGGGCCCTATTTTATAGAGCTGCTTAAGCACAAAAAGTAGCTTAGCACAAAACAATTGTGCTTACCACAATAAGGTTATCAGCCAAAATGCCATTCCACATGTACTTTCTGTGACTAGTTTGCTGTGCAGAAAATTATGAAGCAAAATTTTTTGCTTAAGCAGCTCTATGAATTTGGGCCCAGGTCTCTGCATTATATTTCTTCACACTCGGCTGTTTCTATAGGATTTTGGCTGGAAAAAGAGAGCAAGAATTGTGGTTTTCTTTTTGTTTCTTCCAGATGTTCAAATTCCCCTCATTCCCAAAAGACATAAAAGCAGACAAAATTGTCACATTTATTTATTAATAACCTGAAGCGTTTGAAAATGTTTTTAATTCTCCCTCTCCGGAAAACAGAATAAAAGATTTCTTTCATATTTTGTTCACAATGGGAAAACCTGTTTTCCTTCCCCCGGAGTGGAAGATAACGCTCTTACCTCAGGAAAATTTATGTTGGCTTTCAAAGGGTCGTCTTTTAAGAATAGTCGCGTGCATTCAATTTCTAATGGTTATTGAAGGTTATAACGGAGCTTGGATTTCTACATCGAGGCCGGATGATTTTAGCGTGGGGCCGGTAAACTCATGAATGGACAAGGCCAGCTTTCTTGTGTTGTTCAAACTAAGTGGCAATACCTCGCTGTTTAATAATAGAAACAAGTTATGTTCATATGTTGACTTTGAGTCTGATAAATTCTGTTGAGTAATGCAAGATACACTGAATACCAATGAAGACAAAATGAGATCAAACTGCCCTTAGCTGCCTAAAACATGTAAAATGCAACAGTGTCAACAAGTTTTTCTCATTTTGTTTCTGGTCTTGTAAGAACACTTCTGGTGTATTTTGAGCTCTGCAAGATCTACAGTCCTGTGCATTTTCTCTCCAAATTCAAGCTCTGTATCTCCATACGTTTGAATAGTCAAGTAGCTTGGTGTTATTTCGGTGTCCGCCCGATAGTCCGAAGGTTCAATAGTCCGAAGGTTCGATAGTCCGAACGCACAAATTTCCCATAACAGGGGGTTCATTAGTCCGAAAATGAAATTGGGTTCGTTAATCCGAACATTTGATGCGATAGTCTGAAGGTTCATTGATCCGAAGGTTCACTGGTCCGAAGGTTCGGTAGTCCGAATCGACGATCGAACCTTATTGTCAATTCGGACTATCGGACCTTATTGTCAATTCGGACTATCAAACCTTCGGACTATCGAACCTTCGGACAGTTAAACCTTCGGACTAACAAACCTTTGGACAAACAAACCTTCAGACTAACGAACCTTCGGACCATCGAACCTTCGGACTATCGAGCTGTAACCGTTATTTCAACCATACTTCCTGCTTTTGTTGTTGGTTATTTCAAAGCACTCTTGTGGCAACATTAGACCAACTTCAGGGTTTGCCCAAATCACTTTTTCAGTGACTGGCCAGAGGACCAGTTAGTTTGTAATGCTGATAGTCCATAAGCTTTTACACTGGTTCACGTCTTTTATGGTTTTCTTTCAACATTGTCATTTTGTTTGTTACCTGAGTTTGAGACCATTCAAACAATCAGTGCAGTCAGTGGTTTACAACATGTAGCGATTGGAAGCAACGAACTAGCCAGTAGGACCACTTTAAAAGAATTTTGACTGGTCCTCAGAAGATATAAAGGATCTGGCCAGCGGACCACTGTTAAGTAGCAAAGAGTGTTTAATTATTAATTTGTAATAACTAATTAATAATTCAGAAAAACAATTTATTAAGTCGTAATAACAAATTACTTTATTCATCATAACAAATTATTTAATTGAAAGTCAAGTTACTTGATTTGTTAAAAAAAAAAATTCAGAATAGTGAATTACTTATTTCGTTTTAACAGTTTCGGTTGGTAGAGCACCGGCACGCTAATCCGGAGGTCGTTGGTTCAAACCCCACTTTATTTATCAATTCAAAAGAGTTAAAGACTTCTCCACTTTTACCAACTTTTTGTCACAATACTCTTAGATGACTGCCAGATCTAGGTCAAAGAACAAAATGCATTCCTTTAATGGAAGGGGTTGAGACTTGGAGAGTTTCACATTCTAGACTTAGAAGGGACACAAGGAAGAATTCCTTAATGTCGACTTCATTTGATTACATGACAGCTTTAAAAGGTTACTTCTAATTTTACAATTTTTCTAAAAGGATGTTCATGTGGACAACCTAGTTGTTGCAACAATTGACTTGGGGCTGTTACTGGTTAAAATGAATCAAATGTGGTGCGCTACATCTTTCTAGTTTGTCAATCTTGGGTATCAAGTCAGAAAAATCCAATCAAAGCAGGGGACAAAAAGGAAGTTTTATGCTCGTTGCGTGAAAATGCCTGGAGGGGTTGTACATTTTTACGACTCATTGGTTTTAGTGAATTTATCATCAGTTTGTGATGGGTTTTTTTTGGGGGGGAGGGGGGTTCAAGAATAAAAAAATAAATAACTGCAGACCTAGTTTTAAACTGTTTAGCATTCTAACTTTTCAATATTTAAAGATTGTTTATTTTATTTTGTTTAAAGTGTTACTAGGCTCCAAGTCAGTAAGATAGGTGTGGTTCTGTTCCATTTATCACTGCAACAACTCTGGGAGTATTAATATTGATCTAAAAATAGTCAACTTACACTTTTAATGCGCTGCCAAGTGTTTTTTGATCAATGAGAAAAGGGAAACAAAGTCCAAACTACGACTATATCTCATAATTATGAATTGTGTTCTATACTGTACATTTGCCTGCGCTAACAAAGTAATAAATATGACTTTTTCAAGTGCCAATTACATGCGTGTCATTTTTGTGACACATTCAAGTCATATTTATGAGATATATCTCATTTGTGAGTATGTATATTGTATGAGTCGTTCTGACTTGTACTTAGTCATAATTATGAGATATAATTCATATTTATGACTTTCTGGGGATTTGTTCTTCTCTCTTTATGCCCTTTTCATACTTCAGTATTGTTTTCCTGAAAAAGAAACCAATGTTTTTTTTGTCAGTCATGCTAAAAGGAAGGCTGGCGATGTTTTTGTTGGTCTGTGTTGTTGTTTTCAACAGGGTATAATATTTAAAGCAGACTTGATCACTTCTATTTAACTTGTAAAGTTATAGCACTTCAAAGCTACCAGACTCAGCTATTAAGTTCAACATTTTAATTATGTTAATCTTGTTACAAATATTGTGCAGGTTTGTTTTTTTCTTTTTCCTTCGCTTGTGCTATTGAAAGTTCAAAAGTATTCTTTAGGCATAACAAAAATATGATTTTTTCCTGTAACCCAAACGACTGCTCAAAAACCTGATAACCTATACATATATATATTATTTTTTACTATTTGATATTTTGCATCAAAATGTAAGAACGATTTTATATCCCTTCCTGCAAAATAAGTGAATAACGAAATAGCTGCAGGTATGTCAATTTCTTCGTGGTCAATGAATTCTATTTTTAATGTGTCTATTGACCTTTTTTCAGAATATTACAGGAAACCCAAATCTTTTTTTTTTTAAGGCTTTAATAGTTTTGCTTTAATTAACAAGAAAGCGTGGACCAAAACTGGTAAACATGTGATGACATTTTCAGAATTTCTCAAATTAATCAAAAAGTTATACTAACAGTAAAGACATTTTTCTAAACTAAATTTTGTTTAAGTGCAGTAGACAGGAAAAAGTATTTAAACCACTTATTTATCGTCACATTGACAGTTTTTCCCAAATGGTTGCAACCTTTTTTCAAAAAGTAACTGTAGCAGTGGATATATTTCTTGCTGCAGTCCTAATATTTAGTAGTGTGGCAGATTGGATCTGCATTTTTTCAAAAAGTAACTTTTCATGATTCGTAAAGCAGTGGATTTATTTCTTTCTGCAGTCCTAATATTGTTAATAGTAGGGCAGATTGGATTAATTCTCTGCATTTTTTTCAAAAAGTAACTTTTAATCATTCGTAATGCAGTGGATACACTCTTTCTGCACTCCTAATTTTAATAGTGTACTGCACTTGGATTCTGTAGCTGACATTCTAAGGTTCTGCTGGATTATTTATTAGACCAATTACTGATACTGTAGCACTCACTTGTTCGGTCTGTTGTGCATTCGCTTCCTGCCTTGTTGATTCACCAGTGGTGTCCACGCGGTTGACGTTGCGCTGACATCTTCCAAACACCATCTTCTTGGCTTGTTTCTGAAAGCGTTCATAGGTGAAGCAGTAGATGAACGGGTTGATGCAGAGATTCACCACCACGACAGCGCCAATCCCGTCATGCACGGCACTGCTGATACTGAAACTCCCATGCAGGCCGAGATTATACAGCAAATAGTTGATCTCAGTCGGTGTCCAGCAGACAGCGAAGAAGGCACCCACTACAACTAAAGTCTTGGTGACGTTCTTATTCGCTCGGGATAACATTTTTTTAGCCTCTTTGTTGTTGTCTCCAGCCCTGGCCTTGGAGCGTCTGCGGAGCTCCAGAATTATTTTTGTGTAAGCAAAAACCATGATGGTCAGGGGTATGATTAAGTCAATCAGAATGGCGGCTACACCCCATACAGCTAGGCCTAAAGGGTTAGGTTCGGTCAGATAACATACCCCACCTTGTTGATTCGATAACGGTAGGATGTGCATTTGAGGTAGCCACCCGCACAACCAGGCAGCAGCTACGATCATCAGGAGCAAACGGTTTGTGACCATGTTACGATGTCTGACCGGTTGACAGGTCGCAAAGTACCGCTCAATGGATATAGCCACCAGGTTGTAGGTGGAGGTGACGAAAGTACCATACAAGGCCCACTCTGACCACCACAGTTTGCAGTAGAGTGAGCCGAGAAAGTTTCCAGGTACTCTGGCCGGTGGATCGATCACTAGAAATCGGCGGAGAAGCAGCGTCAACGATGCCAGGAAATCCACCAAAGATTGATGGATGATAAGTTTATTCGTTGGAGAGTTGAAAATGTTACGGTGTCGCAGCATGACTAGGCAGACGAACGCATTGCCAATCATCCCGAGTGAACCGATAACGATGTTCACGATGAACGCCACGTCGCGGGGGTCATCTTGGGGTGTGGTCGGAGAGCCTGAAACAGTAGACATTTCCATTTTGTCTGCAATGCTGTGATGGCTAATAACAAAACAAGGTCTGGTGGCTCGTTAAAATGTTTGGATATTATATCCCCCTCAGTTCTCTAAAGTTTGCGCTTGCGTTGAGGTGCTTCTCTTCTAAAGGAACACCTGCATCACAGAATCCAACCACAATAGTAGGACAATCGTTGATGCTCAGTCTTATTGACACCAACGCTATCCGGAGTAACTTGCCATGCTCTGTCCACACTCGATGTCTGCTAGAGAATATATATGTCATCTTCATCAAAGATGCAGTACTCTAGTTAAATTAATGAGGTGAAACCATGCTGAGTTTTTTTTTCACTCTGAGGAATTGGGGCTGAATGGACAATGAGCACTCATTGCTGGCCACTATTTCATTTAAAACATTTGGCAAATGATGCAGACTCCAGTCAAATTCATCTTTTTGTATGTGTTCCTTCCCCGATGGTTTAATTATCAAGGTCCCCCCCACCCACATATTAAAATTGATCCTATCATTTCCTGATTAAAAAAATTAATGGACAAGCGTCACAACCATTTTGATGTCGGGGGGACTCTCGCATTCTTTTGAGGGAGTTTTTGGCTAAATCACCTGTTTTGAAATGTTGTATTAACTTTTGTAGATACCACAATTTGCTTTCTGTCCTTTCTCTGTAATTTACCAGCAACTGCTGCAATTTATTTTGTGCTCATTGGTCACCAACTAATCATCATGGGTGGTGTTTGAAGCTTTGCATGGTGTGGAAAATAAGCAGTAACTATAAATAAATAGTCAACTTGCGGGTACAATCATGTATTACATCTCTTTTGGGAGTGTTGGCTCTGAAAAGAGCCGGTGTGGTCTCGACATTTCAAACAGTATACTCTGCTCACCTTAGGGAGAATATATGTACATGGTTGTACCCCCAAGTTTACTATTTATTTATAGTTACTGCTTAATCATTATAGATTTTAACTTTCACATGTGACTTTTATTGTATCTTTCTTGATTATTCTGCCAGAAAACAGATAAATCAGCATTAAGTTGACAAAAACCAATCTATGACCATACCTTTAATTTCTTTTTTTAAATGTTTTTTTGGCGGAGGCGGGCTGGGAGGTAATGTACAGATGAAATTTTTATTAATACATATTTTAATTAGATTAAATGAACCAATCCACTTATGTCACGTCGTCGTGACTCCCTGATCGTGTTTTTCTAAAGGTATTTTCTTTCCTTCATAAAATTTAAAGTATTTCACCGAATGATTTTTAATTATTTATTTAAGCCTTCCCCTGTATCGCATTAACCATCCTACTACACATTCACATCAATTCAGCCTGATACTTCACAAACGCTTCAGTACAAACTCTGATGCCTATATCCCTCATAGAGTTGCCCTTTAGTCAGGAAAACTGTTGCCCTCAGGTACGTAAGAACGAAGTATTGTGTTTGTCATTGTCAATTCAACTTTGTTCAGCCTAGTTGATGCACACTGTGTGATACCATGTACAAAATGTAATAAAAGCAATAAGCCATTTAAAGATATGGTGGACAGTGACTGGACACATTGCTAGGTCCTAGTAGGGTACTATTTAGTTTGGGTAAATTTGTCTGTATACACCCAAATCAAACAGTGCTCTCCAATGGTGTCCACCATTTCTCAAAAAGGTTAATGGTACCATCTACATGTACCTTAGAAATGTCATTTGGGAGTAGTGGAACAGGAGGGTTACATACCTATGTACCAACAGTGACTGCTCTTTATTCTGACTACCATCTGACAACCCTATGTTCCTATAGGGTTACATACATGTACCTATGTACCAACAGTTCTTTATTCTGACTACCATCTGACAACCCTATGTTCCGTTAGGGTTAGGGTTGGGGTTGGGGTTGGGGTTGGGGTTAAGGGTTGGGGTTGGGGTTGGGGTTGGGTTGGGTTTTGGGTGGTGGTTGGGGTTGGGGTTGGGGTTGGGGTTGGGGTTAGGGTTAGGATTGGGGAAATACACTAGGGGTGTCGGAAGTGCGTGTAACTGAAGAAAGAAAACAAATGTACATTAATACACACACAATTATTCAAAACGCCAGCAGAGTGTGAAAAGTAAGTTCTGACTTACACCATGCAGGGTTCTCCCCAAAACTGTTGGGTTTTCTGGACCCAAATCTGTGCAAGCTTCGCCGAAGTACACTGAGTTCCTCAGTCTGTATTCTACTTTATGTTTATGTTTGGTTTTAAACAGCTCTACTGTGCAGTATTGAGCATTTTAAATGGTATTTTTTTAAATATAACTTTTGTGGATCTGATTATTCTTTAATTTTTTGTTAATGTACTGAAATAGAGTAAATATTGTGCAATTCACATTCACCTATTATGTGCATCGGACTCGGCAAACCCTGACATGTAAAAATATGTCATGAATGCTGTGTGTTTTCATTCGAAACATTCAGAACTTAAGTACTTGATGTAGATTCAGTGATGCATTACTCTGTAAACATGGATAAACATGGATTTGATTAAATCCTGGTGGCAAGTCTGACATAAATCCTCTGTAAGCCACGCCCACTTCACACCTGGTTCCACTGACTACCAGAAGCCAATAGGAGTTGCATTGTGCTAGTTTTACTTTTTATAATGCAAGTTCAATTTTCATGGTTCGTAAACCATGCTTTTAAACAGCTTCAATTTTCATGGTTTATTAAAAAAGTTTTTAAGATGCTTCAATTTTCATGTTTTATAAACCATATTTTTAAGATGCTTCATTTTTTGATAAAGATATTTGTCAGACTCAGAGTCAACATTTGAACATCATTTAAAAACAAATAAAGATTGTTTGAAAAACACAAGGCCGCCAGACTTATCCAGTTGTGAGTTTACTAGCCTGAAACTAAAATCACAGTTCAGTGTAGATTTCAAGCCCTTCATTATATTCCTTAAAGTCAGAATGTTTCTGGTCGGAAAGGCTGACGAAACTCCCTGAATTTGTTGCTGTTTTTTGAGAGGTTCAGTTTGCCAGTGCAGTTGTTTGTTCATTTATTCAGCATGGTATGTGTGTGTGGCCTATGATGGACAATGTGGCATTTTGGTGTGCGGATTGAACTGCATGGTTGAGCCTGTCCGTCCCTTCAGAGGTACCCACTTGGTTAACACTCCTTCGACACCCTCCCGACACCATCCTCTTGGCCTGTTTCTGAAAGTGCTCATACGTGAAGCAGTAAATGACCGGATTAATACACATGTTGACCACCACAATAGCACCAAGCGTCTCAAACAAATTGCTGTTGACAAAATTATTGTTGAGGCCAAGACTGAACAGAATGTAGTTGATGTCTTTGGGTATCCAGCAGATAGCAAAGAAGATTGCCACGAGAAACAATGTCTTGGTGACGTTCTTGTTGGCTTTTGAGAGCATGTTTCGAGCGTCTTGGTTGTTATCAGCAATCCTGGCTCGAGATCGCCTGTGAAGCTCCAAGATTATTTTGGTGTACGCGAAAATGATGATGGTCAGCGGGATTAAGAACTCCACAAGAAAAACAACCACGCCCTCAAGGGCCTGGACGAGAAAGCTATGACGAGTTAATTCACACTCCTTGCCGGATACATGCAGGCTGGACAGAGAAAAGAGATGAGTCTGAGATAGAAAGCCACAAGTCCAAGCAGTTGCCATGATTATTTTGAGGCGGTGGTTCGAGAACATGTTACGATGTCTGACGCGTTGACACGTTGCAAAGTAACGCTCTAAAGAGATGGCCACTAGGTTGTAGGTTGACGTGACAAACACGCCATACAAGGCCCACTCTGACCACCACAATTTACAGTAAATGGTGCCAAGGAAGTTATCCGGTACAGACATGGTGGGTATGGGCAGAAGATGGTGGAGCAAAAACATCACTGACGCCGTCAAATCGACCATGGATTGATGAATGATGAGCTTGTTGGTTGTCGAGTTAAACTTGTGGCGGTTTCGCAGCATGACGAAGCCGACAAATGCATTACCAAGTAGACCCAGTAAGCTCAAGATGATGTAAAAAGCAGTGGCATATGCATTAGAGTTGTTGTAAATCTTAGTATCGGCTGCCAAATCCGTTGGTCTCTCCATCGCTCCAGAAATGTTTGTCGTATTTCACTAAGCGTGTCCTTTATCAAGTACATGTATGTTACGTGTATATGCGCAGTGTAACCTTTGCAGACCAACCATCTTTACCTTACCGTTAAAGCTGAACTGTCAGTGAATAGAGATTACAGTTTAAGGTACACTGCACAATGAGGATGTCTTTAAATCCACACCTCGGAATTCCTCTTAAGTCTTTGCACAAGTAAGGTCGGTTTGATGTAATCTATTTAGAGGTGTCAGTCTTTGCAAATTACAGCAGGAACAATTTCTGGCATGCGACAATAATCTCCTAAACCCCTCTCACCATTTTTTTTTCTTCCCCTTTTTACAAAGTCAAGTAAAAGCCGCTAAATTTGATTAGGGTTTTTTTCAAAATCTGAACCCTTAAAGTGATGTTTATCGAGTTGCTTTCTTAACACGAAAAGGAATAAATGGTTTACTGCGCTAGAATTGGAAAGGCAGTAGAAACTGATGAAAGCTGTACCGCCTTGAAATCAGATATTTTGATTAGATTACTATTTGACATTTGTCCCATCATCAGTCACCTTTGTTTGAGCTACGAGTTTAGATAGATAGACTGTTTTTATCCAGACTTGCATATAAATTGGCACAAAATGCTCTCGCGAGGATTGCCTTTGTTTTGGCTTGTCTTAAGGTTATTTATAATTTTTGCAAGATTTCTTGTATTCTGTCATTAATGGCTCTGCTTCTCGAGGATGGCTCAACCGAGCTCAAGACTTGAATTTACGGGCATTTAGGGACAAGAAGGAAGTCATAATTATGACTTATATCTCATAATTATGACTTACTGCAAGTCATAGTTATGACTTATTGTCGGCTCAGTTCTATAAGGTCGTTGATTGCAATCTTACATCCTTAATGATCAAAAGGGCGTTAAATAAAAAATGAGTATGAATTTGAAAATTTCAGGATATGCTTCATTTTTATAATGCTTCAATACAATTATGTGCAAGAATTCCTGCTTTTCACATTCTTTGTAAGAATTCCTTTTTGCATAAAAAAAAATGAAAATGTGCCCTTTAAATAATCAGGGATGAGACAATTCAGACGTTTGTTTGAATTCAGAGTTTTTAGGTCAGTCTGGTGAAGACAATCAGCAGTTGTCGCCACATAAAGAAATCTTGCTTTGTGATCTACTTCTCTAGTGTCGAGGACACTGTTCCTGAAAGCTCTTAGAAATCTAAACCCCAGGCATTTGATCAAAAGGTGGAAATGACATTTTTACATACCTTTCTAAAAATTTGGGTCCTAGTTTCAGACTTTTGTCGGTGATGTTTCTCGCCCCTGAATATGGGTCACAAACCATCATTTTTAAAGGCAGTGGATACTTTTGGTAATTACTCAAGAAATACATTACCATACAAACTTACTTGGTAAGGAGCACCTGAGAGCTGCTGACAGTATAAAACATTGTGAGAAATGACTCCCTCTGAAGTGATGTAGTTTTTGAGAAAGATGTAATTTCTCACTGAAATATTTGAATCTCAGGCATCTGAAAGCACACAATTCTATGCAACAAGGGTGTTTTTTCTTTCAATATTTTCTTGCAACTTTGATGACCAATTGAGCCCAAATTTTCACCGGTTTGTTATTTTATGCACATGTTGGGATACTGGACCAAGTGAGGATACTAGTCTTTGACAATTACCAAAAGTATATCTTGCCTTTAAGGAGTCGCACTCCTCCACACCATATTCTTTAACTTTGTCCAAGGAGTGCCAAAAATAGCACTCCTTTAAAACAATTAGGTACATTTTATAATAATAGCTTAATTTTGGGGGAAAAAAATCAAACTTTTATCTTCAAAATTGAGCCCTGCATTGAATTGAATTGTAATTTATTTCTCAGGGTAATGCAATCTACAATGTGATGCCAGATATGATCAGCCGGCTGTCCGATCCTGAGAACGGAATGGAACAAGAGCAGTTCAAGATAGTCATGAGGTAAGTGTCTATCTTAAATATCCTCCTCAGAATGACTACACATCGGGAATTTGGTTTCTTCTGTTATTCAATGACAAAAATCATCAATTAATCATTAATATTAACAGTGATTATTTTCAGTGATTAATCTGCTCTATATACACAACTTCATAAACAAAAATAATAGCTGTAGGAAAAAAACCGCTTTAAAGGCTAGGTATACTTTTGGCCAGTGTCAAAAACCAATATCCCCACCTGGTGCATTCGGACATGTGTATAAAATAACAAACTTGTAAAAATTTGGGCTCGCTCAACTGGTCATCAAAGTTGCAAGAAAATAAATAAAGAAAAAAAAAACACCCTTGTTGCATAGAATTGTGTGCTTTTTAGATGCCTGAGAAAGGCTATTCAAGTTTTGGGGTGAAAATTTACCTCTGTCTCTAAAACCACACAACTTCAAAGGGGGTCATTTCTCACAATGTGTTATACTCTCAGCTGTTTTAGCTCTCATGTGCTCTTTACCAAGTAAGTTTTTATAGTCATTATATTTTTGAGTACTTGCCAAAAGTGTACCCTCCCTTAAAGTACTTAATTTTATGAAGTTTCATTACCTGTTTGAAAAGAATCATAAGGTACAAGTACTGGCCATACCAGGCAGGATGTTCTGAGTTCTGATTTTATGGCCTTCAGAAAAATCTGCAAAAAGTTATTAAATAGTAGACACCAATGTAGGTCAGCCCTTGTACTCAATCAAATTGCTCTACTTTTTTTCCCAAGGGCCAAGTATCGTGCCTGCTATACTTAAAACTGCTCACTGTTTGCTTTCTGAGAAATATGAGAGCATTTTAAAACCAGTAGCTCTACTTTATGTTTGAGCCACATCAAAGAGAATATCTTCAAAGGAAAGAGGGATCCATTTTCCATCTATAAAGCTGCTGCAACCTTAGACTTTATCTGCAAGGGTAAAGACAGACACTTGTCTTACAGGCCCAATGTTTTCATTGGATAAACATGCAGTGATGTAAGCTTTCCGTAACTGTGTTATGATTGGTTCGCTCTGAAGTGATGTAGTCTGTCAGCTACCCACCTTCGATCGTCTGTTGCATGCGCGTGTGCATAATGTTTGTTTGTAATGTTGTTTTATTCACTATGTAATGTGTGTATGTGTGTAGTAATAGACTACGAATCTCTGTCTGTGTAAATGGGATGCGAGGTCAAAGATACATCTGGCCTTATCCTGCCAGGTGCTCAAGGCCGGTATCTGGGAGTCATGAATAAGGGAGAACCCAGGCCAGTAAGCCATTTTCAGGAATTTTCAAATATGTCAAATCTCATTCCTGAAACTGGCCGGACCCCAACTTGGAAAAAGGGCCCTATATGCTTGTCAGCAAAATAGAGGGGCATTTTAAGAAGGCCGGTGTACCCCTAATGCTCCAGGTTGAGGGTCAACAACCCACAGGGACTCAATATTGAACCATTTTTCAATCATTCTTAAGAGCCATGACCTTCAAATCTGGGATTTTCACGAATTTTTTTGTGTGGGTTTACAATTTATGCTGCGAGGCTAGGTGAATGGTTTTCTCTCTAGTCAGTGTAGTGTTCACCCTGTAGAGTTTGTAATGGAGCCCTCTGTTGGCAGATGATGACACAAGTTCCGACGCCAATTTACCACACTATGTGAATAAATTATTTTACTTGTACCAGGTATTAGGTATTTGTGAGAGCACAGAGTCAAGTAAATAGCCACTTGTCTCTTCCATGGCTACAATAAAAACTCCAACCACATTCAGGGACTCATTCCTCAGGGACATGTCACATGACGCAATTTACAGGCAGCCAGTTTCATCTCCAGGATGCAGCGGCGGCGCTGGGGGGGGGGGGGTGTCAGGGGGTATCCCCCCTCCCCCCTCCTGGATTCCCTCCTCAATTTGTAATTGAATTGAATCCCTTTACCATTGCGCCCATATTAATGCAATTATGTTGGCATTACACTGGCTCTAGAATAATGCTGGTTGTAAGTCTGTCATTGTGGTCACTCAATGCTTTTCCTGCAGTATAAAATTACATTAATACAGATTAAAATTTGCCCGCCTTAAATTTAAGCTCCCCCCCCCTGTTGCCTGCAAGATAAACAGGTCTGGTGCCGCCGCTGCCAAGAAGAAAAACAATATCACATTTTAATTTGCACATCATTTTCTTGGGGATAACATGGAGGGGTTCTTTTTCCTTCCTCCATGGGAAAAATGTCTCCTGTACTACTGACACTAAGGCAGAAAAAAAAGAAAAAACATGGTTAGCGTCTTGCCTTCTTGAAAAAAGGAAGGAAGCAGGTTTTTTTCAATTTGTTTTTTTTAATGGCCTCCCGACACATTTTCAAGACAACTGGCCGGGCTAATTTTCAAGATGTTGCCAGCTTTTTTCTGTGTGCTAAAAACTGTATTCTTTTGTCAGAAATTGTCAAAATTGATCTTTAAAAAAGAAAAAAGAAGGGGCCTCTAAAAAGGAAGTAGGGGGGACGCTAAACATTGTTGGTGGGTTTTCTTTTTTTAGGGGGGCGGGGGCTTCAGAGGTTTAGTCCAGTTGGTTGCCTCTGAGATGTATTGTAAAAGACAAACTACCTGAGTGTGACATGGTATTAAGGGTTTCCGTTAAGAGCTTCTGTCAGAACAGACAAATTGTACATAGTATGTCAAAATCAAATAAGATTGAGGACTAAGGTTGAATTTCATCAATGATGAAGGTGTTACTAGCAGGGAGGAGAAATGTTACTAGCAGAGAGGAGAAATTCCAGAAATTTCATCTGAGTTCTGACTTTTGTGCGTGTCTTTCTGGTGGGAAATATAGCTGTTGTTTTCTTCAGATATCATAAATCAATTTAAAGGTACACGTTGCCTTGGATCGGGTGAGTTGGTTTAAAAAATGCGTTTGTAACCTTTGCTATAAAATTAAGGATACCAGTCACAAATGTGGTGAGCATTAATGTTGTATGTGCTTAATTTTTTTTTGTACTTGATAAAATTTGTTCCTGAGGTTCAAAATGTAGTCATTTTGTTGCCTTGCCTCTTTGCATGCAATTAGTATATTTTTGAACCAATAGCAGTCTAGGTAAGTCCACTACAGGAGGGTTATACCTCCTCTGGATGTTACCTCCATTTGTACCTAAATAATTAAATTTTTCATTACTATTGTAACTGTTGTTATTTAATGTATTTTCAAGTTGTGCAAACGGAAATAAACCAAACAAACCAACAAACAAATAAACACCAGGAGTCCCAAAATAGCGCCACCAAGATTACAGGGCGAGTACGCCAGTTGTATTGGGTCAATACTGACAAATAATCCTTTTTATCCTAAGTCCATTGCTGTCGTCCATCCAAACATCAAACTTCAATCCAGATGGATATTTAGCTATTTGCAAGAAACGAAATCCCCCCTATAGACACCCGCGCTCAAAACAAAGTAAATAAGAAAGACCAAGGAGTGAATCAAATCAAAATGGAATCCTTCGGTTACCTGTGAGCATCAACCAGCGCGAGAAAAAAAAACTGTGTCGCACACAAAAGGCTTTTAGATTGAAGGTTGGCACAATGCAGTCTAATATTATTTTTGTCTGTTCTTGAACAAGGGGGGCCGTGCTTCGTGGTAATTCGAGCAGATGGTTGTGGTTTGTTGCAGAAAAACCTGTCCACAGAGAGAGGTGGCGAGGTAGGCCCGGAAGATGAGGTGATGTTGTCTCATCTTCTTCCCCTTGTAGCTGTACATCTCTGCCTGAGGCAGGTTTTAATGGGCAGGGAGTATTTCTGCAAGGTGTTTGGTTTCACATATTGAGGTATTACGGCAGTTTGTAGATGTCCCTGCGGAGCAGACCTTGCGATAGCAAATATTCGGACCTGGTTTTTTTGACACAATTTTTAAGAGAGTGTCAGAGAGATGAATTCTTTAATTCTGTGGCGATGCTTGACACAAACGACCGTACATGCACGGCAGGATTGCTCGGTGTATGTAACTTTTAAAGCAGGGCTTAGACACACTGTAAGCAGGAATGCAACTTAGCTGATTACCTCGTCTTGGGATTCTCAGTTCCGTCATTCAAATTTGAAAAACACAGTACACAAGTCTTTCTGTGCCTGGCACTGTCCCCTAGTGTTTTTTGGGTTGTTTTTCTTGGGGGTCTTTTGTTTCAACAAACTGCAGTTGCATGCCTGTATGGAAGCTTTAAAGGAACATTGAGAAAATAAAATAAAATTATATAATTATGAGTTATGATTGAGCATAAGTTACTATTAGGACTTATATTTCATAAAGTTAGCATAAGTCATTCATAATAATAATATGGAAATTTGTACAATGTAGTGCGCCATGTCTGTCAGAAAGACACTCCGGGTGCATAAAAAGAAAATAAGTCTGCAAAAGGCGGTACTTAAAGCCAAGACTGAACAAGTGTGTGTTCAAGTTAGTTTTGAAGCTGGAGAGAGTGTCTACTAGTCTGAGGTTCAGTGGAAGAGGTGAGAGTGTCTACTAGTCTGAGGTTCAGTGGAAGAGGTGAGAGTGTCTACTAGTCTGAGGTTCAGTGGAAGAGGTGAGTGTATCGGACTTTACTACCAGCTTCACTAGAAACTCTTGAGGGCGCCCTTCGCGTCGGATGGAACAGACGATTACTACTTACTAGCTCACATGGTTTCAACAGCCATTGAGCTCCAACGATATTTTGAGCATTTCTCCTATAAATACACCACTTTTAATCCTTATCCTTCGATGTAGAGTACACACTTTAGTTCCCTAGACACCCCGGAACCACAGTCATGTAAGTAGTCATAGTTTTTTCTAGGCTTATTTTTATAATAACTTGGTAAATAACAAGTTTTCCGGAGCCTTTAGATTTTCACCGTATTTTATGATGTTATTGTGCCTCGCTCAGTTTTTCACCCACATCCGTCCAGAATCAGCCGGTTTTCTCTCATTATCTCAGACTATTGGATTTCCTTATTGTTTAGATATTTCCAATCCTTGTTCCCACTGCATAAATTAGTGTATTTCTGCCATTCTCATAGTGTATTTAAAAGTAAATGAGCAATACCTGTTTTTAACCGTAAAACAAGACCCCACGTGACCTAGGTATTGGAGCGATCCCTGTATTTAAGGTTTTGGCTGTTTTCTTAAAGGTACTACAGTTTTCAAGGATTTTTGTGACTTTAGTTGTTTTTTCACATAAATATCGTTAGTTGTTGAGATGTAAACAAAGGTTTTCTATGCTCTTTTTTGCTACAGTTCACCGTGGAAATAAAGTTTGAATTGGAATCCGAAGCGCTGACCTTTGGCCATTGTTATTCTTATTTCTGCGGTTGAGACTCTCTGGTCGAACTAAAGCTAGCGCTCCCTTGGAGCTACGCATTTGCAGAAGCCAGAACAGTGAAATGACTTTGACCACTACATGTGCTTGTGACTACATCTGAATCAGAAAAAGGACTTTCACGACACGATGGCAACGCTCCAGAGTGAAACGCCCGAGGAAACTTCATGTCCTTCAGCAGCCAACATAGAAGGGGCAGAACAAGAACTCAATCACAGGTGGAAGAACACCGAAGGACTTCTCCAAACCCTTCAAGATCCAGCGGACCCATTAGAGTTGATACGACGTAAGCTGGCAGCTACCCAGTGTGCCCTTCAAGCATACACAGAGACATGGAAGGAGCTTGAAAACCTCTATTACATGTCACCATCCTACAAGGATCACGCTATCGCAACAAAAACAGTCTTCCTCGAGAACAGCAACCGGGTCAACATCACAATTGCTGAGACAACAGAAAGGGCCTGTTCTCTGGCCTTGGAAACTGCTTCCAGCATTTCACGTCATTCCAGAGCCTCGTCTAGAAGTCACAAATCTTCTCAACTATCCAGAGCTTCATCTTCCGAGCTGAGTGTGAAAGCCCTAGCACTGGCCTCCGCCGCCGCCGCTGCCAAAAATGTAGTATTTGAAGAGGCCATCGCCAAACGCACGACAGAGATGGTCACTCAGCAGGCGGCCAGAGAGCTTGAACGTGCCAAGCTTGACGCCGAGAACAAGCTGTCGCAGACCAAATACGATCTTGAACAAAGGACAAGTACTGCGGCTGCCGAGGCTGACCTACAGATCTTGCGAGCTCGTCAAGCTGCCGCCACCGAAAAAGCCAGGTCCGAAGTGTTAGTGCAAGCCCAACTCAACGAGAATGTTGACTTCACCCCTACGACGCCCTCTCAAACCTCAAATGATCATGCATCTCAGTTTCGTGCCAGAATAGCCGCTGCTGCTTCGTCACCACCATTCGTACCCAAAGTCCCATCGGTCGATCTCACAAAGCAGATAGCAGACACACTTGCGAGACAAAGACAACCAGCCCATGAACCAGACATCTACCGAGGAGATCCCATCATGTTTCAACCTTGGAGATGCGCATTCGAAACTATGATAGACCAAGCTGAAATCCCTGCAACACAGAAACTCGCATTCCTAGCCAAGTATACTGCCGGTGAAGTCAAACAACTGGTAGACCGCTTTCGACACCGACACGTCCTGAACCCACAAACCGCTTACAACGAGGCGTGGCAAGAGCTTGAAGAGCGGTTTGGGAATAAAACAAAGATCGCCTCTCAGATAATACAGAAACTAACCACTTTCCCAAAAATCAGAGCAGAGGAGCGACACAAACTACTCGAATTCGCAGACTTGTGCATAGACATAGCCGCACAAACGAAGGACCTACCTGCACTCAATGTTCTGAACTACCCATACAACCTCCACCCAGTGCTTGAAAAGCTACCCATGTATCTTCACAACAAATGGAGGGAGCAAGTGTCAAAGTATAAGAAGATTCACAACTGCTACCCACCATTCCAGGAGCTTGCAAAATTTCTGAGGGAAAAGGCAAGAACATGCAACGATCCGGATCTGTACCCACCCACTACCACGACGGGCAAGACCTACAAGGAAGCGCCAAACTCTTCACTTCACCCCCACAAATCACCTCTCCGTGTTATGGCCACTAACAGCCCCCTATCAGCACATCAGGGAACCCCCAGCACCTCAAAGTGCATCTTCCACGATAATATTGGCCACGACCTAGCCGATTGCATTGCCTTCGGGAGAAAGCCAATGGCAGACAGGAGAGAATTTTGCAAACAAAAGGGACTGTGCTTCAAGTGCGGTCAGAATCACCGAGTTAAAGACTGCCAGACCAAAGTTAAGTGCAAGAAGTGCGATAGTACCTCACATGCTTCATTTATGCATGCCTCCACCTCACGGCATGGCGGGGAGCCCGAAGTAGAGAAAGCCAAAGATATAGTCACACTCGAAGCCAACACCAAATGTACGAGATACACCACTTGCGTTATGGCCCGATCCTGTTCCAAGATCACATTAGTCAAGATATACCACCGAAATGAACCATCCCTCTCCATCATGGCATACGCCGTCCTTGATGACCAATCAAATGCCTGCCTCGGGACCCAAAACTGTTTTGAAGCACTCAACATTGACGGGCCATCTTACCAGTACGAACTGTCAACCTGTGGCGGTCGAGGAATCCCAACAAATGGAAGGCGAGTACACGGCCTAGTCATAGAATCCATGAACGGTCACAAAGAACACTTACCCACAGTTCTAGAAAACGAGAACATACCAGGTGACCGAGACGAAATCCCATCCCCGGATATGTGCAGGATGTTCCCTCATCTAAACGAGATTGCCAACAAGATCCCCAGACCACGAGACGATGTTGATATCATCTTACTGATTGGAAGGAGCTGTCCAGAACCCCTCAAAATCAGAGAATCGAGAAATGGACCCAAAGGCACCCCCTGGGCGCAGCGAACAGATATGGGCTGGACAGTCTCCGGCCGTATGTGCACAAGTAGCATCAAAGGCAGAGAACAAGTTTCAGCTTACCACACAACATTGACAGAGGCACCTGCTGTCCTACCCAGTCCCGACACTTACGAAATGCAACCTGATTACCACGGCACATGTGAAAACCACATCAGTGCAAAGGACTTACTAAGTACCCATCATGACACACAATCTAGCATCTATGTTGAAACTCACGACGACAACCAGAAGGCCCTGTCAGTCGAGGACCGACGTTTCATCAAGATTATGACAGAAAACGTCCACACCAATTCCAAAGGAAATCTGGAATTCCCCTTACCATTCAAAGACAGTCAAACCCGTCTTCCGAACAACCGATCCCAAGCACAAATTCGCTTGAACAACCTCCTGAAAACACTCCACCACAAGCCAGAACTGATGAAGGAATATCGAGCCTTTTTAGGCAAAATACTCGACAAAGAACACGCAACCCCTGTTCCAGATAACGAGGTCGCTACCACGAGTGGGACCGTATGGTACCTACCCCACTTTCCAGTTAGACACCCCAAGAAGCCAGGCATTCGTGTCGTCTTCGACTCCAGTTCTGAGTTTAGCGGCGTTTCTTTGAACAAAGTCTTACTTCAGGGACCCGACCAGATGAATACCCTGCTCGGCATACTCCTGCGTTTCAGAGTTGGTGAAGTCGCAGTTATGGGAGACGTCGAGCAGATGTTTCACAACTTTCACGTGAATCCCGAACATCGAAACTTCCTGCGCTTCCTGTGGTTTCAGAACAACGACCCTGAAAAGCCGATCATCGACCACCGCATGAACGTTCACTTATTCGGTAACGTCTCATCACCTGCCATTGCCACATTTGGCATTAGAATGATTGCCGAGGAAGGTAGATCTACACATGGCGCCGACGTACCAGAGTTTGTCAGCCGTGACTTTTATGTTGATGACGGACTCACTTCTCATCCAAACCCAGAGACAGCCATAAGTCTGATACAACGAACCCGAGACGTCCTCGCAAGTAAGAACATGAGATTCCACAAGATAATTTCGAACAGCAAGGATGTGATGAATGCACTCCCACAGGAAGCAAGAGCAAAAGACGTAAAAAGCTTAGACTTCAATCACGACACACTACCCGTCCAGCGATCACTTGGAGTGCACTGGTCGCTTGAGAAGGATGCCTTCACTTTTATAGTGAACTTACCAGATAAGCCGTTTTCTCGACGAGGAGTTCTCTCAATAGCCAGTTCTATCTTCGACCCTATGGGCTTCGTTACACCCGTGACTATCGAGGGAAAGCTCATCCTCCGCGAACTACTGACAGAGATGAGAAAAGAAACAAATATCCCTCAAGACATATGGGATAGACCACTTCCGGAAACCTGCCTCCCTAGATGGAATCGATGGCGAGATTCGCTGTATGACCTACAGAACGTCTACATAGAGAGATGCTATGAACCCCCACAGTTTGGCAAAATCAGAAGACGAGAACTCCACATCTTCTGCGACGCAAGCCAAGTTGCCACAGGAGCAGTGTCCTACTTAAGACTTCTGAACGAACACGGTCAACCACATGTATCCCTACTACTGGCTAAGGCAAAGGTTGCCCCCTCCCAAGCAGTCTCTATTCCGCGTCTGGAGCTCTGTGCAGCCGTCCTTGCCACAATGCTGTCTCAGACACTTGAAAATGAACTTCGAGACAGAGTTATCATCGATAAGACGACCTTCTACTCAGACAGTAAAGTGGTCCTTGGCTACATTGCTAATGAATCAAGACGTTTTCATGTTTATGTGGCGAACAGAGTACACAAGATCCACACTGCATCAGAACCTAACCAGTGGCGTCATGTCCCGACAGACCAAAACCCCGCAGATCTGGCTTCAAGATCAGTCCCAGCAAGAGAATTGACCAACACAGCCTGGTTTCGCGGACCAGACTTCTTATGGCAACCGGAACGCCCTATATCAGACGCAGTCTCCGCAGAACCAATCAAACAAATGCTTGATGAGAGTGACCCAGAAGTACGCAAGCAGGTCGTGACATCTGCTACTACGACCGGGGAGGAAATCCGCAATCAAACTGCACAAGACACTGAAGCCTCCCTAAATTGTAGTCGCTTTTCCAGATTTTCCAGTTGGCGGTCACTAAAGCAAGTGATCGGACGACTCATCCGAAAAGTCCAAACCTTTAAAGCCACAAGGAATGGGACTACACTAGCTGCAGCCCTTGACGAAATGGATAAAGAGCAAGTTGCTTCCTACCTGTCAGCAAATCAATGCCAATGGGTCTTCAACCCTCCACATGCTTCGCACTTCGGGGGCGTTTGGGAGCGCCTGATTGGTATTGTTCGACGGGTCCTCGACGCCATGTTTATGCAGCTTGGAAAGCACCAGTTGACACATGAAGTACTCGTGACATTCTTGGCTGAGGCATCTGCCATCGTCAATTCACGCCCCTTATGCACCATTCCCTCAGACGCTGACGACCCTCAAGCAATCAGCCCCTCCATGCTGTTGACGTCTAAATCCAATCAACTTCAGCCACCCCCAGGATGCTTCGTAAAACAAGATGAGTATAGTCGCAAACGATGGAGGCGTGTACAGTACCTGGCAGACCAATTTTGGCTACGTTGGAAAAGAGACTATCTTCAGAGCCTGCAACCCAGACAGAAGTGGCCAGTTGTCAAGCCAGACATCAGTGAAGGAGACGTCGTTCTAGTACGTGACAAGGAACTACCGAGATTGCAGTGGCCTCTTGCCCGGTGTTACCAAGGTCCACCTGAGTGAAGACGGACTAGCTCGAAAAGTGGAGGTTGCCATGTACAGCGAAGGAACCCGGCGTACTTACTCCAGACCTATCTCGGAGCTTATACTGATTCAAAAGGCACCGAAGACTTCTTAAGAAACTCTTTGACTTTAAGTTTAAACAAGTCCTCATGTTCCAGTTAGTGACTTTTACTAGTTGTTTAAGTAAAAATTCAATATTATGTATTTTTAGACGGGGAGTGTATCGGACTTTACTACCAGCTTCACTAGAAACTCTTGAGGGCGCCCTTCGCGTCGGATGGAACAGACGATTACTACTTACTAGCTCACATGGTTTCAACAGCCATTGAGCTCCAACGATATTTTGAGCATTTCTCCTATAAATACACCACTTTTAATCCTTATCCTTCGATGTAGAGTACACACTTTAGTTCCCTAGACACCCCGGAACCACAGTCATGTAAGTAGTCATAGTTTTTCTAGGCTTATTTTTATAATAACTTGGTAAATAACAAGTTTTCCGGAGCCTTTAGATTTTCACCGTATTTTATGATGTTATTGTGCCTCGCTCAGTTTTTCACCCACATCCGTCCAGAATCAGCCGGTTTTCTCTCATTATCTCAGACTATTGGATTTCCTTATTGTTTAGATATTTCCAATCCTTGTTCCCACTGCATAAATTAGTGTATTTCTGCCATTCTCATAGTGTATTTAAAAGTAAATGAGCAATACCTGTTTTTAACCGTAAAACAAGACCCCACGTGACCTAGGTATTGGAGCGATCCCTGTATTTAAGGTTTTGGCTGTTTTCTTAAAGGTACTACAGTTTTCAAGGATTTTTGTGACTTTAGTTGTTTTTTCACATAAATATCGTTAGTTGTTGAGATGTAAACAAAGGTTTTCTATGCTCTTTTTTGCTACAGTTCACCGTGGAAATAAAGTTTGAATTGGAATCCGAAGCGCTGACCTTTGGCCATTGTTATTCTTATTTCTGCGGTTGAGACTCTCTGGTCGAACTAAAGCTAGCGCTCCCTTGGAGCTACGCATTTGCAGAAGCCAGAACAGTGAGAGTGTCTACTAGTCTGAGGTTCAGTGGAAGAGGTGAGAGTGTCTACTAGTCTGAGGTTCAGTGGAAGAGGTGAGAGTGTCTACTAGTCTGAGGTTCAGTGGAAGAGGTGAGAGTGTCTACTAGTCTGAGGTTCAGTGGAAGAGGTGAGAGTGTCTACTAGTCTGAGGTTCAGTGGAAGAGGTGAGAGTGTCTACTAGTCTGAGGTTCAGTGGAAGAGGTGAGAGTGTCTACTAGTCTGAGGTTCAGTGGAAGAGGTGAGAGTGTCTACTAGTCTGAGGTTCAGTGGAAGAGGTGAGAGTGTCTACTAGTTTGAGGTTCAGTGGAAGAGGTGAGAGTGTCTACTAGTTTGAGGTTCAGTCATGTCAGTGGAAGAACATTCCAAAGAGATGTGTCAGCATATGAGAAAAGAATGATCTCCCCAAGTGTGTTTAGAACGCCATTATCACTTGTGCCAATCATGCCATTGAGTCATAGAGGTTCAGTGGAAGAGGTGAGAGTGTCTACTAGTTTGAGGTTCAGTCATGTCAGTGGAAGAACATTCCAAAGAGATGTGTCAGCATATGAGAAAAGAATGATCTCCCCAAGTGTGTTTAGAACGCCATTATCACTTGTGCCAATCATGCCATTGAGTCATAATGGGGGACTTTTGGGATGCTAGGTGGCAGCAGACTTGAAGAGTGTCTCTTGTGACTAGGGCAGACTGGGGCACGCTTGTTGGTCTAGTGGCATGAGTCAGGAGTAGTTAAGATATTTGCTCTGGAATTAGGGGGTTTCAATCCTGCTTGAGTAGTATGCCTGTGGTTGTTGTTGGGTTTTTTTGTGTTTTTTTTAACTTTTCTTTCTTCTTTCTTTTTTTTAACTCCGCTCTAGTAATTTTTTTCTTTGTTCAAACAACCCAAAATTAGTTTAAAATTTTCCCAGTCATTTTCCCATGTGGTTTTTATTACTTGATAAACATATTTTTGATGCATTAAATCAGCTTGCCGACAGGTGATCCTTTATGAATCGGTTCGTGGAGTGATTTCATTTTAAAAAAATGTCAGGATTTGAATCCCCCCTCTTCATCTGGACAATCAAAAATCCATTTTTATGGGGCAAGCTTATAATGTGAACACCACCTGGTTCTCATCCTCAAATAATAAAGCAGAAAGTTTAGATAAATCCATCTGTATTATTGTCACAATTCAGCTGGGCTACAATCGTATCTCCTCACTGAGACAGCCGTTAGACATGAGGCAGACAGCGATGACATGTTTAATGCGTTGGTAGTTATCGATTGGGGTTAAGCGCTAGTATGTAGAAGGCTCATCTCAGAGCATCTTGAGGTTACCGGATGCGACATCCAAACATATGTTTGGACAATGAGTTGGGGTTAATGTTACTTTCCGTAAATTGAACAATGGGAATGTCTTCAAGACAGCGCCGGACCACCCAGATGTTTAATTGACATTTCAAGATGACATGGAATGAATCGAAAGTAATAAATTTGATGAAGACATCTTATTTGAATTTTCTTTTTAAAATGTTTTTTAATGTTAAAAGGATGTTTCAACTCTTTGCCCATACTGGAAGTCATTCTAGAAACATTTCATGCGTGCAAAGATGATAACAAAAAATTTATTAAAGATGTACTTTTGAAATATTAAGTTTTAAATTTAATTTTGCTCTCTTTGTTCTGGCTCAATCAAATTGTGTTGTTTGGCAATAACAGTGAAAAGAGTAAAAATCAGCTTAGCTGCAAAGCTTTTAGATTTAAGTTGTAAACCGCAAAAAAACTGACTGGGTAAACTTTGATTAGTACAAAGAACAAAGAAAGTAGATGACAGCGGATTTGAACCTGCGACCTCTGGAGTAACACGTCGGTGCTCTACCAACTGAGCCATCAAGCCCTTCTGTTGGCGGTCTCCCTATTTTGTCAATATCTTTGTTGGGGGGTGCCACAGTCGAAAGCCATTCAACCTGTAACTGTCCTATAGCCAGGAATCACTCCCACAATTTACGATAAACCTGGCTTTTAAATAAATGCAAGTTCACTCTGTCATTCAATGTCATCCACTAGTTTTGAATGACATATATACCAGTCTGCAGTATAATATCATGTGGGTAAATAAAATTTAAAAATTTCGCTTAGCCTCCCGACATGAAATGTATTTTTTTTTTTTTTTTTTTTTTTATTGTTTTGAAACTGCAGACCCTCATCAGAAGAGCAAATAACTTCAAAAAGTTGTAAAAATGTGTTTTTGATTAGTGCAAACAGTGCATTCTCCTTTTGACTGTCTGCAACAGAGCTCTACCCTACAGATAAGTAGCGTCATTTGAGTAGTTTAAGCTCTCTGGGTTCTCAAATAAAAAACTCTAGCCACAAGCAAACCCATCTCACGTACCGTGGAGATAATGTGTTTGAACCTCGATGCCCTGCGATAGAGCAAAGCTTGAAAGAAAGTCTTCATCCCTACTGAGCCCTTTTAAGACTTGTAAAATCAATTGATACTTGCTCATTGGGCAGGCAGCAAAGTCCTCTCCAACCATCCGAAAAAAAAACGTCTGAATTCTGGAGCCAGCTTTCAAAGTGCTGTCATGATCTAGCGATGGGTTTCTACTCTGAAACATGCCATCTAGCTGGATGTTTGTCCTTGTCTTAAAAGAAACAATTTCCAGAACCCTGGGGAATTGAGGTTCCTTGGCCCGATCAATAATCTGGGATGCTATATTTTATCAACTCTAAAGTGTTGGAGAGGTTTTTTTTTATTTTCAACACAGAATGGTGGAATTGATGAAGGTTTGGTTGTCGGGATTGAGTTTCCGTGTCTGGGCAACAGTTCAGTTTCCTGGATGTTTTACAGATTGATCTTCCCCTGAGGGACTCAAGATTTAAGTCGTGATCGATGCACATGTTGTGAATGTTTTTGGTTTGTTTTATTCATCCTTTAAACGCTTGACATCATCTGGAGACAGATTTATTTATTTTTTGTAATGTTCGTACTTTACCCGAGTTGTCATCCCCAGAGTGGGTTGCATGACTGGGGAAAAAGTTCAGTATCTTCGATATCTTTTAAAGGTGGATACTTTTTGTAATTCCGCAAGAAATACATTACCATTAAAAAAACTTACTTGGTAAGGAATACCTGAGAGCAACTGATAGAATAAAACATTGTGAGAAACGACTCCCTCCGAAGTAATGTAGTTTTTTAGAAACAGGTAATTAATTTCTCACTAAATATTTGATACTGAGAAAAGGTTCAGGCATAAAGCCTTTCTCAGGCATTTGAAAGCACTCAGTTCTATGCAACAAGGGTGTTTTTTTCTTTCATTATTTTCTTGTAACTTTGATTACCAATTGAGCCCAATTTTAGACAGGTTTGTTATTTTATGCATTTGTTGGGATACACCATGTGAGGATACTAGTCTTTGACAATTACCAAAAGTATGTCCTGCCTTTAAGTAAGTGTACTTCATTATCGACACTACTGGAGAACTACAACCATGGGAATTATCATATGTTGTAATAAATCAATCGTTACATACTTCTTTGTTCAAAACCTCTTGTGGCCACATAAATATATACATGTTATTGTGTCCCAGCTTAAATTCCCCCAAACTTTGATTAAATATATGTTGAGGAATGTGACTTTAGCTGGCAGATCAGCTGACTTCCTTTTTTTTGGTGTGGGGGGGGGGGGAGCGGGTTAAAACTGCAAAACTCAGTACAAAGTCTTGCTGTGTGTGGAATGTTGCTCTCTTTCTATTTTCAACAAACTGCAGTTGCATGCCTAGATATACATGATGTTCTTCCTACTTTAGTCTGATATCCGATTTGTTCCCTCTGAAGAATCCGCCACATTGGTATTAAACATCCTATCAAAGCCTAAATACTAGACTTACTGTAGGGCAGAACTTGTACTCAATCAAATGGTATACTGGTTATAGGGCAATAAGGTGTATGACTTCTGACGACTGGCAACCCCCCCCCCAAAAAAAAAAATTAATAAATAAATAGAAATTCAAACTTTGTTTTTCAAGGCAAAATATCATGCCGTATATTCATGTAGTTCATATCTTGACACATTCAGTGAGCCAATTAGCTGCTTGTTTCATTTTGTTTATTTTCCTTTTTGAAAATTTACTGCTGTAAGTTTTTGAATCCTACATTTTCCCATTACACATGTTATGTAATACTGTTCTTATGTATAAAAACCATTCTTATATCGCAATTCCAAAAAAATGATCATTGCGCTTCGAACATTATGACCCCTGGTCATGACTGGGCCATTTATTTCATTTCTTGATTTACTGTATGGTGTTGGACCGAGAACTGCACCAGTATTTCAATTAGGGTATGCTTTAGTTGGCTGGGATCGGGCATACCATCATTATCAGACTCAAACAGTCATGACAGTTGGTTGTTGAGTTATCATGGTGTTGGATTTTGCCAGCGTGAGGAAGGATCCTTAAATCACTTGAGGGAGTAATTAATGTT
This sequence comes from Pycnopodia helianthoides, assembly GCA_032158295.1. Lineage (NCBI taxonomy): Eukaryota > Metazoa > Echinodermata > Asteroidea > Forcipulatida > Asteriidae > Pycnopodia > Pycnopodia helianthoides. Next base: position 510,598 of record CM063260.1, read on the forward strand.
TATGAATGAATTCCTTCTGTCTTGTTGTTGACAGGTACGTGTTTGCATTCATCCAGAAAGACAGACAAGCAGAGTCATTGGTGGAGAAGCTTTGCCATCGTTTCCGGGCGACAAGGTAAGAGATCGAACCCCTCAACAACTAAAAGTCTTAAATGTTCAGGCAAATTAGTTAAAACGAGACTTGCGACAAAGTTCTTCATCACTCCCTTTTTTGAAATTCTCGATGAAAGGAAATGTTTAACTTCATTCAATATCTCGGTTTGTAAATTGGTTGTGTATTGTGTGTATCTTTAATGTTTTGCTTTACATATAGTTTGTTAATTTGGTGTTATAGTTTATATTTAATTGATGACTGTGGGATGTGGTAGTGGGTTCGAATCCAAACCAGGTAGCCTTTGTTTGTTTTGTCCAGCAGGACCTGGGAAGCACTTTGTATACAGTGGGTAAAACAAAATAGTATGCTAGATACAATATGTACAGTGTTACTGTAGTATTACTGACAATGAATTATTATAATACATTCTGGTCATGAAACCAAGGATGGCTCATAAGTGAACTGAATACCGCATGGAGGTCATGACCCCTGTTACCCTAGGCATGGTCTTGGTGCCCTTCAAAAGTTTCCCCAAGACTTTTAAGATTGTTTTCGAAGGAAATACCCTTCTGCAAAATGAAAATGGCCTCGCCCTCTCAATGATGAAGTTTCCAGGGCTCGACTTCTCAAAGGGCTAAGATTGATCTTAGCTGCCAATCGATCTTAATTGCTACAAGTGCTGAGAAAAGTGTGATGTCACACTACAAATCACTATGGTAACATTGAAAACTCATCTTAAGATGAATCTTAAGTGCTTTATGAAATCATGGAGGTGTTGAAATCAAGCCCTGATTGTTCATTTTACAAAGCACTAATCCTAAGACTTGTCAATATCGCCATAGTGATTGGAATTGCGACATCACACGTTGCTAAGCAATTAAGATTGGTGCACAATTTAAGATCAATCTTAGATCTCTGCGAAATTGAGGCCAGGCCTCCCGCAGTCTGTTATGTCAGAATGCGCTGTGTAATTTGTGTTGTATTGAGTCGATAACACAATAAGATGCTTGACTCTTAGACTAGAGTACACAATGAGATGGGATTCCGTCGTGATCCCAGAGTACATCAACATCCATCAACTTGATTGAGAAACCATCAATATTGACTCTTAACAGCATTCCACTGAGCCTTAATTAACGTCTTGAACCATCTCCCTGCCAGCCTCTTTAAGTAAACTAGCAACGAGTACGCTTAATTGAGATTGTGAGGTAGCCTTGAGGTTTACTCAAACGAAAACGTGGAATTTCCATCTAAAAGCTGACTTTGATGAGAGATAATGAGTGAAAAATAAAAGTCAATCTACAAACATGACGTAATTGATCAATATTTTTATGGAGAAATCACACCCCCCCCAAAAAAAAATATTTTTTTTTTTTTTTAAATTAACATACAGTAGAGGGAAACACACTTAAGTTTTTTTGAGTGATTAAAATATTGTGTAAGCTGACACCTTTACTAATGGGGTCCAACTTCCTTAAGCTGTTAAGCAAACAAAATCGCTTAGCAAAAAATACTTAGCAGAAACAGGCTACCAGCCAAAATACAAAGTAATGTATACTGTTTGTGACTGGTTCCAAGCATGTTTTGTGCTTAGCAGAAAACTATTTCTGATTACCATTCTCTGCTTAACACTTAACACTTTGGCCGCTTTGGCCCATTGGCTCGATCACACAAAGCACGAAGATTCATCTTTTAAAAGATGAGTTGTCAGTATACCAGAGTGATTGATATTGTAACATCTCACTTAGCTTAGCAGTAAAGGTAGATTCGCACTTAACGATCAATCGTAGATCTTTGTGAAATTGAGCCCCGTGGTCTCTCGACCAAACTTGTTTTTTGTTTTTTTTCGCTTGTGACTTTTACGCTTCCAAGCTTCCAGGTAAAGAGAAGCAGTCCCAGGCATTAACCTAAAACCCTGGGCAGTATTCTTAAGTAGAGCAGGTTTGCATAGTTTTACAAGTGTTTCAATAGCCTTCTAACTAATAACTAATAACACTGCCCTTTAATCCCGGGTCACTTGCCGGAAATCCCCGACCGTCCATCTTCCACGTGTTTGATTCGGCGGTGGTCTCATTTCTCGCCTCTGGCTCAAATAGGTCGGTGAAGCGGCTTTACTGCCCATGCTCGAGCTCATCAATTGATGAAAGGCTGTGAGGCATAGATTACTCTTGAAAATAACGCAGAGATTTTGTTTTTAAAGTCGGTCGAAGGTCTGCACAGGTCTTCGGATGTGTTTTATTCATTTAACAAGAGATATTTATAACTTGTTATTTCATTTTTATTTTATTTTTTTAAAGGTAAGCTAGCAGCAATCTTTTTTTCTTTTTTTTTGAGTGGGTTTTGGGAAATTTCCCCACCCCTTTTTTTACCCCTCTCACCAGGGCAAGGAATGAATAACTGAGGTTTAAAAATAAGTTGTTGCTGTTTTCTCAGCAGGTAGACACTGTATTCAGGAGAACCTTTCACATGTGACTTATATTGTATCTTTCCTTATAGTTTTGCCTATAAATCAGCATTAGGTTGACAAAAAACAATCTATTACTCTACCTTCAAGCAATAATTTCTGCTTAAGCAGCTCTAATGAAATTGGCCTCTGATCATAGAGAAAGAACCGTGAACATGATTAAACTATGTCTTAAGCGCACAAATCTCTTCTGTTAAAGCCTTTACCAATTAGAGTGTGTACCACTTAAGCATGAACTTTCAGAACCTGCCTGGAAACACCATTGCCAGAGGGTCGTCGGAATTAGTTCATTGAGTTCCTATTGCCTTTCCTCCTGCGAGGGTTAAATCACACAAACACATTCCATGGGAGCACATTAATTCCCAAGAAATTACCATAAGTACACCTTGGTGTGTTGGTGAGGGGGGGGGGCGGCTCCTCTGCAGGCTCATTTGTCTTGGGCTGGGCTAATGGGTCGAGGTGGAGAAGGAGACCCTGATGAGGAATCTCCTCAGATGTTGCCGCGGCTTACAACAATTAGACAGTGTATGCCATGACTTAATCCTGTCGCTCACTATTTAAAGATAGGTTGGAGTTCAGGATGATTGTGGCGGTAAAGAATGACGAACATCCTCCTGCTCGTAATCTTGCTGCTTGACTCCGTTCAAGAAGCTTAGAGTTTGTTAGCAGAGGGGATTAACACACTGTGTACAGTCTAAGATGTGAGGATGACAGCAAGGCTAACTTAGATAATCGGACATAAGAACTTGGCTAATTGCACAAACAAGGAATTCAAGACCCAGTTTCATGGCACTGCATACTGGTGATTCTGCCTTGCATCCCATAGAATCATGTGTTTTAGAGGGGCGCCGTAAGCGCAGAATTCCATGGTAAGCAAAGTCATGAAATTGGGCCCAGGGCATTATACAATATCTACGATGTTATTCACTTTCATTTGTGCTATTAATAAAGTCAATTGCTATTATTCAGTTTTTAATTGTATTTTTAACTGGTTTAATATAACAACGTACAATAGGTATCGTTTGGCAGATGTTGTTCTTATATTTACAGTACAAAATTCGTAATGCAGTATTGCAGACTCAAAAACATGCCATGATATAAAAAATCCTGATTTTTCTTTTTCTGTTTCTTTTTGTTCTCTTCCAAAAATAAAATCCACACTCCATCCCTCAGGACTGACAGACAGCCTCAAGACTTGGCCTTCTGTTTGAACCTTCTCAATATGAGCGAGAAGTGCATCCGACGTCTTCAAGAGAACTTTGCGTGCTTTGCCGACAAGCTCCATGACACCGAGGTCTTCTCCTCTTTCACTTCAATCCTCTCTAAGTCCAAGAAATTTTGCCAAACCAGAAATGAAGGTAATTTATAACTCTAGATTGAGAGGATAAATGTATCGAACCAATGAACTGAGCCCATTGTCATGGCTCTGCTCACTGTCGAATTCTGAGCTTGGGATCATCATTCTTTACTTACAGCTCCTCCCCATAATTTCTGTTTTCATTTTCAATAATTGTAAAAAAAACATGTAATATAATCAAGAAGCTCCTGGAATAAATACCGCATTGTTAGAAGTTTTAAAAAGAGAAATTGATATTAATTTTTGTTGATTAATATTTTCCCCAGGTGATAGTGGATGATTTTGAGCAGAAACTCAATGAGTGTCACACTAAAGGAGTGGACGATGAGGCTGTTGTAGAGAAAGCCAGTAAAGCATCAGCCGCAGCTCGGGCCAGGGACAATGGAGGCCGGTCAGCAGGTCAGTAGACATATGACAACTTCTGTTTAGGGGTTAACTGTTCAATGTGCAACTGTTTTGCCAACAAGTTTGTTAAAGACTTATTTGAGATACCATGTACAAAGTGGCGTGTCGTGGCCGAGCGGTCTAGTTCACTGGACCCATGCTTTGGTGTTGTCAGCAGCAGAGCGTGGGTTCGAATCCCCGTCTTGACACTTGTGCCTTTGAACAAGGTACAAAACCAATAATCGCACCGTTAAAAATGGGAAGGTAGTGCGTTCTGCTCTAGCAGCCAGGCTCCTAGTGGATGATACCCATGCCTACATCCTAACAGACTGTGAAGGGGGTAAACCTGTTTCAGCCCCAGGAGTAGGTGGCATCAAGCCCCTGGCAAAAGTTCTTTCGGGTCTACAGCCCAAATTAGTTAAGTGTAGCCCTCACCTTGAAGTGGCCGTCTGGCCTTGTGAGGAGATATCTCATAAAACATTTTTTTTTAAATAGGACTCTCTCTATGAGTTGTGGTTGTTCTGAAAAAAAAAGATGGTGGTAAACAAATCCGCGTTTCGATCAGTTTGTCCTTTGGTGCCAGTGTCATGGTGCTGCTTAGCGCGGAATTCTTCGCTTACGGCCTATAGAATTATGTGCTTTACAGGATGACATAAGCGTAGAATTCTGTGGTAAGCGTAGAACTCTGTGGTAAGCGTAGAATTCTGTGGTAAGCATAGAATTCTGTGGTAAGCATAGAATTCTGTGGTGAGCATAGAATTCTGTGGTGAGCATAGAATTCTTTTTATAAGCGTAGAATTCTGTGGTAAGCGGAGCCATGAAATTGGACACTGATCTTCTTGAGGAGAATGCTGGACTCTGTTGCTGTATACTGCCCATGAGGTTTAGCTTGCATGTAGGCTGATCTCAATGGTGTACAAAGGCGGTAATCTTGAACAGGATAAGCTTTGGCTTAGTTCTCTAATGCGCGTAAGCTGGAATTGGAACTGTATTCTGGCACTAGAATGTTTGTGTTATAAAAGTATGTTAGAACTGTGATTTGTCCAGATTTTTTCCCTGATCTCTGGATTTTTCCTTGCTATCCCTGCATCTTCAAATTTTCCGTGCAAGAGAAGAAGATGCCTTACTCATAAGATAGACCCCTGTTTAGACCAAACCTTTAGATTTGTGTTTGTGAGATGTAGAGATTCTGTAAACCTCTTGTACAACATAATTAATATTCAGGGGGGAGGGGCCTTCATCCCAGACCATCTTCACAGGATACCACAACCCCCTTTATTTCAGAACTTTCCATTTTTGTTCAATCACACCCCTGTGTTATGCATGAAAAGTATGTGCTGTTGTGTATTTTTTCCCCCATTTTGATATGGACTCTATCTATAGACCCCTTGCTTTTGCCGCCATTGTTGATGAAACTTGCACGAGTGAAAGGCTATCATTGGCTGAGAGTTGTGTGCTGCGCATACACGCATGCACTTTTCCATTTTTTTACGTCATCAAAGATGGTGGTGAATGACGTCATGTGCAATCCATCTATTGGAAATGAATGGATCACAAAACTGACTTCGACCTTGGAGTACCTCTTTAAAGTCAATTGTCCCACCGCAGCAAGTCACATATTGACGCAGAGTGCGGAGAACATCATCAACATTTCCCCTCATTAAATGAAAAAGTCATGAGGTCGTGCTGACAGATCGGAGCACGTCAACATCTTGACTGGTACGTCTCAATCTTAAGACACGCGAGTGGGTTCCTTAGAGGGAATTCTTGGGCATATTATGTGCTAGCTGCCCGACGCCTGTCTCGAGACTCGGCAATTTATTAGAACACCAGCTTGTGTCTCCAGACGATCAAAAAAAAAAAGGTTTACACCAAAAATCTTGTTATGGACTGTCTGGATGCGCAGCTCCCTTGATTTCTGACGATGATTTAAAATGTGGAAGTTTTCAACGTCTTTCAAGTGTAACACGAGTGTCAGTTTACACGTACTCTTGCCAACTGGTTGTTGCTTCACCGATGGGCTTTTATTGAGTGCTCTCGAGGGCCGTGAATGTGGCAGTAGATAAGTGGTTTACTCGCACAAATTGAGAGTGAAGCTGGCATCGGAGTTAAATAATCTTCACCATATTGCTTGAATTCTAAAAAAAGAAGGGAGTAGAAATGAATTAAATCAAAACCAAATCACAGAACTCTCACTTTTGATATTTTATTAACACATTGAGTGCATGGGAGTAGAAATTAATTAAATTAACGCCAAATCATACTGTCTTTTTTAATGGAGAATAAGTCGTTGAGAATGTCATCAGAGGATTTGCCTCAACCGTCAGTCACTCTTTCTTCCCCCCTCGTCTCTCTCTCGCTCGCTCGCTGGGTTCAATGGTTCAATTTCATCGCCTCAAGCCTATCAACCAAAACCTGACCAGCAAATCAATACTATAAATAAATGCGCTTGTTTTTTGAGTGCCCAACTTGTGGCAAGGCAATCATGTACTGAAGCATGCCTAACACTCTCGCCTACATGTAGACTGTATGTGCGCATTAGGGCCATCATCCCGGGGGGGGGGGGTTTCTGAGGGCTAGAGAACAACTGCGTCAACTGTTCAGTGGACGCAGCTAAAATGAGATGCTAACAATTCTTCTTCAATGCAGTGTTATTTATACGAACCAGACTAAATGCATTGGCCTTTGGGAGAGTGCGTTACGTTGAACATGTTGGCCCCTTACCCTGCCGTATCACGCGGCTACAGTTTGCCAGCCTTGATACTCTTCTTACTTTAGTCTGATTTCCGATATATTTATTTTTCGCCCATGGGAAAAATAAGACAAATTGTAATTAAACAGCCTGAAATATCCAATAAAGCCTACGTGTACATAGGTCGACCCACGTGCTCGATAAAATATTCCTACTTCATTCCAAGGACCGAATGTATTGCCTGTGCCTGCCCATATGTAAAGATATTAAGGTCTGCATTTAGCTGCACTCGCATCACATAAAAAGTGCACTGCTCAGTAAAGTATGGTTTATTATAGTCGAACTACTAATAATCGCCAGCGTCTTTTGCCTCAGCGATAAATTGTGGGTATTTTTTTTATGGTAGTGCGTCAAGTTTTCGACCCCGTGGACGCGATGAAACTGAAATCCTTTAAAGTGTACTTAGTCAATCTTGAAGAGCATGAATGTGGAGAAACATATGTCTGCACGACCTGTTCGGTTGTGGGGTAATTTAACTGGTCAGTTACTAAAATTAATTGACTCTGGCCAGTGGTCAAGTGGTTATTCCAAGCGAAGGATTCAGGGGATTACCGACAGACGTAACTTGCTTTATGCGTTAATCAGAAGAAACTGCTCCAAATTTAGTTTATAGACCCTAACAATTGTTAATTGTCATTACAAATGCACTGTACTTTGTTAATTAACCTTCTTGTGATTTATGCTTAATTACATTCACGCATGCGTACATACACTATTGGTGGTTAATGAACGCCTTAGAGTTGTGCACTAGGCAGACGTGCAATGCGTATGCGTCACACACCTACAGCCCCATACATAAAGGCGCAATGTTCCACCAGTAGTGTAGTTAGTGTACACGCGTGATGTGCAATTTACATATTTCGTGGTAAGGGTTTATTGAAATAAAACATTCCACTGCAAAGTTTTAAAAAAAAAAAAAAAAGCTATTTAATTTCTGTCAATATAGTACAAAATGACAATTTAGAGTTAAAATATTCAGAATAATTTGCCATACGCCCGGTTCTGTCTGGCTCTGCACGAATATGTTCACTTATCAACTATACGAGTATTAGGACAGTCTGGGCAGAGAGCATTGGGTGTATCAGTCGTCATATCAGTATCTCGTGGATTAGTTTACATGAATGAGTGCTATGAAAACTAAACATGAACAATGTTACCGAGAGCAGACACACGAAGCACAGATGTGTTTATATCTGATGGGGGAATATTGCCTCGTCGTCGGGTGACAGCTGTCAGTTTGGTCCGGGCTAGATTTATAGGACGGCCGTCAGCCGAGTTAAAATTGATAGAGAGGATCTCTCTGTTGACTCATTTAGGGGATGATTAACGAAGAGTATCTGAAAGGTGGAGCACTTTATGGGCATCAAGTGTTTATGTTTGCATTGTGTTTAGAGTAAATATTCCAAAATGCTAACTAATTCAAGAGCAAATTTGCTGTTTGAAAAAAAGTGAATTAAAATTGATAAGCGGGACCTAGTTTTGTATGTTTCAATTTAACAATGTGATATTTTGTCAAGCTATCTCGTGTGTGTTAAATTGTGTTAAGCGCTTAAGCAACTTTCAGGCAGATAAATTAGGCATAAATATGAATTATTACTTATGATTTTTGTCATTATCGTATTTTTTCAGAAATGACTCTAGGTAATTCTGTACACCCTATTTCTTAGCCTGCCTGCCTTGTGGAACTCATTGCCCATCATTATTCATTGCTTAACATCTATTTCTTTATTTAAAGTAGCAGTTGGCAGTTTACTCCTTTATACAACTCCTAGTTTATAGTTCTTAATGTTTAAAAATTTGTCTGTGTTTTGTGCTTTTAAATGTCTGAACGTTTTATAAGTAATTTTGTTGGCAGACTAAACCTTTTGGTTACTGGAAACATTTTAGCAATTTCCACATTTTACAATAAATTTTATTGTGTTTGTTTTGTTTTGGTTTCCTTTTTTTTGGGGGGGGGTGGAAATTATTATCTAATTCTTGTGTATTTTAGTGTGTAATTAACTGAATTTTGTGGAGAAAAATAAAGTAGTATCAATAATAAATAGTACTTTATCATTTATTATTTAATGCAACTCCCAAACTCTCCACAGCCCGAAAGAAGCACAGCAAACGACGAGGTCGTGGCAAATCCTCCTTAGACAGCGATGAGGAAGATGAGGAAGACACCATGGCGACCCCTGCCCACTCCCGCAGACCGGGTCCAAACACCCAGACAGACCACAGTGGGGAAGACCCAGGGGACTACCAAGAAGGGCAGGAGAGTCAGAGCTGTGACTTTCTCCAGCGATGAGGAAGACGATAGTGATGATTTCTCTGTGGTGCATAAAGACAAGCGTGGAACAAAAGGTGGGTTTGGAATATAGTATATTAAATATTAAAACGGTGGGTTGTCTTTGGCGAACCTTTCTTGCAACTACATGTACAGTGTAGGCAGTGTTTGATCTTATTCATTAACACCCTTACTCTCGAGGCCTTTTCGTCTACAGGTGTCCTCAACCTGTATGAGGTATGATGGGCTCTATAGGAGTGCACTGTTTGGTTTAGGTGTAAACACACACATTTACCCAAACCTAATAGTGCCCTAGTGTGTCCACCATATCTCAAAATGGCTGATGGGATCTGTTGCCGAGGTCTTAGTGCCCCATCAAAAAAAATTCCCATGGACTCAAATATTTTCGAATAGAATTGCCCTTTGCAAGATGAAATTCTAGGCCTGGGTCCGATCTCGCAAAGCACTAAGATTCATCTTGGGATGAATTGTCAATGTCGCCTTAGTGATGTGTAGTGTGACATCACACTTTGCTGTAAAAAGCAATTAAGAGTGATTTGTAGTTGAGATCAATCTCAACCCCTTTGTGAAATCTAGAACTGCACAGAGCTTTGTCAGTGAAGAACAAAAGGTACCTGAGCTCGTCAAATAGTAGATCTGTAAAGTGTTACTGATATATTTATCTGTTGTTCATGTGTTGTTTTCGTAACACAATCTGTTCCCATGAATGAGGGTCTGCATCCTATGCAAATCTATGGGAAAATTTGTTGACATGAACGTCTTCAAAGAGTGTTTGATTTTATTTTTTGTTAGTAATTGATTTACCTTATCATGTCTTTAAAAAAAATCACAACTTTGAGCTGCGTCCCCCCATCGAACCAAATCAAATCAAAATTTCTTCTTACTTATGGAGTCTACAGATAAATTAATACCTTCAAAATTTGACCTAGTTTTTTATTTTTAGGTTTAGTTACCTGGTGAGGGTAGCCGCGGGCGTGGTGGGGTGTAATGTGATATCTAGCCATGGCTCATAGGCTTTACACAGTCTCTTGGGGTCACCGGTGTGGCACCAGTGTAAGTGGCTCACGGCAGCCATCAGCCTTAATTACGTCCAATAGTGTAAATTGACGCTGCGGGTCATTTTGTACATTTACCGTGTACACAATATTTCAGTTACTACAGCCAAATGTGTGTGTTTTTTTTCCCTTTTTGTATTTTCGTTAGGGCAGTGCCATTTCATCTGAGAAAAGTTTCCTTTCCAAGAAGTTTTTTTCTAAAGACCTATTTTTTTATGGGACTGATGTTGTCAGTACCTTGCACAACTTTTAAGGGCTTGTGCAATTTTAGTGTTTCTAGTTTTAGTGTGTCTTTTTCGTTTTGAACTCTTTGTTGTTTTTTACCATGATGCTTTCTTAAATTTTTGCAAAAAAATAGTCCTTTCGACCCTAGCAGAGTCTTACTCGAATGCTAAATGACAACACAACACACATAAACAGTTATACTATAGTGTAACAGAAGCATTCAAGTGGAAATATTTTTTCCAATTAAAATTGGGCTTACTTTCATTTCAAATTTATTTGCTGATGCCGCGTTTTTTAAATTTTTATTTTGATAAATCAGTAATGAATGAATGCACATGACCAGAGTAGTTTGGCAGAAGGCCAGTGTAGTATATTGAGAGCGTTACAACATGGATGGAAGGACCGGTTTTCTTTGGTCACGTGGTTGCTGGAAGCCGTACGTGTGCAGCAGCGCTACCACGTCAGTAGACAGTGGTTGGGTGGGGCTTGTGGTTTTGCTTATCGAATTAAACCATGTTCAAAACCATTGGTGTGTACTTCTTCTTGAAATTTGCTCGCCAAAGTCTGGGTTGGTTTTTGTCCTAAAAAAGCATTTAAACATTGATTTCCCGTCATTTCTAATAAAATTTGATGAGAAAGATTTTTCTTATAGAATTTTGTCTCAAAGGAAGGAGAGTGCAACTTGGGGCATCAAGAAAAGCAGCACTAATTCTTGGATTTGTCATAACAACCTCATCAGAATTACTAAATCAATTTGCAATTAGTGTGGTAATGCTTTAAAAAGCATTTGTGAGTAAATCCATTCTTAAGAATTATTATTTTTCGACGGCGTTGTTAACGTCGAAGGAGGAAGGAAAAACAAAGTGTATGACTCCAAGCACACTTAGACACTTTCCTTGCCATGGTAATCGCTGACGTCATAGTCTTAAGATTCACCAGACATAATTTGTATTGTTATCTCCCAAGGGTTTAATGTCTGAACCAGCCTCATCCACCAGCGTATACCTTATGCACATGACGTCATCTGAGTAGGGCGCCCTCTGCTCGAGGTCAAAAGAAGGTTGCTTATTGGCCCATCCTGTGCGCAGCGCGTACATAGATGTGCGTTTTCCATGTTTGCATCAGCGTTTTACCTAAAGAGGGCGGCGTAATGACGTCAATGCATAAGGTCCATTGACCATAGCCACTTCAGTCAAAAACACTTTCCCTGTCAAACTCTTGCAGCGATAGTTACACCATGGAAAGACTGGTGTTCCAGGCTTCGTAGCAAGCATGCTGAGCGCCTCAACGCCACATTACCCAAGTTTGATGGGATCAGGGGCCTCAGGGTAGGCTCGCTCTGAGGCTTGGCACACCAACATTTCCTAGATTGATGGTTTTCAGGGAGGTCATTGGCCCCGCTGCCTTGGTGCCCCTGAGGAAAACTCTCACAAAGATTCTGATTTTCTTAAGGAGGTTCTCTCCGTTGTCAAGTTGCCTCCCCTCGCCATTAGCATCAAATTCAAAGCAATGCGTTTCTTTCGGACACGATCACACTCCATCTCAAAACTCCCTTTCCTTGCCCAGGGAAGTTCCCTCTTTCTCAAGGGAAGTCGCCTTGCCCCCCCCCCCCACAATAAGAACCAAACTCGAGGAAGTTCATTTCGTTTGAACACGACCCCGCCCTGCATCCAAACCTTCCCCTTCCCTTGCTAGGGAAGTTTGGGTGGAATATCTGTGAGCACAACTTGCGATTGAGAACGCCCAAGTTGCAGGTTTGAAACCTCAAGGAGGTCATTACCTCCATTGTCTTGATGTCCCTTGGGGGAAATTAACTGAGATTTTGTTAAGAAATTGCCAATTTCTCAAGGGAAGTTGCCTTGCCCACATTAAGCACCAAATTCAAGGCTGTGTATTTCTTTCGGACATGACTCCACCCCACCGTCTTCATTTCTAAAGAACACTCAAGTCAGACTCAAGTTTACAGATTCAAGACATCAGGGTCATTTTATAGTGAACCCTTCAGCTGTCATGACAGCATTGGCAAGATTCTAACTAAATAAATCAACTCAAGGGGAACAAACCAGATAGGGGAGAGATTTCAAGAAGCCTGACACAAATTTCTTGATAATTCGATTTTAAACTTTCCTGAGAAATAAATGGATTTGCTTTTTTAATTTTTTTTTCATACTTCCCTATGTAGGGCTGAAATGTAGGTCCATGGGGAAAGGAGCTTTGCAAGAATGGACATGTGAAACGTAATAACTGTATATTTATTTGGGATTGAAGCATTTCTTGTATACGATGGCCTCGGTCGTGACAACCTCGAAATACTGTTAACCCAAATTGCAGTGATTTAATACAAAACATCCTACCCACACTGCCTCCGGAATATAATCAAGAAAACCTCCTCCGCCTTCAAGAAGAAGAAGAGACGAGCTTACCATGGTAACTCTTCAGTTTGTCCAAAAGGGGTTTTACGGAGGACAGACTCGGCGCTCCGTCTTGACAAATTGTAAAACCTTGTCAGATGAAATGGAATTAGAGGAGCGGATTGGATGTGTTGGCATGGGAACGGTTTCTTTTCATCCTGTCAAGTGGAACCACCATGGGAGAAATCTCACGCTGTTATTTCTCACTCTCTCTTCTCTCCAGACATAATATTCTTCCTTCTTTAATCTGATTTTCGATTCTTTTGCCTCATAGAAAATTCAGCAAAATTGCTAGTAATTAGCCTGAAAAGTCCATAAGAGCCTGTACCGTATAGGTCAGCCCTTCTGGGAATCGAATGTTCCTACTCCCCCTCCCCCCAACAGTCAAATATCATGCCCTGTCTCTTGGAGACACGGTATGGTGACATGATCACACTTCAGTTGCTCAGGATGCTTGGTAGCAGTGTAATGTGTTGGATTGAGTCATTTGCTCGCCTCATGTGTCTTGTCTTCTTCGTTTTCTGAGAGAAGATTATTCCTTTGGGGGCAATTAAAGAGAAGATTGTGTAAGAGCGTAATCTTTAAAAAATAATGCACCGAATGATAAATGAATGCTACCTTACTTATTATTCTTTGATATCGGATTCTCGCAGCAATGCAAGTATTGGGTTCAGTTATTCGCCTCGCCCTTCTTTTCTACATTTTTGTCTTCTGAAAAAGACCTGCCTTTTCATGGCGCTTGATAGTGTCGAGAACGTAACCCAAAGCAGAACACAATTAATGCTACTCCTGTTTTTATTATTCCCCTTGAACGATCCAATTTCCGGCTATTGCTTTTTTCTGAGAATGTTTTTATATATTTTTTATCCAATTAATATTTTGAGAAAATGAGCATTGGCCTAAAATGTTTCTTGTTCGTAATCAAATAAAATATGTTGTTTGTTATGTTTATGTATTTATTTATTTATTTGTTGTATTCCTTTATTTGTTTTATTTTATTTTATTTTATTTCTTTGAAGGGGTTTGAAATATAGGCCTATTAGTGGATTGAGCCAAGAGCATGCAAAATTAATAGTTTGAAATTCTGTCATTTGTTTCTTTATTTTTTCCGTTTGTTAAATTTACTACTGGCTATTGATAAAAAGCATTGATTTACAAATTTGAAATCAAATCAGATCAAATAAAATATAACGAAAATGTACTAAATTCACATGAATGGACGTACGATGAGCCAGATAAAAGATCAAGAGACCAGAGTAGTACAACCATTTGGATATTCCTGGTAATCAATGTTTTAAAATAAATTTATATTTGTGTTGCTCATATCTTTCATTAAATTGTCACGTTATAACTTTTGTTTTGAATCATTTTGACAAAAAGAGAAAAAAACACAATAAATTACTTTTATATAAAGAAAAGTTTTCTGTTAAGCAACTTATGATGCTGGTTTTTCAAACCATTAATTTGCCGTATCTTATAAGTCACAATAAAATAATACATTTGACAATTTTATTGAAGTTTAATGCCAATGAAGAGTGCAGTAGAAGGTTCTATATGTAGGTTCCCTCTGTTATATCTCACTTTATTCTCTCGGTGCAAAGATTGGAATTAAAGTTTTTAAATTTGTATTCTCGGTTTTGACATTTTGTGTAAGAATCGTCACTGGATTCCGATGAAGAGGACAACAGCGACTCTGAGAATAAAGATCCCAACCGCCGTACACCCCAGGGACAAGGCAAGACGAGGAAACTGCACAACACCAAGGACAAGCTCCAGCCAACCTTATCCCCACAGAGGAGGGGTCAAGTCAAACCTACATGAAGATTCAAAACAGCTATTCAATAAAATATTTTGGGGTACTTTGTCAAAGTTTTAAGCGGGGTTCGGATTTATAAATCATCAGAATCCATGAAGTAAATTGTCAACAGTGTATAATGTGTTTTGAAGAACAGATATCAGCACTTGTTCTTGTTCTTGTAGGGTAATACTCGTCTGATGCAAGCAGTCGCTTGGGCCTGCTGTTCAGTGGGTGTGTCCAGCGTTTAATAGTTTTCTTGTATATACATTGCAGTGTACTTTGCAGAAACTTTAAAGGTTCATTGACAACAGTTTAAGATAATTATGACTTAATACAAGTAATATTTATGACTTATATATCATGATCATGATTTAGCATAAGTCATGATTTGTGCCAATTAAGTCGTGATATATTTATAACTATGACGTACTGAACTAAGTCATAATTATGACAGTCATAATTATGACGTCAATTTTCTTTCCCTCTCAATGTCCCTTCAACGCTTCCGTAATACTTAAACAAACTGTACACTGAAATTTTTGTAGTCGTGTTTTTTTTTTAAGTTAATATTTTTGTCGAAGGTGAATTTACTCGATTTCCCAGGAGTGTTTTTCTGGGAAATCGGGTATTATTTGAGTTGGAGACCCGGGGACCACTTTCAGTTTCAGCTTGCATTTTTACTGATCACATGTGAACCATTCCTGGTCAAGGGGGAGCAATTACTCCACGGTAGCGCACGTGACTTGACCACAATGGGACCTAGTATCAGAAAGTCTCGTTTCCCGGGCTGACCTGGGACACTAAACTGATGACAAGAACTTTAAAAAAGTGGATTTAAATCACTGTTACCCTCAGGCATTTAGCTCCCGATAAATACAAGATTCAAGATTGGAGTTTTGAAGTTTCTGGAATGATCTGTAAGAAACAACACTATTTGAAACTTCTCTGAGAAATCTGCAGTTCGAAGCCCTTCACACAATCGGTGACTGTTGGTGATTGTGTTCAGGTTTTCCAAAGATTGCTGATAGACAAAAGGGGGCCTCGTTGCTTCTGGCGGATTTTCTTTAGTAGTCAGAACTAAAAAATATTTTTATCTGTGGATATTTTTTTCCCGCAGGACTGATGCGAAAGCGCTGAGTATACCTGGCTTATCACACACTGTAGGGGTAAAACCGAATTAGTTAGAATTAGAAATAGTTGATTCTAACAGTTAGATTTTATTTTGTTTATTGGATTATTGACACATCATATTCTGTAAATCTTTTGAGTGCCTTCTAATCTTTTATTTGACTGTCAATTATTTAAATTGTAGTTCAGATACACATTTAATCTTTTGATATTATAATATGTTGACGTCACTTTGATAAGATTTGTTTTTCTCTCTGATAACTGCTTGTAAAATTGCACAGCATAATAAAAATTTAGCTTTGACCAAGGATCAATGTAAACCAGTGTCTTTGAAATCTGTCGACGTAGATTTAAAGAAAGTAAGGTATGTTTTGTTTAATTTTATTAAGTTTGCGGTTAACACCATGCGTATATAAACTACTTTGCTGTGTAGATTTTGTTTCGTTGAGAACTTGTCTTGCAATTTATTCTACTGCTGCGGAGTAGATTTCGGAATTTGGGAGACTAATTAATTTTGAAAAGGACCGGCCTGCTTAGATAAGGACTACCTGGGAGGTAGGAAATCGGATGGGGCTACTACCTTCGGTTTCGTGGATCCAGGGGACTTCTCATTATTAACTTTACTGCCAGGGTGTGAGTTAGTAGTTAATTGGTCTCTGTTTTAATTGGGCTGTGTGGGGTCCCTGTGTCCTCAGGGACTATTTACAACTTGGGCTTGACGGACTCCCAACTTGTGTTGCCCCAACTGTGGCGGTGTCAAGTTGAGAACAACAATGTGGAAAATAGTTGCTCGAGTTTGGTGGGGAAAAAACCCAGCCATGGAAAGATTACTGTCTTATTGACTTCACCCTCTTCGCTTGCACAGGCCGCCATTGTTCAACCAATTGGAAGGTGCACAAGTGTACGCGCCACGCACAACTTTCAGCCAATAATAGGCATTCCTTTGACCTTGGTGAGAACGCTGTTTGAGCTTGTGACGACATTATGCAAAGAGTCTGTTTGCATATTTGGAAGAGTTTACCTCCCATCCATATCAAAAAAAATTTGGACATCTTCTGTTGGTCGTCCTGTCCTGCCACCATGGTCCTTGTGGGCCTACCGTCAGGCCTGCAGGTTACAGTGCACTGTCCATGTGGGCCTACGTCAGGCCTGCAGGTTACAGTGCACATGTCCATGTGGGCCTACTGTCAGGCCTGCAGGTTACAGTGCTACTGTCCATGTGGGCCTACCGTCAGGCCTGCAGGTTACAGTGCACTGTCCTGTGGGCCTACCGTCAGGCCTGCAGGTTACAGTGCACATGTCCATGTGGGCCTACCGTCAGGCCTGCAGGTTACAGTGCTACTGTCGCTTTTGAGTTTCCCTTAGTTTCACTTGCCAGAAAGATGTAATAATAAACTGTAACACGACCTATCATGTCAGTAGACAATTAATGCCGCCATTATCACGCTAACTGTCCAGAAGATTTCCCCTGCAATTAAGGGGGTTGATTTACATGGACCATCCCCTCTGGATACACTCTTCATTTAAAAAAAAAAAGAAAGAAGAACAAAACACACACATAAATTAAATCTTGGTCCTTCAGTTGAGTCCTTTTATTATTAACAAATCTATGGTAATTCCCCCGCACTGATGAGCCACTTGACATCATTTTGTTATCTTACACCTAGGCATCCAAGCCAATTTCCTCTAATAAAAACCCCCAGGGTGTGAGTTTTCTAATTTCCCGTTTGACGACCACCATAAATAGATATTTTGTTTAATGTGTGGGAGCTGCAATGAATGGCATTGGGAACAGCGGCGGTCTTATATCGCTTCAGCTCCTGTACTGACCTGGGCCGTGTTTCATTGCTATTTATGACTGTGTTGGAGGCATCGTTGAAGCATTTAATGTGTACTTTTGCATCACCCAACAAGTACATTGGGTGCCTGTGGGGTTTAAAGACGACCTGCTTCTGCCTCATTGTTTCTTTTGTAGGCCCTCAATCTGTTTTTAAAGATTGATGCTCTGACGTTTGGAAATTTACACAAGGGTAGGGGTGTTTTTATTTGGAGGGAAAATAACTCGACGGGCCTTGAGACTTATCATATTAAACTGAGAATGGAGTTCAAGAGTCAATGGATAATTTCCCTTTTACTGTAAAAAAAAACTGTGAGACTTTTACGTTTGTTTGTTTTTACAAACATTTTGCTTTGTATGCTTTGGGAATTTGGTATAATTGAAAATTCAAGTGAATCGTAATTTTCATCAAGAGGAAAAAAAACAATCTGTTCGTTGATCGAGGACAAGGGGATAACGATCACAGTCGCAAGATGCAGTTATTTAGAATAGATCAATCTGAAAGGTCGATCACGTGAATGTAAAGTGGGCACTGAACGGCCCTGAGTTTCTCATTACAACGGGCGTACGTCCCCCCTACTGTCAAGTGTGTCATGGTTACATTTCCCAACGACAAAATCCAGTATTTTCACGGACGTTTCTTTTACCGATATTTTAAATGTTAATTTCACTAACATCATATTTTTTTAACGACTATTTAATGTTATTTTCACCAACATGTGTTATTTTGCCGACTTGTTATGTTACATTCACCAACGCCATAATGTATTTTTTACCGACGTTTTTTCACCGAGCGTGGGATACACCCAAAAGAAATATTGTTATTTTCACTGACGTCTGTTATTTTCACCGACATTAGCAATTTATGTGTTATTTTGACAATCTTTTATGTTCAGTCACTTCATAGAAAAAGTACTCCTTTCTCTATGATTGCTTTCACCAACGTATGTGTTACCGACGTTATCCGATACTTTCGCAAACGTTATCTGTTGTTTTCACTGACGTCATCTGTTTTTGTCACTGACGTTTTGTGTTATTTTTACAGCCTTTAATGCTGCTTTCACCAACAAAAGTCACCGGCGTTATCTGTTATTTTCGACGAGTGCATAACAAAAAGATTATCTGATATTTTTTACCAACATCCGTTTTTTCCCCTGATGTTGTCCGTTGTTTTCACGGACGTTATGATTTTTCACCGGCGTCATCTGCTGTTTTCTTTTTTTCACCGCCTTTATCAGCTATTTTCACAAACGTTATATCACTCTGTACACTTAAAGATTTTGTCTTAATGACATAAATACACAACAAAATTAGCTGCAAATGAGTTGCATTGATATCAACTGAAAGTCGGCACACCAAATCTTTATTTATTAACCATTATCTTTCTTTAATTCAATGAGCATCATCGCGGTGATCTTTAAAGGAACATTACAGAATTGTTTTTTACATAAATATTTCAAGGGATGTTTTCTATTATCATCATCATTAGACCGTGTAAGTTTTATGTAAATCTGTGATCAAAAAGTATATTTTACAAGTTTTGTTCTTACCAATTCTGTAATGTTCCTTTAATGTTGTATTACTGTCTAGCGAGCCTTTACGGCAGAATCTGGTATTTGTTATTCATTTTAAAGGAACTTAATACACAACAATTATTTATTTATTATTTATATATACACCATAGCTCAATGCAAATAGCAGAGCTGCCAACTCTTCCTGGTTCTGCAGAAGGTTCTCTAAAAATAAACTAAATTCTTTCCATGGTCTGATGAACAAATGTTGAATGTATTCTAAACATCTCCATGATTGATGTACAAAATCTCCCTGATTGCAAGATGCAGATGTTGCCAGCCCTGCACTTACAGTCGCATACAATGTAAAGCAAACAGCGTACTGAATGTCAGTCTTCAAATCGGGATAATTAATTTTTTGAACCAACACATCATCACAAACAAAACAATTAACTTTCAGAACGATGTGTACGGGGCCGGGACTCGTCATTCTGACGAGCTCATAATAGGTAGTGAAAGTTGCCATACACGCAAATTGTTGACACTGTGCAACGAAGAGATCAAATTCAAATGGCGTTTCTTTTTTAATGGCCCAATAAAATGATAATATTTGTTTGGAGGCACAGTTGCAGGCAAGATGTGTTAGTTATCGAAGATGACGCTCCCCGCTGTTTTTTAATCTTGATCCATCCTTTTTGACGGGAGTGTGGGTATAATCTCAAAAGAGGTCGTCGCCTAGGGAGACGGGGGTGACGTCATCCAGATCATGTGATAATTTCAATTTGAACAACATTGGTTTCATAACATGGGAAGTCTGTAGTGTGTTGGGTTTGTTTAGGATGACTTGCTTGTCAGATTACACCCATTGAGGAATTCCTCCCTCTACAGACCGATTTGAAATTCAACCGGCACATCCGGGAGTGTATTAAAAGTCTAGCCCCGCCCTTCCCTAATCTAGAAATTGGTGAAAGGTCGAGAGGCAAAACTGCATGTGACTGTTGTGACCATTCTCTTCAACGAGTCCTAGAGTGTGGAGGACACCAGTCACAAATTGTACACCCGACATGGTGGTTTGGCTGGTAACCATAGGCAGCTCTACGAAATTGGGCCCCGGTATCAACATTTGATTTACACGCAAGAAGTAGGCCCATCTAGCGGGTGGCGCGCGTTAAATCGCCATCTTGGATTAGAAGCGCGCCACTTGGAATTAGAAGTTACTAGCGCGTGTGCGCGATGTAAAGAACACCTTTTGCATGCTCAACATTTTATCACAAGACAAAACAACACTGCGTACCCATTTTAACTACCGTTATCAAGCCAATTTTATAAAACGATGACCTCTGAGTGCCCCCTCCATGTACCCACCCCTTACCCTACATTTTTACCATTTGATTTAACGCAAGAAGTATGCCACTTCTAGCGGGTGGCGCGCGGCGCGGTGAGTAATAACGCACAGGGGCTCCCAAAATGGCGCAATTACTGTGACGATTACGTCATGGCGAATTGGGTCAACAGTGGCACTAATTGACTTGGAATGAGAGAGGGCGGTATTTCAAGGACACCGTGACTGTTTGTATTGCTCAAATATTAATAATGATGGTACCAGCAATGTAATCCAACAAGCTGTTTTTTTTCTCGTAAATCAATAACGCCAATATGAAACGAGTAATTTGCAGTGAAGCGAAGCGTCTATACCAAGGATTATGCTTACATCACCGATGCTGACATTGCAAGAAAAAGGCCATTAGGCCTAATTAGTGACAATTTGTCCTTATAATATAAATTATTGGCCTATCATGTTTTTTGGAAGAGGGTTAATTTCATTTCCATCCCCTTTTTTTCAATCCTGTGAAATATAATGTTCTGCAAAGAAATTGATGCTCGTCCATATTATAAAGTGCCTATTTTGATTGCGGCAAGCACAATAAGCAACGTTGATCACTGGGCTCTGCAATATGCAATTTTCTTTACTATAGGCAGTAGATCAGATGTCAGAATGTTCTTTTATGTCGAGTGGTGTTCCAGCTCGGCAAATGCCATGAGAGGAGCATACCAAGACATCCATGTAGATATTTTATTTACTGTCACAAAGTCTGTGTCTCCACATAGTATGTCCACATTGGTCAGGTCATCTCGACCTCTTTGAGCTCGACCCTCTCAGGGTGACCATAGCAGTGCCCATGCAAACTTGAATCTTCTTCTTGTGCAGATCTTTGCACTATAAAGCTTAGGGAACTCGAGATAAAGATCTCAGATTGATTGAAAGATCTATTAGCTCCAGAGGATTGGTACTGGTGAATTTAATCAATTAGCTTTTCGGGTTTTAACCAACGAATTTGATTCCCATTCTCACAACCTCTACATTGATACCTTGTAAACATGCTTAATGCGTACGATGACAGCAGCGACATAAAGCACCATGTTACGTAATGTAGTTTTTGAGAAAGAGGTAATTTCTCACTAAAATATTTGAATCTGAGAAAGGCTTCAGGCATGAAGCCTTTCTCAGGCATTTGAAAGCACACAATTCTAAGCAACAAGGGTGTTTTTTCTTTTGTTGTTTTCTTGCAACTTCGATTGCCAATTGAGCCCAAATTTGTACAGGTTTGTTATTTGATGCTTGTGCTGGGAAACAGTAAGTAAGGATACTAGTCTTTGACAATTACCAAAAGATATACCCTGCCGGTTTGCGTGAGATTTTAGTGATTTGTTTATTGATTGTAAAGGACAATGAGCTTAAATTAATTGACGTAACAATTAGCACTGTGTAAGATTACATTTTAACACAAGAAACTGTGCTGCTCCATTTAGTACGTTTCACATCCAGTATTCATAAAAGAAAACAAACCCGCAAGAGTCAGTTAATAGAACAAGATAAACTGACATTAAAATATTAACACAAAAGGGAAAAACTCAAACATAATAATATTAGATTCAAATCCCGTAAAATACACTCCATACAGCGACACGTATACATTTTGATAATCAAATATAGCCAACTGTGCTTTTTGGGGCAGCCTTACAAAAATCAACTCCTATTTAGTCTCATAAACATCGACCAATCAGCTCGGCAGTTCTCTCCATCCTCGATGGATTGCATTAAGATTGTAAATCCGTCATTTATTTATCACTTGATCATATAATATTGTATGATTAAGCCGTTACCGTAGCAACCCAGCAGGAAAAATAAAACGGTTCGTTCCGCAAGGATGGCTTTTTGTTCATTTTCTTTTTTTACGATCCTATCCCATGACAAAATGCTTTCACGCACGACTGAAGGCTTCAAAGAAAAACAATCACTTTGTGTGTTTGTTTTTAATGTGCAGTTTATGACAATGAGTAATAATTCTATGCCGAATGCATATTTTGGATTATATGCAGTCCCTCTGGGAATTTTACGTCTGTATTACTATTAACAATGTGAATTTGTTTTCGTTTATAAAATTGTTTTTTTCTACCTGGCGCCCCCTTTTGCCGATATGCTGTCTTGGTGTTGCGCATTTATCCTCAAGTTAATCGTTTCATAACAATTACATTTGTAGGAAAGCTCTTTTTAGGAGTTCAGAAATAATTAAACTTAAAACACTAACACGTTTTAGTAACTGGCCACAATTTGACAATTTTTAAGTTGATAATCTTATGGAGTATTTATTATTTACAAGGTACATCACTTACTCTTCTTTATTTGGTTAATTTTTTAACCTAATATGTTTCATCAAGATTACGCTATTATTATTATTTGTCTTTATGTATTTATTTGTTTATTTTATTTATTCTGAAAATAGAATTAGCTGTTGCAAACTGCTTCCAACCGAAAGGACCTATGTTATAAATGCAAAAAAAAATTGTATAGAGGCCTGACGTTTCAGAAAGACTCTGCTAGGGTCGAAACGTCAGGCCAATTACTACTTTTGGTATTTTATTTATTACCGTCGTTATTTGTGTGTGTGTGTGTGAGCGTGTCTTTCCGTTGAAACAAAAGGAATTTAACAAAAGAGATCCGGGTGATTTGACTCAGAGAGGACGTTCTTGCTTCGCTCTCGTGTACAAAACCAATGAGGACTTCGCTAAAAAACACTAAGTCAAAACAATGGAAGAACAAAGAGAAGCCATTGATTTCAGGATTCACAAACATAATGTGAGGGTAGGTGTATGTGTGCCACGGTTTCAAAGTATTTTGTATCGAAATAGACTCGAAATAGAGAAGTTGCTTTAAGATTGAATACCTGACAAAATGTGAAAAACTAAAGCATTTCTTTGTTTCATCGATCAGCTCAAAGAAGTAAGTAGTGCACTTTGAAGACTATTTATAGTAGTGCACTTTGAAGACTATTCGAGTAATTAGGTAAAGCGATCTCTCTAATTGGAAACATTTAAAACCGTCCCAAGTGCACATCGTTTAATATGTGGATCATGGACGACATTTTTTTTGTGATCGGAATGTGCTAGGAGTTATTCGGATCGTTCACGTCTGGTCTCTTCCCAAGGCGCAGGAATTAATGCAACGTTGGTTTCACCTGTTCAAAACATTGTGTCTCATCACTGGCGGATTATCAATAACCGAGGCCACGCTGAATTTAAAAATAGTTCCACGGGAAAATAATCCACCATATTTGTTTATGAGACTTGGAGCCTTGTGTGTGATACTTACGGGGATGGTTTGATTCCTGAAATGGCTTTGTTCCTCATGGACCTTTTTAGATCACAAGCTTTTTCAGAAATTGTTCGTTTTCCCTGGAAATAATTTCCCGTGTTCCGTAAACCTTTACGGTCGCTCACCGAATCACCTACTCGAGAAAAATGAAAAGTAATTGGGTGTGGGAGCATGGAGGTAGAAGTTCCTACCTCCATGGTGGGAATAAATATTCTGTTTCAAATCGCATTGTTGTTTAAACAAAACACAAGAGGGAGATTATCATCACTTGTTATTAAGATAAAACAAAGGCATGGAAACTTACTTCAGAACATAACTTAAAAACCACAATAAGTATCAACAACGTTTTAATTCCCCCCCCCAAAAAAAAAATACTGATATAAAAAAACCGATCATTGTTACCAAATTGTTGAGACCATCTCCAAGAATTTTGGATTGACATGGCCCAGCCGGCAAACCACTCAGGCAGGGATTTCCACACGGAGTCCTTAATGATGAAGAGTCCAAAGTACAACATTGGGGGTATCACATTGTGGCATAATTGCACAGCTTCGTGTCCATTGGAATGTCATTAATACGTCCATGTGGAGTCGCGGATGGGAGGGTAATTTGTAAAGCCAAACTTGAAGCTCGCAATCGTCAAGAGCATTCACTGAAAACTCGATTCAATTAAAACTGATATTAAGTCGGTGTCATTTGTTCTTCGATGAAGTAAGTTGTCCAATTTCAATTTTTTTCCATAGCTGAGAATGTATCCTCCGAGCAGCGGCGGCGCTACGGGGGGGGGGGGGGGCAAATGCCGAGGGAATCGGAAAGGGTGGGAGGGTGATGGGGCAAATGCCCCCCCCCCCCCCGTTATTTTTTTTGCCCCTCCAGTTTGCCCCCCCCCCCCAGTTTTTTCCCCGATGGCGGAAATTGAGTTTAATCCCAAACCATTGCACCCAATTTGTTACAATGTTGTTTGCGTTGTAAACAATAAAGTCAATTTCATCCATCATAATTAGCTAGCACCATCAAAAAAGCCCAATACACTTTCCATTTTCGGCAATGTTAATAAAATGTGGATTTATTTATCTGTACAAGCTTTGAAACTTGCTAAAAATAGAAATGCATTGCCTGCCCAAAACCGCAAGCAGCCATTGTACACGCAGTTCGCACAACACGTCACATTCACACAGTGCAAAATCTTATTTCTGGAGTGAATTGTAGGCTTATATACAGTACATTATAGATTTTTGTTTGCCCCCCCTAAATTTAAGTCTGCCCCTTCTCTTGCCCCCCCCCCCCCAGATTAAAGGTCTGGTGCCGCCACTGCCTCCGAGGGAATCGGAAAGGGTGGGAGGGTGATGGGGGAAATTATTTTGAGGAAACAGGACGTTGGGCAGGTTAGGGAAGAGTAAAGGGCAGTGGCTTAAACATACTTTTTTTTCTTTTTTTTTTTGGGGGGGGGGGGCAAAGACATAATTTAGGAGGGGGCTATTTAATGTATCGAACCATTCGCTTGGTTGCACTTTCGCAGTGATGTTGTTTGTTTGTTTTCGACTACAACATTTATCCAGCTTTCTTCTGAAGACGATCAGAGCATACTGATCGAGACGTCGAGTTGTTACAAACAAGTTTCTTTTCAGAATCACCACACAGAGATAGTTCAGTGCAAACCGTACCAGATGAACCCATATCTATTCCATAAGTCGGACCCACTTTGATGCACACCTCCGTAAAAAGCGTTTTAGAGTGTCCTTGTTTTTCTACATTTTAAAAAGGGGTCGAACGTTTATTTGTTTGTTAAAGCTGAATCTTGCGAAGACATAATTGTCACCGATTTACAGATACATGCTGTGGAGATTTAATTAAATCAACGGGGCGCAGCTCCTGAAATAGCATCGACGCAGCAAGATTACCTTGAAATGCCTGCAAGAACAACCATAAGACCTTTTTTTTCTTTTTTAATAGGTCTTAGCAGTAAAATCTCTACCCAAAATAGCAGGACCTAGTTTCGCTGAGCTATTTATAGAGACAAAAACAGTTGCAGACAGTGTTCATGTTGTGTGTGATAGACCACATACATGAAATAACAAACCTGTAAAAACTTGACTTTATCCATTGTGCGGATCAGAAGAAAGTGGTTACAAATCATGCATGCACAACTTTCAGCATGAATGTAAACACAAATTGTCTTTTACTTTGGTTGTAACAACCGAAATCAGGTGTTGAGTTGTTTTTAGGTTTCCAGTTTCCTCAAATGACTTCATTCTGGGGAGAAATACTTAAATAAACGGTTCTAGTATGAACTTCACAATCAGTAAGATTTCATACTAACATTAATCAACAATCTTTTATTTATCCTGAAATTGGAGCCTGGTTTTACGTTTTTTTTATTTCAAATCTACGATGAGCACTTGCAAGGTTCGTTTCTTAATTAGAAAAAAGCAAAACAAGATTGTTAAAAAAAAAATGAAATTCTAGACTGATCGTATTATCAGGCGAGTTACCTGAGGGTTTTTGGTTTTGTTTGGCTTTCATCGACTGTTCCAACCTGTCTTTTTTCCGTGTTTATCGTCAATCGATCGCGATAAATTCTATTCTATTCTATACACAGATTAAAAGCAACAGCAAAAAATTTGTTTTGATCCTTTGGTTATTCGCATAATTAAAAAAAAACCATGCTTTTAAGTGCTGGTTTAACAAATAAACCGTGAATGTTTCCAGCGTGTTCTAATGGTTTCTTTTAGCCTACGGTTCCCAAGGAACAAAACCGCACTTCAACGGTCAAATACATAAGAGAGCCCGTCTGTTGACAGTTCCCAATAAACGTCATCTTTGCGGGCGATTTGGGTTCTGGCGTCGAGCTGCGTCAAGGGTTCTATCTTTTATACATCACGGTTTTTACACTTGAAACATAGCCGTGTGTTCTAAAAACGATACCATTGTCCGGCAGTAAAGATGGCCGACTGCAGGTACGCCAAGTGGGAACTATCTGATGCTGTGTGCAGGGCCTACTATCTAATTGAGTTAATGCATAATATGCACTTGTTTTTGAATTATTTTGTAAAAGAAGTCACTTTAAACAAGATGAAACTCGAGGACAGTGAAGTGCCTTGAGTCATTGTTACTAAAACACCGCATGACTCCAATTTAACCGTTAAACACAATCATGTTCGCGAGTCAATCTGACGTCACACGCGTGCGCAATATTGTTTCTTCTCTTCCGGCACCCAAGTTGGGATTCAGCTTGAATTCGTAATAACCGAGTTGTAAATCCATCATCAGGTAATGTCTACAGTGTACATTCCGCTTGAATGCTCCGGAGAAGGTACGGCACTCCATCCTCGTTGTTTTTTTCAGTTTACTCTTCCTCGGGTGGCACTTTTTTGTATTTTCCTCCCTCTCTCGCTCTCTCTCTTCGAGAGCGAGAGCTTCGCCAGTTATGTTTAGAGGCCACCCTTGGTCACGCAGCAAGCTGCGTCTGCCGAGTTAACCCCAGCAGCACGTGATGGAAAACACTATTTTCGTATTGATCGTGGAGACTGGTTGCTCGTAGAAACGAGTCACTGACCAGACCGCTTTTAACCGCAGGGGAACGTAGGCCGCCTTATTCATTGTTGGCGCACACGGAGTTCGTACAGTGCATCGTGTGCGCGACGCGGTGTGGCAGCTTGCCATGTAGAAATGTATAATACGACGTGTGATGTGGCTGATTCGATGTTCGCATTTTTAAACCACGACAGTGCTGGGCCATGAACGTTGTTGCAATTTGGGAAATAATTACATTGTATGTAGCAATGCCTTCACTGTTGAATGTTGAAAGTTTGCCGCGTTCGTCAACCGGTGTATTGAGTTACTTCATAATGGGCGCGATCCTGACATCCGCCCTTATGACCACACCCTTGTTGGCAGGTGATCCCACCAACTGGTCGTCATCATCATCACCCTACCCAGGCCCATCGGAGTTGGACGACGGGCCTGCCGAGGAGATGGTTGTGGCAGCGTTCGAACCGGGGGATGTGGTGCTGGGTGGGTTGTTCATGGTGCATCAAGCAGCCAACGGGGATAACTGCGGAGCCCTGGCAAGCCAAATGGGCATACAGGCCCTGGAGACGATGCTCTTCACGGTCGACCTTATCAATAACTCCACCTTCCTGCCTGGATTTAAGCTCGGTGTCCGGGCTCTGGACGACTGTAACCAGGAGTCCCGGTCCTTGGAGCAGTCGCTGCAGTTCGTACAACGTCCTGTATGTGAGAATGACTCTGAGGATGGTCAAGAGCACGGTGAAGAGAGGGAAACGTTGTGGGCGTGGTCGGCTCTGCCTCTAGTCCCAATTCCATTACGGTGGCTAACCTATTGAAACTCTTTAAGATTCCGCAGGTAAGTTACGTCTCAGAATCAGTGCCGAAACTAGGGTACATTTTGTTAAGGGGCACAAGGGGAGCACCATTTTTTGTAAGGGGCACTCTTGGTCAATTAAAATTGTAGTTTCCGTTTGCATTTCTCTTACAAGCCCCTTTTCAGCGCTCTTGTAATGCCATTTATGACGTGAATGGAAAAATAAATGGAAAAATAGGCTTACAAACGTTGAAAATGTCACATTAAAGCTTTTAGACTTTTAATCTGGTAATTTTTAATCTCAAAGTAAGTCAATATTTTGAAATTGGGGCACCCGGATGGGGGCGGGGCACGGACGTCATTAGGGGGCTCGTGCCCCCCCCTAGTTACTAGGCTCCCTGCTTGTAAAACCAAGGATCAAATTCATTATTCTGAAAGTTTGAACAAAGTAAGTGTTTTTAACTCATTGTCAATGTTAAAACGAGCTTTGTAGGTATTTCCCCCATGTAAAGCCGTATAAGCCCAAGCTCTTTAAAACAAGCTCTTTAGCAGATAATATCACGTAACTAAAAACTAAGCAGCGCGCCAGCGGGAACAACACATCATTCTGTTGGTTGGTAATTATACTTCTGGTTAGCAATATTGTTCAATGCTTCGCAAATTTGTGTGCCTCATGAGATTGGTCATATTCTTAAAATTACCCTCGGTAATTACCCCCAAAATTAATGACCATAAAAACTTACTTGGTAAGAAGCACTGCGGCTGTTGAGATTCCCTTCTAAGAAATGTGTTTTTTAAAGAGAGAGGGATTCAAGAACCTTGCAATCTGATAAATGTTTCTCAGAATGTGTATTCCAATTACAGATTATTCTTCCTGCATGGACATAACCACTCCTGATTTTCGGCGATATCTCAAAAACGCTACCACATTTTGATATGAAATGTTTACCTGTTGGTTTTATATATATCTACATTTATATAGAATTAAAACTATCGAACGGTTCCAGAAACCAAAGGTATGATTTGCCTTTAAAATAGAGCTCAAGATTAGGGCAGATCTTGTATGCGTTGCAATGGGAGATGTAATAAGTGTGGCGCCCTGCAGGAAAAATGTGCTGTAAGGTTGCACATTTTCTGCATTCCATCAACATTTGCTTCATGGAATTATATGGAGGTATAGCTCAGTTTCAATTCCAGTGACCGCCCTCTCTCTCTTAAAAACAGTTATGAAAGCCAACCTTGGTCTCATTGGATTGACCTGCCGTGGTCTGTTTATATTTAATTAAAGCTTCTGGGAGAAGACAAGCTCTAAACATTGGGATGGCCGAATCAATACTCCTGTCATCATTTACCTTCTCGAGATGATAAGTTTGACTTTTAGTCTTAATGACTTGAGCAAACATGGCGACCGCTGCATGGACATGACTGCAACCTGGTTTCTGTATTTATTTATTTTTTTACCCGCAGCGGCGTGTAATTGGACATCGGGATGAAGTGGCTCACTAATCATTTATCACGCTCTGATGTGGTATATTGATCTCCACGTGGGTCATTTCCCGCGCTTTTCCGCTGGACGATCAAATTGTGTTCGCTTTTTACCGTTTTTGAGGTCACGATTTTCTCCCTCTCCCCCCCCCCCCCCCAACACCTCCCCGTTTCAGGAACCGAGCGAATACTGTTTTAAAGAGAGTGAGTCATGGTCGAAATTATCAAATAATCCGAAATAGTTCCGGTCGATATCCGAAGGAAGGGCAACCCAGAAGCCCACACCACCGAAATCATTGTGGCTAAAAATTATACAAACTTGCCCAGTACAGACAAGCGGCCCTTGGAGCAAGACGTTACCATCCCAAATAGTTTATATATTATACATTAATTTCGGTTTATATATTGAACATTGCTTTGGTTAATTGGACAATTTTACTACCTCAAGGCGAGTTTTGGAAATTTACCTGTTGTGAGTTTGTGAATGCAGCGGCCGTTTGGTACCCGCGTCAACTCGTTAAACGTGGATGGGTTTGACGCTCTTGATGAAAATACTGTGACGGTTTTGTTGCTGTTTCTCAACAAGTAGACATTGTATTCAGTTGACACTTTCAAAGGTGACTAATATTGTATATTTATTGGCCAATTGGCCTACCAATCAGCATTAAGTTGACCCAAACCAAAATAGAACCCTGCATTTAAACTGTTTCATTTGTATCTTGTTTGTCAGCCTTTTCTTGCGTCATTGTGACGCATGCGAGGATGCGTTCACATTTACTGTTCTTTGAGAATTAACTGTTCTTAACGCACTGCGAGAATTTCCCAGGTCTTTTCATTTCGCCAGGTTCTATATTTACCCCAAAAAACACTTTGTTATAGTTCTCTGCCCTGTTTGAGAGAGATTGTGGACGCCTCCGTCTCATCATGACGTAGTTGATCTTGTTTTCCACCGGAAATCTGGTTGTTTGTCACACAGGATAGCGTAAGAAAACCTGGGAAGTAAACACCACTTCACAGTTCCGCCATTTTGCACTCGGGACACATTTTGAACAGTGTCAACACACGAGAACACTTTGAAGTGTCTCTGTCCCCGTGCTGATTCAATACGATTGTCGCTATATGCGGGAGGGAGTTTGCGGAAAAGAATGTCCGAGTCAGTACACGATCAGCTGGTGCACAATAACATATGAGCCGGTGCTCGGTCGATTTAAAGGTAGAGTCAGGGATTGGCTTTTTGTCAACTAGTGGCCGATTTATAGGTAACACTATCAATAAAGATACAATAAAAGTCACCTGTGAAAGTTCCAGCTGAATTCAGTGTCTACTTGTTGAGAAAACAGCAACAAACTGTCTCGGTGTTTAACATTAAGAACGTCGACTCCAAACTTTGTGAAGCTGGTAACCTGTTTGTTAATTAACGGATCGTGGTTTTAAAATACATTCCCCTCCGCGCACACGTTTAATTTACATATTCAATTATGAACACATTAGTTTTGCAACACATAGCCGTACGTGCAAACAGGTATTATGCAACTTTTGCAAATACTTCTTAAAGTCAGTTATGATGATTGTTTAAAGGAACATTACAGAATTGGTTTTTGCTAACAAAACAGTTGCTGGCAGTGTAAGCACTTTATGTAATCCACCATATACATAAACCGACAAGCCTGTAGAAGTTTGAGATCGATCGGCCATCTGGGTCACGAGAAAATAGTGAAAACCCGATTACACATTTGCATGAAATCATATTGCTTCAACAAATGAATAAAACGCTCACTGAGCGATAAACTCCAATTGGAAAATTAGTTTATTCATTTCTCATCAAATATGGCATTTCAGACAGAAATATTTCAAGGGATGTTTTCTACTACATCATCATTAGACCGTGTAAGTTTTATGTAAATCTGTGATCAAAAGTATATTTTACAAGTTTTTTTCTTACCAATTCTGTAATGTTCCTTTAACAAGACGAGGGCATGTTGTTTCACCTCATAGTTACAATGAATTGAACAAGCCCCATTTCGGTGTTGTAATGTTGCAATTTGCAATTATGCGATATACACCTAAACCCTAATGCACAAATACCTTTCGTGCTACATAACGGGTTCCAATGGGACTACATTAAAGACCGTGCTAAAAAATACTACGGCTACGGCACAGAGCTCAGTTGTTATGGTCTTATTCTGTTCTTCTCTTTTAACCGATGGCAATTTCGATTGCCAGTTCCAACTTGGGTTATTTGGAGATAAGAGTGTGCAAGTGCCATCCTGTGGCAGAGATTCCGATCTAGCTTATACTTTATTTTCATTGATAATCGCAGCTGGGTCGGGGTAGAGAGAAGCGCGGGAGTAATTTTAGACCCAGCGGTGTTCAGGATCAAGTGCGGCGGATGCCCGTCACTGGCTTGCTGTGATAAGCTTGGTTTAACTTGGAGTATTTAGTGTATGGGCAACCAGGCCTATTATGTGCAGATTGATGTCGCATGGAGGCTGGTTTATTTTTGTCATGTTTTGTGACCTCTTTTGCCCCATCCCAGAAACGGTATGCAGACTGTTTCATTCGTCCAAGATTGAAATTGTATCTTGCGGGATTGTTCACTCGTATCCAACAGTCGTGTCAATTCATGACCATGTTTACAAGAGTGGCGTTCTAATTAAAATAATAAGCTATACTTTCTGCAAGGTTCAGCTATAAGAATACAGCTTTATGTAATAATTACCAGAAACTGAAAACTTAACCCGATGAAGGTTTAAGTTCAACAAAAATGATATTATTTCAAGGATAAGGGAAGTGCGTCTAAGTCAGCAATGATATGAGAACAACGACTGTTCCGTGATGGCGCAGTCTCATTCTTGAAATGATTACTAAAGGCGCACCTTTGAGGCGGGAAAATGGCTACTGATGTCTTATAGCTGAGGCTTTAAGAGGAAGTGGGTTTATTTATTCCTCAGAACTTTGTCTCAAGGGATACGAGTGAATGGAGAGTCCATGAGGATTAGGAAGAAAAGTTCCCACTTCGTTGAAGTACCGACGATGGTTGAAGTACCGACGATAATCGAACAGGAAATCAAAAGACATTCATCATTTATGAATAATTTATTGGTTCAACATTGTGGTCGCATGATAATTGTATATACTATTTACGTCGATTTCAAAAAGGCCGGTAGCGTCACAAGACAATACTTTAATATTTGTCCCACGCATCTCTTTGTAAAGAGAAAATTTCAATTAGAATGTAGTCTCCAGAGGAATTTGCGTGTGGAATATTTTAAGGTTGTGCGTATACTTTCTTGTAAAAACAAATACAGCGGTTTCTCTTGCACTGAGACTGAATCCACATCTCATGTGCATTCACGGACTTCCATTATGTTCCTCGATCCCAAATCAAAGAGAAGAACGAAAAGGAAGAACCAGGGGCTGTAAATCCGCAGGAATTTATCACCATGACAACAAGCTTTCATTAGAAGATGGGCTTGCATTCTCACCGTTATTTATACTCTAGAAGTTCTTACTGTTGATGAAACGAGCATTACGTTGCGAATAGGGCGTCATTTTAGCAGGCTGTGGGGACGAGATGTCGGCTGTATGTCCCCCGAACAACCTGCATAGTGTCCATGGTGAGTATTAGCAATCAGTGTGTACACACTGCGGTCCTCTCGCAGTAGTTCTGTATTTCACCCGGGAGGCATGACTTGGATTTTACAAGTCGATCATTGATGTCAGCCTCTTCTCGTCAGTGAATAATTCCTCTTCCAATCAATGGAAACGGTGACGAGAAAATGGGATTAGATTTATGAAAGTCACGTCTCGTACTTTGGGAAGTCGGTCGCAGCGATTCACCCGTTTGACTGCTGACTGCGTGGTGGCCGTCAGGCACGCTCATTCATACAGCGATCTGCTCGTGTCAACAAAATACCATCTGTAAATTAAACAAAAACTGGGTTATCTTTGGAAGTCGTTGTTACATCAATGTGTAATAGCATAATTTCCGTATTTTTCTTTTTTCTTTTTTTACACATAGAGGAAGGGTGTACATTGACAACCACGCAACTTGTCCATCAAACCAGCGACTAATGGGCCAAGAACAAAACTTTCTCGGTCTGTTTATAAATGTTTCTCCCGCAGGACTCGGGGAAGCTCCGAGTATACAGTGCTTTTCACACACCGGTGTAGAGTCAAAACAAATATCCAAATAACATCCCTTATCCCTTATCTCGTGAATGCTGCGGCCAGGATGCCGTTGGTACCCGCGTCACCTCGCTGAACCTGGACGGGTTCGACGTTCTTTACGAAAATACAGTGACATAGTTTTGTTGCTCTCTCAACAAGTAGACCAAACCACATGTGTTCAGCTAAAACTTACACAGGTGACTTTAAGTTATATTGTATCTGTAGAGAATACTTGGCCTACAAATCAACATCACGATGACAAATACCAATCTATGACCCTATACCTTTAAAGCAACTAAATGAACCGAGTAAAAAATAAGACAACGTTTATCTGTTGAAGCATCACATGAATGCAATTCGAACGAAGGCCTAATCTGCCTCTAGCTGCAAGTTCCCGACTGTGCTCCTTTCCCTAATGAAGCATTCGATCGTGACCTTTGCCCTGAGGTCATGACCTATACGAGTTGCCCTCCCGGGATGGCTCGTTCGGAGGTTCGGTCGACGAATCAAGACCACTGATCTCTATGGTGCTGACTGGATGGCGGGTTACTTGTGGTCATAATCAACTCGTGTCTTGCTCGTTTCGATGCAAAATTGTCAAAAGAAATATACAATGAATACAACAAATTAAAATTAAAAATTTATGTTGATGAGAATCAAAATCCTTCCTTAATTCCCGAAGTATCATCACTTCTACACGTCATCATAGGTGTATTTTAATTGAAAACAATTTTTTGTGCGAGTTTCAAAATGGCCGCCGCTTGTGTGTGAAGACGTCACAGTCTTGTGCACACTTCTCATATAGCCTCATAATAAGATCAGTGATTCAGACGTCCGATTTTCTTCTCATCGGATGCAATCAGTCTGAGAGGGTCTTAGGTCTGAGCTACAGAAGGAGTGAGGGAATTGCAAGGCTTTTGCCACCTACTGCAGAAGGCCGTATAGAAACAAAAAATGGTTTGGGGTTCCTGCCAGAGCAACAAAACTAACTAACTGGTATTTTTTCATCTTTTTTAACACTAATTTCTGATAAACGGCTGTACATTTTTTAAACATTCTTCACGAAGAAGATCATTTGGTTGCTCCTTGAGGCTTACATCTTTGATTAGTCGATCGATAGGTAGCGAAGGAAAACATTAACAGTAGAAAAAACGGAGTCAAAGGTGCTAGGTCTGATTTTTGGCAGATTTGACTCGAAAATTTAGATTTAAATTTTAGATAGCTATTTTTATAGATTCGGGGTTTAAAAAAAAAGGTATAACCTTTCATTTAAGGTATTGCATGAAAACAAATC
The DNA here is from genome assembly GCA_032158295.1 of Pycnopodia helianthoides. NCBI lineage: Eukaryota > Metazoa > Echinodermata > Asteroidea > Forcipulatida > Asteriidae > Pycnopodia > Pycnopodia helianthoides. The sequence goes on from CM063260.1 coordinate 545,831, forward strand.
CGCCAACGGTAAGTTGTAGTTAATTTAATTTAATTGGCGGGATCCCGACACTGTCTCAAGTCCATCAGCCATTCACAATATTGCTTTGCTGAGATGTAGAACAAAGAGCCATTCCAACAACAACTTTATTCCACGTACTGGATCTCTTGGAACTCCTAGCCTGGTGCATGTTTCCCTCCATCCTACAATCTAGACTGTTTTAAGAGGAATATCACATACCTACTTTCAGCTCCCCTGAACTACTTTCATCTTAAATGTTTTTATATTAAATCCCCTTTACCAAGAGTGGCTTTTAGTCTTAATTGGGGCGAACTTCAAAACACATATAAAATAACAAAAATCATCAGTCAAAATTCGTTCCGAGAAAAAAACCTTCGAAAAATCTTTAAAGTAGAGGATGGTAACAATATTTTTAGCTCGGCTTTCCATTTCGGCCTACCTATAAATCCAAGTAATGGTATACTAAGATGAAATAGGTCTTGCATTGCAAAACCCACACAGGACCAATCATTGCTTTGATCAGAGAAATCTCATTGAAACGGGCGGGTGGAAGATGATCAATCCCCAGTGACATCACAATTAGATCAAGTCGATTGGAACGACGGGCGGAATAAATTGTGTCCGGCTTGAAGTCGATTTGGGTTGTTGGTTTTTGTGTTTGTTGGTTTTTTTCTTGGCTCCTTTCTTTTATTGTGTGGTTTTATTGAGTTGGAAGTTGACAATTGTAATCATTTTTTTATCCGAAGTAATTTCTCCAGTTCTAGAATGGTGTGTTTTATAGAGGGGAGTTTCTCATAGCCTGTGTGTGTTCTGGCAAATTACTTTAAGATTTATGGTTCCAACTTGCAGTTTGGAACCATGGTTTCACCATATCTCAAGATGTCTTGCTTGTTTTGTTTTTGTATAGAGTGGATACTGAAAAACCACCTGTTTTTAGATTTTTATTTCATTTGTCGAGAGTCTTCTGATAACGGAGACACACCTAAAAACAAATCATTATTTTGTTTGTCCAAGCCATTGGCCGCAATTAATGGGCTTCGGTTACGGTTTGAACTTTGCGAAGCACTCTGGGCAGTTTTTGTTTGTGGTTGGTTTTTTGCCTGGTGGTTTATTTTCGACCCATGTGCTGCTATTATTATCATGAATTTACAGCACAAAGTTGAAGGAAGCATGTGTTAAATTGAATGATTTTTTTGTAAGAAATTAGCCGGGAAAACCTATAGTTTATCTGAGTTCCAAAGAGCATACAGCTTGCCCTTCATCTGGCGTCCAGATTTAATTCCGAACGAGCCCTGTGACGCAATCAATCAACCCAACAACGAACGATACCCGCGCACACTTGACTTTTTTTCCAAAGTGAGACTCTCGTGTTTTGAGTTACGCGTGTGGTAGTACCCACATTACCCGGTTGAAATCAATAAGTAACGTGGTCGTTACACACTCCATCGCTGTAGTGTTTTCTGTTGGCGTTCCAAACTAATAATACCAAGGAAATTACACGGGATTGCAGAACGGAAATAATTTGTCTTGATGAGATACTGCACCGGGCTTTTGTGGTTTTGTATTTTTTTTTCATGAGGAGGTCCGTTCCAGTTTTAGATGATGTTAAGGAGTAGGACATTGTGACATTTTGTATGCGTCTTGTACAAGAAATTTGCTCGAGGGAGTCGTTGCATGTCTTGTTGAAGATCGAGAAACAACAGAAAGGGGGCTGTGAAACATTTAAAAGTATATTAGCACGAATTGGTAAGGAGAAAAAACACCCTAGTCTTAGCTTACTGATTATGAAGTTCATACTGGAACAATTTTTTCTGTGAAATACTTCCCTCTGAATGAAGTCCAATTCAAGAAAACTGTATCTGAAAAACGCAACAGCTGATTCAGATAGTTTGCAACGTGCACTTGTATACGTTACCTTTACTAGCGCTCATAGACTCACCGAAGTGTCCTCTTAGAATTTGAACAAGACTTCCGTTTAGGTCTTCTAGATTATGGAAAATGGACAAATCAGTTGTCTATTTTTATACTGGCTAGCTGTAACTTATCGTGATTATTCTCGCACCAAAAATCGTCCGAGTGTAAGACAACTTCTGTTCATGGAGATCCAAATAATAACAAATGACGAGAAACACACCGTAATTCTAGATGAAGCACATACCAATTATCCCGACCTCAATCGTGACGAGTGAAACTGGATCTTTTCCTGCTTAAGTCATAAAATGTGTGGGGTTCCACAGAGATCGCTTCTTGGTCCTCTGTATACATGAAGTTGTTTTGTGTCACATTATAAGGCACAACATTGTACTTAAATACTAACAAATTACAAACAATATTCTAAAATAATGTCGCATGTGGAACTGATATAAAGTTGCTTCAAGTTTCAAGTTTCAATTGTAGAACTTAGATAAACCGGAATTCTGTAGGGAAAACAATCCATCTCTTAGAATTCAAACAAATCAGCTGAAACAAATCATCTCCAATTGCAAGCCATATGCCCATGTTTTTACTATGCAGGTCTCAAGCGTATTTGAACCCAGGGCCAAGTTGGTCCTCAACATGTTGAGTGACGTGTGCGCGATTCTATTTCTTCAGAAACTTTGAGTTTAAAAGGGTGTGTTCAACATTGGTACGATTGAATAATTTAATGTTCCCGATTTGCACATAACTTACATGATGTAAAGATGGCCATGGTGGAAAGCTTCCTTGAAATAGTTTTGCTTGAAATGCTATAGTTTTTAGGAAATTATTAAAACAATTAGTCCTTATCGCGCATGATCAAAACCCGATGTTTGAAAACAGTTAAAACATATCATAGGTTTTTTTGCACTATTTTCTCATGACTCCGAAGACCGATTGAGCTTAACATTATTCACAGGTTTGTTATTTCATGTATATGTTAGATCACATAAGGTCACAAAGTGCGGATATGTAGTCTTTGAAAATTACCAATGTTGTACAATCATGTGCTTCAAAGTAGTTGAAGGTTATAAAAGCTATATCATATTGTTGGGAAAGTAAAATTTAGCCAGATAAAATGTATTTAACAAATCAACAAAGAAAACCCGACAATAAGGTGACTTCAGTTTTCGGTTAATACTTGTAAACAATATAAATTTTTTAATTTATTGTTACACATGTGGTCGTACAATTTTGGGCGTGATAACCAAATTGGATTTCTAAAAAATAATAAGCATCGTCGTCAAAAATTTTTATTTTGTTTCAATGAATGTAATTTTCAACAAATTATTTGTATTACACAAAAAAAGTAAATTGTATTTTGTTTAACTATCAACCAGCCAGGACAGATTACGAAGCCCCTTCCCAAAACGGCAATTTGAAGAGAAATTAATGTTCACTAACGCTCCTTTCTCACACTCAATCACTTACAACTTGCTCTTTCTGCAGCACACATAGAGTCTTCTTATCCCTAAAACAAACCACATTCTTAAAACGATCGAGAGCTTAGACTTGCAAATGAATTGTTTGTTGCGTTTGACGATCAATCGGCAATTAGCATATCACTCGAGCAGCAAAGTGCGTCATAGGTATTCCCAGAAGATGCAGAGAAGAGATGCAAAACCCAAACCGGGTTCTTTTAGAGAAAGACTTAAAGATGGAAGCACAATAACAACATTTTGACTCGATCACATTGCCAGGGGTTGATGTCTTGGGGGTAGGAAAAGTGCCGGTGTCTTTTGGGTATACTCCCATCAAGCAAATTCAAGATACCATCGTCTGGTTTGTTGTAGAGGTCTGTCGTAACGTATCGTCCACATTTCAGTATTTCTGGGTTGTTGTTATTTATTGTTTGTTTTGGGGTTGTCGGTTTTTTAGGGGTGAATTAAATTTCAAATTTTTAGTAAGAAATTCAATCACTTTCCCTAGATAGTCTATTGACACTAAATCTGCAGGGAAATTTGTTGTTGTTGTTTTTTGGGGGGTGCCATTAAATTTCTGATTTTTAATAAAAATTCAATCACTTTCCCTATATAGATAATCCATTGACACTAAATCTGCAGGGAAAAGTTGTGTTATTCTAAAATGAGTTGTTATCACATTAGGTGTTGTGTAGAGTTTATTACTACATTCGCAGAAGTGGAAGTAATAGGACCTAACACAGTTTTACGCTCCACGAAAGCTAACAATAACTTAATTGTAGGCGGAATTCTTAACTCTAGCAATCCCCAAAAGACGAACAAATTCAATCAACGTTAATTGTAAGATGACAAACAACCGAACTTAGCATTACTAATTCCCATTGTGTCCTGCGGTTGCGAAAGAGCCAAAAACACAGGATGTATGATGACACGAAACACTCCGGGCACGGTGAGATCCCGGCTCTATCGTCTTACAAGCAGTGGTGCAATCCGAAGGGGTTCACGGAGGGCAACTGCCCCTCAAGCCCCGGGTGCCCCAACTTTTGAAATTAAAAAATTACCAGCATAACATTGTAAGCTTTTATGTAGCAATTTCAATGTTTTTAAAACTGTACTGTTTATACGGTTTTATTTGTAACCCCCCCCCCCCCCACACACACACACACAACACACACCTGGAAGGGGCTTGTATAGGTGACATGGAAACGAAAACCGTTATTTTAATTGGCCAGAATTGCCCTCTAGAGAAGAGAATGGTACAGCCTTTGCACCCTCCTAAAATTTTACCCTAGTTTCGCCACTACCAACAATAAAGTAAAGGCAAACAAACAGTCAACGACGTCAGTTTATTGTTCACGCTGTCACCATTATACGTAAAAAGTCCTGCACTCGTTCAGACTTGGGTTTTATTCATTCTATCAACCCAAAAGAAAATTTTCTTGGCATGCTTAGAGAAAAACAATTCGCTCAGGTGCATATTTAATGTATTTGGTTTAATGTTTCAATCCGTTCGTAGTACCCGCAGTCACGGTCCCTTCTAGCACAATGATAATTGATGCAGTCTTCCTATATGTATTTGGAATAAAGGCGGTCAAGATCCCCCAAATCGTGTTGTGAATTCCTGCGTTACCAACCTCCGTATGTCAAGCTGAACAAGCACAGCAGTCACAGGTGATATAACAACGCGTGGTGCGTCTGTTGTTTTTTGGTGTTGGGGATGAGGCGATCTGGGATGGAAGAGACTAAAGAGCATCTACGTCACTGTGACTCTGAGAGCACGGACTAAAGGGACTTCAAGGCCGACAGCGCTCGTCACATTTCCTGTATGCTGTAATAACTGAAGAAGTGGCGATGCGTAAAAGAGCCAGACTATTTTTTCAACCTCGCCCTCAGTTTGGTCCTGTGCTATTTCAAAACCACGACTTCGTCTTCGGCTCTGGCTGAGGCTCCGCCAGTAAATTAAACAAAACGTACACTTCAGGTACGCCTACGGAGCCAAGGGACACTCTGAAGCCTACAAGCCCAAAGCCAAAGCCCTGGAGTTCGAAAGTGGTCACATTAAACTGCAAATTGTACTGTAAAGACATAATAAAGAATGTGGCAGAAATACTTTAGGCGTCGCGCAACTCACTTTAGTGTGTCTTTGCTTGACCATGCCCTCTCTTTTCCAGCTGCAATAATTCGCTGCTTGGACAGAAGTTTCATTCACACTGCCATTTCCCTGTGGAACATTCTTCAATCAATCTCTGTAGTTGGCAACATTACAAAGGAAGGGATTCAGTCCTTCAAATACCGTGTACAGGGACACCTTCTTCTTAACTAAACCAGTGTTTCTTTGATGCCATCTTTGTTTTTCTCTTATACTTGCCTAGCAACTCTGAGTTGCAGTGAACCATTTGATTAGCCAATCAGAGCTCTTCTTATAAGAGCCTTCTGTCTGATTCTAATTTTCATTCTGTTTGGCTATTGTTCACATTTGCTCCTTATAATAATACACACAATTTTAAAGAAATACACAAAAAGGCCTAACTCCCTGATGTACACAGTAATGCAATTAGCGGGGATGGTTACGAAACAAGCACTAGACTATTTGTCTACACGTTTGACGTGCCCCAAATCGGCCATCATATTACGCTCTCATGATTGGCTTGTCTGTTGAGAGTTCGTCTTGCACTGCGTCAATCAATGGTTGAGTTCTTTATCTCTGCAAAGCGTTATTTTCTAACCGAAGACGACAGAGGTATCAATTTGGCGCCAAATTACAACACTACGAGCTTAACTCTTTCAATCGGGTGTTTTTCAAGAAGATTACTTTCTAACAAGATAGCGTAATGGTTGGCAGACGACCGTCATAATGTTTGTACACTGGCTGTACGAAGCCCTGACAGCACGTTCTAGTTTCATTCAAAGATGTTGCCTTATAGAAAAATCAGCGCATCTTACAGTGAATGATATAAAATGGGTCAAATTTCTTTTCATCTAGACCAAGTGCAAGGTTTTGTAAACAAAGACATGAACAATCCGTTTTATACAAAATTTCCCTGACAGGACAGCATGGTGATGTAGAACATGCAACTAAACAAAACGTGAATACTGAAACTGTAAAAACTCAGTAGGCCTTACTTTCCCGAGTCCTGGCAAAGGTCGTGGGTTCGAATCCCTCCTGACAAACAACATGCCTGTGGATTTTGCTCACAGGGATCGTGAAGTTACTGAGTATACAGTGCTTTACACACATCGGTGTATGGGTAACGCGCTGAGCTCTGTGTTGCTTAAAAATACACACACTGTAAAATACACACATTTCTATGTTTTACATAGAAATGGAGACATCTTTTCTTTTTCTTGTTTGTATATGTACTTAGCGTCCTCCCATATACTTTGTTCACAAAATTCCTTGTAGGACACCCCAGTCTTTACAATTCCCATTTGAATACCGTTTTTCCCCTTTTTAGTTTTGTCTTCAGTTTCAAAAAGTACCGATATTTAGAATAAAACACTGAGCTCTGTGTTGCGTTTTACACGCTGTGGTTTTATTCCTCAACACTGTAAAAACACTATGTGGACGTGTTTAAGTCCACATAGTGTTTCAATTCCCTAACCTTGTGTTGACCTCTTCAGTTTTTCTTAGGTCCACACTTTGCTTAAACAAAAACAATATTCTTCATTCCTGATTGCTCAGACAGAATTTGACCCGAGTTCACAGCGCGTTAAACACCAGCGGGAGAGTTGTGAGTGTTAAGCCCGCGTCGGTAGCTAGCTCTGCTTCAGTCCTTCCCTGGAAAGTATTGACCTCCCTCGAGCCATGATTGAGAAATCCTGTTTTAATAAACATATCTACGTTTCTAAATGCCCACAAACTGACAAGTGATTGATTCATCGGTCAGGGGGCAATGTCCTTAGAAGTAACAACTCCATCCATTCTCGATCGAGCCCTTCAGTCTCTAGCTCTCCCCCGTATATATATACAAAATAAAATGTATCTCTGTCCGTCTGGGACCTCATCTCAGTCATCTTGATTCTTCAAGTGTCGATAGATTCCCAATATAAACATTTGGAGATCACTCAAAGTTCAGAGCTGTTGTCTCTCTGACTATAATATAACCGGACAAATTCGGATCGTCTCCGTTGGAATGGATACCACTTTACAATCTTAAAAACAACATCTTCCCAGCAAGTTTGTAGCCTTGTGCACATGTAAGGTTTATTCTTAAATACAATACCTTCAAGAATGTGATAAACATAGTCACTTGACCTATCAAAGAGGATTAATCGTAGTCCACCGTTGTTTTTGTTTCTCGTCAGCTCAGTGGTCCGACTTGTAAATGAGTTGTACGAGTGGCTAAAACGGGATGCGAAACGCCGAGTGTTATGTTTGAGTCGCTGTTTTTTGTGAAGTTTGTTCGTATGGTATGTGCGCATCTAGTCTGCCGCGCGACTTCTATCGTTTCAAATTACACACGTGAACGAGCTTGAAATATTATTTTCTGCGTAGAGGGAGTTATTTTAGGAATTAATAGTCTTGTTTTGACTGATTGGCGAATCGGCGGCTTTTTGTTATTTCCAGCACGTTTGGCAACAGATCGCATTGTATCGCACTGTAAACCCGTAAGGTCCTAAGTAAAAGGGTGTAATTAAAAATTTTAAGCGCTTTGAGACTTCCGTATATGAAGCGCTTTAGAACTGTCGAGAAAAGAGCATAGACGGGCTTATTATACCCGTTAACGGCACATGCAATCCAAGAATTCATACTTCTGTAAAAAAAATAATAATAATTTTAGGTGCTAATGTTTTATTTGAGTCGTTGTTTCTTCCATTGTTTTTACCAGATCAGTTACTGGTCAACGAGTCCGGACCTAAGCAACACCAACCGCTTTCCGTACTTTTTCCGGGCCGTGCCGTCCGACCAGTACCAAGCCCAAGCCATGATAGACATTGTGCTGCACTTCAACTGGAGCTACGTCTCCCTCGTCTACGAGAACTCAAACTACGGGGTCCAGGGGATCGAGGAAGTGAAGAAACTCGCAGTGGCGAATGACGTGTGCGTGGCTGCGAAGGAGATGGTACCACGCGATGGGAACGAGTCAGTCTACGACCGGATTGTCATGAACTTGCAGAAGGCAACAGATGCAAAGGGTAATAATTTGAATCACTGAAACGGTACTTAAGCGACTGTCAAACCAATAAGTGACCAGCTTTTCGTCAATGTTTGCCTCAGTTTGTTACATTTCGGCAAATGATCAGGGTTTCACTTTATGGAACTTATGCATGACGTCATGCCGCCGCCATCTTGGATGTAAAACCACACAGCAACAACGGAAAATGCGTATAGGCGCGGTGCACAAGATAGACCAATGAGCAACCGACTTCACAGATCGTTTAATAAGCCGTGTCAGTGAACCTCCGGCAGTTATATCACAGTAATTTACGCAATAGTCCGGCATCACAACGCAATAAATACGGCAATAAAACGCAATAGTACGGCGATAAGTTGCAATAATACGGTGATATGTCGCAATACTACGACGACATTACGCCCCCAAAAATCATGAGTTTTCTAGGATTGGCGAATATGAGCCACCGTGCTATTGCATCTAGAATGCTACGTAATGAAGTTATTGTGACTGGTGAGCTATATGGCAACATAAGATTTCATAACTACTCAACAAATTACTTGCCAAAAAATACATGAAATTTCAACGGGACCCCTATTTTAATATATAGCCCCCCCCCCAATACGGAATTGCTGCGCACCAATGTTGATCAGGGTGCTTCGTGGAACATTGTATGGCCACGTCTCTTCGAGACTCGAGCTGGAACGAAGATTGATGGGTTATGAGTATGATCCATTTAGATAATTGCTTATGTATTCCCAGACTTCTATCCATGGTCTTACAATATTAAAATGCCTGAATCAAACAACCATTAGGCCTATATCAATCAATCAACCAATCAGTCATTCAATCAGTCAATGTGCCAAGCGATTGCTTTTACATTGGCAAAAGATTAAAGCTTTAAAAATGTTGTTTTTTAAGTAAACATTAAACATGTAACAGTCGTTTGGCGGTTGCTCCGATTGGCTTAGGCCCTAATTGGACCGTTCGCCTTTTTACTAACCATTGAGTACATTAATTAAGGACATAGCAGTTTGTCATTATTTGGGAAATTATTGTAATGTTTATTCATGCAATATTTGAAATACTGGGCCTTGACAGTTGTGTGTACATTTGTGCATCGCTGAGGACTAATGTTTTATAATTAATGCTGTACTAGGCTAAGTAACCGCTTTATTTGTTTAGACAAAATGTTTGTTTTGGGTTGTTTTTTCTATCATATATCTTGGATGAACCGTGGACATTTTTAAAGCTTATCGATTCCGGAATGTATTTTGGGCTAACAGTGGTTATTTATTTACAGTGCGCCTAAGTTCAGTCAAAGTTCAGTGTGGAAATAAGGTACATTAAAGTTGATGCAGGTATTTATCTTCGCAAGCGGTTCACTCTGACTGGAAGTGATCTGCATATTTTACGACCGGTCGGTGTAAAAAGAAAACATATTGCCCCCCCCCGGTCAACACGACGGTCATTAGTAATGAATACGGCCTCAGTGGATGGTCCTTTCGGGCGCGAGTCTGACCTCCTTAGCTATCAGTGGCGACGGTCATCGAACCTCTCGATCTGATTAAATCAGCGGATCACAATCGCTCTTAAACTGGACGGTCATTTATTGCCCGGGAGTCCGCACCAATATTGCTCTCTTTACGTTATTGATAAAATTTACATGACCACATCGTCACGAACATCTGCAAGAGGGGCCCTATCTTTTACTGACAGGCGTACGCCTACGCAGTCACCCTCTGCCTGAACCCACACACACAGATGGGCAAGAAAATGAGTAAAGAATGCACGATACAAATAAATATCTACCTCATCAGCTTGTCATTCACTGCGGGTGAATGACAAACCTACGCCCGCCCGCCCGGACGGCCGATTCCTTTCTTTCCGGTACAAACTTATTTCCGACTCCTGCACACGCTCTGGGAATTACTAACATCGATCTTCAATGGCTTCTTTCTTCGGCATGTCCTGTCGTTGGTTTAAAAAAAAAAAAACGTCTGGCTGCAAGGTGAAAAAATCAAACAATATAGGCCTAGTTCTCAGAAAAAATTATTGGCGGGAATATCTCATTTTTTCTCTACAAGGTCAATAAAATGTGAAAGATGGGAGCACTACTGCTATAGGTATGTAAATGGAAAATGAATACCGAGTGTAATGTCTACGAGGGCCGGTGTGGATCCAGGGGGTGGGTCGACGGTGTCCGGAACCCCTCCATGATGTTTCCTTTTGTGTGCGATGTAAAACAAAATTTAAAAAGTAATAATAATGAAATAATAAAATTAGGAGAAATTAGAAAAAAGAGATTATAAACTCCGCATTTTACCTTGTCAAATTGTTTGTTAAATTTAGTTTTTTTAATTCACTAATCTGAAAAGACGTAGCCCTCTACGAGGGGGGGGGGCAGAGGCCTACTTAGGAGAATTGGTTTTGTGAAGTTCGTGTTGGCCTATTTTGCTTTTTAATGAAAAACAGAAACCTGCTGCAAAATTAACGATTGTTTCGTTTTATTTAAATAATGATCTGTTGTCATGTGGCGTCTTTCATTAATTTACCTTCCGGGTTGCGTCGATACCAATCGATGATTAGAACAACAAAAAGTGATAATGAAAATGTTGCTGTGGGGGTTGCAGTTTTCAAAGCCAGTTAGCCGTAAGTCATCAATCGAGTAGGTGCACACATGTAACAATTAAGCTAGATTGCTTCATGTACAGTTAGGAATAACAGCTAATGCCATTTTGCACACTAATTTTCTTAATTTAGCAACATCAGAAAAGACTGCCACTCTTTCAAAGGTGCCCAGCAATTACAAACATTCATTAATATAAAAAAGCAGTAAATATTGTATGAGACATTACAGAGATAATACAGAGAATATTCTGAAAATAGACGACGAGGCAAGGCTGGTCAGGGTCAATTCATTACAGTCAAACCCCCAGGGACGATAAACAAAATCTGGGCCAGCAAGAGGAGATGAATAGAGAAAGTATTTTAATTTGCAGCTAGTTACACACAGTAAAATAACAATGTAAGCCCTACGTGTACCCAACATTAAAACCTCAAATTTTGGTACAGCCCTCAAAAATCTAAAAAACGATTGAATGCATGAATCGTTGCTCAGATTTTATATTGATTTTTATCAAAATAATTGTTTGTCTGTTTGTTTGTTTTGTTTTTGTTGTTATTGTTGTTGGTTTTTGGGTTTTTTTTCGGGGGGGGGGGTGGGGGTCATTACCAAAGTATGACTCAAACCCTTAAAACCGTCTTGCTAGAGTGAGAGGCAAAGGGATGTTTGATTGTTGCAGTGAGATCGTTAAGTTAACGGGGTCGAAAACGTTTTAGTACGGACGAGACTAGCCCGGTTTATTGAGTGATAGGGTGACCGGCCTTCTTCCGAATACCAGCGACGGAAAAATGCTTAACTTTTGAGTTGCAATTCCACATTGACGTCACAAAAACTGCACCTGCCCTTCTACAAAATAACGAAGCAGTTTGTCTGAATTTCGAGCTATCTTTAGCGCATTTCTTTTTTGTTGATAGCAAACAAATCAGCACTACACTCTAATGGATGTATAACAGAATACAACCCAATTTTTACGGTTTAATGGCGCGCCACGTCAAAATCTAGGGCAAGATTACATATCTGACGGCTATCCAGGCCACGCTCCGGTGGTATCTTAAACTCAACCAGATATATTTCATGTACAAATCCGCCAGAGTCGTCCCAAAGGAACTGTCATTGTGCACCTTGATCTCGTTAACAAAACGGCAACAATTATAATATTCTCTCTCGAGATCTCGTGCGTGAGATTGTATTCCTTTGTGAAATAAATGAGTCATTATCTGAAGATGATCGTTTGGAATGACGTAGAGCTTAAACGGACTGTAGTTTATGAAAACCAACCGAAACAATGATAAGTACAATTTTGAAATTTAGGGGTTTGGAAGCACATGAACTTTATTTGAAGAGATGTGTATCGACGCTCGAAGCGACGGTTAATCAATATTTGGGTTAAAATTTACGAAACTTGATTGGATTAGATTAGATTACGTGAGATTACATTATATTAGATTTGATTACATTAAATTAGATTAGATTATACTATTTATTGTCCACTTCATTCAAAAACCTGAAGTTTAGTGTCATTGGCTCATAGAACAATGAAAGAATGTTTAGTGAATGACATGGAATGGTCAGACAGTGGGAGGGTTGACTGTGTACTATGTAAAGATGCACTTCCACATGATATCATACTGCTATGGCATATCATGTAAAATCACTGCAAAGTGACTGATAGTGAATGGGCAGACAGCCAGAGTGCAGTTTAGAACATGCCATTACTATGACCTGTAGGCCTACATTCCCCCCAAATAAAAGTGAAGTTAAATAGCACACCATTTTACTCAAACAGTGTTTACTAGAACTGATAATGGTATAGAGATAATTATAATGGTAGCCTAGAAAGATACCATGAAACATCATCTGCCTTTTGAACGATTATTTTCACAACAATCTTCTCTTCATGTCGATCAATGTGTCTAGACGGATGGGGCTTGTTTGTGTAATGTTTATGTGTATCCCAACACGGTAACAGTCTTCTATGTCAAGTTCGGAACATCAATTACAGGCATGTGACTTCAAGGCAGCAGTTCAGCTGGTTTCCTCTTTTTTCTTTCCTTTTCATTGTCTTGAAAAACTAAAAAGCACTATAGGTTTAGTGTGATTGGCACCTTCCCTTGAAGGGCACCAACGAAATTGTGTGTCTGAAGTTTTCTCACCACATCAATAAATAGAGAGACAATTCTTGCCGCGGCTGTTTTAGTTGTTGTTTACGTAAGATGTGGCTTCCTATTGGTTTGAAGTAGCTTTTGCGCCAAGTCACACTATTCAGGCTCCCGGGTCAGAACATACCCGGATTCGGGGTCCTTCAGGGACCACGACTCATTTCTGGTTCCAGCTGACCCCGAAGAAGGTGGTTAAAAATGAGATTCTGCGTCATTTTGACCCTCTGTGGGTCATTGTGACACAGACTCTGGGTCATACTGACCCAGAAATGGGCTCCTCGTGACACGAAAGTTTTTAGAGTGCACTGTTTACTATATCTTTATTAATAGTGGGTGTGGGCCAAATTGAATTTGGCAGCACATTTAAAGATTACAACTAAATGATACAAACACGTCAAATAACTGAAACGTTGAGCCTCGATATTAAAGCCTTATCTTTTATTCACATAGTAATATTATCATATATATTGCCTCTTTTTGGGCAGCTGTATGTAATAAAAGGGGAAAGGCGCACGCAACCTTTACACCCAACAAAATAATGAGCAATACATATTCGTCACGTCTGACTTGGTTTCGTGACTAATGTGGCAATTTATTACATCAGTTCTGGCCCCAAAATAGTAATGGTTATCTTTGAAGGTCTGACTGACGTCACGTGTTCAACTTCAATCACAAAAAGCGAAAAAGAACCACAGTCATTAAAAAGATAGAAGGTACAGTTTTACTGTTCAGTCATTCAGTGTTTGGAGGGTTCACTGGGGCGAATTTGAAAAGTCAGTCCTGCCGTCCATTTTGATCAGTGATCCCCTATACGTGACTGCCTGTCTTATTTATGGACTTTGCGCAATATAAGTCAATAAATATTTTAGCATATTATTATTATTGACTCAGGGACACATTGTGTATATTTGAATGTGTTTTTAATTAAATTAAACGTTGTTGTTGTTGAAATTGACCGGGAACAACTATCATCAAAGGCAGGGTGTACTTTGGGTAATTACTCCACGAGCTAATGACAACAACTTACTTGGTAAATAGAACCAAACTTTAAATCTGAGAAAGGCTTTTTCCTCAGGTATCTGAAAGCACACAATTCTATGCAACAAGGATGTTTGCTTTTTTCTTTCATGATTTTTTGTCTAACTGCGATGACCAAAATGTTCACAGGTTTATTATCTTGTATGCGTTATGTTGGGATACACCAAGTAAAAAAACTGGTCTTTGACAATTACCAAAAGTATACCCTGCCTCTAACCAACTTTATATTTCGTATTAAGAAGTAACTCATATTAAAGAGAACGGTCCCCCCACTGAGTAACAGCTGTGGATTATTTTTGTTACAAGATTAACATTAACACAATAGTTTGAAGGGTTTGCCTGGCATCGAAATACTCATACTGATTTATTGCCAAGGCATTCCTTTTTGTCAGTAGCATTAAGATATAAGGTCATTACATTTCTGGTTATTAATGAACCAACAAAAGCTACCGTCGTAATTTGCTGCAGCAAGTCAACCTTGACTAGGAGGGAACTCAATTAATGAGCTGTGAAGTTAGCGTGCCCTTGCATTTCCCATCACGTGACAATGATTAGATTATCTTTTGTTATGCACTTGTGGTAATTTTAATAGGCAATGTTAAATACCCAATTTTGTTAGCCACGCCCATGTGATTATAACTTAAACGCTTCTGAAAAGTTCTACAAATTCAAGCATAAACTCTTCGAAATTTGCTGGCTGGTATAATTCTTGATTGTGATATTTCTTCTTGATCTTCTTCAGCGGTCATACTGTGGGTCTTAGACATGACAGCTGCCCAGTTGTTCCGAGCGGCCAAACGCGCCAACATCGTCAACTCGTTCATCTGGATTGGCAGTGATTCTTGGAGCGGGAGGCAACTGTCAACGAATGGCAACGAAGATGTGATTGAGGGCGCTATAACCATACAACCAATGTCAACTCAAATCCCAGGTAACTGTCTCAATAATACTTCTTACGTACATGCAGAGAAAACAAAATAACAACACAAAACAACCAAATATATCGAACTCTTTGCACCCCTTAACAAGAGTAAAGAGATTTTCTTTAAAAGATTGCTCCCACTTAATTCTTGCTTAGCTTTTGACGACTACTTCACCGGCCTGAATCCCCTGACAAACACCCGCAACCCCTGGTTCAGAGAGTTCTGGGAGAAACACTTCAAGTGCATCTTGCCCAGCAACAGCAGCTCAGGGAGACACAGTGATTTCGATCTGCCTCCAAGATGTGCAGATGACTTGAAACTTGGGAGAGACGACAACTATAAGCAAGAAGGGCAGGTAGGTTAAGACAGCAGCCTTCATTTCATTTCTAATTGTGAAGCCACATGACTCTCAGAAAAAAAATCGCAATCACTATACTAGCCACCCATAGAGAGACGGCAAAGAAGGAAGTTTCAGTTTTAGATGTGGGAGGAAAACCCAGCTATTGTCAGGTAGGGACTGAAAACCCAATCTACATAATGCCTCCAACTGGATTTGAACCGGTGTCCCATAGGTGGGAGGCAAGGAAAGATAACACTACGCCAATCCGACTAGGATTAGGGTTAGGATTTGGAACAGGAGTGTCGGAGGCGTGTAACCCATTGAGGTTGTATGATGTGTGCTAGGCTTCCAGTCCCAAGTTTGTCTCTGTTAGAGAGCTTCGGGAACGTATCTCGGCCATTTATTTGGCTACCAACCCCCTCCCATCACCACCACCGCCTGCAACCCCTACCCCAAACCCCATCACCACCACCGCATGCAACCCCTACCCCAAACCCCATCACCACCACCGCATGCAACCCCTACCCCAAACCCCATCACCACCACCGCCTGCAACCCCTACCCCAAACCCCATCACCACCACCGCATGCAACCCCTACCCCAAACCCCATCACCACCACCGCATGCAACCCCTACCCCAAACCCCATCACCACCACCGCATGCAACCTCTACCCCAAACCCCATCACCACCACCGCCTGCAACCCCTACCCCAAACCCCCATCACCACCACCGCCTGCAACCCCTACCCCAAACCCCATCACCACCACTGCATGCAACCCCTACCCCAAACCCCATCACCACCACCGCATGCAACCCCTACCCCAAAGAGAATCCCTGGGACTCACAACATTTGTTTGCTCTCCAGATTAAGTTTACCAGCCAAACAACCATACCACACATACCGTCTGTGACTGGTTTCCTGCTCTTTTTCGCTCGGCAGAAAATTGTTATGGATATATTTCTGCTTAAAGCAGCTCATGAAATATTATTGGGCACGGCAGGTCAACGAGTCAAGTATTGTTTTCATACAGTTACTAATTTCATACTTTGCTCTGCAGATTCAGTTTGTGGCAGATTCCGTCTATGCGTTTGCACATGCTCTTAGAGACATGCATCAAACTTACTGTGGGACAGATGGTCTCTGCGACAGGATGCGTCCCATCAAAGGGCAAGAGCTCAGGGAATTCCTCCAGAATGTTTCCTTCAAAGGTGAGACAAGAGTGGGGCAGGGTGGGTATCCTAAAAGTGGATAACTTTTAATCCTAAAAGTGACTCTCAATATCGTCATTCTTCCATATAGACTGGACATTTTTATTTATGTATTTTAATATGTCGATATAATTTTTGGCCATTCCAGCTTTAAAAAATTCCCTCTCTTTCTAATCTTTCTGTGTGAGACTTTTTTGTATTGAATATCTTTTGAATCACAGATACTGTCATTTCATTCATGTTGTGTTTTTGTGCGTTTGTAGCATAGTCATTACCCATATCTATTTTTGATACATATTTTCGCTTTCAATAGTATTTTTTAATGGTTTTTTGATATACATATAGTTTTGTGTACATATTTTTATCTGTAAACATTTTCTTAATTCTGCCTCTTCCCACACAATCTTCCCCGTTTATTTAGACAATAACTCATGTTAGAGTGGCACCTACTCATAAATAGTTCAAGGAGGAGGTTGCACCCTAGACCTAGTAACTGGGGCGCTGTACTCCTCTTTTTGAAATTGTCACTTCGATTGGTGTACACCCTTTACAGTGAACTTTTTAACAACCAGGGTATCGTTTACTTCGTAAATGCTGTATTCATATCCGATGTATTTAATGAATGGCATTGTCATTCTTTTGAGTTTTGCTTTAACCATACTTTTTAATGTTATATGCAGTAGTGTAACTTTTTCTTTTGTTTGTTTGTTTGTTGCTGAATTCCTGTTCGGATGTTTGGCATTATTACATATCGTTCTTTTGAATTTTTTTGAATATGTACTTCTTAATGTTATATTATGCAATATTGTTTTTAAAAATTAAAAAATTTTACGGTTATGGTTCATTTTTGCGTCTTGATGTCAAGGCTATTAATATGAAAGTTATTATCGTTAGTAGTACTAGTAGTATTATAAGTAATTGGTCTTCAAATCAACAGCCATAGCAACTACCCACTAACAACTAATGTTTTTTTTAATTTCATTTTTCAAATTTTAGATCTTTCAGGCCATAGCTTTCAGTTCACGGCAAACGGTGACGGACCAATCCACTACAAAATCTTAAACTATCAACAAGTGTCACCGAATGAGTACAGGTACGAAACAGTTGGCTACTACAAGAACGGTCTGCAGTTGAACAGTGACCTGCACTATCGGCTCGACAATCGCCAGTTCCCGAAGTCGTCTTGTTGGAGACCCTGCCGGCACAACGAGATGAAATTCAAACGGGACGGGGAGTGCTGCTTCAGCTGCCTCCTGTGCCAACAGTACGAGTACCTCCATGACGAGTTTACGTGTACTGAATGCCCGAATGGTACCCAGCCGACAGAGAACCTCACCAGGTGTACCGATATTGAGGTACAGTACCTCCAGCCGAACACATCCAGTGCGATATCGGCACTCGCGTTTGCAACCATTGGCGAGTTTTTCACCATCTTCACGGCGTGTATTTATATTCGCCACCGGGACACGCCCGTCGTGAAGGCGTCGGGGCGAGAGCTCAGCGGGCTCCTCCTCGTGGGCGTCTTCTTGTGCTACTCGTTGACTTATCTCTTTTTGACTCCGCCCACCATGGTGACGTGCGGACTGCAGCAGTTTCTGATGGGGGTTGCGTTCACGTTGTGCTACGCGGCACTTTTGGTCAAGACAAACAGAGTGTACAGAATTTTCACCAGTGGGCGATCCACAACCAAGCGACCGACCTTCATCAGCCCATTGTCTCAAATAGTAATCACCCTCATTCTCGTCAGTGTCCAGGGTTTTTTGTCGCTGGCGTGGTTGTTTGCCGTACCTCCCACTGCCGTCAAGCACTACCCACACCGGGGGGAAGTCCAGATCGTCTGCAACGCCTTCTTGACGTCATCGTCACTTCTCGGTCTGTCCTTTCCCTTCGTTCTGCTCATTCTATGCACGGCGTTCGCCTTCATGACGCGCAAAATCCCGGGTCATTTCAACGAGACCAAATGCATAGGCTTCACAATGTACTCTTCTTGTATAGTCTGGTTGGCCATGATTCCAATCTACATCTTGACCATGACTAACATAGAACTAAGGATTGTGTCCTTATACATTGCCATCAGTCTTTGTGCCACCGTGTGCCTTGCGTGTCTCTTCGTTCGCAGAATCTACTTGATTTTAATGCGTCCGGAGCGCAACGTCCGGATTACGGTCAGTACGGGTCCGAGGCGACTGAAGATGGCCGGATCGGTCTATCCCAACTCGTCGGACAACCCAAGCAACAACAACAGTCCTTATCTAAATGTTGCAGATAATGGAAGGAACAACACTTTGTGATAGATAACAAAACTTATTTTTTGTGAACAATCTGGCACCTTGGCCCAATTTCATAGAGATGCTTCAGCAGCAAATAGTGCTCAACAATACTCATTAAGCAAAAATGAGCAGGATACCAGTCACAGATGATACATGCGGAACAGTATTTTGGCTGGTAACCTTAATCTGGTTAGCATAGCTTTATTGTGCTTAGCTACTTGTTGTGTTTAAAGGCAGGATATACTTTTGGTAATTGTCAAAGCCAGTATCCTCACTTGGTGTGTCCGAACATATTAATAAAATAACAAACCTGTGGAAATTTGGGCTGGGTTGGTCATCGTAATTACAAGAAAATAATGAAAGAAAAAAATTCTTGTTGCACAGAATTGTGTGCTTTCAGATGCCTGAGAAAGGCTTCATTGCCTGAAGCCTTTCCCGGATTCAAATATTTTAGTGAGAAATTACATTTTTCTCAAAAACTACATTACTTCAGAGCGAGTCGTTTCTCACAATGTTTTATAATACTATCAGCAGCTCTCAGGTGCTCCTTACTAAGTATTAGTTTTTATGGTAATGTATTTCTTGAGTAATTACCAAAAGTATCCACTGCCTTTAAGTAGTTCTATTAAATTTGGCCCAGGAGTAATATTCCTCTGGCAGCAAAGTTTCTAAAAAAATACTGAGCTTACTTTATGAACTGGGCTAAATTTCATGGCGCTGCTCACCCCAGCATTCTGCGCTTACGCGCCCTGTAAAGTGCGTACTTCGACGGGCCATAGCATGGGAGTAGAGCTCGGAATTCCAAGTTAAAAAGCGGTGCAATAAAATTAGGCTCTGCGCGCGCTGTGGCTAAGGATTCAATTAAATGATTCTAAATCACTAAACTTTATTTATGAACTGTTCTCGATGTGGTTGATGTTCTCATTGTGTGAGACACAGGCCAAACATTCAGAACAGACGTTATTTTGTGCAACAGAATAGTTCACTTCATCAGGTGAAGAATTTTTTCACCCAATCCTGCTAAATTTTGAGTAAACTTGTGAGTTGTATCAATTATAAGTTCATGTATATATTTAAACAAAGTGCCTCTGACCAACAGACCATGTCACCTTGTTTATAAAAGAGTGACCCTTGTACATTCCAGGGCATTTCCTGGCAGGCAAGATCCTATAGGGGGCCATAAGAGATTTTACATTTTTATTGTAACTACCACATAAAGTGGCGTGTTGAGGGCGAGAGGTCTTGTAATTGTGCATCCAAATCAAGTTCTCATGTTTGCCAACTTTCGCGCATGTTTTTCAAAGTGGACGTCGAGGACAAAAAGGCGTCTGCAATGTTTGCGAAGTTCAGCAAGCTGTGTAGTGTTAACGTAGATTTGCCAACTTTAAAAACACGGGGAAAAGCAGCAACAGGTCCATAAAAGTGCGACTGATCTGACTTTAACCTTGCCGCAAACAAATCAGATTGTTTGTAGTAAAGTGTTTTCATTCGTTACGTTAAATTGTACTTCTTTACAAAACTGTTGAACGTAAGTAGTGATGAAATTGTTTCACTTTATTTTTCAAAAGCAGACGACAAAACATTGCTCAACAGACAGAATAACCTGAAGTTGTCACTAGAGGGCGGTATATAAGATGAGTGGTATACTCCCAACAGTGAGGATTGCACTGAGTTTTAATATTGATGGATTTGATGTGTGACAAGGGTAACAGTAATTTCAAATGTCTCGATTCTCTTTCATCAAATAATTTGTGTGAGAAAAGGCAATTTACTTGAGAGTTTTTCAATGGTACTTTCTTAAAAAGTTTTTAGGAAAAAAATATCTACAATGGAAATTGCTTCAAAGTTTTTATTTTCTTCACACAATCTTACAGTTCCACTTCATCTGAAACATACATACATGTAGATATTATCAACAATTGAATGGATGATACTAAATGGGCAGAAAGTAGGAAGGTTGACTGTGTACTGTGTAGTTGCATTCACCACATGTCATATCGCAGGCTAACATATCTATCATTCGAAACCACAGTGGATAATATTGTATGGTCAGACAGTAGGAGGGTTGACTGTGCAGTGCATTCACCACAATATATTTATTGCAGGCCGACATCATTCAGAACCACAGTGGGTGATAATAAATAGCCAGACTTGGAACAGTAGGGGGCTAATCCCCCTACTTCCTTTGATGCCTATAATACAAAAGTGTATCCCAGATAGTCCTTTAATCCCTAGACACTAAAAATTTCATTTCAGAAACTCTGCAGTTGATTCATTTCAAGCATATAAATTAAAATTATGTAAATACAAACTTTTCTTTCTTCATTTACTTCTGTATAATGTTTTTGAAAACAACATATTATGCACTACTTGATGTTTGTGTATATATAAAAGATGAAGAGGCTTCTAAATTGATTATTTTTGACAAATAAATACAGTGGTGACTGTGGAACCATTTGTTGGGTGGTTTTGAGTTGATCCATGTTTAATTTATTGATGTCTCAACTTAAAAACCCTTCAAAAATCTACATTATACAGGGCTTCATCAAAAGCAGTCTTGATTACAAGACTGAGGTTGTGTTTTGTCTGTGCATTAACTTTAACAGAAGAGGGCCTGATGCCTCCAATAGAAATACTTTATGAATCTACAAAGTGCTCATCAAAGTTAGTCTTGATTACAAAACTGAGTTTGTGGGTGACCTGTCCATGAACTAAACAAAAGAGGGCACAGCGCCTCTGAGCACCTTGATGAATTTTTACAGTGCTTTGTCACAGATAGTCTTGATCAGAGTTGTGTATTGAGAGAGCTGCGAAATGGAGGGACCAGTTTTCTTTGGTCACGTGGTTGATGGACGCCGTTTTCAGTCCAAATGCCACACAACCCAATGAGCAGACTAGTCTGGTATCCTATGTGGGCACATATGTCTTTTGGACCAAAAATTGCTTCTATACGCAACACTCTGAATAAAAAACTCTGGTCTTGTTTACAAGAGTAAGTCGGTATTTGGTCTGTGCAATAAATCCACTACCGCGGAGTCGATTTCAGAATCTGGGAGGACTTCCCTAGTACTGAAAAGAACCATCCTGTCACGTCAGGTTTCTGGCGCTCCCATAATTCCATTCCATGAAGACATCTTTAACATGTCATTCATCACTGTCTTCATTTCACAGATATGAATTAAAGACATTTACTGATCCTCAGAACAGCGTACCGACACAAGTTGAAGAGTGTAATTGCCGTAATCTACACACTGAAATATTAAAATCTCAGTTAAAAAAAATTAGCGTTTCTTGAAAAAAAGAAGGTTCCAAGGAAAAACTCTTTTCAGAAACAAACAAATGTTGGACGACCGGTTTCTAAATGCTACGTCTTTGAAATACTGATTAAAGCTACTGTGACATTATCTGAGCTACCTCGTCGGATAGCTTCAGATGCTAGCTTGCTGCAGGCCGTCTCGAATTGAGTCTCCACCAACGTCTTACCCGGAGATGTCTTGATGGTTTTGTCCTGATGAAAATGACAAGAGAAATCGAAAGAATTTTGGGTTGAACAAAGAAAAATATATTTTGACATGTTTTCACTGTTAAACAGTTAACAGTTCCAGCCCTATAGATTTAAAACAGATCAAAATCTCAAAGATTACCTCCACAATTTTCCGGACAAATTCGAGCGTTGCCTCGGGGTTAAATCCTTTCCAAAGTCCATCACAAGCCAGAAGGAGGTAGCGGTCATTATCGGTCAGCTGACATTTCTTGATGTCTGGCAGGCAGGAGACGCCGCAATGCTTAAACCGGCCGTCCCCGATTGATCGAGAGACCTCCAGGATGCCTTGCACTCTCCCATCCCTACATAAGAGTCAAGACATTCCAAACTTAATTACATCTTCCTACCTTCAATTTTGTCCTTTGTGTTTCCAACCTCTTATGGTCAAACCAGCCCCTTCACTTTAACCCCCCCCCCCACACCTCTCCTGGTTACCCTCTTCATTGTTAATCCCTTGATTTCCACCTTTACACGTCTGTATTTAATCACGCTGTAGCCGCATCCTTCACAATTCGGGCTTCTCAGCTGCGAGTCAGGACGATAAGCCTCCCCAATTATTGCTACGCACGCCACGGGTTGGATGTGAACCTGAGACTCACCTCACCGTGAGTCAGGGTGATTAGCCTCCCCAATTATTGCTACGCACGCCACGGGTTGGAGTGAACCTGAGACTCACCTTTACCGTGCAGTCAGGTGATTAGCCTCCCCAAT
Source organism: Pycnopodia helianthoides (assembly GCA_032158295.1). NCBI lineage: Eukaryota > Metazoa > Echinodermata > Asteroidea > Forcipulatida > Asteriidae > Pycnopodia > Pycnopodia helianthoides. The sequence goes on from CM063260.1 coordinate 569,144, forward strand.
TATTGCTACGCACGCCACGGGTTGGATGTGAACCTGAGACTCACCTCACCGTGAGTCAGGGTGATTAGCCTCCCAATTATTGCTACGCAGGCCACGGGTTGGATGTGAACCTGAGACTCACCTCACCGTGAGTCAGGGTGATTAGCCTCCCCAATTATTGCTACGCAGGCCACGGGTTGGATGTGAACCTGAGACTCACCTCACCGTGAGTCAAGGTGATTAGCCTCCCCAATTATTGCTACGCACGCCACGGGTTGGATGTGAACCTGAGACTCACCTCACCGTGAGTCAGGGTGATTAGCCTCCCCAATTATTGCTACGCATGCCACGGGTTGGATGTGAACCCTGAGACTCACCTCACCGTGAGTCAGGGTGATTAGCCTCCCCAATTATTGCTATGCACGCCACGGGTTGGATGTGAACCCTGAACTCACCTCACCGTGAGTCAGGGTGATTAGCCTCCCCAATTATTGCTACGCACGCCACGGTTGGATTTGAACCCTGAGACTCACCTCACCGTGAGTCAGGGTGATTAGCCTCCCCAATTATTGCTACGCATGCCAGGGTTGGATGTGAACCCTGAGACTCACCTCACCGTGAGTCAGGGTGATTAGCCTCCCCAATTATTGCTATGCACGCCACGGGTTGGATGTGAACCCTGAGACTCACCTCACCGTGAGTCAGGGTGATTAGCCTCCCCAATTATTGCTATCGCACGCCACAGGTTGGATTGAACCCTGAGACTCACCTCACAGTGCCACCAGCTTTCTGTATTCTCATTCTTTCTTCGTACATGATGGGATTATGTTCTCTGCTCAGAGGGATCAGGAAAGCTTTTGTGTCTCTTCATTAAATCGACACAGCATCGCCTGCAAGAGAAGCATTATTTAAATAATGATCTCAAATAAATATACGTGAACAAAATAAAAATGTGGACAATTTTCAAAGCAGCGCCCTCTACTATGTCCCTGGTTACAATTGGCTCCATATTAAAGCATGCAATTTGGGTTTTTTTTATTTTATATTTCTGATAATGAAGCCAAAAAAGTCTCCTAACTTAACTTAATCACTGTAGCTCACAAGCCTGAGGAACACCTGTAAACAAGGGTGATTGCTATGTGAACCAGAAACACTGGGGTTAACCCCCTACTCTTCCTCAATAAGTGTACTGGGTTCTTTTACGTGTGCATCTACCAATCCTAGTACACAAGACCTATGGCTTAATGTCCCATCTGAAGGATAAGGCAATTATGTAAAGCATCTTGCTCAAGGACACAAGTGTCAAGACTGGGACTCAAACCCACACTCTTTTTTACACCCTCAGTTTACTGGCACAGGTTTGAAGACAAAAACAAATAAAATATTATGTTTCCCGATAAAGATTGATTTGAAAAGTTCAGCGAGTATACAATGAGACTAGTGCAACAGAAATCACTTCAAGGTACAATCTACTTGATGGAAAACACAACCCACAAGAATTTGTTCTGCATCTTTAAACAAACAACGAAAGCATCTGAAACTTTCTTCAAAAGCAACATGAAAGATTCCATTTCGAAACCTTTCAAAACACAAAAGTGTATCATTTCTAGAATTTGATGATGTTTCTTAAAAATTCTTGTGTGTTGTATTTTTAATCAAGGTTTTTCAGATTATACCTTGAAGTAAAAACAGATGGGTAGAGGACCTTACTATCACCAAGGTTGGCAATGTACAAGATGTTATTGACGGCAACGACACAGACGGCAGTGGAACCATCTTTCCATACTGGTTTCCTGAAATAAAAAGACCAGATTGTTTTCATTAAGCTAAAATATTATTCATAATAATAATAATGGACGCTTATATAAACTGCATCGATATCCACCAATTCTGAAGCTCATTTCATGTAAACGTTATTACCCCTGGTCACTGGGCCATTTATTTCATTCCTTAAACCATCTCAGCTCCCTTGGGAGTAGGCAGCCCCTGCTACCAAGTATATAGCGCACCAAGCTAAATCAATAACAAGAACCATCTCTGCCCTCACAGTTACCCATTTACTCCTGGGTGAAGGGAAGCTATTAAAGTTCTCATGTACTTTAATTTAATTCTTCTATGTTTCTCTTCCCATTTGGCTAATTTTGAATCCATTGCACAAAATCTTGGGTTAAAGTACTAAAACTTCAGTTACCCCCTTTTTTTCGCATTTAGTGCGGAGTGCTATTGAACTAAAAGGGATTGGTCTACATTTCTATGTTTTTTTTACACCTGACGGTACTCTGTCCTACAGCTCTTTGTTCTTACTGGGCAGACGCCTGCTTGAGGAACTCCTCGTCCGTCTGTTTGAAGGTGTCGATGAGACATCTTTTGATCTCCTTGTCGTTATGTCCCGTATCTGTCTTGGGGAATCTCTTGAAGAGATTCTTATGAAGTGTCTCCGAGGCATACCGAGAAGCTCTTGCTCCGCCGTGTCCATCAAACACCCCAAAGTAAGCCACTCTTGACCTGCAAGAATAGACAAACTCATAATACTTTAGTTCTTATCATTTGTGGACAAATTTATAGACGAGGCCTTACAAAAGATGTTTCTTGTAACCTGACCGACCAATCAAAAACCTGCTGGCCGTATAAATGTTTCATCATTAATTTGGAAAGTTTTCCCAGCAAACTGCACGTTCAGGGTTCAAATTTGGGGGGAAAAAATCAACCAGACCACAGGGCTGGTAGCTTAAAATGTTTACTGGACCAGGATTGTTTTTTTACAAGACCAGAATCAAAATGAGAAGTTTCAGTTTTTACACTGTGGATGGAAGTGCAGAGAAGCTTTCTGTGACATCATCAAGTAGTGTGCACGCATCTTGCATGTCATCTCTTTCACCTTTCCTCTCCGCTCGGAAACTCTTGAAGCAGTATAAACCTGGAATGGAATTAAAATACAGGTCAAGTAAATGGCTGAAGAGGTAGATGCTAATCAGGTAAATTGAATAGTGGCATCTTGCCCTGCCTTTCACCTCTGTGAACCCAAGTCCAAATCCCATCTTGGATTTGGATGGAGCCATGCGTGTGGATTGGGTTTTTCATTCCTTCTGATTGGGTGCTGTCATCATGATCAAAGCAGGCCTGCGCTGTACATAGAATTATGAACTCTCCTCCAAGATGGTAGGAGCATAGGGAAATCCAGAGATATTCTAGCCCTACCATATGACTTTTGATTTGGCTTTCTTATGCTCTCAAGTGAAGTACCATCAACCAAAGGTCAGTGTAAAGAAAACATTGTCAAAACAGAGCCAAATTAAATTCATGGCTAGAATGTTCGGGTCAACTATAGAATGTAGGTACACTTCGAAGCTATACCTGTGCCTCTGCGGAGTCGAAGTCACAGCCATGTACATACATACAGAACTCCGCATTCTTTGAGTGTACTGCCTGTGTATTCTATGTTTCTGACAAAGACAGCTGAAGCCAGGCTAGAGTGAGACAACATCCACATACCTGACTCAGATATTTGCCTTTTTAGAGGTGGTTCTTCTGCCTCCGCTTCAGTCATCTTCCTTTTGTCTCCAGTCGAAATGTTTCCCTCCATTTCTTTGACTTTGTTGACATAGGAATTTAAACAGGTGGATCCGCTAAAACTAAAAAATGATAAAACTTAATAAAAGGATGTGTTGTTCGTTGATTATGAATTGGAGATTTCAATTATTATTGCAAACAACTTTGAAGGAAATAGGGCAAGTTAGACCACGGAGAGGAAATTTTAGACTGGGGGAAATTAATTATGAAGGTCACACCCTACTTAGTACTACCTCCATGCTCACACGTACACATACACAGGAAAAGGTACAGTACCCGAGTACAGTGTGTGGGGATCGAGACAATCATCACGATCAAAAACTAAATCTTCCTACAACTTCAGATTGATCATCGGTTGATTGTCCGAATTGAAACCGGTAACCCATAGTGCCCATTATTCAGATAAGCTAGATAAATATCTACTTTTACTTACATTTCACTTTCAGATCCGAGATACCTTCTATTTCTAAATATAAATGCAGCAGGTGATCACACGTACGGGTCGGGCCAATGTCACGTTAGTTTGTTGTTTTGCCACAACAAGCTTACCGAAACACAAACAACAGAGGGCGCTATATAGTATTAACATAAAATTCGCTGCTCCGCTCCGCCCCCACCCCCACACACATTAATCGGTCTTGCATATTATTTGATAAAAATTATGATTAAACAAAATAATAGAGTAGCGCATTGTTTAAAAATCAATTTTAAATACGAATAAATGCAGGTCCCCTGCACCCCTAGCCCTCCTCAAGATACAGTCCCGATTGAAGATTCTGTCTAAGGCTATAAAGAGGTAAAACATAGACTCTTTTCGAAACCACAGTGTTTGGCTTAGGGCCTAGGCCCCGCGTACACCTGTTTGAAATAAAACCGTACCAAAAGTACATGTTTTCGAAATAACTTGCGGAGTCTATAACTTTTATAAGCCAGACCCCCTGGTTTCGAAAACGTCTATAAGTTATAACTCTCCATCTCTCGTAAATTTAAAAAGGCCTAGTGATGAAATTGATTTGTGATGACATTCGGTTGTCCAGATTGGGAAAACTCTTTCCACAAAACAAAGGTGGCAAATATCTCAGTGGTCTTCACGTATTCAACGGACCCTTACTTCCCTACCATGCTCAAGTTGTCTTTGTCCATGGATTGTGACCCACTCTAGTATGTGTCAATCCATGGAGGTAGGTCAATCTTTGTTTTGCTGAGAGTATCTCTTTTCTTTTTCTTTTTTGTCTCTCTAAACTCGCCATAGCCACCACCCAAATGCCGCCTTTATAATTAGTTGGCAAACACGTCAGCGAGTAATGAGATCATATTGGGGGAGTTTGAAAGGAAATGCGTCTCGTGACCGTGACTTTTTATCAGTGATGTCAGATTGTACTATACCTGACACTATACACACATTTCTGAGAGATGTAATTGGCGAAATAGTTGACTAATGACAAAACTTGTCTAAAAATAACATCACGGGGTATTTGCCAATGGTTCCCGACAATTCATATTTGATTACAGCAAAATTATAGCTTGGGACCAACGGAACTCGGAGGAACGGTCGTCCGCTTACGGCGACGACGGCGACCTAAAAAAAGAAGGAAAAAAAGTCGAGGTGCCCGGATTACGATGACGTCATAGCTCAGCTCGCCATCTTTGTTCAATACCGCTGTGTTTTTTTCGTCGGGCTACCAGTAAATCTCCACCAAAATGTAAGTATTTATCACATTCGAAGATATTTTGACAAGTAATATTCCACGTATGGAGATAAATTTCCAATAGTTAATCATGGTCGGTCGCTGTTTGTGTTCGGGTTTTGGAAAGGTGAGAAATTATAAAAAATAAAATGACGATCCCGTGCTCTGTGTCGGATTTTTATGCATTGGAATTGCAATGCCATGCTAAGTCATGCACTGTCAATTGCCAGCCAGTCAGTGCAGTGCCAGTGGTTATTCGACCATGGAATTTGGCCTAAACTCGGATGAGACGGGTTGCTTATTTTTAATTTTTTATCAGATTTGTTTTCATGTTGTAAACATCTCTAAATCCTACAATAATTCTCATACAATTTCTGTTGATAAATATGAATGCCAAAAATGTTACACTTACAATCCATTTTGTGATGAATTTACTTAACTTTGGACTTGGTTGGACCATGGAAGTGGAGGTATTTTTTTTCCTTCCATGGTTGGTAATGGTTGGAACTGTTTATTTTTTGTTTAAAGATAAATCAATATTGAATTGTTATACTTATAATAAGTTAGTAAAAATGTCATGTCATTTGCTAGTTGCGATAATCATAACCCTCCATCCTCCCGACGGTCGGTGACCGGAGGGTTACAGTCATGCAGTGCAAAAAAGTGGCGAAATTGCAATTTCGACTATTTTGGTCAGACTAGTCACCAGATTTTCCCAATTTTTACCACTTTCAAAAAACATGACACACATTCTAAAAACATGGATGTGATCATCAATGTGTCATGAATCCATTCATATTACTCAAAACATCATTGAGAAAATATTTTAAGAAAAAAAGACAAAAACTTACCAGAGACTGAGCGAAATTCTCATGATGCGTAGACAATCTCAGGTCCGGTTTTCGAACCTCACGATTCGTGACCTAGCAACATCTCGACCAATCAGCGTCAGCGAACTCGTCCTTGAGCGCATTTTGTTCAGTTGCACAATCACAGGATATTATGAGGAAAAATTTACAGATTGAGCGCGCATTCTGGAAAGCTGTTCCTGCAATTAATCAGCGCAAACTGCAAATGGCGCAAATCCGTTAAATACATTAACTGCGTGCACGCACAGTCGCACACGAGACGATCGCCACGCCTACACAACAGTTTGGTTTACGCTGATTGGTTGATTTAGGGGAAGTGCGGTCCATGGACATTTCGGTCAGTTTCTGGTAAGTTTTTGTTTGTTTTTTCTTCAAATAATTTTTCATCGATGTTTAGAGTGTTATGAATGGATTCATTACACCTTGAAGATCAAATCCATGTTCTTAGAATGTGTGTCATGTTTTTTGAAAGGGGTAAAAATTTGGCAAATCTGGTGACTAGTCTGACCAAAATAGTCGAAATTGCAATTTCGCAATTAGATGGGTGTCCATGGCTATTTTCATTTTGCAAAGGGCACTTCCATTGGAAAATCTTAAAGTCTATGGGAAACTTTTGAAGGGGCACCAAGGCCAAGACCAGGGGCAACAAAGGCTGTGGCCTCCGTGGCCTCCGTGTAATTCCAGGTCTGGAGATGCATATATTTAAATTGTGCCACCTCGTAAGGTTTTTAAGATGCCAGGCCTGATACTTCATGAAGGCAACGGAGGTGATTGCCTCGATGCCCCCTGGTCATTGCCTTCGTGCCCTTGAAATGCTCTAATAGAAATTTACAGTTTTCTCATAGGGTGCCCTTTACTGAGGAGAAAATGCCTTGGTGCCCTTTCCCTTTCTAGAACGAAGCATACAGGCCTGAGATGCTGTGACGCAATCTGCAGCCAACTAACTTTCATGCTAGATGTGTAATGACCGAGAATTGGCCCTGATGAAGTCATTATCAAGGTGTTGGCGCTTCATGTACCACATGTAGTCATACTGTTTACTATGAGACATTACTGATATAAAATGAATGCGAAGTGGTTTCAGCGAACAGTTGATTATGCAGGTATCTGCCGTCATTCAACTTGTGGACACACCACACACACTTGATCATCCATGTAAATTGTACAGGCTTGGAATTTAAGATCTATTGGATATTAACCCTCTTGCTGTCTGACCATTCAATACCATTCACTGTTGTTTTGAATGATAGATAAACTATGCCAGCCTGCAATAATGATACCATGAGGGAATGCATGTACACAGTACACAGTTAGTTCTGTGCACAGTTGTGCCACCATACACATCCTTGGCAGTCGAATGGTTTCAAATGGTTGGTCAACTCACTGGAAAATGTTGCCAAGAGTCACTGACAGTAGGAGGGTTAACTATTATACTGTAGCACGCCACGACCAGGGCATGGCTCAAACTCAGGTTTTGTGATGCAATCGTTTTCCAATAGACAGAGCTTTTTATAAAAGTGAGAAAAAATTACAAGTCTCTAACCTTACGTTAAAATGGTGTAACCTTATGTTAAAATTTATTTGTAATTTATTTGATTCTTCAGAGCGAATTTTGAAACAACATGACGTCATTTGGATGTCAATAACAAACGGGTCTGTACATTCCAAAGAGGAATTTGTGCGTCAATCAAAATGGCAAATTCAATGCCTCTTTGGTTGTACATGTATGTCATCAAAATTCAGAAATGAAGTACATGTACATAAAATTCATGTACAAAAAGTGCAAGACCCATATATTTGAAATGGGACATCATTTGATATTTTAGGATGTTGAAAAAATTTGCAGCGGAAGGGTGTCAAATGGCATTTTACATTGTTTAATGTGAGGCTAGCATGGAGCAAGCCCTTCTTCTATGGTGAACTGTAAGCCACGAAGGAGAGGAACAGGCCTGAAATTTCATCTTTGAGAGGGCAAGGTTGTTTTCATTCTGCAAAGGGCACCTCCATTGCAAAATCTTAAAGCCTATGGGAAACTTTTGAAGGGGCACCAAGGCCAAGACCAGGGCAATGGAGGCCGTTTGGCGTCCGTTATTCCACTGGAGGAAGCAATACTTACATGTACATGCAAACTCCAACTTCCACAAAATCTCTGTATAGCATGCACACAACAGTGAAGTAACCTTGGCATGCCAAACAGTCCTTTCAGTGTATTTTGTAGGCTACTGTATGTTTGGTTTGTCATGTGTGCCACAGTGCCCCCTTAGTGATCTAACACACCACCTTGTTACAGAACTGGGCCAAATTTCACGGCTCTGCTTACCAAAAGCAAAGAAGCGGCGCTTCTTTGCTTACATTGTACGTCAAGCGTATTTTACAGGTTAGCAGGGAGTTTTTGCTTGTGCTTGTGCGTACTCCATGTTACTACACGTAGGCATTTTTTCTTTGCACAGCTTGCGCAGAAATTTAACGTTAGCCCTGTAAGCGAAGAATGTGGTCGCAAGCGCAGAAGTAGGCGGTAAGGAGAGCCATAAAAGTGGGCCCTATTGGCAAGCTAGCCCGCCTTTGACTCCGCTTTCAGTAACGAGGATGTGTTTATGAAACATAAACCATGCAAAGGGCTGCTCGGTAAGCGGAAACTCTCTGCTTACAGGCTTTATAAGATTGGCTACTGCTTTATTCTCCCTTTAAAACCTTTGTGTCAGTGTGTGGTGCCATACATGTAATAAAGCCGTTTTTGATTAGGGTGATCCGACTCTGTGGTAGCGTGATACATTCAGCATGACATCATTGGTCGGGGGTCATGAAGCTTTCAAGCAGTAAATGAAATGAGCATGTTACACTCTGAATGGATTCATGTCTGTACATTAATACTTATAGATCCATGGGGTAAACTACTGTACAGGTATCCAGTGTAGCTAAATTAACAGTTATTCTGTAATGAAACCAAGAACTCAGGCTCTTTTCAAAGAGCGGCTCCAAGGTCAAAGTCTACATTTCTGTAAACTTTCAATACATCTTATGATTGGTTGCTTTGTTTCCAACAAATTCGACACTATTTTTCAAATATTTGTGTAACATTGTTACAAACTGTGGCTATCTGTTTTTGCTTTGCATTTATGGCTTTCCATAGTTTTCCCAACTGTGGTTTGCAAAAACTTGGGCTGTGACGTTGCAAAAGAAAGGTTATTTCTCAGAATGACAGTGTACTGTACATGTACTCAGGTACTTTGTGTAAATGAATCGTGGCGATATGTTTTGTAAGCCCACACATATTGTTTGTCAGTTTACTCTCCCTTGTCCACACACAGTGTATGTTCATGCACAGAGTAATATATTCTCATACAATGTACACAATATATTAATTTGACATGATGCTGGAGATACAGATAGGATTTGCCTTGTTCTTAGCGTGGCTGAGGCCTATTGATTTTCCTTGGTGTATCGATTCATGGGACTGGGGTGCATAGTTGAGAATGCTCAGTCGCTGTGATGTAAAGCTAGCAGTGTTACTCTCTACTCTGTTTCAGAGTGCTTCCTGTATCGCCTTCTTATTATTATGATACCCGTCATCTTATCTTGGAAGTGCTTGAAGTTCAAGGTGCTAGCTCAGATTTTTTGGCTGATTTGACCCTATATTTAAATTGTAAAATGCTATTGTTAGAGAATTGAGTTAATGTACAGTACATCTTTGGTTTTTGGAAACGTTTGATTGTTTCAATCCTATAGTAAATGTGAACTAACCTGTGAAAATTTGATTTTCAAAAGGTGGTAGCATTTTTGAGATATCATTGAAAATCTGGAGCAGTTATGTCCACTAAGGAATTAAATAATCCCTAATCTGAGAGATATATTTCATGCATGAAATGTTTCTCGGATTGAAATTTCTTAGAAAACATTAGGGGAAAATCGGGCCATGCAACTATTTTTAAAAGGAAAAGAAAAGAAAAACCTTTCTCTAGATGCCAGTGCTTTGTATCTCTTTTTGTACCACGGTTTATATTTGTGCACAGCCACAATCATGGGTACACATTTTTTTCGTGTCCATGTTATGAACAACACTTTGAAAACCAGTGATGTAACAGTTATTTAAATGTTTTTTGTAAATTGATTAACCAGCGGTGTGTGAATGAAGAGTAGAAAGTACTTGAGTTTGTCGAAAAACAAGATCTGCAAAAGAGTTACTAAATATTTATGCAGGGCTCGAATTTGACACTGGAGTGCAGGCCCGAGGCCAGTGATTTTAGTACTGGGCCAGTAAACTCATGACCGGACAAGTCCGGCGGTCTTGTGTTTTCAATTCAATAACAATTTATGTAACTCACACTATAATATCTTGGGAACAGAAACAAATTATGTTCAAATGTTGACTTTGAGTAATGATTAGAAATATAGTAAGGCCTAATACCCTAAAAGACAAATAGGTAAATCTTCTCTTATATGTCTTAGTGCTTGTTCAATTAAATGCAAGTTAAACTGCAAGGAAGTCTTTTCCCAGTTTGAATCTGGTCTTGTAAAATTATTTCTGGTCCAGTAAACATTTTGAGATACAAGTCCTGTGGTCTTGTGGATTTCCCCCCCAAATTCAAGCCCTGTTATGTGTTGTTCATTTGGTGTCTTTGTAACAAAAAGTGTATCCATGATTGTGGCTGTGCACATTTACAATCATGTTTCTCTTTCAAAAGGGGACCTATGCTTCACATTGATTGACACTTTTGATTTACTGGACTTTTTTCTTCTGTGGATAATTTTTACATGATAGGTTTACCAGGGTTCTCCTCAAGGTTTGTCCAAACTGTTGGGGCATTCTGGTCTTTTTCTGGACCTGAATTTTGAAAGTTTGGCCACAGCACTCTGAATTGAAACGATGCCAGAATATTTTCTACTTGGTGTTTATCTTGGTTTTAAAAGCCATCTGGATTATTCTGGTTTTATTTTGATGATTTTTGTGAAATTAGTTTTTAACAAACTAATGATTATAATATTTGTTTGCCCGATACGCTAGCTAATCAGGAGATGCCTTTATACATGTATGTGTACCATGTAAGGCTGTATATCTGCTTTGCATTAGTACTAGTGCATGTAGTGTAGTGCATGCAATGTACATGTACCTGTACATGTAAATTTCTTGTGTACATGTACTGCAGATCAGCATATTAGATGTCATGAATATTAATTGTAACTCAGTTATGTGGGCATGCACTGGAGAGCTGAATTAGCAGCTCCTAAGTGTAGTGTACAAAGGCAAGTGCATTACATTCACACTGTACATGGGGAATGTGTACAAAGGGGCATACATTGCTGTATACCTCATGTATTACTTAGTCACACACATACACACACGTTGAACCTAACACATGAATCACTCATGGACACTTGGGCCAGAATTTTGCTTTATGATTGATTACACGATTTCCAGATTATAGTAGGAAAATCAACTGTTCAAATGGCTGATTCGCAATAAATGTGTAAGGCCAAATAAAAAGAAAAAACTAAAACATGTTATTCGTCCCACCGCTTGTGTGAGAAAGATGATTGAATTTGTAGAATATTACGCGGATTCCATGCACCTTGAAGGGTAATATGATGAGACAGCCATCTTTGAAAAATGATTGTTGTGGCCATTTTGCAAAGAAGACCTTCCTCCTTTTTTTCAAAAAAGCATTAGGCTAAACATTTATTTATTTTTTATTTAATTGTTTAAATTATTATTATTTTTTTAAATTTTTTATTATTTACTTTTATTATTTATTTATTTATTATTATTATTATTATTATTTATTGTTGTTTTGGGGGGGTTGGGGGCTAAGATCATGTAGGATGTCCAGAGGCGAGATACATCCCCAACTCCCCTCCTCCCCTCTTTGGGCTGTCACCATAGGAAGTGTGTGCCGGTGTCGTTTACTCATTGAACATGCAACGCGCACACTGAACTGTGCATAAACCATGTAACAGTAATTGCAGATGTTTGACCTGACTGTAGATGTTGACATATGCACAGCTAATTTATTAAGGATTTGGATTAATGAGTTTGACCTGGTACTTCAAGCGGGTGTGTTTTATAAATCATATTATCAATCAATTTGATCATGTAATTATTGTAAGGTACAATGTATATAAATTACATTATGTACTGTGCAATGTGAGGTAAAGCTTGACACTACATGTACGTACATGTGTGGTAGGTGACTGGGTTCAGAACAGAATAAAGACAAGGCCGTGTTTCATTTGGTTTCAAATCTATTTGAGAAGGTTTAGAAGAGCCTATTTGTATTTGATGTTCTGGGCCCAATTTCATGGAGCTGCTTAAGCACAAAATTTTGCTTAAGCAACAAAATCATTGCTTAGTAAAATCAGACTACCGGCCAAGACTGTACACTCAATTGTTATGCTAAGTAAACAACAGCTAAATACCAGTCACAAGCAATGTATAAGGCATGAAATTTTGGCCAGTAACATGTGTAAAATAAGCAAGCTATTTTCGTGCTTAAGCAAATTTTTTACTTAAGCAGCTCCATGAAATTGGGCCCTGACCAGTGTTCTCTGGTCGTCTCCTGCAGAGCTGCCAACTCTCTCGGATTCTGCAAAAAGTTCCCTGAGAATAGACCAATCTGTCCATGTTCTGATGAACACATTTGAAAATCTCCTCCCTGGTTATAGAAACTTATTCCCGAGCATGTTGAATGTAATTCTACATGTTAATATCTCCCTGATTGTTTTATAAAAACTCATACGGTTCATACTTCCTGCGAATGCGAATATTTACGCCACAAATTCGCAACGGATAATTCACAGCAGTTGAACTGTGCTCAACTCTTGCGAATTATTCACAGCGAAAACAGAGTTGTGACGTCAATATTCGCTTCGCATTCGCAGGAAGTATGAACCGAGCTTTAGTCTTGCTGTGCCTGGAAATTTCCCTTTGTTTCCTCCATTTTTTGGGGTCAAACTGCAGTTACATACATGCCTGACACTAAGAGAAGATTTATCTCATTTCTTATCATATCAATTCTCAACAGTGTTGAAAGATATTCATCAGACTCAAAGTCAACTTTTGAGCATAATGTTCTTTTTAGATTAAAGATTATTACACAGGACAACCCAAGACTGCCGGACTTGTCCAGTCATGAGATTACTGGCCCAGTCCTAAACTCACTGGCTTGGGGGCTTGCAGTCCAGTGTTAATTTCGAGCCATGAGTACTTGAATCATGCTTGAATACTCAGACGTACATGTATCGTATTTGACCGTATAATATTGGGGCGTAAAATAACCACTGGACCACTGGCCACAGTTCAGTAATTTTAGCACTGGGTCATTCACCTCACAATCGAACGAGTCCTGGGCCCAATTTCATAGAGCTGCTTTAAAAGCACAAAAAGTAGCTAAGCATAAAAAAATTATGCTTCCCAAAATAAGGTTACCAGCCAAACTAATATGTCTTATGTACAATTTGTGACTGGTATCCTGCCCATTTCTGCTTAGCGGACAATTTTAAGCAATATTTTTGGCTTAAGCAGCTCTATGAAATTGGGCCCTGCACAGAGTCGTTTGTTGATTAGAAGCCATCAAGCTTTTCTTGATTAAATGGAAACTTTTTCTATTATGTTGAATGTAGTTTGAAACATCTCCCTTCCTGATCGCAAGATACAATATTGTTGGCAGCTCTGATTGATTGGTTTGAGTGTATATTGACCAGTTAACGTTATTTGATTTAAAGTAATTTATTTGTAAGTAATTTATTGTTATGTATAATTTATCGCTTCGAAGGGACGCTCCGGCCGATCCCAATCAACCTCCAAGGTAAATTTAATGGTCTGTTTTGTTTATTTGATTTTTCGACTTTGCAAAGATGGCCATCAGTGTAGGCAAGTGCAGCCTCCATGCACATTAAAAATTAACAACACTTTTTGACCCTAAATTGTAATGTGCACATAATTTCGTTGTTTCATTCCATATCATACATTAAAGCCAAAGAACACAGATGGCCATTTTTGATAAAATTAGGTACATGTAGCTAACACATTCCCTTTGGTTCTGTACCTAATTTTCTATTTTTAACTTAAAATTGAACTAAAAATATTAATTAAACAACTCCTCCCTATCCTACCCCATTCCGCACCCTTACAATCAAAGCACCACTCTTCTGAACTCCTCCAGCACCCAAGCCCAGATCCCTACCCCTAGCAATAACCCCCTTCCCCCCCCCCCATCATGACAGTTAAGTTAAGATGTATATGTAGCACACAAAACTTACTAATAAGCTGTGTGTACATGTACATGGGTGTATGTATGTCGTATATTAACTAAGTGTTACATGTACAACTACAGATTGTGAAGACACCCCAGGAAAAAAACATCTTAAATGCCGCCTCCCTAGTCAAGATACCAACCCCTACTAAGATACACAAATCCCTTCTTCCCCCCCCCACCCTTACCCCCAAATCATACTGTACAGAACTGAATGTCTGTATGCAGTATATTTAATGCATCAAGCTGTGCGTATGCCATTAATACATTTGAACATGTAATTTAGTGGTACTAATCGGGATGTTGAAAATAACTCAGCTGAGAAACACAGTCCTGTACTAACCCCTGTTTGTGTGCCACCAACAGATGTTTTAATTCCATGTCATTGTAGGTGGTGTACTGTTGTCGTGATTGAACTTTGCCCTTCTGTACATTGTTCATGTACCCTGAAGTCACGTGGCCGAGATTGGGATTATTAATTGACAGTCATGGATGATAAACTATGTCAATATTGTGCCCACTTTGAATCGGGCCTGAAATAGCACGGCCAAGTTTCCCGAAGACCTTTCCAATTTTCCAATGGAAGTGCTCTTTGGAAAAATGAAAATGGCTTTGCTGTCACAAAGATGAAATTGTAATTATTATTACTGATCATTGTTTTCTTTCCTTCTGATCACAGGACTTCGCAGCCACCACCGACCAATAAGAGGTTACAACAAACCCAGGCTCAAGTGGATGAGGTAATTTCATTTTATTTCATTTATTTCATTGGCTAATTCTGGTTGTGAAGCCAAGGACTCTCAGAAAGCGAACTTAATCACTATACTAGCCGAGAACCCTGTGGAGAGAAGACAATGAAGGAAGTGTCAGTTTTAGGAGGAAAACCCCAGAGAAATATTCTAGGGAAGACCCATACAATCAGGCAGGGACTGAAAAACCCAATCCACATAGTGCCCTGGCGTGATTTGGATCCCGGTCATGTCACTTGTGTCCTTGAGCAAGACCCTTTTTTTCAAAACCATTGTTGCTCTGTCCTTTCAATGGGATGTTAAGTTGTACATTGGAGGTCCACAGTGTTGTGTAGTTCCCATCAAACAGGTTGGCTCAGTGGTTTCTTTCCCTGCCCTTAACCTCTGTGGATCTTGGTTCAACTCCCACTGCAGACCGGAGCTTTGCATGTAGATTGGGTTATCAATCCATCAATCCCAACCTGTTTGCATACATTAGGTTTTCCCCCATTGTACAGTGAAAAATAAAGATTGGGTGTCCATGAAAAACACTTTGTCACACTCTTTTTAGTAAAATTTTACCATGTCGTACAATGCAATTTACAGTTTACATGTTTATATTTTGTGTTTCTTTTTTTACTTATTCTGGGGAAACCCTTCAGTAAAATACTGTTGTCCAAAGGTGCCCAGCAACAACAAAACATCCAGTAAGACAACAATTGAAAATTACAATCAAAACATGGCTATGACATTCAAAGTCTATGATTTATAATGTGTAATTTTGTTTGCACTTACAGGTGGTCGATATTATGCGAGTGAATGTAGACAAAGTACTGGAAAGAGATCAGAAGCTATCAGAGTTGGACGATCGCGCAGGTAAGTTCTCTTTTTTTCTTGGATTTCTCTTCACGCCACCGAGTGGAGAAAGCTAGAATAATTGCGCTGTACAAATACCTGCTGATAGATTGATGTACAGAGGATACTCAGACAGGTTGTGTTGGGTCTCAAGAAGCGTGTGACTGGTTGTTTGTATGCTGTCGAGTAAAGTGCTGACGTGTCTCACCAACAAAGAGTGTATTGCTTCCATTGGAACCCATGGTTTGGAAAGCGCCCTCTAGAGTTCAATTAGGGTTCTCCCGAGGACTTTTTCCAAAACTGGGGGGCAATCCGGACCCAAATTTTGGAAGTTTTGCCTAAGCACGCTAAATTGAAACAATTACATCTGAATGATTTTACTTGGTGTTTGTCTTTGATTTTATAGCTCTACTGTGCAATCTGTTTCTGTATTTTGTGAATTTGATTGTTTTCAAAAAAAGATGTACAACTTGCACCATCTTACAAATACTATAAACTACATTATGACTGCACGCAAAAATGGTACTGAATGTGTTTATTTGTATGAGAATTTTAATGGTGTAGAGACTGTTTGTCTTGGACAATTCTCAGTAATTGTTTCAAATGAATTGTGTAGCTATCAACAAATATAATTTGTGTTTTTGTGTTGATTGCATGTTTGTTTACTGAATACTGATACTAGGTAGTGCTCATGGAGTGTGGTCCAATCAGCAGGCGGGATTAATTGTCCGAATGCTGACTGATGTGATTCACATGAAACTTGATATTTAATTGTTGGCTATGGACGTAAACAATGCGTTGATGAACTCAATGTTTCATTTCAAATTTCAGGTCGCCTCCTTGAAAAGGATGCAAGTGTACTTAATCAATTTTCCCCCCTTTTTAATACACTTTTGCGATGTTTTAAAGTCTTTTAATATATTTTCAGGGAAATATCAATGATGTTTTGAAGTTTTTGTTTGTTACAAAGAAAGTTGTTTTTTGCACATTGAGGTATTTTGCCAAAGATCGTTCCTTGAAAATGTACACCGTGTTTTGTTCATTAATATTCATACATGGGTATATAAGCCGCCCGGCATATAGGCCGCCCGGCGTGTAGGTCACCCCAGCGTGTAGGTCACCCCGGCGTGTAAGCTGCAGGAAAAAAATGTTAGGGGCCAAAATCATCCTTCAAGTCGTAGCTTATATGCCGAAGATTATGGTACTTGCACAAGTCACTCGATAATTTGGTTTCATCATTCAGAATAGCTCTGTAATGTAGGCCTACCTGTCGTAGAATAATACGCACTTTGAGATACCAGTAGAGAAAGTGCTACATTATAAATTGTTGACGATTATTAGCATTTTACTAATTGTCTTTTTCGGGGGGGTGATTCTTCTGTCCTTTTAGATGCTCTTCAGCAGGGAGCCTCACAATTTGAGACAAATGCCGGCAAGCTGAAGAGGAAATATTGGTGGAAGAACTGCAAGATGATGATAATTCTCGCAATCATTATCATTATTATTCTCATCATTATAATTGGTAAGCCACGCCCGTTGTCCCGCCCCTGCTTGTCCTACCACACCCACTCTCAGAAAGGACTTGATTACTTTGTGAAATCTTGTAGCATATGTCGGCCAAATGTTGTGATTTCCCATAGTTTGTAACACAAAAAAGCATCCTTTTTTTTGTTGATTTTTTTCTAGTCAAATCAACAAAACTTGGCATCCTTTTTTAGTTGACTCGACCAGAAAGAATAAACTTTTAATGATAAACTGAAATTGAATCTTAACACTGCATTTAATGAATTTATTGTTCAACAAAAGTCAAACTCCTGGAAAATATTTGGAAACCTTGTCTGCCTCACTTTCAAAGAAATGCTGACCAAATATGTCAAGCTGTTCCACAGTGTGCAATGTTAAATGTTTTTCTCCCCCCTCCACCAAAAGATATATGAATTATTTGTCGGATGGCTCGCTGTCTTCATCAAGATCATCTCTTTTGATTTAAGACAGTGTGTTGTTTTGTCTTGAAGAAGTGTTCTGGTGGCACTTGTATTTGCTCGTATCATTACTCGGTCTGCGTTCATGTTATGTTTTTCTGTGTTTCACCACTGCTGCCGCAGCCTCTTTCTATTTGTACTGCAGATATTATTTTGTCAAGGTTTTGTGAACACCGTCTTTGTGCTCAAAGAGAATTTTGTCAATGATCATGACCTTACAATATGTATTTTAGTGTATCATTTTAGATAAATACATTAGTGCGTGCTGGCATGATTCATCTAACATTCAAAACCACAGTGGATGATGTTGAATGGTCAGACAGTAGAAGGGTTAACTGTGTGCTGTGTCAATGGTCAGACAGTAGGAGGGTTGACATGTTTTTCTTCTCCCAGACTGAGCTAATGCATTACATTGTCTTGTGTGTGTGTTGTGTGTGTCATTCTCATCGGAATGAAAATTGCATTTAATGTCATCGTAGTGAGGTCAGATATTTCCATTTGTATCTTCATCGATTCCTTTAGTATGACCCCATTAAAGGCTGCTTCATTCCGTCATCATGCTTCTTGTCACTTGACGAGTACAGTTTTGCTAAGTATATCGGACAGGAGAAAGCTGTTTCTCAGTCTTTGAATCGTCTGCTTTCAATTGTTGTTATTGAGTGTGCAAACAGTACCTGTCTAGATAGCACATTGGCATTCACAACCCATTACAGTCTAGCCTCACCACACAATAGAGTGAGACATCCAATGCTAGCTAGTATGAACTTCATCATCAGTAAGTTTTCAGCAATGATGTTTTTTTATCCAATTTTGTATAGTACCTTTACCTTACATGTACATAAAAAAGTGTTTACAATGATTGCAAAGCTAGCAGAATAAAGGCACAAACAACGATAACAATGAAACCTGAATGATTGCAAAGCTAGCAGAATAAAGGCACAAACAACGATAACAATGAAACCTCAATGATTGCAAAGATAGCAGAATAAAGGCACAAACAACGATAACAATGAAACCTCAATGATTGCAAAGGTAGCAGAGTAAAGGCACAAACAACGATAACAATGAAACCTCAATGATTGCAAAGCTAGCAGAATAAGATACAAACAACAATAACAATGAAACCTCAATGATTGCAAAGGTAGCAGAATAAAGGCACAAACAACGATAACAATGAAACCTCAATGATTGCAAAGGTAGCAGAATAAAGGCACAAACAACGATAACAATGAAACCTCAATGATTGCAAGGTAGCAGAATAAAGGCACAAACAACGATAACATTGAACCTGACCGACATGTTTTTCCCCTCGCAGTCGATCAATTTGACTGGAGTAAATTGTTATAAATGTTAAAATGACTCGCATTTGCTTTTTTTGTCCTATTTTCCATCTCCCCTTTTTCTCTTCTCTCTCTCTTTTTCAACGAATGCATTTTTTATCACTTGCCTCACTGCTTGTATTACAGTATGGGCCACACAGTAAGGTATGGTTAAACTTTGATACTTGGCATTGTAACAGCCATTGCTTCGTTCTTGTGCATTTAGAAAAAAAGGAAAAAAACTCCGCAAGTGGACACTCTGCATATTGTTCACCCAACAATCTTTTTTCTCTCAACATCTCTTTCTGTTCCATGGCGTGACTCTTTTGGACAAAGTAGGTTGAAAGTCAAACAAAGAGAATAAATTTGACTATAATGGGATCCGAGTCTGCATCTGACACAGTACTGTTGGGACGGTGCCCCAAACAGGCGTTCATTGTTTGGGGTGGGGTTTGGAGGGGCAAATTTCCATCAAAAATGCCAGGGAGAATTCCACAGTCTGGAGCCGATCTGAATTATCAATGTTTTTTTGTTGTTTTTTTTTCATCTCAAATTATTTTTTGACCCACCCACCCCAATTTGATTTCAAATTGTGTTTTTTTTCTCTTTTTAATTTGTTGAAAATTTGGACTGAAATTCAAATTTCGATTTTGTTGGTGGTCATCAAAAAAGTTTAAGGGCAAACCCTGGGTGTCCCAAACGACAAATGCAGACCGGATCCCTTTTTCCGTCATGCCCTGCAATAATTTGTAGGCTGTTGAGAGAGACCAGATGATTGGTGTTTGATTAATTGATTGATTAACTAATCACAGTGCATGAATTGTTAATCGCCCATCTGCATGATTGTATGTGTTTGCCATTTCTTGCACCGATTTTTAATTCTTTGACACGTTCAGTAGGGCCTTTTTTTTTAGCGTTGAATGATTTGTACATGTATAATACGCAGCAAGTGTTTAGTACGTAACAAAAGATTTGCAATCGAGTTTGATACTGTTTTAACTGTTCTTGCTCGTCCTATCATTTTACTCGATTTGTCGTTGATTGAAACTTCTCTGTTATGATGCAGGAATTGCTATGTTGAATTTTATTGAGGCGTCCGTGGTACTTGTTTGTAATAAGGCACAGGTTTTGATTTGATTTGAAAATCTTGAAGCAAGATGATCTACAGTAAAATGAGGCGTAGTAAAACAGATAATGGTGCTAACATGTAGGTACAAAGGTCAAAGGGCAGGCCTGATACTTCGTTTTTGAAAGGGCAAGGGCACCAAGGCATTTTCTCCTTGGTAGAGGGCACTTCTGTGAGGAAATTGTAAATTTCTATTGGAACATTTCAAGGGGCACCAAGGCAATGACATGTGGCAATAGAGGCAATTGCCTCCGTTGCCTCCATGAAGCATCAGGCCTGCATGCCTACGAGAACATTTCAAGGGGCACCAAGATAATGACCAGGGGCAACAGAGGCAATTGCTTCCAACTGCCTCCGTGAAGTATCCGGCCTTCCGGTAAAGTGCACAAAGGTCGTGAGGAAGGTTGATGGATGTTGGGAAACGAGCCACAGAAGGTATCATTTTGTCCATGATATGTTTGAGTCATGATGGAACAGGCCTGGAGTTTTATCTTTGAGTGGGCAAGGCCATTTTCATTTTGCAAAGGGCACTTTCATGGGAAAATGTTGAAGTCTGTGGAAACATGAGGAGGGGGCACCAAGACCAAGATCAGGGGTAGCACGGGCAGTTGAAATTGGCACCTAGGTTGTGGGATAAAGGGGTGAACAGCAGAATCAACATTTTATACGGGATGATGGGTACAGGGAAATGGGTGCAAAACAACCACACGTGGTGACCTCGAGGGGAAAATATGTGTTATCAGTGCACATGCACCGTGGTGCAGAGGGAAGGGAGTGTGTGGAGTTATTTGTTTGTTATTAAAGGCCATGTTGCACGAGGCAATTTACAAGAAACCACTTCCAGGCAATCTCCGAAGAGAACATTCATTCACATTTAGGTTTTCTCATCATTTTCTTGGGGATGGGTAAGTTACAGCTAGGAGAATGTTCTCTTGTGCTGCCGAAGTGTTGCTTTTGCATACAATGCAGGTGGTTGCCTCCAACAGCGTTCTCTCTTAACAGTGGTTCCGCTGGCCAAATGACAGTTAAAACACCCAAGGACCAGTCAGAATTCACTCCAAGTAGTCCAGCTGGCTAGTTCAGTGTTGACAATTTTTAAGCATACTCTATTTCATAAGACATTTGGACTAGTGAAAAAGCTTATGGACTAGTGAAATGACAAGCTAACTGGTCCTGCTGGCCAGTCGCTAAAAAGGGCAAACCCTGTCCAAGTTGCCTGAAAAAAATTGCTCTTTGTGACAGGGCCTTGCTTACATACAATACTTCCTGTGTGTCGTGTGTATTTCATAAAGTAGCTCTAGTTACATGTACCGTTTAAATTATAGTTTACATTCTGAACTGTATTGAATGTGGAACGGCCAACTCTCCTTGATTCTGCAGATACATGTAGTTCCCTGAAAATAAACCCATCTTTCCATGTTCTGGTGAACAAATTTGAAAGCCTCTCTGATTATAGAAACTTTTCCCTATTATGTTGAATGGAATTCTAAACATCTCCCTGATTGTTGTACAAAATCTCCCTGATTGCAAGATGCAAATGCAAGGGTCAAATCGGCAAAAAGCATAAACTTTTATCTTCTTGAAGTGTGTTGTTGGCTTATTGCTAAATAAGTTAGTGGTAGAACCAAATTCTTTGTTGTCAAAAGACCCTGGGAAGTTTACTCAAGAGAGAGAAAAAAAAACGTCTGTTGCCCTCCCTCTATTAATGAAATAAAAAACTGGCTGATGAAGTGTCCGATGAAGTAGTTGTTTAGTTTAAATGTTCTTATTTTTTACCTATTATGTGGTTCCCTGTAACTCGTGTTGACCTTTTTGTAAAGAGTAAAAAAAACTATTAACTAACTTGAGTTTTTTTGGTAGTCTTAGAATTTGTGCAATTGTTTCTCCAGTGTTAGAGTTAGATCCAAACTTATCAGACCAACTTTTTGCTGTCAGTGTAATTTTTGAAACAAGCTTCATGTTAAAAGCTGCTTTGAGTTATCAAGGGCTGAGAAATTTCAGACTTTTTGAAAGTCTGCCTGGTAAACACACAAAAAATTGTTTTTCTCCAAATAAAATAAGTCAGGCTCTTTGATCCACTTCTGTAGCTCTGAGGATACTGTTCCCAGAAGCTCCTTGGAATCTACAACTCCAGGGGTCGATTTAACAAAACTCTCCCTAACTTAGGACTAGTCCTAGGCAATGCTAAGAGATAGGACTTACTGGTCCTAACTTAAGACTAGTCCTATCTCTTACTGTCTTAGCATTGCCTATAGGACTAGTCCTAAGTTACATGTAGGAAGAGTTTTGTGAAATCGACCCCTGGGTTTACCGTAAAGTGGAAATGCCATCAGTTCAGAGTATATCAGTCTCAGACTTTTCCATCAGCAATGACTCTCAACCCTGATTACCGTAACAATTAAATGAAAACATAGAGTTTTTTTTATCTTGTTATCAAAATTGTCACAAAGGAACAAAGGAGTGGCTCCCTGGTATATGAGAAACTCTTCAGATGGCATTTTTCTAAATTGAGCCTCAGCTGGGCCTGAACAAGCCATGTTAGATTTGAAAACTGTCTGGTACAGTGACTTCCTTGTCACAAGTGACTGCTTAAATTTGAATTCCTCAAGACTATATCGACAGTTGCTATGTCGCACGATTCAGGGCAAGCTTTGGTGAGTTATGTAAGGGATGTCGAACACGCCCATACACTATTTTTGTTTAAACACCCCCGACATTTTCAAAGCCAATTCTCCTCGTGTTCGTCCTTTTTATAGTTCAGACCTGGGCCCAATTTCATTGAGCTACTGGATTGGAAAATTTGCTTGACACTTTTCTGCTAAGCGAAGCTAAGCAGGTCACCAGTCACTGACGCTATGTGTGACATTGTGTTTTGGCTGGTAACCTTTTCCTGGGTAGCCCAATTCTAACCCAACTCCCACCCTCTCCTACCTTATACCCATTTTATCCTAACCCAACTCCTTCCCTCTCCTACCCTGTACCTGTTTTTGACGCTTAAGCAGCTCTGTGAAACTGGGCCCAGTAACTAAATGTTGTCTCCAGTGCCCCTTTGTGGTTTGGTTAAACTTAGACTTATTTGACCTCCGTCTTTGGCTTTTCAGTTGTGATTGTGAACAAATCAAAGAAATAACGTGGAGACAAGATGAGATGACAGAATGTAGAGAAGGAAAGGAGTTGATGGTAAAGATGAAGAAGACGACGAGGAGGAGAATAAGATGTGCTTGCCAATAGACATCAACTCTTTTTTATTGTCTTTCTTAACCCTGTACTCAGTTTTTCAAACCCTTACCCTCTGACTCTTCTAACCCACACCCATTTTATCCTAACCCAACTCCCATCCTCTCCTACCTTTTACCCATTTTATCCTAACCCAACTCCTTCCCTCTCCTACTCAGTTCCCGTTTTATCCTAACCCTACTCCCATCCTCTCTTACCCTGTACCCATTTTATCCTAACCCATCTCCATCCTTCTACCCTGTACCCATTTTATCCTAACCCAACTCCTTCCCTCTCCTGACCCATACCCAATTTCTACTGGCTTACCTTTTTTCCTGCTCTTTCAACTTGCGTTTAGTACAAACAGGACATCACTCCATAACATTATTTCACCGTTTCAAACTTCTGTCGTGACGAAACCTAGTTTTCTGCAGGACAAATGTGTGAACAAATTAAAAAGCACCTTATAGTCTTTACCGCCATTTGTAGAAAGAAACGGAATGGAGATTTGTAATTACTTATTGAACCTGCCGTTGTGGATATTTCTAACACCATAAAAGCTGTACCATAGTGCAGTTTGATACTGATATTAGATATGACAGTAAACACAATGAAGTATACCTCATTTAAACATCATTTTAGCAGTTTTTCCCACCGGTTGTAACTTTTGTAAGTACCTAAAAACCACTCGAAGTGTTTCCACATGTGAGTGGACATGAAGGCTTATACTAAAAATTGAGTGGATTAGAATTTTCAATGTCTCAGTTTCTCTAAAAATTAATTTCACAAATTTGATGTAAAAGACTGGCAACCTTTTTCCTCAAATTATTGATGGAAATTTGAGAGTGATTTAACAAAAAAATGTTCTAAACACCAGATGAATTAGCTGAAATCATTTTCAGTATAAAATTATAACCTTTGGAAAATTTGCTAGCATGACGGATGCAAGTGGGTCCCCTTTATTGTGTTTCCTGTCGTGTACACTTAACGACTGTTTACGGCGTTTAAAATTTTAAAATGAATGTAGCATTCAAACCTCAGCAGCTATGTACATAAAGCAAGGCTTGTAGAATCACACGATAGTCATGAGCACGTGGACCATATGATGAGACTAACATCAGCCATTGAAGTTGATCAAAAACCAAACCCGAGCGATTTTTCAACATACTTTGACCTCCAATTTACCCCTTCTCAATAACAAGGCTTGGGATATCCCCAGATTTTTTCCTGATTTCAGGATTTTCTCATAAACTCCTTGAGCCTTTAAAAAATTTCCTGACAGAAGTATATATAAGCAGTCACCAAAGGGAGAAAAGAATAAGTCCACATTGTGTTCAAACCTGTAGTTTTGTATTTCTGATGATGCGCCGAGTCAAACCTCCTGAATCCAAACATCTTGGAGGTTCTGGGTCTAAGGTTAGGGAGAACCCTTGACTTGATTGGAGGAACTTCCTAAGTCTACAAATCTGGATAAACCAGATGTTTGTGTGATACAGATATCTCTTCTCCGGTAATTCTTGTTGCGATATCGGCGACTACGTTAAATAAAACAAACGTCGCCAATCAGGACTAGGAGACCCCTAAGCCATTTTGGGAAATTTCCACTTTCAACAAAATCTCATCCGTGATAACTCCAACCTCCACTTGTCATGACCAAATCCTACTGTACCTTTGCAAGACCCTCTGAACACTGGCCCTGATGTCTTCTCCCTCCCCTTCTTCAGTCCTTCTCATTGTCTTTACCCTCCCCAGTCCTCTCTCCAGCCCCCCCCCCCCATCTATTGGCATTTTCTTTTTTGGAAGAGCGTAGATCTTTCTCTATTGTGTATGCATGTAAATGTATGGCATATGAAATTCAGTCTTTTTATAGATAAACACAATTTTTTTTTTTGTGAACCCGTATTTCAGAAACACTTCATTTAGGGATCAACTTGAATGTAAACTATGTAAGCAAAATTTAAGAATGTACGATTTGTGCTGATGTGATATTTTTTTATTTTTTTTATTTTTTTAATTTTTTTATTTATTATTATTTTTTTTGAATAGTTTTTAAGAATAAAAAAATGAATAAAACTTGGGGCAGATTTAATGCATGCGATGTGACTACCAGTAATTTGGTTTGAAACGTTTAGTGGAAGTGTTGTTATAGTTGGAAAGAATGATGTACATCGGCGGGAGCAACCCAAGCAACATAATTTATTCTTAACTTCTTAACAGGTTTTGATTTCACAGAGCTACATGCAGACCCCGCTAAGCATAGACAAACTCTGCTGAGTAGAAAACAAGATGACCAGTCAAAATACCATGTCATGTATATTGTTTTTAGCTGGTTCCTTTTCAGTTTGTTCTTCTCAGACAAATCTGCCTAGCAGTGTCTCTGGCTGAGCAGGGCCTGATTTCATAAAGCGGGTAAGCACAGGAAAAATGTGCTTAGCAAGAGCAGGTTTATCTGTCAAAACACCATGTAATGTATGTTATTTGTGGCTGGTTCCCTGTTAAATCTTGCTTAGCGGAAACAATTTTGCTAAGCACCATTTTTCTGCTTCACAGCTTTTTGAAGTTGGGCCCAGCTGTCAGAACAAAATTTTACCACCAAGCACAGACAAATTTTGTGGCTAAGATAAAAATGGGTTACCAACCAATTTGTCATGTAATGTACATTGACCATGACTGGTTCCCTGTAAATTTTTGACCGGCAAATAAATGTGTCGAGCAATATTTCTTGTAGTCTTGGCCCAGCGTCAAGAAGTGGAGTCTTGTTCAGATGCTAAATGTATCAGGGTGCATTTAAACGTTTAAAAAAAAACCTATCCAGTTCTTTTTATCAGTGTCGATCTGCGTGGAGATGGAAAGGCAATCGCCCTTTTACTTGAGCTTTTATTAAAGTACTGGGGGAGAAAACTACCCTTTTTTTTTGCGTATGTATAAATATAAACACATTCAGCATTTCCTTCTTTATTTAATTCATAAATTAATGATCGTCAGTGGTTAAGTATTGACTTGAAATGATGAATTCGCAATCTCTGCAGGCCGCTTGCATCATTTCGGCCATCTTTGTCTGGTACCCTGTGCGCATGTATGAGAACAGTGCTTATTCTTGGTCCTTTCCAAAGGACCAGTCTATATGGCCTACAAGCCTCGGGTTGAGGAGGCCTCTGGATGGTTGTAGAAGAACATCAAGTCGATAGAAAGAAAAAAGAAGTGAAAAAAAAGCCTCAAGGATTGGGTCTGATAATTATTATTACATAATGCCGGGTTATAATTCTTCAAATACTGGACAAGTTATTCAGTTAAAGTTTTCCAAATCTGAAGTGATTACCATTTTTGTACCATTATGTTAGATTATTTTCATGTAAGTGTCTATTACAGTAGTCTGCTGTCAAGCTTGGTTGAATTATACAAATAACTTCTCTTATTATTATTATAAAAGTACGTGTATATTTAAATTATGATGTAGGTATTAAATTTATTAATAAATAATTGATAAATGTTATTGGTGTAATGATATGTAAAGAAAAAAAGGCCATAATATGTCAAATATATAACGGTTACGACTTTGTGTATGTTGGTGACAGTCATATCAAACTATGTATATGATTGGCCAATCGGGACCCACCTTACCTTAGTCCTACAGTGCTTTGTCCAATTGCCTTGTAGCAGTTTCATTTGAATCATTTATGGTCGAGCAAATCGAATGTATTTAAAGTTGAAGTAGAAACAGCAAGCTTTTGCATAGAAACATGTGAGAGGTCTAGCACCCACGTATTCATAGTTCATATTGAATGTGCTTAGCACTAAGGTATCAGACTCTCACCAAGTGAAGTGTTCTGGAAAGAAGCTTTTCAGCATGAAAACAAAATAAGGAACCTTTTCACTCAAGGATAAATTTGTTTAGCCTCAATCGGGTTAGTACTACCCCCAATTGGGCTTTTGTCGTTGTAGCTACCTAGTGGTTTCAACATACCCTCATTGAGGGAAAAGTGTTCCATTCTGGGTATTATACCCGAGTTGGGATAGTTAGTGAACCTTGATCGGGGAACACTGCTATCCTTACAGCATAAACGGGTAAAGACTGGGCATTCCTGATCAAATCATTCTCTTATCACATATGTAAGTCAGGGTACCGAACATTTTTCAAATGAAACTCGCAACAGGGGCCTTTTCCAGACCTAAGCTCTGGCAGTGACCATGGCTCAGGCTTCACCAGCCATACCCCAAACCATAAGCATTCAGCATGTGTGGCTTGTAGATGGCCAATGGGGCATCAGCCCTAGCCAATGCTGGAGCTATGGTTTCTGAAAAGTTTAACTGGTAAATTGATAATTAGGAGGACAGTGGAAGTCATGTGCATTTTTTGTAGTTGTGGTAAGCAAACAAATTTAGGAAGTCTTCATAATAGATCAGCTATAAATATTGAGATATGCCTGTCTGTATTTCAGTGGCTTTACTTTAACCATCCATTCCAGGACTGTAGTGTACATAAAGATGATACTATATTGTAAACTTGTTTTTGTGTTAAGTTTCCAGAGATGATTTTTTTTTCTTTGGATTGTTGAAAAGCAATTCATTTAATGTTGTGTTTCTCTTGGTGGTTCTACTAGGGTTTTCACTCGGTTTTCGTCGATATCGCGTCCTAAAAATGTATGCAATTTTAAAACGACTGTTGGTTTTTAACTTCCACTGAGTGCTGGATAAAACTATTATGCCGAGTTGATGTAAGCATTTTATCTTGACTCTAGAATGTGACCATCACTTGCCGAAAGGTCAAGTGGATCTTAGAGTTTATAGCTTTAGAGCTTTGCACTAATAAAAAACTTTGGAGTAAAAATCATCTCCCAATTATGAATTTTTTGTACATCTCACATTCCATGATACGCCGTAAGCTCTTGATACCAGTAATGTCTTTCCATATAAAGCTGTTACCATCTGCCCAGGCATGTCTGATTTTGCCGTGTTTTACAAGAAAATAAGAAGAGATTTTGTGCTTTATTTTTAGAAATTATCGATAGTACGTCAACTTGAGAAAGAAGAGAAATTGTAAATTCTTTACTTTGATCTTTTTGGTTGAATAGAGCTGGGATAAATTTTGCGGTTGCTTTGTATGATCATCCTAGTACAAGCCATTCCTGGCTTGTATGTCCCTATGAAACCACAGCTTCTGGCTTAGGCTTTGGCTTCAACTGCCTGTTTGAAGCGTAAGCCGTAGCCCAAGTTGTGGTTTTGATGAGGGCCCCAGGTCTCCACTTTCTTTTTTAGGAGCAAGTTGTTAAGGTGGAATGTGTTTTAACAAAACTTTGTCTTGATTTTTTTTCCACAAAATCTAGTGCTGGTTGCGACTACCATGTATCTAATGCGCACAGCACCTTGTAGACCATTACATGAAAAAAGGTCTCGTATTTCAAAGCGTAGCTCCACTTACCTTGCAGGAAAAAATACTGAGCGCTTTGAGACGCCCATCGGGTGCGATAAAGCGCTATATAAAAATATGTATTATTATTTTTATTATTATAGAACTTTGCTGATCCTTGGATTATGAAATCAGAGATGCCATTTGACAATTCATGTCTAACAGCAAATGGTGAAATGGTTTATGAAGGATGTTCATATTTTTTAAGGTGTAGGAAAACCCGGCAATTAGTTGACCCGTTATAGTAGTCCCACCAAGGAGAAAATGGATTTGATGCAATTCGATGTCAATAAAGTATATGTATAACATGGAAACGAAATAGTTGTGACGTGAACTTTCTTTTGAAACCAACATGTCTGTCATTAGGGTTCTGCGTATTGTGAAATCCTTAGAAATTGAAAATACACGCCGAGCAATGCACATCGTTTTAATGGAACACTGTACGCAATAGGGATACATGGAATCCCGGCCTTTCTCTTGGTAATGTTTTTCCGTCGAGTTGACCAACAATTTGAAACCATTCAACCGCAAGGGTTGTGTATGGTGGCACAACAGTCTGTAGAAATAACTGTGTACTGTTCACCACATGATATCATAATATACGATATCATATGCGGCCTGTCGTGCCCGAGCGGTTAAGTGCATCGCACTTAAGTTCTGGTTGCTAAGTCGTCAGGATGTGGGTTCGAATCCCGGCCATGACATTTGTGTCCTTGAACAAGACACTTAACTACAATTGCTTATCTTCACCCAGGGGTAAATGGGTACCTGTGAGGGCAGAGATGGTTCTTGTGATTGATTTAGCTAAGTGTGCTACATGTTTGGCATCACAGGCTGTGTACTCTCAAGGGAGCTGAGATGGTTTAAGGAATTAAATAAATGGCCCGGTGCCAGGGGTAAACAGTATTAGAGCGCCATGAACGTGGATTGGAGTGCTGTTTAAGAAGCCACTATTGTTTTTATTAAAATAAAATAAAGTGAGTTATCCACCACAAGGTATCAATGGTAATACTCTTCATGCTGAAAATCACACAAGGAAAACAAAAACAAGAAATTATAAACACTTGCCTCAAGGGATGTATTCTGATGGAATCTGGAAAGTTTGACAACTTCTTGTGGGATCTAACGCCATTCTGAAACTGAAACTGACCAGTTTCACACTTTTTTGTCAATGCAAAAATGTGTATTAACTCTAATTGGATGAAAGACTTGAAGGTCTTTTCTGATTGGATGAAATAATAAGAAGACGACGATGGGAGGAAAAGTGACTCATGAAATGACCACAGTGGTTTTTATTGAATACAAAACGTTGGGTACAAACAGCATATGTTCGGGGGTATCAAACGGAAACAAAAATACTATCTTCTGAATAATGGTATCATCTCATCATGCAAGGCAACTTTGCAATAATAGTACAGCAGTTTGTCTTGTAATGTCATAGTCTACTCTTTGAGTACAAATGCTGCAAATTCTAATTCATTACCACGGTAACAATCACATACTTTTTGGTCTTTCATTAAGTATCAGGCAATATAATCTTCCTACTTAAATCAAATTTCCGACTTGTTTGCCCGCAGAAAAAATCTGCAAAACTGGTTTTTAAGAAGCCTGAACAGAATTGTCCTACTGTTTTCCCAAGGGCCAAGTACCATGCCTGAAGTAACTAAATGTCAAATTTAAGTTTTTTAAAATTAACTCCCAAGTGAGCAACTTAAATCATTAATTACGCCAGCTTTGTAAGCTTAGCTAGTACCTTCAATGAGTTGATATGCATTTATAATATACTGCTAAGTAACTTAATCGTTGAATGCACCCGCTTACAAGCTTAGCTTATAGTACCTTAAGTTAAAATGCATTGATGTTAAATAATTTCTACCAATACTTTACAACAAAAAGAGTTGTTCTCCTTTAAGTAACTTCACTACTTCTTCACTTACATCTGCAGCACATTAAAATTTAGTTAAGGTTTTCCTGGTCATTTTTGTGGGCCGATTGCTATCTCATTCTATTCTATTCTATTTCATTCGAAATTGAAATCTCCCACACTGTGTATTTAATCAAAAGTTCTTTTGCGTCATGCGATTTCGAAAAAGATAACCGTTCAACTTAACAAATTCAAATTTGTAGCAGCTTTTTCGCAGAAATCCCCAGATGCACCTTCTCTACTAAAATGCTGGTTTTGCATGGCTAAAAAGAACACCTTACAAGGTTGATTGAATACAATGCTGTATAAATTCACATGAGGTGAAATTGAATAACGGTTTCAACTGCAGAGGCAAAATCGGTTGAGTCAAATGCATGTAAGTGAAATAGGCTGCCCTTTTGCCAAAAATGACCTGAAAAACCTATGCACCTAAAATGCACCTTCTTTACACCTGTTCTTACGCTCCAAATGGCGCCTTTGGCAGGGACTACGTTGTAACATCAGCCAACAACCATGGCCTTTGTAAACTTAAATTTTGTGTGTTTAAGGGTTTTATCAAAAGGGGAGCTCAGGCTCAAGATTCAATGCCATAAAACTTCCAAGCACACAAACTTGCTGAGCAGTTTAGCACTGAAAAATATACCACTAAGTACAAACGGGTTACCAACCAACAACCAATGCTGCTGTGATCATATACTGCCAATGACTGGTCCTCCGCTAACTTTCGCAAAGCAATATTTTATCCGTAAAAATCTCTGTTTTCTCTTTCCTCACCCATTTCAAAACGCTGTATAAAATTCCTTTATAGGAACAAGCCGCTCAAGTCACCTGACTCACTCCATACCGAATACAAAGCAAACAATTATTTCATAATTGGCAACAAATTT
Organism: Pycnopodia helianthoides; assembly: GCA_032158295.1. Classification (NCBI taxonomy): domain Eukaryota; kingdom Metazoa; phylum Echinodermata; class Asteroidea; order Forcipulatida; family Asteriidae; genus Pycnopodia; species Pycnopodia helianthoides. The sequence continues at coordinate 600,940 of CM063260.1, forward strand.
CTTCTAAATAAATAGCACTAATATCACAAATTACCCGAATTAAACTTACTTACTTAAATTTCATAAACAAACCACTGAGATAAATTGCATTCTCGTATATAATATTCTGTAAATAAATGAAGCTTTTTTTATCCCTTCACTCTAGGTATGTACACTTATCACAAACTAAAAACCTACACAAAAATATCTCTACTTTGATAAACTCTGTGCTTTGCAAAGACACACTGTGATTTACTTCAGTTTTAATATAAGTTTAAGTTTACAAGCAGATGTTTTACTTAATTGACTGCAAATTCAATTATAATTTCTATAGCGACAAGTCTCAAATAATATCAGCCTGAACCACCTGCTTCCAAAATGTCTGGAAATAAATTGAAATATATTTTTCAGTCTCTTCAACTATTAAAGAAAAATTCTCATCTATCGAAATCAGCTTTCGGTTGAAACCTTGGCGGTTAGCTTCCAGTCAAGGCGCTCATGTCACACCATCCAGATGCTGCACGATGAAAGTGTGCACTAAGCTTTGCTGGGTTTTCTCATACGTAACATCCCAAGTGCTACATGCGTTATGAAAAAAGGCTAGAACTACAAACCATCTTCGTGGCACACAGACAAAATAGTAATCATATTCATTTGTGTTCTTCTAAATTGGCAAACTTTTACTCCACAGTGCAAACATTTTGGTCATAAACTTTGGCATGCAGTTTTTAGCAAGGTTGGCACTTCTGGTTTGAAATACATCTGGTTCCCTGACTGCCAATTGATCAAACTTGAAATGAAAAGTTCCTGTAGGAAAGGTACCAGTCTATTTAGTACATAGCCTCAATATGGTCATGTCCGAACTAACAATTGATTGGCAAAAACAATACTCTTAAATGTTGTCATTGTAACCAACCGCAACAGCCATAGCAATAGTACAAGTCACATGATTCATATGCAGCTTATTAAGAACAAAAGAATAAAAATGGCTGCCAGTAACAGGCAACCACTAACATGCAGGACACTTGCAGATATACTCAATCATTGTTCCACCAATGGTTCTTTTCAGAACCGCCATAACTCATAAAGAGATTTGTTATGTACAAGGGTGTTTCCACACCATGCAAAGTTTCAAATCCTACTCATGTACATGGTGTTACTGCAAACCTTACTAGATTGTGTCTCCACCATGCAAAGTTTCAAATCCTACTCATGTATGTGGTGTTACCGCAAACCTGACTAGATTGTATCTCCACCATGCAAAGTTTCAAATCCTACTCATGTACATGGTACTACTGCAAACCTTACTAGATTGTATCTCCACCATGCAAAGTTTCAAATCCTACTCATGTACATGGTGTTACTGCAAACCTTACTAGATTGTATCTCCACCATGCAATGTTTCAAGTCCTACTCATGTACATGGTGTTACTGCAAACCTTACTAGATTGTATCTCCACCATACACAGTTTCAAATCCTACTCATGTACATGGTGTTACTGCAAACCTTACAAGATTGTATTTCTACCATAAAAAGTTTCACCCAAAATCTTTGATGAATAAGAGATGTCTAAACTTTCCAATATAACATTTAACATATTCATGATCGGCTCCGACCATAAACAAATTCACTATTTTTAAATTAAAAAAATAAAATTAGCTAATGTTACCTTTTTATACTCTATTTAAATTTAAATCTTAAAAAATCAAAACATAATTAAGAAAATTCAGCAAAGCTATGTTTCTGCATAAAACTGAACAATAACAAAATAATAATTTTCTTCCTTGGACTACAGATCTAAAACTTAACGAGTTGAGTTTTTACAAGTTAAATGCACCATTTTGGTTTTATCAGAATTCTTCAGTCTGAAACACACTAAAAAACAAACGAATAAAGCAGTTCCCTAGCTGCGTTCACACTGGATTTAATATTTAACCGGTACCCACAGGTATCAATCCAACTGGTAAGACAAGTCTCAACAATATCAGCAACTGAACTACTTAAGGTAGCTAAACTAACCGATACGATGGTGAAACAAACTGACTGACTCAACATAAACACACAAGGGCGCTAGACCTAGATTGTAAACAATGGTCGCAGAGAAGTGCACCGAATAAAAGTTCGAAAAACAACACGAGTAAAGGGACGCCATTTAAAATTCTGAATACCACGTGAGTGTGAATACCAATAAAGCTAGATGGGCTACACACATTATAGTCATGGCATCGCCAATTAAAAAAACAAAAATGTAGTGCAAGTTCGCCCCCCAAAAAAACACTCTTGGTAAGGGGCTACAAGAAGAAAATATTTAAGATGAAAATAACTCAGGGGAGCTTGAGGTAGGAATTGATATTCCTCTTAAAACAGTCTAGATTGTGGGATGGAGGCCAATACATGCAAGTCTTAGTTCTGAGCAGCGGACCAGATTTGGTCTTTAACTGGCCAGTTTTACCAGGACGATGGTCCGCATTGGACTTTTTCGGCACGATTAGTTTCACCAGGTTAGTTTAACTGGGCAAAAGGTGGCCAGTTAAACTACCTATTGTGCTCGGTTAAGTTACCTGGGTGGAATTTTCTCTGGTCTGATTGCACTAGACTTACCCATTATGCTTCGGTTAGATTGCCCCCAAAAAAGTCCAATGGGAATATGGCTTTTGATTTGGCATCAGCACCAGATCTCTTCAAGAGCGCTATATAAGAAGCCACTATTATTATTTATTATTATTATCATAACGGCAATTTGCAGCTATTGTGACGTCATGCAAGGAGTGACTGGCTTAAAGCCTCCCTTTCAAACCTGAGCCATCTTTAATTCAAACCCAATATAGCTAGTGTCAAAATGGTGGCTGTGGCTGTTTTTAAGGCTGTTGCTAAGGGCAGCCTATGCCTCCAACAAGGTGCTTCTGCCACAGCCATAGCCACAGCCGCTAATCCGGACACTGCCTAAAAGGCTGAAAGAGAAAATCGTTTGGTCCCTAAAACGGCAGCTGTTCAGCGGCTCTCTGAACTTTTCTCTGAATTTACCGACGACTACCTTGGCATCCCCTCATTGTCCGGTGGGTTGCCGCTTGTTGCTCCTCCGCCATTACTGCTACTTCCCTTGTGGCTGGCCTTTCGCACCGCCAACGTCAGGCACTGCACCCACTGCTCAGCGCCCTTCCCATCTTTGGTCTTGAAGATGTACGTCTTGTCGGCCGTGAAGATCTCGAAGGCTTTGGGGATGCTGCGTTCGTGTCGTCTTCCGCCGTGCACTGTCTTAACGCCTTGAACTTTACTGAGCTCGATTGGCAAGGTGGGTTTGCTCTGCTGTTTTGAACACCGACAAAACAAATTGAAACGTAACATTAGTATAAAAAGTACTTTTATAACACCAAAGCTATAAATGGCCTTTTTTCAGCTGGCTTGGTGACAGGCATGTAATAGATTTAATTCTATTCAACAACACATTTATTTCTGTTGTCAAAATTATAAAAGACAGAATCATTGGACAAGACAAAAATAGTAAATAGTAAATACAAGCAAAGAGAACACCTGACAATTGATAATGATAACGAAAAATAGTACAGAAGAATGTAATGAGTAAAGCAGGCTGTTATTGACCAGTTTATTCGTTTAACAATTTAGGGAAATAAACCTAGATGCACAGCCCTAGGGTCTACATACTGAGTTGCTCTTTGTGTAGAGTTGCTCCCCTGCTAGGGTGAAGTAGCGAGTCCGCCATCGTCTGAATAACTTGAAGCGCACTTTCTTCTCTTTGAGTTGTCCCTCGATGAACGGCCGACCTCCTGAGATGAGGTCTGTTAAAAAATTCAAATCACACGCCGAGGTGGATTATGGAAAAAAATAAAATAATATAAAATATCTAAAGCGCACATATCTACCAATAAGGTACTCAAGCCTTGAACAAACAGAAACATTTCAAGACAGGTTTTGATTTTTAGGATTGTTATTACTTGACCAGTTTATGTAGAGGTTTTTTAAGGATTTACAAGGTGCTGCGGTGCATTCAGCAGCCACTGCCCAGAAATACGAGGCAACCCCTTCTCTTGGGATAAGTGTACCCAGGTTCTTTTCAAGCATTACACAAAACACACAGGACCTACGGCTTTACACCCCATCCAAAGGGTGAAGCAATAATGGTTTAACTGCTTGCTGAAGGGCACAAAGGTCAAGGCCAGGACTCGAAAACCCACATTCTGCTGATCAGCATTCTGCTTTTCCCATGTCTTTGTGTACAGAATCTTGCGCTGCCAGCGTCCCAGCAAGATTCAGTTCATGGATGATGAAGTTCTTGACTTACCGAATTTATTAGGATTATTACAGATGAAACAATTCCAGATGTTGAGATGTATGTTGTATGTAAACAGATCGTAGAAACTGACTTTACTTAAAACAGCGGTGAGAGCTTGCTGTACCTGGATATGAACAATTAGAAAGTTTATTATTAATATATATACTTCTGGTAATGGAACCAAGGATGCCTCATAAGTGAACTTAATACTTAATCACTGTAGCTCGCAAGCCTGAGGAAACCCTTAAATAAGGGTGCTTGCAACGAACCAGAAACACTTGGGTTAACCCCTACTCTTCCACCATAAGTGTTCTGGGTTCTTTTAAGATGCATACCCCTACACTTGGCTTAAAGTCCCATTCAAGGAAAAGACTATGTAAAGTACTGCTCAAGGACACAAGTACACGCGGGACTCGAACACAGGCTGCTGATCAGAAACAGCGAGCTCGAAATCCGGTGCTCCTAACCGCTCGGCCACGACACGCCACAAGAGTTACCTTAGTTCAGGTGTCCCCCAACCCCCCCCCCCTTCCGTCCGTTCATCCTCAAACTGAAACACCCTCTAAATCTACCCCCGTTAGCAATGGCTGAAACTTTTACCTTGGACGGTGGGAAGTTTTGAGTGATGAGTTTGAGGAACGTCATCGTTCCTCCTGCAGTCTTTTGCCGTTCCCAGTTCTTGCGTAGACTCTGGACTGCCCTGTCATCAAGAGATACTGGACTTGGAGATGTGGCCTATAGAAAGATAGGTCCATAGGTCATAGGTCATAAGAGCACCGGCACAAAAACTACCCTGCTCTAATCAATTTAACTTTGTTCACCAAAAATTAATTAATAATCAATCTGTTATCAGTGATCGGTACTGATTTGATTTTCTATTCCTAATCATCAATTGTAAACTGTCAACTGTTTAATATCTTAGGTCACTCCTCAATAATGGATAATCAATCACCAATAACTTAGTATCTTCAATAGTCAATAAATAACCACAGTGTACAAATCCATGTAGATCAAAGCTTACCTGTAATTGAAGAAACTTTAAGTGAATCCATGGCTGAATCTCTTTGGTCTCTACAACAAATGGGCTAGTACTGTAGAGGCAGTTCCGTCCTTTCTTCTGGCAGTAGAAGTCAAGTTTACCCACTGGATTCCGACCAGATATCTCTGTTATTGAGGGAAAACAAGGAACTTCAGAAACCTTCCTCCAAAAGATTTACATACAAAAATAAAGAATTGCAAAACAAAAAGATACAGGTTAATTGAAGTAAAGTTATGTTAATACCTCTGACAGAACACTCATCAGGAACCGGTATTCTCTTCTTGATGGAGTCCATGTAGTTGATGATCTCCTTCTGTCTCTTGGACAGATATTGTTGAAGACTGCTGTCTCTATTCGTGGACCTTAGTGAGGAAGAAACTTTGCCCCCTTCCAAAGATGAGGATCCTCTTGCTCCATCCAACCCTGTCTTGACCCCTTCAAAAGGCACTTTTTTTGTTGCTTCCAATGGAGAAGTCTTTGCTGTGAGTAGGTCACCACCTCTACCTTCCAGGTCGTGTCTGCCTTCCTCGGCAGTGTGTATCCCACTGCTGCCACCATTTTGAGAGTTCCTGATATATCTTGAGTTGGTTGAGCTGCTCACTCTATTGATGACACTGCTAGGTCTTGAGATCTCCTCCTGGTGGAGATTCCCCTTGCTACCTCCTGCTGCCGATATCCCCTCCTTGTTGCTAATACGACGTTGGACGTCTGATTTCTGCGACGAGGAGGAAGAGGCTGGGCTCTTAAGTTTTGTCTTGGACAAAGTAGATCCCACTGTTTGCAGACTAGTCCTACTTTCTGTGAGTTGGCCAGCTTCAGGATGACCTGAATGACTAAGGGACCTCAGTTTGATCTGCTTTGAGCTTCCATCTAAATCTTTAAAGGATCCCTGGGTATCTGACTGGATCAGTCCTGTTGATGATGTGGACGTTATCAGTTTCTGGACGCTGTTGAAGAGATGATCAACGGAGCCCTGTTTGGATGCTTTGCCCTTTCTGTAGTGCATCTTCCTCTCCGTTTCAAGGCCCATGCTGTGCATCTCAGACATGCTCTGTGCTTTAGTGGGAGTTGTTGGCGATGATAATAACTCTGCTGCTCTTACTGAACCTGTGTAGTCAGTGCAGTCATCCAGAAGTTCCTTTTTACTGATAGAAAAACAGAACAAACAAAACTATGAAGATATCCTTCAGAACAAAATCAAAGAAACTGTTTATGGATAAAACTATCCAAACAGAGTATCTATTATCTTATAAACAGACATGATACTTGGCCCTTGGAAAGGAACATTCTCTCAAGTACAAGGGCTGACCTACATAAAGTACACGGCTGGGCTTTATAGACCTTTTTCCGGCTAATTAGTATCAGTTTTGCTGATTTTTCTGATGACAAAATAATTGTAAATCGTGTTCCAGTAGAAAGAATATCATTCCTGTATACACAATGCTACGACTGACAGTTTTTTTTTAAGTACATGATACAGCATTTCTGGGAGTCATTTAAGTGGAGGGTGGTGGAGGATTTTGGGAAATTAAAGTAAAGGGAGTGCACAACATTGATGAGAGGGAAAATAAAAAAAACGTTCACAGATTTGCACATAAATGACATGGTATAATCCTTGAAATATTTTTGCCTGAAATGCCAAAAATAAAATTGAGAAATTGGTAAAAACAGTTAGTTCTGTTCTCACAAGTCCGAAACTTGATGTTTGAAAATGATAAAAGGGACTTTTTGTTCACTATTTTATTGTGATCATTTGAGCTTAAACTTTTAAAGGTTTGTTATTTCATGTAGATGTTGGTATACACCGAGTGTGGATACTGGTCTTTGACCATGACCACTACTGTACAATTGCTTTTTCATTTCATTTTATTTTATTATATTTCATTTAATCCTTTTGGTTGTGAAGCCAAGGATCCGAACTCTCAGAAAAGCGAGCTTAATCACTGTACTAGCCAAGAACCCAATGGAGAGAAGACAAAGAAGGAAGTTTCAGTTTTACATGTGGTAGGAAAACCCAGAGAACTATTCAAGGGAAAACCCACGCAGGGATTCAAACGGGGTTCCAGAGGTGGAAGGCGAGGATTGCTACCACTACGCCAACCCGACTGCCCGGCCTTTTTTCAGGTTATTGTAATCATTACCGATAAGTCATATCTTGCTGTAGTTGTTGGATGATCATTCTGGCAGCCATGGATGGGCTCTCACCCTGTAGAGAGATCTCAGCGATGTGGGTCCCAAGGAGACCCGAATGCTGATCAGCGATGCTCTTAATCTCGATCAGGACGGCGGGGAGCGAGGTCTGATCAATGGCTCCTAACTGCTGCACCAGGAAGGCCATGCATTCCTTACCATTCACCTGGACAAAGAGAAGGCAGTCACTCTTAAAATCAGGTCTTGATTCCTTCAAATTAGTACAAATTTCTTTATTTTCAATACCGATGTGGTGAAGCTTTGAGGTTAATGGCTAAATGCTAAAATCACCGAACTTGAATCAGTGGTCCAAAGATTCAATTCAAGCCCTGTGATATGTCGAGGATGCTTGTTTGATTTACCACTTCTTCTTTGTGATAAAGATTTTTTATTAAGAAAACATCCAACCTGGTTTAATCTCCCGACGGCACCAAAGATCTTCAACGCCATGCCGAGAAGGGAGGGCTGTCTACTGATAGCATCTTCAAGATCAGACAGGCAGGTGGCGAAGGGTCCAGCATTGATTGAAACAACGTCCACAAGGGCAGCTAAGATGGTTTGGGAGGAGTTGGGGATCGTCAGGCATGTTACTAACAAGGGGACATGATTCAACAGGAGCTGAAAGAAGAATGGAGACAACCGTCATGATTAATAATAACGTAGGAGGTTAAGCATTTTTACTCACAGCTGAGGAGCTGAACTGCAAAGGACGCGGCTACAACATGGTCCAGCAGCAGGCATGTAAAGGTACCTTTTGGCAGCCAGCCACATCGGCCATATTTGACCACAGACCACGGCTGGGGAATCGAATGTGTTGGATTTTTCTGGATGGGGGGAAAACCAGAAGGCCCCAGGAAAAACCCTCGTGGCACAGAAGAGAATCAACACACAATTCTACTCTCATATGGCCCCAGCTGGGAATTGGACCAGGTACTAGCACCTTTGAATGCCACGGGCATGTCAACAAGAAGTAAATTTTGTTAGTTTTTCTTAAAGACAATAGTCTGTAAAGATAGAAGTTCCTTCACCAGGGATTTGACAGCCTTGCCACTACAAAAAACAATGTTCAAAGTCAGTGGTTATGTAAGGCCGTGTCCAAACTGACGGTGGTAGTAATAGTGTACAATGCTTTGATACGATGTTTGAAAGCATCTGACACAAACCTATGATTATTGATATTATACTGAAGTGGGTATGTTTACACTTACCTTAGGGTTGTGTTTGGCCACCAGGCCGACAAGCTGGAAGAGATGCGTTTTCTCTGTGTCTTCACAGCTTGGTAAGATTCTAGTAACGCATTGATATTCGCCTCAATCGGACCTGGTTTCTCTAGGTAGATCTGTGGCAGGATGCGGGCCAGGGATCTGTTGCCTAGACAACAAAATTAAGCAATGATACAGTGAAAAAGTGCCTTCCACATCACAATGAAGTATAACAATCTTGATTTCAGAACTGCAGTCTTGGGTTTGACGTGTGATGTAAACATGTGATGTCACAGGTCACATGGTCTATAGGAGGGTAAATATCCCACAAAATTTGTATGTATTTTCTTGAAATGCCATCAAGAATGGTTCCCAGGACTACTGTCTTGGATTTGAGTCACCCAACGTGACTGTGGATGTTTGTCTTGCAGGACTTGTAATAAGCCTTATTTTGGTGTTGAGGCGTGTTTTGAGTGGGGTGAGACGAAACTCACCGCTAATGATGCTCTCCGTGATGTCATCGCAATGCAAAGCAAGAAGGCTGGCGTTATCGATGGCCGCCAGAGCTAAATAACTCGACATGTTACGGCAGATCTCCTGGTTCTCTTGCTTCAGGAACTGAACGGCCACAGGAAGAACCGTCTTCATGACAGAGTACTTACTGTAGTTTTGCTACTCACAAAAAATAAATACAAACAAAATAAATGAATAATTACACAGACTAACAGATAATTTATTTTTATGGCAATTTTTTGAAAAAGAAAAATGATGCCTTTTGAAATGACTGGTGTGAAAAAAATGACTGGTGTGAAGATCTGCCTCAGAAGGCAAGTAAAGGTAGACAAAACAATTAGTTCTGTTGAGAAGGAAATAAAACACTAACCATGAAGAGACAACTCATGATATCGGATGCGATCTTGGCGTGGGGCGTGTCTTCGTCTCGGGTCAATGGTTTCAAGTTATGCTGCAAACACGAACACCACAGAGACACCAATGCTGCTGAATGCTGTTCTATTGTTCCAGTATCTCTGTGGATTAAAAGAACAGCAATAAGATTCAAGGAATTTAAAGTTACCTATTCAGCTTTAAGACACATCTTGCACTGATTCACTATTGTATTTCTCTCCATCTTCCACGGTAGCCCATTTCCATCATCTAACCCTTTACTGAGTGACGTCTTCCGAACATCACACCAATGTAAGATAATTGTGGAATGGTCCAGTCTAGAAAGTTAGAATGTTCCAGGTTCAAGCCCCAGTCGTGGCACTTGTGTCCTTGAGCAAGATACTTTACCAGAATGGCTTTGTCCATTGGACGGGACATTAACCCTCCTACTGTCAGTGACTCTTGGCAACATTTTCCAGCGAGTTCACCAACCATTTGAAACCATTCGACTGCCAAGGTTGTGTATCGGTGGCACAACTGTGCACAGAACTAACTGTGTACTGTGTACATGCATTCCCTCATGGTATCATATCGCAGGCTGGCATAATTTATCTATCATTCAAAACCACAGTGAATGGTATTGAATGGTCAGACAGCAAGAGGGTTAAGGCATAGGTCTCGTTTACCGGGATTGGTACTTGGTAGTGCACGTAAAAGAACCCAGAACATACATCTTGGAGGAGTAGAGGGTGTTTCTTATTCACACAGCAAGCACCCTTGTTTACAGGGTTCCTCAGGCTTGCCATGCCAGCTACAGTGATAAATTCACTTATGAGGCATCCTTGGTTTCATTACTAGAACTATGTAATAATAATAACATTGAGGTCATTGGAAAGGGGGCAACATTCTGGTTAAAAAAGGTCACCTGATAGCAGTTGTAACCCTCGTTATACAAATCTCTACCACCGCCTGGTCGTTGTGATTGCTCAGATAGTCTAATGACGACGAGATCATCTGAATATGCTGAAGGGCCTCCGAGAGGTCATCAACGATCTCCGAGTCGGGAATGGAGAAGAGGTCCCCGGCACGAGACAAATCCCGCTGGGACAGGATGCGTGCAAATAACTTATGCATCTTGGGCTGATGCTGTTTTTAACTTATGTGATGATCTGGAATGAAGTCAGAAGAAAGGAAGAGAATTGCAAGATTATACGTTTAGCAAGCAACTGATTGTGTTCTCATCAATGGCTTATAAATTTTAACATAACTCAAAGTGATGTGCAGCAAGGATTTTCAAACTTATTTGATCTACAGGGCAGTGGCGTAACTATACATTTTCATGTAGGGGTTGGGGCAGTCTGGGGCAAGGAAACTATTTTGAAGGACTTCATACTTTATTAATTAATTGCAATGTATAAAATATGAAAATATATAAATGTAATGTAAACGTCACCTTTTAAAAAATCCATCCAAAAAAGGTGTAGACAAATTAGGAATGTAAACTTGTTTCTTTTCTAAAGTTGTAAAAATAACCCGGCGCAGTGAAAACGTTTAATTTTATAGCACAACATACATGGGTGCCTGCCAAAATTATTGACATCGACAGCAGAGGCATTAATGACACAATTGTCTTCATTCCAAATCCAATTCATGTCATTACTCATAGGGAAATCTGTCATTGTGTCAACCAATTCATCATTATTATTATTTTGTTGGATATTGACAAGTTGACAAAATGACATGACAGCTGTTAGGATCTGAACAGCACCGATCATAATTTATACGCCCATCGGCCACGGCTGTCACACTACTCCGTCTTTGTTCGATCTACCTCCCATGGTTCCATCGATCGTTTTTTGTCACACTCTGTACCCACCGGGTCGATACGAGCCCGGTCGGTGGGTGGCTTGTGATGAATCGCCTGATGACACACTGCCTGACGCAGTAGACATCGGTAGCCCCGAGCACTACACATAGAATCAGCAAGCCGACTCTTTTCTTTGTGATAACTTTCTAGTTCCTCGCTCAAATCAATACAGTAAATCCACCAAATCCCCCCATCAGATCATCCCTGTTAATCAAGATATAAAATAAATCAAGATATACTCACAATTGTCTGCCATGATTGTGCGGCAAGATGACAACTAAGTTCGTCAGCTTTTTCGGGGTGTAACTTCGAAAACACACATCCCCACTGTGTGTCAATCGCCATGTTTACATCAAAAACCATCGGTAACACAGCGCCCTCTACTGCCGGTCTACTTTTGCTGGAAATACTGTGGTCAATTCTCAGAAATGACTTTTAGCTTTTACCTTTGACTTTTAAGAACTACCTTTTTAATGAAAACGTTGTTTGATACTTTTTTATTCGAGGTTTACAAAGAGTAAGCTTGAGCTTCTAATTGTTTCACAAGTAAACAATTTCAAGAGACAAGTGCACTTAATTTATTGAAACATGTATGCTCTATTTCTTCCCCCATGCTGGTCCAAACTTGCACTTGCCAGAATTCATAACTGGGTCAACTTGTTAATCAAATAGATGAGAAGGGAGCCTACAAATAACACATCAAGTAAGGCCTAGTGTAATTTGAGTATATATCACTCAAGCCTAATGTTTTCGTTGTCTTCATTTTTGTTTTGAATGTCATGTTATTACTTCAAGAAGTGCCCGAGTTTGCGGCTTGGGCGCAACTTTCAAACGGGACTGTTTGACCACAGTAACAAAAATCACACAAATTGGATAGATCAAGATTCTCAAGAGTAACAAGGTGTTTGATTTTTATTTTATCTTCATATTTTTACATAAAGGCTGTTGAAAACCCTTAATAGGCGTTAAATTATACTTTGTAAATCTTGTGTTCCAGTTGAATGAATTTAAGTAGAACACAAGAAAGACACAAAAAATGTTTTAATAATACACATGATCTATCATTTAACAGAATATTCTGAACATTACATTTAGTGGTTATACTTGTTCTTTCTTTCTTTTTTACAGTCAACTACAAATTACAAAAAGAAGGAAATTATTTCTCTCTTAGATTTGTTTTAAGAAGCTTTAGTGTCTTTTCTCATCGTAGTTTTTAATTCTTTCAAATTATTACAGATCTAAATCATTTTGTGATAATCAAGATTGCAAAAAAAGAATCAGAGTCTCTTCCAAACATTTTTTTTTTTTCTTAAAGCACGAGGAAAACATTGGTAAATTGTCATAGACTAATATCTGCGCTTTGTGTGACCCAACTTGTACATGAATCCACAAACCTGTGAAAGCTTCAGTTCAATCGGTCATTGGAGTCACAAGAGTATAGTGAAAACCCCTTCACTGTTTTCAAACATCGGGTTTCGGCCATGCAAGATCAAAACTAATTGTTCTACTCATTACTTTAGCAATTAACAAATAAATATAGTAATATATTTAAGACACAAAATCAAGGCAAGAAATAATGAGATGCTAAATGCGAGACTTGAAAGTCAATTTCCAACGATTTCTTAAGAAATTAAAATTACTTTCTTCATCATATAGTCGCTTTAACCATTTCTTGCAACAATTATAATAAAAGAGTTCTTTAACATTTGCTTTAAGATTGATAAAAGACGCATGAATGAGAGGGGGACCATGCCACAAACAACATAAAACACATAGCATTTCTAGCTGGTAGTCTGTTACCACCAAGCAAATTTGTAACTTTTGTGCTCAACCCTTCTCTACCACAGGCGACTTGAGTAGACAGATTGCACCCAGGAATAACAGGTTAAGAATTTTGAAAATTATTAACTGATCTTATCAATTATTTTTTTCATTATATGAAAGGAATTTAAATAAGACAATTTATACAACTTCTTTTACTCCAAATAAAATCCTCAGGGTGATAATAGAGTTTGTAAAATTGGCCTTTGAGCGCACGCGTGCAGTTGTGTAGGACTGTGTGCTTCACACTGGCTAGAGTGGACAAACAACTTGGTCACCAGTGAAATGGCCAGCCCTTGTTTATGTCAAAACAATTCGTTGACAAGAGGGCCGACAGCGCTCACAACTTGGACCCCAACGTCTATTTTAAACAATTTATTTTCAACGGAAGTATAACCCTGTTTACATTTAAATAGAAAATTAAACTCATCATGCTCTGAATATCTTTAAAGGAACATTACAGAATTACAAAACAGTTGCTGGCAGTGTAAGCACTTTATGTAATCCACCATATACATAAACTGACAAACCTGTAGAAGTTTGAGATCGATCGGCCATCTGGCTCACAAGATAATAGTGAAAAACCGATTACACATTTGCATGAAATCAAATAGATTCAACAAACGAATAAAACGCTCACTGAGCGATAAACTCCTATTGGAAAATTAGTTTATTCATTTGTCATCAAATACGGCATTTCAGATAGAAATGTTTCAAGGGATGTTTTCTACTATCATCATCATTAGACCGTGTAAGTTTTATGTAAATCTGTGGTCAAATGGTATATTTTACAAGTATTTTTCTTACCAATTCTGTAATGTTCCTTCAACAGAATTGATTTTGTATTCTTATTGCTCAGACTACTTGGCATTCATGTAGGTATACTGTCTGCCCGCATCTGTATCGTTGAAACCGCGGGTGGGGCATAGGGCGGGGCATCCCCGCCGTCTTCCGCACCGCTTTCAGATCGTATACCGTCTTGCACGGTGAGCTGGGTTGATAGCTGATCGCATATTGCATCTTTTATAGGGGGTTGCGAGTTTGCCTTGCCAATGAGGGCGCTGTTCTGCTTCTTCTCAGTCAGCGCTCTTGACTGGTGTATATGAACGGCAAAGCTGACACCCTGTTGGTGGACGGTGGGGAAAGTAAAATCAAAAGAATTAGTCAGTTCAGCATAAAAGTCTCTATTACAATTTGTATCAATTTCATAAAATTGGTTTACCATATTTTGAAGAGTCTGGTAAATCAGCAATTTGCAAATAAGATTTGAATACTATCTGGTACAATGTTCACTCAGTCACAAGTTCCTGCTTAATTTCTGATTCCTGAGATTATAGAGACAGTTGCTCCACACTTACCCTATTCACAGCTGCTCGTACAAAGCCCACATTTGCTGTTATTGTAACAGCCTTAAGTTTGTCACCAGTTCCAAATATCACCTGAAAATGACACGAAAAATTATCATGCTAAAATTTTTAATTTAAACTCATAATTGGCTGACACCCCCCCCCCCACAACCCCTTGATCTTTTTCAAAGTGCCGTGATATTATGTGGTGGTGAATGTATCTACACAGTGCAAAGTCAACCCTCCTACTGTCTGACCATTTAATGCCATCCACTTTGGTTTGAATGATAGATAAACTATGCCAGCCTGCAATATGACATCATGTGGTGAATGCATCTACACTGTGCACAGTCAACCCTCACACTGTCTAACCATTCCATGCCATCTACTGTGGTTTTGAATGATAGAATGAGCTAGATACGAATGAATCAAGAAATGTAGACTTACTTTAGCTCGGTGCTTTATTCTGTGGCTTTCTTCCATAGCTGCAGCACGTTCAGAAGGTTCATCATCAATGACGCTGATCCTACCCAGCAAAGCCTGGGCTCGTTCCTGCTCCCTTGGACCGGCGATGGTATGTAGTATATTTCTGAAGTCGGTAATCGCTGTCTGGCAAGCGTAAAGGTCTTTATCTGTGGATGAACCCAACACAAACATGACCACAGGCGTAGAATGGATTACCAGCCAACATTGCTAGTGTAATTTACACCGACTGTAACTGGTGCCCTGCTTACCCAATAGGGATCATTCATTTCTGTATAATCATCACCATACGCCCAAACATGGCTAATGTTGTGGAGTTTTCAAAACAAATTTGTTCTTGTAAAATTGTCTGAACACTAATATGAAACAGAAACACAGTTTTGTTTCAGCAACATAGATACCAGTATAGATCATCAGTCCTTTTTAACGAACCTCTTGCACTGACATCGCAGGTGGCTACTCTCTGCTTACTGTCTGCCATTTTGGGAGTCAAATGGGGTGTAAAGATATGATGTGCCTATGAACACCACACCCTGCCCTAGAAGTGTGCACTGACAGTAACCCAGGGGGTACCCGACTACCAAAATGGCGCGATATAAGTTTTACCATTGGTGATGACGTTAGGTGTTTTGGGTCAATACCTACCTTTAAGGAACTGTTCTACCTCTGCCACTAGAGGGCGCTCTCTTTCCTGATCGGCGAGTTCTTGAATGAGGGGTTCTCGGAAGGAATGCCAGCAGCCACCGTGGGTCAGGTCTGACACCAGAGCCACTAGAGTCGTCACATCCAAATTGACTTTGGGGCGCTCGCCGTTGCTTGAGTGCGAGTCCTTGGTGGGCTGTGATGAAAATAAGAAGGCATTGGGCGTTTGATAAAGAGGTGGTCGAATTTGGCATCTCATTTCCATTTACTGTATATTTAATGCCATGCAAATATGACTCGGTGTAATAAATTTAAACAGTTTCTACAAT
The DNA here is from genome assembly GCA_032158295.1 of Pycnopodia helianthoides. Classification (NCBI taxonomy): domain Eukaryota; kingdom Metazoa; phylum Echinodermata; class Asteroidea; order Forcipulatida; family Asteriidae; genus Pycnopodia; species Pycnopodia helianthoides. The sequence continues at coordinate 617,015 of CM063260.1, forward strand.
AGCATGTCATGGCCGAGTAGTCAAGTGTACTGTACTCTTGTGTTTCTGATCAGCAGAGTGTGGGTTCAAGTCCCGGTCTTGACAATTGTGTCCTTATGAGAGACACTTAACCATTATTGCTGCGTTCATTCAGATGGCACGTAAAGCCGTAGGTCCTGTGTGTTGTGTAATACACATAAAAGAACTAAGTGCACTTATCGTTAAGAGAAGGGAGTTCGCCCCAGCTGGTATGGTTTAAGCTTAGTACTGTTGACTGCAGATTGTGCCACAGTACCTTGTAAAGTGTTACATGGTGCTATGTAAATAGATGGGTCTTATATTTTGAACATAGCTCCGCATTCCTTGTAGAAAGAAATAATGAACGCTTTGAGACGCCCTCGGGTTTGATAAAGCGCTATATAAGAACTGCTTATTATTATTTAATATCAATTCATTTTAACACATTTTGTCCCATTACACGTGTAAACTGACACATCTTGTGAAGTTCCTCAACATTCCCGAATTAAGAAATTTCATAAATTGAAAAAACAACTGACACATTTTAGGAAGAATACTTCCATCTGAGATCCCAGCTAAACGTTAAGGGTCTCTGTTACATGTGATGCAATTTCTTCCCTTTACAAGATTTTTCAAAAACCAACCGCGGTACGCAAAAAGAAGAAGTGTCTCCGACTTACAACATCGGGGGTCGATATTGTTGGAAGCTCAAGTAGGTAGTTCTCACTCTCTCCAATACTTGCGAAGACGTGTCCATGAGACCTGATGCCAATTTCATCGAGATCGTCTACAAACAATAACAAAACAACAACAAAATAAATGAAGAATATACAGTGGAACAGTGGTTTCTTTCCCTGCCTTTCACCTCTGTGGACCCCAGTTTCAAATCCCACCTCAGACCGGAGCCTTGCATGTGGATTGGGTTTTCAGTACCTATCTGATTGCATAGGCTCTCCCTATTGGGTTTTTCCTCCCGCATCTAAAACTTAAAGATTCTTCATCGTTTCCTATTCATCCTGTTATTGGCGCTAATTGTAAATAAATAAATATACACTGACCACACCCAAACTCACCTACTATAGCTTTCGTCACCCCTCCATAGAAGACTACATTGACCGTCGGCGGGTTGTAGTTGAGCGGATGCTGATGGCTAGCTTGGAGGTACTGATCAGCCTGCTCAACGATGTCATGCTCCCCGTATTCACCCTCTCCTACAACACCCAAAATGAAAATAGTCAGGTAACTGGGAATTCCCCTATCCACAGCCAAAGCCACTCCACAAAAGTAGAATAAAATCTACAATTAAGTAACGAAATAAATAAGAAAAGAGGAAACTGAAGGAGAAATAAACACATACAAAAATTAACATATGAAAGAAAAAAGAAAAAAAAATCACTGCTAAACTTTCTTTTAGTCCCCATAAAAGTTCTTCGTCAAGAAATTAAAAGTATGGAATAACTTTCAAAGGTTAAAAGAAGTGGCCAGGTGGTTGGGCCATATACTGAGAACGCCCCTGGACTGCATCCCTAACATGGCTGTCCACTAGACTCCAACAGACAGGGTGACAGCAAGCCAGACTCAACACTACCTAGCATAGGACTGAGATGGCCGCCGCGCTGCAGGAGATGGGACTAAAATGGGGCGAGGCACAAAAGGTTGCCAAGACAGGGTCAAGTGGAGAGAGATTGCTAAAGCCTTATGTTCTTTCAGGGATGAAGAGAATAAGTAGGTTGGTAGGTGGGTTGTGGGGGGGGAGGTTTGAAAGATAAAAATAACTAACAAAGCTGTACCGTAATCAATTATACCTTCCCATATTCTGTGCAGAGCCTTGGCCTTGCGTGCTGTAACCTTTACCCAGGATGCCCCACCGTGACCTACGACATCAACAATGACAGTGTTCTCGGTACCATGGCAACCCTCAAAATGGAAGGGATGCAAGACGCTGATGACGTGACCGAAGGATTCAATGCTGTGGATGATCCCCTCTAGGTGGCTTAGGTTGGTACTCTTCAACTGGTTCTCTTTCAGGGCTATAGTGCCGTTCTTGAGCTGGAGACGGAAACGATGAACAAAGAGAGGATTTCATATGATTAGCAACGACTGGCTGTTGAAATCGTCAAATTAAATATCAAATTTGAGTAATTCAGAATGTTCATTTACATACAGCATGGATATTTGGCCATCGAAGAAGAAAAAAAAGTCATTTACAATACAGGCATGGATATTTGGCCATCAAAGAAGAAAAAAAAAGTTCATTTACAATACAGGCATGGATATTTGGCCATCAGAAGAAAAAAAAATTACATTTTATTGAGAACATGGGCTGACCTATGTACATATTTTTCCCCCTTAATTATTATTTTTTCTTTCTTATATTTTAGTTGTAACCTGCATTTCGATTTTCAGTTATTTCTTTTGACCAACCCACCCACAATTTGAATTTAATTTAATTGCGGTGTAACAACTCACAAGAGAGATTTTGTGCACATGGTGTTACCGCAAACATTACTACTAGATTGTATTCTCCACAATGCAAAAATTGAAACAATCCTAACCTAGTCAAGATAATAACAAAGGTTCAAATTAATTCTCAACGAGACTAGAGTCAAAATTAGCGCCATTAAATCATCACCGATTTGACAAACGTGAGCTCCGACTGAACCTTCTTGATGAGTTTTGTGATGCCAGAGATGCCAGCTTCTTTAGCCTGCAGGATCTGAGCTCTGGCCAGAAGCTCTTGAGCTCGGATCAGCAGACGCTGTAATGCTTCTTGAGTTGACTCATCCATACTGAATGCTGAGTGTTTGCCGTACAGACACTTCACAAACTCATATCATCACTTAAGATCATGGAGGGAAAACGTATAAAAGAAAAACAAAAGGTTAAATAATGTCATATTTGCAAGTGAGTGGATTACCGTTCCAAACCATCGATGAATATCGGTTGTTTGGGGTGGAACAACGTAACTGAGCACAGATTTCTGTGCATTGTGTAGATTCAGTCTCCACAATCAGTAATCACGATATCAATATTGCTGGCTGGTTTAGTGGTGGTAATCAAAACCACAAAGTGGTTGATAATTGATGATATCAATAATCACATTGTCCAGGCTGGCATAGTTTATTTGTCCGTCATTCATAACCACAGTGGATAATAATAATAATAATAGACATTTGTATAGCGCATATTGCAAAAAAGCCTCTAAGCGCTTAAAAGGAACATTACAGAATTGGTTTTGCTAACAAAACAGTTGCTGGCAGTGTAAGCACTTTATGTAATCCACCATATACATAAACTAACAAACCTGTAGAAGTTTGAGATCGATCGGCCATCTGGGTCACAAGAAAATAGTGAAAAACCGATTACACATTTGCATGAAATCATATAGCTTCAACAAATGAATAAAACGCTCACTGAGCGATAAACTCCTATTGGAAAATTAGTTTATTCATTTCTCATCAAATATGGCATTTCAGACAGAAATATTTCAAGGGATGTTTTCTACTATAATCATCATTAGACTGTGTAAGTTTTATGTAAATCTGTGATCAAAAAGTATATTTTACAATTTTTTTCTTACCAATTCTGTAATGTTCCTTTAAACGTAAACATACAATTAACAAAACTAAGCAAAAGGGAATATAGACAAACAAATAAACAAAGAATTAATGATCACAAAAGGCTAACTTAAACAAATAAGTTTTCAACCTGGACTTAAATGAATCAACATTGTGAGAAGTGCAAATATTGTGGGGAAGATTGTTCCATAGGGAAGAAGCAGCATAACAAAAGGATGATATTGAACGGTCAGACAGGACTATAGGAGGGTTGACTATGTACTGTGGAATAGATGCATTCACCATACGATACAATATGATAATTGATATTGCACTTGCATGCTGGCATAGTTTGAATAGGTATCCATATGGTTTATCTATCATCAATTTATCATCAATTCAAAACTGAGTGACTGCACACTGAACACAGTGGATCTGATGATATTGAATGGTCAGAGTGCAGTCAGTAAAACTTTTCTAATGATTGGCGTAAATCACATCAAATACAAACATTACTCATTAGTGCAAAAAGTAACAAATAATACTTTTTAACAAAAAAAGAGAATATATTAAAAGTTGTGATGAATAGAAAGTTGGGATTTGTCATTCCATTTTTTGAAAGTGACACTTGGCAATGATCGATGGCACACCTTGCCTTCGCTTGACTTTAGAATCACCTTTTTAGGCAAGGCAAGCATACATTTCAAATGAGAACTTTAAAACAATTTTCTCAGAAGCAGAACAATACCTTTCCTTCGGAGTTATGACGTAATCGAGATGAAACTCGCGTGTTGAAAAGAAAAGACTCTTTTAACTTCACAACAAGCATGCGTAGATCTCTATGTTATGATTTTTATCACGAAAGATACGTCTGGGTACAAGTCTGGAATTCTCCCGATTATTAAACGTGAAGTAGCTGAGGTTCGTTATTTACAGTACCAGTCTATTGAAAAGAAAGGTCCAATTCAACCAGTAGAGGGCGCGCGTCAAAATGAGCCACGGAGATTTTTAATATGCAAATGAGTTTTGCTAGACTTTTTCCCGGCAAATTTCTTTGTGTACTGGGCTACGCAGACTGGCTTTATTTCTCTGTAATTTCAACAATTCCCTGAAAGTGAAGATGCCAAGAGCGAAGAAGCGTTTTCCCGGGGAGAGTGGAGATGCCGCTGGACAGAAAAAGAAATCGAAAGGGGGGTCGAATGCGGCGAGTTTGGCCACGGCTGGCGCGGACACAGGCATGGAAAAGATTGTAAGTGTGTGATCATCGTGATGTGTTTCGTAGAGTTCTTTGTGATGTCAAAATTGTGATTCAATGCGTGTTGGATATTCGATAGCCCGATGTTGCAGGCCTTGTGTGTACACTGAGTCAGACTAACACAGACGGCGCATTGTTATGGTTTTAAATGCCACCATCGGCGTCGCGTCTCTCGTTGTTGTAGCATGGTTGCAGGACCAGTAGACAACGGAACATTTAATCACACATGTGCTCTTCAACGATCAAAATGAACAATGTTCTGCCCCTTGGGCATTTTGGGTTTATTTGTCATGTTCAGTAACACTACATACAGATCCCATTTACACTGTGTAAATAGTGCTATTAATTTTCAAAAGAATCGAGTATATAAATTATAATTCAAATACAGTAAAACACAACCAATGGAGGAAGGAAACATGGGAAATAAACATGGCAGGGAGAAATTTCTTTATTTGTATCTAAGTTTTATGTTTTAAGTTTTACCTCACCTACCGTAATCATGGCATACAAACAAAAAGTACCCGACCAATCAAACTTGAGTCGAGTTTGTTCATTCTACGTTTTATTTTCAAGGCCAAATGCGGGAAACATGCTGAATCCGACCGCAATTATTTCACTCAATGTGACAAGAAAAGAGTCTTCAATTAAATAAAATGAAATCTGTTTTTCTTTTCTTTATCGTCATAATAATGAGTAGGTTTTAGGAACATTTAACCAGTTTGAACTGTTTTTAACCATAAAACAAAAGTTTTCAAAATTTCAGTAATGTTAATAAAGTGAAAGAAAATTAGACCTTCCTTTTATTTAAAATGTTTGCCCCAGACACTATCCAGGGAGAATAATTGACATCCCTTGTGTTGGTGAGAAAGTGTCTCATCTGAAATCCCTACAATGTGTAAAACGTTAAATTTGAATCCCCTGCTACATGTATTTGCTTCCCTAAACAAAGATATGGTCGGTGAAGAAGCAGCCAAATAATGTTAATATTTACCGAAGCACTTGCGCACCATTAAAAATGAACGTGGCACGGCAAGTGACAAGATTTCCTACTGTACCTAGAAACTCTTAGATAACTTTCTTTGTGTTTATTTTTCTTTGTCGAGTTAAAAAGCTCCACCATGCAAAGTTTCAAATCCCACTTATGTACATGGTGTTACCGCAACCCTTACTAGATTGTCCACCGTGCAAAGTTTCAAATCCTACTCATGTACATGGTGTTACCGCAAACCTTACTAGATTGAATCTCCACCATGCAAAGTTTCAAATCCAACTCATGTACATGGTGTTACCGCAAACCTTACTAGATTGTATCTCCACCATGCACAGTTTCAAATCCTACTCATGTACATGGTGTTACCGCAAACCTTACTAGATTGTATCTCCACCATGCACAGTTTCAAATCCTACTCATGTACATGGTGTTACCGCAAACCTTACTAGATTGTATCTCCACCATGCAAAGTTTCAAATCCTACTCGTGTATATGGTGTTACTGCAAACCTTACTAGATTGAATCTCCACCTTGCTATGAAAATAGTTTCACTTAGACTGGAGTACATGTGTATTATAACATTACAAAAAGCAATGTAATAAAATTTATTGAAATAATATGTAGTAGGGGCCTAAGATTAAAGCTACTTAAAAAAATCTTTCCTCGAGATGTAGAGATTTTGACTTAAACTTTGAGTTTGATAAATACATGCATCTTTCAATTCTGTGGAGCTTTGAAATAATACCTGTTAGGCAAATGAGATCAATCTTCTCTTTATACGTGTTCAAATAAAAACAGTCAAATGGGAGACTTTTGAATGCTAGGTGGCAGCACACATACAAAGTTCAATTCCATTGTTTTCGTAGTTCCAAGAATGCTCACATTGCCGAGAACAGTGGATTTACCAGGTAAGTCTGCTGCCACCTAGCGTCCCTAAAGTCCCCCATTGTGAAACTGTATGGATAGGTTTTTTCTTTTCATGTTGATTCTGGTCTTGTAACATAATTTCTGGTCCAGTAAAACTTCTGAGCTAGAAGCCCTGCAATCTTGTGGATTTCCTCCCCAAATTTGAGCCCTTGCGACGTGCATGTAGAACTCTGAAGAGAAAAAAAGTAGATGGTTTGTTTTTCTCTGTGAGAACAAAGTTGCATATCTGAGTAACAAGGACTTTTCTTTGACTGTTCCCTCAGAAACTGAAAGAGCCACCCTTTGTCGGAGAGCTGTTATTTAGCGGAGGCACCAACTGGGACCTTGTCGGTCGCTCAAGACTCCCTAAGTCCACTGGTAAGACACACATTTAATTTTTATAGAGGAAAAGACTTTGGCATTTTTTCGAGTAAATTAAATGTATTTAATCGTTTTTAACAGATGATCAGCTGATTTTGTTTGCATTTTTACTGTTTTTTGGGGTCATAAATACGTTTATATAAATATGTAAATTGTCCTTCTACTCTTTAATTTGTTACTTTTTCAGTAAGTTGACAAACCCTTTAAAACCATTCAACTGTATGGGTTGTGTATGGTGGCACAACTGTGCATACAACATACTTTGTACACATGTGTGTATTGTGTACATGCATTCTGATCTCATAAACTGTAGGCTGGCATTAGTAATATCTACATTATCATTCAAAACATAGTGGATGATATTAAATGGTCAAACAGTAGGAGGGTTGACTGTATACTGTGTAGATACATGGTCAACCACCACATAATATTGTATTGCAGGCTAGCATGCAGTAAAAGCTATCATTCAAAACCAATGGATGATATTGAAAGGTCAGACAGTAGGAGGGTTAACTATGTACTGTGTAGATGCATTCACCACGCGATATCACATTGGATAGATGATCGATCATTCAAAATCATAGTGGATGATATTGATCGGTCCAGACAGTTGGGCTTTTAGTAATATTTGACTAAACTTATAATGAATGTACACTTCTTCAGAAAATCAATCATCCTCGCCTCCTCACAAGCAGAAACTCTCACCAAAAAACAAATTTGTTCAGTATCTTAGTTAGCAACCGTTTGTCTGTTGGTTTATGTTTTGTTTCGTAACGATTTTTCTCATGAAATGATTTATTATTTAATCAACTTCTCCACTGAAATTGATTTTTGGTAACCTCCACTTTGTAGCTGGTAAACAACAGATCGGAGGCCGTAACCTCTGGGGGCCACACCGCATGGCCGTCTTAGCTGGTATCCGTGTTCGTAGCGTTATCTCAGGTCCCACAGCGTGCCATAGCATTATCATCACCGAAGCAGGCAAGGCCATGAGCTGGGGTGAGTACCATCAGTGATCGTATATCAATGATTATTCGCTCTAATAATTCAAGTTTATGGTTTGAAAGTTTCGTGAATTTTTAAGTGCTGAAAACAAAATGTTAAGCACAGAATTGGTCTGCTAAGCAGAAACAAGTAGTGTGGTGACCGAGCAATTTAAGGTACAAGACTTGAGCTCTAGTGTTGTCAGAGTGTGGGGTTCACGTTCTGATCATGGCAATAACTCGTAGAGTGTCTTGCTCAAGGACACAAGTGCCATGACCAGGGCCCAATTTCATAGAGCTGCTTAAGCACAAGAAGTAGCTAAGCACAACAAAATTATGCTTACCAGAATAAGGTTACCAGCCAAAATAGCATGGCTTATGTACAATCTGTGACTGGCAGTCAACCAATGGCAAGGAATGTTTTTTGACATGTGATGACCACCACCCCCCCCTTCAATATAACTAAATCTGTATTTAAAATCACATTATTTGTTTTATTTTAAATTGTTTAAACTTTAACTTGTTATGATGATGTCAAAGGTCGTGGCGACAAAGGACAGCTCGGTCACGGGGATGCAACGCGATGTGAAGCACCTAAGATCATCGAAGGTCTGAAGGACTTTAACATCGTTAACGCAGCGTGTGGAAGAAGCCACTCCATGTGTCTCACAGGTAAGATTATTGGCTTTTTCAAAACCATGGCTTAGGCTGTGGCTTAGGGTCTGGCTCCAGCTTCTCCCTCTTTGAAGTCCCCCTACAGGGCTCGAATTTGACACTGGACCGCAGGCCCGAGGCCAGTGGTTTTAGCATCAGGCCAGTAAACTCATGTTCGGACAAGTCCGGTGGTCTTGTGTTTGTGTTCAAATGTTGACTTTCCGTCTGATAAATATAATTCTGTTGATTATCAAAGACTACTTACCCATAATATACAAATGAGATCAATCTTCTCTCAGTGCTTTTTCAAATTCAAACAGTTCAAATATTAACCTGTTTAGGCTTTTTACTTCTCACTTCAATTCTGGTCTTGTACTCAAAATTCTGGTCCAGTAAATATTTTTAGCTACAAGCCCTGCGGTCTTGTGGGTTTTTCCCCCAAATTCTAGCCCTGCCCTACAAAAATTGCACGTTTTTCAAATTTAAAACAAAAGGGTTGATGCGGGTTACCGTGCATCAAAACAGACAACATGAAAACATGGTAACTCACCCTCAACCTTGAAATCTTTTTGTAATAATAGTGCTCTGGTGTGATGTGGTTTAAGTTTTTTTGTTTTTCCAATTTCAACAGATGAGGGCGCTGTGTACGCATTTGGCGACAACAAACTCGGTCAACTCGGCATTGGCCATCAAAACACACCAGTAACCAACCCAACTAAGGTGAGTGTTTTTAATTCGTTATTGTGGTGACAAGAACGAAAAAACGTTGAAGAGCAGGACCCAATTTCATAGAGCTGCTCAAGCAGAAAATATTGCTTAACAATTTCTGCTTGGCAGAAATCAGCAGAATACAAGTCACAAATTGTACATGTGACATAGTAGTTTGGCCGGTAACCTTATTCTGGTAAGCATAATTTTGTTGTGCTTAGCTACTTTTTGTGCTTAAGCAGCTCTATAAAATTGGGCCCTGATATCTTATCACTAGACCACCTAGCTTGCCTGGTAGCTAGAGGCAGGGCAAGTTAAGTTAAAGGTCATGGGTTGGAATCCCACCCTTAAGTTCTGAGTATACAGTGCTAAACACACATCAGTGTATGGGTAAAACAAATAGTATTGAATATTTGTTGAATGTGATGATGTGTGATTGTTTCATTGTTGTTTTTATCTGTGTCCTAGCGGAAATTGAGTTTCTGTGTTTTTTTAAATGATGGACAATAGAATCTATTCTAATCTAATACAAAGCTTAGAATTAACTCTGATCTAGGAGGGATTCCTTTGAAATCCAAGCTGTGTAGCATACAATGTTACAACCAGTGTGCTCTACATGTAGTTGTTGATGTAATTGTGATATTATTCTAAATGGAACCTTCAATGTCTTTGATGTATTTTCTTCTCCACTCTTCCTCTTTTGTTGGGGGTGAGGGTGGCTCTGGAAAGAGCCGCTGCGTTTATTTTCATCAAATTTTTCTTTTCATTTGTTTTCTTGTATACTTTTACCATCATTTGGTGCTCGATATGGGGCATTGGTGGTACCCCCCCCCCCCTCTACTGTGTCTTCATTGTGTGCTTGGAATCTCATTGAATTCTTTTGAGGATTTAAAGGGGGGTACTTTAGTACAAGAGAAAAAATGTGTGTGGAAGTATGGGTACATTAGAGGCGGGGGGGGGGGGGGGCTCTGCCCTTGTATTTGGCATGGTATTTGTTACCACACTGCAGTCATCTTTGTCAGATTCCCTGTGTACACAATGACACAGGTAATGTTAGTCTCAATTTGTAAAAAGAGACCAGACTGTTTTTTTCCTTCCAGCCCCCAGTTTGGTTACATTGGTTTGAATGGAAGAAACAGAGAAAATGGCTCCACCATGATAGAGGTCTATTGTTTTAATTTTGATGAAATAACAAATAAAAATAATACTGGGTTCTTATATAGCGCCTTATGACACCCCCAGGGGTGTATCAAAGCACTCATTATTTGTTTTTTCAACAGGATAAGCAGTGCTATGTTTTGAATTATGAGACCCATTTATGTAGCACCTTCTAATTGTTTACAAGGTGCTGCGGCGCATTCAGCAACCACTGCCAGAAACACCGGGGCTAACCCCCCTTCTGACCTGAGCTTTCTCCTTCTTCTCCTTAAAGTTAATGTACTCAGGCCGTCCTATCGTCCAGGTTGCTTGTGGAGGTGAATTCACAATGATCTTAGACTACAAGGGAACCCTTCACTCCTTTGGGTGTCCAGAATACAGCCAACTTGGTAAGTGGCCATTTCAACCCTCCTACTCTTGGTACCATTAAATACAGTAAGCTGGTCAACCATTTGAAACCATTCAACTGCAGGGGTTGTGTATCGTGGTATAACTGCAGAGAATTGTTACTTTGTGATAGATGCATTCACCATGATATCATATTGCAGGCTGGCAATGGCATAGTCTTATCTGTCATTCAAAACGACAGTAGATGGTATCGAATAGGCAGACAGTAGGAGGGTTAACTGTGTATTGTGCAGATGGATTCACCACATGATATCATATTTCAGGCTAGCATAGTCTTATCTATCGTTCAAAACCACATTGGATGATATCGAATGTTCAAGTAATAGCATGGTTACCAATGTAATATTCTTCATTTGAAACAGCCTAACAACTTTTTAGTTCAGTTTTTGTTTCCAAACGAACCCTTGTTCTCACCGAAAGAAGAGTAAATTATTGTTGGTTTTTTTTTCTTTTACCTGACAGGTCACAACACCAATGGTCATTCTTAGTGTCTTCAAACAAAACCTCCTTTGATTGTGTGCTGACGCCAAGGCGTATCGGTGGCTACATCGAGAAGGCCAGAGATGGCTTGAAGTTCTTAGATAACATTGTGATCAAGGATGTGGCCTGCGGAGCTAACCATACAGTAAGTTCATTACAGTTTTGAATAACTAAAGAGAAAACTTGTGGTACGACCATGAGTAAATCTTTTGGGAGGAGTGTTGGCTCTGAAATGAGCCAGTGTGGTCTCATGTTTCGAACAGTATACTCTGCTCGTCTTACAGTTATTGTAGTCCTTGCGCTTTTAAAGTAGGGTCATGGATTTTTTTTTTTCAATGTAATGCTGATTTATAGCAAAATTATCAAGAAAGGTACAATAAAAGTCACCTGTGTAGGTTTCAGCTAAATACAGTGTCTACTTTCGAGAAAAAGCAAAAGAACTCACAGTATTTTCACAAGAACGTCAAATCCATCCACGTTTTAATAGCGAGGTGAGAGCGGGTACCAACCGCATCTCTGGCTGCAGCCTTCACAAATGGACACCAACCCTCAGAAATTTACTATTTATAGTTACTTCTTATTTTCCACACCATGCAAAGCTTTAAGTCTTGCAGAGTTCCCTCCATTATTTGTGTACTTTTTTTGACAGGTGGCATTGGATATGCAAGGTCGCGTCTTTACGTGGGGATTCGGTGGCTACGGTCGCTTGGGTCACTCGGAGCCGAAAGACGAACCGGTTCCAAGATTCTTGAGAACCTTCGATCCAGCCCACAACAAAGCTGCCAAGAAGATCAATGCAGGCACATACTATTCCATGGCAACCACTGAGCACGGTAAGACCTTCTCCAACAATTCCTGACGACAGTTCCCGCTTTTTGTCACACAGTGTAAATCGGCCATCTTTGTCATTTTTTGAATGCACAACTATGCGTTTTGCGTAAATACAGCATGCAGCAAGGGTTGACCCTTAACCTTTTTTCAGTGACCGGCCAGGGGGACCAGTAAAAGCTGTCACTTCACTAGTCCCGCATTTTATGGTTCCCTTTCAACACTGTGAAACTTCTAGTATGAAGCTATATGAACAATCAGTGATTTGAATGTAGCAGTGGGAGCTCAATAAACTAGCTTGCCAGAATAGTTGGAAAGAATTTTAACTGGTCCTCGGATGTGTAAACTGGTATTTTCATCCGGCCGACCACTGTTCAGGGAGAACACTGGAAGCACACAGGAGTTCTATCGAATTCCATGAATGGTTGGTCAGTAAACCGTTTTGACTGCCTGACGAATTCCATGCTTGTATCATCAGCGGGAAAATTCCCCCGAATAGTTTCCTATCTGCCCTGCCGTAAGGCGATGCAACTTTTTATTGTAATAAACTACAAGGGAAACTTACTTGGTAAATTAGATTTTTGGTGAAGAAAGAGTGCTGTATTGATAATTTTTTTGATATATATAATATTGTCTCTGTGAATTCCAAAACGATCGTTTATTTTGCGTATATTCTCTTTTCTCTTTTTGTCATTGTTTTAAACTTTCATTCCAACTGTATTTTGCAGCAGTGACGCCATCTTGTTATTGCTAATATGTTTCACAGTTTTACCAATATTTGTTATAAATGTGCTTCTGCCTCATTTTCATTCATTTTTGTAAATTGACCATTAACTTTGTGATGTGCATCTTCAATTTACTTGTGTATTTGTCTCTGTGTACTGTGATAGTGGCAGTTAACTTTTGGTTGTTGATTATTTATTAATCATATATATGTGTCTTGAATTTGAATTACTTTTGCTTTTGTGATTTTCGCTTTGCGATAAAACAATGTTTTGGTTTCTCCTCAGCCTTTCTGATTGGTACCTCTAAGTTTTTTTTGTAAGGTTTTGATATCTATTCCTTCATGAATATTGAGGCTTAGTTCCTAGATTATATTCCTTAGTTTTTAGTTTCTAATTTTCAGTTTTTGGTTTTTAGATTGCTGCATCATGATATAAAATTAATCCTTTATTTTTCTTCTCCTGGTAATTTTTTTCATCAGCCGATCAGCTTTTCTTCTGGGGCCAAACTAAGTCATCCGGGAGGCGACGATGTACCCCAAACCAGTTCCTGACCTCACTGGCTGGAAGGTCAGAGACTTGGGTTGCAGGTAGGTCGTAGGTCAAACACACAGGGGTGAACAAATTCAGACTTAAATCTGAATTCAGATTTGTTACTGTCTGACCTTAAATCTTGCTGTTGGATTTTGAAGGGTTTGGGAAAGTTGAGATTGGTGTATAGCAAGGCAAAGTCTTTTTAATGCACTCAAACTTGCTTGTTGGATTAATTGATGGGCTTAAACCATGTAGCATCGGACCGAGTTAATGGGTAACTTGACCATTTTAAATCCAGTGCAAACAGCCCAGAAAAATTTCACACAGGTAACTTAACAGAGTTCATTGGGTAGTTTAACCAGGATAATACCCACTGTCCCGGTTAAATATTAATCCAATGTGAACAGGGCTCTAGTTAGAGTGGGGTAGCAGAGAAATTTCATCGACATGACTACTTGGTTACCAAGAGTATTTTGTAAAGTTTTAGGTTACAGCGCCCTCACAAGGCAGATTGGGGTTAGCCTAGGTCCTACTCACAGAATGCAACTTGTACAAGCAACCAATGAATTGTTTTAACTTAAAGGAACATTACAGAATTGGTAAGAAAAAAACTTGTAAAACATCCTTTTTATCACAGATTTACATGAAACTTACACGGTCTAATGATGATGATAGTAGAAAACATCCCTTGAAATATTTCTGTCTGAAATGCCATATTTGATGAGAAATGTATAAACTAATTTTCCGATTGGAGTTTATCGCACAGTGAGCGTTTTATTCAGTGTTGAATCTATATGATTTCATGCAAATGTGTTATCGGTTGTTCACTATTTTCTCGTGACCCAGATGGCCGATCGATCTCAAACTTCTACAGGTTTGTCAGTTTATGTATATGGTGGATTACATAAAGTACTTACACTGCCAGCAACTGTTTTGTTAGCAAAAACCAATTCTGTAATGTTCCTTTAAACGATACACTGGTTTGATATTCTGATGATTTTCTTTCTTTCATTAAATCTCATTTCCAGCAATCACTCGATTGTCTTGGTCGCTGATGAGAGCGTGATCAGCTGGGGACCATCACCGACGTTTGGAGAGCTGTGCTATGGTGAGAATGGACCTCGCTCTTCCACCCAAGCCAAAGAAGTCAAACCACTGGAGGGTCTTCACATCCATGCACTCTGCTGCGGTCTTGGTCACACTTTATTTATCGCCAAGAGCGACACAGTCGCCGAACGAAGAAAGTTGAGGCAGCTTCCAATGTTCAACCCGACCCGAGTTGCTGTGAATGAACCACCCCTTGAGGAGGAAGAGGAAGAAAAAGAGGAAGAAGAAAAAGAGGAGGAGCCAGAGAAAGAGAAAGATGACAAGAAGGCAGAGAACGGGACGCAAGGCAACGACACTGGGAAAGAAGCTGCAAAATCAAACGATGGAGAGAAAGTTGAAGATTCCCGGAAGGAGGCAGCAGTTGAGATGGAGACGACCACCGATGAGAAGGTTGAGGAGAAAGACATCGAGGAGACCGTCCCGAAGGGCAACGGCGAGGGTGCTGTTGAGAAAGACATCGAGGGCGCTATCGGAAAAAATAACGGTAACGGAGACGGAGGTCTGAAGGAGGAAGATTCAGCGATGGAGGAGGACAAGGAGACGACGGTATTAAGTCCACCCTCTACTGTTGCAGATCCTTCTTAAGTTACCACACAACTCATTCTTGCATAAACTGGTATTTAGGTACTTCAGGAAGAAGAAGAAGACACTATATTTGGTCGTTCAAGGTTTTATTGAGATTATCTTGCCAGCTGGTGGTATTAAACACTGGAATTTTTGTCGGTGGAGAATATTTGGCGGGCCTCATATTTTCTCGGCGACGTGATCATACCTGTTCCTGTTCGAAATGCCCTGGTTTAGGGTTGATGTTTCAAAGTGATCAATTATTTATCACACTTATAGTTAATTTATCAAACAAACAATCAATAAGTTAGTAAACTATTCACGTGGTGATCAGTCACAGATCCGATATGTCCATCCATCAGTGGGAATGACCACACCACCTCAAAAGTGTCAAGTCATTTATGGATTGCATTTGTAATTCAAAATGAAAGTACCTGAAAACACTAAATTGCATCGAATCAATCAATCAATCATCCAATCATTCAATACAACAATCAATCAATCAAAATAATCAATCAATCAATCAATCAATCATCTTTTGAGAACTGATTATACCAAAATAAATCTGATGATGAGAGTCTTGATTACTAGACCGCAGCATTCTTACTGGTGCTAGACTATTTTGTAGCCCTTCTAGCCTCAGTTTGGTCGCACTAATTTGATTGGAGGAGAAGCAAGATGACTGCACCTTATTGGCTGCACTTTGTTACCTCTGAGCTGGCCATGAATCATCCTGCACTTTGTAACATTTTTTCAAGGAGTTGACCAACCATTTGAAATGCCCATCGTAGGTGGCGGCGCAATACATGATATCTTCACGCAGGCTGGCATAGTTTATCTATCCTTAAACCCGCCATGGATGCTACTGAATGGTCAAGCAGAAGCAAGGTACCTTATCAGGGATGCACAAATTTCAGGCTTTTATCTGAATTCAGGCTTTTTTTCAGTCTGCCTGGTAAACATGTTTCGCCAAATTAAATAAGTCAGGCTCTTCGATCCACTTCTCTAGTGCTGAGGTTATTGTTCCCAAAAGCTCCTTGGAATCTACAACTCCAGGGGTTATCAAAAGGTGGAAATGCCGTCATTTCAACGTACCTCCTAAGATCTGGATCTCTCATCCTGCTTACTGGTGTAGCTAATGAACATCAACTGAGAATAACCAACCTTGCAGCCCAAATGCCAAACGGGCAATGGTCGACCCCCATACATCATGATTAACAGGCCCGTGTACAGTGAATGAAAAAATGGAAAAACTGGTAAGTGTGTCTATCGCTTTTTGTCCGACAATGGAAGGCAGTTTCGGGGACTCTAGGTGGCAGCAGACTTATCAGGTAAATCCATTGTTCTCACATTGCGTGCATGTTCAGAACTATGTAAACAAGGAATTTGATCTGATAAGTCTGTTCATTTTGCCAGCTGCTGGTCACTGCTAGACTGGTCCCCTGTCTTTATCTGAAAGACTGCAATGGGATGCGAGGTCAAAGGTGCGTTTGTCAGGATTCCTCCAAACGCTCAAAGCCGGTCTCTGGCGTAAAACACGAGCCTGGAAGTGTGACGTCAGATGTTCGGCCTAGACTAACTCTGCCATCATGCCTGCATTTTTCAATGCAAGTAATTAAATGGTATCCATTCAACTAAATGTCGGATTATGCACACATTTCAGGATTTATTTATTTCTTTTTTAACAGATTTTTTCTGTTCACGCCTCGTTAAGCCAACTGTACATTTATTCCCCCGGAATTTTGTTTCTCTGAGTTTGATCCTCACGAAGTGTTCTTTAATGAAAAATAAAGTTGTGTCAAACGTTACCTCGAAATTGGAATTAAAATAACTACGGGACCAAATTAATAAAATTGTGAATAATTATAAGTCGATTGTGGAGCATAATTGCATCTTGTAACAAAATGCAGTAGATTGGCTGATCTGTTTTTGGTGAATTTTGGAGATGCGTGTAATTTAAATGTGTGCATAGTAACTTGAGTATTACAAATGGTTGTCTTACCTTGTACAGCATTTGAAAATTTCCTTACGTGTATGAAAATATATGTGTGGGTTTTTATTTCTCCTTTTTCAATTTTTGTTGAAGGTGAAAAAATTTCTTGCATTTTAAATCCTAGAAAAGGACAATATATTTTGATAAATTTAAATTTGTTTCCCATCGTTTGAGAATCTATTGAATCTCACCTTTTTCAACTATATTGTGTGTTTCCCCCATTATTAAGGATTTTGTTCTTGTAATCGGCACAATCTGGTTCCAGTTCCATTGAGCTGCTTTTCTGTAAGCACAAATCAAAACTGTGTACCAGTCGAAATAACATGTCATTTTTACTGTATGTGACTGACTGGTTCCCTGCTAATTATTCCTTTTGTCAGCAGAAATGTGAACTCTGACCCTCTTAAATGTATAGAGGATTCAGTTCAACTTTTTTTATTTGAAGGGGACTATAAGCTGACCAAAATGCATTCCCGTGGTTTTTTTTGATGGATTGTTTTTCTAATTCGTGCATGACCTTTCAGATCTGGCTGATGATCAAATAAATAATCAATAATTGATAAATAATCCATTATCGATTAATTGGTGATCGATCCAGCATTGCTTTAGTCAATAATCCCAAATGTTGGCTCTCTTTCTCCAACAGCAAAAAACTGTGCCGATTAAATAATATTTAATTTACCTGAGTTTTGTAAACATGTTAAATACTTAATTGGGGTGTGAAAAGCTTTAATAATAAAATTTCAAAAATACTGAAGATAAAATATTAAACTGCCAAGGTGGTAAGTGTTGGTATGAATTCAGGGTAGGACATGCAGGCCTGTAATTTCATCTCTGAGAGGGCAAGGCCATTTTCATTTTGAAAGGGCACCAAGGCCAAGATCAGGGCCACGGAGGCTGTGGCCTTCGTGTAATTCCAGGCCTGGGCATGTAATTTTATTAATAATTCCACATTGGAATTTGTAATGGCACGTATGGAGTGTAGGAAAGGGCAAGTCCAAGAATTTGCACAGTTACGAATGAGACATCCGGGAAGTTTAAGCCACTGACGAGAAGTTCGAACAGTCGTTGATTTGAGTGATTTTTTTTTCAACTACCAGGAGCATAGCCACAGGAATCTGTGGGTCATTTCACAGGTTGGGACATTTTGTATCATTTGTGGGACATTTGTCATTGTTATTAAAAACATTCTTACATTTGACTCAACTATTTGATGCAACATTCGCCATTATAGTGGGAAAGTGGTTGTTAAAGTTTTAAATTGTTTGAATATATTTTGTCAACAACTATGATGAAAGTATATTATTTAGATGTAACGATGGACAAGGTGTCCTTGTTACATCATGGTTTCTAAGTTGCACAATGCACCAAGGAAAACATCTGCTATGGTGGTAGGTGATTAAATACAGAAGAAATGGGCAGGTAAAAAAAACAGTCAGATGCAACAGAACTTGTGATATTTTGTGCATCTTTGTTGTTTTTGATTTTTGTTCTGCCATCTCTGCTATTTTTAATCACTGACTACCACATCCAAAAATTCTTGGTGCATTGTGTGTCATGTAATTAGTAGACAAATCGAGTTTGCATATTTATGTATTTTAAGGATGAAAACTATTTAAGAAGAAAAAAAAGAACACTGACACCATGTTCATGTTACTTCTCACTACATTTGTTATCAAATTTTGTCGAAATAATTTTAACAAGTTAAAACTGAACCACTTTTTTTCACACACAAAGGCCAATGTCACATGAAATAACTGTGTCAACAGTAAGATATGGCTAGATGCCACACCCAGTGTTCCAACCTAGTGAACTGACCAATACACCCCTGCAACGATCGTGTAACTCAACAAGCACGGCGTGTTACTTATCGAAACTTGAGTGACTTTTTCTTGGACTTGCCCTGTTTTTGTATCTTTCGGTCTTATTTATGCATAAGTTGTTTATAGTTTAGAACTAAAATAATAACTGGTTTTTGTACAGCACTCAATCAAACATACTTGATGTTGCACCAAGTTTGTCTGTAATTTATTATTATTTCCTCTCCTTGGACTTCCTACAAAACCAAGTTAAGTAGTTAATTTTTTGTCCAAACTTCTTTCTATTTACTGCTTTTTGTTAAAACGCAGTTCTACTTTTATTTTATTAGTTAATTAAGTATGTTAATAATAGGATTTTGTAAAGATCATTTTGGGGCATTATTTTGTGCGTGTTAAGTGATTTTTGGTTTTTTGTTGATAATTTGTTTGTTTTCACCTCCCAGAAAATTGTTGTTTTTTGTACAAATCTACAACATCACTAATACATACCAAAACAATTATCAGACAACAAATTGGTTTAGTTTCGATTTGAAAGCTTGTGGGCTTAGAAAAAGTCCATACCAGTACCGATCCTGTAGAGAAATACTTCATTCTGAAACACTGTCAGAGTCAAAGAAATAGCAATTTGAAGACCCCATCAATTACCATTACATGTACTTATTTCGGTTGCCACAATCAAAATAAGCCTGTGTGAGATGTCTTTCATTGGTTCCACAAAGCGTTGGTCGAAGAATTCACCGATTTAATGTATGGTGTGTTTATTGACAAACAAAAGGATGGAAACTAATTTACTTTTCCAAATATCAGTGATGTAATCAGACCTTTGACCTTTGACATAATTGCAAATTGAACATCCCAGGTGTGAGGAATAGAGGGTGGGGCGGGGGCAGACCCTGAGTTTTGAAAACCTTCAAGTGCCAAAATATTGATATTGTGCTTTATATCGTAATAATGCCAATGTATTGAAGGCTTTTTTTAAAGCCCATGCAACTCAAGGATTTGTTATTTATGCCAAAATAATCATTTTAACAGTTAATTAACTTGTTCCAAGCAAAAATGTAGCTTTTTATTTGCAATTTACTCTGTTCGCTGAAACAGATTTACATACAAGTAATTTATTTGATCATCAGGCTACAATAACGTATGTTTTAATCATTTGTTTGAAGTTTGCAGAGAACATCAGTTGACATCATGTCCCTTTTAAACTTCCGTGTAGCAGCTTGATAAAAACTTCACTTGGTTTAGTAACAAACTAAGGTTTCCACACTTGGTTTAGTAACAAACTAAGGTTTCCACACTTGGTTTAGTAACAAACTAAGGTTTCCAAACTTGGTTTAGTAACAAACTAAGGTTTCCACACTTGGTTTAATAACAAACTGAGGTTTCCACACTTGGTTTAGTAACAAACTAAGGTTTCAAAACTTGGTTTAGTAACAAACAAAGGTTTCCAAACTTGGTTTAGTAACAAACTAAGGTTTCCACACTTGGTTTAGTGTCAAACTAAGGATCCTTAACTTGGTCTAGTGTCAATAAGGTTTTCTAACTTGGTCTAAAGGAGTTTGCGTGTGTGTAAATGTATATATGATTTACAGAAAAGGTCGTTTTAAGCTATTCATTTGAAAGTGCGGGGGGGGGGGGTGGAGGTGCTCCTCTAGTTCAAGATGCATTTCAACATGTTCTTATACTTAGAAGCCAAACCAAGATAAAGCCAAGACTTTTTGCTTTTTTTTTTACGCATCCTGCCTCAAAAAAGCAAAAATAAAAAGTAAATTATTAATTAATACATAAACAAATTAAGCATGCAAATTTTTTTTATAGAGCTCAGAAAAATATCCCAAATAATTTTCACATTGACTTTCAATTCTTATGATTATTGGACCAAAAGCGGACTTCTTTTGTGCCCGGCAGTTTCTTGTATTGTAATTGCAGAGTTGCAGTGAATTATAGAGACTTGATTTTTTCTGCAATTTTTTTTTTTGTAAAAAGGGGAAATAATTTTGAAGTTTCATTGTCTTTTTAAAGATTGGCAGAAGAGGTCCTTGAGCATCTTCATTGATGAGAAAGCATCTAGTATAAGATAAAGGCACAATAATTGTATAAAGAAGGAAACCAGATTTCAGACCCCACAGTGTTCAATGTTTCAAGTATTTCTCTTCCATCGTTCTATGAATTGTTTTTTGTTTTTGCATGATATAATATAAACCGTAGACATAAGTTCCACGTGGACATTTTTTTATGATTACCTCACTAGCCAGTACTTAGATTTAGTTATTAA
Source organism: Pycnopodia helianthoides (assembly GCA_032158295.1). Lineage (NCBI taxonomy): Eukaryota > Metazoa > Echinodermata > Asteroidea > Forcipulatida > Asteriidae > Pycnopodia > Pycnopodia helianthoides. Next base: position 638,336 of record CM063260.1, read on the forward strand.
TTAAAACAAAACAAAATACTTTTCATTATTGTAAAAGTAAATAGTTTTCATTATTTGTTTATTAGTTAAATAAAAAAGTTGAACTTAATTTAAAGTGATGAATGTTGCCTAAGAGGTTTTATCCCCATTTGTTCTCGATGTACGTTTGACACTTGCAAAGACTGGTAAAGTGGACAAGCTGACCTTTGACTGCTTTTGTTGTGTTTTTGATCATTTCATGTTAAATACGTGACATTTCGATCATTTTTTAATAATAAAATCCATCTAAAAATTATATGCGATTCTGCATGGCTTAATACGTAAACGGTAAACGTTAAACTCGCTTGCTCTTGGCGGGTAAACTCTGCATTGACTTAAATTTGCACTTCATATAGACCTGATGTAACGTCACGGCCCGAGTTTTTGCCAACCAAGGTTGGAAAACTATGGGATGCCATAAATGCAAAGCAAGAACAGATTGCCACAGTTGGTAACAATGTTACATAAATATCAAAAAATTGTGTACTGTTGAATTTGTTTGAAACAGAGCAACCATTCATGGATGTATTTTTGTCAATTGAAAGTTTGCAGAAATTGTTTTAATTTAGTCACAACATTCTGTTAACACGATTGGTTGTTTTGCTAACATTCGGCTGTCCATGCCAACCAGTCGCAGTTTGTTCATCAACAATAGAAAGGTCTACAACACACAGGGACGTTGACCCCAAAATGGCACAACCTGTTATGTGCAATGACGTCATGTACAAAGAGTCATGTGACAATGACGTCATGTGACAATGACGTCATGTGAATCTGGTAAACAGTCATTCATGATACAAAAGGAATGAAGAAAGAAAAAAAACAGACTATAGAATGTTTATGTTGATTCAATATACAGTGTCGAGTTTAATCAGTATTCCTCAATACAATATTAAAATTTATGTTGGTTTTAATAACACTTGGTATTATTAAGTAAAAAATTCTACTTTTACACCGACATGTACGTTTATATGCATGCCACTTTAAATGCTGTTTTTCAAAATAACAGTATTTTTTATTCTAAAACAGTAAAAATCGAGTATCTACACGGTTTTGTTTCCAATAAATACAAATAAACAAATTTATATCTGTGCCACAACTTGATAAGCGATTAACTAAACATGGCAATACTCTTTATAATATTGTGCACAATTAAACACCTTTATATAAATACGTCGCCAAATATTTGCAGCTCCGGAAAGATGGACTTGTGAGATGTGTTTACCCCCAACTTATTATAAGTATTTTGAAGGGAAAAAAAACAAAATATACTCCAATGTTGCTAGTTTACTGAGTTAATGTAACAAAGGAATTGAGGAATTGTAATGGTTGTATTTCTGGAGCTCGCTCGTTAATGAAAAGAAATTTAAATTTCATAGAGCTTTAGACAAAAGTCATAATTTGCAAGAATCTGCAAAACAAACTGTAGTGTCTCTCAGTTGAAACGGATTACCAGCCATTCATAACATAAAATGTTCAATGATTATGACTGGTCCTCTGATAATAATTGCATATTGTTTTTTATAGTAATATTCTTTTCGTTGAGTATTTCTTTAATAACTTTATCTGTGGTTAAAGTATGTTGACTTTGAATAATAGGCCCTTTTTGTGATTTTCAAACCCACTGTGTCAAACTGCCTCACTTACCACCAGTGTTCATTGAGCCAGAATCATTCCTGAAACCATCTCAACTCCTCAGGAGTATGCAGCACCGGTAGCCAAATGAGTGCACAAGCTCATCAGCAATCTCTACCCTCGTAGGTGTACCTATTTACTCGTGTGTGACTAGAAGCAATAAACCCCAGTACCGATGATGTCACAGTTTGTTTACCACTTTGCAGAAGAATGGGAAATCATTGTGTCTCTGCATTACTGTCGGAAATACAGTGCCCAGTTGCAGCACTCAAGCAATGCAGTAAACAAACCGTGATGTCATCAGTACAGGGTGTCTGTTACACTTATTTTGTGTCTTGCCCAAGGAAGTGTCAAGAGTGGGATTCAACCTCAATAGACCTTTCTATTGCAACGTCACAGCCCGAGTTTTTGCCAACCGAGGTTCCAAAAATATAGAAAGCCATAAATGCAAATAAAAAACAGATAGCCATAGTTTTCAGCAATGTTACACAAATATTTTAAATTTTGTTGAATTTGTTGGAAACAAATCAACCAATCAAAAGAGATATTTCAGCTTATGAATCTTTACAGAAAATGTCGAATTTGGTCACAATTTCTTTTAAACGCAATTTCTTGTTTTGCTAACATTCGGCCGGCCATGCCAACCGGCTCACTTTGTTTATCAACAATGGAAAGGTCTATACTCTGTTGACTCAGCCATCAGGACTTAAGTCTGGTGCACTTATACCACTTGGCCTCCAACAATGTTACTGACAGAAAATAGACCCTTCCCATGAAAAATGTAAATTACATTCACGCATGCGTACAGACACTGCTGGTTGGCAAACGCCGTAGAGTTGTGCACAAGACAGACGCACAAACGCGTGTGCGTCACGCCACCATAAGTCCCATGCAAAAAGGCGCGATGTTCACTCATTTTGCCAACCTGGGCCCAATTTCATGGCTCTGCTTACCGTAAGCAAAGAATCGGCGCTTGCGGAAGCAGGGAATTCCGCGCTTACGTCAAGCGTATTTCACGGGTTAGCGGGGAATTTCGGCTTGTGCGCGTGCGTACTCCACGTTACTAGGCATTCTACGCTTACACAGCTAGCGCAGAAATTCGGCGCTTGAACAGTAAGCGGAGAATGGTCACCGCAAGCGCTGAATTCGGCGGTAAGCAGAGCCATGAAATTGGGCCCAGTAGGGAGAGTACGCACGCGCGATGTGCAATTTGCATATTTCATGGGAAGGGTCTATTGTTTTAACCTTATAAGTTTCCTTCAATTCCAAACATGATCAATCAGAGATCAAATAATGACTCAATATAACACTCAAACTTTGAACATTGATCGCTTCAATCGTAATAAAGCAAATTTCTTTAGATTTTTCTTTTCTCTTAACAAATTCAAAATTTCCACACAAATGGTATATTTGGTTCAGTTCAAATTATTTTTTTGATTTCCCTCTTGGCCCTGAAGAAATCTCATTTGTATAGCAATATTACTCTGCATTGTACAAAAGACACAGAGTTCTAAACTATAAACATTGTTACACTTTGTTAAATATAAATAAAAAGCATACTTCATAAAAATCATCAAAAAGTTGATAAATATTTTATAGATCAATGTAGCAATAGTTACAATCATTACGGCAGTGTTTTTAGTGAGAAATGCAATCGCGTAAAATAATTTTGGTAATAAAGATAAGGGTTAACTAATATAAGTTATTTGGAATCTTATAAAATGACGTAAATTTGGTCGTAAAATGTTACCCTCACCAGAGTGGGGTTAAGAAGGTCAACAATAGACTGGTCCCTTAATAATGCATCAAGGTGAACACTTGAATCATGCTTGCCAATCCTAGGTGTATGACTTGTGTAGAGCCAACACAGGGAACACCTTCTCAAATTTATGTTGTGTACTGCTTTGTTCATGAGAGAGACAGGCGGTCCAGGCGGGTCCAGGGGTGGGTCCAGGGGCGGGTCCAGGGGCGGGTCCGGGATCCGGACCCTTCTCTTAAGACTATTCATTTATTTATTGTTTACCATCTTGTTCTCGTTTTAAACATTACACTCTTACCAACTTATGATAAAGTCACCAATCTCGCTACAGACCCAAATTGCGTTGTACCCCATCGCGACGTTCCATTCACTTTTTAGTTTTGTGTCTGTTTTCTTTTTACTTTTTTTGACCCTCTCTGGTAAAATTCTTGGATCCCTGCCTGTTTATCTAACCATTGACAGGATACTGGAAAACTACACTGCACATAACGTGCCTGTCTTTCACGCACATTGAAGAGTGACTGACTTGTGGGAGGCGGCATCGTTTACTCATCATTAATTGGTCATCTTACCTTTTTTGCATACATTAAAACAATAATTATAACCAACAAAAACAACCCGTTTTTGTTTGTGCAGGCGGGGAAGGGGGGGTGTCCAGTGTTTTCAAGACAAAAATTGATGTTCCCTTTCTGTTGATTCAAAAAATATTCTTATACATTTTAACAGTTTATTTATTATAATTGGCAGTGCTCATTGGATTTAAAACAATGACAAATATTGACCTTTATTATTAAGTTATCTACTGCAAAGTATGGTTGGTGAACTTTGTACATTATTATTTACAAAAGAAATATAATATCTCAATTTGGTTTTTACCCCACTCAGCTGCGGAGTCATAAACTTTTCCGGCTGGACCCAGTTTAAAAAAAAAAACTTTTGTTTGTCTTTGCCAAAACACTTTGAAAGAAAGAACAAGTCAGAATTTACCCGGAGAACAATTCTGGGTCAGTATGACCCGGTATCTGTGTTAAAATGACGTCAAAACACTTCGAAAGAAAGAAAGAACAAGGCAGAATGACCTGAATCCGGGTCCAGTGGGGTCTGACCCAGAAACATATATGACATGGTATCTGTGTCAAAATGACGCAGAATCTGAGTTTAAATCCCATTGTTTAACCACTTTCAAGGTCAGCCTGGCCCAGAAATTGGTCAAGCCCCCCAGAATCCGGGTCAATTCTAACCCCAAATTTTGGAGTGTAGATTTGTATAAGTGGTGTAAAGAGTCTATAAACCTCTGATATATAACATCTTGTATTGTAGGTAGCTTTGTCTGCAGACCAAGAAGATATTGTTTTTCCACTTTTCTGGACTTTTTCATTTCTACGTTACAATCTTCCAAATGGACACTTAAACTGGATCCGTTGTGGTTCATTGAGTTCCAAATGTGAGCGCCTGCCAAAAAGTTCCTCTCCTTCACGGGGAGGTGGGTAGTCACCTACAGGGGCCTGACATATGTCATGTCTACAATCAAAAAAACTTTAAAAAAACCAACACTTTGCCATCTAAAATACCAATCATAGTGCATATTATTTACATTTTGTGGTTGGTTGTTTCCATGTCAATATACCCGCCGGTCTTGACGAGCCTTAGAGGGCGGTATATACAAGTGTTTTTTGGTCATCAACATGGAGCGTCACATTGCGGCCAACCACGTACATTAAGTGTGCAGTCGTTAACCTCTCCTGTCACACAGTGTCGAAGGCCGGTGATATCCCACATTAACATTGGCTTCAACACTGTTCAATGACGCAGCACTAATCAAATACACCTGCCATGAAGTTATAGCAGCAGCCACCATCTGGATGCTTGTTGACATTGGAAAGTTCCTTGACAGAATTCGAACCCTAGACACATAAAAACAAAATGGTGGATCTAGACGCCCATTAGGAGACCGGTGAAGTCGGACCCAGTTTGAACAGTCACTCTCTGTGCTGAACTGTTGTCTATGTAGATTGATGCATACTGGCCAGCCTGTAGACGTAAATGAAACAAACAAACAAAAAACCAGAATGAACACATTGTTTTGATCAGGGCATCATCAATTAGGCTCAGTATAGACCTTAATCATGCTGCCGCCATCTTGGTCATGTTCCCTGTATCCAATAACATTAATTTATGCTGATATCACCGTACAAAAAAGAACCAGACTGTTTTTCCTTCCAGCCTCAGTTTGGGTTAGATTGATTTGACAGGGAGAAAATCAAGAGGGCAGCACCATGATTAAGGTCTATAGTGGTGAGGTCGTGAGCTCCAGAAGTCAACAGGGCTAGTTGGTTCGAATCGAGGAGACTCCGCTGAGTGTATTTCTGCACGACGACGACTGTACCACGCTCACCTTTATTGGGAGTCAAAGTGTGTCAATGCAGCATTGTCAAAAAAATGGACCAAACTGTGTACTGAACCCATAGGAACAATGACTTCCAACATGGCGCAACCAAAACTATTGTGATGATGACGTCAGGTGAACTGGACCAATGCAGTGAATATGAAAATGTAGAAATAACAACAGGCCCTAAACCATGAGAAAAGATTTCTCAAAAAAAGTTGAGATAAACTTGAGTATTTGCTCTTACCTCAAGTTGCAGCAAGCCGGAGAGGTTGATTGTGAAGACCCTACTGTTACTCTCCAATCCAGATATGTATTCCAGTGACCTGAACAAGAAAACAAATTGAAATAAAAAGCACTGGTTTACTTGGACTGGCGTTCCAATTCTCGGAAACAACTCTTTCACCATCCCCAACCCTTTAAAATTCCACTGCATCTTCTGTTTGATTCTGTTTGACTTGACTGAGCATTGCACTGAAAGGATCCCATCAGTAACTCAAAAGAGCGAGGGTTCAGATCAGATGAGCCCAGAACTCACAGTATTTCATTTGGTCACATTGCATTTTCTGTGTATGCCTCACCCCGAATTTGTGGAACAAACTGCCTGGACACATCAAGAGCAGTGCATTCAAGATCTCTAAGACTCCTGAAGTCATATCCATTGCAGGAGGTCTACTACCAGCAATAGCTGTGTTACGTTTGAGCTTAGGGTCTTTAAAAGATTATGATTTATGTCATTGCATTGAATTTTACAATAACTTGAAGGCAGCTGAGTGATTGTAAAGGAAGACGGCTAGTGGGCCCATAGGGGTGCATATATACAAAACTCAGACAACTGAGAAGGAACGGAGACGAGGGAGGACCAAGGATGAATACCCCGACCTTACTCAATCGACTATAAAGAAGGGTGGGAGAGATGTGAGGAAGGCCCAAGCAGGTAAACCCTGACTTAACACAGTCAACTGATGGAGGGAGGCGGAGGAGGCCAAAGTATGTAAACCAAAACTTTACTCAATGGAGCAAGATTAATCGACTAAGAAGGGTGGGAGATATGTGAGGAAGGCCCAAGGAGGTAAACTTCGAACTGTACTCAGTCTACTGATACGAGAGGGACACTAATTAGAGGAACTTCTTAGCACATAAATGACTACATAAACCAAGACGTCTTACGTGTGTCGCTGGCACAGGGAGTTGATGCAAATGAGCAGCCTGATGTTATCTCTGTGCCTCAGCTCTTCAGAGCGCTTGTTGGAGACTGGGTGATTGATATGGAGATTGGCTGAGAACTGGTAGATGGCGTCACGTGGTGCGGTGAATCGCCCCGATTTGACATCCATACCCTCTCCCCTCCGAAAGGAACCATCGGAGAAGGGCTGTAAATAAAATAAAAATTTAGAGTGATGAGATTAATGTACATGGCATTACCCCAAACCTTACTAGATTGTATCTCCACCATCCATGCAAAGGTTCAAATCCTACTCATGTAGCCTACATGGTAATACTGAAAACCTTACTAGATTGTATCTCAACCTTCCAAAGTTTCAAAACCTAGTTGAGAAGAAAGATTACTGGTGATGTTTGAGCGGGAAACAGGTGAAGAAGTTCTAAGAAACTTGAAAGCGATTAAATGGGTACCTCCCGGTATTTGCACTGTTGACAGTTACTGGAAGTGAACAGCAGACTTACTGTTTGGAAATTGGAGATTTCAATGAGGCTCTTCTTGGGTACCTCCACACCCCCTCTGAGCTTGCAGTGAAATGCTATTGGCAGATGAGGCATTAAGACTTCATCGTCCACCGTTGGCAGCCACACTTGTGTTGAGTTGGCAGCACAGCTTGGACACTGAGGGAGTAAGGGTAATCATAAGAATGGTTTAAAGAATAGTTCAACAAAATATCTTGATTTTTTGTTTTAAAGTTGCATTTTTACAGCTTACAATTGGGGAACAAATTTCATTATTGAAATTTTTTCCGGTTATGGTTGTTGTATTTTCATTTACGTTTTATTGACTCACGTTTGATTCAATTTCATCATATTAAAGCTAACAAGAAAAAACAGTCTGGCGTCTTTCTTGTACAGTGAGAACCTGCATCTTCTATTGCTAATGCAAGCAGGGAACATGACAAACATGGTGTGGCAATGATGATACAGGTCTATCGTACCTGTCAATTCCCAGTCAAGACACAACAAAGAAACAAACACAACTGTCTTTTGAAAGCATTCCTAGGGATTCAAGGGGGCGTGTCCAGGGGGTGAAGGGAGTATTAAACCTGGATTAAGGTATGGGATTAACTTAAATCCAGATCCTGGCCCGTGGTTTAACAGGTGGCAAGGCTTACGCAGCTGCCATGGTCTCAGTCTTCAGAAATGGTGTCTTAATCTTACGCAGGGTAAGCCCATCTTATTATTTTTTTGTCGCCTCAGGATTTCCGATGTGAGGACAAAACATGGGAAAGAATGCATGTCACCTTCTTGAAGAGGTTGCCAAGAGGGGTTATAGGTTAAACGTTGGTGGGTTAACAGTGGGCAGCAGCAGCACCTCATCCAACATTCAGGGTTTGCCCTTAACTGGTTCAGTGACTAGCCAGTGGGACCAGTTGGCTTGTCATTTCACTGGTCCTCCAGCTTTTTCACCGGTCCTCATCTTTAAGGTTTTCTTTCTACTGTCATTTGTATGGGACTTGAGTTTGAAACCATACAAACAATCCGTGCAGTCAGTGGTTTACACTGTACATATGCAGCTTTTGAAAGCAATGAACTAGCCTGCAAATCAGGACAAATCCCCACTAAGGTTGTATATCAATTAGAGCTCGGAGGATTTAAACCATCTGAAATACACTAATAGGGAAGTGTATCTTAAAGCTGAGAGATCCAGGAAGGGATGGGATTCGAACCATTTCAAGAATTTACAGACAGATGCGAAATCTCCACACAGTCTGTGTATCAGGAGTGAAAGTGAATCTGGTGAGGAATTGAACCATCCGAAAACGCTTGTCAGGCAGTGTATCAAAAAGCCAAACAGTGATCCTGGTGAGGATTTGAACAACTACTCTGACAGTGTGTCAAAGAGCTCCTAAGAGATCCTTGAGGGGATTCCAACCATCTAAAGTCTCTGCAAGTCCATAAAAAAGGACAAAAAAGAATAACCCTCACCCTTAGCAAGAGTGTAAACCAAGTATTTAATATATACTCACTTTCTCGTGAATAATAATCTGTGCTCTTCTTTCTGCAGCCTCTGTAACAACAACAAAAACAAAATGAAATCTTAATGAATTATAAATCTAAAGTAATCAAACTTGACACTACTAGATCCTGTTATTTTAAACTGCAACAGGTACTTGACGTACCTATAAGTACAAATTTTGATGATACATTAGAATATTGTGAGTTCCAGAAGCTTAATTTTGACATTAAAAAAAAACACCTTCAAATCTTGCTGATAATGTTTTCGGATACTTATCTATTTATTTATTTATGTTTATTTATGTGTTTATTTACTTATACAAATGTTTATGTATTTCATTTGTATTTTGTGTTGTTTTTATAATAATTTGTTTGGAGGGGCAAGAGAAAACAAGATTTTCACATGAGATAGTTCTGATAACAGAACAATTCTCAGTTAACGATTTTAAGCAAATTTGTTTAGTAATTTTTGTTATGGGTGTTTTCTTCTTCATTGCTTAACAAATTATTTAGGTTCTTTAGCCTACATCTGATTTATGATTTTAAATAACTCTTGCCGCAAATGAAGACGTACTTTGTGACAGCTTATCGAACGTCACCAAACGCCTACATTAAATTTCTGTCCGGCATCAAAGTTTCGTCCCTCGGGAAATATTTAGAAAGGTTTTCGATAAAGAACAACAACAACTTAAAACCAGCCTTCCTCCACGATGTCTAGAACTAATTCGCTCAATATAAATACTTGAAGTGGTCCCACACGAACCAACTCTCCAGTTTAGTAAAGGATAGACCGATGGTTCTTGTACTTCCTCGAACAACATCCAATTTACCCCTCCGAGTCCGAAACAAAACCAACCATGTCATTGATCAAAGTGTCATGTTGGCCGACTCCATGATATGTCTATGTTGGCTTACCCCCTCTGAACTCGTTGAAATTGGCGCCACTGCTACTAAAATGCCAAACCTCTCGAGAAACAAAAACCCCAAACCCAAGTCATTTGATGATGTACGTAATCGGAAATACGTAAAGGGGGGCAGGAACTGGATGATAGTCCGAACCAGAAAATCGCATTTTTTCTTTGAAATCCTCTCGACTGATTCTTAAACCTTTTTTCACATTATTCATTGATGTTTGGTAGAGTTTAAATCATTTCCACACTTCAGTTTTTCCATAAACACTTCCATAAACGCAACATACAAACAATCCGTGAACATGTCATCAAATTCGGCGGTATTGAAGACAATTTAAAAGAGGAGATTTTAAACCGCTGGTTCTTTTCGGGGAAGCAGGGGGCCAGGGGGGCCAGGGGGCGGGGCCAGGGGGCCAGGGGGGCCGACAGCACAACAACTCAGAAATCCTGCTCATGTACATGGTGTAACCGTAAACCTTGTACTCAGGCCTGCTTAGTTATACTAGATTGTATCTCTACCATACAAAGTTTCAAATCCTACTCATGCACATGGTGTTACTGCAAACCTTCCTAGATTGTATCTCCCCCATGCAAAGTTTCAAATTCTACTCATCCCCCACGGTGTTACTGCAAACCTGACTAGATTGTATCTCCACCATGCAAAGTTTCAAATCCTACTCATGTGCATGGTGTTACTGCAAACCTTACTAGATTGTATCTCCACCATGCAAAGTTTCAAATCCTACTCATGTACATGGTGTTACTGCAAACCTGACTAGATTGTATCCCCACCATGCACAGTTTCAAGTCCTACTCATGTACATGGTATTACTGCAAACCTTACTATAGATTGTATCTCCACCATGCGACGTTTCAAATCCTAATGGTGTTACTGCAAACATATACTAGATTGTATCATGGATTTTCCTTCTTCCATGATTGTATCTCCACCACGCTAAATTTCAAATCATATGTACACCGCGTTACCATAAATCTTGCTATAGTTTATATTCCCACCGTGCAACGATTCAAATTTCAAAAATCAGGTGGACTTTTAAAGTAATAATACTGTACAGAAACTATTTATTTTAGGCCTAGTTCATTTATTTTAAAGAATGTTGTCATATTTTCGAAGAAGATTCTTATCTTACCCTTGATTAGATCTCGGAACTCTTCAAGTAGTTCTTCCTTTGTGATTTGAGTCCCGGGGGTTCCGGGTGGCCCTGGGGGGCCAGGGGGTCCGACAGCTCCGGTGGGCACTACCTCCGACTGTGAGGAAAAAAGTTGCACATGTTTACTATAAGGGAAACTCTATCTGAAGCGGTTTAGTGGAGTAAGGAATGTGAATTTTTTATTTCAACTGTCAAAAAGGTGGTTTAAGTTGAAAGTGGAACACTTTATACATTGAAAATGCACAACGATTAACATACACAGTGCGGACCTGAGAACAAAAGAAGCCCAGCCCACACAATTGGGACATGAAACACTATGTGGACTTACACATGCCCACACAGTGTGTTTTACAGTGCTGAGGAACGATGATTTTTGTATGCAACACAGAGCTGGATGGACTCGATGTGGGTGTTTAGCTTCCATTTATTTATCTGTTTATTTTATGTTTATATCTTTAGATTTAAAATGAGTAAAAGGAAATATACACGTATAAAAACTGTCATCGAAAGACGTGATTTACATCCAGGCCCTGTCATCTAAGAAATTGTTGCAAAATTTCTTCGGGAAGGGTGGAGTTGGGAACTTTTAGGGTAAGGCAGAAGGGGTTGGGCTCACGACATCTAAAATGACGATTCTCGTAAGCGAAATTCTCCGGATCAATATTTTAATTATATTTTAAAAAATTAACAGTTGAGATTTTCATTGAACAATCCAGACTTTCATGATTAGTCAAAGCATCTGAGTGAAATATAAATATATATCCCATTGTTCTACATTGGTGTAGCAATTAAATAGTTGAATCTGACCCAAGAAAAAGTTGCGCCGTACCATTTCTGTACAAACACCACATGTGATTTCGACCTCTGGACACGACCGCCGCCGTCTCCATCCCCTACCTAGTCCCCTCCCCTTCTCGTCACAAGACAAACAATGGGACACTAGAGAAACACCATGCACATTAGCTGACATTCACAAATATTTCCGTACAAGGTTTGCTAGTGCCCGCCTACCAAAGACACGGGACTAATCCACATGTCAGTGACCGCAAGACTCGTTCCGATTGGTCAAAAACAAGCAGGACGCAACATTCATTCATAAAAGTATTAATTGCTTTGTTTCGTTTCGAACTCGACCCGACATTGGGTTTATTTTAAACTTCACATGACCTCATGTACTCCAACACAACCGTATTACTTGAATGAGCGCCCTACCACAGCAGAGAGCCGCGACGGCCAAATTAACCATTGCACCGTTTTTCAATAATACTCCCCAAACAACTCACAGCGGACACGTGTGTCAGCTTTTAATTGGTTGTAATTCAATTTCCCAATGAGGTAGCGCCCCCTACTTACAGAGCAAGACCAGTCCATCAACGCGACAATGTCTCCCGCGGAAGTTTTTTGGTGTGAAAGTAGGTCCCGAGTATCCGATACATTAAAGAGGTCAGACGTGAGAAGGCCACGCTACGCGGGACGGTCCAAGACCTCAGTAGGGCGTAGACCACTTAAGTTATTTAAGAAAATATTGTTCGGGGAAACTTTTGCATGTTGAATCCTGCATTATTCAAGAACTGTTAAATTGATCTTTGCAATACAAAACAAAGCAGACATATACGCATAATGGCAGGAAGTGCACCCGGAGCGGTCTATCATTCTCGTTCGTTCAAAATGGCCGCCCAAACCCTTCCGTACCAATCGCACTCTTTGCAGTCGTTGTCCAACATCACTTTCGCTCACTCATCCCCTAGCAATGGGACTCTTTCGTAGTAAAGTTGCAATTTTGTGAATTAAGCCAATTTGGTTGTCGGGTTGACTTTCAAAGGAACTTGCGGGAAGTTGACCTAGTCTTGCTCACCTCTGTACAGAAGTTATGCTTTAAAAATAGCTGGGCGACAAATTGCAACAAGATGAAAATGACATTGAGTCGAGGTGCACTCCACTTTGTCTGAAGTCTGCTCAGTGTCAATTGAGTTGAACTGACATATAAGGACCAAGTCACATCATAGGGCAACTTGGACCATGAAAAAGGAACACATCGGCAGCTAGTACAAAGAAAATTTCTGCCAGCGTCTTACTTTACCAAAGAAATTGACTTGTGATTGTTTCCTTTTTTGAAGATTGTCTGAAACTGGTTGCATGTGCTACTTTTGCCTGGGACGTATCAAACAACAAACAGTCAACTTGTCGTCAATTACCGACGGCATGCAAAAGAAAAAAATCAGTAGCCTGGGGACATACATGTCACACTTCTTACAAGAATACATTGGTAAATGAAAAGGTGAATGTGTTTTTCCTTCTTTAGATGTTGCCTGAACCTGACTGACTGCTCATTACCTGGTTTGACATGACCCTAAAGTCCTCAGGACATTTATTGTTAAAGAAGCTATTGAGGATAGTTGACCCCCCAAAAATAGTTGAACTTGTGAACATTTCGAAAAATGTCACTCGGGCAGAATGGAGATGCATCTGTTTTTTCCCCCGTCTGTTCGCTGCAGGCCTATACACCTTTCTGTGCAAATCTTCCCTACAAAACACCCCTTTCCTGTGAACATGTTTCGAAATATCTGTATTGGATTTAGAAAACAAAACATTTCTGCGCGTTCAACCAAATGCGGACGCGTTTGAAACAACGTAACGGCTGTGCGTGCAAGCAGTGCGGACGCGTGCGACGCAATAATCCAACAATAGCATAAACACATGTCAATCACACTCGCTCACTCACACTTAATCATGCTTGTGGGCTTAACAAAATTTCTCGACACTGAAGCGACGCGCAGATCTATCGACAACCAACTCAAGAGCCAAGTGACACCGCTCCTTCCCCCGTGTGTCACTCACTAGCTGGCGGGTTGTCGACTTGTCTCAACGGAACATCCACTTGTTTTTATTAATGATCCTGAGGCTAGACAGTGTTTTCTTTGTTTTAAGTGTTTCCTCTTCCGTAAATCCCCCATCAGTCATCTTGGAAAGCTTTCTTACACAATGGATGACACTCTTTTCTTCGTAATCTACTTTCTGTTCAAGGTTGCAGCATAAATTGTGATGAAAAGGAAAGTTTAAATGGTTTGCATTGACATAATGGTTACCCTTTTCCGCACAAATTTTAGGCCTACAACGAGCGTAGGCTTAGATACCTTTTTCTTTTTTTATTAAAGAAAAAACAGCACAGCTTATTGAAGAAAGCTCGAATAACAAACACACGCCATAAAACAACCATTGAAAAACGCAAAGGACATATTTCGATTGCGGCAAAATACGAAATTAAAATGGGGGAAAACTTAAATTTAAGAGGGGCAAACGTTTATTATTAATTACATTTTGTACTGCTGCATGAATTATACACCAGCGTTATTCTTGAGCTCCAGTATTGCGAACGTAAATGCAGTCATACGGGTGCAATGGTTTGAGGGTTTGATTCATATTTGGCCATCAGGGGAAAACTGAGGTGGGAATCGGGGGGGGGGGAGAGTAAGTAACTTGAGGGGTAGCAAATTCCCCCACTACCCCTTGCCCCTCCCCCGTTGTGGCGCCAACTCTGGTTTGTAGGCTTGGCATCGACTAATGGCAGTATTTTTATTTAAAAAACATATTAGTCTGGAGGCAATTGGTACCTCCTAAAAATAACCATCGTTTTATAACCTGTGACACATTGTCTTAATGAGTCTTCACTTACCAGTCTTCTGGAGTTCTCCGGCTGCTCCTTCTTCTTTTTCTTCTTCTCGCACTTCTTACTTCCTTCCGATAACTTGGAGGAGTGCTTGACGAAAGACAACCAGCTCCCCCGGGGATCCACTCGCGCGCCACCCTCTTCCATGTCCTGTCAACAGGGGTCAAAAGGTCAGATGAGGACACTTTAAAAAATGAACGAAGCTATGAAAGACCATGTAACCTGTGACATCACATGTATACAAAAGAGCCACAGACCCTGGACCTCATGTTGGGCAACCTTATAAGAGAGACTTATTACATGGTGTTCGCAAACCTAACTAGATTGTATCCCACCATGCAAAGTTTCAAATCCTACTCATGTACATGGTGTTACGCAAACCTTACTTGATTGTATCTCCACCATGCAAAGTTTCAAATCCTACTCATGTACATGGTGTTACTGCAAACCTTACTTGATTGTATCTCAACCATGCAAAGTTTCAAATCCTACTCATGTACATGGTGTTCGGGCAAACCTTACTAGATTGTATCTCCACCATGCAAAGTTTCAAATCCTACTTAAGTACATGGTGTTACTGCAAACCTTACTTGATTGTATCTCAACCATGCAAAGTTTCAAATCCTACTCATGTACATGGTGTTACCGCAAACCTATAGATTGTATCTCTACCAAGAGAAGTTACAAATCTAAAGATTATCCTACTCATGTACATAGTGTTACTTCAAACCTCACTAGATTGTATCTTAACCTTGCAAAGTTACGAATTTCCCTACTTTGGTAAAAAGGTTTATTTGTCTAAAATTGTGTATTTGTAAGAACAGCATTCTCCTGCAAGTACTTCCGGTATTGCCTGAAGGGAAGGTATATCGCCGTGTATATACAAGGTGGTGACCAATTTAACTTGTTACAACAATTAACAAAAAGTTCCTCTTTGATGTAGGGCCTAAGAGCAACATCAAATTTTAAACAAAATGTGTGACCCGGCGGGCTCGGGCACGCGACCGGTCAACGTGAAAACCCGCAGTCTTGGCCCTTAGCCATGTTGATGTCAACACAGACTCTCTGTCATTGTTGTGGTCATGTCAACACCAAATAATATTTCCGAGTTTGCTTCTGGCAAAAATACAGTTAGGCACTGCTTGGAAGGAAAGTTCATCATTTTGTTTAGTAGACAACTACAAGTTCCAAACAATGGAAAACGTACATCTACGTATACGCGCGGTGTAAGGATGGGCCAATGAGCAACTTTTTGTTGGGCGCCCTATACTCAAATGACGTCATGTGCATAAAAGGTCACTTCTAAAGATTGTTCGATAAGTTAAGCTGCTTTACTAACGTTTGTTTCATAACGGATCTTGTCTACATCAGGAATTCTTTAAATCTTCGAACATGCATACTGTCGGTTTCTTTAAACAAAAAATTACATTTTGTGACTCGAGCGGGACTTGAATCTGCGACCTCCGGATTAACGTGCCGGCATACAACTGTGCTAAGACAATAGCCTTACCAATGTTTTTGGTCTCCTATTCTGTTTTTTATCTATAGTTCGGGGTGCTTGTCATACAACCTTCAACTGCCGTATAGCCAGGGATCACATCAAAGTTTACGATACAACCTGAAAGCGGCAGCAGAGAGATCACCTTAAGGGATGCGACTTGTTAATATTTCAATTATCAAGTAATAAACATAACCTTTCCTTCTCAGAATTAAAGAAGAAAAAAGGTACCCCCAAAATGAAGAAAAACAGAACTTCAGTTTCACAAATTCACAACTTTTACTGGCATGCAACTTGAGCTTTCCTCTATTGGTTAAATGTCAGGCACATCAAAACTGTGTTCTGTGTTCCTCCAAATTTTCGATGACAAAGCTGAGTAACCAATAGCAACAGGAATTCAGCCGATCTGCTGAAAATGTGCAGGCCCGTTTCGTTAAATAAGAGTTCTTCTTTTTAAACACCTGTCAACTAGTAAGCATATTATAAAGGAAGGAACTTATATTATAAACAACAACTTCCACTGAATTCATAACGTGTTCTCAAAAACCTCAATACATATTATTTTGACCGATAAAAGAGAGAGCCACAACCTCTGGCCGTAAGAGCAAACAACTGACATAAACAGCCATCAAACAGTGTCAAAGTTTCACCACCTTTTCATCACACTCCGCACCCACCGTGGCGAACCCTGGCAATTAGTAGCCGAGATCAGTCAACTTTTGGCCGGCCGCCGACACTAAACATGCCCCGGTCGAGAATTCCACACCCCCGTGCCGTCCGACACAGTGGCTCGCACGGCGTCCCGTGTCGCTCCAAATTAACCGTAGGACCAATTATCGCAGCAATACGCGTAATTAATGGTCAGTGTTTCCGTGTAACTTTTTGCGGGCCAAACCCCTGGGGAGTCTGGGGTAATTTCCCCCCTCAATTTCCCTGTCGCTTGCTGCGGTAACCATGTCGGTACAGTTCCCAGTCTCCTGTAAAGTGTAATAATAATGTTAAGCACGAAAGGAATTCACGCCGATTTCCACAACCTTGCCTCAGATTAGTAACTTATTCTGAGATGAAGATCGATCTTGATGACTTGGTAATAATCTGTTAATTGTTGCGAACGTCATGCTGACGAAACGTCGACTTTGAGTAAATCAATCAATGTCATCCAAACGACAAAATAGACTCCGAACGATTGCGGTGTCTTGTTTGGCCTTTTTTTTTGTTTTAAATATATTTTGGTTAAAGGATTCGAGATATAGACAAGATCCGTTTTGAAGCAAACGCCCTTAAGCAACTCAATTTTATCGAACAATCTTCAGAATTGACCTGATGCACATGACGTCATTTGAGTGTAGGGCGCCCTCGGCTAGAGGTCAAAACAAAGTTGCTCATTGGCCAGTCCTGTGCGCCGCGCGTACTACGTGCGCTTTCCATTGTTTTATAATCGTTTTATTTATAAGATGGCGGCTTGATGACGTCAGTGCAGAAAGTCCATAAGTCAGTTTGACGGCTGTGGTTGACAACAAAGATTACTTGACATGGACTCCAGCAGCAACTTCTCGTGTCAAGTGTCAACACGTGTCGTTCCCAATTTGAACTCACATGAGACAACAGTTAACTGCCAGATTTTGTGTATGTTGCACCAGATTTGTCTAACGTGGAAGGCCTTTTTGGTACTCTGCTAACACACTATAAAGCGAAAGGTTTCTAATACCGTTAAGACAAGTCTGAGATCAGTTTAACACATTGACTCATTAACCCCTTTAATGTCAATATGGTGTGAAGTAATTAGATTGATGTTAGAATACCAGCCCACGTGTAGTGTCCCTTAATGTCAATCATTGCCTAACAATGTGTGACTACACTGTCGTGCAACTCCGTAAGAACACAATTTCAACATCATCCGCATCTGGAGAGCCCGTGTTATTACAAAATCTGCAAAACGCCAGCAGTCTGTTTTGCCACAGTCATCAAAAAACCTCCAATTTGAATGAGTTGGACAATTCTGGGGAAACTGGCGCCGAGAACATGACGACTGGATT
The DNA here is from genome assembly GCA_032158295.1 of Pycnopodia helianthoides. Lineage (NCBI taxonomy): Eukaryota > Metazoa > Echinodermata > Asteroidea > Forcipulatida > Asteriidae > Pycnopodia > Pycnopodia helianthoides. Next base: position 656,601 of record CM063260.1, read on the forward strand.
GTTCAACCGGATATGATCGGATGATGCACACGGCCATTGAAGGGAATCGTGTGTAGCACCATTTGTGCAACAACTTGTCCTGTTTCCTGAGAAGGAAACGAGGGAGTGAGGAATGATTTGGATACGAGTGGGGAGCCTGGAGAATTTAGATCAACAGTCAGACGGACCATGGACAAACTTACAATGTCATTATCTGAAATCCCAAAGTGGCAGTCAAAGGGCGAAACGTCATTGTTTATGAAGTTTCTTCCTTGCATGAGACGTCAACAGTGCCCTCACCCAGGTAAAAGGCAGACCTACTATAGACCTTTCTATTGCAACGTCACAGCCCGAGTTTTTGCCAACCAAGGTTGGAAAACTATGGAAAGCCATATATGCAAAGCAAAAACAGATAGCCACAATGTTGCACAAATATTCAAAAATACTGTTGCATTTGTTGGAAACAAAGAAACTAACCATGTGCGAATAAAAATGTGCCAAAGTGATGAATTTGGTCACATTGTCTGTTAACACGATTGAATGTTTTGCCAACATTCAGCTGTTCATGCCAACCAGCGCGGTTTGTTTATCAACAATGGAAAGGTCTATTGGCTGAGAGTTGTGTGTGGCGCGTACACACATGCGCAGATTGCGCACTACCATTGTTTGACCTCCATTATGTCGGCCAACGCAAGAGGTCAATGTGTGAAGAAAATGCTGTGTCACAAACTGCTTTCTAGTGACTGTGTGTTGAATGTACTCGAGTCTGAATTTAAACGATGACTGGTAACTTTAGTAGAATTATACGTTTTCACTCGATACAGCAATGGTGAACAATATTGTGTTCTCACTTATGACGCCATAGGGGAGAACAATAAGTCCTCGGTTGACATGAAATAAGCATGTGTACAACACGATGAGTTGTTTACACAACAACCACTAATTATCACCGAACAATCTGGGCCCGAATTCAGAGAGCACTTAAAGTAGCTACAACAAAATAATGCTTACCAGAATAAGGTTACCAGCTAAAATATTATTCCTCATGTATAATAATTTATGTGACTGGTATTTTGCTAATTTTTTGTTTCGCAGAAAATTGTTAAGCACTATCTGCTGCTTAAACAGCTCTAGGAAATTGGGCCCTGATGACTTACAGAAAAAGGATCTACCAACAACCAGAGCACTCATTATCAACAAAACACTCATCACAGACAGACAGCCGAGAAACGATCCGCAACAAACAAACCGACGAGAAAACGGATAAAAGAGTACCGACTAAAAACACAATGTCAAGTGTCAACCAACAGAAGCCAACAACACACACCTTTCCTATTCGTAAACCAGTCTAATTTCTGTAGGCTCTTCCTTCAAAAACTATTCTGTGAGGCCTGCAGAAAAGAGAAACAACTTTTTCTAACCTTGTGGCCTTCGATAAAAATCAGCACCATTTAGTGTGATTTTTAAAGTCAAGTCTTAATTTATTGGCTCGTTACCAAACCCCCTGTTACTCACGCTGATGCTTGTTTTCTCACAATGTGCGCAATCGTACAAGGCTTATTAATTACGAGAACATGGAGGCTAATCGGGGAGACTAGCCGTTGTGGCGACACCATCTTTAACCGGTTCCTCTTGCCAGCACAGCTTCCTTAGCTTGTTAGGCTGATGTCCCCCCCCCCCCTAACGTAAACGGGGGGCACGCAGTCGGGGAAACCCAAGGGGGGAATGTTGGTCTCATTATTCTATGAACCGTGAAGGTGCTCCGTTGGAACTCCTGAAAGTTTAACAGTTCCACCACTTAGCAAAATGAACTTTGACCTCAATAGTTGACCTCAACAGTTATTGGTCAGTGTCCCTCTCCGATCTGGTTTCATAAAATCTGCTTAAAACCTGCTAATCTGCTGAGATTTGACGGCGAATAAATGTCAACTTGTGTAGCGGCCGTAGCCTTTTTGAGGGGCCGAGTGGGCTTGGTTGAGACATCCTAGTGACGGTGGTTCGAATCCCAATTCCCACCTCCGTGCTAAGAAACTCGCTGCCTCTTAAAACTCAGGAGAAAATGGACACACGTGATGGCATTGGTATATTTACAGGCGTGCCATTTTGGGCTTCCGGTGCTGCATACTCCTAGGGAGTTGTAGAAGTTGTCATAACAGTCATTATTATATAAATTGTCAAATTTTTATGATTAACATTTAATCATCCAATTTTTTAAATCGGTTCTCATCACCCGATGGGGTAACCAAAGGGGCAGATGACCTTCCCCTCTAAGAACCCTTCCCCCGTTCTCCCAACCTTGCCCCCACAGAAATCGGCGAATCATAAATGAATGGGTCGATACATTACATAGCCCCCCCCTCCCCAATTATGTCTTTGCCCCCTCTTGCCACCCCAACCAAAATGATTAAATAAATAAGTAAAATGAACATTCTGGTGACGCCACTACCCCCCCCCCCTCCCAAACACCTCCTTGTTCTCGGGGTGACGGACACAAATTAGCCCTCCAAAAAGTTCCAACCTAGTTATTTTAATCTGGGTAAACCACATACAGCCTATAGCTGCTACCATAACTACAACGTGAACAGCCCGCGAGAAGTATTCCGGACAGGCTGACTGACGTGGGGTCACCGGCAGGTTACGTCGATCCTCGGCGTAACTGTCCATCAAAATAGGGCTGACACGGCGAGTACTGTCCGCATAACTGCAAAACTTGTTTGTGTTTGTTTTGTTACATCTTTACGGAGAAATCTGTTCACTGAGTTGAATTGATGAATTCCACACTGATTTCCAAACTTCATAAGATTTTATACATCTCGTTTAGCAAGTAAAACAAAAACACGCGACAGCAAAGCAGTTGCTCTATTGGTTCTCTCTCCGTTTGGCTTGTTACCCGCGTTGAGCTTCGTTTCGTAACACCGTGGAAGCATAAATGCAGCGAATTGTGAATGCGCTTGGACGTGTGAAAGAATTCTGACTAGAGTTTCGTGGGTTGTACCAAATAGAGGTAACAAATACCGCTGGTTTTCATTCAGAAATCTGTAGCCAATTTGACGGGGTCTTGGAAAGAGACTGTTGTTGACGGAATGCAATCGTTGAAACGCCGTGGTTTGTCTGCCAGTTGAATCGCGTGCACCGCTAGGCAACAAGAGAGACCCGTCGCGCCGTCGTATCGCATGAAATGTAAACGCTACTGGCAAATAGAATTTTACAACAACCGTAGTCACAGGCATAAATCCGACATGCACGAACTGAATAGCTCGGAACGCCTATACCGTCAGCGAGGCGCTTGTCAAGGGCAGTGTATTAATAGGCAGCCAAAATGTTGCATTGAGGCATGTAAACACACGAGCCCCGGTTGGCACTTGATGGGTTTGTTCGAGTGGAGATTTGGAAGGCTTCGTCAAATCACGGTGGTCCGCAGGGGGAGTACACGATTCACCAGGGATGGGGAGCAAGCGCCACGACCGAGCCACCGTGGCGACACCGTGACGACAGACTAGGATGATGCCTCGCAGCTACCGCAAAACCAGGCAAGCGTTTTTCTGGTATAACCGAAAGAAAAAAAAACCTCGGCTTATCAAAAGACTAAATCGCTGTTTTCTTGCTCTTTTTTGGTGACAACAGTTTGACCTTCTTTTTTTCTTGCCGGCACAGGTACACACTCTAAGAGGCTATAGTTTGACAGCTAGTGCCCCATCGCTATAAATGACCACCGTCGCCAAGACCTTTATATGACAAACAGGGGGAAAAAGTACATTTAAGCCTGGTTGTGCCCCGAAGAAAGAAGTCTTTGTCAAAATTGCTTCTTACAAATCACAGGTTCCAACATGGTACAAGGTGTATGTTCCAAGACGAACTCTTTTGACGAAATTGCTTCTGCAAATCGTGCAGGTTCCACCCATGGTAGTGATAGCACATACGCTCTAGTACATAGTCATTGTACAAAGTGTTACTTAAAACATTTCTCAAACATGACACAAGCAATATTTACGTAATACAAAATTGACCGAAAAGACGACTCTTTTGGAAGTTCAACGTCGCTTATAACTCGCCGTGACGCCATTATATGAAAGAGAATAATTTATTAAATATACTAAGGTGTAATTTCTGGCCGATTCGACCAAAATATTTAGACTTAAATTTTAAGTTACTATTTTATAGAGATTACCGAAAGTTATAAGCTTTCATTTAAGGTATGGCACAGATAAATAAGTTAATGATTAGCGGTATAGTTTCATTGAAAACTGAAACTTAATTATTGTTGGGATTTTGACAATAAATCACGTCCATCAGCCATGTACAAACAAGTCTGCATGTTGTTACACGTCCTTTGTTGTTGTCCGTGGCTTTATATGCGCAATTTGTGTAGGCCTATGTGCTTCGTTTTAATAAAAGGATCAACTGTCAAATTCGTTCAATAACAAAATAAGTGCAAAAATAAAATGGCACTAAATCGGGCAATGCAACTTTAACCTGTCTTGGAGGAAATACCTATTCCCCGGACTTCTTCAAACCAGAACTAGACCACAAACTCTAGATGATTATTTTCTGGTCGTTGTTATGGAATTCATACTTACTTTCTGACGGCATGACCAAACAAAATTGTCGGCTTCTTTCGGGTGAAACTACTAAACCACTTCATTGAAGTCCTTTGGAAATTCATCAACAATAATTAACTCAAGGGTGCTCTAGTACACAAAAAACTTATATCAGAGGTGAATTTGGGAGCATTTTTTAGCGCCCATAGCAATGTCAAAATATCACCTGAGCTTCGATAAAGGCATTCCCGCCATTCGACAATTCAAAGGTCACCCCGCGTGGTTTGCTTGTTGAACATGTACGTGTATAGTCTCCGTCACCAGCTTGTGTGGGAGACTACATCGCCGAGAACTCGGGGCGTCCGAATGTCTGAATTAGACGGTGGGTTTTACCTTGAACGCACCGGATGGATGAGCGGAGGACACGGTGATTCTTGAAATGGTTCGCATTTTGACTCATCGTAATTGTCTGGCAGGGACACTCGGCAATGCCCTGGCTCATTGGGAAGGCGACACGGTGATGTTGATACAAATGGTTATAAAACCAATGGTCCAAGGTTGTCTGTTCAGATGAATTTCTCGTCTTTCTTTTATTTTTTCTTTCTTTGAATTCCCTCATCTCAGACTCGCATCACGACAAACAAATCCTTGGTGGTGTTTGACTGATTCACCCATGAGTACAATAATAGCAGACCTCCATAACAAAGATTTTCTCTGATTGCATGCGAGGCTCGGTGAATTTGTCAAAATGTCAAAATCATGGTTATGGGGGTGGAAAAGAAACGCCGATACGAGAGGAAAGTATCCACGGCAGGCAAGATATTCGGAAGAGGTTGGTGTCGGGAAAATCGGTTTATTTGATCATGTGCCCAATTAGAGCTGCTTAAGCAGAAAATATGGCTCATTAATTTTCTGCTAAACAGAAAAGAGCTGGATACCAGTCACAAATTGTATGTGTGACATGGTAGTTTGGCTGGTAACCTTATTCTGGTAAGCATAATTTTGTTGTGCTTAGTTCCTTTTTGTGCTTAAGCAGTTCTATGAAATTGTGCCCTGGTTGATTAAAAAAGGTGTCAAGAGCGAACGCTTAGCCCGTTACTTTGGTATCCCCACTTTGCACACAAATTAATAAGAAGGGATCCTATATACTGCTCTACGGTTGTTGAACTCTGACCTTTTAAACAAGTACCGGGTACCAGTATCGTAGAATTTGTAGAGAGCAGCGAACTGGACACCAGGTGACAAATCGAGAACCTGTTGTGTCCCGTGTGTAAAGATTCACCAATTTATGCATTTATGCAAGTATGGTCTATGCATAAATGCATATTATTCATGAAATTGTTGTGTTATCCTGTTATGGTTTGTGAACGATGCATAATGCATTTGCATAATGTAATAGGCAGATTCAGTGAATAGGTATGTTAACCGTTCACAAATATGGTTTGCGTTGGCTTATGCAAGTACATGTATAGGCATTTGCATATTTCTGAATAACGCTGAATATACATGAAACTTGACATCATAACTTTACTCTGTATTCTTTTATTCGTGGCATGGCACAGTCGTCCCTGGTTAGCTACCCAATAAAGGCAACACCAGTCCCATGGTATGTCCTAATACCGAACCGCAGCTTGCGAAATCAAAAAATTAAAAATTTCCTCCATTATTCCTTGGAGAGGGATAACTCTCGGCGAATATTTATTGAGGCAGGTGGGCAGTGCGCCTCGGCTTCTAGCTCCTGCCACTAAAATTAAATTCGACAAACCCCCTCAGTCACAGGCTAAAGAGGAGACGCAAGGAATCCCTGATGAACGTCTTCAAAGAAAACGCGCGTGTAAAGTTATCACAAAGCAGTCGACTTGTGTCAAAGCAGTCGACTTGTGTCAACGGAGTCGAATTGTGTCAACGGAGTCGACTTGTGTCAACGCAGTCGACTTGTGTCAACGCAATCGAGACGGTACAGAGTAGAATGACGAGTTTGCTTTGGGTTTAAATCGAGCGAAGGGATAGGATGAGGGTTACTGGGGTTAGGGTAAGGGTTAGGGTTGGATTAGGGTTAGGATTAGGAACATACAATTATGTCAGAGTGTCGGAACTTGTGTTTGAACATAGCGTTGCCGGAACATTAGGGGTGTTGGAACGGACAGACATTTACGGGCAATATTTGTGTGTGTGTGTGTGTGTGTGTGTGCGCGCGTATATGAACAACTCATTACTTTCCGAACTCATGGGGGGGGGGCAAGGGTTCTGAGCGGGATTCTCAGCTCAAGCCCCCCCCCCCCTTACGCCAAAGCTGATGACGGTACATAGGGGTGTCGTAACATAGGAACCTTGGAGCATATTGTAGGTGTGTACCCAACCCGACTGCAATTCTTTCCAGCAAACAATCTTGCTGAGGTAACTGCCTTCAACATCCTTTGCTTGGGGGGGGGGGGCTGTGGAACATGACCAGCTGCCCTTGACTTTAATACTGTAAAGGGGGCAATTGAAACAAGCGCATTTCATTTGAGAGGTCTTCCAAGTGGTATTTCCTCTCAACTTGGACGGTGTTTTTTTTTCAGACAGAAATATTTCTCTGGAGGAGTGTTGTTGGTATGAACTTTACCGTCCAGACTGGAAACTTGTCAGGTTCGTTTGGCGACGGTTATCACTCCTGCATTTTGCCTTGAAAACACAATGACATAGACTTTACCTAGTCTGTCTAGAGAACATCCCAAACGTATACATGTAGATTAGTATTCATAATGCGTGAACATATCCATAACTTCCCGTGGAGAGAAGAAGAGACTTGTTCGATTTGGATGTTGTAATCCGCCTTTCGGCACGGCCATTCTTTCCCAATTCCAGGAGCAGCGTGTCATCGGCTGCACGCCCTTGGGACGCCCAGGCCCTAATCCTCCCCAGGAAAGGAAGCGCCACAACCGCTGCTCGGAAATTTGATTTGAACGGGGCTCGAGCAATGGTGTAAAGTATAGCATTATTGGCGCACTGTATGACAATCACTGTTGAAAGTAATTTCTTTTTGGTGGGGGAAAAACAACAACAGACAATTAATTTACATTTCGAAAGGTTCGGCTTGATTTCATCCCAAACCCTCTTCTATTAGACCTCTTGTCCGTACACGGGATCAATCTCAGTGTACATGTATATTCTTCAGTTGTGTACAAAAGTGTGGGTTCGAGTCAGCGCTCACGACGGACAGTTACGAAATCAAAAGAATGTCGTCCTTCACACGATGAAGTTGACATTACCGTTGACTGACACCAAACGAACCTGCTGAAACGTCCCCGTGGGTAGCCAAAAGTTAACCGCCAAGTTCCCGAAACTGGACGAGATGTAGGTCACAGCCACCCTGACCAAGAATAAAGTGTCGTTCTGACCTCGACCCTGAGGTCAGTACAGCCCCCCCCCCGCCCAATCACAAAGTCCACAAATACACGTAAAAGTACACACAAAGAAATAGGAAAAACACCTCTGTAATTGCTTAATAGACTCTCTCTCTCTATATAATGTACAAAATATTGTTTTAAATGCAACACAGTCATACTTGATTGTCTTTTTACATTCGAATGGCAAAGACCATTAGCCCAAAGCAAAACTGCTCCATTCTGCCTTGGGGAGCACTTCATATTAAGGTCGCTGCTTGTGTTACCGGCAAAATACCACATTCAGGAAAACTCGTCCGCGTACATTACGGGCTCGTTCTCAGGGTCTTACGCTGTCTCGCAGGGCAAGTAATAAGACTGTTGGAGCCTCACTGATTATGCTCTAAACGCGCGGGTATGCCAGCCAACTCCGGCAGCAAAAACCGCGCAGGCTAACTCGAGAGTTGCCGGTGAATGAAGTCGAGCGCAACCGTCGGCTAGCCAAGCCTCAAGCGAACAACCAGAGAGAGACCTAATTGCGGAGCGACTCATGGACGTTATGACTTTAAGGTCACCCTCAAGGGTAAAGACGGATTACGACGGATTACAAGCCGATGAGAGAGAAAAAAACAACCAAAGGTGGATGCCAAGTTGAGGTCTCTATTGGTAGAGAGACCAGAAATATAAGAAAGATTGATCAGTAAACTTGAACTATTCTTTCCTAAAGATACATGAACCTATTATCTATAGGCGAAGCCAGTTTTAAATTGACTCGACTTGAGTCAAACATTTATATACTTGATGACTATTAACTTGACCCAACTCGGAGTCATTGGCCATTTGATTTGGCGCGTACACGTGGAGACTCTGACTCCCAGTCATAGACCTGGTCATTGGCTGATGACAAATGACTCAACTAGAGTCAGCGAATCCTAGACCTGGTCATTGGCTGATGACACATGACTCAACTAGAGTCAGCGAATCCTAGACCTGGTCATTGGCTGATGACACGTGACTCAACTAGAGTCAGGGAACCCTAGACCTGGTCATTGGCTGATGACAAATGACTCAACTAGAGTCAGGGAACCCTAGACCTGGTTATTGGCTGATGACAAATGACTCAACTAGAGTCAGGGAATCCTAGACCTGGTCATTGGCTGATGACAAAATGACTCAACTAGAGTCAGGGAATCCTAGACCTGGTTATTGGCTGATGACAAATGACTCAACTAGAGTCAGGGAATTCTAGACCTGGTTATTGGCTGATGACAAATGACTCAACTAGAGTCAGGGAATCCTAGACCTGGTCATTGGCTGATGACAAATGACTCAACTAGAGTCAGGGAATCCCGGGGAAGGCCGACACGACCAAGGGCCGATTTCAGATTTCAGAAAGAGCTCATTTTATTCTGTGTATCATTCGGTCTTAACTGCGAAACAAAGTGTGACGTCACAGTACAAATCACCACGTCAATATTGACAACCTCACCTTCAGATGAATCTTAGCGCTTAGTGTAATCGAGACCACGGCCCAATTTCATAGAGCTGCTAAGCACACCAATTTGCTTAGCATGAAATTTCTTCCTTGATAAAAACATGGTTACCAACCAAATTTCCATTTGTTGCATATTGCTTGTTAGTGGTATTCAGCTGTTGTTTGCTTATCCTGAAAATCACGTGGAAATTTGGTTGGTAATCCTATTTTTATCAATGAAGAAATTTCATGCTAAGCAAATTGTTGTGCGATTGGACGCGAATCAAGTTAGTTTAATTATATTAGGACCCGGAGTTCACACGGGGACATTGACTCCCAAAATGGCACAACCAGGATGTGATGATGACGTCAGGTGAATTGAGTGACGTCAGGTGAATTGAGTCAATCTGGTTGACAACGCTCATCTTAACAAAGTGGGTGTATCTCGGTGTTTGTGAAATTGAGAAATCATACACGTCCTTTAAGGCATACCCCCACACAAATTATAACCTCAAATCTACTAAAGGTATTACTCAGGATTAGTAAGGATAACAAACATCATTGTTTAATTTAAGCCTAAAAGCTTAAGCATTATGAAGTTCATACGAGACCCATTTTTACTGTGAAATATTTCCCTCTGAAATGAAATCATATTTAAGAAATCTGAAAACCTTAAAAAAAACGCAACATTTGATTTCGGTTGTTCCAACCAAAATTAAGGACAAGGTGTTCACATGCTGAAAATTTCGCATGGTTTTTCACTATTTCTCTTGACTTGCACAACAACGGATTAAGTCAAATTTTCACAGGTTTGTTAATGTTATTTCATGTATACGGTTGATCACTTAAAACATGGACACTATATCTGCGACTATTTTGTCAGCTCTATACCAATCCTGTTTAACACATTTAAGAGATGAAGAAATGGTCTGCTGTTACAGTTAAAAATGCTACATACACAAAACGCTTCATACATAAACACTTTTTTGTACCATCGTGAGTCAACGTCATCCTAAACCGAAGTCGGTAACGTTCAAATCGGTTTTACTCTAGGACTCTGTGTTTCATTTATATGTCTATAATTATAAAACTATATTTAAAAAACATCTCTTCTCGGTGGGCCAAAAGGGGGACATTTCACCAATTCCATGCTGAGAATGTTTTCTTGTAAAGTTTCAAGGTTTTTTTCTGGATGTGAAACATCCGTCGACCGGATTTTTTTGTGATTGATTCAGCGGTTCATCCTTCATTACTCACCGTATATGTCTCACCATCGGATGCAATCATCTCGACGATCAAAGGCAAAACAGATTTTTCGGAAGGGATTAACACTTAAAGAAAGAGATAAGAGATCCTTAGATTAACTGACGAGTAAAGTGGGTTTAATCAAGACAAGGAGTGTGCGTAACACTTTTCACTTTTTTTTTTTTTTTTTTTTAGAGTTTTGACTTTGTCTGTTCGCTTGGTTTGTTGAAGCATGGTTTAAGGTTGGGTCGTAGATTTGTAAGAACTCAACAAATTTAATGACAATCGAAACTTACTTGTGAAGCCCTGCAGCTGTTGACAGTATAAACTATTTTGAGCAAAGATTCCCTTCGAAGTAATATGGTTTAGATAATTGTTCACCCCTAAACCTTTGAATCTGAGAAACGATTCCTGCATGCGCAGATTTCTGAGGGTTGGTGTCCGTTTGCGAATGCTGCAGCCATATATGCGGTTGGTACCCGCTGTCAAATTACAGTGACAGGTTTTTTTGCTGTTTTCTCAGCAAGTGCAAACTGTATTCAGCAAAAACTTTCACACGTGGCTTTTATTGTATCGTTCTTTATTGAGCATTTATTTACGTTGACACAAACCAATCTAAGACCCTACCTTTAAACAACGATATCATCTCAAACGGAACTAGGCTGTAATTGTAATGAAACTTATGAGCAGAACATTGTAACACTTATTTGAAATCGTGTGTTCAGGTCACCTTACGGATGCAGTTTTTGGGATGTTCTTCCATTGTTTCTCTATAATGTTCCCTTCTCTAAAGAAGTCCTCTCCAGGTACAACAAAGAAAACCTTGTGGGCGGGGGAGCATTGTCCTAACTTCTATTGTCAATTAAGGACCCATTATTACTGACCAGTATAAGAACCAAGTATTGTTCTTGTTTATTGTTCCACATTGACACTTTTTTTTAAGCGGACCATGTGCGCACTTGCCGATTGCCCTGCTCCTGTACTAAACTTAGTGCTTAGTGTAGAAAACATTTACTAAGAGGGACAATGTTAACAGTAATACTCTAACCATCGATGCAGTACACATGGACTGTTGCCACACTTACCAAGTTACCCCCCGTTTCTCTGTTTAACATGCCCTGTTGTAGAATAGCCACTCTTAGATGTACAAAGCTGTAAGCAGCTTGCTTACTAGTAAAACAAAACAGAATACACGGCAAGTGAGGATTTGGTCAACGCACACCACCTTGTAACTTGTTTCTGTAATTGACTTTGTTAATTAAACGATATCTTTGTGCTGGGCGACTGCGTTTGATTATAACTGGCTTGATGAAAGTTGCTGAATCTTTTTTTTTTTGCAGCAGGTTGAATTTTGTTTTTGAGAGGGCGGGAGGGGGGTTGCATTTTCACCTAACACACCTATCAGGATGTCCCTCTGTCAACCCGGCTAGACACATGCCTTGTCCGTCCTCACCCCCGTCCCCCCCAATTTGCCAAAGTGACAGTGAGTTGTCAGCCACCAGTGAAGATACGCCAGGTGCTTCGTCCATATGTCAGACTCGTGCCGTGTAACACATCGCACCTGTGATTCCCTCCGAGCCCCCCAAACCGAATACACCAGTACTCGAATATGAAGATAACACGGTATCGACTCTTTTTACACATAGAACGCCACCCGGTCTCGTTCTGTAATTTAGCCGATACAACACATCTGAGCTCGATCGTGTTTTTTTTTTGTTAGATCCCTCGATACTACGCACATCATTAGCGCGTAGTTGATATCGTCCGGTACATACGGTATTTTTGTATTCGAGAAGAGGTGATTCAATTTAGTTCGTCAACTTACCCCAAAATTGGCTAATAAAAACCGGAATATGTGCTAATTCAATAGAGAAACCTTTTCTTTTCTCAAGAGTGCAGCTTGCGTGCACCATGCGCCAGAACAAACATCAACCCCAAACAAGAAATACATCTTTGCAAACTGACAAAACAAATATCAAGTGGTTGTTGCAATTAGGCATAATTACACCGTTATTTTGAGTATTAGAAACTCTGACACATCAAACCAAAAACTATTATAAAGCCTTAGAATACCACTCAATTTACAAAAGCCACAGCTAACCATAAAAAAAGGGAACACAAAACCTGTACCCACACGGACAGTGTATTCAGGAACATGGTTTGCGGTGAATCCCAAGCTTCGCTTGAGCCCGCGGGCCCATATTCCCTAACTCATTTACACCTTCACCCCGGAGCTGTTGCCAGCGAGTTTGAGGGTGTCGCCATGTCAGTTTAAGGTCCCGTCGAAACCTTACTATAAACTGATAAAAGTGTCACACGGAATTAGTCATTCGGATCGGATAGAGGGGAACAATTTCACTTGAAAGGAAAGGGCATTGTCCTGTGGCAAGTGATCGTGTTGGTACGAGATGAAATCGCCCGTTGGTTTGTCTTTCAAGTGTAACGACTTTTTTTCTAAAAATGGTGGTAGATATTTAAACTCGTACGCTTAAAGTGTTAGTTCTCAGGGCTCGGTAGAAAATAGCTGACACTCTTTAAAAAGTTCGTAGAAAGCGTCAGATTACTCATTAAGCTACGAATGTTTCCGTCACAAGGGTTGCATGTACAATCTGTTATTTCTCCTTGCCACTCCACTTGAAAAATGGAGGCACGAATCAAACGCCCGAGCTAGAAGTAAAAAGATAATGTCTTCGTCTTATTCTACAAACCAAGTTTTAAAAAAAAACTAACCTCGACTGACAAATCAATGTTTAAACACCGTGAAATTTGTACGTCATCGTTTCCTTCCACGACCCTCTCCTCACCTGTCAGACCCTGCGTGGAATCACTCGGTCTGATTGCTGGTGACACGCCAGCATACCAGCACAAAACTTCACTATTTTAACAACGTCCCCATCTGGCACCGCCGCCATTTTGTAAAGTAGCCTGGTTCGTACTCAGCCGTGTACCGCAACACACCGCGGAGGCTGTACCAGGTTATACTCAGCGCTGGCAGCTGGTGTGCCAATCGAAAGGAGGGGGGGGGGGTTGTTGGTGTACATTTGAAAAGAAACAGACTCAACTCTCTCTCTTTTTTCTTCAAGGAAATAAACGAGAGGTGAAAAAAACAGAAAACATTTCCGTTAACCATCTGTTTGGACGTGTTACAGGAATAGTTAAGGACGGAGCAGGTGATTTTACTTTCCTCTAGAGCAATAACATATGTGACCATGCTACGACTTCAAACGAGTCACAGCCTATGACAAGCAGGGCCCAATTTCATTGAGCTCTTTAAGCATAAAAAGTAGCAAAGCACAACAAAATTATGCTCACCAGAATAAGGTTACCAGCCAAAGTACCATGTTACAAGGTCTATCTTTTCCTTTTTTTTGTTTTGCTTTACAGAAATTTGGTAAGCATAATTATCAGCTTAACGAAATCTGGCCCTGATGCGTTCAAACTCAACCTTTTCGTTATTGACAACAAAATTGAAAACAAAACTGCACCCACCGTGTTCCTTCCACTACACATGCATCTTCCTCCAAGCACATCCCATCATTTCGTGTCCCCAAATAAATGGAGCACAGAACTTCAACAAACCCTTGGTATTCAAATGTCCTTCTTTGTTTTACTTTCGCGCACATTAGAGATGTGAGCTGTCAATCATTCGTCACTTTGCTGCGCAGAATGGGCGTTGGCATTTTGTGGGTGGGGGCTGCACGGGACTTCCCATTTGAATCTGTATCCAACGAAGGTCATTCGTATTGTTGAAACACTTCTGTTTAGTTCACTTCAAGTTCAACAAAAATGTTGACACAAGAAGTAACTATAACCATAGAGTTATAACTAATAAACCTTCAGATACAACGGATAAGTATCTTTTGTGAGAGTGGTGGCTCTGAAAAGAGCTGGTGTGGTCTCGACGTTTCGAACAGTACACTCTGCTCGTCTTCAGGAGAATGGACGAGCAGAGTATACTGTCGAGACCACAACGGCTCTTCTAAGAGCCAACACTCCCCCTCAAGATGTTTACACACGGTTGTACCATAGAGCTAAACAACATAACTCCATGGTTGTACCGACAAGTTTACTAGTAATGGTTACTTCGATCTTATCCACACCATGCAAAACTTCAAACATCACCTAATGTTGAACCAAACCAACTATTATTCAGGATATGGCCAGCGTACAGTACATGCAATTCGTTGAGATTTCAGTTTTAACATAATATTGCACCTTACTCAGTCAAACTCTACGCCTTGATGGTTTGTTCAAGCCGGTCTCCGCCCACCGCGAAACCTCGCCCCGCCAAAGCTGGACCCCCGGAAAGATTCAATGAGGTCAGGAAGTGACATTTTGGAAGCTCGTTAGCGTTTCAATTCTATTATCGTATTATCAACTGGGACATGGAAAATTGATGACGGGATGAAAACAAATAAATGCGCAGCTCTGTCCCACAAAACCATGAAACAGTTGGAGACAACACGAAGTCGCAAATCGTTAGAACTTCCTCCATGGCTAAAATGAGGATTTTCGTTTTATTCCAGTTAATAAAAACAACAACAACGATAACGACAACAACCGCAGTGACCTAACCAACCACGCCACAACAACAAACAAACAAACTACCCCCCCCCAACCCCAGCAATCACAAATCGGAGCCAAATCTGATGATTATGCAATCGTCGAAAGCTAAACGTACTTGACATTATTGCTTTCTGTGGGGACATTTTATGGTTCCCCATTTGGCGATCAAATATCTTCATGTGATAATTTGCCCCCGACACGTGCATAATAAAAAAACGGCAGTCATTTTTCTGGTGAGAACAGCTGCACGGTGCCCGTATAGCCCAAGCTTCTCTTTCCTGTACTTCAGCAACGGCGGCTCTGTGTCATCGATGTATCACCCACAAAGGTCGCCGATGCGTGTTCTGGAGCAGGCCCCTGCCGATGATTGAAGCGCGAACCCCGCGACGCCAAGCCACACTAGCCCGCTCCTCGCGAATTTGGGGGTTATTATGGCGAAGGCTCCACAATGTACTTCCACGATTCTGTTTCATTACTATTTATTAGCCGAAATGACGAAGCTATAGATTCCGTTTGAAAGGTTAGCGTTTTTACGTGCCAGCGTGTATAGTGTCGCAATGAGAGATTAACGAGCTGATAGAGAAATTATTGACTAACACTTTGAAGGTGAAAACGGAAGGAAGCCATTTTCAAAGATAGCCGTAATGTCTTATACATATTTTATTTTTAGAAGTTTAGGGAATCAGTACAAACCAGTAGCGTAACCAGAAGGAGGGGGCAGACAAAACCTTGCATCCTCCTATCCATCAGGGAAACCTTCTAAAATTAAACAAAAATATGGCCTTATAAAAAATTTGTGTTTTTGGTTTTTTTTGCAATTAAACATATTTCGTTTGTACCTTTATACAGTAATTACGACTGTTGGGTTCACGTACATCTACTTATACAATTAACAGTGCCAGTATATATAGTCTTGCACTCATTACAAATGATTTCTCCTGATTAAAGTATGAAGGCCTCAAAATAATGAACTTGTTTCCGCCTGCTCCCCCACCCCCCCCCCCCCTTCGACTGTCTCCTCCTCCTCCCCCCATTGAAAATGTATCTTTACCCCCGTTGGTGCCAACCATTGCACCCACGTTAAGCACCTCATTCAACTTTCTATCACTGTTGAACACTAGCGCAGGCTGAAGATCTGCTTGAATTAAATAAAGAATTCACAGTTTTCTGGAGATTTTGTGGTGTTGAACTTCTACAGAAAGTGATAAACAGCACTATATTTTGCCCCTGAAAGTTTCAACGGTGCAACAGAGCGTTGTGTGAACAGTATAATAACCTATTCTTGGTAAACTTCCGAACACCTTGGCCTAAAATAGCGGGTACTTTATTGGGCCGTGAGGACCGAATGCCCTTGACGCATGGTAAGCAGTTACCCTACGAGGATAGAGCACTTGTCATTGTCGTAAATAATATACCGCATAAATTCCTCTATTGAATTATACCAGACCTTTCCAGTTTAGGTTTGAGAGGGTGTTTTTTTTCTCTTGCTTAAAGGCGCGCAGTGTTTGCGTTTTGTGTGTTTAAGTTAAGTCCGGTTGGCACGCAACGGTGAGGGGGAAAAAGAATGAACTATACGAAGAAAAGTTGGTTTCTACGCACATACAAAGAAGGAAGTTTCCATTTTTGATGTGGGAGGGAAAACCCCAGATAATTATTTCCGGGGAAAAAACGACGGCATCGGGTACGGACTGAACACCCAATCCACATAGTGCCCCTGATGGGATTCGGACCCAAGTCCTAGAGGTGGAAGGCGAGGAAAGATACCACTAGAGCAGTTACCCTTTAGGGGTGTGTGGAAACGTGGTACTATAGATGAAGGGGGGAAGGGGAGGGTGGCGTGTGAAGAAGAGGACAATTCGTGGTAGAGGTTATATTCAAATCAAAAAACGTGCACAAGTTAAGAGAGTGCATTTATCGGTAACTGCCAGGTAAAGCAAACGAACTCCATATATGGGGTTTTATTTGTACATCCCCCAAGAATAGCCCGCCTCCTTAGAATTGAAAACAGTATCCCTCGACGTGTCGGTATTAAGTCAATCAGCTGCGGTAGTTCAGATGGGACCAACCAATGTGTCATCCCAGCCTCGTTTCGGCCACAATCAATGGTACCACTAGAGTGAAAGGTTTACGCTTGTATCCAACACGTGTGATTGAGACTGCATGCGCCGAGCGCTACAACCACAAACTGTAACTTTAATAAACATTGGAATAGTTGTCACTTCGCACATACTCAGAATAGCAAAACGGCGCCTTTTCCCGACAAAATTGATGAACTGTCAAAGTACTCAATGTGACGTCACGACATTAATGAGCCTTTTAAAGGGGCACTCCACTAAAACAGACGTGATAAATAATTCATGCCAAGAGATATCCCTTTGAGTGTGGTTTTTATTTGTTTTTGTTTTTTATATAATATTGTATGTACAGGTTTTTTTTAAAGGAATTTGTACTTATTCCTGTCTTCGTGTTATTGACTAGCAGTTTTATTTTACACTTTCTGTGTTTACTCTTTCGTAAACATTTTGCGCAATACTTTAATAACTTTGATGGTGTTTTAAAATTGTTAAAAGTTTTTACAAACTTATATAGGCCTATATATTACGTATAAGTCTATATTATTATTATTTTTCTTTTTGAGGGGGGTAGAGGAGGGTGAAAAATACCCCCTTGTACGTACTCTGTAAGTAACCTTAAAGATACAGTACAATGTTGTTGTGTTTGGAGAGCATGCGTTGTACTCACAGCCTCAGAACCGTTAGAAACATGACTCTAACTTTGATGTGTTCACATGGTAAGTAAGACTAGCTGTGGTGGGCCCTAACATTACTCATGATATTACAACGTTCTCCATTGCAGTGGACTTCAGGCCGACTACCGGTTACAACCTTTGAGGACCAGTATTATTACAATATCTTGTCAAATTGTCTAAGTGGTCCGGCTGGCTAGTTCAGTGCTTTTAAAGGGTACACGTAAACCGCTGCGTGCGAGGATTGTTCATTTTCGAATTCAACTGCAATACATAATCAATGATGAATGAAAACCTTGCAATAAAGGGGACCAGCGAAAAATGTGGCTGACCAGTGAAATGATGATTTATTTAGCTGGTCCCGCTGACTGGTCACGTGCTGAGGTTTGATGATTCTATTGTCGGGTGAGACAGGAGAAATATCACTCGATTCACAGCACTTTTTCTCATGAGGTGACAGCATTTAAGATTGTGCAGGACGACGCACTTGTACCAACTTCCTAACAGTGAGATTTTAGATTTGAAACAGAATGAAAACCCCAAACCTGGTTAGATTTTAGAAAGCTTTTTTCACCAAGAGTTCCCTTTACTGCCATGTTTTAGCAGCCTAGCACGTCCCTTTATGTTCCCCCATTCTCCAGGCAAACATGAGACCAAAAGTACCGATGAATAAAGTCATAATTCATATGATAATGGTTTCGTTTGAGTCTAAACTATTTCGCATCCACGGGTCACCTGTCAACGCGGCCTGCTTGACGGAGAGCTGCTCCCCATACGCGCGGTGCTCGAGCACCCCCAAAGACTGCTGCGAAAACTTCCTTCCTTCCGAGTGCACTTGCAGTCGGCAGACGTGACGGCAACCTGTAACCTTCAAATTCGCCAATCAGTTTTGTCATCACAAGTTTTGTGTTGTTGTTGTTGGGGGCCGATCCTTGTGGAATGTTGGTCGATCACTTTCGCTGAAAAACGACATTTTGACACTTCGGTGTTGCCTTAATAATTGTAGACTCTGACCTTCATTGCATTCACTGACATCAATTTGGTTAAAAGTAGAGGTTCTTTGAACTTCTTTCACCTTCTCAAAACTTGGCTGCAAATTGAAATAACACAAATATGTAGTTCACTGGCGAGTGCTATGAAGGTACAACGCTGCTCGTGCTAGTTGTCAGTGGAAGAAATCTTCTGTGGCTAGGAAATGAGTGAGATCTGAGGATCCGGAAGAGTGGCGACTTGACTTTTTATTTGAAAAGAGAACAAGAAATCCCGGGCATTCTTGTTTTATGAGAACGCTAAATGTCTTTTTATTTGGTTTAGTCTTGGTTTCATTGTGACCACGATCATCTCGGCAATAACTAAATAACTCCTGGTGTTACGCAAATAATTATATCCCGAGGGTGGGCTCAGGAAAAAGAAATGGCAGGAATCCAGAGCCGTCCAGAATCAAGAGTCGTCCTCGATTTTTTCTGCTTTGGGTTAAACAGCCATCTAAATGTTTCCTCCATCTACAAAATTGATCTAACTAAAGCGAGGCTGAACGGGTTTAATCGTCTGGTACAGTATAATTAAAGGGGTTAAACACAGTTCGTAAACAGTATTCACTACCTTATGGAGACCGAGAACAAAAACTTAAAAAGGGAAACAGAAAAGGTCTCCATAGGGGAATTCTTAGGACTAGGGGCCTCCCCGCTAGAGACGCCACTCAGCAGAAGATCATCTGATCTGCAGAAGATCATCTCTTGTGCAGACGATAAATCTCTTTTTCAGTGCGTCGATTCAGGTGCCGTCACCCCTAAACCCTAGTGTCAACTTCGTAATAAGATCTCACAGTCCCAAGTCAGAATCGGAAACACTCCCAAATTACAACACTCAATTAACAGGATTTTGCTTGTCCGAAGTGATACGACAGGCCCGTAGGGCTGGGGGTGTCCCGTGGGTGTGAACGGACTCGCTTCAGGCTTAGGCGTTTCTCAATTTTCTGTTTTATTTAGATTTCACCGACCTGAAAAATAGTCTGAAATATTGACGCATTGGAACGGGGCCAGCCATTCCCATTTTGAGCAGACGTGACCCCACTTGTTGATGTGGTTTGAACAACAAATTCAATGACCTGTTTTCAAACGTTTGGTCATACAATGTATTTCTTCTTTTAGTGCGGGATGGAGTTACACGACCCGGGTTCGCCCTTGTGATTTTTCAATCGGACAGTACAGAGCAAAAAACGGGCTGAGCTGTGGGGCCAGTCTTTAGCAGTTTTGTCAAGTTTTTAAAGTTTGTACCAGTGCATTTGAAGAGAGTGCATTCAATGGTAATGTGGCTTGATGTCTAGTGGCTTGCTTTCTTGTGGCTGGTTGACCGGTGGCTGGCTGTCCGGTGGCTGGTTGTCTGGTGGCTGGTTGTCTGGTTGCTGGTTGTCTGGTTGCTGGTTGTCTGGTTGCTGGTTGTCTGGTAGCTAGTTGTCTGGTGGCTTGCTGTCTGGTGGCTTGCTGTCTGGTGGCTGGCTGTCTAGTGGCTTGCTGTCCGGTGGGTGGTTGTCTGATGGCTTGCTGTTTGGTGGCTGGTTGTCTGGTGGCTTGCTATCTGGTGGCTGGCTGTCCGGTGGCTGGCTGTCTGGTGGCTGTTTGTCTTGTGGCTGGCTGTCTGGTGGCTGTTTGTCTTGTGGCTGGCTGTCTCGTGGCTGGCTTACTGATGGCTAGCTGTCTGGTGGATGGCTGTCTGGTGGCTTGCTGTCTGGTTGCTGGTTGTCTGGTGGCTGGTTGTCTGGTGGCCGTTTGTCTGATGGCTGGTTGTTGGGTGGCTGGTTGTCTGGTGGCTGGTTGTCTGGTGGCTGTGTGTCTGGTGGCTGGTTTTCTTATGGCTGGCTTTCTGGTGGCTGGCTGTCCGGTGGCTGGCTGTCTGGTGGCTGGTTGTCTTGTGGCTGGTTGTCTGGTGGCTGGCTTTCTGGTGGCTGGCTGTCTGGTGGCTTGCTCTCAGGTGGCTTGCTGTCTAGTGGCTGGTTGTCTGATGGCTTGCTGTCTAGTGGCTGGTTGTCTGGTGGCTGGCTGTCTGTCTGATGGCTGGCTGTCTGGTGACTGGTTGTCTGGTGGCTGGCTGTCTGGTGGCTGGTTCTCTGGTGGCTGGTTGTCTGGTGGCTGGCTGTCTGGTGACTGGTTGTCTTGTTGCTTGTTGTCTGGTGGCTGGAAGTCTTATGGCTGTCTTTCCGGTGGCTGGCTGTGTGGTGGCTTGCTCTCTGGTGGCTTGCTGTCTAGTGGCTGGTTGTCTGATGGCTTGCTGTCTAGTGGCTGGTTGTCTGGTGGCTGGCTGTCTGTCTGATGGCTGGCTGTCTGGTGGCTGGTTCTCTGGTGGCTGGTTGTCTGGTGGCTGTGTGTCTTATGGCTGTCTTTCTGGTGGCTGGCTGTCTGGTGGCTTGCTCTCTGGTGGCTTCCTGTCTGGTGGCTGGTTGTCTGATGGCTTGCTGTCTAGTGACTGGTTGTCTGGTGGCTGGCTGTCTGTCTGATGGCTGGCTGCCTTGTGGCTGGTTGTCTGATGGATTACTGTCTGGTGGCTTGCTCCACAAGAGCAGCTTAGGTCAGCAGCAAGATTCATTTTCCGAACCTTCCCGTCCACTTCTGAGCCAGGCGATGGAGATTGGCGCCAGGTGGATTGAGGTGCTTGTTTAGGGATGTATGGGTGGAGGGTATTTGGTGCGGCAGTTGACCTTCGTATCCTCTTTTGTTCTGCTGACCATGACCATGACCTAGAAAGGTGGGTCTGTTGTATTGCAGCAAGTATTTGAGTACAGTGGTTGTCTTATTGGCGTGTATTTGGCGTCTATTCGTTTCATGAGGGACGTGATCTGGGTTACAGAGGCCTTCTGGCCAAGTGCTAGGCTTTGTGACTACCGTCTGGTGTCGGAAGGTACAAATCCCAGCCAAAACTGACAACATAATCTCTAGTTGTATATCTTATACACCAGGACACAATGACCCGGATGGGTTTTGTGCAGTGGGCCCATGCACCACTTTCGACAAAATAAATAAATAAACACAAAAAATGATCCGTTATTCCAACACAACTTTACCGGATCGGAAGTGACTATCGGAGTCAAAAAACAACAACACACAATGAAAACAGCGTTTTGTTTATTCAACAAAGGAACTATGTAAAATATGTTGAAATCCCCCGACCATAAAAAGAGCTTTCTCGCCTGGATGAACTCCATAACATGATGGCATTTGTCAGAAACCATCGAGGTGAACACACACAGAACGGCCGATTGTTTGAGGTGACAACATATTAGGCATCAAAGCGGAAGTTTGTATTGACCCAACGCGGTCGTACAAAAATGTTGCACATACCGACTAACAATAAAATGCTCTCGTTCGATTGTCATAAAAAAAGTCGTTGAACGCTGGTGTATTTTGCGGTCAGGGATGTCAATGCACTATATGCGGACGTTATGGTAAACCGGAGTGGAAGATTACCAAACTCAAACACTTGTTCATACTGGGTTGATTTTTCATAACTGAGTAAAAATTTCGCTGAGCATTCATAAATCTCATGCAGCTGGGACAGGATGACCGACGTAGGCCCTTTTCGAAACTGCGGCTTGTGCTTTGGCTTAGGCTTGGGCTTGTTGGCCCAATTGCAACCAACGTCGCACCCGGCTAGTGTGCTCACGCTCCCCCATATACCTCATGCACATGACGTCATTTGGGTAGGGCGCCCTCGGCTAGAGGTCAAAAGAAGGTTACTCATTGGCCGATTCTATGCGCTGCGCGTATTGTACATACAGATGTGCGTTTTTCATTGTTACTTCATCTTTTTACCTCTAAGATGGCGGCGTGACGACGTCAATGCATAAGGTCCATGTTTGGAGTCTTGAAGAAAAGTGCACTCGTGATTAGCGTATGACTTAGCGTGTAAATGCCGCACCGCCTTATATTGTGCACTCCACTGCCACATTGACTCTCAGTCAAAATGGCGCAACCAAGATGGTGATGACGTCAGGTGGTGACGTCACCTGTGATGATGACGTCAGGTGAATTTGGTCAATAGGCTCCGCAAGTCACGTCAATAACGGGCCTTCAAACAGGCAGACAGAGCCCAAGCAGGAGACTACGAAGAAGCCCGTGGTTTCAAAAAGGCCAATAATGCCCTCCAATGTGTTACACAACTGTGTTCGGTTCCCCGACTTCCTGCTCACCAAAGCATTTGTTTCAACACAGAGTACCCGCAGATTCTATCTAGATCCGTATCGCTGAACGTAAAGGTTTGATGCAGAAAATTAATAAGTACCACAAAATTTACAGGTAGATTAAAGTTGTGTGAACGACAAGACAAAATAATGGTGTAGGCCTAATAACCGTTCTTATGCATTAATTTCACAATTATAAACAGCAACGAACAGACATTTCAACCTTAAAGGAACGTTACAGAATTGGTAAGAAAAAAACTTGTAAAATATATTTTGTTATCACAGATTTACATAAAACTTACACGGTCTAATGATGATGATAGTAGAAAACATCCCTTGAAATATTTCTGTCTGAAATGCCATATTTGATGAGAAATGAATAAACTAATTTTCCGATCGGAGTTTATCGCTCAGTGAGCGTTTTACTCATTTGTTGAATCTGTATGATTTCATGCAAATGTGTAATCGGTTTTTCACTATTTTCTCGTGACCCAGATGGCCGATCGATCTCAAACTTCTACAGGTTTGTCAGTTTATGTATCTGGTGGATTATATAAAGTGCCTACACTGCCAGCAACTGTTTTGTCAGCAAAAACCAATTCTGTAATCTTCCTTTAACCAAAAAAAACCTATTTTCATTAAGTGAGACCCAATCAAAAACGGACCACACACTCTCATCGGCAAACCTCATCAGCTTATTTACTTATTTATGTATTTATTTATTATTGTTTCTCCGAGTCTTGGGGTCCTTGCTATACATGATACATCTTGGGATTCATCTTCGTTTCCGGATGAAAGACCACACACGTCCAAGAATGAGGACGCCCTTTTCCCCCACTTGTTATCATAGTATCATCAATAAACGTCACGTTATCATTCCTCGACAGCGAGCCGTTGAATATTTGAGCTATCTTTGTGTATCTGTATCTCTGTGGGCACGACTTGACTTTCCAGCAAATCTCATCAAAAGACAACACATGTCTTGTACTTCTTGTACAACTCATAACTTTTACAGGACCCGGAAATAGTCTTCGGCGAAACCTAAACATAAGTCATGTTTGAAGGTTTGCATGGTGTGGAAAATAAGAATATAGTACTACAACTCGTAAACTTGCAGGTACATATTGTGTAAATCTCTTTTAGCAGGAGCGTTAGGTCTGAAAAGAGCCGATTGGGTCTCGACGTTTCGAACTATTACTCTGTCGTCTTCAGGAGAAATAAGAAATGTGTCTTTCTGTGCTCCACTTACGGGAGCAGGTTTGAAATTTAAAAAAAGCTTCAGTATATAATTGTAGTCAGTTTCAAAGTGCGTATAGTGGTAAACTTTGTGAGGTCACTGGTGAGGCGCTAAGGACTATGGCCAGTGGTCCATAGTGGGCATTATGTGCCATGTTGTATCATTACGCCAGAGTACCGCATGAGTGGTTAGGCTTTTCGCAAAGGCAACATGGAAGCAAGGTATTAGAAATCAAATTGATGAGAACACAAGGAGGCACCAAGGAAGCCCGTCCTCCCAAGACACCCCCTAACCCTCATTCTGCCCTGGTTCTTTCACGCACGTCTGCATTTACTTTCCAAGCATCAAGTCGATGCCGGTGGACGTTTTAATCAAAAAGGGCATTTCATCTTAACTCGATGGAACATTTTGGCGCGCTCAGTGACACAAACCAGAAAAGTCCTTTAAAAAAACGGTCACGAGCCCTACTTGTAACGTTTGTTTGAGAATTAGGTCAGCTATTATAATGGCCACTTCACTTTGAACGAGTAGCGTTTTGTTTCTTATTTTCCCTGAGGCAATCAGTGTATAACTCTGCCTGGAGTCTTGGTAGCAGACGCGGGTGCCAGACTACGGAGGAGTCGTGGCTATTAGTCAAAGACGCCGACGGGTGATAAATAAAAATGTGCGCTGTGAACTACCGAGTGAGGCCAACGCGGAAAATTAATTAGCAGCTACGCGCCATTATGTCGTTTGGCGGGAAACTGGAATTGAACCGCTGCCTGTCTTGGGTTCGCGCTGGCGCGAACGCTGAAATTGAACCGGCGAGACACCTTGGAATGCTCGCCACGCTCCCGGCCTGGCGGAGATTATGAGGGAAATGATATGCACAACTAATATTTTACAGTGGAATCCTAAACGGGCTGGTTAATCTCCCTAGTAGTACTCGGGTGAGAGAAGATTGGCGAACGATATTTCTCGGTGAGTGACTAA
Organism: Pycnopodia helianthoides; assembly: GCA_032158295.1. Classification (NCBI taxonomy): domain Eukaryota; kingdom Metazoa; phylum Echinodermata; class Asteroidea; order Forcipulatida; family Asteriidae; genus Pycnopodia; species Pycnopodia helianthoides. The sequence goes on from CM063260.1 coordinate 681,896, forward strand.
TTTGCAACTTTTTTTTGTCGTTGCCCGGGCCAGAACTTCTGATGAATGGCCCGAGACATTCCACCGTGGTGACATGTTTACACGCGGGTTCGAGGTCTACACGAAATGAGGCGACATGCCTCAACCCAAAAGTTCTTAACAGCCATTTGCGTTTGTTTTAATTTTGGTTTTTTTTACAAATAAACTTCGAATTATTTAGTTTCGGTCATTTATCTTTTTGGACGAATCGAAATCGGAGAATCTTGAATAAGCTTTTGCTTTGGAAATATAATGAATTGAGTTTGATTGCAATTAATTGAATGTACATGTATTTAGTTCTATCAATTAGACAATCTGTGGTACGAGATGTGTAGCAGACAGAGCTTTACCAATGAAGGTCATTTCTCAAATACTCACATAGGAGGTGAATCAAACCGAATGAACGCAATGGCTGTCTTAGAGGGGATGTCATATATCTAAGCAATCGACCCACGGATGAACCTCGTTTTCAGATTGATTGATTCTTAAGAGTCCACAAGAAGTCCACTTCCAAGATGTGCTTTAATTGACAAATCGGTGACCACCAGTCAATAATTGAGTGGTTTTGGCTCGCTGGGTTACAGCTGTCTCGTACAACAAAGTCCAAGACTATACAGAACACAGGGCCCTTTTTCATAAAGCTGCTTAAAGAGACAATATTTTGCTTAACAATTTTCTGCTAAGCAAAAATTAGCAGAATATCAGTCAAAGATGGTGCTTATGACATGGTAATCATTGGATGATAACCTTATTCTGTTAAGCATAATTTGGTTGTGCTTAGCTACGTTTTGTGCTTAAACAGCTCTACGATATTGGGCCCTGGACAACTTGCTTAAAACATGGGTAAGGTTAACAATTAATGATGGTCAACAGATTTACACAAGTCATGGTATACAGACGGTCATGGTGGAAAACTTCCCTTTAGATAGAGTTACATGAAATGCTATAGTTTTGTGGAAATGAAAAAAAACACAGTTTTGATCTCGCAAGTCCAAATATGATGTTTGAAAATAGTGATGTGGTTTTCCACTATTTTGTATGGAATCCGACTAGTTTCAACTTTCACATGTTCGATATTTCATGTATGTTGGGTCGCACACAGTGTAGACTCTGGTCTCTGACATTAACCAATATTTTTCGCGTGCATAATTCCCACAAAATAGTTCCACTATCTTTCCCACTAAAACTGAAAGTGCGGTTGACATTCATTATCGGGCAACGGATGGTACGGGTCATTGGCCGGAGACGTACAACGAACAACTTCGGTGCCGTTGACTGCCTTCAGACTGCCCACCATAAACACGGGCCGTGCGGCCTGTTTAATTGTTAAAGTCGTTGCGCAATGAACCAGAGTAAAAAGCACGTTACGAAAGCAAGACCATTAAAGAAGTCAGTTGTCGCCTGACTGTCAACACTCTCTGCATAACAACAGCCGAGATGAGTTTTCCGTGCCGTAACCATGACAACGTCGGCTCTCTTCCGGGATGTGAGCATTTTTTTAGACAATGGGTGTGTTAGCTGGAAAATTGTATGAAGAGTGGTGGATGACACAGAGTTCTTGTTTGAGCCGTGAGCAGGGAGAAAAACACGGCCAGTAGGCCAGGGAAGGGGTGATAGTGTGGCGCCGTAGATGGTGACACTAGGGCTGGGCCGAGGAACGTTCCTTTCTGTCTCTACGTTCTACTCCAGCCATGCATAGCTTCCGGATGACACGCATGATCAGCTAATAGACGGTACTACGAAGACAGATCATACCAAAACCACTCAAGCAGTTACCAACTCGACCTACGATGACCCACCATGTATTGGCGCCATGTCCAACGCCGTTCTTCAGTAATAACGCCTAATCCCCACGGTAAAGCGAGCCGGAACTGGCCACCCTCAAGGCTGCTGGTTCGAATTCCCGAATTGACAACAGGTAGTGTCGTCTTCAATTCATGTTACTAAACAAAACTTGATTCATCCCTTCCTCAAGGTTTTCATAAATTCAGGTTGTGGTTCCGAGGTTGAGTTCCTTCCATGGCTCTGACCTCTGTGGACCCCGGTTCGAATCCCGCTCCGGACCGGAGCCTCACACGTGGATTGGGTTTTCAGTCCCTAACCTGTTTACTTGCGTTTTCCAAAGTTGATGTTTTTCCTCCCAATCTAAAACTGAGATTTCCTTGCCATATTCCCTTCACTGGTATCTACAGGTTACAGTGCAATGAACTATTGAACGTTCTCTCTTCCATGACAGGAAAGATATGGACAATCTAATCTAATACATTCTAGTCGTCTACATCAAAACCAACTTCTGAAAAAAAACATACACAAGACGTTTGTCACTCACAACCGTTGTTTGATTTATGTCTTCGTTGTTCTTTTGTGACAACCCTACAATATTAATGAATTTTGATGAAAATCGGGTGGGAAAATGTGCGTAGTTGGAAAACAGCCAAGAAACCTGTAGTGAAGACCTCGACATCCTCGAGTGAGTTGCGGCGGTTTGATCAGAACCGGTTGAGAACCGGTGATGTGGCAACTCGACGTTTCGGTCAGCGCGCTCCGTTCAACTTCCAGGGGAAAGCAGTTGAAATAATGATGAAAGTTTGTTGTGAAGGTCTACATAAGACGAACTAAACGTCAGGGGCAGAGCTGGCCTTGAGACACCATAGGCCCCCAGGATGAGGCCCAAATCATCCCTGATGTTCGCACTTGCCTGGTTACCCTGACCGACTGTGACAGCCTCATAAAAGGCGGGAAAGATGCCTTACATTACTAGAATTACACTTTGGCGTCATGTTTTATGTACTTTTCTATTATTCGGCGTTCCAACGCCATAAAGTGCCTAAGTACATGACAATAGGTTCCTAATACTTGTTCAGGGCGGTTAACGTCATCGAATTACTCTTCACTTTAATACTTTTTTTTTATTGCCTCCAAACATACAAAAAGGGGTTCTAATACTTGGAAGAAGTACGCCACAAAAGTTGGGTTTACAACTCGGGAAAAAGAAAGCTTGAGTCCCTGAACGAGTGCGCCGGCACGCAGTCTCAGGTCCCCCGACTCCTGGGTGAGCTCCCTGGGCCCGATTATGCGGTTTAGTTAGCGCACATACCCCGGGGGCATTGCTACTATTAATCACGGGAGCAAACAATGCAGCGCACAATAGCGAGGACTGGCAACAAGTCAACACGGAGACAATGTGGGCGGGTCCTACATGGGTGAACTTAGGTCCTGAGTGGGACATTGGAGGATTCCTTTTCGGAGGCGAAGGGTCCACGGTCAGCAAAGAGTTGTGGTTTCTCAAAACTTTCAAAATGAAGAAAGAGGACATTTCCTTAATAGAGCCAAGGTGCATGCGACGGGAGTTGTAAATGTCCCAGAAAGTTGATTATGTGAGCAATCTTGGTGACGTTTTCAAGAATCGGTAGGCCTATATCTTTGAACCTGTATGAAATCTCGTGATTGGCAAGTGGAGTTCCATCTCCATTTAGCCTATTTTACTTCCCGTCTGCAGCTCTCATTTTCGTTCGTATTTATGTACATGTGACCCTGTTCTCTCCATTGCTCTTTGTGCTGAGCAAAGTTAGTGTTCAATCTGTGTTGATATCCATTTCCCCCCCACCCCTTGTCATTGTTGGGTATCACCATGCCTTGAAAAACTGTGGCTTTACTTGCCCTCAACCAGAGGTTTTAGCAGCCCAGGTTTTAAACATGTATTGTCATCTTTCTGATGTAGTCATGGCAACGACCATCACAACCAAATGAAGATGCATTCACAAACTGACAAAATAAGTGAACACATTTTGACAAATTTATTTTTCACATCTAAATAAGATACAACATTTGCATTATAAACAAGTAGGTTGCACAGTGTTTTTAGTACTAAGTAGCACACAGGGCAAGTTGAGAAGTGGTGTTTACTAGCCCGTAGTTTGGTAGGCTGGGCTAACCGGGGCTGTAGTGTAGTCAGGGTAAGCCATGAGCACGCACTGATCATCGGAAACCTTCTCCGGAGAATCAGTCATTGGTTTGTTCTTAAGACAAAGCATCTCTGTAGATAAGGCGTATGCATGCGGAAAACCTACTTTACAGTACATGAGGACGATTGCATAAAATGAAGACAAAATGTTGACCGTGGTGGGTGTTTACCCTAAACAAGTATGCTGGGTATAGGTCTAACGCCTATTGTTGGAACAAACATAATTCTTACAGGAGCATCTGGCTGTTCAGACACGAGAAGAATGCAACTACTTCTACATTAAATTGCATGCTAGGTCGTTGAGCCTTTAGTTGATGGCAGTGCTCCCCGTAGATCGGGACAAAAACACGGCATGCCGTCCCCTTGTGTCGGTCTGGTGGCCGCTCATTAGGGGAACAGACCCCATAATAGGCGAGCCAACCTCCCATGTTGCTTTGCAAGGGGAAATGACTTAAACTTCTGATACTTAAAGGGAATGTCTAGGCACAGCAAAATAAAATAATGGAAATAGCTTCTCCATAAAAAGACATTTCCGGGACAATTTGTTTTTAATTCACAACGTGGCTCTACGTATACGATGCAAACGGACAGTATACACTAGTGTGCGATGACTGCAAGGTGTATTGATGACAATCGAGGCAACTTTGAGGTGGATTGATGTGTAATTCTTCCTTGTCAATTAAAATCTTGAACCCCTTTTTCCTTCTCCCCCCTTTCTTGGAAATCAAGAAGGGATGTGACCACAACCCCCAGGTGCATGTCCCTGCATTACTTTAAGCTATCAGACCAACACTACAAACAACAGGCTTGAATTGTTGAATACTGGGCTCTACAACCTACGGAGCTCGGGAAGCGCCATTTAATTTGTTGAGATCCTGAGATAATTTATCTCGGGATGATGACAATCTTGAAAGTTGAATGTTTGTCTTGGCATGACAACAGCCTGAAGGTAGGATGTTGTCTTCCTAACATAATTTATCTTGGGTTCTCGACAATTTCAGTTTTCATACCATTAATGAACTATCTCAGGATGTCGACATCTTATGCAATCATGGAGTATGAAGCCTGCAAGCCATTTAGGTACTTCAAATACAGTAGCCCAGAAGTTTCTCAAGTTTGCCGGGTCACAATTTTAAAAACAATTGTCACGTCGATGGTTACAAACCTTAGATAGATTAACTAACACAATTGTTTGAGCTATCTTTTGTGGACACGCGGTTTTGCAGTTCTCACGGTTACATTCTGTTTAGAAAAAAACTGTTAAAGATCTTTCTTTCTTTTGTCGAAATCTGGTTCAATGCGAATCCAATTATGCTGTTTGGAGCCGTTTCCATCGAGAGGTGATCCGCATTCTCGCACCAACTCTTTTTTTCTTTTCTTTTACCACTTTTTTGATAAAATACAAAATATGTCGAGACCACTGCCATTTTGTCTAGCACCCCGAGGGCACGGCGAAGGTTTTTTTTACTTATTTGTTTATAAAAAGAACGCTGCATACTTGATCCGTGCTACGAGCACCAGCTTATTTTGACCACGTCACCTCTCATCCGATTCCTCAGCGCGATAAGCGACCATGTTTTGCTTCTGGTGATGAGCGCGAAGAAAAGAACGCGACCATCAAACCGAATGTCAGAAAATTAGCGGTGACGGGCGGGGGAAAAAATCAATAAACAGGAGAGGTTGCCCGCCCATTGACGACGACTCGTGGTGCTTGGGGGACTACCGTCTCGTGCCAAACTTGTTGCCATCAAAGCATAGATCTTTCACTCTGATCAACTTGCTAAAACAATCAAGGGATTCTTCTCTTCAACCGTAATTAATCTTTATTTCTGAGAAATCTGCCATAATACAGACACGGAGCCAGAGGCAATTCACGCCACATAAAAGTTGAACACTATTGTTACGCTAATTTTATGTTTACTCTCTTCTAGGCCTATGTCTCTCGTTATCCAACTTAAATGCTTAGCATTTTTATTTTGTTTTGAAACTATGTTACCCCACTCTCGTTCAATTATCAAGAAAGTTCGCAAGCGAAGTTTCCATGTTTGTTTGTTTGATTGTTGTTGTTGTGTTTTTTAGTTTTTGTTTTTTTTTTGGGGGGGGGGGTAGAACTCACTGTACTTCGAGACACTTCTGTGTTGGATTTTGTGGTTCGCGGCACTTCTCTGATTCCAAACCGTCCCTCATTATGTAGGCTTGTTACTCAACCGGGATGGTGGTCTTAATCTTCGACAACAATCATGGGGGAAAATCGCGTAGCGGTGCCCATGTACGCAGCTTTTCAGAGGGGGGGGGGGCAGTTCAGCACCGCGGGCATGCCGGCATAATTGAGTTGTTGACGGTGGAGTTCTTTTGAATCACCTGATTCAACTATCACAGGGGGATCCGACTGATGCGGGGAAAGGTCCAGGGACAGACAGAGGGGCGGGTGGTGAACCAACCAAGGGCTCCATGTCACAAGGATGTGCCGTTTAGCCAGAGAATGCCCACTTTGTTTTTTAAGGGGGGAACTACCATTGATGGGCACGATCCGATCAAGGTAATGTACCCCGTGGGGTACATCCCTCATGTTCCCCTGAGCCATGTGCATGCGTGTTTGTAGCACATGGTCACGTGATTGGTTTTCGACCAATAGAATTCAAAATCTATCACACGTATCATACATACATATCATGTAGGCCCGTCATATACTGCGTTTAATTCTGTAATTTAATATCAGAAACCTGATTACTCCAGTTCGTAATTCCCCGAATAAATATTTGTTTTTTCATTACACGAAGTCAGTGGTCGAACGAGGAGACACACTCGCATGCAGCGCCTCGTGTAAAAACCGTTCACTATAAATCAAACAGGAGCAGACCACTAAACATTCACAGTTCAAGTTGCATGTCGTTGTTTACTTAGCATAATTTTGAGAAAGGCCAAGGATATTAAGCTACTAAGCATAATTTTGAGAAGGCCAAGGAATTTAAGTCGACAAGTGTAGGTAACAATTTAATAAACAGTTCAGCAACTTATTCGTCACCGCTCAGCATTTTTTGTGCCAGGCAATAAACGGCCCAAGCCCAACGAGGAGACATTTCCAATAGCCGTACTATACATTTTTTTTCTAAATACCCAAAAGGTGCTAACACAGTAATTTGATCAACGAGCACACAGTGCAAATAAAACAGTGTAACATCCTCATTGAGGGGAAGTACGTGCAAAGAACCCACCGTACCATGATCGCAAAATTCACAGATGTGTTATACTTTCGAGAGCTACACCCAAAGTACATCCTCAAGACTGTAAGTTGTGTTTACAGAGAAACTCTGGTTTGTCTCTCGTTTCAATCTGGAACCACAACAACAGCAGACAAGGGGTGATGCCGTGCGGAGACAAGACGAGGGCCCGGGGGCTCCCGTGCCACAAAGGAGAGAAAAACACAGGTGTGCAGAGAGAGGTCCATGGACTATAGAGGGACCACACTGTATTCACCAATGGTCCTATTCAGTCCCTTGTTGGTTAAGTACACCACAATTCAGGCTCTTAAAGCCGCCCTAACGAACCCCAAAGTCTTTCTCAGGTGAAACTGTGTCCGAGCCTTATTAACTGAAGTCTCAAGTCCCACAGGTGTACGGCGAAGCCTAGCTGTACCAACAGGACAACGCATTTTTTTTCATAAGAGTTCTGCTATAATTAATCAACAGGAGCTTTGTGGACGTCACCGAGGGATCACACTGAACTAGCCCTTGTGGTCAGCACCGCTATCCATCAAAGTAGCAGATCATGACATAGATAGAGTTAACGAATACAAACACCTGGGTCAAACCGTAAAGAAGACGAAGTAATGAGAGGGACACAAGCAGGTTGGGGCTGTTTTTTGGGACGGCAGACTATACCGATGGCATGGAGAAGGCAAAATACACAACCAGTGTGTGCTACCAACTGTGACATTATGCTGCAGAAACACGGACAACAACAAAATACCTAGAAAAACAAACTACAAACAGCACAAAGGGCAATGGGGGGAAGAATGTTACACTTTCCCTCATAGAGGTTCTCTTTACTATGGATAACTGCCTTGCCTTAACAACAACCAATCATCAGGTCCAGTGGCGTAGCATAGAGGGGCGAGAACCCCCCCCCCCAGAACCTTACCCTCTTGCCCCCCAAATGAGATCGAACAATGCACAAATGAATGAATCTATACATTAAATAGCCCTCCCAATTATGTATTTTCCCCGATTGCCAACCCTTCCCCCCCCCCCAAAAAAAACAAAAAAACAAAAACAGAGAGAAGTTTGATGGCGCCCCTGATCAGGCCTGTACCCATGTAGTTATATTCAGCTCATCCTCAAAACGTCACTGACTATATTGAAAAACAATTCAAAGTTGGCCACACGGTCAGTCACTTTTTGACGCCCAAGGCCCCGAAAGATTCTCGTCCAAAAAAAACCACCCACAATGTCATCAATCATTAAGATACAATAATAGTAGTATTATAGACTTGAGTTCGGTATACAGTTATTCTTTGTTTTTTCAACAGCATAATAGATTTATTAAAGTTATCGATCTATGTCAATCCGATTTAGATAAACCATTAATTATTTCCAATCCTACTGATAAGCTTGGCCATTCCCCCTGGAAACCGCACTAGGGCCAATTATGTAAACGTTTCACAAAGTAACACAGAGAGGGCCTTTGGTTTCGGAACGATACTCCACCGTCGAAAGTTTCCCAGAAGCAAAAAAAAGTAAAGCCTATTATAACGAGGTCAAAATGGTTTCCCTGTCATTGTCATATCATTTTAAAAAACCTTCCTTAACTTTTTCAAGAAACATCAATGGAGTTATTATATGATTTGTTTTCTCAACAATTTTCCCTATCGTCTCTCGTAAGGTTTCACATGATGGGTTCATTGTCTTTTTTTCTTCTCCTTTTTTTTGCTCCTCGTCCTAGAAGAGAAAACATGACAACGAACAATTTTACGAAAGCGAACGCGTAATCAGTCATACATTACCACGTGATATGCATGTGACAAGATTACCGCTAGTTTCTTAGCAACCTCGTGAATATGGGCAAGAACTTACTTACGCTCTAAAAAACTCAGGTGTCAGAGTTGACCCACATAAAGATAAATGGATCAACCTGACGTAGAGAACAAGTTACAATCCCGAGTTTTAAAAAACATTTCCCGGTTCAGCTGGGCGCAATGGGTCAGGCGAGGCGACTCTCCGTAGTATGAGCATCGAGTCGTGTATGAATCGTTTCTCAGATTCAAATATTTTGGGGTAAACAAACTATCCAAACCATAATAATTTCTCAAAATGGTTTATACTTCAAAAGAGCGAGCCTTATTTTACTAATCAACAAATGCAATGCCAAGCATGCACCAAAGTTTATATGGTCATTGTTGGAGTCTTTACCAATCTACGATCTTATACCTTTAAAGGCCCTGTACACTATTGGTAAGATCGAAAAACACAATGTTCAGAGATTCACACATAACTTACATGATTTAAAGTAAGTAATGGTAGAAAGGGTTCCTTAAATTTTGTCTGCCTAAAATGCTATTGTTTCTGAGAAACGAGTAAAACAATAGTAATTATCGCGCGCGATAATTTGAAAAAAACAGAAAACACATAAGATCTCTTTTCACTATTTTCTCGTGTACACTATTGGTAAGATCGAAAAACACAATGTTCAGAGATTCACACATAACTTACATGATTTAAAGTAAGTAATGGTAGAAAGGGTTCCTTAAATTTTGTCTGCCTAAAATGCTATTGTTTCTGAGAAACGAGTAAAACAATAGTAATTATCGCGCGCGATAATTTGAAAAAAACAGAAAACACATAAGATCTCTTTTCACTATTTTCTCGTGACCTCGATGACCAATTGAGCTCAAACTTTCACAGGTTAGTTTGTTCATGCATATGTTTAATCACACAAAATGTGGACACTGATTTTGAGCTATTACCAAAAGTGTACAATACCTTTAAATGATCCCGAACGGGAGCTTGTCGGGGAAAACTATGGTCAGTTTTTTTTTTTAATGATTATAAGATACGAGTTCCAACACCATTTCGTCATTGAGTATACACGCTGGAATTTTGACCAAGATGGCTGTCGTGGAGGTCTATAGATATAGGGCAGATGACTGATAACTTCCCCCGCCACCGAAATACCCCTCGTTTTCAACACTGCCAACCAGATATCGACCGTTACTAAATGTGTTAAGTATTAAGCCAGATTAGCACACCCAAATGGTGTCAATGCGTGAATGTGCACACACCGGCACTTCGGCGTAACAGCCAAACTGATAGCGCCATGATTGTATACTGCTTTATATGCACTGCTATCTCTTTGCGAGTTTTTTTTTGTTTTCCCCCCTGTGCTCTGTAGCCGCTAAAATCGGCCAGCGTAATCTCCAAAGTACAACGCCCGAGAACAAACCACCAATTCTTAATCTGTTCCTCGTAGTAGATTATAGGCGAAGGTACTGGTCCCTGTAAACACGACGAGTAAAATGCTATTTGGGGGACTTGGGGGATGGGAGGGGGACAATGGTTAAGGGACATGTCTACAAGTGTTTTGCGCCAAACAAGCTTTCACGCAACCGCCAATTGCATGTAAGCATAGAGTAAGGACAACGCTTTTAAGACTGAATTTTAAAATAAATCCAACGGATCAAACCTAAAAACGTTCTGTCCACGGCACGGGGTGTGATTGTGAACCAAAAAGAGGGGGGAAAAACCCTAAATAATGGGCTGGGGCCTTCTGTTGGTCGATAGTGACACCACTGAGCCCCACAGGCTGTTACATTTTGAAGGTTTTTTTCAGACATCTTTATCGCCACAGCTGTTAAACTATAGGTTTTGTAACAATTGTAATTTTTCCCCTGAATGGTCAGTTTCCGTCCTCAGTTAATCAAAATGCATTGTTAAAGGCGTTTTATAAACTATGAACAAAACCACCTAAAACTCAAAAATAAAAATGCTAAAATATTACTCGGCTCTCTTATATAAGCTTCCATATTTTCACAAATTTGCATTTTGTTATTCTCTCAGTTTTTTTTACCCCGGGGTTCATCCCAGGAATTTCCGGGGTTAAATTCTTGGGAATTGGGCCCGGGTAGTGTGAATCTGAAGAAGTGTCAACGGCAGTTGTTTTTATTTTTTTTGGGGGGGGGGGTATATTTCCCATGATTTGACAGAGATTTGTAGAGGCGACAGCAGCCCCCGCACGCAACCCCAAAGAACATTATTGGCCATGGTCATGCTATTATTAATACCACACTCCATTATTAAATTACCGCGCTTCACTCCACTGGGTCGGACGCCAGGGAAATAACCTTTGATAGCTATACTGTAACTTTATTTTTCTTAATTTCTTGTGTTTCTTCTGGGGAGAATATATGGCTTTATTTATTCATTTTTTTTCTCTAAAGTTGGATAAACTTTGTAAAGCAAGGAGTTTTGGGGAATTTTCAAGGAGTTTTTGTAGGGTCTAATATAATTTGTTTTATAAAATAGCCCTCTGATGTTTGGAAACAGAGAGCGTGTAACGTCTGTTTCAGTTTGCCGTAAACGATGTACCAACAAAAAAGGGAATGATTAATTAATAAGAATAATAACTAGACATTGTTTTTTTTCGCTGTCGGTGCACATAAGTTCGTGGTAGGAGTTGACTAATATAACTTTCTCTTTTTCAATTAACCCCGTTACGGTATATTTTTTTTTAATGCTGATACTGTACCACAGAAAGTTGCCAGAAGACACCCTTTTAGTTCTCGAAATTATGTTTTAAAAATGCAGTGGGAACTAAATTTGCGACACTTGAACGTGCGAGTATAATCACTCAGGCATTGGATGATTTCAAGACAAACTGGTTTGCCATTGCAGTTTAAAGCAAAATGTTGGCCTGAATGCCAGATTATTGAATTTATCATGAATTAGACTCTGAACTTCATCAAGTTATCGGAAGCTGAACGCCTGAAGGGAACAGTAATTTCGTTCACGTTTTTATTTCCTGTCGTCGGTTAGTGACTTTTCTGTATCTGTTTGATTCTTGTGTAATGACAAATAAATAACTAGATAATAACAATTAAAAACAGTACTTGTGCTCAGGGACATAAAGGCTTCCCTGCAAAGCTATCAACATGTTTCAACAATTAATTTCAGAGTCACCTAAACTTTAACTTGCTAAATAATCACCCAACTCATAACTTCCCAGGCCAAGGGGTGTGATCGTAACGGTCTTCTTCCAAACCAACTTGGATGTGTTTTCTAAATCACTTATCAGTCTGCGACTGAAACTGACCATGGAGGGTTGGGGAAGGGGGCTAATTCCTTCCTCCACGACCTGCCAAACATCATCTTGGCCCAATTTTCATCTCGGAATTCTGCGTTTAGTTTCCTGACAGAATCACTTTACTCTACCGTGACACAAAAATGGGACCTGGTCGTCACCTGTTCTTGGAGCTTGGCCAACATTGCACTGCTTCACATACTGTTCCTATTCATAACACGTTCACTATCCGAGCCACTGAAATTGTTTGAAAATAGATTTAAGTGCTTACAAATGACGTAAGACCCTTAAGCTCTATCGTGATTTGTGTTGGCTTCCCCGCAGCCTAGCCAAAGCCTATTCACACATTGTGGGCATATCACCTTTGGTCAACATCACCTTTCATATGCATGGATTACCAATAGGGATAAAACATTTCCCGACAAAGGGGGATTGTACTTACCACTGTTGAGGTATAGCTGGCGGAATCTTCCTCAGCATCTTCTTCCGGAAACCCGTTGAGTTGTATGTATTCCGAGCCGTGGTTTAAGGACCCACCTAAGGCAGCCGGCACTTCGCCGGCCTGGGGCGGCTGGGGTGGCAAGGCCGGTGAAGCGCAGGTAGAGAGAGTCCAAACCGGCAGCATGATCAACGACCGCGCTGCCAAGATCACTAAAACCCGCACCGTTCCCAGCATTATACTCGAGTCTTGTCTCTGAGTGCCCGTACGATTCAAACACGCCGCGAGGTGACCCATTCCAAGGGCATCCGATCAAATCAAGCCCCTCGAACAAGTGGGAACTGTACAAAAAGCTCACGTGTAGTCAAACTTGGCTGAATCCAGCACGAGTAGTATCGCCTGGCCGCTTGGCCTTTGAGTGTCAACCCCAATCACTCCGATTAGAGTTTGAGGATCTTGTTTGTCGCCAACACCGAAATGGATATACCCCACCGCCAAACTACGGGGTAACACCGCTGTAACCGATCACACTAGACTAAATCAATTGATAAAACCCTTCACTCCGTCCACAACACCAACTTTCCAGAGAGAAAACTAAAAATGTAGACTCCGAGAAAAAAAATGCAGATCGACGCATCCGTTTCGCTGAAACAAAACTCCCGCACAGAGAACTCAATTTATCACAGAGAGCACCTCATCACTGCGAAGACCTTCCAGAAGAGTAGACCAAGTTTGAAATACAGCCTTTCAACACCGTTTTCTTTTATTTTGCCTTCTTTTAACCTTTTCTTTTTCTTGTTTTCCTTCTTTAATCACACCATTTGGCGGTCAACCAATCCCGAGTGACTTTGAACGTTCGCCGGTGAGAACAATTTCTCTGCTCTGACCAATAATCTTTGAGGAGCAAATAAATATGATTCTTGTGAGTGGCGTGTGAAGGGGTTGGCGCGATCGGCTAGATGCTGAAGTGGTGGTTCACGCGACCGGCTCTCTGGCTCTGCTCACCCATCCAATGAACTCCCAGCATTAAAGACACGCTAAAAGTTTATCAGACTATTCCATGCTGATCACGTTACCACAAGTTTCTCACAGCTAACCCAACATCAAGGGTACAGCAGACGTTTGGCCAAAACTTATTAACTCCAAAAACTGCCGCCTTCAGGAAATGACAACTCCACTGGGTTTATACCTCAAGAAAGCTGGGCCGTAGACATCCCTGGCAATCTCAACTGGTGCCTCACGGAGACGATATGACAATGGATGACTGAATGGCAAGCTGTCAGCTATTCTTGTGTATCGTGTACATCACCGCACTCAGAGACGGTATGGTACAACACGCCAAGATCACTGATGCGTTATTGGTGATCGTGAGCAACCAACTAAACCACGGAACCTCTTTTTCCCCTACTCATGCATGTAGGATTATGAGCTGAACGGCGCAGTGGTGCTAGTCTCCGTCTCAAGCACGGAGCTGTCAAAGAGACTAACTAAGTCGGTCCGTGGTAGGCGCTCCAGCCACCTACCGTCCATCGGCGGTACGTATTGTAATCAAACGTGGTTGCAATTGCAACATGGAGGAAGGACATAGGGCTGATGGTTCAATAAAAACTGAAACACTCCTGTGAATGTTTAAACAATACATCTTGCATGCAGTTCGAGACCGGTTTATTCACGTAAATAAACGGTGTCCCAAGTACAAATCCACATACAGATGCACATCCACAAATCCACATACAGATGCACATCCACAGATCCACATACAGATGCACATCCACAAATCCACATAAAAGATGCACATCCACAAATCCACATACAGTAAGAGGTTCTTCTGACAAAAAAGTACATTTTGAAGTCTGCTTTGTGTTTCTTTGTTTTGCTGTTTATTTTATGTTTGTTATTTATTCTGGTTGTGAAGCCAAGGATTCTCAGATAAGCTAAAGCCAAGAACCCCACAGTCAAGGAAGAAAGTTTCAGATCTATAATTATTCCAGAATTATTCCAGTGGAAACCCACGCAATCAGGAATGGACTGAAAAACAACAATCCAGATAGTGCCTCGGCGGGATTCGAACCGGGGTCCTAGAGGTAGAAGGCGAGGACAGAAACCACTAGGCCTACGCCAATCTCTTACAACAGAGATTGTATGTAGTGCCCTCAAAAAAGGAAAGGGAAACTTTATAACAAAAATTAATTAACAAGCACGACAATGACCCCACTGTTGAAAAAACATGGCCCTGCCTCGCCCTCCCCCCAGACACTGAAAAGCAATGACCCCCCGTGCCCCGCCCATGGAAAACCTGGCTACGTAGCTGCGCACAGGACCGACAAAACACACTTTGAGATATGTTTATCTTTTGTTTGTTTGTTGTGGTGTTTGTTTGGGGTTTTGGGTGTTTGTTTGTTTAACTACCTTTCATCTTTTGAGCCGTGTCATTACTTTCCTCTGTTTAAGACATGTTTAGGGAACGACCAATTAACAGGAAATAAAACAAACATAAATCAAAAGCTCCGCAGCTCTAGAAAATGTCACTTATAATAATAGTCGAATCCTTCAGAAAATAATTCTTGGAAATCATATCAATAGAGGGCGCTAATCCAACTTGACCATTGATCTACATTATACTGAAACGCGACGGAAAATTTTGAAATCGCGACGGAAATTTTGAAAACGCGACGGAAAATTTTGAAAACGCGACGGAAAATTTTGAAAACGCGACGGAAATTGAAACGCGACGGAATTTGGTTTTTCCAAAGGAGTGGCACATATGGAACACCATTAGGGACCTCTCACACGGGAACGGGACTTGAATCAAGTCTAGGTACTGCTCGACACACACACACCGGCCTTGGGGACGACGTTGGGAATTTCCACTTCCTGTTTCTTACCGAGAATGTTTCACTTTCAGTGCCCGAATTTTAGAAGGAAACGCTGGTTGTAGTCCTACTCTCTGATCTGTACTGTAGTTTTGTTTAAATTGTACATGACGTCGTCGTGATCGTGAAGGGAATTTCTCGTTAAGGTAATTATTTTGTTTTTGCTTTTAAGAAAACGATCCTTTTGACATAAGAATCGTACATGGAATTTACATATTTCTGCGAAGCATGTCACACCATGACAATTGTGTCATTGAGACTGAGTGAGAAGTTTCCTGGGTCGCTAGTTATAGTACGACTAAAGAAGTCAACATTTTAAAAAGGGATTACAGCGCCCCAGTTACTGGGTCTAGCCCTGGAGTAGTAGGACGTCAGTATCCGTAGGCCCCCCTACTCCTCCGTCGTGTTGTTTGGGCTAGTCGTACCACCCAAGTCTGGCCAACTTGTTTTTTTAACTAAAATAATTAACCCCATTCTTTTCAATACGGAAGTCGTTTTGTAAACCAAGCCAACTAATTATACGAAGAGCAGTCCTTTGACGACACTGATGACTGCGCAATCAAATGTCATGTGTACAGTTCCAAGAGGGATTAGTTATGATTGTTGCTTCAGTTGTCCTGATGTAAATTTTCACCGGTGAATTGATGCTAGTAGTAGTACCTAATTGTTCATTTCAATCCTAATTGTTAATTTCAATCCTAATTGTTAGTTTAAATGCTTTCGTTTTTACTACAACAAAAAATCACCTTTATAAACTGCTTTCAGTTTGTATTTTAAACATTAGTATTAAATCAGAAGTATAAACGTTCACAGATTTGCACATAACCAGATAACTTTGGTAAAAAGATGGTCATGGCGAAAAACTTCCCTTGGAATATTTTTTGCTTGAAATGCTATAGTTTGTAAGGAATTAGTCAAGCAGCCGGTTTTGATCACGTAGCTACAGTCCAAACCTGATGTTTAAAAACAGTGAAAATATATTACGGGGTTTTGCACTATTAGTATTAGGCAAAATATTATTTTTAAAACTTGTTTAGCGTACTGTCTTTTTGAAAAAAGGAAGAGGAAGGGTTTATTAACTTTTTTCTCTCTAAATGGCCGCCTGACACATTTTTCAAGACAACCGGCTGGGCTATTTTCAAAATGATTGCCAGCTTTTTCTGTTTTTTTTTCGGTGTGCTAAAGTCTAAAAATACAATCTTGTGTATTTAAATATTTGTTTTTTTCGTCAAAGATTGTAAAATTTATGACAAAAAAATAATAAAAAAGGAGGCCTCTAAAAAGGAAGCGGGCGGGAACGCTAAACATTTTTTGTTTTTATTTGGTCTAAGGGGGTTTTGCACTGTTAGTCCTGTGACACCCTGATGACTGATTAAACTTTCAAGGGAAGCTTTCCCATGATATCCATCTTTCATGTAAGCTATGTGCAAAACTGTGAATATTTATATTTTCACTCTGACAAAAATATACTAAAATACATTTTAAAAAACAATGTCACTGTTCTCTTCTGCAGGTAGTTCCTGGTATTTTTAATACTTCCACCCCTAAAGAACAATGGAAGAATCTGCCAGCCTTAGAACAGGTGCTACTTCCATCGCCTTCCAACATCTTACACGTGGGCAATTTGGAGAGTTCAGTAAGATTGGAGCTGGTGGATTCGGCATTGTGTATAAAGCTAAACATCAAACCTTGGGAGATGTTGCAGTGAAACAATGCTGGTATTATGTCATTGATAAAGGGACTAACTTTCAATTTTCAATTCAAGTCAGTAATTATTTCATACCACTCTTCTCAAAATATAACATATATACAGAATAATACATATTTAAAGCGAAATAATAAGAACTGAAGATCAGGGAAAGAATTAATCTATGTATACCCAATAGAGAGAGTATGAGGCTGTCATAATAAGCCGGGGCTTGTAGAAGACAGCCTTGGACAGATAAATACAAAAACGTGGAGACAAGACAAACAGGTGACGGAAAACAAAAACAAACAAGAAACAGGCTAGGATGCAATAAGAGAAATACACCAGACTAGCAGGGCTATGAAATAAATTGCCAATGATAGGAGCTGAACTGACTATAGAAGAGGTCTATGCCACATAAATGTGAGAGGAGAAGTCTTCTGTATAAAATACTTGGAACATTCCTCCTCTTCTTTTTTTTTCCTCTTCTAGTTTCCCAAACTTTGTCAATGATTCCAGATAAATCTTTTGGTATGAATGGTTGTCATCTATCTTGCCAAAATTGGCCTTGACCCTAATCGTCAGCAACCACCTAAAATCCCAATGCATATCCCAATAATATGCGCCACCTCACCACCAAGGTTTTAGCCAGGATTTGGTAAAAGGGTGTCCAAATTTGCTGGAAAATTAAAAACTGGGTGTCCAAATTGTTCACTTAAATACATTACATGTAAATGACGGATAAATCAGGGTGTCCATATTTATAACAGGGTGTCCAAAAGACACCCAGACACCCCTCTGGCTAACACTATGCTCACCACCTTTCAAGGTGTTGTATTATGGTTGCTTCATCTCATAAAATCATTCTTAAAAAGCTCCACTAACTTTGAAAATTTGGCGCCAGAAGTGTCATTTATGACAGACATGATGCATTTTAAATGTACACTTTTATTATTACTATTTATTGTTGTGTAAAAATTTACTGACTGAAACAATTTTAGAGATTTGCGCATGAAACTGATCAAACCTTCACGCTCATTTTTCTGGAAACACAGTTTTGTATATTAATTGCTTTACATTGTTTACCAGTCAAAAATTTCTTACACATTTCTTGCGGTTCAATATGAGTGGCAAGGTTAATTCATGCCTACTTTAAGATGTTTTTCTGTACTTTTGGTTCTTTAAAAGGATGTACACCCAAACAGAAGTGGATGGAATGGCCAAGCCTGGTCTGAATAGCTGCATTGTTCAATTATATGGCAAGATCCTTTCAACAAGAACAGATGAGTACTCCTATATTGTCATGGAGTACATGCAATACGGGTCGCTGAAAGAATTCTCCAGAAAACTGAAGCCATTTCCAGACTCTTTAAAGATCAAGATGATTTCTGAAGTAATCAACGGCATGTACTTTCTACATGAAAAGGATATAACTCATAGAGACCTGAAACTGGAAAACATATTCGTCGGGAAAGAATTCTCTGTTAAGGTAAGTAAATGAGATGCAAAACGGAAAACAGGGGGGTGGAGGGGGTGGGGGGTGGAGGGGGTGGGGGGGGGGGTGGGGGGGTGGAGGGGGTATAGAGACAAAAAGTATGTGGCAATCAAAGGTAGGGGTCATCGTTTGGTAATGATATTGTTATTGATTGACTAAGGCCCCCCCAAAAAAGGGTTCTGTTTCCGGTTCCCCGACCGACCCTAGTTTTTACGCCGCGACCCTAAACTTTTTATTCAGCTTTAAAAATAAACGGGGGGGAAAAACAAACAAAAAACACAGAAAAACGAAAAAAAAACAGTGAAAAAAAAATTAATAAATAAATTACCTGGAAAAAAATGTCTGATTTTTACCAATTTAACATGTTTTAGGCAACATTGAAATAAAAACCAGAACATATCAAGAAAAACTTACAGATATCTCCGTGATTTGAGCCTGCGATGTCCAACGACTCGAGAACGAGCGAAAAATACCCACAATTCAATGTGCGTCGCGCACGTGTGTACACGGTGCTGTGTGAAGCGCATTCCAAGGATTTGCGCAACTTGTAGATTGCGCACATTTTTGCCCGATCGGCCGCTTTTACTGCCAATCTAAAGAGCCCAAACTTAAGATTGCGCACATTTTGCAAGGTCGGGCAGATTAACCGCCAAATCTGCAGAGCACAAACTATAGTTTGCGTTCAATTTTGCCTAATTCGCTGTGCAAATCTATTGATTGCGCTAAACACATGAACGATCGTGGACGTATCGTCAATCGTATCAGAATATTAAAAAACGCAAATTAAAAAAACTTTCCGACCTACCGACCCTATTTTTAAATGAAATGCAATCGGAAACAGAACCTTTTTTTGGGGGGGGGGCCTAATTGATATTAAAAATTAAAACAGTTCAGAAGGACCCTGATACTGTCTAAAATATACATCACTTTTTTGTTATAGGATTGCGAATCTTTTACCTCATTTTTATCCGTCTTGTAGATAGGTGATCTTGGATTAGCAACATGGAAGTCTGTCGAAAATCCCGAACAACCAAATGCTGCAGCTGGAACTATGATATATATGGCTCCTGAGAGTTTCACAAATATTAATGAGCCAGCTCAAAAATTGTCGGATGTCTACAGGTATGGTTTGGCTCTTTTGTTAAAAGAAAACCTTCCAAGGCACCCATTAGGTGATATTAGCATGGCATGCTCGTTCCTTTGTTTGAAGATGACCTACCACAGCGTACAACAAATACTTTGTTATTGTTTGCTGATGATATGAAAGTTTATGGACAGGCGTACCAGGAATCTGACTGCATTTCTTTGTGGCATGTCGTGGCCAAGCGGTTAAGAGCACCGGACTCAAGCTCTGGTGTTTCTGATCAGCAGAGAATGGGTTCGAGTCCTGGCCGTGGTACTTGTGTCCTTGAGCAAGATACTTTGCCATAATTGCTTTGTCCTTCAGATGGGACATTAAGCCGTAGGTCCCGTGTACTAGGATTGGTGGTGCACGTAAAAGAACCCAGGACTTCTATCGTGGAAGAGTAGGGGGTTAACCCCGGTGTTTCTGGTTCACATAGCAAGCACCCTTGTTTACAGATTTCCTCAGGCTTGTGAGCTACACTGGTTAAGTTCACTTAAGAGTCATCCTTGGTTTCATTACCAGAAATATATAATGATAAAAAGAGGATGTATGTAAGATCTACAACTGGTGCTCAACCTGGGGGAGTCAAATCTCAACTTTTCTAAATGTTCATTTAGTGTTTGGACAAAGTGTTTGTCTGAATAAGAAACCCTGCTTTTTTAATTACTCTGTGAATAATAATATTCTTAAACAGTGTAGGCGTTCAAAAGGACCTTGGTTTTTTTCATTGGGTGTAAACTTAATTTGTGTAGATCACTCACTTTAATACTCAGGAAGGCTACTCAACTGTTCTCAGATCAACCTATTATTTGCTTGCAATGCGACGGAACCATCAACATCAAGCAGAAAATAGAGGTTCAGATTCATCTTAAGATGAGTTATCAGTATTACCATAGTGATTTGTATTGTGACATCACTCTTTGCTTAGCAACTGCGATGGATTTGCAGTTACGATCAGTCTGAACTCTTTGTGAAATCAAGCCCAGGTCATTTTGGGGGGCAAGGGGTTGGGCCTGCATGGGTACACCTTTTAACAGTAATTGTGCCATTGCAGGGAAATCTGTACTAACCATATTGAATTTTGCAATATTGATAAACACCACTCATGCCGGTCTTTATGTGTTTTTCTGATGGATTTAGTTTTGGAATAACTCTATGGGAACTGTCCACTGGTGAAGTTCCTTATAAAAGTAAGTACTTGATATTAAAGAACTATTACATCGTTGGTTTTTAAGAAGAGAAACTTCATTTCCATCCGCCAGTTTTTAAAGATAGGGTCAACGTTTGGCAAAATTATCAGGAAAGATACAATGAAAGTCGTATGTGAAAGTTTTAGCTGAATACAGTTTCTACTTACTGAGAAAACAACAAAGAGCAATCTACCCCCAAACAAAATTTCTTTCTTTCTTTCAAATCAAAAATACAAAAACAAAAATTAATGGGCATCAGGTTCAGTGGTTTCTTTCCCTTCCTTTCCCCTCTGTGGACCCCGGTTCGAATCCCACCTCAGACCGGAGCCTTGCATGTGGATTGGGTTTTCAGTCTCTACCTGTTTGCGTGGGTTTTCCCTATTTGGGGTTTTTATCTCACATCTGGAGCTGAAGATTTCTTCTTATTTTCCTATTAATCCTGTTATTGGCGCTAATTGTGGATGTCTAATAAAAACAAATAGTATAATTAATGTAAAATGCTTTCTTATCATATTTAAGATGCACGCAATACGCAGCACATACAGCTATCGGTCATGACAGGCCAGAGACCAGATATGACTTGCTTCCCAGATGTGCCACATATTGTAAAAGACATGATGGAAAGAGCCTGGAAACAGACACCAAACGAGCGTCCGACATTCAAAGGTAGGTTTAAAGGGCTAGACTCGGTTGGTGCCCAAGTGACAACTGAGTAATAGTAATGTCGTACTGACCCAAGTCATCATAACAAGATCTTGGTTGCACCATTTTGGGAGTCAATGTTCCCACTTGTTATACAGTGTAGTGAGCATTTTAGGCAGAAGTGTCTTGTTAATCTTGTTGGTGAAGGGTTGGGATCAATGTTACAACCTCTTTCCCACCGTAGGCCAGCCACTGTCTTTTCCACAGATATTTTCATGGTAACAGTGCCACCAGTGTGTCTAACCTGGTTCCTCCTATCAGGGTGTTTGAGCGTGAAACCAGGCTTTCTGCTTCTTCTCACCCATACACTCTTGTTTTGCTAAAAATGTAGAACGAAGAGCCATTTCATTGGCTTTATTCGATGTACTGGATCTCTTTGGAACTCCTTGCCCGGTGCATGTTTCCCTCCATCCTACAATCTAGACTGTTTTAAGAAGAATATCAATTCCTACCTTCAGCTCCCCTGAGTTATTTTTATCTTAAAGGTTTCTTCTTGTAGCCCCTCACCAAAAGTGGCTTTTAGCCTTGTTTTGGGCAAACTTGCCTAAAAGTTTTGCAGCGTTTACATGCATACCATTGACTCCCAAAAACGTGGCAGACATTGTCTCATATAACATTTGCCTTTGATTGTGAAAGTGTTTGTTAAAGGAACATTACAGATTTGGTAAGAAAAAAAACTTGTAAAATATACTTTTTCATCACAGATGTACATAAAACTTACACGGTCTAATGATGATGATAGTAGAAAACATGCCTTGAAATATTTCTGTCTGAAATGCCATATTTGATGAGAAATGAATAAACTAATTTTCCGATTGGAGTTTATCGCTCAGTGAGCGTTTCATTCATTGTTGAATCTATATGATTTCATGCAAATGTGTAATCGGTTTTTCACTATTTTCTCGTGACCCAGATGGCCGATCAATCTCAAACTTCTACAGGTTTGTCAGTTTATGTATATGGTGGATTACATAAAGTGCTTACACTGCCAGCAACTGTTTTGTTAGCAAAAACCAATTCTGTAATGTCCCTTTAAAGCTTTGGATTGTTCAAACAACAAAATATGATGAAAAATGTATAATTTTGACTTAACGTGGACACCAGTCAGTAATACGTCCAGGTTTTTAATTTTTTCAACATTTTTTAACAACCAATTACATAATTGTGCAAACTCACTTTGTTTGAAGCCCCACAAGGACAGCACATGTTAAACAAATAACGGAGCCATGGTTTCAAAAACAGCATGTGTCTATTGTAAGAAAGCTTTTATAAATAAATTTCACAGCAAGTGTCCCAACCTTGTGAACTAATCCTTTTCCCTCTAGGGAAATTAGAAAGTACATTAATGTCATAAATCTGTGCCATTTTAAGAGTACAATCTTTCTTTTTCTGCACAGAATTAAAGGAGGAGATTGAGAAAGAGTATGATGCCAATTACAAAAAGGATTATAAGAATGACCTTCTCAAAGTCTACAAGCAGCCATTCTTGGCTCAGAGGGAGGTAAGTATCCCAGTTGTATTCGTTTTTTAAACAGATACAGAATTTGTTCTAAATGTACTAAAACGGATTTTCTCAGGGCCCTCCAGTTTTCCTCCCTCCAGAAAAACCAGACACCTTCGATTTCTGGCTGTGCTCTGGTGTCATATATGGGTAGATGTGGCTGGATGCCTTAGGCACTCTTGCATGCCTGCTGCTTGAACACGTTGTAGTCGCGCCCTTCACAATTCAGCTATTATTATTATTATTATTGTAAAGAGTCCACATTTGCATATAAGATCAAATGCCCCTGTTAGAAAAAAGAAAGAAACCTTGCTATATTTTTTAAAGTCCCTTTTTCTTGAGAGAGAGAGAGAGAGAGAGAGGGGGGGGGGCACTTCTAGCGAAGCTTCCGTTTGCCTTTTTCTTAAAGAAACCCCATTTCAGTGCTGATCTTTTTTTGTAAGATAATCTGACGTGAGTGTAAAAACAAATACATTGTCTTCGTGTAAATGGAAATTTTTTTTTTTCAATGTTGAAACTATCACATTAAAGCTTATAAAACGTAAAGTAATTACTCTGGTAAATTTTAATCTAAAAATTTCAGATTTCAAATTGAGGAAGCACGGACATCAATGGGAGGGTGTGATACTGTAGTTTTGATGCTAAACATTCTTATGTTATTGTTAGTGACTCACTGCATACATGGAGCAACAATTTCACCGACAGAGGGCGTTCTCTATAAACAATGAACTAGCCACTTTTATGAGAGGGTCGTGGAATAATTCGGGCTTTCATAACATCGTTCGATGGTTTAGATTGGGGGGAATCCCAATAGTCGAGTGATAAGGAACAACAACGTCTTGCACCAAGACTAGTGATACTGGCAACAAATGAGGGAGGTTTGGTCGCTGAAAGTAGCAAGGTGGGTCACTTCTCGTTTGAATGGGCAGGGAAAGCACTGCATTGATGGCAATGGGTAGAGATTCTTCACACAGTAATAACAAAAAGCATTTTAAGCCAATCAGCGAAATAATCTGTTAATTGCTTTCTCTTATTATCTTAGGAGGAGGAGAAATGTGATGCTCCATGGGGTATGGATATCACAGACTCATCTTCAGGACTTATGGGTCCAGAAGGCAATGTTTCCATGGATGAGAGACCTACGACTCTGCGCTCAATTGATCAACTTGGAAATGGAAGCAAACCTGAAAAGAGACCTGTGCCAGTGTCAGATACAGGGAAGGGCGAGTTACCAGCAGTTCAAGAGGCCATGGCCAACTTGACCTTAGACGGTATGAAGAAAAGTTGATGTGTGAAGTGTTTTACTGTTTCTGCCCATTTGTTGTGAGCTTAGTTGAGTGATTGATGAGACTCGACAAATTGGCAGATGGAATTCCAAGCAGAAAACCTGAGTGTATTCATAGTTCAGTAATAAAACACAAAGGAAACTGACTGGGTAAATTTTTAAAAATAATTCTGGGTTGAACAATGAAACATTGACTAGAGCAGGATTTGAACAATGACCTTCGGATTAATGTGCCGACTCGCTACCAACTGAGCTATCTAGCCTTATGTTGGCGGTCTCCCTATTTTGTCAATGTCTTTGTTCGGGGTGCCAGTCAGAAGCCATACAACTGTTAACTGCTGTGTAGTCAGCGATCACACCAAAGTTCACGATACAACCTGGGAAGCTGTATTCATAGTTCTCAGACTTGCGCAAGTGCGTGTGCTCAGAACTACTCAAAGTAAAGGGAGTGTATCTGCTGCCCCCAACGTCACTCTCAGAATTTTTAATTGACTTCTAAACAAGAGTCCATTTGTTTTTTCTCACACGCCAACCTGGTAGGAAAAGCTGTGCAACCCGAGTCTGACGCCATCAAGGAAAGCTGTAATCCTTCTGAAAGCGGTTCCGCCCATCAGCCAACAACTGAAGAATTTAAACCAAGTGAGTTTGTCCCAAGAAGGACCAAGTATGTTCACCAGTCTGAGTTTTAGAAATTAGAAACCAATGTACTAGAGATCAGAAGCCACAACCTCGAAAGCCAGCGGCCAAATTTCAGAAAGTAGTAGCAACAATCAGAAAAATGGAAGCGAAAATCTGGGAATTTGCAAACCCAAATCTTGCAAGTTAAGACAAAGTCGGAATTTAGAAATCAAATTCTGGTCATTTGACGCCAAACTTCCTAACACGGAGGCCAAATTAAAGAAATTAGGAGCCACGTTTTGGAAAGTAGATGCCAAGCTGGAGAATGGAAGTCAAAGTCTGTCAAACATAAACGTGTCTCTTTATTGTTCAGAAAATCTTGGTTGCCTCTGACTGAGAATTGATCTTATAACTACTGTAGGAAACAAAGGAGCCAAATTCAGTAGATTAGAAGCCTTAGGAGCCACATTCTGTAGATCAGGAGCCAATTTCAGGAGGTTGGAAGCTGGATTCCAGGAAATGAGAAGCAAAATTTAGGAAATTAGAAGCCCAAATTTTGGAAATCTAAAGCCAAATATAAATAAACAGTCCCATTTTTATATAGAAATCATGGCCCTGAACTAAAATCAAATTACAGAAAAGCTGTCATTTTTTTTGCAGAGCCTCCAACAGTTTTACTTAAATGTGTTATTTGTGAAAAACCTGTTCCATCTGTTTTTGTGGCCTGATGTAGCCGAGCGGTCAACAGCACAAGACTCGAGCTCTAGTTTTTCTTGTCAGCAGAGTATGGGTTTGAGTCGCAGTCGTGTCCTTGAGCAAGACATACTTTGCCATAACTGCTTCGTCCTTCGGATTGTACATTAACTAGGAGTGGTAGCGCACGTAAAAGAACCCAGAACTCTTATCCTGGAAGAGTAGGGGTTAACCCTGGTGTTTCTGGTTCACATAGCAAGCACCCTTGTGTACAGGTTTCCTCAGGCTTGCGAGCTACAGTGATAAAGTTCACTTATGAGGCATCTTTGGGGTTTTTTACCAGAAATATATAGTAGTGATAATAATAATAATAATAATAATAATAATAATAATAATAATAATAACAACAAGTTGATTCAATTTGTTTTCTTTTTTCTCACTCGAAGGGATTCCCTTTCAAGAATCACAGCATACAAATCCAGAAACACCAAAATATCCTTCATTCGAGAGTCAACAACATTATAGGCAGTATCAGGTAAGATATAAAATTTTAGCAAATATCTTAAAATGCAAAAATTTACTAAAACGAATGAATTTTCTAAAACTTGAGCCTGTAACAAGAACCTAATTATTCTGAACAAAGTTAAAGAACTAGTGACAGACACAGTTCAAAAACACATTACATTTCCAGCAAAATACTTCAACCTGTACAGTAAATAGCAGATCACCGCATGTTTAATAGGCCCTACTTGTACTTAGTGAAGCTAGATACTTTTGCAAACAGGTTGTGTTGCAAAACGCTCAAAAGTGGGGTGGCCATTTAGTTACCACCCCTTGCTGGTATGAATTTGTATCCTGCGTTATGTGTTCTGATAAAGTGGAGCGGCCATGGCCACCCGGCCGCCCTGTTGCGGCACGCCATGGCCACCCCGCCGCCCCTGTCACGGCACGCCATGGCCACCCGACCGCCCCTGTTGCGACACGCCATGGCCACCCCGCCGCCCCTGTTGCGACATGCCATGGCCACCCCGCCGCCCCTGTCGCGGCACGCCTGGTTGCAGACATCACGACATCACACAAGATCTCATAAATATGCAAAGTAACGTTAGCTTAATTAAACTACCTGCTTGACGTTTTACTTGTGTGTGTGCAGCCTGGACCTTACCCTCAGAGGAATGATCCCTTCTTCATGCAACAGGACCAATGGAATCGAGGTGAGCACAAAACTCAAAAAAATTCCCACTATCCCAAATATACCCTGGAAGGTAAGGTCATAGATTGGTTTTTGTCAACATAATGCTGATTTATAGGCAAAATTGTAAAGAAAGATAAAATAAAAGTCACCTGTGAAAGTTTCAGCTGAATACACAGTGTCTACTTGCTGAGAAAACAGCGAAAAACCATCACTAGATTTTTAACATGAGCGTCGAATCCATCCACGTTTAATTAGCGAGGTGACAGCGGGTACCAACCGCATCTCTGGCCGCAGCGTTCATGAATGGACATGAACCCTCAGAAATCTGAGGAACTGTTTCTCAGATTCAAATGGCTGGATTTGAACCCACAACCTTGTGATTGCATGTCCTACAGTTTAATTACTTAACCACAGTGAGTGCGATGAGCACTGCATACTCGGTGCTTTCCAAGTTATTATTATTATTATTTATTCGGCATAAAAACACATACAAAATACAAACATAATCAAAACAAAACAAAAGCCAGGGACATATGCCTGGAATTAAAAAAGTTTACCAAAAAACTGTAGCCTGAAGGCCTTCAATTCCAATATCCCTGGTCATATATTAAAAGCTGAATCTAGCAGACAAGAAAAACACCCTGCTACCTTCTCGAACAGCGCCCTCAACTAAAACATGCCACTATAGCTAGAACAGGGACACAACTCAGAACAAGCTTCAGGCTCTTGATCAGTACCACTCCAATGCAACAACAAAAAATCTCTTGTGGGATTCGAACCCCAATCCATGCAATCTAAAGCAGATATCTTAACAGCTACACCACTGAACAGACCCAGTGACAATAGACCTGTTCAAATCTGTTCTTTGTCCCCGATGAAATCATTACATCTACTGAAATTGGAACCTCACTCAAAGTTTTGTTCACAACTTCCCTGAAGGAAGTGTTTCTCATTCTGGGAATTCTGTTCGGGAAAACTAACAGAATTTCTGTCAGAACCATATAATGTTTGAAGGAAAATGACAGAATAGAAAAAGGGTATATTAAACTAATGAATGTGTTACTTAAAGACACTGGACACCTTTTGTAATTGTCAAAGACCAGTCTTCTCACTTGGTGTATCTCAACATATGCACAAAGTAACAAACCTCTGAAAATTTGAACTCAATTGGTCGTTGAAGTTGCGAGATAATAATGGAAGAAAAAACACCCTTGTCCATGTTGTCACACGAAGTTGTGTGCTTTCAGATGCTTAATTTTGATTTCGAGACCTCACGCGTGAGGTCTCATAATCAATTCAAATATTTTACTGAGAAATTACTTCTTTCTCAAAAACTACGTTACTTCAGAGGGAGCCGTTTCTCACAATGTTTTATACTATCAACAACTCTCCATTGCTCGTTACCAAGTAAGTTTTTATGCTAACAATTATTTTGAGTAATTACCAATAGTGTCCAGTGCCTTTAACTATCTCCTAACAATCGCAACCAAGTCAGTGCAGATTTGTGTTTGGTTTTCGTCCAAAATTAAATCAATGTAAACGAAACTGAGGCTGGAAGGCAAAGAAAAAGGCCGTGTCCATATTGGTGGCTACGGCTGTGGCTGGAGCACCACGTCAACATGCATTGAAACATGGGTTACCCTTAGCAACACCCTTATCAACAGCCACAGCCGCCAATTTGGACATGGCATTATACAGCGTTGGCATATTTGGAACTGCTTTTTCTACTTGTTGTCGCATTCAGTGTACAAGAGAGAGAAAGTGGCAGCATGAAAAATACAAGTTCTTTACTACCTCCGATTTCCACCCTTTTTCTCTAGCCCTTTCTTTTGAATACTTACATCAAACAAACTCTCTTTCAGGATATAACATCAACATCTCGGGTGACAGTCATACAGTTATCGTAGGGAGCACAGTTACGATGACCCAGCCACAGAAGGGGGAAAAACAGGCAGGAAGACAAGACAACTCATCTTCTTCCAAGGGTGATGGTCATACAGTTGGCTTTGAAAGAAGCACAGATACAGTGCACACGCCGAAGGAAAAGAAAATGGGCACAAGACAAGAGGGCAGCACTGAGTCTTTCGACTCGGAGTCTGACGTCTTGGACCCAGAAGTGCAGGAGATCATGAGTGAGCAGAAACACATTTATTTCCACTTGCTTTATAGCCAGGATCTTATTTTCAGAATTTTTTGTTGTTGCTGGAAATATTGCTTGAGGAATTTGTTTGCTAAGCAGAATTCTAATGAAGACCAAGTCACATAAACAGTACATTGTATATTAAGTAAGATCTTTCTGTGACTAACAGCTTTCTTGGCTCAATTTCAGTACAGCTGGATAAAAATCGACTTTATATCAGTACAGGAAAATCTCAGCTATCAGCTGATGCCATGTAATTTCAAGATGGGTGACCAAGTTTTGATAAACAAGATCAAAAGTTGTGTATTATTTTTCCTGTTGTAGATTCCAGTGAGATTTTAAGAGAGCAACACATCGGCAACTTGTCTAGCTACATCGGTCGTAGATGGAAAAAACTTGGACTGAAGCTGGGGATGATGAGTGTCCAGATGGAAAATATTGAGTCTGATTATCGTGGGGACCAGCAGGAGATGGCTTTCCAAGTGATGTTGGCATGGAAGAGGAAGAAAGGAAGAGCAACAAAGGGGGAACTAGCAAGAGCTCTTGTGGGTGTTGATATGTCGGAAGTAGCTCTGAAGTTAAAATAAATCACACCCTTATATCTCAGATTTGACTCAGTTTGTCTAAATTGACTCGGTTTGACTGAACTGACTTATTTTGCCCGAATTTGCTCAGTTTGTCTAAATTGGCTCATTTTGTCTTAATTGGCCCGGTTTGACTGAGTTGACTCAGTTTGACTGAGTTGACTCAGTTTGACTGAATTGACTCACTTTTAATCATTCCGTCTTCAACAAAGAGTGTCTCACGAATTCAACGAAGTTGCTTGGACAAACTTTGGCTAAAGACACAAAAATATCGTTTAAATATGGATCTTTTATTATCAATTATGTATGATAACAAACTGCTTCATCAAATAATTTGCACCTGTCAAGATTAATTTGTTTTTTTAAAGGTATTGTACACTTTTGGTAACAGCTCAAAATCAATGTCCACATTTTGTGTGATTCAACATATGCATGAACAAACAAACCTTTGAAAGTTTGAGCTCAATTGGTCATCGAGGTCACAAGAAAATTGTAAAAAGAGTCCTTATGTTTTTTTCTGTTTTTTCAAACATCAAGTTTTTATCACACGTGATAAAAACTGTTTTACTCATTTATCAGAAACGATAGCATTTTAGGCAGAAATATTTTAAGGAACACATTCTACCATTACTTACTTTAAATCATGTAAGTTATGTGTGAATCTGTGAACATTGTGTTTTTCGATCTTACCAATAATGTACAGGGCCTTTAAAATGACATTTACCTCTGCAGTAGGGGGGGTCAATTGTCTGGCGATCAGTGGGTGCAGTCGAGGGCCCAATTTGTTAACTGTGTCACCGACCTAAAGGCTTGCGGACAGCTGGTTTGAAACTGCCATGGTTAATTTTTATGTTATTAACCTCTTCAGGCATTCTCTTGAAGACAGTCAGAGCAGAGAGATTGATAACTCTGTTCTTGATGCTTACCGTCCAGAGGCAATTAATAAAATCATTATTGTTATTGTGGGGAGTAGACATATTTTACAGAGTGCTGAAATTGTAGATATTTAGAAAATGTACTTATTATTTTATATGTACTATTTTTAAAGTTCACCTAAGACTAATATTTGTACTAAGTTACATAGAGTTTTTATTGCTATACCATATGGGGGTTAGCTGTTTAAATATCTCACAAAATTCTTCCACATAAATTTCATACTGTCATCATAAACCTTGTTTTTTGTGGAGGTACTAAAACCCTTCAACTTAATTAAGAGAATTGTGTTTTGTTAAATTAACAACTTCCAAAATGGGAAGTACGAAGAAAAGCAATAATTTGTTCCACATTAGTATTATGTATTTTTACTAATGTAATACAAGAACTGTATGTAATGCAGTAATTGGTTTTTGATACTAAATGAGTTAACAATATACATAACACAGCTTCATGTTTGTTTGGGGTTTGTTTCTTTTGTTTTGTTTTTGATTTGTATTATTGAAATATTTTAGCGTAATGGTCGAACAAAGAGTCTGTGACTTAAATTTCGCGAAAGGTTCAACAACAGTATTTTAAGTAACTTGATGAGCTAGCTGCTTATGGGGACTGCAAATGACACTGTGCACCGTGCGCTCCCCGATCATAGTCTGACTGTTGAATATTCAATTGTAAGATAGTGTACGTCATCGAATATGCAAATATATAATAAGTGCGCTGACATAAGATATGCAGCAAAGTAGTTCCAATCATTGGCTGTGTAACGATAAAATGAGCGTGGAATCTCACCCAGCTGAAATCTCTATGACCAACGCGCTTTCTCGGCAAACACAAAAAACAGTGAGCGGCATTGGCTTGTAGTTGCTGTGGGCTTGTCCCGATTTACCCGTGCCTATTTGTGGAGAGGAGTCGCAGTTTAATACAAGGGAGTCGCACCGGAAACTGCCCTCGCCATGGATGATGTCGGTTGTTGTGGACAGATTCGAGAAAATATCACCCGCACTAAGGTGGTGGGCACGGACCTGAAGTCGACTCCACTCCAGAGATGCCTGTCTTCTGTGGATCTAGCCTTTATTGGCATAGGGTGTATGTTGGGGTCCGGCGTGTATGTCCTGACCGGTGAGGTGGCCGGTGAAATGGCCGGTCCGGCCGGCACTCTCTCCTTCCTCCTGTCCGGTTTGGTAGCGCTCTTGGCCGCTATCTGCTACTTGGAGTGTGCTACACAGCTCCCGGAGACCGGTGCGTCGTACTTGTACACCTACGTTACCCTGGGGGAGCTGATGGCCTTCATGATCGGTTGGAACGCCGTGGTTGTCCGCGTGGCTGCCGTGGCGCTGGTCGCCCGGGGATGGAGCGCGTACTTTGACGATGCGATCGGTGACCATGTTCGAAACATCACCATCGAGTTCGTGCTGGACGGTCAAGAGTGGACGGCACCGGTTTTCGCCAACTACCCAGACATTGTAGCCGGACTGATTGCTTTATTTGCCAGCGTCCTCGTCGCCGTCGGAACTGAGGTGTCGGCCAAGGCCAACATTTTCTTTGTCTTCATCAACATCGTTACCATCACCCTCGTCTTTGTGTTTGCAATGATCCACGCGGATTTCTCCCTCCTGACGAAACACGGTTTCTTCCCTACGGGATTTGGGGGTGTGATGACCGGTGCCGCAGCTTGCTTCACGGGGTACTGTGGGTTCGAGGCCATAGCGTTTAGTGCCGAGGAGGCAAAAGATCCCAGCAGGGGGCTACCCATTGGAATCATCAGTGCGTTCACGGCGTCCATCTTGTGCTACGTTGTAGGCGTCTTCTCGATCACCGTCCTCGCTGACTACCGAGACATCAATCCTGGCTCGCCGTTCGTGACGGCATTCGAGGACATTGGTCTGAACTGGATGAAATACCTTGTGGCGGTAGGAGCTCTCGGTAGCATGACCGGTGGTGTGATCAACTGTGCCTATTGTCTAGCCAGAAGCATCTACGTCATGGCCAGAGACGGCCTGCTTCCAGCGTTCCTCTCCAAGACCAACGAGAGGACACAGACGCCCGTTGTGGCAACCCTCTTCGGAGCTGTCCTCGCCGTCATCATCAGCATCTTCGTCGAATTCGTTGTCCTTATTCAGTTCCTGTCGCTGGTGGCGTTTATTGAGTTCGTCATTGTCGCCATGGCGTCGGTCATCCTTCGATACCGTCCGCCCGTCAGGGTTGGGTACTCCCCTATCGATGGCGATGGGATTAGTAGCGATGCCGACTACACAAACGAAGAGGCCAACGGTGAGGCCGACACAGAGATGTCCGGGGAATTCCCGCATCATGTCGTCAAGAAGAAATCCCGCCACCACCAGGGCAGCCGTACCGGCAATCACAACGAGAAGACGGCCCTCCTGCCCGATTCGCCCGCTGCGGCGAGGCACACCCCGTCAACAACGAGCTCCTTCTCCACGTCTAGCTCGAGCTCTCGAAGATGGATCGACCGACATCCCTCACAGACCATCATCCTATCGCTGACCCTTCACATCTTATTCGAGTCCATAGCAGTATCCCTAATGACCTACAAGATGGCTGAACTCAAAGACATGGATGGAGCTGTGGTCTTTGGCGTTGCCTTCAGTGTGGGGCTTTCCTTAATCGCATGCTGGCCGTTGTTTGCATTGCCTCAATATAAGGAAGGTCTTCCGTTCAAGGTAAGCAAAAAATGAGGTGCATGACGTCATTTTGGCAGCATCCTCTACAATATGACAATTTCTGCAAACGTTCCCTCAAGTTATTCAACCAAAACAAAACCTACAACCGATTTATATGTATATTATAAAACATTGATTGGCTAAAATTTTCCCTCCTTTTTCTGGATACCATCCCATTGTTCTTTGCCTCTCTTTTTTGCTATATGTTTTTCGTTTGTGCTTGTTTATGCCTCTGACGAAGGTCCGGTTTGGATCGAAAGCTAAGGCCATCTACCCTACAAATTTTATATTATAAAACATTTGTATAAAAAACGCATTATAAAACATCTATAAACCATCCTAGGTCCAATTTAAATATAAAGATCTGAGAAATGCGTATAAATGCTTTCAATTTGGGTGTTGCAGAGGAAAACAATCCTCCAATAAAAAAAGTGATGAATGATTAAAAACTAAAAATGAGTTATAGCCGGAATACCCCACGTCAGTCAGCAGCCACAGTTAAAACAAAAATCATGGTGCATATTGTAATTTTTGTATTGTCTGTGACATTAAGTTTTGATTTTGTTTTATGTTTTGCGGTTTGAAACAGCATCATCTGTCCAAATTTGTTCCTACAACAAAGTGTAATTTATTCAACATCAGTCAACTTCAAATTAATGTTCTAGGTTTAAAGGTAGAGTCATGGATTGGTTTGTGTCACCGTCATGCTGTTTCATATGCAAACTTTAAAGAAAGATACAATAAAAGTCACATGTGAAAGCTGAAGCTGAATACAGTGTCTACTTGTTGGGAAAACAGCAAAACACTATCACGGTATATTCACAAGAACGTCGAATCCATCCACATTCAGAAAACGGACACCAACCCTCAGAAACCTGAGGAACGATTCATGCATGAATTTACATAGGCCTATGCTTAAAGGAACATTACAGAATAATTGGTAAGAAAATAACTTGTAAAGTATACCTTTTGATCACAGATTTACATAAAACTTACACGGTCTAATGATGATGATAGTAGAAAACATCCCTTGAAATATTTCTGTCTGAAATGCCATATTTGATGAGAAATGAATAAACTAATTTTCTGATTGGAGTTTATCGCTCATCAGTGAGCGTTTTATTCATTTGTTGAATCTATATGATTTCATGCAAATATGTAATCGGTTTTTCACTATTTTCTCGTGACCCAGATGGCCGATCGATCTCAAACTTCTACAGATTGGTCAGTTTATGTATATGGTGGATTACATAAAGTGCTTACTGCCAGCAACTGTTTTGTTAGCAAAAACCAATTTTGTAATGTTCCTTTAATGCGCTATTGGTTCAGATACCCTTTGTAAAGGTCAATTCATGTCATTGACCCCAGGTGCCCTTCATGCCATTTCTGCCGCTCTTCAGTCTGCTGTGTGACGTAGTTCTAATGGTTCGATTTGACGCGTTGGCCTGGTTTGAATTCTTGGCTTGGACCGTTATTGGTGAGTAGGTCTATACATGAACTATAACCTCATTACTAATAATATTATGCATAATCTGGGTCCAATTTCATAGAGCTGCTTTAGCACAAAAGTGGCAACAACAAAAACTATGCTTACCAGTGTATGGTTACCATCCAAAATACCATTCCACTTGTATCACTGGTGACTGGTACCCTGCTCATTTCCGCTTAGCAGAAAATTGTTAAGCATTATTTGTTTCTTAAGCAGCTCTATGGAATTGGACATGGACTCAATTTTTGTACATGCCTGCCTATAGTGTGTAGCACAGGAGCGTATTGCATAGCAAAAACGGGTTACCAGCCAATAATGCCAAGTCCCAATCTTATCGATACATTGTTGCCGGTTTTCAGCTTTGCGCAGGCGTGCAATTTTCCAGCCAATCAGCCGATTTCCTTTTTCAAAGTGCTATACGGAATACTGGCTGAGACCCTGTTCAAAGTATCGTGCGCTGGTAAATATTTCTTGGTTTCCCTGCGGTGACCCAGTCTCCCTGAGTCAACTCCCCCCCCCCCCCCACTTTCTTTTGATCTTTATTTCTTTTCAATTGCGAAGTTTGGTAACTTAGTCCCGCTTGATCTTGTTTCAAACCTGGGCTCTACAGATTCAAATTTTGCGCAGTTTTTGGTATCCATATTGTCAGTATTGTAAAGCAGCGCAAAGTTGTAAGCAGTAGGCCTGCTAACAATTGTTCCGTTGGCAAACTATAGATAGATTGCAATACGCGTCATTGACCGCCATCTTTGATGTAAAACAATGGAAAAGTGCACGCGTGTACGCGCTACGCATAACTCTCAGCCAATGATAGCTCTTCACGCGTGCACAATTCATCAAAGATGGCGGCCGATGACGTCTATTGACCAATACACACAGAGAAATGTACGTTTGTTTGAGAACTCTGCCTGCTCTGCACAGTTCTACCGTGATCGAACAAGCTGCGTGGCGTGTAGTGACCACGTTTCAGACCACTTTTGCTTCGTCCTTCGGATGGGACGTAAAATCAGTTGATCCGTGTGTTGTATTACTATTACCGCACGTAAAAGACTCCCACATATCGGTAAAGAGAAGGGATTCACCCCAGTGTGTCTGGAATCCAATGTTCTTGTACCTCATGTAGATGCTGAACAGGCTTTGCTGAGATTCAACATAGAAATAGAAATACTGTTGTATGGTATCTTTGATGCAAAAACTTGGTATCCACGATTGAGCTTTGTCTTTACGCGATGATATGAATAATTGAAGATAGCCTGGATCTATCGCATCGTTATCTTCCGATGTAGATCAATGGGAACCAACAGCTGGCTTGGCCGCGTGGATTTCTCTACTTCTAAATTTAGACTGCTGGGTAAAATTGGTACTGTTAAATACAAACTAAGATTATCAAAAATAAGACATTGTGCCAACATGAAAAACATTATACCAACCAATCTGTCATTCGCTTTGAATTTGCAACCTTTAATGTTTCAAAACGGGTTTTTTTTAACAAGCAACTGAGCTTTAAGTTTGTTTCAATTTTATCACAAATGATGTCCTCATTGTTTGCCGTGCCGTGGTCGAGCGACTGTCAAGCGCACCGGGCTCAAGGTCTGGTGTTACTGATCAGTAGAGTGTGGGTTCGAGTCTTAAGCAAGACACTAATTGACCATTATTGCTTCGTCCTTCGGATGGGACGTCGTAGATTCCGTGTGTTGACCCGGTCACAGTTATCGCTAAGAGAAAGGGTTTGCCCCGGTATCTCTGGCAAATCAGTTAAGTGTAGCCCTCACCTTGAGTGGCCGTTCGGCCTTGTGAGTTAGGCGATATCTCATTAAGAAAATAATATAAAAATTGGCTGCTAATTGCCCCTGAAGCACCTTGTAAACCCTTACAAGGTGCTATATAAATGCGTCTCATTATTCAAAAACTTTAAAACCTGTCGTAAAAAGTGTTTTTCTTTGTTCAAGCGCCTCGAGCACCTGATACTGGTGGATACGTGCGCTATACCCGAATACACCTTGCATTACGCACAATGCTGGTACGATGAGGTCACGTGCACGTTTTTATGTACCAAGGAAGGAGCTGTCTCTTTTGCCTCAGTGAGGGCGCTGTTGGAGAGTGTGACGTCATATGCAAGCGGGGTTTATATTAGCATTAATATTACTATTACTTTCCTCAGGAATCGTACTCTACTTCACCTACGGCATGCACAACAGTAACGAAGGGAAACGACGCGAGGGCACGACGTCAGCTAACGCCCTCACCGCGGGGTCACAGCTCCTACCGCCCCGTGACGTCGTCATCACGCACTACGACTCCACGGAGGAGGATAGACTGAGGAAGGCCAGGGCCGAGTCCATGGCCGTAGTCGTCACTCGCGACGGGCGTACGTATTCCACGACGCCAACCTATGGAAGCACCGATGCAGCCCTCTGAAACGCCATGACATGGTGACCTTGGATCGTGTAGATGGATAAGAGTTATTTACCATACAGCCTTGATATTGAGACTAGATGTAATCGTAGCGCTATCTGTGTGGATGTTATAACCCTTTTCCTGACCTCAATTTTGGATACCCTGTAAAAAATAAACTGTATGGTTACAGACGTAGGATTGCGGTCAGAATAGGTACCATGGATTTCTGACCAGCATATCTTAACATCCTTTTCTCTCACTGTCTCTACTCTTTGTATCGTTTCGAGTCCTTGATGAAATCCTTCCAACCACCTACACCTCGGCTTTGTAGACGTTGGTTTCTCTCTACAGTTGTGTTACCTGTAGGCCTATACAACCTTTTAACACTTGTCGAAACTATATCAACGATCAGTCAGTGTCGAATTATTACATTAGACGTCTGAAGGAACACCAGTAACATAATTTTCTATATTTGTGGCCGTCTTGGTTTTGTACGGGGTTTGGGTTCAACGATTTCAGTTAGAAATTTGATTTTTTGTTTTGTTTTCC
The DNA here is from genome assembly GCA_032158295.1 of Pycnopodia helianthoides. Classification (NCBI taxonomy): domain Eukaryota; kingdom Metazoa; phylum Echinodermata; class Asteroidea; order Forcipulatida; family Asteriidae; genus Pycnopodia; species Pycnopodia helianthoides. The sequence continues at coordinate 719,747 of CM063260.1, forward strand.
CTTTCCTTTTTTCCATTCTTATTTTTCTATCATTTTGAAAAATCTGTTTCTGTTTCAAAAATTTTAAACTGAACATGGAGATTGTAATGCTATTGCTTTATTTCCCGTACGGTAATTTTATCATTCTGGAGAAAATAATATTGTAGTTGTATAAAAATAATTTCAAAAAATATTGAATGATAGTAATAATCTGATGATATTTTATTAATGAATTTGGAGTAAGTTTTCATTCATGAACTTTGCTGCCCTTTTTATCAGTGTAAAAATGTTATTAAAAAGATCCCGTATTATAATAGTCGACAGATACTCAAAACTGGAATTAATTTTGTGAGAGTACAAGTCAAGTGAGAGCTATCTAAAATTCACGTGGGAAAATAACAGCTTGGTATCTCACCGATAGCAACTTTATTTATCGCAATCATTCGGCAAGCAACCATACTATCACGGCTGCCATGCATGGTCGACGAAAGTGTTGATCGGGGAAAGTGTTTGCTGCGTATGGAATTGGCGACTCTGGTGTCTGCATTGCCCGGATCATTAAACCAAAAATTACAGGCCCTTTTCGAAAACCACACCTTTGGCTTGGGCTTTGGCTCTGGCTTGGGGTTAGGTTTAGGCTTAGGCTAAGGCTTGAGCTTAGGCTTAAGCTTGTGGCTTAGGCTCCATTGGTTATTTTTGAAGTAGCGCGCCACCCTCAATCTTGCGGACGGAGCCGAAGCTGTGGTTTGAAAAGGGGCAATTGGTCCCTTGCATATGACGTCACATGCTCAAAGAGCGCCCTCATTGTGGTCAAAGGAAGACCTAGACTGGTCGCCTGTCTTTATCCATAATGATGTCACTGCGCAGGTGTAGATGAAGAACACCCCCTCCCCATTTTATTTCCTACTTAACATTGCTCTAACTTTGGATATCCATTTAAAACCTTTTGTTGCCGTAAGTATCTCTATCATTTGAATTCATTTTTCAGAGTGCGGTGTTTTTTAATCAACTCTGCAAAGGAAAAATCTCACTTTAACTACCCCCCCCCCCATTTAAAATCCTTGATACTGACGCCGCAGCTGTTTTAATATTGGAAAGGTACGAATTCTCGGATGAACTATTAATCAATTATAGGGCCTAACGAAGTGAAATGACCTTTGTCATTTACTATTGACTCGGCCATGTTGATTACGAGCCATAAGAAATGATAACCAACGACAGATATTAAAAATTGTCAAAGATAAGCCCAGGCATTGTCTTTCATTATTATATTTCTCCTTACAAAAAAGTAATCACAGTTCAACCGAGGTGAAAAGAGATGTAAATTAGGATCTACGCATGCGCTTGGCCGTTGTCGCTGGTTCGCTCAAACCTTGGATAAGTTCCTTCTATGCGTTTATTCACTGGGCTGTAACATTCTGCAAATGCCATACATTGTATACCGATACATCGAACGGGAACAACGCCTCTGCGCAGACATCTTCAGGTATTTTTATTGAATGGTTGTTTCTACTTGTACTTCTATGGGGGTTCTCAGCAAAGTCTATTCAGCATCTAGATGAGGGACTGGTGTGTGGTGCTTCCAATAGTGGACACTTTGTGTGCTCTAATTGTGCTATCATCAAGTGCCGATTGATTTGGTGCGAGTAAAATAAAATTTAAAAAGCATTCTTTGTATTAATTAGCGTTGATTGCCTCCTGTTGCGCGTCGATTCGAGAGAAATTAAAGACCCGCTATTTTTGGTCAGCCCTCGGCACGGCTGAGAGAGGCGACACCGTGCACCGTTTCGATTTTTCCTTCTTCTACTGCTAGACTACCACCGGGAGTTTCGAAGCAAGGTGAGAACCATTGCCACATTGATGCTAGAATAGGACCAAAGCTATAGGTGAGAACCATTGCAGTATTGATGCTAGTATAGGACCAAAGCTATAGGTGAGAACCATTGCAGTATTGATGCTAGAATAGGACCAAAGCTATAGGTGAGAACCATTGCAGTATTGATGCTAGAATAGGACCAAAGCTATAGGTGAGAACCATTGCAGTATTGATGCTAGAATAGGACCAAAGCTATAGGTGAGAACCATTGCAGTATTGATGCTAGAATAGGACCAAAGCTATAGGTGAGAACCATTGCAGTATTGATGCTAGAATAGGACCAAAGCTATAGGTGAGAACCATTGCAGTATTGATGCTAGAATAGGACCAAAGCTATAGGTGAGAACCATTGCAGTATTGATGCTAGAATAGGACCAAAGCTATAGGTGAGAACCATTGCAGTATTGATGCTAGAATAGGACCAAAGCTATAGGTGAGAACCATTGCAGTATTGATGCTAGAATAGGACCAAAGCTATAGGTGAGAACCATTGCAGTATTGATGCTAGAATAGGACCAAAGCTATAGGTGAGAACCATTGCAGTATTGATGCTAGAATAGGACCAAAGCTATAGGCGAGAACCATTGCAGTATTGATGCTAGAATAGGACCAAAGCTAGGTGAGTTTGAGTGCTCAGCGTTACAACACTGGAGAGCAGTGGCCGTCACCAGACATTTTCATTGGGGTTGCAAGCGGGGGAAAAGACATAATTGAGGGTGGGTGCTATTTAATGTATCGAACCATTCTTTTGTGAATTTTTTTCGATCTCATTTGGGGGAGTCAGGGTTGTGAGCGAGGGTGGGGGTAGGGGTTGGCTCCACCCCCTGCTCACCCTCTGATTACGTCACTGAGAGTGACTGATTGGTTCAAAAGACACTTAAGTACCTGTTTAAATTAATATAGATTACAATAGCTCAGTTTGAAAAAATAAAGAGAAAAACATTTTTGGAAACAAAAATCTGGCATAAGTGTTATATTCTCGTACTCAGTATCTTCGGCCATTTTGGTTACTGCTGCTTGGGTGATGAACAGCTCAGCGTAGTCTTCAATTCAAATCGCCGACCTGAGGGGGGAACATGCGGGTTGTACAGATGATCATGCGGGCCCTGACCCGCAAGAAGCACATCAGTGCGGAGGCGATGAAGACTAGTCATCTGGTGAGGTATCTCACGACCCTTGACCTCACCCTTCTCGGGACCGGAAACACCTTGGGGGCTGGGGTGTACGTTGTCACGGGCGTGCTGGGGAAGAGCACCGCCGGCCCGGCGATGATCCTGTCCTTCTTCATCGCTGCCGTCGTGGCAACCTTGGCCGGTGAGTGTGCAATCAATTTTCTCAATATTGTGAGAACTCAGTTCTCGTGTTTGAGAACTCATTTCTTGTGTGTGAGAACTCAGTTCTTGTGTGTGTGTGTGTGTGTGTGAACTTAGACTTGATTTCAAGTCTGAGATTACGGACATTTCTCTGAATCAGCCACGCAAAACGCCCCGACAGATTAGTTATCAAACGCCCTAACTCGCAATCTCAGGCTTTGATCATAGGCTAATGACGGAGGTTAATCCACAAGAGGGCGCTATTGCAGGCAATAATGTATTGGCTATCGGGTAGACTAAAAGCCACGATCGCAGACTTGGAACGAAGGCTAGTGTGACCCGAGTTATCGTCTCATTCATTCTCGTAAATTGATGCAGTCGGTTTTGACCGTGAAGAAAAATAATGCCTGCAGAAAACGAGAGACTTGTGAATCTATTATGATTCACTCAGTTTTAGGTTTGGGTGTTTTGGTGTTTTTTTGTACTCGGTTGTTTAGTGTTTCTTTGCACAATAAAATCATCTGGTTGCCTTGTGTTCAGGACCCAATTTCACAGAGCTGCGTAAAGTATACAAAAAGTAGCAGAATGAGGTAACCGGCCAAAAACCCCACATCACATGCACCATTGTGGCTGGTAACCTGCTCATTTTTACGTCGCAGGAAGTTTTTAAGCAATATTCGCTGTACGAATTTGGGCCCAGATTGTTTAACAAGAGTGCTATGGCATGGCTTCTTTTGCGTATTTTAGGAAGGATTACCGATAGAATGGACCGCTGATAAAATGTTAATTTCGTTTTTTAAGGGTTTCAGCTACGGTGTTATTGGATATGACTTCATTTCACAGGGAAATATTTCACTGAAAAAGATTGTTCTAATGTGAACTTCATAATCAGTAAGCTTTCATACTACTACAATTAAACAAAAGTATTTTTCCCCTTACCAATCGTGTTTAATACCTATAATGTATTTCCATTCATCAGCTCTATGTTATGCGGAATTCGGCGCCCGAGTACCCAAGGCTGGCTCGGCCTACGTGTACACCTACATCTGTATGGGAGAAGTATGGGCGTTTCTCGTGGGTTGGAGCGTGTTTCTACAAAATAGCATCGGTGGGTGAAACTCGGTCGGGAAACAACCCACCGGGGCAGCAGCACACATGGCTCGATTTCATCCTAGTTGTTTTTGCTCAGCAAAAAATTGCCAAGCGATATTTTCTGCTAAAGCAGCTCTATGAAATTTTGCCATATATTGTTTGCATTGGCAGATCATAGGCAGACCGTAAGTAGCCGTTTGTAAAGCCATTATACCAGAATATGGCTACCAGCCAAAAACATGTAACATGTACCATCTGGGTATGGTATCCTAGTTGTTTTTGCCCAGCAGAATATGTGCAATTTGCATATTTTCATGGGAAAGGTCTATTTAAATGATAACCTTGTACGTGTTTGCTGTGGTTATAACTTGTTTTACTTTAATACCAATGTGTTTTACTGTTGTAGGAGCTGGTTCCGTTGCACGTAGTACCAGCGCCTACATAGACTCCTTGGTTGGGAACAAAATAGACGACTACATGATGTCAACCATGCCAATGAACTCAGGCATTCTAGCCAAGTACCCGGACTTTATTGCATTGGGACTTTGCATACTAATAGCAGGTACATCATCCATTGTCAATGGGGACTTTTGGGACGCTTGGTGGCAGCAGACTTACCAGTTAAATCCATTGTTCTCGGCAGGATGCGCATGCTTAGAACTGCGTGAACAATGGAATCTTTCCTGGTATTCCTGCTGCCGGTTAGCGTTCAAAAGTCTCCCATTGATTCGGTGTCATGTTTAGATTGCCGCACGATAGTTATAACTTTTTCCCACACTTGCCCTTTTCCCTCAGCGACCGAACATCAGAGAATATTTTCTTCCAGATATGTACACGATATTTCTCAGAATGTCTCCGTTTTCTTGTGTTACCCGCACATTTCGTCTATTATAATGATTCTATATTTTTAAATGTTCGATGTTCACTGTTCTTTCCTCCGCTTTTTAGCTGCTCTCGCGTTTGGCGCCAAAATCTCATCCTCCTTGAACAACGTCTTCACTGCTGTTAACTTATTCATCATCATCTACGTCATCATCTGCGGGCTGTTCCGATTGGACATCAGTAACTGGCAAATACCATCGGATCAAATCCCCAAGGGCCCGTGCAGACCGTTGCCAGGCAACCACACATCAAGGGAGTGTGAGAGCTATGGCACCGGGGGTTTCATGCCCTATGGATTTGACGGGGTGTTGGTTGGCGCAGCAATGGGATTTTACGGTTTTATTGGCTTCGATGTCATCTCAACCGCAGGTATTTATTATTCTTTTTATGTTCGATAATATCTAAGCCAATGGGAGACTTTTAAACGCTAGATGACAGGAGACTTTACCAGTTAAACTCATTGTTTATGTATAGTCGTAAGCGTGCGCACAATGCCGAGAGCAATGGATTAACCTGGTAAGTCTGCTGCCACCTAGCGTCCCAAAAGTCCCCCATTATGGCATTAATAGTAAATACTACCCGATTAGAAACCCTTTTCCCCAATAAGGGAACTAAAGGGTAACAACTCCTGGTATATGATAAGAATATACTGGTATCCCAATTAGGATATTTTCTACCTATGGGTTTTACCAATCGTTCCCAATCGGACAATGAACCAAATCACTCCCACTCTTTTACTCCCAGACGAGGATACCAATGTTCCCAATTGGGGCACAAATTGATTGAGAATGAACCCAAACTCTTCCCTATTGGGGAACATTTTGGAACTCCTAATGGCAGCTGACTCAATGATGTAGGAAGTGTGCGCTTGCTTAAAATTACATAACAAATCAGAAATTAAGTGATATCTGCTGCCACCTAGCGTCCTAAAGCCTCAATGATGGACTAGTTCTCTGTCTTTAAAGCATGAAGACAAACCAAATGGTTTCATTGGATTTAAATATACATGCAATGATGCATACCAGACTGGTACAACGCGCGTGTGTAGCGTCATAGCGTGTCCAGTATTATGGCACATGAGGTACTTCTGGCGGGAAACTGTCTAATTCTAAAGGATGGTATCTGGTGTTATTTACGCGCCTCGAAGTGTGACGTCAGATGTTCGGGCTATCCAATGGGAACTATTTTTTTTTCTTCAAAATCTTCCCTACGGTACTACAACCATACATAATCTTTGCTTTAATGTCACAGCCGAAGAGGCTCATAACCCACAGCGATCCATTCCGCTGAGTACCATGGCGACCGTCTTCTTTGTCTTCCTCTCCTTCTTCGGTGTTTCGCTGGTACTCACCATGATGTGCCCGTACTACCTTCTGGACGCGAGGGCGCCCTTGCCGATGGCCTTTGATCGGATAGGTTGGACGGTTGCCAAATATGTCGTCACGGTGGGCGGGATCGTCGGTCTTCTGACGAGGTAAGTTTTTAGGAAAACGTTTGCTTGTGATTCTTCTTAAGGGGCTTCAGTGTTCGACCTCGTTAGACTTGCACAGTCTAAAGCAACACGTGTTTAATCGAGGATTTAAATATTTTGTAGATTTGATAATTTTGTCGTGTATGAAAAAGAGTGTGATACAGAAAGACAGTGTTTATTTAAATTGTTATTTTGTCATGGCAGTTTGCTCGGATGTATCTTTGCTCTTCCTCGGTTCGTTTATTCGATGGCTTCGGACGGTCTCCTCTTCAGCTGTCTAGCAAAGGTCGATAAGAGATTCAACATGCCCGTCAACGCCTGCATGTTCTGCGGGATCGTTGCAGGTGGGCACAGTTTCGTATAAACATTCACAGCCTAAACACAGCCTAGCGCGGGCTTCGGGAAATGCTCTTTGAGAGGGCACGGTTATTTTCATTTTGCAAAGGGCACTTCCATTGAAAAATCTTAAAAGTTGATGGGAAACCTTTGAAGGGGGAAGACCAGGGGAAGATGCCATGGGGTGGAGGGGGGCTCTGTTTTCTTTGTGCAATTCCAGGCCTGTCCCGCTTCCCTCTCTCTCTCTCTCTCTCTCTCTCCTCTCTCCTCTCTCTCTTTCCTCTCTCTCTCTCTCCTCTCTCTCTCTCTCTCTCTCTCTCTCTCTCTCTCTCTCTCCTCTCTCTCTCTCTCTCTCCTCTCTCTCTCTCTCTCTCTCCCTCTCTTCTCTCTCTCTCTCTCTCTCTCTCTCTCTCTCTCTCTCTCTCTCTCTCTGAATGCTGTGTCCTTCTTACAGGCATCATGGGGATGATGTTGGACATCAACTCCCTAGTCAACATCGTGGCAGCTGGAACCCTGATGCCGTATGGCCTAGTTGCAGCTTGTGTGTTGAAATTAAGGTGAGGGCAAAATCATTGTGGTGTTAACAAAATAATAAAATGCCGTAAGAAAAAAATAGGTTTTGGTTTTCTTTTTCTTTTGTTTTCATTCTGACGACATTACAGCCTTCATCCAATCAATTTGTACTCCTCACTTCCAGAAGCTCACCCTGTCGAAGGAAATATCTCTGCATTATTCTATTCAACATAAATATTTTGAAGCAATATTTTTTTTTTTTTTTTTTTTTTTTACTAAAGATTTTTCTGGCCTACGAATGTGTGCTGCTTGATATTCTTTGCATTAACAAAAACTATACAATCTTTGATGATCCATGATTGGCTCTCTCGCAAACTCCCTACAATTTTTAGGTAAACTCGAGGTAAACTCGAAACCAGTCTACCAGTCATTAAAGTCTAAACAAAAGAAGAGAAAAAAGCATGTCCGTTAAGTGACTACTCATTAATATTCAGATATGAACCGGATTATGCGTCAAGAGCAGCAGCCACCCAACTCTACCCTACGGTGGGTGAGAGGGACCACACTCCCTATGTGGATTCTCTTACTGCCGTGCTGAAGCAAGCCGTCAGTCCGCGGTATGCAGAGGCCACCTTACTTTCTTCACGGGTCGTTACGTGGGCAGTTTTCATAATGAGTAAGTCGCTGTAATAATGTTTACATCATTCAGAGACCTGGGCCTACGGAGCTCTGGAAATGCCATTTAACTTGTTGATTTCTTGAGATAATTTACTGCCGATGGGTGACGTCATAAACTTAAGACGACGAGATAATTTCTCTCGGCATGGTGACATCTTGAAAGTAGAATGTCGTCTTCCAGATAAATTTCATCTCGAGATGACATCCTGAAAGTAGGATGTTGTCTTCCCAAGATAATTTTTAGAAATTTATCATCCAATGATGAATTATATCAGACTTACCATAGGGTAGAACCCTTGTATTGACGTCAACCGCAGCTGCTGTCTGCCCATTGTCGGCCATTTTTTGTGAGTTAAATTGTTTGGGAGAATTTCATTGTGCGCGGCTAGCAGTGCACGCATTGCCTTCAATAAACTGCTGCACAGCACAACAAAATGGGAAATTGTGGCGCTATCATTCATGAACATGAATCCGTAAGGGTAAAGTACACACAGATTGTAGTAAATTACATACAGATAGTGCCCAATAATGTTGGTTGTTTGAACTGGTGCGTGACCTGTGTGTGTTACGAGAGGTAAGCTCCATTTTCTAAATGGCAAAAAAATGCTTCTTGTCGGGTTGGTCACATGGTTTTGAAGGCCCTCGATCTTGTTCTATTAAGACAAATGGGCACTCATCAAGATTTAGCTTGATGACTTCGGGTGATTTGGGTTCAATAGAAGAAAACATTGATTGAACATTTTTACCAGTGCTTAAGTTTAAAAACTGTTATAATAACTTTCCACCTTAAACATTACAGTAACAATTGTCCTTTGTTTACTTCAGCTATTCTTTTCGTAGGCATTTCATCCATGGTGGTATTTGCAACGGACGATCTTGCGTCTTGCACACCATGGGCTGTGGCGGTTACGTCATCAATGGGCGCCCTCGTCGTCATCTTACTGATAGTTATAGCAAGGCAGCCTCAGAGCAATACTGAACTTGCATTTAAAGTAGGTAGTTATTCTTTAAAGGGGTTACCCTTAGGAGTAGTTACTTTAAATTGTACAATGTCGTAACGGTTTTGGGACGCTAGGTGGCAGCAGACTTACCAGGTAAATCCATTGTTCTCGGCAATGTGCGCCTACTTGGAACTACACAATAGAATTTTACCTGACACCGTGTAATATCGCCCTCTAGCGGCGTCATAATAGTCTTCGTACCCATGAAACATAGGTGGTTCTATAGTTATTGTACGATACTGCGTGTTTGTGCCTGATGAACTCGAGAACAAAATACTTGTGCCCCTTAAAAGAATTAAAACAGGTTCTCAATGTAACCTAACCCCACCTTTAACTAAATTTAAGTTTGGTATTATAACAACTAATTTGTGACTCTTGCATTATGACCTTCCTGCAAACTTGATTTGGTGTCATAGGGGCTTAATTTGGGGGTTGTAAGTGTTTTATTTAATGGTTCTCTATCCATCTGTTTAGACCATTTTGAGAAGGGATGTGTTCTTCCAAAACAAAAATATTGGACACTATCTACACCTACTCGACAATTTAGTGCAATGGCGTAACTCATGGTCGAGTGAGTTCACCACTCGAGGTACAAAGTTGCCCGTGGTGTATAACAGACTATACAGTTCTTTCTAGTGATTCTCTCTACTACCGCCAAACCATACATTTGTGGAAAAAACAATGGCATAAAATATCTCCAAAGAGCGAGTCCGAATTGGCGGCTACGGCTACGATTTATGCTAATGACGTCCTATACTTTGTCTATAATGACGCGGATATCTAGCCGTAGTCGTAGCCGTAGCCGTAGCTGTAGCCGCCAATAGACCGATCCATTCAGCTCTGCCCCTTTACTTGTTGACCAATCACAACCTTGGCTACTCCACCGAAAGTCCGACAAAAGTCCGACACGCTAAAACCCCATTAAAAAGGTAAACATGCATGCGCGCGTATATATTTAAAGCCCGCACGTTCATGTCATGAGTGTGGCATTGGAGAGATGATGTGCTGCCCACGTGTTAAGTGGTGATGCAGCCAATGCTGTGAGTGGGGTGGGGCTTAATGGATCGGTTTATTCGGATATGGCCTTTCTAAACCGATTTCTTGTAGGTTCCGATGGTTCCCTTTATACCGGCTGCCAGTCTGTTCATCAATGTATACCTCCTCGTGCAGCTGGATGGCCTGACGTGGGCTCGGTACATGACTTTCATGGGTGTTGGTAAGTATTGGAGAAAGTTATGATTATGAATCATGAAAAGTGAATTGAAAGTGGATACAAAAATACTGCAATAATACAATAAAATATTCAAGAATCGTGTGTACAAAAACGCGGAGTAGCATGTAAATGATGACATATTTAAATAATGTCAAGGAATTGAACACAATCTTTGATTTAGGGCCTATAACATAGTATAATTTGACCGGCTTCAATAAAACAACGGCTGTTCTCTTCTTCCATTCTCTCATTCCATATTCTCCTGTTTTTACTAAGGTGTGGTCATCTACTTTGGTTATGGTGTATGGAACAGCAAAGAGCGAGGCATGAGCCCAATGCGCATGCGTTATGAGAAACTCCAAGCTGCCGCCAGGAAGGCTGCAAAAAAGGACGGGAAAGACCGAGAGATGGAGAGAAGTGGGAAAGCCGCCGTTTTTAGTGAAAATGGCGACGCCCAAAACGTCCGATCTTCTGCGTTGGATACGTCTCCACTATTGTAATATGCGTAGCGTTTGAAACCTGTCCTTCGTAGTTATCGGATTACTCTGAAATTGTAAAGAAACAAAATCCTGTTCGATTGGAGAAAAAGGAAATTTTGAGAGAGTAACTTTAACTTTCTGCAACTTCCCGTTCTCGTAATGTGTGTTCCGGTGCGGCTGCCCCGTATACCGTCTCCAAGTAAAAATGGTACAGCGCCACCAAGCTTGCTCATTATGCAGCGTGTCACCTGTCGTGAGTTGTGATTGGATGAATATTAGCCTGCTGAAATAAATCAACGGAGGGCGCTGTCCTGTTCTTACCGCTGCCTCTTAACGGACCAACAATGCCTCACACATTTATTTATTAAACGCATTTATCTATTTACTTTTTGTTGGGAGGGGGGCAGTGTACTTTTTTCAATTATTAGTGCTTCGAACAATAAATCTACAAGCCGAATTACAAAAGGTTGAAGATGAAACCTGAAAGAATATGATGTGTAAAACATGGTAATCTTTTGTGTGTGATCAACAACAAAAGTTGTCTCTTTGAATTCAATTCCTCAGCTAAAAATAGAAACCGCAACATTGGTTGTTGAATACTCCCATGAAAAACTGTTTCAAATATTATCTATAAGACACAATCGTCTCAGGATAAAATTATACGAGAAGATAGTAGACGACAATGGACGATTTTGTTTACAACAAACTTTAATCAAAACCTTATTCGAAATATTTCAACCCCCCTCCCTCCAAATGATAACAAATAAATGAATAAACACAAATAAATAAATAAATGGATTAAATAATCATACCAACAATAATGACCTGAACATAAAAAAATAAATAACAGTGATAATAATAAAATAATCGTAATAATAATAAATATTCCGAATAAATATTTTACACAAATTCTTACAGTCTTTAGTTTATACTAAAACCTGAAATTTTTCTTTCATTCTTTTCCTTATTTTTCATCTTCTGCCTCATGTAAATTGAAGTGGATTATGACGAATTTTCTTCATTTATTATAAAACACAAATTCACAGTTTCTAAGAAAGACACGGGGAAAGCGATTTGTAATTATACTTTTTAAAAACCCCGTTGTCTTCTGTTGCCTTAAGTGGAAAAAACACATCATTGTATTCTGTTGCAGTGAGTGGTTTTATTAAAATAGTCACTCATTAATAAACTTAATTTTCTTGTTTCTTTGAAGGTTTTTTTTGTTATAAAGGATTATGTGAGAGTTAATAAAATATCTATTTCATTTCCATGCATGTGATACAGCCTTCCTAATTCAACTTCCAGAGTAAAGAGCTACTTTGAAGCCCTTTTCAATTTTTTGTTGAACTTGAAAAAATAAGAAGAGAGAGGAGAAACAAAAGTTGAAATTTAAAACAAAACCCGTGATTGCATCAACAACACCAATGTATTTATTTCAAGCAAGCACTTTGCCGGAGCCCCTAAAACTCTCCTTCAAGATTGCTTCAGCACTCCAGCCTGCCTAGTCAGGAGAGTCACTTTCCCCGATATTTTGCCCGATTTTGGCTCAAAATAAAATTGATGCTCCACAAGTGATCACCGAAGGAGCTCCGGACGCGACACGATGCAGCGTATCCAGTTGTCAAGAGGCACATCGTGATTGGCCGGGGAGCGATCCATCGGCTGGGTAAGTGGCCCGAGTGCGGTGCGATAGCTCGGGTTGGTTTGGTCGTGAAGTACCCGCGGCTTGAGTGGATCCAGCAGGGACGGCAAATGCTGATCTATTTGAGCAGACGACCCGTACACATGAAAATATGACGAATACAAAGCCAGGAATCGCTCCGCGTTGTTATTGGTCGGAACGTGGAGGCTAATCGTTTACAGCGATTTGGGTGATATTGGCTTACGAGATTATTTCTTACCCTTTTTGAAATTACACGGAGCTCAGCCGACGGCATTGGTATCATTACAAAACACGCGGTGAAAAATTAACTTAAAAATTTCAAAAAACAAAATGTTGGACTGATTAATAAAATTAATAATGAGGAAGGAATTAAGTGTAATTCAGCCCAACCAAATTTGAAATGTGGAGTTGTGTGGTTGTATGTTTGCATGGCAATCACTAGTTTAACGTTTGTGTATTCACAGGTAACTGCCCAAAGATGGCTCCGGGTGTCCATTAACCCTGGAGGTATCCCTGTATTTTCCCAAATCTGGTTTTCTTTGACGTTTTAACCCAAACTCGACACCGTCATGAATAAATCAGCGACCACTCCAGGAAATGTCCTCTCGTGCGGGAAATGGGGTAAGCGACACCGGCGGGATGACTCGAAGGCGGGGAGATCGTGAGAGACGAGTCCGGCAGATTGCCCCGGACACCTCTGCCGGGCGAGATCGTCGGTTGTTGAAGAGCCATAGTAAGTCAGAGCGTTACGGCGATTGGGCCCGCTGTATCAATGTCACATCCGCGCCTCTTCAGAGTATCTCCAGAGTTCTTCACGGTGACACGGGGCACCGGGGTGCCCCGATCGCATTTTCATAGAAAATGGCGTTTTTATATATTTATTATTCTCACGGACTGTCTGCTGGACCCCCACACGGTAAACAATCATGCGTTGCCTCTGGATCTACAACAGATAAAACGCAGTCACTCTGCGTAGAGAAAACACCATTTTGTGGTGCCTACCCGCTTATTACTTGTCTGAAAACCGAATACAAAAGCAATTACGGTAACTACCCGCAATTGAAATCAATATTTTGAAGAGAATGATTCAATGCTAGGTATAAAAAGGGCTCTCTCCTTCAAGTTGAAGGAATTTCCCGTCGCTACCTCATCTTCGCCTCTTATGAGTCGCTGTTTTCTTGAATTTCGAGTCGCGCTCATAACAACGGAAGTGCGAGAATTTTTCTCGAGATGTCCACGCGAAACGGCGTGATCTCATGCGTGACTGATGGGTAATGGATGCCGAGTGTGGCCCACTTTTTTAAGGACTGTAGTCTGCCATAAAGAAGGACGCGTTTTACCAACAACGCGCTGTTTCCACCAATGAAAAAAAAAATCAGGCCGCGCGGCCTCTTTTTGATGTAGGCCTGCACTTACCCCCTTCTATGGGTCCTGGGCTGGTCTCATTTTGAGAACCCATTGAGGTGGAATGACTGGGCTGGTTTGGGGGGAAGGGATGGGAACAAACAGCTCACTCAAACAGGAAAGCAAAACAGACAAACAAACAAACACCCCAACATAAAGACGATTATTTATACCTCCCTCGTTAAATTTTGCTCACGCCTGTGTCACGTACCTTGGTTTTTAACAAATAGAGTTTTGCTCTACATGTTAAACTAAACATAAATTGACGTCTAAATAGGAGAGAGAGGAAAAAAACGCAAAAACAAAGTAGTGAATTATGTAACCAGCTATTAAGGCATGGAATTTGTGACTTTTGTCGACTTAATTATTGACAAGCAACTATGTTTGTTTTCACAAAGTAGGCTTTTGGAAATAATAATATGTCAATTTTAGTAGAATTTAAACTCCACGGGTGTTTCCATTTACAAATTACAAGAAGTCAGTTTCACTTGTAGTTTATTATTTGCTCGCTTATCTTGTACAAGTAGAGAAATTTAAGATCACACAGAAAAGAGAAACAAAAATTCTCCAACTGCGAGCTCTTCTCTATGCTGGAATATTCAATCAACGTTTTGTTGAGTGCCGGCAGAAGCATGCACGGTTCTGTGGAAGCACGGTGACTTGTAACTTTACACGGGGTCCATCAGAGCATAGAGTGACTTTCTGCCCCATCAATTGGCCGGGACACCCTGGTGTTTCCCCCCATGAAAGATCCCTTGGTGACCCGTCGATTGTACACTGTACACTGGTTTTACATGGAAATAAAAACAAAACATCAGCCACTTTGGCCATTTTAATATTTTGTCTTGCCGATGTTGGTTGGGTTGGTTGACAAAGTGACCTTTGCTCTTTGACATATCATGGTTGACTGAAATAATGAAATTTGTGGAGATGAGGAAAGTGAATCAGTACACAGTTTTCTTCAAACCTGCCATAGGGTTTTCCCTAATCAGCATTTAATTTTTTTTTTACGGTACTACATCGCACTCGAATAAAATAATAAGAAAACAAATCTAGTATCTCCAGAGAAAGGTTTGCTTTTCTCATGAGGTTTTCGCAATCCTTCCCAATGTTTGTCAAAGTTTACCTGATGATATTTCAACCGTACCCGTCCTAAAATTGGCAACCACCTAAGCCAGGTTGAGCCACCGATATCCCAACGCTCCAATCGGCTCCCCCCGGCACGTGAGGAGAAGACCAAGTTGAATGCAAATTTAAAAATAGCTGACTTTATCCGTGTAATAAGCAACGGTTATTCGCGGTGCTGAATAACTTCACCCGCGTCGATGGCATTTAAAATTTGTAACCGCTGCCGCACTAGCAGTTCTCTCTCCCTCTCTCTCTCTCTCGTTATGATTAATAAACATGGTCCTACATCGGTGATAATTATTCACAGAGCAACCTGTAGATAATTCTGTCGCCGATTCGAACGCGATAGCGGAGCGTGCCGAACACGCGGGTGTACCGAGCGCCGAGCCGTTTCGCCCGGCCAATTCATTCACTAGACACACGGTATTGACAACATGTGGGGGTTGACGAGTAGGCCGGCTACAACGAGGGCGGGGAGTTACGGCGGGCGTCGTTTCGCATCGAAAGGTATGAATTGTCACACGTTTCCTTATTTGATTTAGCACGTCTTTTGTTTAACACGTTGTTGCGGTTGGTTTTAAACATCTGTCTACACCAATTACCCAAAAAGTGGTGAAATTGGATTGGATATTAATGGTAACAGTTACGCAATACTAATTATTAGTCTAATTTAGTGTACTGCGATTTTATGGCCACTGCCAAATTATAAATCAGATGCGCCTATAGATGCCAACGACAAACGTCACACCTAGTTATTGTCTAATACCTTGTCAAATCATGGAAGTAACTACACATTTGACAACCACAAATCTCTCAGTCAAGTTAATTAAGTCGATCAGTGTTCTATAGAAAATTGTTTCATACTTAAAAATATTGTTATATAATTCCCTTGTGCCATCAATTACAGTATCAAATAAGGCATTTCCAGCAATATTTTACTCTAAAACTAACTAAATTCAACACTTTAAAAAGTGCGGTCGGTGACTGCCGATAGGGCCCTATTTACTCTGTAAAAGTTAGTTGTAGGCCTAACAACATGAAAAGGTTAAATCAACGCTGTCCGAGTTAATTTCATCTAACAGTTATGAGTTTTTGATTTGATTTGATCTGATCTGGTTTGAATTTAGTCGGATAAAACACAGCTAGAACATGGCAAAATTACATACAGTAGGCCTAGGATAACAATGGAAATAAATAAAGAAGAAATCAAGAAAGAAAAACTGAACAAAATTATCCAAGGATAGCCATATATAAAAGCTAATACCTTAGATTTGTTTCCATTGGGATCCTTCAGAAAAACGGCAAAAAATAGAAAGAAAAAAACACAGACCTAGAGAGTTAAATATTGGAAGGATTATACTTAGCTAATGACTTTAACTTTTGAAAAAGTACTTACCCACCGCAAACAAACAATTTTATTTCTGAAATGGAGACTGCAACCTGAATATGTGAACACAATTCATGTAGAATTATGCAAAATTGATTATATTCATACTATTTTATGTAGTTCTCTTGTCATAAACAAGAGTATACATACACAATCAAGATGGCAAAACCCTTTTAAATTTTTTTTTATTCTATTAGACAATATAAGAAATGAAAAACAGAGGAAGAGGTAAGTAAACCAGCTAGAGCTAGCATGATTTCTTGAAGATAACGAACTGTCTCCATCTGGTTCAAAAAAGGGCCAAAAAAAAAAAAAAAAACTATACAAAAAATAATAAAAAAAAAAAATTCTGGGAGAGGCCTCAGAATGTTTGATTGCTAAAATGATTTCAAACTAATTTAAAATTTTTAAACAACTTTTTTTTTATAGCACATGATTCGAACTGTCCTCTTGTCACTGGGGCACGCTCGGTGGACTCGTTGTAAGACAAATGCTCGCGAGATTGGCGGGAGTTGATGATTCGAATCCGAGTAGGCCGCTATGCGTGTGGATATGTTTCTGTGTGCCTCGGGAAAGCACACAGTAAACCTACTCATCACACATCAGTGTATAGAGTAATCAAATAATTTAAAAAACACAAACAAACAAAAACACAAACAAACAGACAGAAGAAGAACATTTCTTTCGACAACTCTTTCTTGATAATGGTTTAATTTTGTAATCCAATAATTAGATGAAAATAATAAATGTACTGTTGTTTTGGGGGTTTGATTAAATTATCATTTATTGATATTAATAATCCTAAATAATTCGATTAAACTTGTAGAGAGTGGGAGAAAGTTCGACAATTATTGATTTTATAATGTGTAATTTTTTTTTTCTAAAGAAGAAAATTATGTATATTTGAATTTAATATAGGCCTACCGCAAATGAAATTGATATAATCAAAAAGGCAGCTTTTTACAAAATGTTACAGCTCTGTGTTCGGTCAAAGACCGCTTCACTTCTCCCCTTCAAACTGGGACCCCCCCCCCCCCCCAACCACGGCCAATTAACACAATCACAGCAAAACGTGATCAAAACAACTCGACACTTTCTGAGAGCTTGTTCACGCATTGTCCGCCCTCGAAATTAAATATCATCTTGGGACGAACAAATATATACATGCAGAATCCCTTCTGTGCGGTTGGTTTAATTAACCACTCACAAAACGACTACAGAAACTCGATAAAACTGCACTAAGAGATTATTTCATATGACTGGTTAAACTCAATGATCTCTTCCGGTCAGCGGTGAAGAATAAGGTCACTAAAGTCCGAGGACTACAAAAAAAAGATGACCGCGCGAATGCGTTGAAAGAGACCCGCAGAAAGTCGCAAAGTCCCCGGGGGCACCCACAGTGCCCTGGTGCGCTCACTAACGAACCTTTGATAAATAGGAGATATTGTTACAGAAAACCCGAGAGGGGTGGGTTATTTAGGGGGGGGGGGGAATAACCACCTTAAGAAAACAATGAACATCGCTTCTTTGTTGAAGCTTAATTAGTGAAGTTGGGGGCACGGTTATGTGATACCAAAACACCCCTATACAGAAACATAGCCCCATGCACTGTACATGATAACATTAACAATTCACGTAGTGTCTTTAACTTTGGGTGGTACAGCATTTAGGAGAGCGCATCAACACGATTAGCCCTTCGGGAACATTGTATCAATAAATTGTGAATTGTTTGTCAAATTAAGAACTACAATCTTGTGGGAAACAATTTCTATATGTTCTATAACCAACACACTTTTCAGTGTGTTGTATTGTTTAATGATGACGTTTGTCACCCCCCGCGATGTCATACTTTTGGCTATCTACACTTGGGAAAAATATGAAGAAGTACAGCGTACAGTTTTAAAGGCACAGTACACATTTGGCAATGACTCTGAAAATCAATGGCAATAACAACTTAGGTGGTAAGATGTACAGCAACGTTGGATAGTATAGTGCATTTTGAGAAACATTTCACTTCGAAGTACTGCGGTTATGAAAGATATCACTTTTTATCCCCCACAATTTGAATCTGAGAAGCGTTCAGAAACGTTCAGCTTGTGTATTCCTATTATAGGAATTATTCTTCATACGTGGACATAACCGCTCCAGAGTTTTGGCGATATTTCGAAAACGCTAACACCTTTTGAAATAAAACTTTCACAGGTCAGTTTTAAGGTATATATCTACAATTATATAGGTTTGAAACAAACGTAAACAAACAGTATAGGCTCCAATTACCAAACGTGTACGATGTCTTTAAGCACTGTGTGTGAAGCGCAGCGCAACTGAAGTGTCTCCTGTGTTGACCATCAAGTTAAGAGACACGAGCCGCAGTGAGACAGTGGCTCAAATCATGCTCAAATCATCTGATGCATTTCTTTGGCTAGAACGAAGAAAACGAAGACTACATCGGTGATGAGATAAATAAGGGGAGTTCTTGAGCCAATTTGTTTACTTCTTGACAAATACGCTGGACACTGACAAAGTGACATAGGCCTATTGCCAATCAATACATTGTCATTGTAAAATCATTAATTTGTGACAATTCGCATGGTTACTGGACACATAAACCCGCAGAATTGTGAAATGTCACTTTGAAAGTGTCTTTGATCTGTTTAGTACGACGAGGCAGTTTTGTTTTACATAATGAACTCTCTTATAGTTTACCCGAATTGAAACGGTGAGCAACGCGTGATGGGATGGACACAGGTCACCATTTCCGGATTCACATGTAGAACATCCGGTACAAATGTTTTTGCACGACCAGTGACTGACGCAAAAAGCTCCATAAGACGAAAGAAACCAAAAAACAATGCATTAATGACAACTAAACAAGAAATACACGTACCGAAAACGAGATTTTATAACAAACAAGTTTTAAAACAACTGTAAAAAAAAAAAAAAACATACTGGAAGTCTGTTCTCAACACCTGGGATTGCATTTCTTAAAACAGGAGAATTGATAACAGTCATATAACCGGCTGCTATTTTTGAAAACGAAAAAAAAATGGGACAAAATTGAGATGACTGTTTACCAGGGTGGGAGCGAAACCAGAGCAACTCCGAACCGAAATGATCCGCCTCGTTGACAAGCCATCTCTGCAGGGGACGAATTTGATGGAAATTTGTTTCTCTTCTTGTAACATCACTTTTTATGCTGTACACGAGATCTCATCACATCGTCCGAGCGTTATCACAGAGCTAGGGACACGAACTGCACGGGTAATGTCACGACCTCACGTCTCAAATTTTAAGATGCTGGAATGCATGGCATAAACAGGGTTACACCGATGAGCACAGACTGCCATGGCTTTATTTTGGGGGGTAACTTTGTTATTTGGGGGTAATTTTGAGCTTGGAGAGAAAAGGTATCTGAAAACGAAAAAAATCACGCGAATTTGTTTTGGGGAAATCGCTCTACGTAGTTCGACCAATCTGTTTTCGAATACTCTTTCAAACTCTTCTTTTAAAATAGCATGAACTTATCAACCCTAAGTTTTTTAGTTCGGGACGCAGCAATGAAAAACAAAGAGACTCCATCATGGTATAATGGTGGTTGTTTTTCAGACTGGTAACAAGGAAATTGTAATTATATCTTATCAAATTTCTGATTGTCTTATTCTTAATTTACTCCCTAATCACATGAGCGAGCTAACAATGCAACATAAAGTTTTTGCTTTTTTAAAGATGTTTTAATACACATTTCTAAATACCCTACCCAAGCCCACTGTGTCAATCTTAGTTAATGGGATGGTATACCTTTGGTAATTACTCTAAAAATTAATGACCATAAAAACTTGCTTGGTGAGAAGCACTGCAGCTGTTGATAATGTAAATATTTTGAGAAACGATTCCCTTCTAAGGAATGTGGTTTTAGAGGAAGGGATTTACAAAATTGTCAATCTGAGAAACATTTCATGCATAGAGCATACCTCATTTTGTGTATTCCAATTACGGATTATTCTTCCTGCGTGGACATAAACCGCTCCAGATTTTCGGCGATATCTGCAAAACTCTACCACCATGACATTTTCACAGGTTGGTTTTAATTGTATATATCTACAATTTATAAAGGATTAAAATAATTGAGCGGTTCTAAAAAAAACAAAAACAAAGATATACTTTGCCTTTAACTT
This sequence comes from Pycnopodia helianthoides, assembly GCA_032158295.1. Lineage (NCBI taxonomy): Eukaryota > Metazoa > Echinodermata > Asteroidea > Forcipulatida > Asteriidae > Pycnopodia > Pycnopodia helianthoides. The sequence continues at coordinate 740,337 of CM063260.1, forward strand.
CGAAAAATTAATTCGTGGAAACGATTTCATCCAACATTTTTGACGGTCTTGTCCCTCGTAATTGTATATAGCACCTTTTCATACCAAACAGTGTGTTGTATCAACTAGACCGTTAGTTACTGAAGCAGACAACAGGGAGAGAGAGAACAAATCAGGCGGGAAAAAAAGAAGGGAATATAATCCGCTGTCTCATGACAATCTCTCTTGTCATAAGAGAGCACACGGGGGGACATTCCGACAGATCAGCGAGAGATAATGTTACTTGGGGGGAAGACAGTGCTGAGTGTTCGGGGGCACATTGGCGGCGTTATTGTCGCGAATTATGCTTCATAAATAAAATATGCCGCGGTGATCCGATACCATCCCTCACCTATAGCCTTGGCTGTGGTGGGTGACTCTTTGGCAAGTGTAGAGCTGTAAGGAGGTGGCTTTTTAAAAACCCAAATAAAGGTTCGTTCATGACAACGCGGAGGATCTGCATTCTGCATTGACAATATCCCCATTTTGAAATTCTGTTAGGAAGTCGGTCAGTGAGAACCGACTGTCCCCGGTGATGTTAATTAACACTGGAACAACCAAGCTTTGTATTTTGGTCTGTGGAGTACATTTAAACAAACTGGTTAATTTAAAAGCTCTTAAATACAAGTATACATAATTTGACATTACGTGCACGGCAGACATGCTATCGTGAAAAAAAAACAAGAACTGCCAACATTTTAATCTGACTTGGTAAAGGGTTGTTGAATTGTATCAGTATTTAATTTTGAAAAAAAGCGAACAAGTTTTTATCGGTACCTTTGCTACAAGGATTTTGTCATACAATTTGACAGACATACATGTATGTTGTTTTTTATTAAACAGTTTGTTGGCAATGGACAGTTGTTTTGTTTGTTTGTTTGTTGGTTTGTTTGTTTGTTGGTTTGTTTGTTTGTTTGTTTGTTTGTTTGCTTTTCAGAGTGAGTTTTACCCCGGGTATGGGTCGGCATTACCCACCCTCTTTCCCTAAACACACCGACAAACAGACATACCGCTGCGCCCAAAATCCTTCCCCGAAAAAAAACATGATGAACTTGACACCAAAGTGAGGGGGGTGACAAGGTGCATTCCATACGGCTCATCCAACTCGTGTAATCACCTAAAACACACACATAATTTCATGTATAGACACCGATTATCTTCTCCCCATTCATGGTGATCTTGATAGTTTGTGTTTTGTCATGTGCTGGGTAGGTTTCTGTCGGCCGCTCTGTTTGTATATTTGCTGATGATTGTTTACACTTCGGTGTTAAAAAGCGGGACACTATTATTTTTTGTTGGCCGCATAATGGTTCTGTGATAAGAGCGCATGCGTGGCAGGTGGCGCTGGCATTTTGTGTACATTAGAAATTCACACGAAAAAAGTGTGTGCACAAAAACATATCAACACAGTAGAAAACTACCACCGGCAACAGGGCCCCGAAATGCGCTCCAAAGGAAAGGCAAGAAAACTCACCCAAAGTAAGTAATTTTGTTCATCCTTCCCTCACCCCGCCACATTCTTGAAGTGTTGATTGGTTCATAAGTCGATATTCGGCGGCAATGTGTGAGAAATATGGTAGCCTTTAGAGTATTTGGGCTAGTTTTGGGTTCCGTGGTCGGTGGTGTGGGTAGACCAGGGCCTCGTGAGCGTAGTGTCTCCGTTCTGTACTTCACTGGGCCGGGGTTGAAACCAGAGATGCCCCCGCAGTATAAACTGCTGTCGTCGGAGGACCATATACAACTTCCGTATTTTTTGTTGTTGAAATTTTTTTTAGTGTCACCTTTGTACTCTAAGCCGTGGAGGCAAATTTTTGTGGTAATGTGTCATTTCTTGGAAGTGCTCTGAGATAATAAGAATATTTATCTTAGAAATTAGATTGATATCTGTTACTTGTTTATCTATGTGATAACACTACAGTGATGAAGACCCTCAATCCCGGAATGTTGTCCCCAAAAATTGCTTACCGGAGTAAAAATGCTACCAAATGTCCTTTTTAATGGATTACAATATTTTGTGGATGGTGTCCTGTTAGTGTTACTGTTAGCAGACATTTGTTTTCAAAAACAAGTTTTTATTTTCACACCTTACTTATTTCAGAACTCGGCACATTGATCTGATTAATATAACTGTATATTTATGCGATTAACATAAGAAATGGCTCTGCTGGGTCGTGGGCAGTGGTTGGCAATTTGATCACTTCTATCCACTGCCCTGCAGTCCCCTGGCCCCTCCCATCCACCCCCCCCCCCCTCACGTTTGACACTTGAACTTGGCAAAAAAGGGCAAGAATACAACTTCATAAAATGTATCCCTCTCAGTGAAGTACTCACTCAACTGTTAATAACCAATTAGTGTAACAATCAATTGATTGTACTTTGTTCTTTCCTCAAGCTTGAAAACACTAAATAAGGTTGTTTCACAAACAGTTGTTTGGGTGTTTTGCCATGCTCTGTGGGTTTTGCTGTCGGTACTGTTTCCATGTTTGTCAAGCACACAATAACAGCAGATTTTCAACAGGTAGTCTCTGTGAATGTGATTCGTAGCATTGCACTAACAATTGTTACACTGAAGCATTTTTCAGAACTGAACTTACTCCCATCTGACCTTGCCTTTTGTATATCCAAGCCCTTAAGTTTTAGAAGTGTCTACAATTAGTTAGTCAAGACCACCCCCAATCCCTTCAAAATTCTGTTGGACTGAGGACTGTGCCAGTAAACTGATTATTCCTTACGTGAGATCTGGCGCACTACCTTAATCAAAGTCCAACAGTTTGGTTTGGTTGTCGAGTTTAGCATAGTGTTGGAAGGATCCTTGTAAATCACTCAAAACAGATCTCCCAAAGCAAAATTTAAGTCTTAAAAATGTAGAGCAAATTTAGTTTGTAGGAAGTTTTTCGTTTCAAATATCTTTAATCTAAGTCTTGTCTATACCGGTATTGTCTGCACTGAAGGAAGAGGTTTGTGTGGGTTGAAGGAAGGGGGTCCTTTGGGGGGTAAGGTAAAAATATTTATCCAGATGGCATTGAGCCTTGCATCATTCAATTGTCGGCCTATTCATGGTAACTTTGTATCTGTGGTCTCTTCCAAGAATTGTTCAGTTTCTTTCATAGTCTTTGTTGTTGTTCCTCTTCATCCATGTTTTCGTAAACTATACTTTGAAAGGGTCAGAGGTTTTTTTTTGCCAGATGCTGTCAAAGAAAAACCGGCGGATCTTTTCCACTTCACCCAAGTGAGGATTACCCAAGGCACAGCCCTTTTGTCAGCAACAAAAGAATTAAAACACCCTTATTAATGTCACAACTGGGCAGGAAGAGCGGTACAATAACCAACGCCTTAAACAGGCTTGGGATTTTGGGGGGCTAAAACGCAGTGTCCTCAATTTAAGGTCAGGTCACTTTGTGAAGGAGCAAGATACCATATAAATTGTCTGGTATTAAGTCCTGCTGCCTGGTCTTTATGACTCCAGGCTGGGTTGTGTTATTAGGGGTACTAGTGAGATTCCAAGTGTGGCTTGGTGATCGGAATCAAGGTCGACCGATGAGTAAGTCTAACTATGGTCTGAGGGCACTGGGCCCATTCCCCAGTCCACTGTCACAAACTGGTAAACTCACTGTAAATTTTCAAACCTAATAGTCCATGATGGGCACTGGTAAAATCATTATAATCCTTGGGCCAGATAGAGAGGAAAATTCAAAATATATATTTTTTGGGGGTTTTGTGAATCCATGTACCATGCACAAGGTAACTGTAGTCGTGAATCCATGTACCATGCAAGGTAACTGTAGTCATGAATCCATGTACCATGCAAGGTAACTGTAATTGGGCTTGGAGTTGGTAAATTAACTCTTCTTTTCTTGTTACCCACCCAATTGCGTTCACAATTTATTCCCATGAAAGCATCCATCATTTTGACACTTTTATTTTTAACACGGGTGAACAAAGAATTGACAATTAGATTGAAAAAGTTGTGACTCTTTGAAATGTGTTTTGTTTAGCAGTTAAAACAAATGCAAGGATTTGGCAGGAATATAATACTGAAAAACAAATTATTCAGAGTTGGGTTGGGAGAGGGGTGTTCCTGCACCCGCTTTATTTCAAGGGTTGGGAAATTTTAACGGTCCATGTGAAAAATGTGTTTACAAAAATAGGGTTCTCAGTGCATACAGCACAGTGTCATCCATCAGCCATTGATCTGTCAATCTGCTGATTAATTAATCCCCGATGTTCATTTAAAATGCAGATTAATTCTGCTAGATCTGGCTCGGTGAATGAATTTGCCCTAATTTTTTCATGGACAAATTATTGGCCGAGCGCGCTTGTTCATTGGGAAGACCCACTATTTAATCCATCGGTGCGTACATCTGTTCACCAATGTTAAAATGTTGCAAATTTGTGTGTTGGTACGTGCAATGCACAGTCCATGTTTTAGTAAATGGATTGAATAAGTGAAAAGGTCACTGTGGTCTTGAAACATTTTACCAATTTCCAGCCAGTCTGTACTATTTTTAGAGTCATCATAGCCTGTATTCGTGAGGTCTCCAAAATTCCACTTGTCTCAAAACCGCGGTGTTAAAAAAAAAGAAAAAATGGTTGGAGTCACCCCACCAGTCACTGTCAGTCAGTGGGTCAAATCCACTTGTTTTTCCAAGAGGCACATATCATCATTCCTGAATCCCCAAGCCCCTGTGACTGCCGAACCCTACACCACATGTCTGTTCGGTTACAGGTCTCCATTCCCAGAAGACCTGAACTTGGTACCTCCGTAGGCTAGGCTTGGTTCTTTCCCCTTGTTTTATTCTTCCTTTCTTGGGACTATTTTGCTCCATTTTTTGCTCCCCACAGCCACAGGGATAATTGACCCAGACAAATGATACAAACAAAGTATTTAGGTTTCGCCAGCACCCCTCTCCTGTGTCTGTTTCTTGCGAATTAAAAACCAGTGATGCATGTGGTTATACCATCATCGTTTAGAAAGAGAAACTGAAAAGAAAGTTCTCAAAACAAATGGTAGGACACTGATACTAAACAGTGGCCTCTGGTTTCCAGCCTGATTTCAGACTCCTTGTCCATCTTCCACCAGTTTGGGATTTTGCTTTCTTTATATTTCTCCTTTCGTGGAGGAAGCCTGAGCCCCATGGACCTGGATGGCTGATCATGCAAAGAGGATCACCAGAGCTTTTTTTTTTTTTTTTTTTGGTGACTGTGGGAAAGAATTTGAAGAATTGAAAGTGATGATCTGTTGTGATACGATCATGCCACAGGAGGTCGTTTAGGGATACACGGAGGGGTAGAGTTTGCCGAAATCTGGCTGGCACCTGTAGACTCCGATACCAGGCTACATAGATGAGTGGGTTAAAGGGACATTCGCTCTGCACAGTGTTAGCCAGAGGGGTGTCTGGGTGTCTTTTGGACACCCTGTATTAAATTTGGACACCCTGTTTTAAATTTGGACACCCTGTTTTATCTGTCATGTGTTGTAAGTAAACAATTTGGACACCCGGTTTTTAAATTTCCATCAAATTTGGACACCCTTTTACCAATTACTGGCTAAAACCTTGTCGCTCTGTCAACAATTGTGCACGTTACGGGTTTTAAAGGGACTTTCTCTCAGTAGCTAAAAGGAATGGGAATGCAGGAGTAATGCTATATGAAATTGATACTCTCTCTCTCTCAGGCAACCTATGTAGATGAGCAGGTTAAAGAGGCAACCTATGTAGATGAGCAGGTTAAAGAGACACTCTCAAAAAAATTTCCATCATACTAAAGAGAGTTTTTTTCAGGGTGGCCTTCTGACGTCTTCGAAGTTGAGTTTGGTAATGACCCCATCAGAGAAAATGTCACAAAACAGTCACCAAAATATTTGTGTTCCACAGAACTAAATGCATGTGACCCTCAATGATGGTGATTTCTTCAAAATGATCTCGAGTACATCTTTAAATCCAAGAAAATGCAATGAGTGTGATCATCATTTTATTAACCTTGTGAATCTAGTGACTTGAATTCCCCCAATAGTCTTGATTTATTACGTAGGTTTATTTAACAATGCCAATCATGCCCATAAATAACAGTAGGCTTTATCTTGAGCGCCAACATTCTCTTACTCACCTCTTCGAGCCCTGTTCCTGATTCCACAGGTGAGGCTGGAATTCAAAGAATGCAAACTGGGTAAAAAAAACCCGTCTTCCAGGCTGTGTTTTCAGTCGAGAAAATGAAAATTATGAATCATCATCATAATTGGATCACAAACCGATCTCACAGTTGCTTTTTCTTTTTCGATTGTTTGAGGCGGTCTGGGGTAGGGCAGGGAAGATGGATTTTAACTCAGACAAACGCTGGATTAACCAGTCCACACACTTCCCTCTTTGCCACTTTAACTTTAGTGACGGGAGACTCATGCAAAACCTGATAAAAACAATACCTTTTTAATTGGCTTGGGTGATGGGATGGGAACGAGGGTTTCAGACACATAGGCCTACACAATCTTTGCAATCCGATCCTTCCATCCATACTTTTCCTCACTTACTCCTCAACTTAACTGTTTGTAGATGTACTAACACAAACCCTACAAACAAATCATTGAAGGACAGCACGATATTTAGTCAATTTATGCACTAACTTGTCAGTCAGTACACATAACCAGACTCCAAACATCATGGTTTTGTCCCTCTGACCTAAGATATGGCAGTAACTGTCCCTCGGTGACCTTAAGAGACCAATTTTTTTGTTTTCATCCCAGAGTTTGTTAAAAAAGTGAAGTGAAAGGTATGGTTTAGGCGAGCCAGAGCACCCCTAGAGGGTTTGTAATGCACCCCTAAACTAAAGTGATGAGCCCTTTGCAGTATGGACCCTGTCACCACCATGGCTCAGCGCACATCAATCTTGCTCCTTGGGCAGTTGGGTTGTTTCTCATAAAAATATGCCATCTTCTTTGCTTAAAGGGAACATACAGTAAGTTGTTTTACTCCTAAGTGTACTGCATTACTACAGTTTTCTAATAAAGTAACCTTTTCTGGTTTGAGTCTTTTTTCGGTTAAAAAGGGAATGCTTAAAGATAAATAAGCAAAAGTTCTATGTTGTGTTTACATTGTCTTTTGAAACTTACCAAGATAGGGGTAAAACAAGGAATAGTACTATAGTAGTAATAATAATAATGGGCATTTATAGAGCGCTCTTACAATGGTTAACACAGCGCTTAACAGGAAACTAAACAAAAGCAAATAAATAAAGGCACTAATAATGGGAAAGACAGTTGGTTCTTAGCAGTCAACCACTGAACAGGAAAGTTTTTAGATGATTCTTGAAAACTTCTAGGGGTGGAAGATTCCTGTCTTTTCCTCCACAGTTATCATCACAGCATCCCCTTTAAAATCCTCACTCACCAACAGGTGGCTTCTTAGATTTGATTGGTCCATGGCTAAATGGATCCTCCCTGATTGGTGGATGGAATGTCTGTAAATGTGATTCTTTCGTCTCATCATTAGGTGGTGACCTCTGCTGAGGTCACTGTTTATGGCCACTTTGTTTTGCCTGGGAAATCCATCTCTTGTTTTCCTGGAGCCTGGCTGCCAGATTTTGTTTTTGAAAGGTGAGTATCGTTATGAAAGATTCATCATCCGACATGAAGGACGAGCTTGAACTGTCAAAGTGTATGACCAGTGACTGTCTGTTTTGTACATTTCTGTACATTAATATAAAAGCATACGTGTCCCATGTATATTTGTCAGTCAAATTGTTTTTTAACTCAGTGGCCAGACAGTGGAATGTGTGGAGCTGTGGACTGTGTGATTTGCTCATAGAAGCAGTTTTTATGATAGACTCAAATCTTTGTGTTATAGACCGTGTTTGTTAAGAGGCCGAAAGGTCCCGTATGCAAATGAAACTGAGCCAAACTATTTAAACTTAGAATCCTTTTTGATCATACACTTTGACAGTTCATTTTTCTACAAGCAATTCCAATCAGCATTGCCTTGATGGCTTCACATTCAAAGAGACTAGTAAAGCACGTCTAGTGATGACAAATCCATTCAACGCCTAACCTGAACAAAAAATTGTTCACCAAACGGTCCAATTCCTAATACCTTACACCTGTACATCCAAACAATGGCCGCCTTTGTCGCCGAATAATGGAGCCGGAGTTGGAAGTGTACCAGGAGTTGTGAAAGCAATGATCTTGACAATGCCTGTCTCCCCGCTATGTACAGAAGGTTGCCGAAACCAGAGGGGTGTTAACGACGGTGCTTGGCTAAATACTGCAGTACTGTACCCCCATTGATAGCTACAAAGTGCTTTTTTTTTGTTCGTGAAGGGGAAGCGTTTTACGAATCTAACTGTTAACAGTTTCCACTATGATTAGACATCCGAGAGTGGAAAAGACTCCTTTTTTTGCAGTGTTTGTGGTCTTTGGTTGTAAATAAAGAGTTGAAGTCACGTCAGTATTTTCGTGAAAGATTCATAACATCACAGTTTAGTCCACTTTTGATTTGATTGAAGCACTTAAAGTGTCGCTGTCAAGTAAAAGATTGACCATGTATTCAATGTTTCACTTCACAGGAAATTTTTGGGTGATCTGTTCCATACTTTTTCTGTAAAACAAACAAATGGCAAAGTGTTTTATATTAACACAATACTCTGGAAGTCTCCTGATCTCTAGTATACAGGATTGGTAGAGGGACAAAATAGTCACAGACAGTGTTCATGTTTTGTGTGATCAACCGTGAAGTAAAAAACCTGCGGAAATTTGGGCTTAATTCATTGTGTGAGCCAGAAGGAAATAGTGAAAAACCATGCACAATTTTCAGCATGTAAACAAATTGTCCTTAATTTTGGTTGTAACAACCAAAATCAGCTGCTGCATTTTTAAAAAAAAGGTTTTCAAATACAGTTTTTCTTGAACATGACTTCATTTCAGAGGGAAATATTTGACTGGAAAAGTGGTTCTAGTATGAGCTTCGTAACCTGTAAGCTTTCAGACTTAAATTAAACAATGATGTTTTGTAATCCTTACCAATCCCGTGGAATACCTTTAAGGGACATTCCATTCTTGCAAGTAATTTACGTTACCTTGGAGACAGCCAATCTGTGATCAGCAGGTGCTTCAGTGTCCATGAAGTCAGAAAGCTAGTTATGATCAGTCTATTATAACCCCACCTTATCTTGTCCTGACTTAGGTACTCCATCCTACTACCATCCAGTTATCTAGGACCCATTCCCACCCCACCTAGATGGTCAAGACATGAATGTTAAATTATTTGTGAAAAAGTTGTCTCTAGATGATGAAAGAGAGTATATCAAAACTTCTGTCCCACAACAATTTCTTTGGGAATTTTGTTTTGATCTTTCAGACTTGAACAGGGTTTGCCCTCTACTTGTTTAGTGACTGGCCAGCAGGACAAGTCAGCTTGTCATTTCACTAGTCCATAAGCTTTTTCACTAGTCCGTAATTCAAATGAAATATGGATGTTTTTCAACACTAGACTAGCCAGCCTACCACTTAGAGTGAATTCTGACTGGTCCTCAGGTGTTTTAACCAGGGGGTGGGGGGGGGGGGGACATGACGTTCGGGACACTTACAGTATCCTCTCCCCAAAAGGAGCAAATGAAATCAGTTCTACATCACTCCTAAAGTTTAGATCCTGGTTTCATACTTTATTGTCAGCATTGACTCTCAATCTCTCCTCTCTAGAATTATTGGTTGTGGAAGGTTCATTTATTGTGAATATTATAGTATTTTGTTGGAGGTAAGTGGAGGGAGTTGGCAGACAGGGTTGATTGGGTGAGAGTGAACTAGGAGTTTCTGGGATAAAAAATACTTTAATTCTTCCCGTAAAAAAAACCCAAACTAGCTCCCTAGCAATGTCTTTGTAAGGCACTTGAAGTGTTGGCCAAAGCTCTTGATCTTTCCCCACTTAAAGGTTGAGAGTTTGTGTAAATATAAGCCTACCTGTGCAGTGGGGAAAAAAATAGCGATAAGAATAAATACACCTGGATGGAGTTGTGTTGGGAATATATTCAATTTGATCGTTGGTGCGATTATTGAGTTGTGGTGTATTATCAAGAGATATTTATAGTATCTACGCAAGTGAAAAATCCCTTTGATACTGCTGCATATGGCGTGGGGTGAGGTGGACATGGGGTGGGGGAGGGGGACATGGGGTGGGGGAGGGGACATGGGGTGGGGGGAGGGGACATGGGGTGGGGGGAGGGGGACATGGGGTGGGGGGGGGACATGGGGTGGGGGGACATGGGGGGGGGGGGGGACATGGGATGTGTATCTCCTCCCCAGGACTATGAGTCTGACAAATATCTTTCAATTCTGTTGAGTATGAAAGTACTACTCCTACGATCAAATAAAAACAGTTTGATTGTGACACTGTGTTGATAGTTTTGATTCTGGTCTTGTCACAAAATTTCTGGTTTGGTAAACATTTTTAGCTACAAGCCCTGCGGTCTTGTTGATTTTCCCCCCAAATTTGAGCCCTGCATTCATATAGGCTGGGTAGACATAGTTTCTCCTAATTTGTTTTCCAAACGGTGTGAGGGGTCGACCGCTGGTAACAATTTTATGGAGAGTTAGTTTAGAGCCATAATTTATATTCATCCCTTGTTTTGTAAAACAAAATTGTTTAATGGAAAGTTATCAACAAAATAAATCAAAGCTTGTTTAATTAAGGGTTGTTGAAGAATATGTTTAAATTGCAAAACCTTTCTGTTCGGTGCTCTATGGTGCAATGACCAGCTGCTGTGTGACCGGTCAACTAAACAAACCATCCAGGACACACTGACCGATGCTATCTATTCACGTGGCCATAGTGTACAAATAATTAACCCTTTGATCTTTCTTATTGACCCATAATCATTTGTAGGGTTTTTATTTGAGATTTAGGATTAAGGATCACAATTGGGTTTAGTGAAAGAGAGGGCACTGTACTGCGGACCTTGATCTTGGTCCTTGAAGAGGCGGAGCAAGTTTTCCCCCTGGTTTGGCTGGAAATACCCGCTGACCCCAAGACTAGTAATTTCCACTTTGAGTAAGAACCTAAAACCTGAGCAAATAAGGCAGTCTAGTTTTGATTTTCCCTGAACACATATTTTTGAAGAATGACTAATTAGAACTTTAGTTTTTCAAGTCTGAACATCCTGAACAAAAGTTCGGCGAATACATAAGGGAAAGAAAATAGTAATGGTTTTGAATTTCTTTTTGCTGGTCCAGTGTAAATATTGAGCAAAAAGACTGTGGTCTTGTGGAAATTTTCTCAAAATTTGAGCCCTGCCCACTGCCCAGGTGATCTTATGAGGGAAACTTAAGATTTTATTCAATTTTTTATGTAGTACCATGATGGCAAATTCCGTAAAATATTGGCTGCTTTAAGTCTTTTACATTTTGCTTTTGCATGGTGGTACTGGTACAAGATGACTTCAAAAAGGGGAACGCTCTACAAAAATCATCTTATTTAAAAACCAACCAATGGGAGACTTCCGGGGAGACTTAGGTGGCTGTGATTGGACCAAAATAATTTTCATTACATTTTCCTTCATCCCAAATTGTGTCCACCCTTTTTTCAAATTAATAGGGGGACACTGTTTGAAAATCTTCTTATATCAAACCAACCAATGGGAGACTTCCGGGAGATTAGGTGGCTGTGATTGGACCAAAGTAATTTTTATAGTATACTTTCTTATGCTCTTAATTTGTATCCACTTTCTTCAAAAGTTTCTTTGACTCTTGTCAAAAGACGTCTCCTCTGAATGAAAATCGTCACCAACATCCAAGAAACATAATCCAACCACAACGTTGTTCCGAGGTGTAATCCTTTTTTCTTCCCCAAAGCGAGTTGTCGTGAGGGACAGCCAGTCTACATGTAACCTCACCAACCGTTGCCGCTCTCTGGGGACGAAGTGTCGCTCTTTTGCTGCGGGAGATACAACACAATACAATAACGGAAAAGACTACCTCGTCCAATTTGTCTCTATCCCCGCTGAAAAGCGCCTTTCTAAGTGACGCTAATTTGCCATCACAAATCGTACAACCCTGTTGGAGACTTGAGCTGCTTCCGTCCGGTTTCGTGTGAGGGAAACATCTTAATAGAAAATCCCTTTTGGAAAGATAACCGCGCTGGCAACACAAAAAAAAAAACTCTCGGAGAATAATAACAAATTGGATAAAGGGAGAGTCTTGTATAATATTAAAACGGCCCGAGGAGAAAGGGATGTTTGCTGAAAATTGTGGGAAAATGAAAAAAAGGAAGAAAGAGCAAGCATCAAACAAAAGTTTGTGTTGCTTGTGTGTTTGCCAACTCGCCTTCAGCATAAAGTGGAACATGATTTGAAAATCTTGTGTGTGAAGCTTCATCAATTCTATGAAAGCTGTGGGCACTTTTTGAAGTAATTTTCCCATCTTTTATGGAAGTGGAAAATAGTCTGTGTATTCTATTCAAAAGGATTGAAGTTGTTTGTCAGGACCAAAGGGGTAAGGACAAATTTTGAACGCATTTTTAGACATCAGATGTTTGATATATATATATATATATTTTTTGGTTTTACCCTGAGTGTGAGTCCATGTGGGATGGTTGTTGGGCACTTGCATCAACCAGTATTTCCAGTAAGTTTGGGATCGCATCATTCGATCTGCTAAAACAGACACAACCAAAATATGTAAAGCAAGAGATTGTGCAAGTCTTGCTGCTCGTATCGAAAACAAGAAAAAAAGTCAAACAAAGACAAGTGTTTTTTTATGAAATCAAATCTTCTTTTTAAACTCTATCTATACAAAATTCTTGAATATTTATAGCAATTTTGATTTTTTTTAATATAGTTTATATAATTTGTTAAAATTTAATTTTGTTTTTGTTTTTGTAATAAAGTTAAAACTTGGGAGGAGGAAGGATGCTTGACCTCAGACAATGATTCTAGACTACGTGCAGTGCCAATTGAGAATCACGCCTCAATTTGTTGCCCCATTACATAGGTTTAATGATAACATAAACGTCAGTTGGGCGAAAATCTTTTTTAGAGGAAATATTTCACAGAAAAAGTGGTTTAGTATAAATTTCATAACCAGTAAAGCTTACAGACTAAAATTAAACTGTGATGTTTTTTATCCTTACCAATGTATGATACCTTTAAATAAAAATAAATGAATAAATAAATACAATATTTTTTCTTGTTCACCTTTTTTGCCAATTGGCCGGATACACTGGCTGGTACATGGAGAGAATCCTGCTGCTGATGATACAAATGCCTTTATGAACTTTCTATCAAAAAACGGTGTCGGGTGAAAACATTTTCATAACTTTATGGTTCCTGCATATTCCCCCCAAACTGTCATTAACATCTGGTAGACACATTGGTATGCCATGCAGGTGGCTCATCTGTTTGTAAGCTGTATTACGCACCACAGAACTGGGGGTTTTTGTGTCATGAATATTGTCTTTTATCATAATGATGTTAAACCACAAGTCGTCTGTACTCCAAGGCGCTGGGCCAATGTGTTGTTTTAAGAGTTACACATGCTTGAAATATGTTTCTCCTTTTCTGGTGATGACCACAAACTTATCATATGGTTTGTTCTCGGATATGGGAGCAGTGATGGAGGAAAGGAAAGTAAGACAAAGAAAATATTGATTGAAAAGGGAGAGAAATAGTGTATAGTTTTTGTGTGTGTAGGACTTTGTTTTCATAACTTTGTAGTTTGAATGCTCCTGTTTGACCATTCATTATTATTCACTGTGGTTTTGAATGATACATAAACTAGGCCAGCCTGCATTGTGGTATCGGTGTGGTGGGTGCATCTGCACAGTACACAGTCAACAGGCATTCTTACCACTTCATTTTGTCACCCTTGGAGAATTTCCCAAAACTAAAAAGAAAAAAAATGCACCCCAAAAAACTCACTTGCAGGTCACTGTGTCTAAATCCATCCCCTCCACAAATATCTCGCAGGGTTCTTTTCTTCTTGGAGTTCGATAGATGGGTTCGGCGGTTACCCCACTTGCCAAAAATAGCCGTCAACTCGGCAAGGGGTTTAGGTAGCCAGCTGTGTGAACTGGTCACTGAGATGTTTCTTGGTCGTTGGTGAATAATACATTGCAATAAGCCATGAACCAAGACTGATACTTCATTCTTGTATTAGGGCAATATAGTTTTTTTTGTGTTGAAAACACATCTCCAGGCTTGATTCTTCAGGAAGGCAACATCAGGGGCAGTTGTCTCCATTGCCACTGGTCATTGCTAGGTGCCCCTTGAAACCTTCCAAAGGTTGTAGAAGAATCTTGCTAAAGCATGATGTAGCACATACAGATCTTTGTCAACCTTCATTTTGCCATGTGCAGCCGCACCTCTCCAAAATTCAATATAGGAGTCCTATATGGATAGTTATTGGACACTTAGGAGCGTTGTTTCCAAACTGACCTTCCTCGCCCATTTGTCCAAATGAGAGCAAGGCTGTGTCACAGGGAACTAGTAGGTGTCTACATGGAGCCATCCACGTTATTTAGAAGTGTTTTTTTTTTAATTATCAGAGTGTGGGATGGACAAGTTTTCGTGTCTTTTTTGAAAAACAATTTCAAATGACAAGGATCTATGTGTGAATTATGTAAAACAAATATTGAAAGAATTTTGTACATGCAATGTCGCAGAATATAATCACTCGGTGAAATTTCACATGGCTTAATGGAATAGTCCAGTTTTCACCTATATTCTGTAACAATTTACCCAAACTGCATATTTTGGGATTGACGCACAGAAATGAAGACAAATGAAAAAAGAGGAAACTAGTCATTCCAAACTGCTCACATGTCCCAACCAAACCAACCTGTTTAAAAGCAAGAAGTTAATGCAAAAAGTGTATGAATGTAAACAAAAAGTGAATTGCCTCCAGTTTAACTCAAGTAGCGGAGCATTTCTCAAGCCTAAAAGAAATAAAAACAAAGTGAATAAAAAAAAACTCAGAAATTTTCAAAATTTTTTAATTATAATATCATGGTTGATTGTAAAGAAGCGTCACAGAAGAATACTCAAGAAGTTGGAAGGTCCCCCACCCCTCAGTCCTTGTATATGGAATGCCCCCCTGTAATCTCCCCCACCATTGTTTGCAGTGAAAACATTTGCTTTAGGTTAGGCTCAAAGTAAAGGATGACAAAAGGAAGGTGAGTGTTAGGATCATCTGCTATTAACGTCATCCACAAGAATGTCAGTCACGACAAACAAGACAACACACTCGCTGGATTAGCGGAGAGTTTGGTTTACGGCTTTGAGTTTAGCTTTTTTTCTTTCTTATTTAGATAGAGATTAATGTTCATATCTTGGGAAGAAGGGAGAACTGTTTAGCTTCATCAGCAAAGAGGTGCTGTTTGAACACTTGCGCTATAACCGATTTAACCCTGAAGCTTTTCGGGCGACTGCAACATTAGAAATGAACTTAAAAAAGTTTTTTCCCCTTTTTATAGCAGAACAGAAATGATTTTGGCAATTGTCAAATTATTATTAATTTGTTTAGCTCTATACAAAGTTGTGCCACCATACGCAACATGTAAAGTTGAATGGTTTTAAATGGTTGGTTAACTCGCTGGAAGATTTCAGGAGGTTACAAATCCTTCCTGCACTACTAGTGTGGTTTGGGTGATCAGTTGAGCCCCCCTTTCACACTACATGATTTTCCTGTGAAACTCCCTTGAGCATTTATTTGTTCTTTTCACACATGAATTGTTAAACCTTGCAACCCCCCGGAAAAAGTCACGTCTGGGGAAACAGCTACCCCTGCTTAGGAGAAGGGTTAACACAGACAAACAACCTGGGGTTAGCCTTACTGAGAGTGCATTTTTTCGCTTGGAAAAGTGTGAAATGAACATGGGTTGATGGTGGGGTTGAACTTCCCCAGGAATTTCCTGGGGTTTCATTTTCCTGGAATTTGTCTCGGTAGTGTGAAAAGGGCTTTAGATTATCACAAGATGTATTTCTATTGAGGTAAACAATCTTTGTGTTTGGTAATCCTTGGACGCAATCATGAGCTGATCTAGCCTGGGGTAAAAACTTGGTGGAGAAAAAAGGGTACGCAGCCTTCGTTTTGTTCTTCTTTTCTGTTAACATCTTTGTGATGGCACATTGTAACCAGTTGAGTCCATTCATGATCAAATCCATCCCCGTGAAAGTTGTCATTAATTCACTGCATAACAAGAATGAGGCGTTCATGACGTAGTTTGACGCACATCCTTTTCGCGGATATTTTGGCATTGTTTTCCTGCGGTGGCAAGAAGGTCTGGGGGTATTGGAGTGGGTTTAACTCTCCCCCCTCGGGGCATCAGCCTTGCATCTCCCTTTGGTAACCTTGTTGGGTAATTCACCTCTTTGATATCCATCCTCTAAGGCTTTTTCGGGAGACTGGGTATCTCTTATGAATCAGGGAAGGGTGATGGTACCCACTAAGGATGACCCCTTGTAATGCCCTTCTTAAATAATCGGATAAACGCTGCTCATTTCATGGCTTTTTAAACGGATGATTTGAGTTGAGAGCGAATTGTAAGAGAACGATTTGGGGCTTGGATGAACCACAGCGATTGTTGACTAACAGCACCACGTCAATGAGCAGCTTAAGGTCATAAGCAAGGGGTGAAACTTGAAACTGAAAACAACAAGTCAATTTCAAAAACTCGGCCTTTTCAAAGCATTATTCAAATTTGGTCGCATCAGGTTGTTAACCGCATTCTGCATTTAAGCTCACAGTACTCTTTATTATTGAACCAACGGGTAAGTCTGCCCTTTTCTTTGTAAAAATCTCTTGAAGGAAAATTGCCAAACTAACAATCAACTTAAAAAACATAGCTTGGGAAATTGTAAGGAACACTGATAATCGCTGGCTGTTTTTTGAAAACAATTTGGTTAAATTGTTTGTGGTAGCAGCTGCTTGCAACAGGATTCGAACTGTCCTCTTGTCATCTGGCATGCCGGTGGTCTAGAATGTGGAGATCTTGGGTTCAAATCCCAGCTGATTAGCAAAAGCACTCAGTATACAATAGTTTAACCAAATATATCATAATTTACATCTTTAACAAAACAATTTTTGAGCAGAAAGCTTAATTTTCGCAGATTTGCTGTAAGTTCCAACTTTCCGAAGAGACATTTTCATCAAAAATCTTGGCATGTGTGAGAAAATTGTCCCTCAAATATGGGTTCACAGAGTACTTTGTAAAACTTTGTTTCAAAATCAATGTTTGATGTTTTCAGAAAATGTAACCACCTGCTAGCTTGATGAAATTCTCACTGGTTTTTTGTTGAGTAGAAAGCTTAAAAAATGAAGTCATGATGTGTCATTAAGTCAGTACATTTTTACCGCATTAATGTTTTCTCTTTTGAGCATTGCAATCTTGACAATTTCTTTATTTGAACATGAGAATGTTAACGATTCCCTTTCACAATGGCAGTGTTAGTGATTTCAATGGAAACTTCCCAACGCTGATCCTGTGGCTGAACTTTCTTTTCATCGCAGGCCTTGTGAAAAATAATTTATGTCTGAGGGGAAATAACCATGTTACACATGATGTACCCCATTTAGGCCCAAAAAATATACAACAATGCATTACTTTTAGAATTGAGTGGATTTGCAGTACAGAAATGCCTTAATAGACTGTGTAAGCTATAAACTTGTCATCAACGCAGAGAATTAAAAAATTGAAAGTTCATTTAACAGTCGTTTAACAGTTTCTGTGTGGATGTTAATCAAGTGAAACTTCCCAACCCATAAAAAAGTAAAGATTTAATCAGAAATCGACCAGATACATTCATCTGAGCACGATTCTTTTCTAAAAAGTTGTGCCGGAAAATCTGTGCCAGCCTGCCTGATAACAGTAATTGCATTTTTGGAAAACATTCTAGGTTATGAAAAGCCCCAGACAAATTTTATTGGAGTGAATCTTTTTTTATATCTGCTCTACTTGTTGTTATTTCCCCTGATACAATCTTATATAGAGGTCTCTGCACTCTTTAAAGGTCATCCAACCCCCGCCCCCCCCTCTCCACCTCTTAAAAAATAATAATAAATAAGCGAAGAAGAGTCGACTCTGTTCGTTTTTATAGTTTTCAAATAATGCAATAAAAGCTATTTGGAAGGAAAGCTCAGTAAGTACTTAATCCAACCCTGCAATTCACAGTGTTTGCACAATGGTACATTGATTGAAAGCAGACATGATTAATGCCGTCTTTCCACATTTTCCCCCCACTTTTTATTATTATGATTCTTGTTTATTTTGAGGGATGGCTTGTACGAGATTTTGCTTTATGTCCGCGGTCTGGGTTCATTGTGATGAAAATGCATCAGCTTTGGTTTATCAACCATTGTCGATGATGTTTTATGATCTCAACATCAGAAAGAAAGGTCCCTTTGACAAAACAGACACACTGGTTTATTTAAAAGAAATAAAGTTTCTGTTCAGGTTCACTCCTGAATAGGTTGAGTTCGCTGCGATCAGTTTGAAGACTGCCGACAAATCTCCATCGACTATTACTCCTTAAACAAATCTTGTTGCCCAATGTTTAGTTGGAGACCTTGTAACCAGAACCCACCATGACATGGAATTGTTTTTAATCAACTCTGGAGCAACTTTTTTCTCTCGGACTTCAAGTCATAATTTCCCCGGGTCTGTGACTCCATCACGTCCTTACAGCTGTATGGGCATTTAGCAGATTTTTTTCCCCCCAGACTGGGATGTGTAATTTGTGGCGAGTCTGTCGGAATAGCATAGAAGGATTTAAGGGGTTGTGTGAACCGTCCGTCAAGCTTCGTTGGCCGTCTGTTGGTTGAATGGTTCCCTGGAAGCCCAGTGTCACTAGTTGTCTCTCTCCTTGCTTCAGTTACGTTGAATGGTGAGTTGTCTAGTTAGTTTTTTTTTTTTTATTATGCAGTTTATCTCTTCAGTGACAATACTTCCATTCAATTTTAGTCATGTGTGGTGGAGAAAAAATCATTTCTTTTTTATTTACCCCTTTGCTATTTATGTAGTATATCTTCTGGTGGTCTCTTTTGAAACGGAATGCTCACGTAGTCAGACATTATGGACTCTAGACATAAAAGTGCACTAGACGTTCACGTATGTGAATCTTAACCACTGTGTACGGTAGGTGGTAAAATATCAGTTGTAAATAACGGATACCAGTTCAAACACATAAATTCTAACAACTGTAGTTTTTGTGTTGTTTTGCCGAAATTTTTAAATGGTTTTATTTTGATGACTCCGTTTTACATCTGGGTGTAATATTTTAATACTAAGGCTAATGACCTACCAGTCTCTCCCACTGTTTGATTCTAGACATTACGTTTAAACCCTGTCATTATGCCATCCAAAACGATCGTGAGTTACCTACAAAACAGCACATCCTGGCCAATAAAAAGCCGTCAACGGGTTCCCCCAAATCGTGTCAACACCTTATACCTGAGTAGAAGTGCAGGACTCTATGGCAAGACAGGGGCATTGGAGTCTGGCAAGTGCCGTCCCTAGGGACAGGGGGAGTTTGTGGCCTGGGGTCTATCTGGGGTTGTGTACTTGTGTTGTTGTAACTTGTGAAATGAGACGTGACTAGGGGTCCAAAAAAAGGAAGTCCCAAGCTTAAGCTTCCTTTGAGTACACTGCTCTACATGTACGTAGATTTGTATTTACACACAAAGAAACAACCTGTTAATCCAGGTTTTCACAAGATTGGTGCTCCAGAAGGGGCTTCCAATTAGTGGCTGTTGTTTTTTGACTAATTTCATTTTGGTATCTGCAGACTTAGAATTGATGTTATTGCTTCAAACCCTGACCTCAAGGTGTTGAGATTGAGAAGGAGTCAGTAGATGCATAATTCCTTCAGTTTTATTTGGGTCATGGGTCACGTAATGCAATGTCTTTAGTTTGGGGTGTGATCCCGACAGTTAAAGTGATGTTTGCAGGCGTGAGATTTCTCCAAATTTTTCCTGATTTCAAGATTTTTCTCAAAAACTCTTAAAAGAGGTGAAGAAGTATCTTAAAGGGAGAAAGAAGCAGTCCACAGAGTGTCCAAACCTGTAGTTTTGTATTTTCTGGTGATACACAGAGTCTGTAAAACCTCTTCAATTGTAACATCTAGGGAGGTTCAGGGTCTAGAATAGATAGATTGCACTACGCGTCATTGACCTCCATCTTTGATGTAAAACGATGGAAAAGTGCACGCTTGTACGCACGACTCTCAGCCAATGATAGCTCTTTACATGTGCACAATTCATCAAAGATGGCGGCCAATGACAGGTATTGCAATCTATCTATGAGATGGGTTGCTCCCGCAAGCCTTTTTTAGGAGTTTTCACTTTCGTAAAATCCAATCCCTTCTCAACTTTTAATTTCAAATGCATCATATTTGCCCCCCAAAAAAAACTATTTACAAAAAAGGAAAACGCTGGCCCAAAACCCTTGAAAAATAAAAAACTATATCCATTGAACCAGCAATCTTCCTGTGAAATTATTTTTGTTTGACATGCTCTATTTAATTGGGTTGAATCCTGGGTCAATGTCATAAACTATTGAGTAGTACATTATGCGTTTTGATAGGGAAAACATTTACCAGGGCACCAGTTTAAATTATAAGGCATTTTTTAAGGCCGTTAACCTTTTTCTGTTAAGCAGGACAGTTCTGCGCTAAGCAAGTTTTGTTGAGCTAAGCACGGAAACATCTTGAAAATATGAACTCGTTTATTTCATTGGAATTTCCACTTGTTAAATTCATGTGAACAGATTGTTTGAATGAATTTACTCTTTCAAAAAAACAATGTCACTTTTTATTATTACCTTTTAAAGAAATAAAATAAAAATACTCGGGGCGCTGTTTGGCACATCATCTTGACATTCCGAATCGGAGAGTAAATAGATGTTTCTCCGTCCCTCTTTGGCAACCAGGCGTGTTTTGTTTATTTAGAGTCTTAGAGAGTTAGCATCCCGCCTTAAGATATCCTCTTCTCCCCCCCTTGTCATCTTCCCGGAGCCTATTCCCCGATGGTCCGGTGTCTTGATTGCCTCTTTGATCCTACTCCCAAGCAATGGCCCGCTTTATCCCAAGCCATATTGACTTTAACGGCTTATGTCCGAGGGGGGCTTTTGATTGCGCAGCGGCCTTATGCTTGAGCTCGTATTTGCGTAGAAAAGAAGAGAAGAAAAAAAAAACTGGAGAGATGAAAGTAAGATTCTCAAGTTATTATCTTGTTCACTGTGGTGACCATGCCAGGTGACATTCCTAGATGGTATTCCGGAGTATTTGGAGATCAAACATCTTGTGGCCATCAAGGTATTTGGATTCATATTCAACACGTAATATAGTTTGATCAGTTTTGTTTTTCTCTCTGTCTTTTTATTTTTAAACGTACTTTAAAAAAACACTCACGGGTGCAGTCATGTGACGAAGCAGAACATATTTAGTTCCTTTTTTTAATTTTTAAATATGTATAACAAAACTTGTTCATTCTTTGTTACTGTAAATCTCAGTTATTTCCAAATCGGTTCTCCTTTTGTTTGATTAAACAGAGTTGGAGAGTTTTGTTCAAAATTTGACTTTTAATGAGGCTTGCAAAACTAGAAATTGGTTTGAAATTTACCCAGTCAGTTTCCCTTGTGGTTTTTTACTTGAAATAAAAAGTGGCATCCCCTTCAGGTGATCCCTCTGCTGTCGCTTCCGGTTGTGTCGTAAACTTGAGTTCAATCCCTGGCTATAGGCCTACCAAAGTTATTGGTCGAATGGCTTCTGACTGGCACCCCTGAATAAAAAATATATTGACAAAATAGGGAGACCGCCAACATTAGGGCTAGATAGCTCAGTTGGGAGGGCGCAGGTTCAAGCCCTAGTTAATTTTTCTTAATTCAACCCAAAATTATTCAAGACTAGAAAGCTTACAGGAAGAAACTGTAACTTTGGCATTATTTAGGGGGCCTATCGTTTGATTGTTACATTTGAGCTAAGCCAGAATAAGTTCCTTGGCTGTGTATGGGTGATTTTTGACAAGCTGATTTGGGTTTTCAGTTATATGTTAAATTCTCTGTATAAAGGGTTCATACTTCAAACGCCATATGTTTCATACATTCACACCACCTGTTAAACTTCTTGGAGATTCGTCTTGCATTTCATGCAGAATGATGGCGTTCTAAGCACATGTGTCTGTTCCCAGTTCTTGGACTTGTTCTAGGAATTGGGTAAAGCTGTTGGAGTCATTATCTGCTAATGTTTTGAGAATGTTGCAAGTCAACACAGTGATTGTGTTGACATCAACTACTTGTTTGCTGTAAATCAGCCATGCATGTGCAGGGTTTGCCTTCAACTATTTCAGTGACTACAAGCCAGCAGGACCAGTTACCTTATCATTTCACTAGTCAGTTAGCTTTGTCACTAGTCCTTACTTCAAATGATATAGGAATGCTTTTCAACACTGACCTAGCCAGCAGGACCGCTAGAGTGAATTTTGACTGGTCCTCAAGTGTTCAAACTATCATTTGGTCAGCTTTGGTTAGCTTGTCATTTCACAAGTCCAACAGCTTTTTCACTAGTCCTTACTTCAAGTGGTATAGGGATGCTTTCCAACACTGAAGTAGCCATCAGGACTGCTTAGAGTGAACTTTGACTGGTCCTTTGGTGGTTAAACTTGCATTTGGCCAGTGGACCACTGTTAAGGGAGAACACTGAGTGTCTTCTTCATTTTAAACCTAGTTAATGAAGGGTTCCAAGGCATGGGTTAAGGAGTATGAACTAAACCAGGCCCGGCAACAGTCCTTCCATCGACAAAAGAATGGATGGTGCGAGAATTGCTCCTTGCCTCGGAGCAGGAAGCAAGAACGGCGTGAGTCTGCGACGAAACGTGCAAAGATAGCAGGTATCTCATCCTCTCATTAAAAACCAAGATGACTTAATTAATGTCGCGATGTTGATCGGCCCCGGAGATGAAACCAGCCCCCCCCCTCTCCCCCTCCCCGTGTAATCATTCACGGTTAAGTCACGTTGTGCGGAATTCCTTCCCCGCCAGAGAAGCGTGATCAACCGTGCCGTCGATTGCGCCGTCCGTCTTCTCATAGTCGTCTAAAGCACCGGAAAAAACTGAATGCATCCTATACATGTGCTTGTACATCCATCAAAACGTTACGTCCTTATGATGTTAAAATGGCCTGGCTATGCAAACACAGAGTCATTGCACTGCAGGTGGCGTCATTAAAGGCACCGATTTTTAATTCTCCTCCCGACTGTCAATGATTTTTTTTTTTTCTCTCTCTCTGTTTTTTTTTTTTTTTTTTTTTTTTTTTTGCCAAACCCGCAAGTTGATATTGACAGTGGGTTGGAAATATAATCAAGTAGGGAAATTGTTCGGGTGCTAGAGAGCTGACAGCGCGTGGCGATGGGTTTGTTTGCGCGGTCCTTTATTAAGGTGCTGGGGCGAAGACTCGGACGGACCGACTGATAGTCAGAGATTGACATTTCCGTTTGACATCGTTCCGTCACCTGGTTCATGCAACAGAGAGAGAGAGAGAAAAATTTGTATTTGTGAATGCAATATTTCAGGGCCGATATCAGCTTCTGTTATCACCTGTATAAATAACACAAAGTCAATAACTTTTATGGATACGTTCTCATTAGAGACAACGAGGTTAGAGAATGCAACACAAGCGCCGTCTGAACCAAGACCCACTTTATAGAGCTGCTTACCAAAATAAGGTTACCAGCCCAAATACCATCTCACATGTACTATCTGTGGCTGGTATCCTGCTTATTTTTGCTAAGCAGACATTTGTTAAGCAGTATTTTCTGCTGAAGCAGCTCTATGAATTTGGGCCCAGGTATAATCCCCCCCCCCATTGGATATGCTGATTGTTTGTATATGATACTTTGGCAAGATATTAATCAGAAGATGAGTAATTGATTGTAAAACTGCCTTAAGCCTAACGCTGGTTCAACTCGACTTTTACTTGTGGGTAGGAGGGAACGAATTACAGAAGTTTAAAAGTAGAGACTAAACAACAGGTGACTGTGAAAAAGTTTATGTTTGTTTGGGCCAATGAGAGAAATGACAGAGCTTCTAAACTTGCACACAAGTTTTCCTGTTTTTGGTTTCTTGTACTGATGGTCACAGTTTTAGTGTGTTGATGTGCTACAAGAGTAACGTAATGCTGAGATCTTTATGAAGGCTGAACTTTTACTGCACTTTGAACTCCCATTCTAGATCGAAGATTGCTTTTCACAGCGTGAGCTCTACTTTCCACTGTCTGTTTTTGTTTCAAAAATATTGTTGTCCACCCATCAGGAAAGTGAGTAGGACTTTGAGACTTAGCCAGCCGTGCAGTGACTGATAGCTCTGATAGTAGTGGATTCAGTCATCGCGATGGCTTACATATCAGTTAAGATACGGGGAGGCAGCGGTCTCGTCTCATCGGATGTTTCGTCCCTATCGTCCCGGCGACACTCTCGCTGATAGCCTGCCATGCATCCCAGACAGTCACCTGCCCCTGGCTTTCAATGATTGACCAGTAGGGCGGGTTGATTCGTGTGCTATCTCCTCAAAGCGTACTCTCGCCTGTAAAAGGCCACTTCAGGGGGGCTCGCGTTAACGATTAACCGCCGGGCTTTTAAAGTTTTTGTGTGGCTGAGTGTCTGATGCTCGTGAACATTTCTGGTGCTTCTGTGTCGACTGAATAGGAGCCAGCTGCCGAGAGGAGTGCATGCGTACAGTCGGCCGTACGGCCGCGGCCTTTTCCTTTTTTATATTCTTACTATTATCGGACTCAGTTTGTCTAATGAGTGATAATATTGACATTGTTTTTTTTTTAGGAGGGTTGTGCTTGTCAGTTTGTACTGTAGACTCTTTATCTCTGCACTATAGATGTGCCGGCTAAGAAGCGCCACAGAGCTATGAATAATTTATCTCTTTTTTTCTCAGTTTGTCTACTTTGCTGTAATTTGTGTTAGTTTATTCTGAAAAATATTTGTTCAAATCTGGAGGGTCGTACAAGTATGTTTATTTGAGGATGAAACAAGGATAGGTGTCAATTTGTGTATATGGATATTGGATCTGACAGGAAACACAGTAAAGTGTACTACTGATTCAGCAGGTTTTCCAACGTTGTAACTTTGTTTTGAAAACATAAAACCTCCTAAAAGTGTTTCAAAATATGAATGGACATGCAAACTTTCACTGAAAATAATTTGCGTTGACAAGTACCAGTAGTTTTTTTAATTACTCTCAAATTTCATTCAAAAAATGGACGGAAGAGGCAGCTAACTTTTTCCCTCCATTTCTGATGGAAATTTGAGATTGATTTAAAAATTTTAAAAACATAGAATTAATCAATTTAAAATATTTTCAGTTTAAGCCTGCTTGTCCACTCACATGTTGAAACACTTTTTGGGTGGTTTCAGGTACTTACAAAAAAGTTACAACAGTCGGAAAAACTGCTAACGTGACGAATGCAAAGTTACCCTTTGTGTTTCCCACCATCTGCATCATTAAAAAACAAAATAGTCTCTCTGATTCTTCAAGCCAAGTTTTGAATGCACCCTCAGTTTGTTCTTGGGATTTTGCCAACTTTGTGCTCTTCATTTCTCACTTTTCTTCTTCACCTGCACTTTCTGGCTGTGACGCCGCACTGCACCACATCCCAGTTTAGCCTTTTTAAGTGCTGCATAGGGGTTGTTCTATTGAAGATTGAAGATTTCTTCACGATGTCATCGGACCTCACCTTTAAGTTTTGAATTTTTTTGGTTTAATGTCCCCATTTCATCTGACGCGACCTGTTTGATAGATCGGCCTTAATGGAAGAGGGAAGCGGCTCTGAGGTGATTCATGAAGGCCCTACTGAGAAACACCAAAATCTGCGTGTCGACAAAAGGGTACACTTAAATACAAACAGGGCATTGATCGAGAATTACAGGGGGGAACCAAAGGGGGGGAAGCAGAGACCCTAATCTTACCCACGTTCCCTGAACAGGTCTTCCTCTTCCTCCTACCTCCATCTTAGAGTTGACGGCCATAAAAGCGGTTGTCCCCTCCCGCCCGTCTATAAATAGCATACATTGTAATTTAATCAAGCCAGGCATGGTACATGTCTTGTAATGTGGAATGACTTGTGAGTAGGTTGCACGGTGTGTGCAGGGCGTGGCAAGGTGTACGGGGGCAGTGGTTCTGTGGAGGGAGGCAGACATTCTTTCCCTTCCAGGTGAATCTTTAGGATCTGAGAGCTGAAGATTTGTCTGTTTTGAAATATTGTTTTCTGTAGCAATATCCTTGTGGGTTTTGAGGACGTCCTCGCCCTGTCAAAACACCCTTTAAGATCCCTTTAGTCCAAATCCTCGGTGTGAATGGGTAGACACCCCCAAAGCATCCAGCCTGCATTTGTTGTCCGGTTTGATATTCTACCAAGTTTATACCTTTTTTTTGCATAGAGGCATCAAACTTCAGATATCGTTGCGGCACTAAGCAAACTCAATCAGACATTTAGCCATAATAAGTTGAGTATACAATTATTGTTATTATTAACTTGATAGAGTCGCGGTGTGACCCCTTCAACCAAAAGGGTTGCTTTTCGGAGGGGGGAGGGGCATGAGAATATTCAATTCACAGTTAACAAGTTGGGTAAAAGAAATAAAAAACTGTCATTATATAAGAAGAATTGCCGTTAAAATCAACAGACAACACCTTGTCTTATTAACCAGCAATTAATGACAAAAGAAAGTGAGATGAAAGCAGGCATAATATTTTTCATACTATAATCTTATTTCCAATTTTTTTACCCTCAGAAAAAAACAGCAATTTTTTTTAAATAAATACATGTAGCCAGAAAAGCCTATACCATTTGTACATGTAGGTCAGCCCTCAATATAGTTCTCCTACCTTTTCCCAAAGACCAAAAGTCTGTAAAAGTTAAAAGTTACGAAAAACACAATTTGATATTTATCAATTTTGAGTCACTTCAATCGTAGATGGATTTTAATTTGTACTTTTATGATGAACTTTAGTCTAGATTCAAGACAATGATTGCCGTGGTACTGTCACACTAAATAAATAGGGGAAAGATGACGAGATGTTCAGCTAACGAGGGCAATGATAAACCGACAGTAATCTTTCTGGTGTATCGGCAAGGCACAACCCTGTCAACGAAGGCAATGGTGTCTCTCATGTATATAAAACACTTTTTTTAAGGAACTCAGAATTTCGGACCAAACAGTTTCATAAATTTGACTTGAAAAGATTGGTAATAAACCACAAGGGAAACTGTGGGAGGCTTTTTCCCTTGTGGTTTATTACTTGAAATTTGAAATGGAAAAGTGGCATCCCCTTAAGGTGATCCCTTGGCTGACGCTTCCCAGGTTGTGTCGTAAACTTGGGTGTGATCCCTGGCTACACGGCAGTTAACAGATTTGGGCTTCTGTCTGGAACCCCCCCGACCAAAGATATTGACAAAATAGGGAGATCACCAGAATAGGGCTAGTTAATCCGGAGGTCGCTGGTTCAAATCCCGCTCCAGTCAACTTTGATTTGTTCACCTCCAAAATTATTGAAAAGATTGGAACGAACGTTTAATTTGTTGTGCCTTAAATGTAAACATAATTGATGTTGAGAGGGCATTGTTTCTACAGGAAAGGGTGTTGTCTTTGTAACTACTCAGGTCATTTTCATCGGGGCTAGAAAACTTTCTCGGTCATTTCTTAAGCTGTCTCTCTCTCTCTCTCTCTCTTCATGGTATTTCAGCGTTGACCTCATTGTGTAGCAACTGTAATTATTATGTACAGTACACATATCCAGGTGTAACGCAATCTGACTTAAGCATTTATGGGGGCAAGGGAAACAGGGCTGGCTAGTTACAGTGTATGGCATCAGTCATCCTGGCAGGCCAGCTTTTCGGTAACTGGATCCTCGAACTTCTCTGAAAGTCCATCACGGTGCTGGTTTTGTGAACGGTTCGGAGCATGACAATCGCACCGTTTTCTGGAGTGAAAGTCGGGGAGGGACGGTGGTTAATTGGGAAAGGTGAAGCCAGCAATGTGTAGAAGTCTCACTCCAGACATAATATTCATTACAGTCTTGTCGTAAGCTTTCCAGATGTGTTGTCCTTTGACGATGTCCGTGATTCTGAAGGGGCCAAATGACCCAAAAAGATGGCCGTTTGATAAAAGAAAGTCGGTAATAGTGCTCTGGAGAATGAATAAATACAATTTGAATCAGAATGCGTTTTAAATTCTAATGTTTTGGAGGGAATTGGTGAGTCTTGATAAATAAATAGTTTTTCGTACAGCGGTAGAAACTTAAAAGTTGATGTGGTTGGTGAAAGCACGTTCTGAGATAAACAATGTTTTTTATTCACGTGGCCTTTGGTTCAGGATCTTTGGGGCCAATCATGTGACGTTGACATCACTCGGCTATTCTCCAAGGGGTCCAGCGAGGACGATTATTTTTGAAGGGCAGGTCTTTTTATCTCCTGCGGTTCATACCTTCTTCGGCTTGGCACCACATGTTTGGGAAAGGACAGGAAATTTGGGTTTTACATCTAGGATACGGGGATAAAGTATATAGTGTATTTGGGGACATTTAGGGACTACATGTTGAATCCCATACAGGTGTTTCTAGCTATTTTTAAGGTGGTTACTCCGAAGTTAGGAGTACGTGGGGCCACACTAGGTTTTAGGAGGTAACGGGGTACCTGCATGTATAATGTAAAAAGGTAACTATTATCCACTTCTCGTTATCCCTTGCTGGGTTTGGGACCAGCTTCAGCCGAGGTACCAGTGATGTCTGTCACATCAGGTCTATGGTGGTAGGGATAAGGGAGACAACCTTGTATTGGGTAAGGGGGACCAACCTTATTGGGGGAAGGGGGACTAACATTACTTTGGGTAATGGGTACCTACATGTACCTTAATGGGTTTCATACTGGGTCTATGTGGGTTAGGGGACAACCTTAAGGTGTATTTGGGGGTAATGGGTCTCATACACCTGGTTTATGAAGTGGGCCACCCATGCCATTGTAAGCGTTTCAAGTTTTTTTTAGATCTCTTTTTTGTTGTTGCTTGTTTAAAATTTAGCGAAACCGTTTCAAGTTGATAGTTGCTTTTAAAAACGGCATTTTAAAAAATTAAAAAAAATTCTAAGGGTATATTTTCAGCAGGAAAACAAATTGTATATATATATTTGTTTTGGTGCCAGTTTCAGTTTTATTTTCCCTCAACCCGAAGGCCATCACCATTACTAAGTTGATTCATTCGCAAGGCCGGCATATACAGAGTCCTTTTTTTTCCCTTTTAAATCCCTAACCTCTCCTAATCTTTAGAGAAGCACCAAGGATGCTCTGCTGGCGTCACAACAAAATTGTTCTTTATCTCCGACCTGTCTGTTCATAAAATGCCCATCCTTAAAAAGAGCTGACGTGGCTGACAGGAGAAGATCTTGTATAAACGATGTTATGTATCTTGAAGTGGAAGGGGGGGTTTCTTTTGATGAGCTGTTCCTATCAAAAGAAAAAAGGAATTTAAGGTCACGTCAGGGTCACTTAACAAGCTGTTCTTTTTCTCGCAGGAGAGGCTTAAACCTGGTGTTATTAAAGAAGCAGTTGGGTTTTAATGGATTTGAATGAAATGCGAATTGCTTTTGAAGTTTAGTCAAATTTAGCTCCGAGGCGAAATGAAATTAAGAAGGGGGGAAGGGAGAAAGAAAAAAAACCTACTGTAGATGCACACTTTATGAAATTAATTTGGAAATGTGGATTGTGTGAGGTGACAGGAATGTAATAACTGACCTGTTTATGCCAGAGCCGGTGGAGTGTATATATGTACGCTAGTTTATCCATGTGACAGTGGTGCCTTGCCTGTAATTGTAACAAAGGAGGAAAGCGATTATATGAAACAAACAGTAGTTTTGTTTTTTAAGGTTGAATCCTGTGAATAATGGTACTATTTTTAGATGATGACCTATTTGATGACGGTTTGTTTTAACTCAACGGCAAGATGGATAAAGCATTTTTTTTTAGGGGGAGCAATACAAATTGACAAACAAGTTCAACTGAAAACTGTCTGAAAGCATAGATGATAACCTGGTTACGTTTGATAGCCTAAGTCAGTCTCACAGAGACAAGAAAACATCTTTAAATGTTTCTCCTGTGCCACAAGTTTTGGCTCAGCTGATGGAGGTAGTTGAAATACAACCCACTTTGTATCTAGCCCACTTCTCGATAAAGTCCGCTCTGTTTAATGTGACCTCTGAGGTAGTGATAAGATATATGTACTGCAGTTACAACTCCTTACAGATTTTTCTCTCACACTGGATATTGCACAAAAATGATAAATGCTGTTGAAACGATTTCATAAGGTTTATTTCTGGAACCAATGTTGCGCACAGTGTAGCAACCCTTAATACTTTGTTCTTGGAAGGGCAAGGTGGTCCTCTCTGACGGGTGGTTCTACACTCTTTATGCTTGAGTGTCAAATTTCTGCTCCGTGCATTGACCAGGGCCATTTGGGCGGCAATCGGGGCTCTGTTAGACTTTTCAAAGTTTAGGCTTTTAAAATTAGACTTTGAAAATAATCACTGTCGTTAGGTTTGCAGGCTACCTGCCCAAGCTTATCGGTCTTATATGGGCGTAGTGCGGCCATTACGCGAACAAAAAGTTTTTTAAGATTACAGATCAAACCCACAAAAAATCACCAAGATAAAACCATTTAATATGCTTCAGATTGCACTGTAGAGCTTTTAAAACCAACTGTATTCATCAAGGACAAATATATTCTGAGGACCTTCAACTCGGGGGGTTTCGGACAAGTTTGCCAAATTTTGTTCCATAATACAGTTTTGAAAAAAGTCTTACGGAGAATCCTGCAAGTCGTTTTGATTAGAAAAAGGATTTCCTTTTTTCTCTCGAAGGCCTTAAAACTGTGCAAACACTCGTGCATCGGCCAGACCGAAGAAGATGATCGGAATCTAGGCTGAAGTTATTTGGGTTGAAACTGGAAGCAGCGAGGGTATCGTCTTGCAGCATCTTGGGGGAATCTGTTCCTGATAGCAAGTTAAACAGGGTTAATTGTATCTGTAAGCTAAAAAAAAAATGCCAGCACCCCATAGGAAAAAATAAAATTGGAGATGGTTTATTTTTTTCTTCTTCTGAGATGTTTATCTGAAAGTTCACAGTCTGGACTGGGATGGGGAATTTATAAGATGATGCATCTGGAGGAGGAAAGATAACACTTGAGGACTTGAAATAGTTTGGAGAATCCCTTGATAGTTGGAGAGGTAAAGTGAAGCTCCGAGGTTACTTTTTTAATAAGTTGATAAGTTTGTTGATGTTTGAACTTTGAAGTAGCCTAGAAATGTAATTTTTAAACATGTCACTTACATGGATCTTCCTGGGCTGGTGTACGGGGGGGGGGGGGCATTCGGGGCCAAAACTTTGGACTATAAAATAATCTCTTGACAATTTGGGTTGGTCAAAGAAAAATATTTGAAAATCTAATTTTTTTTTGGTTCAATTTAAAAAGTAAAACAAAAGGGAAAAAACAAGAATTTTTGTTGTTGAAAATTGTGGTGGATGGGTTTGTTAAAATATTTTAGAAAAGGTTGTTGTTGTTGTTGTTACAATAGACTGTGCAAATTTCCAGGATCAACAAGTTGGTTCCATCCATATTGAGTTTTACGTGTGTGCCACTAAAAAAGCTAATAACCTCCCTTTTTTAAAATTGACAATTACCAATTCTATACTTTGGCTTTGAACTGGAAAAGGATGTTAAATAGTAACATTTATGAAGTAGTGCAGTACTTGAGTCCGTTATTGTAGTCATACCCTTGCATTTAAATTACAAGTTCCGGTGAGGAACCCTGTGAAGGATCAAAGCAAAATATGGGTCCAGGATGTTGGACACAGATCTGTTGTGGTTAACTGTTGTCTTCATATCAAAAAAAATTCTGGAACATCGTAGGGTTCATGCACGGTTGAGTGGGGGGTTGTAGTCTTTCTGATGAACGGATCTGACCGCAGGGATCTCCGCAGACCTCTGGTCCTCGCAAAAGTTGAGTCGAGGTCACACGTGGGGGTCAGCGTGGGCCAGGATTAATTAAGGACAGGAGCAGAGGGAGGAAACTGTTTGGCTATCAATTTGGGTGGCCCAGCGGGGAGGGGAGGGGAGTTGTAACACATCTTGTCTGGGAGTAATTGCTTGTCTTGACTAGCCAGACACTTTTAAGAAGTAGGGGTAGCAATCATGAAGCTTCATGGCTGGCCGCAATGTGTGAAAGGCTGGTGTAACATTATTGTCAAACACTCAAACAGGAAGAGTTTGCTCCTGATGAGCTGGTATTGGGTGCATTTGGGTGCATTGTTGCAGAATATAATCACGATGGGAAATCTGGACTGTTTCATTTCAGAAAACGAAGCAGAGTGAAATGTAAAAAAGCCAGATTTCACTGAGTGATTATATTCTGCAACAATGCATGAACGGAATGCCTTCAATATTTATTTTATATATAACTCGTAAATAGATCCTTGTCATTTGGTCCTCGCTTCGTTTGAACCTCAGGGACTAAGTTGGTCCCAACTATTTTGAGTTTGACTGTGTGCGCGATTCTGTTTCTTCAAATACTTTAGTTTAACATAATTTATGACTATGAAAATTATATCATACTTTTGGGAAAGTCAAACATTTTTTTTGCCATGAAATGTTAAATAAACTTCACAAATCAACAAAGGAAACCTCAGAATAACTCTTGACCTCTGTTTCTGGTTACTCGTAAACATCTAAGAATTGTTGCCCAACTGACGTTCATGTTCTCATTAGACCTATGTAACGGTCGCACACATTTGGGTGTGATTGGCAAATGGGGTTTCTGAATAGTATCCTCTCAAAAATTCTCAATTTGTTTTAATTTTAATTTGAACAAGTTACTTGTAGTATTTAGGATGAGAGAATTCAACCTTGTATCTGCATTCAGACTCTTTAAGTCAGCCTGCTGAAGAAAATTAGCATTTTTTCCCCCCTCCCCCATATATAAAGAAATACCACTCTTTGATCTACTTCTCTAGTGCTGAGGACACTGTTCCTAAAAGCTTCTTGAAGTCTAGATAACTCCAGGGGTTGAAATTGTACATAACAAACTGCTGTGGGTATTTTTATTTTCAAGAATGTTTTATAAATATAATTTAAAAAGAAGATTTGATTTCAATCAAAAGCAATTTTTGTTGTTGACAAAATTAAGTTATTTTGGAATTTGTTAATTTCTGACCAAAAAAATACAATCAAAAGGGTTGAAATTACCTTTGGCGGCTCTTTGCTTTTGTTCTTATTGTAAATTAAGTTAAGATTTATGTTTTCCGTAAGTTTTAGAATTGGCCTTCTTACCAGTGTAAACAACCACAATGCCCTTAAAACAAGTAGTTGGGCCTACAGCTATGGCTTGCAAAGTTGCTCAGATAAATCTTTGATTTTGAAGTGAATACATGCTTGTGGTATAGTATTTCTAGTGGGTTTTAGAACATGGAGGTAGGTCAGACTGCGATTATTGAAATGTCTGTATTAGAGACACACACGCATAGCCCAATTCTGTCACTCGTGAAGACAAATTTATGACACAATATGTGATGTAATGTCGACGACATGTTTTCATATAGGTCAAATGAATTGAATATTGATTTAGAATTCTCTATGTAACTACTCCAAACATGTAAGCAGCTTACTGGTAATTTTCCTTGAATGAAGAGAGAGATAAATGAATGTTCGTCTTGTCTATGTTGCCGGTAGGAGAAACATTCCTCCTCAAGAATGTGTAATACATGGAAGGTTGGCTTTGAGAGGGCCAGGTGACATCTTGTGGGTGGCTGGTGGTGGTGCTTCAGTGTGTCAGAACCGATGATTAAGGACTCACTTCACTGTGAGAGGGGAAGACCAAAGTGTGGAATTCGGCACCGCTGATCGCTGATTGCATTCCGTCAGTTGGATTAAGGCTTTATTATGTGTAGTCTCTTGGAAGGTGCTTTTTACAAAAATGTATTGATAAGTGTGAGGCTGGAGTTGAGTTGCTTCAGAAAGGAGAAATGATAAGCCCTGTTCACACTGCCGAGGCCAATTCCCAGGAATTCCCCTGGAATTTTTACCGTCACCCTTATGTTCGTTTTTAAGACTTTGTGCTATTTTCCCAGGAAAAAATACTAACTCACTCGAGATGCTAATCCCCTGGGTTATCTGGCTTAACCCTACTTACTCCTCAGCACTAGCAGGGGTTAGCTATTTCCCAGGAATTTGATTTTTTTCCCAGGAGTTTGCAGGGGTTAGCAATTCAAGTGTGTAAAGGTCAAAACAAATTTCCTGGGAAGTTTGGCTGGTGTAAAAGGGGCTTATTTAGGACATGAATGCAAAACGTGTAATGGAAATGGAAGTAAATCACAACTGCACACCATCATGACTGGTTATTTTTTACTTATCAAGAAATAGTTGTTAATGTCCAAGGATTTCAGATCAGTGCTATAGTGACTTGGGCTCTCACTTTCATAGGCCTAGGACCCCGGGGGGGGGGGGCAGGGGGGGTGGTCCAAGTTCAGGCAAAACAGTGGGTAAAATTTGGGCACAACAAGAAAAGAAACAACAAAATTAGTCAAAGAAAAGCAAAAAAGACCTTTGACCCAATATTATAAATTGGATCTTGTGTTTTTATCTGTGTACAATTTAAAGAGCCCCAAACACCCAAGCCCGCTCTCCTTTTGCATCCTTTTTCGGTGCTCAAAAAATCTTCGTGTAACTTGGACTTTCTTTTTGTAAAAAGGCGCTCTTCCCTTTCCAGTAGGTTAAGATCAAACATAATTCGCCCATCATCTGTGAATCATCAAAACGCCCCCTCTGGGATCCCACTGATCCTTGTTGGTTTAGGACAGAGCAAAAGTCACACCTTGTACAAACATTGTTTCAGGTGCTCTGTCATGGCCGTTTAGCGCCAGTGTTTAGCCCGGTGCTCATCAGGTGAGATCAGTCGGGAGACGCTAGTAGCCCCTTAAAGAAGTTTACCTCGGAGCAGGGTCAGACTCGTGGTAAGTGGTCAGCAGTCAGCAACATGTTGCTATATAGAGCCACAAACCCCTGGTCTGCTTTGCAGTCTAGATGACAGTGCACGAAAGAGGGTTTTTTTTCGTTGGGGGGGGGTGGGGGCGGGGAGAAGGAATTGGAAACGTGTTAAGTTTTCTTAATAACCCTGTAATTTTTATTTTTGTTTATTTTTGTATTTTTTGAAGAGTAGAAAACAATTCTTGAGAGAAAGAAAAGAAAAGAAAGAAAGCAATTTGTTTTTGGGGTGTAGGAATATTTCAAGAGAGGAAAAGGTACTAATCCACAACTCTCAAATTATCGTGTCCTATTTTTGATTTTTTGATTGAAAAGATTATTTTATTAGCATATTATTGATGTTGATGTTTATTTTCGAATCAATTTTTCTACTCGTGCATCAAACGTGTCAACATTTCGTTAAACGACTTTGAAATCCCCCAGAAGTCTTGTCTCTGACCTTCGGTAAACTGCACCTAATGAATTTGCGAGCATTGAATTCCAGTCTAAATTGGCAGTCAGGTTGGTAGTGCAACGTTCTCGTCGTTATCTGTGTTGAACTGTACATCCACTATTCCCACTTGTCTTCATAATTCTCCCACATTCGTGATTTGATTACCAGCAGGATGGGGACCGAGGAAACAGACATGTTGCCCTGTAAACCTTAAATCCTACAAGATTTCCCAACTTTTTTTCCCAAAGTGCATCTAGACTGTTAGGAATCTTTTTTTTTTCCACTTTTCTTTTTTACGGCCTGGTGAATTCCGGAGTCACCTGGGTTCACCACCACCCCCCCCCTTCCCTTGGGGTTGGGCAGGTCACAGGGTCTGCTCATCAGCAAAAAAAAAAGGTCACCTAGTCCCCAACTCATTCTGCAAGTCACTGGCTCCAATACCCTAGGGGTCCCAACTACCGACAACCCTTCATTTTTTTTTACTTTTTTTTTTTTAGTTGTTGTTGAAATTCCATTTGAATTAAGGATGCTTGTGGGACAGTAATACTAAAGGAGAGTTGAAAGCACCGGAAAGACCCACTCTCGGCAATTGCTGAAGGAAATATCTTTATATAATTTTAATCCCGATAGATAAAAGCGGGGCTGGCATCAACAGGGAGTGGGTGCCATGACTGAGGGCAGAGGGATAATCAAAAGAGGAAGCCAGGAATTTTTCGGAGGAGAATCGGTCAATTTGCACAGGATGAGTTGGGACGACTGCACGCCACATGATAGTATGTTTGGGATGCACTTCAAAGTTATTACGAGCAATTATGATATATTCTAATCATAGTTTATTTTATTTTGGTTTGTGGAAGGAGGGGGGGGGAAGGTTGAGGTTCGGCTAATTGAAGAGGTGGAAGTTTGGTAATTTTTTTTTTTGGGGGGGGTGAACTGTTGCTGGGAGGTCCTTTAATTGTCACTGGATCAAGCATAGTGCATTGTAGGTGGCAGTACTAAGGCTGCAGTGCACTTGTCTTAAAAAAGAAAGAAAGAAAAAAAAAGAGAAATGCGGAAGTGTATAATGCTGAACCTTTCTTAATGAACATGTGCATCAACACGTTGTGAGATAAAGTGCGCCACCTTGGAGACGGCCGTGCTAGCTGCCGAGAAAGTGGGGGATCAATGTGCCGTGGGATGGTTTAATCCATTGGGGGGGGGGGGATATTGATCCGTCACCACCGTGGACAGCTTCTGGATGGACGGAGAGAATACACCATCTTGATGTATTGATTGACGAAACGATGCGGAGTGTAGAGTCACACCCCCTCCATCAGGACTAATCGCTGGGGAACTACTGGGACTCGGGACTGAACGATAGTGGCAGCTAGAGACCCAAGAGGGCTTTAGTGTACCTCGTAGTCAAGATACCCATACGAGCCGTTAGACTAAGATACTGTAATACTGACTTGTTAAAGGTTGCAAACACATGTACGCTCTTAATCCCATATTCATCCCCAGGGTGCTCTTCGTAATCCCTTGGTCCTCTTCTAGATCCCTTACCCCTCTCAGCTTCACCTCCTGGGGAAGGGGGAGGGGGGCTCTAGTGTACATCTTGTAAGGTAGCCGCTATTTTGAGATACTGTAAAATGGACTTGTTACTTGTAAAATGTTGTGTAAGTGTAAGCTTGTAATCCTCCTTTCAACCCCTTGGGCCCCCTTGTCGATCCCCTGGTCCTCTTCTTATTGATCACCAGGCTCCCCTTACCCTGACTCTTTTGGGGACAACGTCTTGTAAAGTGAGATACTAATAATGTAGGTCACTATGGGAATGCAATGTTGACGTAGTCCCTCCCCAGCCCAGTCCCCTTCCCCCTCGATACCTTTGTCCCTCCTTTTTGTGTTCACTGGTCCTCCTTTGGATCACTGGTAACCCTCCTCATCCCCAGAGTCCTTATTGATGGGTATAAACACTTTGTACTATCCAAACTGTTTAGCAAAATTTTTAGCTTTTTTGTGACGAGAAAATCTCTGTCAAAAAATAACACGTTCGGTGTGTTTCTACAAATAACCCAGGATATGGGTGTTTCACTCCAAACCACCCATTACTGAGTACAGAAACAGCGGGATACAGAAAACTTTATAAAAACTTGCAATGGCCACGTGTTTGTTTTCGCCCACACGGCTCTTCCTTTTTTTAGGGGGGGGGGGCGACAAATCCCACATTTACCCCAAACCGGATGTTTTGGAAATGAAGGCCACGTTTCTGAGCTCACACTCGCCGTTTAAAAGAAAATAACTAGCGCGGCTGTGTTAGGATTAGAAATAGACGGTAGAATCACGGGCACTTATCAGTGCTGCAAGAGCACACCTTGGGGATGCCTCATGTTTCAGGGGTTTGTACGTGCCGTAACTCCGGGGACGTAAGCTTGACATACTGTCTTGACGAACCGTGTTTGACATGAGAACAGGGTTTAAGATTGACACAATGCTCACTCTCGATTTCTCCGATCGTCTTGTTGATGAAGTGCAAACGTCAGATACAGTCAAGCATTTCTTTCTCCCCGCCCCCCTCCCCTCTTTAGGCAGTTAAATTGTTACAAATATCCTTAAAGTTGAAAGAGCTGGTTGTACAAATAGAAATGTCAAAATATTTTTCTCCAGCTGAGGAAATTAATGCCAGTGTTTAAGTCTGATTCAGTCATTTAAAGGAGTGGGTTTTTTTCAAGTGGAAAATTTCATAAAAGAGAAATCAAAGTTTTGTTGTGGAATCTTTTCTTCTATCTGTAATTGATGGTTTTCCTTTTAGTCCAAATCTGGCTACCTGTGCAGAGTGGCCACATGCCCTATAAGGCCTTCCATACTAGTCAGTCAAACCTCTTTAATGCAGCCAACTGACCATGTGAGATAAACCATTAGGAACAGGTGGTCTACATCGCTTAATTTGCAAATCAAACTCAATTCAGCCAGGTTCTTTTTCTGGCAACTAAGTACCTCTCTTTGGGTACGTAGGTTCCCCCTCCTCCCTTGGGTGCCAACCCCGAACTGACCTTTGGATATTCATAGATCTCAAAGTAACCCCCTTTGCTACCTAAGTCCCTTGAATTGCTACGCAGCATGCATAAACCCCTACCTGTAATAAATGCTACGTATCTGTGGCAGCCGGTACCCGGTAGCCACAATGAGCATACTGCCTGAAGGTACCCCTAGAGAGTGGGCTACATCAGAAGTGGAAGGATACCGGCTATGCCAACATTGGCAAGATAACGTTGATATCAGAGAGAAATGTGTCAGCTTTGACTAACTTCTTCATGCGGGTCAGCAAGACGACGGTGGGTTCTTTCCTGCGCTGGATGTGAACCACGCCTTAGCCAACATTTTTGATTCGTTCTCCCCGAGGGAGCCCTGGGAATGCGTGTGTGAAAAACTGATACGTAAGGAGTTCAGTCCAACAATTTTTTTCTTTCCCCCCTTTTTTGTATTCGGCGGCGGGGAGCCTGTCGTCCCCTGGCGGCTCGGTGATTCGGTTTATGGGTACACACTTTGAGTGATTAGGAGAGGGGTATAGCTCGATGGTGACCTGGGATGACAGAAGTCTGGTTTATGTCTCGGAGTGTCACACGTAATACATGCTATCGTCACGGTAATTACAGAATGACAGCCTTTCATGTTGTCCCTACAGTGTTTATCAATTTTTTTCCCTTCTTGAGTGACAGTTAAGACGGCTTCTGACAGTACATTAAAATGTGGTTTGTAATCCTACAAACAGGAGATCTTTTTTTAAACGGTTTTGGGCGTAAGATTTTTTAACTGATCTGACAGAATCTTGTTCCACGGCATGTTGATTTCAACGATGAATTGGCTTGTGATATTTAGGGTTGGAATTGGTGGGGGGGGAATAGCCATAGGACCACAGGCCTCGTAGCTCAATTTTTTTGTTACCGGACCAGATAATTTTTTTTTTTACAAAACAATATATATGTATATATTTTTTAAACAATATCTACACAGGTTTAAATACATATGAATTTACTGGCCCGGGGCTGAAATCACAGGAAGATTAGTTCTGGAAGGAATTTTATAACGAAAGACACCACTTCATATTGAAACTAGTTATTATTTTTTTAGCGCTTCAAAAATCGGGCACGTTCTAGGCGCACGCCCGCAAGGACTGCCAGACGTTCCGCTGGACCACATCATTGTGCCGAACTTATGGCAATCCGACACGCGTGACATGCGCATTAGCATTTCTAACATTCCAATGGAACATTCCGGTGGTATAACGGATCTGTCCATAAACGCGCACTGGAATACCAATCGGATCGTTCCTACCATTCCGATT
The DNA here is from genome assembly GCA_032158295.1 of Pycnopodia helianthoides. NCBI lineage: Eukaryota > Metazoa > Echinodermata > Asteroidea > Forcipulatida > Asteriidae > Pycnopodia > Pycnopodia helianthoides. Next base: position 780,158 of record CM063260.1, read on the forward strand.
CTTGAGACGCACTCCCTCAGAAAAAAATAGAACTCACCCCCAAAACAAACGCCTGGTAGAGAATACGAAAACAATTCACAAGGTTTGATTTGAGTCTAAAGTATCAAACAGCAATCATAAGACACTTTTAGTGGACGTAGCTAGGTGACAGTACATTGACTTGAAGCGCATTGTGCGCAGAGAACGTAATTATAGATTGTCAGAGCGAGCAATGTGCACATGATGGCCTGTACACAGGAAGGCTTAGCAACCAGACTGCAGACAGAAGAGCATTGACACAGCAACATATGATCATGGGTCGTAAGAGTCAGATGTAGTGGCTCATTCAACCCGACGTATTTCACTTTTCATTAGGTATAGGATTGTTCTCAATGCAGCCGAGCTTTTGGTATCACTTTTTTGTCTGCAACCCTTCCGTGTAGCTTCTGTTAATACATTTTAAAAACCTGTTTGGAGGCGCGTAATTTGTGGCGCACCATGCCAAAAAACAGGCGCTTCTCAAAAAATAGCGAAATGGCACTGAAAATGAAGGAAACTAAAACACCAGCCTTGATATCAATGTGGTATAATAATAATAATAATAATAATAATAATAACAATAATAACAATGAAAATTTGTGAAGTGGCACTCATGGTCCTGAAGGAGTTTTGATTGTGAAGACTGTAAGCCGCGATGCCCTTAGACGTTTGAGGTGGAGAAATACTCCCATTATAGGCCTAGATGTGTTATTTGAAAGCTTTTCTTCATACCAATTTATTGACAAAATAAACCAAGTTTTGAGTTTAGGCGAGAAGTGCCTCGTATTAGGATGGAGGGTCGCCTTTTTTGGGGGGTTTTTGTTTTTTGTTTTTCTTGGCGGCACTAGGCTACTTTCCTATCAGAAAAGGGACCCTCTATTAGAAGAAAATGAGAAAGACTTTGGGAATAAACTTAGTTGTTTCCTAGCACCAAGACCCAATTTCATAGAGCTGCTTAAGCACGAAAAGTAGCTAAGCACAACAAAATTATGCTTACCAGAATAAGGTTACCAGCCAAACCACCATATCACATGTACAATTTGTAACTGGTATCCTGCTCATTTCTGCTTAGCAGGCAACTGTTAAGCAATATTTTCTGCTTAAGCAGCTCTATGAAATTGGGCCCAGGGCCAGCCACAAGCAGCCAGGACTAACGGCCAGGACTTCAATCAATATTCATGGCCTGCAACCTTGCACCTCGCATGTTATGATCTTTCAAAGGCAAAAAAACAAACCACACACACAAAAAAAACCACCGTTAAATAAAAAAACATTAAATTGATTGTATCAACCTTACTCTATTTAATCTCTTCTGCTGCATTGAACCATAAAAGGCCCTTTCCTTCTTTTTTCAATCTATACATATTTTTTTACGGATGCTTAGTTTTGCATGAACTTAAATTGCATCAACTTGACATACTTTCAAAAAAATCACACACACAAAACCTAGATTCTGCTGTATGTGTGTCCATCTTGCATAATATCTGGAAAAGATTTTGTGCCAACAAAATTACGTGAACGTGTTTTCTTAAGAAGTATTTACAGTACATATGCGCCGAATAAAATGGAAACTAGCCACCCTGTTTCAGTTTGATTGTGTACACAAGTGATTACAGTGTCCAACCAAAAGCCATTGAAAGAAACAAACTCTGCTCCACTGAGCATCATCATAGTGGACTGTTCCATTCCACATCTTCGGCCCCAGCCAAATGGAACAGTCTTGTTTGCATGTTGCCGAATTCCAACCAATCACTGCGCTTCAGTGCACCTGGCTGGACTCAAAGTGGGCGGAGCCTAGTGAGTTTGTGTTGCACTGTACATGCATAGCAATTTAAATGGTGCACAGCACACATGTGTGTGTGAAAGAGAGAAAAAAAAGGCCAATAGTGGCAAGCAAGTGTTTGGGTGTATAGATAGTTTACAATAAAAGATGGTGTGCTCTATTAGGGATTCTGCGTGAACTTGGGATTGTTTGAACGAGGGATAAAGGAATCAGTCAACTTTGGGATTAGGGTCCTTTGATCTTTCATTATTTGGAGCCTGCTGTATACGAGTATAGTGTATTCTTCATCAGTGTAGGCTCTGTGAGGTTTACTGATAGTAAGAGAGAAGGCTCGGACTCGGAGACACCTGTACGTTTTTGGACTAGGTCACTGAACCAGTCTTGATATAAATGACTCTGGACGTTACTTCTCAATTGTAAGTTTAATATTAATGCATTTCTACGGAGTCGCCTGTCTGTTTTTGTGTGTGAATGTTTTATAGACACATAATCCATGTTAGTTTGATGTAAAAAAAAAACACTTTGGCCGTACGCGCTGGGACTAGATCCTACAAAGTTTAGTCATTCGCCTTTTGGATGTTGTTCTTGGCACTGCACTGAAGCCGGCGAATTTATTGCAAGTTTTCTGGTGTGGCGTGGAACTTCTACCGCCGTACATGGAGATATTTTTGCTACGATTGTGTGACATTTCACTTCTGTTAGAACAGTACAGGCAAGCTATTTAAGAATCAAACAAGATCATCATGTGTTGGAAGTTTTTCTTTCAGCTAAATAATATCATGTGTATAAAATCTTTTTTTTTTTTAATTGCAAAAATGCTGGTGTTGTCCTTCTCTTATCAGGCTCTTATCAGGCAAACAGTTTCTCGGGCAACCTCTTGGCTGATCCCCTGATTTTCTTCTGTTTTTCCCCTCCAAAAAGTGCCGTACAAAACTTTAAAACACTACAATGTTTTAAATGCTAGGCAGTTGTCTGTTTTGTTGTTGCTGTTGCAATCAAAAAACTTGCATCTTGTCTAAAATAATGGATGCTATCAGTGCATTGATTGAACAGTTTTGAATTTGCAAAAAATAGTTATTGGCTCGACGTTTCGACTCTAGCAGAGTTTTTCATGACAACTCAACACACATAAACCTGTTTATGTGCGTTGTGTTTACATTTAGCTTTTGAGAAAGACTCTGCTAGGGTTGAAACGTCAGGCCATTAAATTTGTTTTGCATCTGTACCATAGGTCCTTTTGATTGGTAAGCAGTTTGCAACGGCTAATTCTATTTTTCTCAGTTTCAAATTTGATGAAACGCTTACCTCTGATCTGTACTTCTGCGTCACGAACACTTTACAACTACGCGATATTTATCAGGGATTTTTTGTTTTAATGTACCACACTTTTGTATTCATAGTTTGTCTGAGTTGGTCTGTGCAATGTCCTCATGAGGCATAGTGTAGCCAGTGTCTGGGTGTTCTCTTGGACACCCTGCTTTTAAATTTGGACACCCTGTTTTATCTGTCATTTACATGAAAATGTATTGCAAGCGAAAAATTTGTACATCCAGTTTTTAATTTCCAGTAAACTTGGACACCCTTTTAGCAAATCGTGGCTGAAACCTTGTCATGAGGAACAGGTTTTTAGACCTGGAGGAAGTTTTGTTGTTTATTTATGCTTTCTTGTTGCGGTTGCTTCTGGTAAAATGACATTTCAAAAGAACCAATTGCTTTTTGAGGAGTACCGTTTACAATTCTGTTTTTTCAAAGCTATGTCATAAAATCGTACTGACATTGTTTTCCACAGGCTTAAATTTCAACCTTTTTGGTTTGTTTGCTTATCTTTGGCTTAAAGCTCCTTGCAAGATTACATGGTGGCATAAAATGTAATGAAAGTTTGTGGAGGTATCATGGGTTATAATTTTATGAGTAGTTTTTGCATTGAGAAAAAACTGGTTTGTTACTTGTTAAAATGTTTTGTTTTCTTTGGTGCTAGAATCTTTTAAAAAACCACACCATAAAACTAAACATCATGGATTGATTTGATCGTTTCAGGTGATTATAGTGAGACTATCATGGACGAAGAGACACTCCCTTCCCCACCGTCCCCTCACCAACCCGCCCAAGCACCGTTAATCCGCCAGTCTTCACCGGTAACGACGACCATCGATACCTACACGACAGAGAGCAATATGGAGACACAGCGATCACACATGCACCACCAACAACTGCAGCAACAGCAGCAGCAGCATCCGGTGTACATTCCGGAGGACGTCGTGCTACCGCCGGAATTCGAACTGCGCGAATCTTGTATTGTGGAGGCCGGACTGGGTGTGTTCTCATTGGTTGATATACCGGTCGGGGAGCGGTTTGGACCATTCGCAGGAGTGGAGAGACTTGCCGTTAAGGACACGCAGTGCGCCTGGGAGGTAAGTCCATATTTTTCTCTGCTTTTGATTGTCAAAAATGTCATCAATCAAGATTGATGTTGTTATTAAACCCATGTCAGAAAGCAGTATATGGCTGAGCAAGAATCTGCAAGTTGCATCGCCGGATTTTTCGGTGAAAGGTTTAGATTTTTTCTTTTAATGAAGCTTGACAGTCGATGCTGTTTCTTAATGAAAGAGTACTTAATCGGTTATATATTTTTATCATTTGACTTTTCTACACAATTATAGTCAAATGTGGAAGACACACTTTTGCGTAGGTTGTGTACAACTTGCAAAATACAAGTAGTGTGGATGTAGTGTAGGCCTAGGGCTGTCGGTAACTTGAAATAATATCGGGTCCCGACAAAAAGTCATTTTTATTTTTCAACTACATTGCAGCTATTACTCATCTTTAATTACCTATCGATGATGGATTTTTTTTTAGTATCTCAAATGAAAGATTATTACTTCCTGGAATCCAGGAAAATGGCTATTAAATATTTACGTCAATTTTTGTTCACCATAAAATCGGTAAAATTAATGAGCAAGGTTTCTTTAGTGCTCAAAAAGTTGTATCTTTCTTGTAAGATAATAGAACCTAAACTAAGGGTTGTTTAAAGGAACATTACAGAATTGGTTTTTGCTAACAAAACGGTTGCTGGCAGTGTAAGCTTTTTAAGTAATCCACCATATACATAAACTGACAAACCTGTAGAAGTTTTAGATCGATCGGCGAGAAAATAGTGAAAAACCGATTACACATTTGCAGTGAAATCATATAGATTCAACAATAGAATAAAACGTTCACTGAGCGATAAACTCCAATCGGAAAACTAGTTTATTCATTTCTCATCAAATATGGCATTTCAGACAGAAATATTTCAAGGGATGTTTTCCACCATCATCATCATAAGACTGTGTAAGTTTGATGTAAATCTGTGATCAAAAAGTTTATTTTACAAGTTTTTTCTTACCAATTCTGTAACGTTCCTTTAACCCTGTGGGAATGGGAAAGTGTACCCACTCTTGGCATTGCAAATGATCCAATGAAATTATGTGTTTTTTTCAAAACAAGTTTTTGTTACATATTCATTTTAAAATAGTTATTGCAACTTCCTCTGGAGGAAAAAAGTCTTGACTTTAAAACCTATGCTGTCTTTCAAATGGTTGATCTGTTACCATTTGCTTCTACAATCAATTTGGCATTCTCACGAAAAATACTGATTGAAAAAAAAATCAGAGCGAACGATAGGAAGACGAGGGGCTCATTAAATTAAAGGAACTAATTAGAAAGTTTTCTTTCCGTCAGTTTTGATCTTTCTCCAATTTCTTTTTGAATGCTGGCATCGTCTCGGTTTGCTGACCAGTAAAAGATTGTCTCTAATTGATGGTGTCTGTTAACACAGGAAAGTCAAATTACTAGAGTTATTGCTAACCTATCGTCCCAGCTATTTACACCCGTACCATGACTCAATGAATTATATTTACGCACCCGGCCAATTGAGACAAATTAATTTAGTCTTCAGAATTGCTGCGTTGCGGCGTCGTTCCTTGAAACGGTGACATTTTAGGGCGAATCAAGAGGGCAGCCCGCAGAGAGGAAAATCTCAGGGTGGTTTATAACTTATACAGAACGTCGCATCGGTAGGACAGGTAGCTTGCTTTTTTTCCCCCACATGACTACGTGGCCCTTTTCAAAACTGCGGCTTTGGCTTTAGGCTTCAACTCTGGCTTAGGCTTAGGAGGTGAAGCCAAAGCCAAAAAGGTCCTGCATGTGGGTATCCGTATGAAGGCTTGAAGGATCAATAGTCCGGTCCCTTTTTCATTTACTTTGCATCAGTATTCATTACTTCTGTTATGTGTTGGGGGACATGACATGACGAGATTGGTTACATCATGATCGTCATGTAGCAATGAGAACATTATTATGATTTTTTTCCCTTGAAACCAATTTATAAGGACTGTATACAGAATTCTACTTTTTAATTAACTATTTATTAATCATTTAGTATTATGGTCCTAAAGCCTTTGGTGCTGCATTTCCATGTAGTTATTTCCATGACCATAGGTTGCCGATGAAACCATCAAACTTCAACTCACTTCTGTCTTTTATTTGAACACCACCACAAAATACAAGCGCCTGCGCTTCCTTGAAACATCAACATGGACTTAACCTTCTTTTTTTCTTTCAAGGAAAGGCCAGTGATAGATGTTGCGAAGACATAAACCAGATGTTTTTCCCCCCAAACACCAACCTTTCCTAAAAAAAAAAAATACTAATCTGAGAGAATAGAAAAGTAGAAGTTCATCGTTGTTTTGGGTGGATGGTTTGGAAACAATTTATCCCTTGGTATTTCTGGCTTGGTGTTGTTGAAAGACATCCCCTCATGAGAAGCTCCCTGCACCCTAGACCTGACCCCAGCCTGTCTGTCTCGACTCCTTGGACACTAGTAAATGTGTCAGCAACTTGCCTCAAAACGCTCTGTTTTGGGGCATCAGGCAGTGTCAACTAAATTCTTCTCTCCGTTTTTTTTTTTAAGGAGTGGAGAGGGAGTTGTTTTCGAGTTGTAAAATGAAATCTTTTGTTTGGAACATGACATTCTTACAATTATCAGAAAACATTTCCTATTCATTTGTAGGATATACAGTTTTAGGTTTCAAATTTCTACCGCAGTGAATGTTTTTCTTACCCCCATCAAAACATCTTGCACTTTTCAGTTGGGTTGTACGGTGGAGAGTTCAGAATGTAATTGAGTTTCATTTGTTGTAGTGGTATTGTAAATACATTAATAATGATAATAATAAATCATTCTTGTGGAGCGCATTCCGTCCGTCCCTGGCAAGAGCCCAATGCGCTGTACTGGCATGAAACTTACTCACATGAACATTAACAATTCTTAAAGGTAAAGTGTACCTTTGGTTTTTGGAACCATTTGATTGTTTGAATCCTATATGAATGTAGATATATACAATAAAACTAACTTGTGGAAGTTTCATTTCAAAAGGCGGTAGTGTTTTTGAGATATTGCTGAAAATCTGGAGCGATTATGTCCACGCAGGAAGAAAAATTTGTAATTGGAATACATGATCTGAGAAACGTTTCATGCATAAAACGTTTCTCAGCCTTAAACAACGTTCCTTAAAAGAGAATTCTTTTTCAAAATGTTTTACATTATAAAAAGCTGCAGTGCGTCTTACCAAGTATGTTTTTATGGAGTAACTACCGAAAGTATAACCTCCCTTTAAACTAAACATTTTTTGCAAAACATCCCATGACAAATCCCACATTTTCATACTTGTTCGAAATTGTGTCCATCATGGATTATTCTTGGTTCTTCATTGAACGTCCTGTCCTCTGTCTTGACTTCGAACAGAAATAATCTCACAAGTCACTCTTGGACGGGGCACATTTCAAAAATAAAGACATATTTATTTTTAGAAGCATCGATAAAGTGGTCACCGCTTTCACGAAGTGACAAATCTGCACCACAGCCCAAATTCTGTGCAGGGAGAAAATGACGTGCATAGTTTCTAAACTGCTGTTTCGGGGACTACTCGCTCCTTGGAAGAAAAAAAAGAAAAAGAAAAAACCTACGTGCAGAGCGCCGTGTACAAACCAATGTATATTGAGATTCGTCACTTCGTGAAAACACTAAACTTAAATAGGTCAACAGATTCGTCGGTTTGGGAAAATGCAAAAGTCTTACCATGCATGTTTGGCGCCTTGCCAATGCTATATGTGTTTCAATGGATGTAGTGGTGAATCTTGATTTGTCACATTGTGGAAATGCAAAATGGAAATAATAGTGAAGCTAATTGAAGTAATCACAAAACTATGAAGTGTTAGGTCCTGAAAATAAGTATGTCAAGAATCTGTATAACAAGCGATGTTTAAAATTTGTTTGTGATTATTGACACAATCGTGGTTCAAAAAAACATTGACGAAGTGTTTAACTTGATGTTGTGTGATCTTGGAGACATCCCCCAGTCCCTGTTTCTGTCTTCACCCTCTAGAGCAGTCTCTTCAACCTTGGGGAGTAAGGTTGGAGTCCAGACATTGTCCCAAGACCAGGTCAAGGGTGGACACCAGGCTTCTCTGATTTCACCCACCCTCCATGGGGCCTGGTTCCCCTGGCAAGACCCTGTCTGTGCTGGGCACCCACCCCCTTGTCCCTGGGCCTGTCCATAAGACCCAAGATGTTTTGAGCCCTTGTGCGCTCACACATCTGCCCGCTGTCTGCTGCCAAGACTCTCCCCCTGGGGTTTGTTCCCACTTCTCCGTAATCCCTGGCTAATTTCCCCCCTGTGGAGTGGCACCTTGTGGTTGTCATGGTAACTTGCATCCTTTTTTATGGGTACCGGTGTAAGGCTGGCTCCCATGTTTGATACAGGTCAGGCTTGTGATTTCTCAGGATTTTTCTTAAAATCGTCTGGAACTTTCAAATTTTTGTTGAAAGAGGTGAAAAAGAGTCACCAAAGGGAGAAAGAAATTGTCCACATTGTGTCCAAACCTGTAGTTTAATATGTTTCTTGTGATGCATAGAGTCTGTAAACCTCCTGACTTGTATTATCTGAGAGGTTTCGGGTCTAAAATCAGGGGAGTCCACACCTACAAGCCACTTTCATCCCTGCAGGTGCAACCATTATCAGTGGTCCCTTGTTGTTTCAAAAGTCTCTTGTTCAAATTTCTGAAGCTCTTCAGATATTTGCAGTTGATTTGAGATGGCTATATTTGACTTGCCTGTACCTGACGATGACGGTCATGTAAAACACTAGAAACCTCTTCTGCAGAGGCACACGTGTCCAAGTAATAAAATATGATTGAAAAAGGAGCCATCCTTTTTGTTCCCTTCGAACAATGAATATCTCTTTATGAGATTGGGAATGCATGAGACCCTCCACTCCACCCATAATTAAAAGAATCTATTCAAGTTGCAAAATGGACAAAAAGTTGCAGCACTTCGGCAGGCTTTGTAAAAAAAAAAAAAAAAAAGGGTAAACAATTTTTAGCCATTCCAATTACGAATTGAAATAACACTGGGTGGAAAAACCCCCTAAGCACTGTCTCATCCTCCAAATTCGTCTCCTGGGGAAGGGGTAATTATTTATAGATAAATACAGACGGACACTGATGAGTGTTCCAACTGCCTCTACAGTCCACCCCCAGCTTCCTCTGCCACTGGTTTTTTTATAGATCATTGTATGATTATTAAATTTTGAATGAAGCCAATTGCGATTCAAGGCTGACGTAAATTGCATGATATATCGATGGTAGAGTTTCCCCAAGCCGAAGCCTCCCCCAATAATGTTAGTTGTCTCTTCATCAATAATTCATAATCCGTAGCTATTCCTCCACCTCCCCCCCCCCTCTTGAAAAATGAAAAGAAAGAAAACGTGATGACATTGTGTTTTTTGTAATAATGCTGAACCTTGTCTAACCTTCCCTGAGGGCGAAGCTTCAGTCTCACTATGAGGCTTTATTGGGGCCTTTTCTCTTTCTCTACCCCCCCTTCCAAACCTGTAATTTCATATTCAAATCTTGTTTTTGTTGGATGGGTTTATGGATTTAAAGGTGTTATGCAAGATTGGGTAATGGTGGGGTAGAAGAAAAAACAAAAAAACAACAACAACAACAAATAAACCAATTTTAAAACTTGATACTTCCACTGGCTGCCCGGAGAAGATGAATTCTAGCTGATGTCGTGCCGTGTTTACAGGAGAAAGTCGTCCTGCAAACTTTGCTCTTTGGATGTCCCAGAGCGAAGAGATGTCAAGGTGTGAATGTGAAAATGCGCTAAACCTCAGGAAAGTGTAAACTAACTTGAGTCATGTTCTTTAAACAAGAGAAATGTCTTCCTTATTTGGTGATATTTTCAAAGTTTTTTCACAAAAAAGAAAGTGATGGGAAGAACTATAAATAAATAGTTAACTTGCAAGTACAACCATGTTAAATCTCTTTTGTGTGAGTGTTGGCTCTGAGAAGAGCCGGTGTGGTCTCGACGTTTCGAACAGTATACTCTGCTCATCTTCAGGAGAAAAAAAGTGATGGTTGTTGGACTTAAAAAAAAAAACACCTCAAATTAACACCTTTAAACTCGATGGTTGCTTCATCTGGGTTATATGTAATCCTTATAAGACAGGTCTATATATATATTTTTTTAAACATTCAGCACAACATTCATCCTGTTGCTGGGATGGCGGGGCAGGGGTGACGTTGACTATTTTCATGTCTGTGTTCCGAGTGAACTACTTCTGTACAGTCCCATTCATTGGCTGCCGCAGCGTGGGTGCGGAGTTTTGTAAAAGAAACAATAGCTGATCTCAGGTAATGGATGAGTCCCTAGGATGGTTACGATTGTATTTAACGATCAGAAGCAGCAGTGCATTCAAAAAAGAAAAATAATTATTACCTCTTTTTTTTTTTTTCTTTCTTTTTTGGAGGTGATTGGATGTAACTCGGGATGCTTCTCTGAAAAGCAAAAGATGAGTTCAGATTTTTACTGGACTGCTTTTCAATAAGTATTCACACTCCTACTCGGTTCATGGTAAATCTCCAGCCCAGCCCTCGTATGAAAAGAAAAATATTTCTATAAAAATTACAGTTCTTTCTACACTTTCCTTTCAACGGTATTTTGTACAATCGACACGCTCATGGAGTGAGAAATAAAGTATCGCCCGCCGACGTGTCTTTGGTTAACCGGCAGACGAGCTCATAAAAAGAGAACTGCCTCCACAGAATTGAGACATTTTCCCCCTTTTTCCTTATTTCGTGATATGAAGTTACTCAACTAAAAAAAAAACAGGACCCGGGGTTGAGAGGGAATGACTGAATGTGTATTTCGATCCCAAAAAGCCATAAACTGAGCAACAGCTCTCTTGTTTGGTAGTCAGTTAGGGGTGTTTGTGTGTGTTGTGTACGGCCCACGACTCAACCGTCTGCAAAAGAACCACTTTCACATACAATCGAGTCCCCATAGTGGCCAGCCACAATGGCTAATAATGATGCACCGTGCGTCGCGATGCCCAAAGCCAATTTGATATCACTGAATGGACAGTCAAATGGAAGATAGATGATCGCGAAGTTGCAATTACCGCCCAGTATTGGTCCACTTCTTTTCTGGATATCGTGTGTGCGATGTCTCATTCATGGTTTGTAATGACCAGGCAAGGTGTTAACACAAGGCAGTTAGCTTGGGGGTGGGTGTAGGGGGGGGGGGGTTGAGATAGAAGGAAAGAGAGGAGTAAATCATGCCTCTCCTTTAGGCTAGTGAATATGAGAATAGCGAGGGGGGTGGTGTGTATCATCGTATCCGTGAGGCTGTCTGTATCAACCCAGCACATGTCATCAGGGTTTTTTTTTTTACCGTTTTTTGTTTCTTCTTTTTTTCTGGTTAATATCAAAAAAAATTATTCCTGTGGTCATCCTGAGTGTGTTAACTGGTTAGCTCTATCCAATTATATGGAGGGAGAGGTACATTGTTGGGACGACGGCATTGTTGTTGGTGGGACCCTGAAAGGTGTTGAGCGTCTGTTGGGAGATGAGCCGATGAATTGGTTCGGGTGCCGATGAATTGGCCGGGTACCGATGAATGGCAGGGATGTGCATGGATGGATCGAGGCGGTGGACAGAGGCATGTTTGGATTCTCGCCTTTGTTATCCCGTGGGTCAGGTGAGGTTGAGCGGCTGTAAACATCCCTGCCACCATCTTGGTTAGGTTCCCTACGCGCCCAATGAGTCGGGACTACTGATTGTCTTTTGATAATTGAAGGACCAGACTAAATTCCCTATAAACCTCAGTCTGGTAATAGTGATTCGAGTCAATGATTTTTAGCTGACCCCGTCCTCACAAAACACCAACTTGACCCAAACCAAAAACACTCTGTTTACACTAAGACTGCACTGAAATCAATAAACAGAACAAAACAAGTCCAAAACTGAAATCAGTGACTTGTTTAAAAAAAGAAACCTGTTGCCCTCCGAAAATTTGGAAGTCATTTTTTATTGCTGCATGACGGTTGCCAAACATCTTGCAGAAAAGTCAAAGACCAAAGCTGGGATTTCTAAAAATATTTGTTGAGAAAGTTAATAAACTTTTGATCTAAGCAGTCTGATGACTTTTTCATGTGACCCACTTTCACACTGTAATTGTTTGGATGTGCTCTTAAGAACCAATCACCAATCCTATAAGTTCGGGTGAGAAAATATGTGTTAATAATGTACACTTTGAAGGTTTTTACCCCATAGCATTTTTTTAAACCTTGTGATGATTTACCAATCATGAGAAACAGGCCAGCATTCCCCCCAAAAAGGAGTGTCAAATCAGGTCTTTCTTTATCAGTACTCTACTTTTATGACCCTTTTATTTCTTTTAGGGAATCTTTTTATAGCAAAGTTGAAAGGAAAAAAAAAGTAGAAAAACCTGCGATTGTCTGCTGTTTGTGGTACAGGTGTACTCGAGATGGATGATGTGAAATGTAAATATTGGAAAGAGAGAAAGCCATTTGTCATGAGCGATTGGTTCGTTATGTCCCTATTCAATCCTGGGGGACACACACGGCTGACCAATCACAAAGGAGATATCACAAATCAAATCCTGGACAAATCCCGACTCCTTTTCAGCAATCATTTTTTCTTCTCCACTTGTGGTGGGGGGGGGGGGACGCCTGAATAAATTGTTGACACTATCAGGAGCTCATTTTGTGTCCTTGAACGAGTTATGGTGTACAAAAGCCACCATCGGTCTGATTAGTTTGTGGATTAACACATTTCAAAGTGTGTATTATTTTGTTGCGTAGCCTACATGAAAAAATATCTTGCCCGGAACGGAAATTTATGAGACAAGTGCCTGAAAGCGTTTTGATCTTTCCAATTTTTGTCTGGTTGAGTGTACCCAAACTGACGAGTAGTAAAAAAAAAACTGCTTTTGTTACACCAGTACTCCTGTTTGTGGGTGTTGTGTTGTCATTTAGCCTTCGAAAAAAAGACTCTTCTAGGATCAAAACGTTCAGGCCACTAACTAAGTTTTGCATTTATACCGTAGGTCCTTTTGGTTGGTAAGCAGTTTGCAACAGCTGATTTTATTTTCTCTAGTAAAAGAAAAGATACAGGTTGCAAGTTATTGGATACAAAAATTGTTAGTTTCACAGCTCAGTTCGGTGATTACTAGTTCATATCAGCATCAATCCTCCAGAGAAATGTTCCTGTCACAATTGTGTCCAAAAAACAAAACGAAACCCACAAAACACATCATATATTTTGGGTTATGGATCTTTTGCCTTTTACTTCTATGGACTTTGGTTAATGTTATTTTAAAGTTGTTTATACCTGTGAAATTATTAATTTTTTTCAATGAAGAACTTCCGGGTATCCTTTTTGTTGACAACTTCACAAGAAAACATGTCTATAGAGTGATTGATTTGAGAGTTATTCCACCTGTGTCTTCACATAGAGCAAGGGTCTTGGGCTGGCCGGTCTCCCCCCTCCAGCAGTCCACCCTTTTTAACTATAACAAATTTCCCTGGCATATGGAGGAAACATTACACCTTAATATTATGATGTTAGGGTCATCTTAAACTGTTTCCGACCCCTTTTTTGCCCTGTGGCCACGGATCAGCAGTCATTGCAATGACCCTTATTGCTTGTGGCTGTATACGGTGGTAGGGTCCTCCTAGGTTTGTTCTGTTCCACCTAGAAGGAAAAATCTGGAAAAGTGTTTTGGGTGTAATCTCTCAATTTGATGAGATCATGTTTGGGAATTGGTTCCAGTGTTGGTATGTGATTTTTATTTCTTTATAAACAAGGGGTTGAGCAATTTTGAAGAGGGGATCTTTCATTCTGGTGTCGTCTGCTGTTTTGGGCGAGCCACAGACAGTCCCTGTAGTGGTTCGCCTACGAGCTGGACCCGTCAGGGAAAATTTCTTAATTCCAGAAAGTCGAGGTTGGCAGTAGTTTCTTACCTTTTTTTTACGGGCTTCAAAATAAACTGCTTTCTCTGAAAGTTACAACATTTTCTATAGGTCAGCTAGGACAACAAACTCACAAAATAAGTGTCAAACTTTAAATGTTTCAGGTGGTGTTATCTAGATGCAAACACTGTCAACAAAAAAACTCCTCGATCGTTTTGGCTCCTTACCTTAAAACCTAAATCACAATTCTTAAAAAAGAAATATAAAAAAAACAAATCTGACACGTCCCTCTAAATTCTGGATGTTTTCTCTTACAATAACACATGCTTCATTTGAAATTTACCCGGGTCTATCCCCCCCCCCCTTAAACCAGAGGGTCAAAACAGGTAACATATTCCCAGATGACTTATGGCCTGGCATATGTAAATATTACTCAATAACATTCTATTAAGAAGTTGTTTTTCAAAGAATAGAGAGCGTATCTTTCCTCGGGTTGTCAGTGATTTCCGAGTGCCAGTGGTTTGAAGTTACTGGCCCTCTTTTTGCAGCCAAACCTCCCCTTGAGGGACTCGCTTCCCGTGGTGGTGCCACCGCGGACCCTCCTTAGATCTTCTCCTGGTCCACTCCGGTTAATTCCCTGCCAAAAATGGTCTTCCTCGCTGTAAATAGACTGGAGTTAAACGACCCCCGTGGGGTCAAGTGGAGATCATCGGGTGGACGACTTGGAAACAAAGAAGGGTACACAAAACTCTAATGAATATACCATTTGCTGGGGAAAGTTTTTTTTCTTCTTCTTTTTCTTTTCTTGGCGAGGTTCAAGCAAGTTCAATCGCCTACATGCTAGTACTTGAGACACCATTTAACAGTCAAGATCATGCGGTGCTGGACCCTGTTTTTATGACAGAGTTCAATCTGTGGAGGGATCAATAGATTTTGGCAAAGTTCATGTCGAATGAAGAGTGCCAGGGCTCATAGCAGAACGCATAAGTTCACTGAAAAGCGTCACTTCATTTCCTGTGTTCCGGCAATAAAATTGGTTGCAATTTCTGACACTTATCAGCACCATCTTGGCAAATAATTCAATTTTTGAAACACACATGAATGCGATCTCCACATCATACAGGAATGAGAAATTTCAGTCCTTGATCGGAGTTCTGACTTAGTTTTCATGTCTTTCTGGTGCAGTAAAGTTGCTGTGATTTTCTCTGTACATAAAGAAATCAAGCTCTTCGATCTACTGCTGCAGTAGCTCTGAGGATACTGTTACCCAAAAACTCAAGAAAATAAAATTCAAACAGTTGCTAAAATAAAGACATATTGACAGTTCTGTATAAATAAAGAGGCCATGTTTGTTTTAAAGAAAAAAAAGGAAAAATAGTAAGCAGTCTTCCAAAAGAGTCCAACTTCAACCGCAATTTACTCCAATCACAGATTTTTTGTGCTGTGGTTCGTACAAGTCAGCTCAGAATAAACAAGTCTTGAAGATGCTTTTATCATTGTTGATCAAAGTCTTGAGTTCATCCTCCTGCATCAACCTGTCTTCATAATCCATCTTGTTGACTCTGCCATCAAGATTTCTTGAAGTTGGCGACTTATGTCTGAAGGAGATGACCTCCTCAAACATCCTGTTCTTTGTCGTCCAAGATTGTGGTGGAGAGAAAAAAACAAAAAGAGGACTCCCCCTTAAAAAAAAAATGGTTTTCTCCAATCACCTACATCATCCTACTGGGTATCTTGTCCCATCAAGTTATCTCTGAGGATTTTGAGGGGAAACAAAGTCGTTTGTAGCATATCTGAGAAAATCTGGCCCATCTTCTGGCTGCTTGGTGTAAACTAGGTTTGGGTATTTGTAAAGTTAGAGCTCTCTTCTTTGGACAGGAAAATCTGTGTGAACATCATGCCATCCCTCATTGAAAATTTAATTTGTCGACTTAAAACTCGGGACTGGTTGGATTGATTTTAAACTGACAGGATGGATTTTTTTTTATAAGTATCATCTGTCTTTGCCCTAGGAATGCAGGGAACGAGTCAGCAAAATATTTAGTCTCAACATTTTGATAGACGCTTAGTTTGCATTAGGAATAAAGAATTACTATTTGTGGTTTACCCAAATACACATGGACTGAACATGTTTTGTGGACACTATCGCAAGTCTTGAATAACAAAATAATGACTTTTGAGTAGCAACTGATACATTTTTGTTCAGTATGTTTTTAGTTATTTATTTGTTGCTGTGCTGTACAAGGGGAAATCATTCCAATCTTTCTTGTTTATCCATGGAAGATGGTTTTGTTTATCCAACCATTGTGTGTGCTTAATCTTTCCCCCATTTGAGTTTGTGTACCTTGTGCTAAAGCCTGAACAAAGGGACATGATAACACACCCATTTGTTGACAGGTGCTTTTAAGGGTTTGAGGTGGGGGTGTGGGGGGGGGGGGTTGTAGTTACAGCAGATTATCTTTCTTGTGGTGAGGCAATAAAAGAGGCAAGGGTAATGACCTCTTGTGATGGAGATGTTAAGCAGGAACTATATTCTGGAGGCGGGAAAAAATAGTGGGGGGGGGGGAATCAGTTCCAAGCAGTATGTTTCATATGGACATTCTGATTGGTACCCCGTTTCCCCGCTAAGCAAGAGGTGTGTGCTAAGCAACTTAAGGGATGTGGCCTGTGAAGGTGATAATGGGCAGGGTAGGGAGGTGATGTTTGACTTAAGATGTTTAAAGATGAGCTTTGCTGATTAAGAAGGGAGTATTGTTGAACTTGGTTGAGGTTTATACTAATTGGAATGTAAACACTTTGTGAAAAAAAAGAAGTGAGCATCATGTTGACGTAGCTGGATAGAAGATGGGGGTTTGAGTTTAAGGCCATGTACTAATTTAGTTTTGTTTTGTGTGCCTGGTTAAACTTTAATATATGAGAGAGCGTGCTTTTTGGTTTTTTAGGAACACATCAAATGAGATGCTGTTCTTTCAGAAGACTGCCTTGTTATGAAGACATGGGTTTTCGCTTTAAGGCCATAAAAAAAGTTATTTTTGTTTTGTGTGCCTGTGGTTACAAACATTGAGCCACCTGTAAGATATGGAAAAGGGTTTGCGGTGACAACCATGTAATACTGTCTCATTACATGGTTGTCACCGCAAACCCTTTTCCATATCGTATTTCCACCATGCAAAGTTTCAAATCCTACCCACCTGTAAGAGTTTTAGAATCAGAGAGCCTGCTGTTGTTTTTTTTGTATCTAATTTAAGAACACGTGCTATTAAGATGATGTTCTTTGGAAATGTAAGCATCTTTTAAAATAATGTTTGTAAAAAAGCAGTTTCTTTTGCTGCTTTTTTTCATGAGAGAAATTTGTTTTTAGTGTACTTGTGGAAAACCAACGAGCATGACTCTGCTTTAAGGTAGGTGTCTCCACACACAGTCCCCTAAAGTCTGAAAGTTCACAAGAAATTCAGAGCACATGTACGTTATCCTGAGTGATAACCGTGGAATAAGTGGGTGTTTTTATCTACGCTGACTAGGGGAAGCGATCGCGTAGGTCTTATTCATGCACGGGAGTCTAGGAATAAAACATTTTTTTTGACGACGGAGTGCCAGGTCAGCCCAGTTCAGCTCTGTATACCCCTCCTGTTTCATTGAAAAAAGGAAAAAATTGTCATGATCTGATTCCCAAGTATAATGACACAATGAGTTGCCTATGACGACCTCGGGGGTCTCGGGGAACCGCTAAAAAAGCTAGTCAAGTTTGTCTGATGGGAAGTATACATGAAGAAGAGAAAAAAAATCAATTGAATAAACATGAATACAGAGAGCATGACTTAAAGGACTCTGTACTTCTATGTACACATTTTATTTCTCACATTTCGTTGATGTTATTTCAATCAGAAATGTAGAAATGGTTCAGTTTTTATTGGATGGATGGCCGGCGCGATCATCAAGAAAGATTTACAAGGTTAAGATTATTATTAAAGAACTTTGACTGTTGACCGAGTGGTTTGTCAAAAAAAATTTGGGAAGAATCTCTGTAAACTCACAGTAAGATTTATGTTCTAGAACAAGGTTAAGTTAATGAGACTTTTTTAAAATCAAGAGGTTTTCAGGTTTTGCCGGAACACTTAGTGTACCAGACTAACAGTGCAAAACATAGCTATAGGAATTCTCTAGAAATGGCCACATAAACCAAAAAAAACCAACAACAACACCAACAACAACAACTGTATAATGTAAACTGACTGATTCCCTGCAAATTTTTGCTTAACAGAAATATTCACTGATCGCCACTGTTAGACAGCTTTATGAAATCAGGCCATGATCCATGCTTTTGCACTTGATGAGCAGGGCCCAATTTGGATGAAGCTGCTTAAGCACAAACATCTGCTAAGTGCAAAACAATCGTGCTTACCAGGAAAAATGATTACCAGCCAAACCATCATGTTTTATGTATCGTATGCAACTGGTGTCCTGGTTATTGTTGCTCAGCAGGAAAATCGTGAAGCAAAGTTGTCTGCTTTAGCAGCTCTTTAAAAAAATTGGGCCCAGGATTTGATGAGGGCAGTTAATGGAAATAACATGCCCTGTAACGTAACACTAGATGGCTTAATTCTCCGAAAAGGAAGTACAAGAGACAGAATAATTTGAAGGGCTGGTTTGGTTCGTGCTCACCTTGAAACTAATATTTCCATCCGAGATGTTGGAAAGTTCCCTTTGATATGTCAAAGGTCTACTCAGAATGATAGTTACACTTTGAAGGTCTGCTCTGAGTTTTGATGCAATAACCCCCCCCCTTACTCTTGGCGGAGATAAGGTCTTAGAGAATAGCATCAACTTTGAAAAATGTCTTGGGAATTCTTGAGGAATTTGTTTTTGTGCTGGATAGAGTTTGGAGATCTTGTCAATTATTTTTAATTCATTTGTGCTGTTCTTATTGATTGATTTAATTTTTTTAAAGTTTTTTTTAAAAGTTTTAGTTAACTTTTTGGAATATTTGTGGCATTTTTGTAAATGTTTAAAAGATCGTTTGCGCAATTCTTGTTAGTTTTCTTTCGAATTCTGACGGGGCTTGAAGTATGTTTGTCATGATAACGTTTAGTTGCTGTGTAAGATTGCTTCTCGTCAATTAGTGTTTTTAAACTAGAAGTAGGGCAATCCTGACAGGAAATGTTTGAAAGTTTGTGGCTTTTTTAAGACCAACTACCCGGTCCTTTTAAGGGTTTGTGGATTTACGTACAAACGCAGGATCCAGGCGGAAAGTAAAGGTCATATGTGTAAATTTGAAAAGCTGGAGAAGTCATCAGATGGAAGAAAGATAGAAAAAAATGAGAGCGATATAATGAATGGGTTGAGGAATAGACCTTGACAGCTATAGGAGGAAAGGTAGCATCGTTTGCTTGGAGAGATAAGAGCAAGGGGGTAACGTGATGAGGGAGGGGGGTAAGAGGAAGCTCTCCTCATGTGAGGGAAAGAAGATTGAGACAGGGGTGAAACCCGGTTGCCACGGTTATCGTCAGAAATCAGTGACAGCTCAGGTTGGCCAAGGGGAAATAGGCCGTGACATGCAGGAACACACGCACATAGGCAAAGGTAAGTGGCCAGTCATAACACAAGTGTTCTTAATGAATGGGTAAAGCTTATAGCGAACCCAGAAAAAAACTCCACGGTAACCACCGTTGGGGTGGAGGGAATGGAAAGTGCAGGGTTTTCTGAACTCGGGCGGCCAAGTCGGCTCCTGTTATTATTTATAGAGGGTACACGTGTGCATGAGAGTGTTTCTAGCATTAGTTAACTTCTGGTTTGACTTCGTGTTTGGTTTTGTTTATGCTTGTTGTCGTGTTGTAGACGTTCAAACTTGATGGGGGGAAAGCGAGGTAAGGTTAGGGGTCTGGATGATTTGCCGTTTAAATTAATTGGTATTGGACGTGAACTTTGCAGGCTTTTCATTGCATCTTGATTTTAAACTTTGCAAGTAAGGTTTGCAGTAACACCTCTCAAGGAGTTGTGGTGGTTCTGAAATGAACTGTTGATGTAACAAGTCAACATTTTTGATTGGTATGCTTTGATTGTTTTCGAGAGAAAGCAATAACTCCCGAACATCTTTAAGTGTAAAAAAAAAAAGGCATTCTGCTTTCCTGTTTTAAACCTTATATTGTTCACTACACTTTGAAACCCTCTGCATTTCTTAAATCCATGCACACTATTTGCAGCAAGCCCTACAATCTCAGACACTTGACTGTTTTGGTATGGACACGCTAAACACAGTTAGTCTCTCTCCCAAGGTGTTAATAGGTTAACACAGGTGTTTTTGTCAGTGTCCCTTTGTCAGCTGCGTAATAGGATTATACCCAGGCCAGCCCTGTAGTCTATTTTCAAGGGATTAGTCTCTTTTTCAGGGGAGACTTCAAAACGAGCAACAATGAAGACACTATTATTAAATAATTCAGTATCAAAACAACTTTGGTGTCAACGAAGGATCACTCTCCTCTGTAGTGTTTGAAAGCCCCCCCCCAAAAAAAAATCATTGCTCTTAAAAGTAAAATAAAAAGTCTAGACATTCTGATTTGTGGAGAGGCATGGATCAGCATTAAAGGGAAGGTATACCTTTGGTAATTACTCCGAACATTAAAGACCATAAAAACCTAGCTGGTGAGAAGCACTGCGGCTGTTGTTAATGTATAACATTTTGAGAAATGATTTCCTTCTAAGGAATGTGGTTTTAGAGAAAGGGATTTTAAAAAAAATATGTAAATCTGAGAAAGTTTCATGCATGAAACGTTTCTCAGATCGTGTATTCCAATTATGGTTTATTCTTCAAAATTTGTTGGACATGGTGGCGAATTGCTCTGGATGTTTACCCGTAGGAGGTAAAGTTTGTTGATCTGTTTGGTGTTCCTCAGCTCACAAGGGTGTTTTTGTGTATGAAGTGCCTTCTTCGCAAGCTTACAAAATGATAGCGAGGGCTGAGCTTGTTTAGATGGGCCACTTCGGGATGTGTTTGTTTGGCGTTAAAACTGGCACCTGCATTTTACAAACCCCAGGTACTGTTGATAAAAACTTGTTGTTTGTTGGTGTTTAATGGGGCTGTGTATACTTTTGGTAAAAATTGTAGTGAGCCAGCTTTGAGTACCGAGGCTGCTTATCCAAAGGGCTTGTTTTTCTTGTACATAAAAGTTAAGTGTCAACTCATTTAAAGTGACAGGGATTTAAACTGGGTTGTTCATCCGGGATGGGTGATCTGTACTGTCTACCAATGTGAGCCAGGGTGAGCCAGTGACAAGCGGAGACCCTACTTTTAAAAAAGTGCTTTGCACCTGTGTCAGTTCCAGTGGAACAGTACACCTACAGGAAAATTGTTGCCTTTTGTTTTGTCCCTGGAAGCTCTCATTGTATAGAAGAGGGGGGTGGGGGGACAAAGAAGGAGTTTTAATAGAGACGGACTGATGGGAATGGAAATACAAAGAACTCCAGTTAGGCCAAATAAAAAAACAAACATGTTTAGCATCCCCGCCTGCTTCCTTTAAAAAGGCCGCCTCTTTTTTTTATATTATTATTACTCTTTCAACAAAAATTTAATCTAAAAAACATCAGATTTTTTACTCAAGCACATAGAAAAAACACACAGAAAAAAGCTGGCAACCATCAAAGCCGAATGTCTTGGAAAATGTGTCAGGCGGCCAATAAAAAAAAAAAATAAAAAAATACAGGGCCCTCCTCCTCTTTTTCAAAAAGGCAGGACGCTAAACATGTTTCATTTTTTATTTGGCCTTATGTGTCAAGGTGTCTGAATACATGACGAATATGTCACTGGGGAAAACTCTTAAAAAGCAAAGATTGATCAGTGTGTCTATTCACTGGGAGAAGAGAACCATTTGGACTGGGTTCTACCCCTTAACTGCCCCCCCCCAAAAAAAAGTAGAACAGTGTCATCGTCCTTAAAAGAAGGGGGGTGCAACCACACTCCTCTCAAACAAGCAACCCTTCACACTGTTGTTCCTGTTAAAACTCCCCCCATAGCATTGCTACTCTCTTTTCTATTAACCTCGTCTGATTTTAATCCGTCTTTTCAAACGCTGGCAGTTGGAAGATCAGCAACAAAAGGCAAAGCGTCACAAGTCTTTCCCTTCAAATATATGTTATAATATATATACATATATACATCTATAAAGGCTGTGTTCTGTTTTTTTTTTTTTTTTTTTAACGCTTCTGTCTCGGCGTGCAGTTTTGGAAGGATATTCAGAGTGGTTGTGATCATAAGATTCTTTGATGTCGCTGTTGAATGGGGGTTTGGTGTCAGACGGTGTTTTTGTTGAGAGACTTTTGGGCTGGTTCGCTGGGCGGCATATCTTATAATAGTTGCAGGTATTAAGTTTCCTTTCAGTTAGAGGATGTGAAAAGAGAGGTGGCCGAATTGAATGTGGACACTGGGCCTGTGACGCCATGTTGTTTGGGGGGGCTCGGTAGAATCAAACTCAGAACAACCTCAGATGTCATCAAAGTGTTAACTCTCAAGTCTGTAAGTCAGGCAGGGGAGTATTTACAACCTTGCTGGAATTGGAAAATATTGCTTTTGTCGAGTGCTTTCACTGTATTGATCATAACGGCTGTTCAAGCTCAGTGAAGATACAAAAGACCCTGGTGAACTGGAAGTTTTATCGAAGTTCATAAAAAAATGAGTTCGTATTTAATAGAAAGCACGTCTTTTGTGAAACGCCCTGGTCGGACGTGAAAAGTCACCCACTGTCAACAACGTGCCGAAACGGCAGGTAACATGAGGTTCACACGAGCGGTAGACCATGGCGACGAGATATGAGCATCATCACGGCTTTGTCATGCTCAGTCATGTGCCACATTGTCATGTTTGTATCCCATCTCTCTCATGTGCAATGGAGAGTATCGCGCCGGTGTTCCCACTGACTTGGTTATTCAGATCAGAATGAGATTTTCTTTGCCTGTGAAACTTTGCCCTACTTCCCCGAGCCCTTTTGATTCCAAGTCCAGTGGCATTTTCTTTGCAGATGCCACACACAAGCTCTATCTTTAACCTCCTGCCTCCTTGATCCCTACCCCTGACAAACGTCCCAAGAATCCCCCCCCACTTCCCCCATTCCCCCCCATTCCTTTCGACTCCAAAGTCTATTTTCTTCAAGGATGCGGTATACAAGCTCAGTCCTTAATCTCCCCCTGCCTTACCCCCTCCACACACACCAAGGTCCTTGTAAAGTTCCCCCTCCCTCCCTCCCTCTCTTGCCGACCGACCCCAAGTCCAAAGACATTCCCCCCCACACAGTATCCTCACTACATGTAGCTGCTATTAGCACACATAGGCTCAGCAGTTTTGTAGCGCACCTAATCTATTTCCTCCCCCAGTTTAAGATCTTCGTAGAGTTGAAGTTGAGTTTCCTCGCCGACAGATCAGGGTAACGTTTCTGTCTCTTGTTCACTAATCCTCACATGTACCGGTCAAATTAAGGAGTTCCTGGCTTGAAATGCTTTTCCCTGTTCACTCTATGGAGAGTGCTTGGCCTTGTAAACCTAAAGTGTAAATTTTCTTAATCATTGAGAATTCTGTTCCATTTCCCTGCGGGGATTTAGAGATTATTTTTGAGCTTTCCTCTAACAGATCAACGACAGGTTTAATCAAAACAGAACAAATTAATGGAAAAAAAGGTCTGATATTCCCAACATTTATCATTCCGTCTTGGGGGATGGGCTAATTGTCAGTTTTTGTGTGTGATGAGCATTTTGGACATGTTGAAATTATCGTGACCCGGAGACTCAGTAATAATTTTGCCCCCCTCCTTCCCCCGCCCTCCGTCTTGGTTCATACCCCTGTGCTGAATCAATGTCAATGCCTCAGAAAACCACCTTTCTATCTCACTTAGATTGCCCCATCACCATGAAAAAAGAAGTCCTCAAATAAAGCCCTGTTCACATTGCAGAGCCACTTCCCAGGAAATAAAACCGAAATTCCTGGGGAGTGTTAAACTCCACCACCATCCCTTGTTCGTTTCACACGTGTTCGTTTTTTTAATGTATTAAATTCATGAATTAAGCTGTATCAAATCACAAAGAAATCGTTTCACAAGTCAGACTTCCAAAATAAATTTTTCTGATGAGTCCTATAAAAGTATTGGAGTGATGAGCTTGTGAATTTTAAGGATTTTTTTGGGGGAGGGGGGGGGTATCAGAATTTTTGTCCTTGTGAACTCTCAAATGTTTTCCCAAACCATCTACTAGGCAACTGTTTTTTTTTATTAAAGTACGGTGTTTTGTTTCCAGAATGGGATTATTGTCAACAAAATGACTGGATGCCTGACAAAAACTATGGGTAGTTATTACCACGTGTAATTTATGAGTTTTGGTGAAGTCCGTGGGGGACACCCGATCAAGATGCAGCCGGGCCAAATCCTTGCCCATGGTCTTCTCAGTTACAAAGAGGGTCTTGTCTGAGCTCAAGATGTTTTCAAGTGGAGGGCGGTTAAAGTTACGCTTTGTTTCCATAATTCCCGATGATATTTGTTTGTTTGTTTTATGGCTGGCACCATCTGCTGGACTTATGCAATCATATTTTTCGGGCGGACAGCTGTTTGTAATCATCGCTAGACAAATATTTCAGTGTTGGATCCATGGGGCCATGCAGTCTTGGGATGGTTTTGGGGTAAGGGGAGACTGGTGTTGCTTAACACCGAGTGACCGTATTTCATCCCGAATCTCTGAAATGTTCATCCGGATGTCACACTGCAGCTACTCGGTGGCAGTTCTCGGCACCAGGGTACCCCTGCCAAGCCCAGGAGAGCAGTGGAGAGTTCAGCGGGGACAAATATTTGCAATCTGTGGCCCCTGTTGAATGCCACCTGCCATCTGTGCTCCGGTGATTTCGACTTTCGGATGTTCCCGGAAGCCCCTCAGGATCAGGTCTGGATAATCTAATTGCACTACAGGGTAAGAGCCAACAGGTAGCTGATCTGCAGTTGGGGAGGGCCGCCTACTGGGGGCCCCCGCCGTGAACAGGTGTCTCTATCTGCTCCCTCCGAATAAAAAAACTTCGGAAGGATTCGGGAAGATGTGAAGTGTGGAGATTAGCCCTAGATCTCTGCCCTAGTCTCCCTTGTGATCGGGAGTTTGGGGACTTCGCTTGCTAACAATCTTAACCACGGCAGTGGAATAAGCTTGAACTGGCTGACAGCGGTGGCATTTGGCTGTGGGGTGGTTCTCAAAGGCCCTTGAACAGGGGCTCTGGGGTCAGCCCCGGGGATCGAACCATGCATTTCCAAATCAATCATTTAGCGCTGATAGGTAGTGTTTTGGGCAAATATTTATAGGTACAGGGGAGCAAGAGATTTTGGGGGGTAGGGGAGTTAGGGAGCCTTTCAGCAACAGATGGTTAAGGTTTGGAAAAAAAATTGCAAGGGAAGTCTGCTTTATGGACTCTGAGCACATATGCTGCTCAGATTTCTGAATCCCAACCTACTGGAAAAAGACGAAATATGGAGAGTCAAATTTCATTTCTTTGTACAAGGGTTTCCTCATGCGTTTGTGTATTCGTAAAGGGGCATTCCTTGAAATGAATTAGATGGAATTAGAATGTTGTGTCATGGTATGACGTCCTTCACTGTGTTCCAAGTGATGGGCTGCTGTGAGAGATTTTCTTCTTTAATGATGGTGCTGGCAAACCTTCTCCTGAAGATGATCAGAGCATGCTGATCGAAATGTCGAGTTGTCACCACCCCTTGTTCCTTTCGGAGAACCAACCACACCTCATACGTAAGATTCATGTACATGTATGGTGTTAGCGCAAAGCGCACTAGTTTTTATATTTCACTTCTTTGACTTAATACATTGTGACCTGGGCCCAATTTCATTGAGCTGCTTAAGCAGAGAATCGAGGTGGGCAAGTTTCTGCTAAGCAGAAATAAGCAGGATACCAATCACAGATTGTACATGTGACATGGTACTTTGGCTGGTAACCTCATCCTGGTAAGCAATTGGGCCCAGACCTTAACCTTAGGGCCTTACAGCCTTTAACTCAAAGGTTGTGGGAACAAACATTTAAATACACCTTTCATAAGAATAATCTTTGCAGTCGAAAAATTTGCCAGTGATTTTTAATGACCATTGGTGCCAGACAGTGCTATCAGTCTACCCGATCATTTGATTCACTCTCAGTATTCATACAAAAATATTTTCAAATTAACGTCAATTGTCAAAAAGAAAATCTTTTTTTCCCTCCTTTCATGATACAAGCGATCTCTCAATTACTGGATTTTCAACACCCGACTGAGCAGGGTGTAAAAAGGTGTGTCTGGTTTGACTCGGT
This sequence comes from Pycnopodia helianthoides, assembly GCA_032158295.1. Classification (NCBI taxonomy): domain Eukaryota; kingdom Metazoa; phylum Echinodermata; class Asteroidea; order Forcipulatida; family Asteriidae; genus Pycnopodia; species Pycnopodia helianthoides. Next base: position 806,586 of record CM063260.1, read on the forward strand.
TGTCTTTTTTTTCTCTTTTTTTTTTAACAGCCAGCACCCAGTGTTGGCTGTATTCAATAGATACGTCATGACCATATTCAAGATCGCAAGATTTCCAATTACCAGACACTGTTCAAAAGAGGTATTTTTCTTGATGCCCAGGGGGGCTGTGTTGTTATTTTTTCCTGTTTTTTTTTTTTTGTCAGATTGCCATTCTCTGGTATCAACAGTTTGGATCATTGTTCTGTCCGAGTCGGATCTAGAGCGTTGGATTTGTGAAGTACCGCTTCTGTGCCGAGGGCAGATTTTCCTCTAGTCTTGTGACTTTTCTTTCTTAGTCTTCCCCCCCCCCCAAACTCTAGATAATATCTTTATTTTTGATTGCTTGTTGTGGACATTTACAATTGATTCTTAAACTATTTACAATTCCCATAGAGCAAACAGAATCAAGTGTCCTCACACATTTTTTTTTCAAAACCCTGTCCATTCAAAATGTTTTCATTGAAACTGCCGAAATAAGAGCGATTTAGGACATCATGCTCGGTGACCATGCTGCCAAGGACGGTTGTGACCTTCGAGCTTTTCTTGATAACTTGACTTGACTTCTGATCGGAAAGAGTTTCTTGTACTGGACTTTATCCTCATGGCCAAGCTTTGAAGTTTGTTCTGAGCTCTTTCCCCCACCCCCTTTTATCATTACAGTATTGCTCAGTGATCGTAAAACAGAGAGGCATTTTTGAAAAGTCAACTTTTATGTATGGTCCGAAGTGAAATGAAGAAACTCAATTTCGGGCAATAACAAGATCTTAAGTGATTCCAAGTTGTGTGTGTTTTTTTTTTTTTGGTCCACCAAATTTTTCTGAAACATGACAGATTCTTTTTAGTCCAACAGATTACATTTTCATCCCCAACCTCCGTCTACCAGCACCACTCTATTCATCGCCCCCCGAAAAAAAGGCTGTCCTTTGAACTTCACTCAGACGGAAATAAAACGCAAACCCTTTTCCATGTCAATTTAATTCTTTCAAAGTTCTGTTCAATATACTCTGGTGGCCAGATTAGCCAAGACAAGGGGGGAACAATCTTAAGAATAGAGAGCTGTCCCTGCTTCTGTGTCTCCTCGAAAAGTTCATTGCTGGTTTTTTTTCCTTTTTCTTTTTTTGAGAGGGGGGGGGGATAGTTTTTTTGTGCAAGGATAAACAGCTGCAAGCTTGGAATTTACCGGTAGCCATTGTGTCAATGTGATAGAGCGAGTAGGTCTATTATACCATTGGTCGATAGAGAAACACCAGCGGCTATGGTGTTTTTAATTGAAAGGAAGACAATGGAGGGGTAGAGGGGCGCACAGTGATGACCTGACGTGAACTTCATTGGTGGGTAATGTTTCCCCTTGTCGTTGTCATCGGGGGTAAGAATCGAACTAGTCTATGAAAAATACATTAAGATGGCTTCATCAAGACCTTGCGGGGCTTTTCCATGATATCATTGTTATCGCTTGGGAGTCCACTACAGATGTTGTTTTCTGGTGTCGAGAGGAAGGTTGTTGAAGGGGGGGGGTGACTTAACTTGCCGTACTGAAGAGAGCTCTAGGTGATGTAGACAGGCTTTTTAAAAGTTAGTTTAGGGTAAATGCCCTCTCTTGATACAGAGAGAGTTGAAACAGGACAGTTGTTTTTTTGTCAACAGTTTGGTGTTAAGGAGAGAAAGAAATATAATTTCTTGTCACGCCAAATCTGGAAATGTTCTGATGAGATGTTGTCATTTCTGTGGTCTTTTTGTGGTATTGATGATAGTGTTGTAGAGGATTGAAAGTTCCCTTCAATACAGTGCTGCTTAAAAACCATTTTTTTTTTAAAAGATTATCTTTCACAAGCTTTCAGTTGAAACTGCAAAACTGAAGATAAACAAAACCAACTTTTTAAAAACCAAAATTGTCCTAAATTCATGGCTCCACAAACCACAGAATTCTGCGCTTGCAACCACCGTACTTTGCTTACAGGGTAAGCAAACAATGCCTGACAGTGTGAAGTAGGCATGCGCTTAAGCAACAAATTCTTGGGCTAACCTGTGAAATGTGCTTATGCTTAGTACACATTTTTTCTGCCACCAAAAGTGATGGTTATCCTCGTCGGTCGGCTGCATTGGGTCGATTGATTATAGTCAGTGTTGGGGTAACATTCATTACACTGTGTGCAGGGTGCTGTCATGTGAGGTAACATTCATTACACTGTGTGCAGGGTGCAGGGTGCTGTCATGTCTTGTCATCGCAGTAACTTGACGTGGGAGAGGGAAAAGAAAGCTGAGTCTGGGCTGAAAATTCCTTTAGAAATACTAAAATGACCTCTCATCGGGAGTTGATACCCAAATGAAAAAAGAACCCCTTTTCCCATAAAAAACAAACCTCTACAAACCACAATGTCTGTTACAATACCCTGCCAAACCAAGCCCCCCCCCCCTCCCTCCTCAAATAGAGAGAAAAAAACCCATCTACGTCAACTGTATCCAAACGGAAAAAGCAAAGAACAAAATAGATTTAATATATACTGTTTTCTTTACGCCCAGTAGTTTTTTTTTTTTGTTATCATCAAAAGCCGTGCTAATCTCAATCAAACATTGACAAATAGCTGAATTCCATGCCAATTCATTTGTCCCGATAGGCCTTATTCAAGAGGGGCGTTGGGATATATATGTTTCCAACACCCACATGGCCCAGTTCTCTCTCTCTTTCCCTCTCTCTCCCTCTCTCTCTCCCTTCTTTTATTATTGTATCCCTGGACAATTAATTAAGAGAGTATTAGCTGCGGAGGGGTACCCCTAAGGGCTGCCAGCCATATGTGTGTACCGGCTTGAGACTCCAACTGGGAATGGCTTGTATGCTTTTAGTCGCAGTTCCATTTCCAGTCTGTGGACTGTGTTTTTTTCCCCCTTCTTTCTTTCTTTGCATCTTTAAAGAGCAGTTGCCCATGGAAAGTGTCGCAGGCTGTAGCTATTTTAACAGGTGATCCATGCGCTGTTGGCAACGTGCCAGAGTTCTCGGACGAGTGTTTGTTGATGTGTCTGTTAATCAAGCTGTGCTGCGGCCATCTTTGTCGGGCTCCCTCTGTTGCAGTAATTGTTGTTTTTTTTATAAGGGACATACATGGCAAAGGAGCCTGACTATTTGAAAGTCAAGCCTCGGACTAGCGACATTGGAAACAATTGCTGGTTTGTAATGAGGGTTTGTTGTTTGTTTCTCAGATGGTTGAGTGAAAGAAGAGTACTAGAGACTGAGAGAAGATGTGTAGATGCTTTTGAATTTTAGAATGTAAAGAAATTAGGGCAATTTTAAGAAAACGCTGGAAAGGTTGAGGATGATGAGTGGAAAGTTGATGAAGGATACCCATATTAACAACCTGTATGTAATGGTCAGTAGACTGGTGCCCAGACTTCTTCTTTAGATCTAACAGCAGCCAAATTAGGCTGACTCAGTTTAGATCTAAAAACCAATTTATTTATTTATTGTCGATGATGTTATTTTTTTTCTTTTGCAATTGTGGTTTGTTTTGTATAAAACGAGGGACCCCCAGTGATCAGCTGAGCTGATCGGATTGATTTCAATAACGATACAGGCCCAAGTTATAAATAAATTCAACAAAACAGAAAAAACCCTTCATGATCCCTCCGGAGAACAATCTACTAATCACTGATTAATTAATCCCCCCGGATTGGGAAGAGCCTAACCTGAGCACCATCCACTGGCTCTCTGTACTTTGCGAGCTGTATGGTGCAACGTGCACATCACAGCTTCTTGAATGCAAGCCTGGCTGGAGGCCTGCCGGGCTCCCCCTGCCCGCTGATCGGTCCAGCCAAGCGGAAAAGATATGTGTTACATTATTACACACCCAGTGCCAGCCTGGAAGGCTTTCCAGCTGTAGCTGCATGGTCCCACAATGGTCCCCTTCGTCCCCTCTCCGTTGCCGACCTCGGCTCGTTTTCTCTATCCAGAGTTGCTTCTATGATTACATGACCACCAGCCATTAACAGACGTCAAACACGAACCGTGTTAATAACCAGGAACTTATAGGCAGCACCGTCTGCGCTATCACGGACTTCCATCTTCCCCGACAACAGTTCTTGGATTTTTTTTTCTAATGTGTTTTTTTTGTGTGAACCCAATTTTAACCGCATCGTCCGATTGTGGTACTGTATCAAAAAAAAAAACATATTAAATTAATTTGAAATATATTTTTCTTTTGGAGGGGGCCTTGTGAGCTGTGAAAAGGAACATTATGTTTGGTTGATTGAATCTAATTTAATTTTGCCAACAAAATGATTTGGGATTAAATCTTGTATTGTAGTGAAGTAGTAGAGGGGGTTCTCATTCATGCTTACAAGATTAAGGTCAGTGGTTTGTCCAATTTAATCAAATTTGGATTTGAATAGTTACAACTAATCCGTGGTCGATGCCCAAAAAGAACCAGCTTAGGATAGTTTGGAAGGTACTATGCCAATTAAGATAAGACTGGTGTAACCCACTATTATCATTCTTCACAGAAGGTGTTGTTGTCATCACCAGGGGGTTTTAGTGGTTTAGGACCCGTTGATATCCTCATTGGGGTAGAGGGGCAGTTTACCCAATTGGGGTAGAGGGGCAGTTTACCCAATTGGGATAGTTTATCTTATTGGGGTAGTATGTCCTCAGTCGGGGCATTTTATCCTAACCAGGGCAGTTTATCGAATTGGGATAGTTTATTTAATTGGGATAGTATTGTTTTGGGTATTATTATATATTTAATGTTTTATGACCAGGGGCTTGTGGAATCATGGAGGTAGAATTAGCACGTCTTTTGGATGGCATTTTTTCAACTTTTGTACTTCCCTGGACTACTCCTGCTCAAGATGTTTTTGTTGTCCGCAGAATTAAAATAAATAAATAAATAAATGAAGACAACCACCGTGGTGGGCCTGAATGTAGCTTCACAAGCCATTATTACTCAAGGTATGATGGGGGGACGACCGTCATATGCTCAATGGGTCCCGATCGGGTGACAGGATAGTAATCAGGTTAACTTGAGTGATAATAATCCCAAAACATAACTATTCTTTAGCAGAACCATCCTCTTTTCTTGTCCTGTTTTACTCTTAAAAGTTCGGCTCTTAGCTGCTTTGGGTTGTGGGTATGGAACAGGGTGAGAATCCTACCTTTGAAAGGGCAAAGTCATTGCCATTAGAACATTCTATATGAATATATTGAAGGGGCACCAAGGCCTGAGACCAGGGGCAACCTGGGCAACAACCCCTAGCTGTTGTCCCCTATCAGTTCCTGGTGGATCCAGAACTAAAGTTAATGTTTTTTAGTGCTTTTTTAAATTGAGAATGTTTGTTTTGTACATGACCTAGTTCCATCCAAACATGTACTTTCCCAGCAGTTGAAATATGTGGAGTAGTTGAAAAATATATATATTACGCTCGCACAAATGAGCAATGTATTAAACATTACATTAATTATGCAACAAAAACATGTACTTGTCAAGATTATTGCTGATTAGGAAACGGATTCCGTAGTGAAATTAATCAACTTCAAGGTGTTTGGTTTAAGGGTAAAACGAAAACACACATGTCCATATTAAAAAGAGGTAAAAGGAAGCCCTTGATGTCTTGATCACGTAATTAGTGCCGCGGTCTCAGAGTTATTAAAAATGTATGACTGTCGCCGGGGTTAAATTTTGTCCTCTTGTTGAATCTGTCCGTTTCAACCATTTCCATTCAGCCCTTCTTTTTTCCCGACTGCAATATTATATATAAAAAAAAAGATGACAAAAAGAGTGAAGGGGTGAAGGGGGAAAAAAAACCTGCACAAAACAAAAATCAATGACGAACTGAAGGGTGATTGGGTTGGCTGTTCTATTGATCGTAGCAAGACCCATCGACATAAAACTACCCCCCCCCCTCCTGAAAGTACAGGACACTACTATCTATGCATGTTGGGAGCCCTTTGTGCTGCCTGCCAATTTTTTAATTAAAGACCCATCATTAAAATTTAACGTTGCAGCTATGGCTTATGGAACCAGTTGCGGGTTTCATTAGGAACAAAAAATACTGCGTGTGTGTGTCGTCTGCAGTTGTGCTAACAGACAGGGGGGGGGGGAATGTTCTATTTAGACGATAGCCACTGGAGAGATAGTCTGTGTTGTACCTAGCCCGGAGAGCAAGTTGAGGAATTCAAAGCACCTTCTTTTCCGTGATTTTGCAGTTGTATCAAATTGTATTGTTACCCACTCTGTTTGTTGAAAGTGAAGTCGTGTTTCAAATAGGAAAAGGGGGGGCCAGAAAGTGTAATTAAAGTGAACAGCTTATTTGGCTGGTATCGCCTTCAGCAGCTTTTCATGGCCCCTTATAACTGATTCAGGCTTGGGTTACCATCTAGAAAAATCGATAGGAAGCTGGGAAGGGCCTTTATCATCGGTTTCTTGGTGGCTCTACAATAAGTGTTTAGAGAAGTCGGGTCTTTTTGACAATTTACAAGATGGTGCAGTGAACTCTGCGTGTACATGTAACAGCCATTCATGGACTGTCTGTCTTAGGGTGAAAACTGAACAGAAGTTGAAAGCGCCAATTCAAAAGTGAGGGTCATTTTGTTATGCTGTTGACGCTGCGCAACGGTTGGCGACTCCGACCGGAAATGGGGGGCTTGAGATTCCTTCGGTTAATTGATTAAGCGATTTTTTTTATGCGAGCTCGGTTTTGCTGTGACGAAGCTGTTCTTTCCAAACTGTGGAATGAGTTGTTGCTTCGGTTGGGTTTGGTTTGGGGGAGGGGGTGGCTACCCGTTGAAACTGAGGATTTTAGCAACAGGGATTTAGGTGTTTGGACAGAGCAAGGAGATCCTCGCTTCGCTTTCGTGCACAAAACCAGCGTCCAAACAATGGGAGATCAAAGAGAGGGCGACAAATATGCGTGTGTTTTCGTGTGGTTGTTGCATGTACTTTTTTTCAACGGGTTTAAGAACGTCTGGGTTTGTGAGCCCGTCAGTTGGTTGGTCAAGATTCAATATTTTGTTGTCTTGATTTTTATTTTATTTTACTTGAAGATATATTGTGTTATTTTCTTTTCAGTCACTCTGACTCATGAACCAACACTGTGCATAAAAGGAAATTTTAAAAAACGTTCGGGGCCGAATATGTTACACTCAGGCTGTAAATATTGATGTGTCACAGAGCTTGGAGGTTGTGAAATCGGGGAACACAAGTGGACTGTAGGAAACAATCTCGGCATAGGAATGCGAGAAGTTCATATACACTCGATGAATAGTGCATTTTGTAGATCAAACTACTCACCGGAGTCAAGTTACGGGCCGGCTTCTCTGAATGGGCCAAGAGCTTTTTACAGGGCTTCATCTTCAGATGGGTTACGATCCTTTTTTAGGCTTTCATCTTTAAATGGGCAAGCAGCTTCTATGAAGTTGGGGCCCAGGTCAGTGGAGGTCGTGTTCCCTGATTGTGACACCCCAGTCAGAGATATACGTGCACTTTCTGCAGGATGTATTAACCTTACCTGACCCGGTAATTAGTGTCAAGGAAAGTAAATAATGTTGAATTACTGATGAGTTGTGGTGACTTACAATATAATGCAATATTTATTTCCCCCCAGATTGTTGTCTTTTCTTGAGAAGCCTTCTGAAGTTTCTTCAGGCCTTGATTTGTGGACACTGAAGCATTGTGAAGGGTACTTTTTTTTTATTGTGGAAGCTGAAAAGAGCCATTTAATGGGATTCTGTTAGAAATCCCAGCAGAATCCTTGATAACAATCTGAGGCTGATAATTGGAATTATTTCATGTGCAGGTGTTTTGCCCTGGTGTACTAAAATGTTCAGCCTTGTTCTTTGCGGAGTGATTGAGAGCCAGACTATGTTGAGGCCCCGCCTACTGTCTGTCTGGTCCCAAACTCAACCTACCAATTCCTTAATTTAGTCCTGGACAACAGGAGCCAGACTTTGTATCCCCCAATTTGAGGACAGATATTGTCTGTGTGTTTCCAGACTCAACTTGAGTGTATCTTTATCTGTGCAGGGTGCGAGGTGGAACCAGACTGATTGTCCTGGTGAGGTCAAGTATTGTCTGTCTGATTCCCAACTCAACTCAACACCCTACTATTAAGCAACAGGTGGCATTTGATTAGAGGCTCCCTTGGTGCAGTGGCAAGTTGTCTCTTAAATCATGCACTCCCTTAATCAGTTAAAAGGGTACCCAGTGGTAACTGGTAGCCATCATCTCCTCAATTCTGCTTAGCTGTTATCTTCTCAATTCTGCTTAGCTGTTATCTTCTCAATTCTGCTTAGCTGTTATCTTCTCAATTCTGCTTAGCTGTTATCTTCTCAATTCTGCTTAGCTGTTGTTATCTTCTTAGCACAGTTACCCACACAGAGCTATTTAAAGCCAAGCAAACCTCCTTAGCAGAAATTGGCGGGGAAGTCTAGTCACAGACAGTTTACGATTCATTGGTGTTAAAGCGAAAGTTTTGTTTCTCATGCACTTTAGAAACAACACTTGGTGCTTTACAATGAATTACTGCTAAGAGGCTTGACTGACCTCTGCTGTAACCTCTGACACTTAAGGTCAGTCTACACACTGTCCTGCTGAGGTCAACTGCAGACTGTGCTAGTTGCTCAATCAGTTACAGGCATCAACAGGTGGCAGACAACACTGTCATCTTTGATTGTCTGTGCACCTTCTTCAGCCCGTACTATGTAGATCCACTCTCTGGGCGGAGACTTATCCCCTTCCTAGTATTGCTCCTGTGGCTCAGGTCACCACTCCACAGAATTTCAAAACTTAAACTTTATCAAGAATCATTTGCTCGCAAAAAGAAAAAACAGCTATTTTATATAACCTCCTCCCCCCCCCCCTTCAAAAAAAGTCACCTGGTTACTTTGGAATCTTTTTTGCTGATGTGGCAACAAAATTGACTAAAGAAAATACAACACCAATTTGCAATCTATGAAATTTGATAAATGTTTGATATCTCAGGCAAACTGATTGGAAGAAGCTAAAATTTCATTTTGTTCCGGTGGGAACTTTTAATCCAAAACTCTTTCTGGAGCACTTTTCTTCAACCATCAATCTCAAAATTAAAGATCCTACAAACAAAAGTACTTATTATATGTTTGGTTGACACTAAAGTCATGCCAACTCTCTCTCAATATATTCAAGATACAGTGTTGCCACCACACACAAAATAATACCCCCCTTGAAAAATAAAAAACCTCTCCAAACCAGTAAGAAAAGAAAGTGTAATCTTGGCACCGATGTAATTCTAACTCAAGGGACCTTGAACTGGAACAAAAAAGGAATGAGGACTTTGTAAACACATTTACTTCTCCAGGAGTGTTGTGTCCTGCTCTTTGTTAGAGCAAGTCAAAACAATCCACTGCCTGTTTCTCTGAATTTGATGACATGGATCAAAAGACGGATTCCGGTTCCTCGCCGGTTCCTCGGCCTACTCCCAGAGAGGAGTCTTCCATAGAGTCTACAAGAAATGACACAAACAAGAAGAGTTCAAGTGGAGGATGACAACAAGTACTCTGAACAAAAACACTCCCTGTTTTTTTTCTTTTTCTTTTGCCCTCTCTGCTTGCCTCGATTTTCAACAAAGGTCATCCTTAGGGGTCTAGCGGGGTTGTCCGGTGGTTGGCGTAGAATCCCAACACTGTTGGTATTTGGTAGAGAGAGAGACGAGACGCCACCCCCACTGGTATTCCCTGAAGACTGGTAGGCTAATCATCGTAGGGGAACATGATGATTACAATAATAGCTAGATAAGATAGGCACCGGGTGATGGCTGTGACATTCACACCAACCGCCACTTGCACTCTTTGGAATGTGGGGTTCTCTCCTTCCAGAAGGGATTTATCATCAATAATTGTAGAAATTAGACATCTGGTCGGCAGACATTGGTGGAGTTGGTGTTTGTGTCTGTTTTTTTTTGTTTTTGGTGGCAGCGTTATTTTCTGTGTTTTATAACAAGTTCAAAGTTGTTGGTTTTTTTTCCTTCTTTTCGTCAGTTGCTCTTTGTCTGTGGCAGCTGGGGGGAATGTATAAATGAAAAATGCCAATCAAAGATTCATGTGAGAAAGTTTCCAACATTACACCGGGTGAAATGTATTGATGTTCTCTTTGATCTTTGAAATAGTGCAAAGATATTTTTATTTCAGTAACAAATCTTTATATATATATATAAATGTGTCCGGAATAAATTTTACTCTTATAATTATTTGGCTTTGAGATAGAGACTTGGGGTTGAGTCTTGAGATTGGGTCCTGAGATTGAGTCTTTGTCAACAAGTAGGGTATTCAGAGTAAATGAGTCTTGAGATTGGGTCCTGAGATTGAGTCTTTGTCAACAAGTAGGGTATTCTGGGTAAATGAGTCTTGAGATTGGGTCCTGAGATTGAGTCTTTGTCAACAAGTAGGGTATTCTGGGTAAATGAGGATGAAGGACTCGGTCAAGTCGACAGTTGTCAAAGATGTTTGTCGTTTTTCAGAAGATTGTGAGCCAGTGTGATTGTCATTTAACATCCTCTTAAAAGTAGAAGGGGTATTTTTTTTTCTGTTTTTAGAGTGTGCCACCGCCACACCATTTTACTGAGATATAATATATGCCACCATCTTGGTTATGTTCCCTGTATCCAATAACAGTACTGAATGCTGATATTCATTGTACAAAAAGGAACCGGACTATTTCTCCTTTCAGCCTCGGTTTCGTTACATTGATTTGAATGAGAGCAAATCAAGATGGCCGAACTATGAGGAAGGCCTATTGTTGGGGTGTTGTTTGTCCCAAGCAGTAATCTTTAAGTAATCCATTGTTTTAATTATTGGCACCTGTAGGTTACTGGTATCCCATAAGTCAAAACAGTTCTTCCACCCTACCCCATTGGGATCACAGTGGGTGTATAACCCTGTACCCAAATTGTACCCAGAGGGGCAGAATGGCCTGAAGGCGCAGTTAGTTACCCGCTGGGTAGCTATCTTTTTTTAACTCACATCCCATTGTGTGTGTTGTAGGAGGGGAACAGACACCACATGTATGTTTTTTTAAGTCTTCTGTTTTGTCTCCTTTTCCACTCCTAACGGTGTCTTGGAAGTGACAATGAGAACCACAGGAGGGTAATTAGATTTTTCGGTAGAGAGAGGCAATTTGCAGGGAGGCTGACCTCGCCTCAGAACGAGGACACCCTTCCACCAGTCTGGCTCAGGGGGGAGTAGCCAGGTATCCAGAGGAACTCTGCCCATCTTGGGATCACTCACTTTCTTATCCAGAGGGACTTGGCTCCCTAGATAAGAAGATCAAATTCTTACACTTCACCAGCTCAGATTCAGTTTAGAAAAAAAAAATTCTTGGTATTTTTCCAAAAGCTGGCACACATGAAATTTCATAAGTTTGAAAGCAATAAACCACGAGGGAAGCTGGCTGGGTAAATTTGGGGTTGAGCAAAGAAAAATTGACTAGAGTGGGACTTGAACCTGCGACCTCTGGATTAATGTGCCGGTGCTCTACCGACTGAGCTATCTAGTCCTAATGTTGGCAGTATATTTACCAACCAGTCAGTTTCCCTTGTGGTTTATTACTTGATGTTTGAAATTTTAAAATGTTGCATCCCCTTAACGCGATCCCTCTGCTGCCGCTGCCCAGGTTGTATCGTAAACTTGGGTGTGATCACTGGCTACATGGCAGTTAAAGGTTGTTTGGCTATTATGATCATTAAAAGTACAGTGACAATATAATGTGAAGACTTTGGTGTAGAGCTGATTGGAGTAGACATAGTTTCTATGTTTTCTTTATCAAGCTGTATACTTTGAAATCATGATAAAACAGCGAAGCTGCACTGCGGGTCATTGTAAATTTGTCCTCACAAAAGCAGACGCAGAAAAAGCAAAAACTACAACAAACGAATACTGAAACTAGTCAAGCCTATCTAAGCTCTCGATAGTGCTTTCAGGTGGATACCTTTTTTGTTTATTTTTTTCATTTTTTATATTTTGTAATTTCATGTTTGTAATGAGGGTGATTTTTTTTTACTTATTTTTTCCCCGAATTGCTTGACTCATTTAAGCGATACAAATCGTGTTTTTATATTTTTTTTATTGTTAAAAAAATTCTACCCTGGGAATCAACTTTGCAGTCCAAAGCAATCGCTGGCGCACCTCACTTTCCATCAACATTGTGGAGGGTGTCCACACGAGGTGATAAATTGGATATTACACAGGTAATTTAGCCCTCTGGATTGCTCCCAATTACATTGTCACAATTGATTCTGCCGATACTATCTCCCGTCCGCCGGCCGCTTGATCATCTCCCATCTCTCCGTCGCTCCTGACGGATGTGGAAGCTGAATTGCAAGTGACATCCGCTCGTCCGCGGCCCCAGCAGATTTCCCGAGCCCGGCTCTAAGATTGGCAGATCAACGGTACAATTACAGCCCCGTCTTACGGCTTTTAAACGCTAATTCCAACGTAAAGTGGCCGGCCCTTCTACGGAAACACGCAGCTTCATAGTAGCAATTGTGGGGGGCTCGAGAAGTGACAGTGCTTCGCGTCTCTCCTGCCCTGGCTTATTGCAGTCGATCGAGCAGGTAAATTGATTTTACTCCCGGGGCCGGCCCTGCTCTGCAATCAAATATCTGGTTGATACGACCATAGCACGAGGGGGAAATCTATCAGGATTGCTCAGGGCGGGGATGAGTGTGACAGGGTGGCGTGAGTCTGCATGTAGTCAGGCTCATTGTTTCTTGATTGTTTTATCTGTTTAACGGCTTGAGATCTGCTGTTGATTCTTTCACTTGAGGATTGCCGTCCTCTCTCTCTCTCTCTCTCTCTCTCTATGTCTCAGAGAGAAGTGTGTTCATAGCCCGTCTTTCGGCTTGTTCGTCTTTGTGCCAATATTTTCACAATTGATCATTAAACATATGAAAGGATATGATCCGACACTGTGACTTGTAACGCATCCTTCTTATAAGGCCATAACTATCAAGTCTGTCGGTGAACTTCCGTCGTTGTTTGACTTTATTTTTCGGTCAAGCCGTGGGCTTTTATTTCTTTTCTCATTCACTCATTGAACATTTAGTTTCCATATGTAAAATCAAAATGGCTGGGATGCCTTGTACAAAATAAAACAAAAAGCATTACAAGTTAAAGATTTTATCCTTGGGGGCAAACTCTGCTATCAAAGCCTTAAATAATTTATAAGGGAATTTGGCATCTTGGAAAGGAAGGAACTAGACAAGAAAATAATGGAGGCTCGTGCTGGCACCGAAGAAATATATGTGAAGTCAAGTGATACTACAAATATGTATATTTTAAAATTAAGACATTTGTGCAAATAAACTTGATTTTTGGACACACAGCAATTGCAACCAAAACGATCATCCAACTGAACCGCAATATTTAAAGGTTTTAGTTTGTATTCAATTTTGTTATGAAGGCCATCGTTTTTAAGTGTCCATGCGAGACCAGGGGTGCTAAAATCTGCCAATAAATAAAGTATGCATTGAGAACCTGTACAGTCCGGTAACTGCTGCCGATCAACCGATCAAAACACAGTTTTGTCATTAAGTCGATTAGAAAAAAAAAAAAAAAAAAAAAAAAATCCAAAGTAGATGAAGCGCTTCATCGGCTTGAGGTGTCATTTGTCTCACTGCATATTGAATCAAGAATTTTATCTGTGTCCATGAATGGGAACACACAGCTGTTCATGCCATTGCATCAACAAAAAAATCACCCTCTGTCCTGTCCGTCTACCCAACCCCCCCTGTAATATTCTGCATGGTTGCCCGCAATCATTTTTTCACAGCTCCAGTGAAAGAAGAAGTCATTTAATTTTGTTTTCTTCAGTGGGATACTTCGGCTGGCCGGTGCAAACAAAGGACCCATTCGGTTTCTGGATGGGTCCAGTGGGTCCCCGATCCCGATCGATCGAATATGGCAATTTAAGTGGGAGGTCAGCTCAATAATAAACGTAATTAGAGTTGTGACAAGCACTGGCCATGTGTAAAAAAAGATACCTAATTTTATCACTCAGCGGAGTAATCAATAGAGGGTTTTATTGGAGCTTTGGTCGTTCAAAAACCCGGAGAAGTGTTGACACTTCGGCGTGTTCTAAGCCCCCTGGAAATCAATGACCTGTTATGGAAGTGTCAATATTCCCACAATTTTTGTGCACTCCGTGAAGTTGAATCGATCAAATTTAAAGCACTACCCTTTATTGGCAACCTGTATTTTTATTTCATTTAAAATTTTTTAAAGGAACTTCATCCTTTTTTTCGTGTTGTGCTGAGAATGGTTCAACCCAACCCAACCATTAGCCAAAATTATACAACAATAATAATATTTGTATTTCCGGTATTTTTTATTGGATTTTTTTATCCTTTTAAAATTTTTAGATTTGTTAATTATCTGATTAATTAAATTTTGTTCTTAAACTGAATTTCAGAGCGAATTTATCGACAAAATTGTATTTCTTTTTTTGGGGTCAATTTATTTTAAATAGATAGCTTAGATATATCCACAATTTAATTTATGCCCAGTTACAAATTTGCGCCCAAGGTGTCCCTGTAAGCCAAACTACCCATAAATATCAAATTAATAGTCTCAATTGTATTCTCCTCTTCTCTTTACATCAACTTCCTCCGTTAATTAACAAATCTGAGCCTCGTCTAATTCCTCCAGCGTAGAGTATCTCATTAAGGTAACAATAGAAGAGGAAGGCACCATTGTTTGGATCGTTCTCAGACCAAGGTTATTCTCCTGCGAAGGAAAGTGGCATACATAATTCCTCTTTTCATTCGAGATACGGTTTGTTCTATCATAGAGGCGTTCTATGGAAACTTCCTTGGAAGACGGAAGACTGTAGTGTATCACTTTTCGTTTTGGTCGGCTTATTAAATTTTGCCGAGGTTCGTCCAGGCGTGTAATGTGCTGTGATTGCTCGGAAAATTGCCTGGGTCTTTTTTTTTCTTCTTTCCTTTTGATTCCCTTTCCTTCTGGACAATTTATTTTTTGAATCGAGGTCGTTTGGATCGTGGTTGCTTGAAGACAACTGATATTATAACTGATTATGGGTATCCACGCTTTGTGGTGTCCTGAATTTTGAATTTGCGTGTCTTTGCAGCCGAGGGAGAAGTTTTCATCTGTTTCGAAACTGTAGATAATGTGCGTCTCATTGAGGTAATATTTTTTATATGACCAGAGGACAGGTTTTCTTTATGGGTGTGCTTTGGGCGTAAACAGAAGAGAAATCTAAAAAAAAAAAAAAAAAAAAAAGGAATTTTGCGGAGATTGAAGTTTTTTATGTGTGAGTTGTGTATTTGTGTTTTTGGATAGCCAGTTAATACCCTCATCCTCCTCCCTTTAAGAGTTGGATCATGTCACCTTCATGACTAAGATCACATGATCCCCCCTCGTCGACATTGATGTATCATTAACGGAGAGGGTCCCATTGTGCTGCGGAGATAAACTTGACAACATTGACATCCGCTCTGTCTGTTTGTCCCCGTGATGGATTGATCGAGGCCCTTTTATCGTCAACAGCAGCGCTCCACAGTGAGAAGAACGGCCCTTGGAAGTGTGGTGGTTTTCTCACCAGATGACGATACGGTGTTTCCAGTTTCCATCCGTCGTCCCCCCCCCCTGCTCTGCCAGCCTCCCCTCTGTAACGGAAGGAAACAGACTTGTGTCTGCACTCTCTTTCGCTACATGTGGCTCTACGATTGTAGACAGTGAGAACAGACCGCCCTCAATAACAGCGGGTATTTATCTTTCATGACTTGAACATCCTTCTTCGTTATGACTACCGAGCAATCGTCTCCCAAACACACGAGGTACCATCCTCATGCATTGCCCTTTCATCGGACGGTTTCCCCTGTACTGCATGTCTTCAAATATTAGTCCAATTACCAGTTACTGAGTAATCGGGCTGCACTGTTCATGTGTGTTCTTTTTATCTGCCTCCCCCCCCCCCAACCTCGTGCCTGTCTTATCTAGGACGATGTTTCTCGGATGGTTGAGTCTGTTTTCTGGGTATCATGATGAGACTCTGTCTTGAATGCAAGGTATAATTGTTGCTCCTGGCGATAGTTTACGCTGCCATTGAGCAAAATTTATTTATAATTAAAGAAATCCTTACGTTATTGTGGAGGTTGGTATTGACGGTCGGCTGATGGAATGGCTGGGGCCCTGTGAGTTACCTCTCCTCACTCGTCTTTTTCTATCCCCGTGGTGTGAGTGGCTTTTGTTCGGCGTCTAATCCAAACATCGAGCCTCACGCCGTCATGTAGGGAATCCCAGTCATTGTCATGGCCAATTCATCGGGGCGGCCGTATTCAGCTGTCAATCCTGGTTCTTGCCGTATGAGGGAACTGCCAGGCAGTTTTTGTGTCGTGTCAGATGCTTGGGAGATGAGAGAGAGAGAGGGAGAGAGAGTGAAAAAAAAAAAAAAAGAAAAAAAAAAAGGGAAGCAGAAGAAAGAGAAAAGATGAGGGAACAGTAGAGCCGGGGGCAATCCTATTACTTCTGGCCTAGTTTGCAGAGGATAATAGCCGGGCATACGGTAGTGTGATTGCACTTTGCCGAACCCAACCGCCACAATAGCAGTTGAAAAGTGAATTATCACAGGGATAAAACACCCCTGTGCTGAAACTTCACAATGGGATCACTTATTGCAATCAAATCAATACTGTGATCATTGCAGAGGTCACCCCCGCCGAAAAAAGAAAAAAAGAAAGGGTTTTTTTCCTTTTGGAAACTTTTGGGTGTTTTTTTTTTGTTCCTTTTCTTTTCATATTCTTTCAATCAGAGACAGTGTTTGCCTGGGCATTGATGAATTCGGACATTTATAGCCTCGGCTACTCCTAAAAATGAAAACAAAGTTGACGGGGAATTAAAAACTGTTACAAAATGGAGTTGGTGGTTTGAACTTGGGGTGAACTATAAAACGAACAAACATTTAATTAAGTGGCTTTTGACGGTATTTATATTTCAGAGGCCATAGTTTGCTGGAATTTCGGTTTTGTAAGACCAATGAAACAAGATCACACGACAAATATTTTTCTTAAACATTCTTTAGAGTTGAATTCTGACGGTTTCTTGCTTTTATGTGTCTGTGGTGGGGTTAGCATTTGATGAAGAAACATACCTTTTTGGGGTGGTTTATGTAAAAAAAAAAGGTAATTTCTTTTAATGATAGTAGTTTACCCGGTGTGTACTATTTAACTGAGGTTGCAACCGTTTGACTTTTTGTTAAAAATCCACCTAGCTTCTGTAGTTTCAAGTGAAAAAAAGTTGCCATAAAAACTGTGCTGCTGTTTTGTTTCATCCGTGTCTGTCCTTGAGGCTTTTCACTGCCGGTGAATCAAGCATTAATTGATATTTAGGTTAGCATCACGCAGCCTGCAGATTAAGAGGTTATTGTTTCCTTTATAATAGAAGTCCTTGGCGCAGTGTCAAGGTACCCTTTTGATTCCACCATCCCCTGATATACATCCTGTTCAGGCTGACTATATTCTCTTTCCCCTCGACGAAAATCAAAAGGAAACAAACCACTACAAAGGGGTTTGCCAGCTCCTGGCTGCCGCTAGTTAAGAAAGCAGGGGGGGGGGGTTTGGTTGGTGGTCCCCCTTTCCCTTTTTTTTTTTTTTTTTTTTTTGAAAAGAAGATTGTGACAAGCCTAGCTCCATTTGGATGAGTCGTCGTTACCTTCCTGAATGCCGCACTCTGTGGTGATCTTAATCCCATGAAACGCTAGGAATGACACGAAGAATCGGAGAGTCCACATGGGGGGGGGGGGAGAGACGTTGTCATTGTCCAATCACCGCTATACCCCTCGAGGGCTTGTTGTTCTTTATGCATGAACAAAGTTTTCCCCTCTTGCGAAGTTTGGGGACACTTGGCTTTGTCATTTAAAACGGGGCGCGATGAATCGCTGAAAGAATCGGCGCTGAGAAAAAAACAAAATAGAAACTAGCGGAGACTCCACAAGTGAGCTTTATTGTTTGTCTCATCGGAAAGTTTAGCCGGGGGCAAAGTTAGGGGGGTGTGTTTTTAGAAGGGGAGGGGGGGGAAGTGGTTTCTCACTGGAGTTGAAGGAAAAAGAGTGAAGAAAAAAATAACCAGGGATGGGATCCTGGTTTAATTGTTGTGGGGAACAGTGGAATAAATTGTGTGAATACGAAACCACACCAATTTAGGAATCAATGTTTGAGTTTCACATGTGACTCATACTCATAGCAGGAATGTTGAGGAATTTTGATAAGGGCAACTTTCAAATGTGGCTCTTCTACAACGGAACACAAAAGAAGAGGGCAAAAAGAAAGTATTGAAACATGACAAAACATATCTTTACAAAGTACGTCTCCTTTGTAAGGAACATCCTTGTAAAAATCATAGAATTCTTCATTCCGTTTCAAAGGAAAAGTCACTGAGTTTTTAGTGTCAATCAGTAAACCCTACCACAACAAAATCTGAGCTATTCCATTTTTCGATATGTAGGACAGTCCCTTTCAGAACTAAGTAGTCTCCCGAATTCCACAATCTACTTCGCGGCACTAACACCAAATAGCAAGACAAGTTCCCAACGAACAAATCTACACAGCAAAGTAGATATATACACATGGCGTTACCGCAGACTGAATATATATGGATATTTATTTACCCAGTTAAAATGATTTCACTTTTTTATTTTGCTGAAATTAGTAATGTGTATTATTTACTCTGATTGGAAGTTTCTACTCACAAAAATACAACGACAGTATCAAGAGAACGTTTGTTCATTTTCTGCAAAGAACAGGAAAGCGGTAGTGTGCCATGTTTTTCAATTCATGACCCTTTCCAAACGCCACACACATGTAATGAATCACAGGGTTCCATGAATAAAGGTTCCACGACCCGCCCGTGTACCAGGGAAAAGGCAACCGGGCGTGGCCTGAGACTGTATCACCGATGATTAGCCCCCAGTTCACCTTCAGGATGGTGTGCACAAATGATCACAAGATCTCAGGAGACGGAGAAAAGGATGGTTCCTGGGCCTAGCAGAAGGTCGCTCTTGATAAAACGCCAGCCAGGACTTAGAGGGGGGATAACGGATGTGGTGGGATATTTTCAGACAATCTTGCGTGGGCGAGCTGGGGACTTGGGTTTGATCGGGAGCTTTTAAAGATTTTTTGTCTTTTTTCTTTTTCCCGAGGAAATAAAGGTACTTGGCACTGGGACTTTCAAAAGGTTAATATGCCTGGGTCGGACGATAGTTGCTGTGATGGATTGATTAATGGACACCCCCTCCTTTTCTTGCGGGCAAAACTGACCCGCCCCCAATCTCACCTTGGCTGTCTTTACCAGGCGGACCAGGTGGAAATTGGAAACTCGTGGAATGTTTATCATTCGGATTAATTTAAAGGTAGCCTGGGACAGACTACAGATAAAGGTGTTTTTTGGCTGTGTTGGATCATTGCAACTGGTTTATCAAATAATGACACCTGCTGGCACTCTCTCTCCAGGGACAGTTTTGCTGTGTAGATAGTAGTATCAGATTATCTCTGCCCTATGACAGTGTGTCTGTCAGAAGGAGTAGGGGGGGGGGAGGGGAGACGACTAAATTCAGCTGGAATCCTGGCATCTGTTTGTGTCACTTTAATGACTGTGCATCTGTTTGTACACTGAGCCATTAAAATCCATTAAGCCGCCATCAGATTGACAGTTGAGAAACTAATTGATCATCCCCCCCTCTCTCTCTCTCTCTCTCTCTCTCTCTCTCTCTCTCTCTCTCTCTCTCTCTCTCTCTCTCTCTCTCTCTCTCTCTTTATCAGTGTCCTCAGTGTCCGCAATCTCTTGAGGTCGTTTATCTACCCCCGGACACGACCTGGTTGCTCGTCCAACCAGAGTCCCTCTGATTAATAAGAACGCGAGATATGTCATTAGAACTCTCGTAGTGTTCCCGTATCCGTGTACAATCGGAGTGACACGTCGAGTGCTAAATCGTCAACCTCCCCCCCCCCCCTCTCTCTCTTCTCTCCTCTCCTCCCCGGTGTACAGCCCCGGCATTCCTGAGTTGCTAACCCCCACACTCCCGGCTATTAAACAATCAATTAACAAGAGGGGAGAAGGGGGGGTTATGTGCCAGCGTGTGTCTATATATCTCTGTTTTGTCCGGTGAGTGGATCGGCGGAGGAGAGGGAGGAAAGTGTCGGTATCGTCTCAAGAGATGTTTGGGCAGGTGTTGGGCTGTCCTCATCCTCTCGTCTCCTCGGCCATCGTCTGTCATTTGTAGTTTCATTCCGGCTGGCAGCCGATCTGAGCACCTCTAGGTGTTGAAGGGGGGGGGGTAAAGAGAAGGCGGGCATCAAGGGGACATTTTGTTGACTCGGCTGGTGATAAATTACGGCTCGTCTCTCCCCGAGTTATTCCACACAGCTCCATGGTTATTCAAACCACTTGAAATAAAAGAAAGAAACTTAGATAAATCGGCAGGGATTGAGGAGGGGATTCCGGTTAAATTCAGCGCTTAGTGCTCAGGAGGTTTGAAATATAGACGCAACTGTGTCCCACCCTCAACCCCTTCCTCTGAAGAAAAGAAAGAAAAAAAAATGGAAAAAAACTGCTCATGGGATTTGTTTATCCGCACAATTGAAAATCATGTTCCGGGATGATTGATGTAGTTTAGTTTCATGCAAATTGGGGAGGTTCAATAGGAATGTCAGAGGATTGCTTGTCTTTTTGGGAGTATTTGCTGCAATCAGTCTTGTGGTTTCTCTTGGTTGTTTCCCAATTTCAGGATTTTTCTCAAAATCTTCTTGCACCCTCAGATTTTCTTGAAGGAAGTGAAACAGTCACTAAAGGGAGAAAGAAATTTTCCACTATGTGTCCACACCTGTAGTTTACTATTTCTGGTGATGCACAGAGTCTGTAAACGTCCTGAGTTGTAACATCTGAGAGGTTCTGGGTCTAGAATAAGGAGAAAACCAGACCAGCAAGCCTTTGTCAAGATTTGTTAAAGTCTTCAAATCTCACCCCTTCGTTATAAATACACATACACGGTGTAAATGCCGGAAAAGGATTTGTGAACTCGTTGTTGTCTTCATAAATTGTTTAACTCTGTAAACTTTAAAAAAAATATATATGTTAGGACTGATGGCCTGCAACATTTGGTTTTACCTGCCGATCGTATTTAGTTACATTTTGTTCACTGTTTTCTGCCGGAAAGGTGGGGAACAGCTACAGTCCTCAAATCTATCCAGACGAAATAAAAGGATGCATCATTCAAACACCTCACCAACGGTGTCTCATTATGGAAATTAAGGTTCTCTGGTTCCCCCCCCCCCAAATCTCTCCCCATCCGTCCGGGTCTGTAGCTTTTTCCCCAAACAATCCCTGATAGCAGTACCGAGATTAAACTTGGGCGCTTATTTTGGTTGTAGTGTCCATGCACGTTTATGCCAAGGTCACCCGGCGGGGTGCCGGGCTCATCTTAAAGGTAGCGCTACACGCTCGGCCAGGCAGACATTGTAACTTTATAATGTCTACTGCCCCAGCTGTTTAAAATGCGAGGGCCCCTGAGTCTGGAGCTCCATGGCTCGGGTTGTGGGTTCCACATTACGCCACCAACCGCCCACGGAGTCTTTGTCCGACGTACAAAGGTGGCCGGGGGAAAAACACATGTCTGTTGAAGAAAAACTTTGTACGGGTTTCTTATTTCAAATTATATAAAATTCTCAAATGGTACTCTTGCGGAGTTTCGGGCGTCCTGTATTTGATAGTATCAAAAGCTTAGTATAACTGTCTTCTGGGTTTTTTGTTGTGGATTGGGTTAAGTTGGTTTTTTTTTTTTTTTAATTGACTGATTCATAATGATATGTTGAGGAGGATGGTTGAAGGAATCAAAGGATAATATTGTAAGAAGTGAAATTGATAATCAGTTGTGGTTAGTTTGTGGTTATGATGTGCTGATTGTTCAAGTCAAAACATAGTAAGTGGCCTGATGGTTCCACCCTAGCAGAGACTTTCTCAAAGGCTGATTGTTTGTTACCATGTTTGAGGAAAGCTGTCAAGGGAATAAAGGCATTTTTACAGACAATATTTTCTTTTCAAATATGATTTTTTTTTTTTAGAATTGGGCCTGTATTAGTTGATTTGTACAAAGTTTGAAGTAAAATCCTTATCTTCCATGTGCTGATAAGTGTCTGTACCCCTTGCATTTATTTATTTATTTATTTATTTATTATAATTTGTCGTGCATTGTTTTATTCTGTTGACTTTGATGTGAAAAGGTCTGGTATCATTTATGCCCATGTCATCAATTAAGTTGCCAATTAAAGGCAATTATGCTTTAAGCAGCTCCGTGAGAATGGGCCTAGAGGGGATACAAATGAGGAACGAATGAAGAGTTTTCAGTCAACGCAAAAGATGTTCCAAACCAGCGGAGATGTTTTTCAAGTCCTGTCGAATCCTCACTTTAACCTCAGTCCCTCCTCTCAGTGGTTTTCAACCTTGAACCCATAGAACTAGAGCAGTGCACTTCATGACTATTATTAATAACTTGATTGCTAATAGGGGATAGAGGAGGTACTATAGAGGTTGTCTAATTATTGGAGAGAAGATGGTCATTGAGATAAACTACTATTAATTGATTTTGTAGGCTCTGATTGTTTTTTAATTGAACGCTAATTAACACCATCATAGTCTGTTAGGATCAAATTACCATCAACTAATTTTAGTTTCCATTTTTCTTTGAGTTTAGATCAATGCTTACCAGTTTAGATCAATGCTTACCAGTTTAGATCAATGCTTACCAGTTTAGATCGATGCTTACCAGTTTAGATCAATGCTTACCAGTTTAGATCGATGCTTACCCGTTTAGATCAATGCTTACCAGTTTAGATCAATGTTACCAGTTTAGATCAATGCTTACCCGTTTAGATCAATGCTTACCCGTTTAGATCAATGCTTACCAGTTTAGATCAATGCTTACCAGTTTAGATCAATGTTTACCAGTTTAGATCAATGCTTACCAGTTTTTCCCCCAGAGACTCTCTCACACTGACTCATGAACTAAAATTTGTTTTTGTTTACTTGTCATCATTTTGGTTAAAATGTGACTGTTTCTTGTGAACTGGGTCCACACACGCTGCATGTACTTTGTTTTAACTATTGGGGGCCCAACACGGAACCCTGTGGTGACACAATCATTCAGGAATTGGTACAGTCTAGCTTTGACTCTCTTCTCAATTTGCACTCAGGTAATATCACACCCCCCTACCTCTAAGACCTGTGAATCCCAAAGCTTCCTTCCCCCATCAAAATAGGTCAACTCTGATTTATGAGAAGTAAAACTTGGAAGCCTTAACGGATGACCCCGGATGACCCTGTGGCATTTTAGTATTCCTGTCTCGCTATCTGTGGACAGAAATATCACTGCACCTTTTCAGCCATCGTGTGTATTCAGGGGGGCTCTTTACAAGTGTTTAGGGGAACATGTCATCGGGGAAAAAGCGGGGAGTTCGAGGTAAAGCAAATATTGTGGTGGCTCTAGACGGGAAGTTAAATGGTTTGAAAAATAGAAACGTTAATTCTACAAATTGTCTACAGCCCGGCAATCATGCAGTAGAATTGCTAAAAAATAAGTTCTACCCCGTTGTCGATGTTGTTATTGCACTCATAATGTAATATTTCAAACAATTATTTGATTTGACATTTGGGTTTAGACTCAATTGAGTGTTTCTTTGGAAAAGTTTTATGTCTGAATACCGCTACAAACCTGCCCCTTTAGTCATCCTAGACTTCTCTTTATTATCATTCTCGGAAAGTCCCCTCTTTCCTCTGCCTCTTCCTCTTTATGCATTGCCCCTTCCCTAGCTCCTCCCCTAGCCCCCTTCCTAGCTAACTGCCTCCATTGCATGGACACCAAGTTTGTTTGCCTCACTTCTACAATCAGAGAGAGAGAGAGAGAGAAATGAAAGAGTCAACCTGAAGTCCTACCAATAACTCAAGACACCTGTAGATGTTCTCAATTGATTTCCTGAACCCATCTTGGCTCTTTCTCAAGTGAATCTTAACTCTCTCATTCTCTCCCCCCCCCCCCTCCACTCTCTCTCTCTCTCTCTCTCTCTCTCTCTCCTCTCTCTCTCTCTCTCTCTCTCTCTCTCTCTCTTCTCTCTCTCTCTCTCTCTCTCTCTCTCTCTTCTCTCTCCTCTCTCTCTCTCCTCTCTCTCTCTCTCTCTCTCCTCTCCTCTCTCTCTCTCTCTCTCTCTCTCCCCCCCCCCCCACTGGACGTGTTTGTACAAGCCTCAAACTCTCCCTGGAAATGTGGACTGGGAGGATTTTGTTATCACTGGCCTTTTGAAGTCACCTGTCTCGGACCCGTCTGTAAACGACCATTTCCTGAATTGCTTGTAGTGTTGTCTTCAAAAAAAAAAAAGCCCTGTGTGTATTGATAATTGGTGTGGACCTCAAGAGACCTCTGAGAAGGAGGGGGGAGGTTTTGGTGTTGGGTTCTAACTAGCATCGCTGTATTTGAACTGTCCTGATAAATAACGCATTCCGAGCGTAATACAATCAAACTCTGACGTGACTCAATTCAGAGGCAGATGTTCTTGATAGCGTCTGTACACACAGTCCAACCCTGGGAGTCCTTATCATTTATCCAAACCCACTCCAGTTATTGTCAGTGATAGCTCGGAATCTGAAGAGAGAGGGGAATCAAAAGGGAAAAAATAAAATAAAAAAAATGCCGGGCAATTACGATCTGCTACTCATGCAAGGAGTATGTATCCGTCCATTTTAGCCGATGTCACCCCTTCGTAGGCGTTCAAAAGGCAACACTTATCACCTCATTCTGCTTTATGAAGGGTGGGGGGAGGGGGAGGGGGAGGACAAGCGACCATCGTCTGGTGGTCTGTCAACCCAACTGAACAATAACTATTTACAGTAGATTAAAGATGCTGTATCTATGTGCTGGATCAACACATAAGTTCTTTTTTTCCGAGGCTTGTAAATTTGTTGCCACTCAGGAAGTCACAAAGGGCTCGCTGGTAACAACAGCAATTAGAGTTATAAATTGCGGGTCACGATAAGCCAGGATTGTGGTTCAAATAATGAACTTGAGTCTCATCAAAAGAACAAAGAGTCGTCATGAAAAGAAAAAGGCAAACTTTTCATTCAAATGCATTTAAAATAAACAAAGACATCTGGAATGCAGTATGGTTTATTATTTTATTTATTTTAATTATCAAAACTTTTTTGAAAACATTTATCAAAAACAACGGTTGTGTTCAAATAATTGATTTAATTCCTTGTAAAAAAGTTTTTGTCCAATGCATTTGAGATGAATATAGACATTTAGAATGCAGCAGGTTGATTATGTTATTTTCATATTTAGAATTTTCCTCTGTATTTTTAATCACAGATTGTTGATGAGGTCGGCAAGGTCAGATGCTGGATTGACGCCAGTGAGCCGGGTACCGGGAACTGGATGAAGTACGTACGCAGCGCTCCAACATTTGAGGAGCAGAACATGGTAGCAGTGCAGATTGAAAACAAGGTAGGCGATGACTTGTAGATTGATTACTTTTTTAAAGTTAAAAAAATGGTAGTGGCCGTGCTGTTCGACCCTTTCTCTAAGGCTAAGACTCCCTCGCCATCGTGACACAAGTAGGGTCAACGATTCTCCGTTTTTGGCAAAATGCAAACTAGTCCCAGACCAACAACACTCATAAGCGAGAAAAAGAAAGCAAAAAGCTGGCAGCAAATTTCTGCGCACTTCGATAAATTCATCAAATTTAACTGAAGAGTAGTGAAAATGTAGTCTTGAATACTTCTAAAAGAAATAGAGTGACTGAAACAAACCTAAATGAGGAGAACAAAATTATTTGCACACGAAAATTGAAAGCATGGGTAGCTAAAAACAAAACCAAGTTTGATTGAACCAGAGGAAAATGTGTGTATGTGAATGCGTGTTAATGAAGGAATTTTTTTGCTGAAATTGGGCAGGAACACTTCCGTCACAGAAAAATTTAACAAGCAGTAACTCTGGGATGAACCTTGTGTAACCCCAGGGTTTTTCCCAAGATGCAACTGGATTATACTCCCAGATCCCAGTCCTCCCTAATGGAAATTAATTTTACAGGGATTTCTGTCGTAACGATACATTGATTGCACACCAAGGGAATTCAATATGCCGGTGTCGTCTACAGCTACTTTCAATAAAGTCAGTCATTTTTTTTCATATATATATTTTTTTTAAACTGCGGCTATGCAAACTGACATTCTCAAGTCACCTGAACACAGACGTAAACTTTCACCTGCCGCTATTAAACACATGGTGAAGGAACTGGGGGGGGGGGGTTGTAATGTAATGCCACCGTTGCTAGCTGTAGGCGTTAGTTGGCGCTGCCGCGTTGATGGTCGGTCGCTGCTTCTGTTGGCGGGATTGGATGATCGTAACAGCCTCATCTTGAGGCTGGTGAGTCCGGAATGCTCGCTGTGGGCCGATGACGACGTGTGAGGGAAAGACTAGAACGGGAGGACAAAAATGGGACCGGTACCCGTCAATCACTGAGTGTTTAATGTGTTCACTGAGGAGGTGTGTGGGACGTGAACATCGAGAGGGAATCCTAACAGATAACAAATATCTGCTGTGATTGGGCTGTTGTACCTGTAGGAACATCAAAGAGTACATAGAAACTTAAATCAATTTAAAAAAATATATATCAAGTAGTAAACCACACCATAAGGGAAACTGACTGAATAAATTTTAATTCAAGTTTGGGGTGAACAAAGAAAAATTGACTAGAAAGTTTCATCTGCAACAGTACACCATCCTTTTGACTACAGTTAAGATGGACATTTCGAGTATTAAAAAACCCTATTCTGAGATTGTTTAAACAGCCTCCCACATTGTCTCAAATCTCCTCCCATAAAAGAGGTCCCTCGTAAATAGTGCACCACCCTTTGTGGGATGTACAATAAGTGTCAACTTCAGAACTGCCATGTGACAGAAATGTGTAGGGAGTTGATGGCAGTATTAATTGCATCTCTTGTGGGACAAGGGGTTGTTAAACAGGTTTTTAATTTGGCCAGTTTAGTGGGGGGGGGGGAGCCAGATGTACAGGGGGGGACAATTTATCAACCCGTATGCCAATTATGACACGCTGATGCTGGGGGGATTAATTAAGGGTGACTCAATGTCGCTGGCGGTAAAAGCAGGGGTATCATTTGGGGGGGGGGTGTTAGAGAGTCATTGAAGAGAGTGGTGGTGGTGACTCTAGGACTTGTCAATGTCATGGCAAGGGGGGACAGGTGGCATGTTCAGTTTGGGTGAATTGAACTGTCATTAATCACCTGATGATATAAGGAGGGTTGTTGTTCGGGCCCCCTCTGCCTTGAACCCCCAACCCCCAACCCCCTCTCGGACTCGTGGGATCTTCCGGGGTGATGGAGTATTTGCTTAAAGGTACCGGATGAGGCGAAATACAATTCTTGTCAGCCTTGTCTGATGCCTTTGTATGTATTTAGTGTGAAGTAAATTCTTCACCTTACATCTCTGTGATTTTTGTTCTCCCCGATTTTAGGATTTTTTGCTTCGCCGTCATAATTTCAACTTCTGACAAGAAAGAGCCCTCAATTTTTATGACTAAACCTGTAAACTTTTAATTATGTTGTGATGTAGTGAGTCTTGAACACCAGCCACAAAATATCCTGTATGTTCAGGAATAAAACAGAAATAATTTGAATAGCCCATGCCAAAATAAGAGTAGAACAGCACGCTGGTTACCAAATGGATAAATGAAATGGACTCTTATGAAAAATATCTCTCCTTATTCCTTTTTTTTAAAATTGATGTTCTAATAATCTACTGATAAGGTTTCATGAGGCAGCAATCTTAAAATGTTGTACCCTTAACTAGTTTCTGGAGTAACCAAAAGAAAAAGACACGAGACGCAATTTAAAAAAAATTTCAAATCTGATTTTGAGTTTGATGTTGTTTTTCTCTAGGTGTACTACAAAGTTATCCAACCCATCCCACCTGGTGAAGAGCTCCTCGTCTTAAAGGAAGCTGCGTTCCCCGACCAAGAAGGAATTCCCATCCAACTCATAGGTGAGCAAATAGGGTCTGTTGCTTTTGACTTTGGAGACACGCCCTGAGAGTGTATCTATTTTTGAAAAAAATTGTTCCCCTAAATATCGTTTTTAGGGTTGTAAATTGCTTGTGATTTCCTCAGGATTTGAAAACCAATTTGAGGCTTTTCTTATAAAGATCTTCCTCTGTCATGACATGAAAACAATTTCTTGGAAGATGCAAACTGAACGTCAAGGGAATAAAGACATTTCAAACAGCCACGGGGAGTAAGTGAAGCTTCTACTGGACAGCGACATTGTGCCAAACTACGGGTGCGAACGTCTTACATTTCTGATGATCCAGAAACCTGTAAATCCCCTAAAATATAGCACCCTGGTAGTTCAGAGAGTTTAAACCAAGAGGAGACCTGCCACTCATTTGAAAAAAAAAAATGGTTTTCACTTGAGTATGATTAAGTCCCAGGGGTCGTGCTCTATCAACACCTGTGGTTGTATGTATCCCCGGCCTGCTTGCCAAGCCTGACTTGCTCTCCGTGGTTATTTGCGGACTGTTCGAGAGGGGTGTGTAAGTTTGCTGGAAGCAACGGAGTATCCTGTTCTTGGAAAGATAAGTCAGTTTGTCATGCTCTACTGAGGAGAAGAGAAAGGGGGGCGGGGAGGACTCTGAGATTACGCCGTTTGTCCATCGTAGGAGCTCTGTCACTTCCAGTCTGTGGTTAATTGCCCTCATAGTGCAGCTATTAATCCTCCCGTTCAAGTGAATGTGTACAACCAAAGTGAGGCTGCGTGGGGGAAATAGTCAGTGCCCATTTTGTGGTAGTCTCCCAACTCCCCAGTCTGATTTGCTGTAGTAGATAATTAGTGTAACACGTTCTTATTAAAGGTCGATCTACACAGCAGAGTAGATCATATCACATGGTGTTGGTTAATTACTGGAAAACACACAGGCTTTACACGCTAGTTGCTCACAAACAAGTCCTCAAGCTCGGCAGAGATTTACTCCTCAGAAAATGGTTAAATAGCCGCTTTGTACTGAACTGAAAAAAATCACAAGGATTCCAACAATTTTAAGGCTACTTTAAGGTACAGTTATCTATCTTGAAAATGGTTAGAGCTATTGACTTTAATACTTGCCTAGTAGGGGGAGGGGGGTGGAGTTGGAAATATGGGGATGGGAAGTGAAAAAATATTTTGGCAGATGAAACAAATTTCAGAAAAGTCAGAGACTACTGGCTCTAGATGATTTATTCAAGGTGGAAATGAGGACAGGAGTCTCCGTCAGTGGTTTTGTACCATGCTGTGGATTTCCTCAAGTCATGTCAACTGTCTAATGTGTTATCAGTCCAGAAAACAAGACTTTCACCCCGGCTGCATATGGCTATCTTCTCCGGAGAAGTTTGGGGTATTTTCTCTTGGGGGGGGGGGGAGGGAGGGTCTGTCACAGGTCGGTTTGGATTAGCTCCACTACACGTAATACGGGGTGAATAAGCGATAAGGAATCGCAGAATGAAGTGTTGAGGTACCGTGGTTCCTCTAATCATTCATAGTTTACTTATTTCTGTCAAATCTGTCTTTCGTTTCACTATGTTTGTTGGCTGGGGGGGGGGAGAGGAGGGGGTATAGGGTAGCAACAGGAACAGGGTCTTGTTTCTGCAAGTGCATCTTTTAAAAATGATTTGTCATCATTTTCTGCGTATGAAAAAACAACTCCAAAGAAGTGGGCCCATCGGACTGTATTTTCGACCACTTGAGGGTGCTTTCAACGGCGAATTTTTTATCCTTGCATCACAGTATTACAGTGTTATCTTATTTTGTCTGTGTGTATATTGTTTTCGTGTATCAATGGCCAGATGGATGGTACTAACAAGAGCCATGAAAATGAAGCCCCGCTCCATCTGAAAAAGGTTAAGGGGGTTTAGTTTCAGTTTATTTTAATACTAATTGCATCTGGAATGAAACCAGAAACTAGAATTGTAACATCCCTTTCAGATTAGAGCGCTTGTCAGCTACCTAGTTCTAGGGATGATCAAGGAGGGAATGAAATTGGTTGGATGGGTTTCTAGAGATCTGGACTGTGTCTTCATCTAGTCGTTATCTGTCAGCTCAAGACAGATCCAGCACAGTATTGTACCCAGGGAAGAGGAGGAAGTGACTTGTTTATCCTTCTGCCCATCTTTATGATTAATTGAGATGTTGGATGTAACCCTCTGAGGATAAGAAGGGGGTTGTATTTGGGGAGAGGGGGTGGAGAGGGGGGCGGAGAGGGGACGGTTTAGGACACTCAGGGGAGCACTTGGAGGGGTTGATCATTACAGTTTAAGTGAAGGATTTTGGTTTATCAGCGCAGGACTCTTGTCATATCCCTTGACACTACACACTTAAAGGTGACTTGGATATCTGTGAGGGGGTGGAGGACAGAAATCAAGGATGTCTTATAGTGATTGGGGGGAGGGGGTCCTGAAGGGGGTCCTGGAGGGGGTAGTTTCATAGCAAGTAGGCTTTGGACAGAGTTAAAGATAGGGGTAGGGAGTGGGGTTGTGTGAGGAAAAACTGACTTTTGACTTGAGGTTGAGAGCTGTAGGATGCTGGTCGATTTGTTTTTGGGTGGGGTTACGGTTTACAAGATAAGAATACAGAGCATTTCAAGATAAAACAAATTCACAGCACTTGCAATGCTAGACTGAACAATGGGAGGAAGGAGGTATTCTTGTGTCAAGGATAAGGATAGGGATGTGCCTCTAACTTAAAGAGAATAAAAATGAGAGTTATGGAGGTGTTTTTTTAGGGGGGGGTGTATGAAGGGTGATTGCCATGTGATTTTTGCTAGACTTTGATTGACTATTTGTGGATGTAGATGGTCAATTTCAGCACTGAACCAATTTGCCACCAGAGTCCCAAGAGGCCACATATTTTGGGGTGGAGGAGACCAGGGGGCAGCAAACTCATAAATCTTAATATTCGGCAGCGTTCTTGAGATGTCCAAAACCTGGAAGAGATTTAGGCTGGAAATGATTGTGCTTGTTGGATCATCGTTTAGAATGGGGGGAGGGGTTCAAGTTGCCCCCATTCTTCTGCTCCCTTTCTTCTTTTTTTTCTTTCTCTTTCTCTTCTTCTTCCTCCTTTTTGTGTTGCCCTTTGAAGGAATCTGGGTAGGGTGGAAAGTGGGTCTAGGGGTGCAGGAAGTGGACAGGTTATGACTGTTCACTGCCCATCTCCTCAAAATGCTGAGTTTGTGCAGATCTTTAGAGAAGGGGGAGTGTCGGGGGGGGGGCAAGTAAAAACAAAATCAGAATTAGCAACTTAGACTACAACTCTTGATCAATGTGTCAGGATGGAGTGGTCAAACAATGAAGCTGTTTTTGTCTTTATTGCACGAAGAAAAAACAAAACCTAACTTTGAATCATTGTTGCAGCGGAATTATTAAAAAAAAAAACATTATACAGATGGTAAGCTCTCCTCCCCCACCCTCTACCCCCATATCTCCAAGTGGGCATTTAAAATTGAGGAATTATTATATGCAATTTTTAGTAGCGCAGACAAAGTTGGGTTTTTCTTGAAGCGGAAAAAAACTTGCCATGCAGGGTACAACCCTGATGAATAATAGCTAATAATGATATTCAGCTAAGCAATTCTTTTCCCTCGACCAATTTTATAGAGCTGCTTAAGCCCAAAAGATTGCTTTACAATTTCTTGCTAAACAAAAAAATTAAGCAGGATACAGTCACATCAGTATTTGGGCTGGTAACCTTATTCTGGTAAGCATCATTTTGTTGTGCTTATCTACTTTTTTTGCTTACAAGCAGCTCTACAAAATTGGGCCCCACTTTTATGCTGCATCTATGTAGTTTTTCTACAAATTCCAAGAAATGTTACCTGAAACTGAGGCTTGGAGAGGAAAATAGTCAGGCCCACTAATGACAATGCAGTATTTGTTATTGATTTTGCATACGGGGAACTAGATTGAGCCAGCCTGATTTAAAAAAAAATTCTTTATAGGGTTCCAGGTCCTTTCCATCCAAGACTAAAGTTGCCCGTGTACGTAGAGAGAAGAGAGGCTTACATCAGAGTCTGTACTCTCTATTCACAGCCTAGGAAATGGGTGTGCATGACTGTACCTGTGAATGGGGTCCGCCCCGCTCCCGAGCACCCCTCAGGGCATGGGGGGAAAAAGGGTAATAAGCAAGTAGTATCTGGCCCATTATGATGCGGCCCCGCGTTGCGTGATCCGACATGAAATTCGATCAGTCATTATAGGGCTTGTCAGACTGCAAAAGGAAGATGGTGTAATTCTGCGGGTTTCCGTGGTGAGCGTTTTTTTTCTCTCTCTCCCTAGTTTAAAGTCACTGGGTGTCCGTTTTCAACTCGAGGAACAGCGAGGTCAATGTGGAGGACAGCGGTGAGACCCAAGATCTTCCTTGTCCGTTTTTAGCGGGTCAATGAATGGAATCCAACTTTTCTGACCACAATGCGGACATGTCTCATTATTTTAGGAAAAAACCTTGTAAATTAGCTCCTTTCAAACATACATTCGAGTTGACATCTCTCTGCCAACAGAGGGCAGCACACATCATTTGTGGCCAAGAAGTGTATGTCTCCTTTAACAATTTCTCTGCTTTTTTCTTTCTTCTTTCTTGTGTGTTCACAGAGGAGAAGCGGTTCCAGTGTGGGGATTGTGATGAGTTATTCCGCTCTAAGGTGGCACTGAGGAGGCATCAGAAATACGCTTGCAAGAACTCCAATGCAATCTTCACGACACTCAACCAACAATTCCAACAAGGTAAGAGGCGCTTTCGTTTTTTTCCACCTGATGAAATTTTTCTGTTAGGACTTTCTCACAATTAATTATTTTTGTTCTGGTTTTAAAATTATTATCCCACATCTTTTATACCAATAAGCTCTTTCACAGTTAAATGCACCATCTTGTTCACGTGCCTTGCCGCCTGCGACTTGGTGTTGGAACTCTACGCATGTGTCTGGAAGGTGCGTGGAAGTTCAAGTGCCGAGTCACAAAGCAAACAAATCTGTCCCTAGGACAAGATGGCGCATAACACTTTGAAAATACTTAACATGATACCACTTCACTTGGTCAATCAAAACTATGATTGCATTTTGTCTTAATATTTTTTTCAGTGCATGGCATCAAATGTGAACCAGAAGACTCTGGAGAAGACACGAAAGATGAGACAGATGAGAAATCGGGGCAACATGACGAGGAGGAACAAGAGAGCGGGGAGTACCGGGCAAATCGTGACTTCCACTGCGAGGAATGCCCCAAGACGTTCCACTGGAAGTCCAACCTCCAGAGGCATCAGCAAGAGCACGACAGCAACTTGCAGTTCCCCTGCGAGCACTGCGACAAGGTGTTCTCGGACCCCAGCAACCTGCAGCGGCACATTCGGACGCAGCATGTCGGTGCCCGCTGCCACGCCTGCCCCGAGTGCGGAAAGACGTTCGCCACCTCCAGCGGTCTGAAGCAGCATACTCACATACACAGCAGCATCAAACCCTTCATCTGCGAGGTCTGCCTGAAGTCCTACACGCAGTTCTCAAACCTATGTCGGCACAAGCGGATGCACGCCGACTGCCGCACGCAGCTCAAATGCAACAACTGCAGCCAGATGTTTGCCACGTCACCTCCCTCAACAAGCACCGCCGCTTCTGCCATGGTAACCAGCTCCTCAACAACCAAATCCCCGTGACGCAGTCTACCAGCGTTCCATCCGTGGTGCGCAATGGCGGAGGTGCTGTGATGACCCCAAACCCTGCACTGATGGGTGTCGGAATGCTCGGACCCAACGGGCCCTTGCATCCTGGGAATCTGGCTCACCTTTGGAATCCCAATTTACACCTGACCCAGCAGGCACTCTTGAATAACCTCTTAGGGTACCCCGGCGCTGACAAAGTCCCCGTTCCTGGCCACCCTTACTTCATGGGCTACCCACCACTGCCAACACAGTCCCATCTTGTAGCTAACAGCTTCAACAAACACAACCCCACCACAAGAACGGGCAGCGGCGGAACAAGCCCCAACGGTTCAGCAGTTTCAACTGACGATTGGCTGAAGCATTACACTTCCAGCGTCAGCCCGGACAGACATGGCGGTGCAAAATACCCCGGCAGACATCAAATCAAGATAAAACGAGATCCCAACGAGAGAGCGGATAGCGAGATCAGTGACGGCAGCGACGTGTCCAACGTCAGCACTCCGACAGGCAGTGACCTGGACTCAACCTCTGGCAGTGACCTGGACTCGGACAGCGAAGAGAATACAGAAAACAAGGCCCATCGGAAAATTGCCCACCGACACGGCACTGGCAGACATGATCAGATGAACCACCACCAGACTCAGAGAAGCGAGAGAAGACCAGAGAATCGAATTGCACCCAGCGAGCCAATGAAAGCTATAGCTTCGATCGCCGAGAAGTATTGTGGCGGTGCCCATCTTGAGAATGGTCTGTGACGTCTGAGGTTAGAAGTAACGGCCATAACGCAGATGAGAGGAATCATCATGATGGTAGTTTCCGAGGTTTAGAGAGTGAGGGTGGCATCCTGCAAGATTCACCCTTTGATCTGTCCAAAAGGAGATCAGGAACTACCAAGCTGCTGGCACCGCCACGCACAACAGGGGAGGAGCCGTTGGATCTGAGCATGCCCAGACGTAAGCGGTTGACGCCCATCTCAGATGAGCCGATCAAGAAGTCTCACAGCCCACCTAATCACCATAGCAACCACGATAAGATGGCGGAGCCCACCAAAGTAGCGTCAAACCTCTATGCAAAGCCAATCCCACTTGTCATGCCTGATCCAATATACAGGGTGAATGGAGACATCATCCCGAACAAGTTCATGCGCATGGATTACAACCACCTCTTTCCCAATGCAGCCTTTCAAAACTTCCGGAAATTCGAACATTACCACATGGAGAAAGGGCTGGCCAAAACTGGCCTCAGTCCGCCCCACCGTACGTATCCTAGCAATGTCCTGTATCCCAATGGTGGAGAGAAGATGCTCATGAGGAGCAAAGACCGGTACACCTGTAAATACTGCGGGAAGCTGTTTCCCCGCTCAGCAAATCTAACCCGCCATCTGCGCACCCACACCGGAGAGCAGCCGTACTCTTGCAAATACTGTGATCGTTCTTTCAGCATCTCCTCCAACCTCCAGCGCCACGTCCGCAACATCCACAACAAGGAGAAGCCATTCAAATGCCCGCTGTGCGAGCGCTGCTTCGGGCAGCAGACAAATCTTGATCGACACTTGAAGAAGCACGAGAACGAGCGAGCTGAGGAAATCGCCCTGTCTGCCGCTGCCGAGCACGATGTCATCGTAGCGGCGCGTCTAATGGCCAAGACAAAGGCTCTCAAGGAACCGAACGACTTAAATGAAAAAGACGAGTCGTACTTTGATGAGATTAAGAACTTCATCGATGATGCAAAAGAGAAGGAGGCATTGAGGCGAAAGCTGATTGCGATGGAGGCCACGGCAGCAGCCATTGCTTCCAAACAGGTACAGAGTCCCTCCGTCTGCAGCTCATCAACCGAGATGAAAGAAGACGAGTCAAAGCCAGAGAAGATGGAGGATGACAAGGAGATGCAGGAGGGAGGAGAAAGTGAAAGTGATGTGGACAGAGAGATGGAAGATGTCGACAAGGAAGAAGACGGGGAAGGCATCAGTGAGAAGGAAGAGCTCAGAAATGGAGCTGAGGAGAAGCGAGAGGTTGCTGAACCACTCGTCATCGTAGAGGAGAAAATCTGCCAAAACGATGACATGTATGACAGCATGAATGAAAGCGAAGACCTGAGCGATGTGGAGGAAGGGGATAAAACCCCAAGTGTAACTTCTGAGGAGGACCCCACAATGGATGAAGGCACCCAGATGACACCCCGATCAACTTTGGCCTGGCAAAGACCACAGCAACATTCCCGCATGACGAGGCAGAACTTCAGGAGGTAGACATCCTGAGAGAAGGACGAGCCAACCTCAGCCGCCATTCCAAGCTTCAGGCTTACTCCCTGATGATGTCCCTCTCGGATGATGAGCCTCGTAGGGGGGATGGCGTGCGGAGGTCGTTGCACTCTGCTCACCATGCTCCAGTGCACACTGCCACACCGGTTTGATCCAGTCTGTACAACTGCCATGACTGGTTTGATCCAGTTGCGCTGGTTCCCTCAAGGCTCTGTTTTCAGACCAGTCGCTACAGGCATTTTTGATGCTCTGCAGTTTAATATGCTTTCCCTCTTAAGCATTTTCATTTGAAGACCTGTTTGGTAGTCACTATGAAAGCTGCTTAGCATTTTTATAAGCATAATTCAAGAGCACAATTCAAAGAGAAGAAAATAAGAAAGACAAAAAATACCCCGATCATTAAGCAACTGTTTTCCCTGCAATCACAATGGGGGACCATGCCAAGTATGTACATTTTGCTTGCATGTTAAGACATAGCAACTGAACCCGAATTGCGGGTTATGTTTTTTCTGCTCAAAGTTTTGTGCTTTTCTTTGAAGTTGCGTTGAAATGCTGGCCGTTCTAAAGAAAGGCCTTTAGTCAAAGCCGAACAAAAAACCTTAGCCTCATTTCTCAGTGAGGGATAAAATAAGACACATTGAAATAATGGTTGAGATTCAGTCAATCACGGCCCAATCTCATAAGCTGTTTAGCAGAAAATACTGCTCAGCAAATTTATTTGCTGAGCAGAAAAAAAATAGTGGGGCACCAGTCACAAAGATGTAAACCTGACGGGATTTTGGCTGGTAACCCGTTTTTGCTAAGCAAGATCTTTCTGTGCTTAGCAAGTTGTTGTGCTAATGCGCTTTAGGAAATTGCGCCACGATTATAAGCATAATTGGCTCAAAATATTTACGACCCACCCAAATTCTTTTAATTTAAAAAACCACCGATGAAATTGGCACCATGGACAGCTGATGTGTTTGCCCACCTTAATATTCTTCTATGCCTACTGCTGAAATTATAGACAGTGGTTTTTATAGATGATCAATAATGTAATATTGATTGATCGATTTCCAATAATCCATAGATTTATTGATAATCCACCAAATGTATATTCAAGTTTAATCAAGAGGATAGAGAGGATGTATAATATGGTTTGATAATTGAAAAAAATCAATTTAAAGGTGACCAATAGTTTCATTTTTTTTAAATGTTGTTATTGGTAAACTTGTTTTAAGTATAAATTATTACTTATTGTAAATACAAGAACAAAATTAGTATGTTAGAGAACCAATCAAGCGGCAAGTAACAAACAATTTTTTTATTTAAAACGATTTTGCTTAGACATTTTTGATCACACAAATACAACGAGAATAATTAGTAACGTTTTAGCAGTAATTTTGTTTGATTTGTTTTAATGATTTCAATGCAGATTATTTTATTGTAAAGCTTTTAGTTGAAATATTATTTTTTACGTAGTTGTATTTGCACTGTTGATTTGAAATAAGAGTATCAGCTCCTGTAAGCTCCTAGACACTGAATCCAAGTAGAGTTAGGTTGGTCAGGTAAATTGGGTACAAGAAAATTAGCTTTCAGATGTGAGAGTTTGAATTGTTATTCGGTATAAAGTCGTCAAGAGATGGGCTCCATTTCACAAAGAGCTAAGACTGATCTGAAGATGTGTATCCACCTTGATTGGTGAGCAAAGTGTGATGTCACAATTCAAATCGCTATGGCAATATATTGACTTTCATCTTAAGATGAATCTTAGCGCTTTGTGAACTGGAGCTCTCAGGGAGATTAAATGTGTCAGAGTGCCAAAAGTATTGTTTACAGTGTTAGAATTGGAGTTGTGCGTTAAAATAGCACAAGAAGCTGCTTAGCGTGTTTGTTTCCTGCTAAACGAATTTGCAAAGTTAGAGAACAAAAAAGTTAAGGTGGGAGTTAGAATTTGATATTGGAGAAGTTTCCGCTGTTGATGATGCGCTTAGCTCAGGGTGTTTTGTTTGGTCATGTTTTGTTCGTTGGTCACAAGTCGGTTATGAAAACTTACATCCAACAAAAAACTAATATTAGGACAGATGAACTTAGGGGGTCGTCATGGGACTGGTTTGAAGCCCCAAATGCCGCCCTCACATGAAGCTGTGCCAGCCATAGTCAAATGTGGAAATAATCATTTGTTACGTACAATAGTGAGAGAATGGCCAAATTTACAGGGTACGTATAATGGAGAAACGCTTGAAAATAGACTGGCTTATATAAAAGTGAGGTCACATCATGACCAGAAGTACCAAGAACAGCTGAACTTCAGAGATTTTTAGTTCAACGGATTAAGTTCCCTGGTAACCCTGGAAGTGAGTCATACGAATAAGAAAATGGCTCGGTAAAAGTCGTGGTACCAGTCGTACGGACTTGCCCTAAGCTTTGGGCTCGCAGTCCAAAAAAAAAATATATATAATTATTTGCGTTTTATTTCCGAGTAAATCAGGGAAGTCTGTTTAGAGCGAAAAAATCGTACTGAGGTTGCGGAGCTGTTCTTTTGATATTAAATGTATTCCTTAAAAAAATTGTAATAAAATTGAGTGTTTTCTAGATTTCTTGAGGCCAAAGAAGGTATAAACATTTTTCTCAGCATTACTTACTACTAAAGGAAGATAGAGGAAAAAGAAACCTAGTTTTATTCAGAGGTTTTTGTCTTAGTGTGATGTAAAAAGTAATTTAATTGTACATATACTGTGCGGCACAGTTGAGATTTTTCTACCATGTTAATGTAAAAATGACAAGTGGTCGTATTGTTACATTTACGGCGGATTCTCTAATATTGTAAGGGAAATTGTTTTTTAGGGGAGGGGGGTTGGGATCTTAGGGGTAGGGGCTTAAGGATCTAGCTTAGGATTTTTGTTGTTGATACAATCTTGTGATAGTCTGGAGTAAGTAATAATTCAAGATTAGAATGCATTAGGTGAGGCCGTGGCTGTCAGGCATTGACACTGACGCTGGCCGAACTATTCAGTCGATAATCTGAAAAACATTTTCCATTTATGTCAATTTCACTTTTTTTTGTCCCCAGTAATTTTTGTTCAGCATTATCGAAAACTCATTGAAATTGTAGCAAATTTGGTTTCCGCATTTTGTTTTTTAAAATTGAGTTACTGTATTTGTTTTTAAAACCCTTCTGTTTGTTTTATTTAACATATAATATTTATGCCAAACATACCCACTGGAATATTTCGTAGCAATATTGTTTTTAAATGTTTCATTTATGAGGTGTTTCTTTTAAACTTCAAAATTCATCTCTGCTAAAGTTATTCTCATTTTTCGTTTTTTTGTTTTTATTTGATGTGATTTGAGCTTAAAAGTCAGGGTTTGTGTTATGCTGCTGTCCGAATTGTGTAGACACAATCAGTAAACACTTTGGATAATTCATGGAAATATTAAACTTCAGGCAAACCCATTGCTACACACTTCAGTATCTTAGATTGTTGATGAAAAAAAAGCCCACCAAAATAATTCACTTAACTAGAGAAATCCATGTCCTTAAAGGTTGTGTAAGTTGGGGTCTTCCAGAGGTAGTTTGAATGCCTGTGTTGGTTGCAGAAAATACCTGTGATGAATCCGACGTGGATTTCCCTTGGAACATGTGTTATTTAACGTAGAAACGAGTGTGTTTTCACAGCCCTGCCAGCAGTAACAAAATCTAAAGGGCAACTTTGATTTTTATTTCATATATTTTTTTGTGGACTTTCAGGCATGGTGTGTTAATCTTGAAATAAGTTACCGTAGCAACTCTAAACAAACTGTGGACGGACACAGCGATAGATATTTTGTTTTATTTATAATGAATTCTTTGCCAAAATTATTCAAACGGCAGGACAACTCAGTACTAGAGATTTGGATTGTAGGAGGATCGACGCCCGACGACCCTAGGGAGTAAAACGCTGAAGGGCAAAGAGGACACTAAATAAGAATACAGGTCAACTCATTGTATTTGTTTGTAGCGTAGATCTAGTGAGCTTTTATGCGTGTAAACTTTCACTCAAAAAAGAAATTGTTGTCAAATGGAAAACTTTTATTAATCGATTAAATTTGTAATTATGGTCTCTGGGGGAACATCGCAACCCCCCCCCCAAAAAAAAAATTATGAACTTAAAAGTAATGTTATTTAATCATATCAATGTTAATAAAAGACCTATAAATGCAATATATAAACTAAACTAAATAATTGAACTAACTAGTGAAAACACCCCTGCAAAATACTACATAATTTGAACTGAAAAGAAACTGTATACTTTTTTACTGGAAACAAAATAATAATTAGAGTAAAATAAATCAACAATAGTTGCCATGTGACGATTATACAAACATGAACGGTCTGTAAAAGGTTATAGCAAACTCCAGAGGGAAAAAAACCAACAAGTACCAAGCTGAGATTAATCCGAGACACCTCTCTGGAAATAGAAGGGCAGGATGGATAAACAGCACAACAGATCAACCTCTTTTTTAAACCATTGTTTTGCTATATTTGTCCAAAAAAATCATAATGATAATTAGGGCCAGAAAATTGGGCCTATCTTATCTTTATTCCTGTGTAAAAAACTTAACAGTGCCGAGTTAAATTTCGACACAGTTTGGTCCTTTACAAATTGTACCAATTCCCTGCAGAATGTAAATCAGAAATTTAATCAATATGCATAATGTGAATATAGATTTGATGTCTATTTTTGTGGTACAGGTAAACAGAGAGGAAGGAGTATATATTTCAAATTGTCTCCTCCCAGAGCAAAATGCTGCTTTGATCGTAATTATTGTAGAATTTAAGATTTTGAAGATGTTCTTGGGGCGGCAGACTTAACCGGGTACAATCCATTACTCTCAAAGATGACAATAACAATAATAATACTACGCAGTTCTTATGTAGCGCTTTGTGACACCCGAGGGTGTCTCAACGCGCTCCTTATTTTTTCTTCAAGGTGTGCAGAGCTGTGTTGGAAATAGAAGACCTATTTAATTTCATAGCACCATGTAAACCACCTTACTAAGGTTAACAATCTGCAACCAACCTCAGCAGAAACACCAGGGTGAACCTCCGTCTCTTTGCGATAAGTGTAACTGGGTTCTTTTTATGTGCATTGTACAATACACGGGACCTGTGGCTTTACGTCCCATCCGAAGGACGAAAGCAACAAGGGTGAAATGTCCTGCTTAAATGTCAAGACCCGGGACTCGAAACCCACTCTCTGCTGGTCAGAAACACCAGAGCTTGAGTTCAGTGCGCTTGACCGCTCGGCCACGATACGAGCATGTCTGCCCCCCCCCCCCTCCAAAGCATCCCAAAGTCAGTCACCACGTAATTATTTGTTTTTATACATTCCAACCATGATAGGCAAACCCTTTCATAGTTTACCAAAATGTAGTCGG
The DNA here is from genome assembly GCA_032158295.1 of Pycnopodia helianthoides. Taxonomy (NCBI): domain Eukaryota; kingdom Metazoa; phylum Echinodermata; class Asteroidea; order Forcipulatida; family Asteriidae; genus Pycnopodia; species Pycnopodia helianthoides. The sequence goes on from CM063260.1 coordinate 848,024, forward strand.
CACAAAAAACCACCTCTGTTTACTCCAAATATAAAGCGTAAACATGTACATTGTTTCTAAATGTAAATTTTGACAGGGTTTTTGTTTTGCATTGTAATTTTGTTCCCTCATTAAATATGTAAGTTTATTCAATATCAAAGTGTATTTTCTGTGGACATGCAAACATTTTCCATTTTTGTGAGATCCCTTTAACTTACTTCAAAATTTCCCTAAATGACCATTAAACAAAAACATTTTTAAAACTTTTGTTTCAATATCGTTGGACCTTCACTTTTAGGCAGCCATGTTCATAACATACAAACTGAAATATTGTATTTTTTAACAAAGCAAAGTCAACGAATAATGTTTTCATGTAAAAGACAAAGAGTTTATCCTCATTAAGGGATAATAATTTCAATAAGGGTAGACATATACTCCCCCGATCGGGTAGTTGAGTGAAAAAAACACCAATGGGTACCAATGTGGAGAGTGGCCCTTCTCAAAACCATGGCTTCAGATTCACTTCCAGCTAAGGGCTCTGTCTATCAGTTCAACGTTGCGAACAAAAAGTGCAGGTTGTCAAAATTACTGACCAAGTCCGAGCGTAAGCCGAAGCCATGGTTCTAAAAAGAGTCTTGTCTTGTGTCTGGAACCTAGACTCTTCAAGCCCCTTGTTTACTATGTATTCCAGTTAGCTATTTCAAGATGGTCTGCCTGTTTATTTGCGTTATCACAACTGACTGTAAAACTTGTAAATACCAGAATTCCTCTTTTATAGTGTTTATTTCCTCCCCCCGCAGCAAAAAAAACAGGGGGATTTTGTTTTTCCTTTGATTGGGAGTCTATGCGTTCAGTTGTTTTACTTTATTGTTGTTGTTTTTTTTATTCCTGCCTTTCTTGTTGAGAAAAACAACTAGTGATGAAATACCTCTGGTAGTGTTTTAGCTGATTATACTTTTTGTAGTATCCAAGTAGAGGATAATTATAAGCCAGACTCGTAGGAAGACAATTCTATGAAGAAAAATTAAATCAGAACAAAAAAAAAAATTCTGTCAAGCCAAGTGAGATGGATTTGGTTTATCCTTTGTCCAGTTATTCCTGTTTGTCAATTGCCGTTTAATGTTGGCGTGTTTAACTACAGCACATTAGATGTTGATGGTGAACTATAGCCTTATCCAAACAGAAAGATTGATGTACCCATAAGACTAGACCTACCCAAACCCAAACCATAGGCCATTATACCCATACCCACACCCCTAACCCCAACCATAGCGCATCCAAACCCCAAGGCATAAGCCTTACCCATACCCCAAACCCCGACAATAGCGCATCCAAACCCCAAGGCATAAGCCTTACCCATACCCCTAACCCAACCATAGCGCATCCTAACCCCAAGGCATAAGCCTTACCCATACCCCTAACTCCAACCATAGCACATCCAAACCTCGACTGGCATAAGCCTTACCCATACCCCTAACCCCAACCATAGCACATCCAAACCCCAAGGCATAAGCCTTACCCATAACCCTAACCCTTACCTCAACTCTAACCCCAACGACCCTTATTATCCATGTACAACTCTAATCTTATCAACACTTCATCATATCAACTGATGGACAGTTAATGATGCAATTATTTGAAAATGATTAATATCTATTTTAATAGTTCTATTCAAAAAGGGTTGGTCTACAAAATAAATCAGACAACTCAAACCAAGCCCCAGTCTTACGCCAACATAGCTGTATTTAATCACACTTCAACTGCACACACACACAACCTTACCAGGCCCCCTGGAATCAAATTGGTTCTTTTCAAAATTAAATTAGAAGGAATGAATAACATTTTTGATCGCAATTGAACACCCTTGCTGATAAAATGAGTTAAAATTAACAAGATTGCATATCCACAAATCCTGTAACGACCCAAAGTAATTTCCTAAAAACAAATTCCCCCCCAAACAAAAGAGTACTTGATGAACTGCTTTTTTGAAAGAGAACCCAGTCTTGCTGTGTAGTTGAATAGAACGTAATGACTTAACCAAGGAGAGTAACTTATTCATAAAAATAAATGACAATTTACAAATGTACAATAGTAGATATTACTCGACAGTAATAAACGGTAATCATAACAATTTAAATTTCTACGATATGAATTGCATATTTGAGAATACTTTGTAAATGGCCCTTTATACTGATGGATGCAATGCCTCAAAACTATCCTAATGCAAATCAAACTCAACTAGGAATCTTAACAAACTACCAATGATTTTAAATAAAACATTTTCTACGGGGGGAATAATTTAAAATAAATACTGACTAAATGATGACATTGGCAAGGAAGTTGATATCACCGAAAATGGACTTCACATATGGAGTCAATATATAACCTTGTTACACTAGAACGATTGTTGAATGTACAAGATTGCTAAGAATCCATCACAAAAACTAAATCATTCTGAAAACTCACCCTTGGCCCCTTTTTGAAACCATGGCTCGGAAGCACCGAATCGAAAGTGCACCTTTTTAGTTGATTGTGGTTTGTGTTTGACTGCAAACCAAATTCTTACGATGGAGGTCAACCCTAGAGCTTCACAAAATGTTGAACAAGTTACACAAAAAGAAGTAAGTTCTCAAAATTAATAATTGTATCCTAATTAATGTCCTTCACAATACTGCAATCAACCAAGTCATCACAACTGGATAAATTAAGTTAACAATTTTACGGAATCAATTTTGAATACTGTTAAATTTTCAACTATATACTCTTTTTCAATTAGTACCGTTAGCCAAATCCCCCTTTTAAAAATTTTCAAAAATTAGCAGTCTGGTAACCTCCAACAAACGGTTGTGGACACTGGGTTATAAACAGCAGGTTACCTGACTACCAGCGTACCATGCAGGCCAAATCTCTTAGAGCTGCTTAAGCACAAAAGGTAGCTACGCACAACAAAATTATGCTTACCAGAATAAGGTTACCAGCCAAAATACCATGTCACATGTACCATTTGTGACTGGTATCCTGCTCATTTTTGCTTAACAGACAATTTTAAAGTAATATTTCTGCTTAACCAGCTCTATGAAATTGGCCTTTGATAATATTATGCAGATTTCACTTGAAATACAAATATGTCAAATCAAATCTTATTTTAACTCCGACAGCAGTAAGAAACAACTGGGCCCAATTTCATGGCTCTGCTTATCATAAGCAAAGAATCAACGCTTCTGGGAGCAGGAAATTCCGCACTTTAGTCAAGCGTATGTCACAGGTAAGCAGGGAAATTTGTTATTGTGGGCATGCGTACTCCATGTTACTAGGCATTCTTCACTTTACACAGCTAGCGCAGAAATTTGGCGCTTGCACAGTAAGCGGAGACTAGTGATCGCAAGCGCAGAATACGGGGCTAAGCAGAGCCATGAAATTGGGCCCCGCTAACATGTTTGTGAATATTTTTGCTGACATTTTCTTCTATAACAGAGATTAGTTTTATAAGTTTATTATCACACAAGATGATTTTGCCAGTAAACCTCGGCTACGGCTCCATCACCAATTTACGAGATGAAGTCGGAGTTGAAGACGAAACCGAGATTTGAAATAAAAAGCCCAAGTTTATGGTGCTTGTCCACACCTCTCCATAGTTCACTGAGTGGAGACCTGTGATTTCAAGCATATGGACTCAAAATGGTTGATGTGGCTTGAAATCTTGCTTCCAAAGACATGAAATGACAAGATAGTGCTCTGAGTCAAGTTCCAAAAGGGCATGCTAAAGATCATTATGGAGAGCTGAACAGGCACCAGTCTACAATGCAAAGTTTTGGCTGTGGCTATGGCAGGAATGCGAAAAGTCCTATTCTTCAAGGTTGTCATTGCAGCCATAGCCGCAGCTTGATTCAGAAGCGGCTTGATCCAATCTCTGGCTTTGACTCGTACCCCATCAGCCATTTTGAGGCCTTACACTCCACATGGAGTTTCCAATTGGCTTGATTAAAAAATACCCATAGCATCGTGCATAGAGAAATCCAACATGGCATCTACACGGCAATACAGAATTACTTGGGACAAACACAGTAGGCCTACCAATCTATATGGATAGTACAATGCTATAACTTGATAGTACAACTAATTTCTACCAGAATAAACTGTCTACCTACATTCTCAGGGGTTTCACAAATGCACCTACAGTTTAAGGCCACACCACTTTTTTGACCAATAAGGCGTAAAGCTCTAGGCAATTTGTCATCGCAATGCAACATTTCTATAGCTACGAGTCTTGGTACGAGGCAATTTTATCACAGACTAATTTTTTAATTTCTAGTTATCATGAGATGCAAAAACATTCAAATATGAAATGTGAAAAAACTTTGGTGGGTTTAGTTGTTGCATTGCTTGAATCATAGAAACATATCAAATGAAGATTTAAAAACTGAACTTTGAAGCAGGGGGGGGGGTTAGTCATTAGGGAAGAATACTTGAGCAGGGTTCTTAAGTTATTTGAGTGAATTATGTTATCACAAGTAGAGTGCATTACTGCATTAGAGTTCAAATAGATATCAACCAAGATATTCAGTCCTTGGGAAAAAACAGTAGGAATATTTGATTGAGTACAACGGCTGACCTTCATGTACATTTGGTATAGACTTTTATAGACTTTTAAGGCTACTGAATACAGACTTTGCCGAGTTTTCTAAAGGTTACAAAATTGGAAATCAGATTAAAGTAGGAAAAACACCATGCCTGCAGATATATGACGATATTCTACATGTTAGGATTAATAAGGGATTAAAATAGATCCAGGAGGGATGGATCCCAGATTAGATCCCAGAATACATCCATGAAATCTACTAGATACATGAGGGATTAAGGCAGATTAACAATACGCGTCTCAAGGGGATTAAGGCCTACACACACTTTCCATCACAGTTAAAAAGTGATGTCAAACAACACCAAGCTGAATATTAATTTCGGCCAGTTTAGAGTCCTGACAGTTAACACATTTGCTTAGCATAGAATAATCTTGCTTGGCAGAAAACAGGGTTACCAGCCAAAAAGCCCATCCATTTACATTCTTTTGTGACTGGTGGCCTGTTAACATTGACTCGGCCAATAGGACTTTAAGCAATATTTTGTGCTTTAAACTTGAGCCTAGATTTTCACATAAAGGCACTTTTCGATCAGAGAGCACACCAACCCCTTTTTGCTTTAGCTTGTAATTTTTGCTTACCACTTTACAATAGGCTTACTGTGCATTCATTCAACACCACACAACGGCTGGGCTTATATCTTAACATTTACATAAGTTTAATGTGAAAGTTCTGTCTTTCACCGCCGACAGCCAAGATAACAACAATAATAGTACGCGGTTCTTATAAAGCTCACATGTCCTAGTTGCTAGATCAAGTCGTTTTACGACATTATTATCCCTGTTCATCGGGCAAACTCTAACCAATCCACAAACTTACTCGACTCCCTGGGGAGCCTACAACCTCTTACTGCTTATATTAGCACTAGCTAAAGGGTTAATCCAACACAGTACCATCTCAGCCCTCCAAGTTCCCATTTATATACCTGGGGTAAGAGAAGCAATTTATGGTGAAGTGCCTTGCTCAAGGAGACAAGTGTCGTGACCGGGAATCGAACCCCACACTCTCGATGACTGAACCACCAGAACTTGTGTCCGATATACTAGACTGCTCGGCCACGACAAGATTGGACAGCAATTTAAATGGAGGATGCCTTTGAGTTTAATAGATGTCACAATGCCTTTGAGCGTTTATCACACACAAGTCTTTCATTGCAGATATGATTTACATACAGCACAGACGTCTCCCCCCTATTTTCCATGCCCTAACCCCACCCCTTCAAAATAACCCTCTCCATAAATGCTCCCTTCACATTGACCAACAGCATTGGGGCAATTACAAGCCAGCATCCAGTTGCTTTACTCTGTTCAGTCTATATGGCCTAATACCTAGCTATTTTACAAAATGGCGGCACAAAGAAAACACCTCATGTCACTTTCTAGTAATGCTTTTCAAAAGCTTGCCCTTTGGCTGCGGCTAAAGTTTGATCAGCCAAATGGAAGACGATGCGTCTTCCAAAGCCACAGCCAGAACGATGAGAGTACACACTACACTAAACCACACTGTTTAAAGTCTTGTTCCCCGACTGCCCAATTGTACAAACCCAATCTGAAAGACGCCAGTCTGAGGTACAAGCTTCAGTTTCAATCACAAAGACTCGGTGTATAATAAAAACAAAATGGCTCCCAAGATAAATTCACACAAATGTTTATAACGGGTGACATTTAAGGCACATGTACATTCAAAATAAATAGGTGCTTTCATTTAAAGTCTTTTATTTATCGGAATACAATAATTATATGGATTGACATCACACATTAAGCTGCCGTTTCTTTTCTACACAGCCCCATCACATTATGCAGTGTATCACACCTTACATATTTTAATTTTTCTACATTTACATCCAGTTTGAATATTTGGCTACCTTAATTAGAATACAATTTGCAAGATCATCTCACATTTATCTCTGACAGAATATTAATTCCTTCGACAAACGTCATTCAGTGTAAATCCTTCCGTGTTCTTCTGCTTTTTTGTTGTACATTTCTTTCTTTTTGGTAAATTGCTTCATTTTTTTTCTACGACCCAGCCATCGGTTCTGCTCTCAGAACACTTGTCCTTTATCGCGGAAACTGTCGTTATTCGACCCTTACAAACTTTGGTATAAAATCAATCAGTCTACTGCCCTCTGGCATTCAAAATGTCTCAACAAGGTCTGGGCCCAATTTCATGGCTATGCTTAGCGTAAGTGGACAACTTGCTAATAAGACAGCAAGAATAATACACACTCAATGTAATCGTTTGAAGCTTGTCTGGTGTGGTTAACAAAAATGAACTATTTCCTTCGGCACCTCACATACTCCAAAGAGAGATGTAACTACATGGTGTCACACCGCAGAACTTCTTACATTAGTGTCTTTCCACCAAGCAAACCTTCAAGTCTTCCTTAACTACTTATAGTAAAACTTGCGGAGTACAAAATTTCAAAAAACCCCACTCTCCATTGGAAGGAGCATGCAGTGTTGGCTGCAAGTCAACACCATCCAAAAGAGAGGTATTTCTGTTTCCCACATGGTTTTGAATTCTTACAAGCGTATTTCACGGGATAGCAACATTTTTAAAAACTTGTCAGCGTGTGTAAATCACAAAGCATTTTCTGCCTGCGCAGCCAGCGCGGAAATTCAGCGCTAACAAGGTAAGCCCAGAATGGAGCCCGTAACTGCGGGATTCCGCAGTAAGCACAGCCATGAAACTGTACCCTGAACTTTTACAATGGCATCAGAGGCCGTGGTCCCCGCGCTCCCACTCTTTACCTTAGAGCGCCCTCTTCTGGGCAGATAATCCCATCACGCTGATACTGTTTATCAAGGAGCACCTCAACGCATGCACATTAATTAATTTGAACGGCAACAATCTGGTCATTAACACTGCAATCAGGTACGCCTTTTACATCATATTACATCTTTGTCATTTTCAATTACTTGTGGGTTATTGTTTTAAAGAAGACAAAACTGGACTAGATTTGCCGAGTTGACCACAGTTTAACAGTAAGCTGGAACAATCTTCACAAATCCCACAAAATGTTAATTTTTACAAACTTGTTGCATAATTCACATCAAGATCTGTACAGGTTTTAATAATAGCACAATGGAGTTGCTACATCGCTCAATCTTTTCAGAACCAACACAAATATTACAATTTATTTCAAAAGTGCAACTTGGAACCTAAGCAGATTACGGTTCCAGCGTGAAGAGGTTAAAATACTTAACCCTCCTACTGTCTGACCATTCACTATCATCCACTGTGGCTTGGAATGATAAATAAACAATGCCAGCCTGCAATATGATATCATGTGGTGAACTCATCTACACAGTACACAGTTAGTTCTGTGCAGAGTTGTGCCACCTTACACAACCTGTGCAGCTGAATGGTTTCAACTGGTTGGACAGCTCACTGGAAAATGTTACCAAGAGTAGGTTTTATACAGGTTTCCTCTCAGCTTTGTTCCCCTTTGAATTATACTTATACAAGTAGAACTGGCACATTAGACTTATTTGGTGAAATGCATAGATATGTCGAGCTTTGCACCATTTTGAATCACACATAGCTTACACTTTTAATGCAACATGTAAATTTAGTATTCGTGATTAGGTTCCACCTTCATAAATATTCGTGAAAGATAACAAGACTAGAATTCCACCTCATGAATATTCATGTTTAATAACAAGTAACTAGACTCCACCTTGTAAATATTCATAACCTGGATAACATGAGACTAGGTTCCGCTGCGTAAATATTCATAATCTGAATAACAAGACTAAATTCAACCTCATGAATATTCATAATCTAATCACTCAAGTTTGACTTTTTTGAAAAGTAAGGACAATTCATGAACATGTAATTTCCCACTGTTATTAAAACCTCAATAAGCGCCGTCTTGCTCTGTTCTTCAAAACTCAGTCTGGCCCCCCATCCAATTTACAATGCTGTAATAGTTTGTCCTTATGGGGTACCTAACCAAACTGTCTTAAAGTTTTTTATTAAAGCCGTCTTTCCTTTCATTATTGTTTCCCCGGGGCATTGATATAACAACAGTATCAAATCTATGTAAGCTTAAAAAATTAAATAATATTATGTGTATGAGATAACCCTACAATTTAATAATTAAAAAATAACTGCTGTTGAACTTTACATAGTTCATGTACATTTCATATACACATCTAGCTGGACCTCATTTGCATAAAGGTCATATGCAAATTTACCCACAAGGCCACCATGTTAAGCGGCATACATAATCTTATACGAATCAGACACATAGAGCTTGACCCGATTTGCATGAAGATCATATGCAAATTGACTTTCAAGGTCAGAGTAACACCCAAGCCCAATTTCATGAAGCCCTTAAGCACAAGAAAACTTGCTCAGCAGAAACAGGTTACCAGTGAAAAACCACTTTATGTATATCGCCTATGACTGGTTCCCTGCAGAAAAAATTTGCTAAGCAGCATTTACTGCTTAACAGCTTTGTGAAGCTCTGTCCTGTATAAACCCTTCTCAGACGACATCATTATTTTATCGCTCTCCATGCTGGAGTACTTACACCTGCACGTCACCCACACACGTTACTACAACTGCCCGAACATGTGCTACGTAACGCAAAGCGTTACATGTGCGCAGTACTCCCGCATGGCAGAACTACAAGTTGCTATAGAAAAGCGCCCTCGGTGAGTAGAGGTCCATACCGTTGCCGATTACGACGTTTCTTTGACACAGGGACTGGATGTCCGATGAATGAGTACATGCTGGAAGCGCAGAAGACATTTTAAAATAAACACCTGTATGGTTGAACATCTCGCCAGTACGTCTTAGACAACCTCCTCTCCAGACATCAGTAGGGGATTGACGTACTCAAAACCCTCAAACTCCGACTGGTCTATACGGCTCACCATTTTCCTAAAGCGGGGAAAAAAAATAAGAAAAAATTTCCACAATGAATTATCAGGTGGACTGCAAAAGAAAACAATCTTTCGGACTGAAACGAGGGGGGAGTGTTAGAAACCTCAGAACCTAGCACAGGCTGTTAGCAAGACATCTGGAAGAACAGATGGCTCCACTTTATCAGAGGGTTAGACTTGGGTAGGTCTGTACTTGGTCTGCAGGTCTGTACAATTTTGTGCACAAAGTATATGAGTGAAAGTATTTTCCAGCCCCTCAAAAGAATATTTAAAAACAATACACAGCTCTGGGACCTGACCCCCCTTTTAGATGTGTGGAATGGTCCAGTCTAGGATATCAAAGACTTTGGACTCCCCCAGGGCACTGCACTTTGGAGAAAACAGTGAAATATATAACATGTGCCATGACTTAGTGTTACTAGCGCTCACTTGGTACTTTAAAGTTCACGAGAAAAAAGTTGCCCTAAACGGCGAAACAAGAAGAATAAGAGTCTCTTACTGGTCATCCGGTGTGAGCTGGACAGGTTCTTCTGTAAACTGGGGATCAAAATGTTCCAAGTCTCTCTCACTCTCAAGGCGGGGCTTGTAGGGCGGGGTCACCTGGCGAGATGACATCTTCAAAAAAAGAAAACAAAACAGTTATAACCTAAAGGTGGTTCAGGAGTGATAGAGTCTGTTATATGGTCACAGGCATTGTAAAAAGAAAAACGATTATACTCAGTTCTTATATATTGCTTTTCACATCTGAAGGGCATCACAAAGCGTTCATTTGTACAAGAATCTTGGCCAGTGGGTGTTTTCTTTTATTTGTATCACATTGACTGCTTTTTGTTTCTTACATTTGTGTAGTTTTTTGTTTGTTTTTTTATTTTCTGTAATTATTGCAATTTTTACTATTTTACTATTTTAGTTGTTTTTTTGAAGGGGGGGGGGGGGCTTTTGACTGGAAAAACAATCTTCCCGTTTTTATGATGAATAAATAAATTTAATCGAATCAAATAAAATAAAGAGGTGCTGTAAAAGGGTTTCTAAATCAACATCAAAACAACCAGGTTCGATCGGAGCAATCATAAACTTTCGGAAAACTTTAGCCCTCCATGCAATATTCTTAAAATCCTTGTCAGGATTGAGGAATACACTCACCCTTTCCCAGTCGATGGTTTTGAAGAAGGGATGTGACGTGATGTCGGTGAATCCAGTCTGTGGATGGCACCCAAAACGCTCCACTGGATTCTGCAAAACAAACAACATCAATCTCAAATCAGATCTTCCTACATCAAGATTAAGATTAAGGTTTATGGGGAAACACTCTGTGGTATAAAATCTCTTTAGAGATTATGTGTGGACATTTATACAATGGGACAAAGGTCCTCACAATTATTTCCTTTGTTCAACTGGGTCCCCACAAAGGAATTCTTTAGAAAAGGGAATAATAAAATAATGGCAAGTCCCAGCGACTAGGTGTTCGAGAGACTGTGTCTTTCGGAGAAGAACTTGTAATTTACCATTCTTACTAAGTTCTTCATATTTGTTTTTTTTATGTTGATAGACTAAATGTAGCTATACCTCACACCTTAAACACCTGTTTGAAAACAGCCCTAGGTAGAGAATTGTTTCTTACCTTGTTCAAAAAGCCTTTCAGAACTGACGCCGCCTTCACAGATAAGGCACGAGGGATTCTGATTGGCTTCTCCAGAATAACTGCAGAGAGAGGGAGATCAGGATTATTATTCAACTCGTACTTCTCGTTAATCTATTCATGTTTTTCTTACTAAACCAGGGAACAATTTCATAGAGCTGCTCAAGCACCAATCATAGCTAAGTACAACAAAGTTATGCTTACCAGAATATGGTTATCAGCCGAAGTGCCACTACTCATGTACAATCTGTGCCTATTAAACTGTGTCAGGAAGTTGTTTTTCTTATTTTGATTCTGGGCTTGTAAAACACGATTCTGGTCCAGTAAGCATTTTGAGCAACAAGCCCTGCGGTCTTGTGGAATTCCCTACCCCCCCCCCTCCAAATTCGAGCTTTGGTAATATTTAATACTCACCTTGAAACAGGTAATCCTCTGTGTTTTGATCGGGATGTTCCGATGAGCCGACGATGTCAAACGGAGAACGACCGGCTAACATCTCAAACATCAAGACGCCCAAAGCCCACCAGTCAACACTGTAATCTGTAAAGACAAAGTCAATCAGAAATAAGCCAAACAAATAATAACGCTGTTCTGTTTAGAGCGCTTTATCACACCCAGTTGGCGCCTCAAAGCAACTCATTATTTTTTACAACGGTGATGCAGAGCTATGTCTGCCACAACACTGCCAAACACGACTGCCACAACACGATGCCACAACACGACTGCCACAACAGAATGCCACAACACGACTGCCACAACACACTGCACAACACGACTGCCACAACACGACTGCCACAACACGACGACGACACAACACGACGACGGACACGCCTTCCAAAGAATCAATCCATCCCAGAGAGTGAAGATAGTCTGTTACCATGGGCACATGGAACAATGCTGTTGCATCATCACATGACCTACACCGTGACCTTTAGAATGGAACTCTGTCTGGCACTGAGGGTTCCAAGAGTTATTTACATCGATTGTGGATGCTGTGGTTACTCATAGGTTAAAGGCAGAGGATACTTTTGGTAATTACTCAAGAAATACATTATCATAAAAACTTACTTGGTAAGGAGCACCTGAGAGCTGCTGATAGTATAAAACTATTGTGAGAAACGACTCCCTCTGAAGTAATGCAGTTTTTGAGAAAGAGGTAATTTCTCACTAAAATACTTGAATCCGAGGGCATGAAGCCTTTCTCAGGCAACTGAAAGCACACAATTCTATGCAACAAGGGTGTTTTTCCCCATTATTTTCTTGCAACTTCGATGACCAATTGAGCCAAAATGTTTCACAGGTTTGTTATTTTATGCTATGTTAGGATACACCAAGTGAGGATACTAGTCTTACCAAAAGTACCAAAAGTATACCCTGCCTTTAAACATATTCTGGAACTAAAAGTGGAAAGTTCTTCTACCTACCCAGAGGAACGTCTCAAAGTGCTCATTATTTTTACAATAGGTATACAGAGCTTCGTCGATTAGTCCTCAACAGACCCACTGATTTCTTAAACCCCCAAAACCTTCATCATTTGTCCCACCTTGCTTTTGTCCCATTCAAACCACTGTAACCACACTGGGGCCCTTGCAGGAAAAAATAGTCTGGTAACTTAATGTGAAATGAATAATCACATGATAACTGTTACTGCGTGATCAGGAACCCCGACAAATAAAGCCGCACAATCATAAACATCAATTGAATCCTAATATAACATCTGTCTGCTCCCTTGGATGTTCACACTGCACAGGTTCATTTCTATTAACTATGGTCAAGAAGGTAGGAAGCTTGACTGTGAATCAGTGTCTTAATGTTCTTATTCCCTCGAGTTCTCCATCTCAGAATGAGATCAGCATGATGCTTTTTTATTCTCGACGCCTCAGAGGATACGAGAAGACGTACCTCTCAGTTGAGCGACCTTTACTTTCTAAACAGCACAGTTTGCTTTGCTGCAAAGGAAGTATGCACTTAACTTCCATCAGATATGTCTAGGTCCCTGATCAAGGCAGCATTATCCAAATAAAAATTCACTATCAAGTACCAGACTATATGGTACACAAGCCAATACCAAGCCCGATACGGGGGCAGAGGGTACCCCCCCCCCCGCCACAAAAAAATCCTCTAAAGAATTCTTGAGATTCCAAGCACACAATGAAGACACAATAAAGGGGGGGGGGTTACCACCAAGTCTCATATCGAGCACCAGATGACACAAGCCCTCACTATGACTCCAATAATAGAAGATAGAAGCATTAATGAGGAATCCAAGATGGCGGCTGCTGATGTAATGGACAATGCGCAGTGTCATCACTAACACACCTTGGTGACTTAGTACCAAACACCTAAGGTGTGATAGTGACTGCACTGAACAAGTCTAGTTCCCAACCTCAGTTGAAATCACCAAACCACAAACCACACACAACTTGCTGGGGGAAGGAATGGTCAGTAAATTTGTTCATCAAGCCTTTAGACATTGCTTTGTTGCACCCAACTATCAGAATTGTCCCAACTATAGTTGGGCCTAAACTAACTATAGTTGGGATATCCCAACTGTTATAGTTAAGTCCGGACTCAACTATAGTTGGGCCAATCCTGACCATAGTTGGGCCAATTCAATAGTTGGGGCAGAACAGCTTCATTGTTCCCAGCAACTCTTCAATGCTTACCGTAATCTTCTCCTCTCAGAATCTCCGGTGCGATGTAATTTGGCGTGCCGCAGAAAGTACTTGTGGTATCCCCTGGCGGAGGCCCTCTTTACACATTCCGTAGTCTGTCAGCTTGATGTGACCGTCTGAGTCCAGTAGAACGTTGTCCAGTTTCAAGTCACGGTAGATGATACCTGAGGGAAGAATGAAACCATGAGAATATGAATGGAATGAACATCAGGTCGGATTTTCTTGTCCAAAGTGAATAACTACAATCAAGGGATGAAATTAGTGCCTGGGCATGATGTCAAAAAAGCTAACTAGGAGGAAGACTTGCTTCCCGAAATAAATTGTCTGCGCTAAAAATAAGTGGGGTACCAGTCACAAGTAATGTACATTACATGACATTTTTGGTTGGAAACCTGTTTTTATTTTCACTAAGCACAATTAATCAGCGTGAACAAACCCTTTCGTGGAGGAAGTGTAGGGCTAAGCTGATTTCTGCGGAGTAGAAGCGAGCGTGCTCCTCTGGTAGACGACGCTGACGCTGCATGTGGAACATCAGATCACCTCCGCTCACAAACTCAATCACAAAGAACAGCCTACAACAGGGAGACACAGAATGTCGGTTAATCTCACTCTTCAAACAAGACAAAGAAACTTTGTAAAAACAGGAATATCGGACAAGCTAATAGTCAAAGTTTGGTGAAGAGTTTTTAAAGTTTTCCATGGTACTTTATCAGGGATGAGATTCACTGCCTAAAGAGCAAGGGTAGGAGGCCTAATGTTTGGTGAAGAGTTTTTAAAGTTTTCCATGGTACTTTATCAGTGGAATGGAGGGAATTTAACATGCACGAAAGAGGAGCAAGGGTAGGAGGCCTAATGTTTGGTGAAGAGTTTTTAAGTTTTCCATGGTACTTTATCAGGGATGAGATTCACTGCCTAAGAGCAAGGGTAGGAGGCCTAATGTTTGGTGAAGAGTTTTTTAAAGTTTTTACTTCAATGGTACATCTTATATCAGCAGGATGAGATTCACTGCCGTAAGAGCAAGGGTAGGAGGCCTAATGTTTGGTGAAGAGTTTTTTAAGTTTTCCATGGTACTTTATCAGGGATGAGATTCACTGCCGTAAGAGCAAGGGTAGGAGGCCTAATGTTTGGTGAAGAGTTTTTTAAGTTTTCCATGGTACTTTATCAGGGATGAGATTCACTGCCGTAAAGAGCAAGGGTAGGAGGCCTAATGTTTGGTGAAGAGTTTTATGTATAAGTATTTGCCATGGTAACTATTAAGTCCAGGGGATGAGATTCACTGCCATAAAGAGCAAGGGTAGGAGGCCTAATGTTTGGTGAAGAGTTTTTAAAGTTTTCCATGGTACTTTATGTCAGGGGAATGAGGATTTGAAACTTGCCTGTACTATAGGAGCAAGGGCAGGAGGCCTAATGTTTGGTGAAGAGTTTTTTAAGTTTTCCATTGTACTTTTATCAGGGATGAGATTCACTGCCGACGAAAAAGGTCTGAACAGCAAACGGCTCACAGACATTGGGACATTGTTCCTACCTGCTTGGCGTTTGGAAGCAAGAGTGAAGCCAACGAGGAACGGATGATTGGATGCCGTCTCAAAGACATGTTTTCTCCGTCTGGACCCAGTCAATGTCCTCATCATCAGTTACCAGCTCCTTCTTGATCACCTGGGAGGAGCAAAGATACAAACCAATCTCAAAAATAAATTCTCTTTAAGAAAGTTTTGATAAATCACTTGCAATAAATGTGGGATTTGGGGTTTTGCATGTTGAAGACAAATAAAGAGTTATAACCTAACAGTACAAGACTCTTTTCTGAAGAGAAGGTGGTTCTCGTACCAACGTGTGCCCAAGACCATAGAGCTGCTTAAGCACAAGAAACTATTTGGCTCACGGAGAAGTTACCAGCCAAAATACCATGCCAATGTACAAGTTGTGGTTGGTTTCCTGCTTATTTTTGCCAAGCAGAGGATTGGTAAGCACTATTGTCTGCTCAAGCAGCTCTAAATTTTGGCCTGCTCTTTTCAGATCACCATCTCTCACCAATCAATGTTTTTTTTTTTGGGGGGGGGGATAAAAGGACAGTAGAACATTGAGTTTCAGGGGGAAAAATTAGGTTTTAAAATTTCCAAAACTAGGAAAAGATGGATAGATTGGAGGGTGTGCTTACCTTCATGGCATAGACTCGTTGCGTGGTCTTCTGTTCCACCAATAGCACCTTAGCGTAACTTCCTCGTCCAATGACGCGGATCATATTGAAGTGGTCGAGACCGACGGCATTCTCGTTGGATTGGCCGGACTGGGCCTCCTTTCCTTCACCCTCCGAGTACTGAGTGACCAGAGTGTTGTCGCGGACTTTGTGCTTGGGCCGTGGGCTGCCGCTAGTACCTATAGGAAAGAAAAATGGGTACGGGTGATTTCATGAAAAGGTCGTGGCCGAGCGGTAAAGTGCACTGGACTCGAGCTCTGTTGCTCCTGACCAGCAGAGTGTGGGTTCGAGTCCCGCTCTTGGCACTTGCGTCCTTGAGCAAGTACCCATTGTGAAACATCATTAGTGCTTTGAGTTGCCCGTAGATAAAGTGCGATATAACAACTGATTGTCATTAAAAATAGGGCTACATGAATCAGATATGTGAATTTCTCAATGATGCTTACGACTTGACATGTTGAAGTATGAACAGAGAATGTGGAAAGCTGGCGTACATTTCTTCATTAAACTCTGGGTTCTCACGAACATTACTTTAACATGTGAAGGACGCAAAATCAAACACTCTTAACAGATCCAGAATACGTTCAAGACTCGCACGATCTATTTTCCACTGTCGAATCACAACTCAATACGACACGAAAGTCATTCCAAACTCCCAATTTCAGACCTCTGTGGTCAACGCAAAAACATGAGTCACAGTGGAAATGCCATCATCGGCAATCCCAGATGTGGAAGTGGAATATGGAAAAATATGAAGCTCAATGCCAAACCAAGGCACTTCCTGCTAAAACTCAAAACTGTGTTTTATTTGCCCATCAAATAGATGCGAAGAAGAGCTTTCAATTAACACATAATTCAGGCCTGTAAGGTCAGTATTTCTCAAAATGTTGAAGACATCACATCACAGTGATTTCAAGGCTGATGTTTACAGGCCTGGAATTTCATCTTTTGAATTTCTTCTTCTTATTATTATTAATGCACTGAGTTCTGAGCAAGTTTTTTCTTGGGACTCACTTCTCTGATGGTGAGCCGACCCATATTCGGCCTTGTCACCGGACGGAAGAGATGTTGCCGATCCGCTTCGCTCCTCAATCAACGACTTATGTACTTGCTGAAAAAACAAAAGAGGGGAAGGAGAGTGTGTCAGCAAGATCAGTAAGGGGGAGGGGGAATCAGGCTCTCTACATCATTTCAAATAGATATCTTAAGGACCCAGTCTTTCATCTCTGTGATGACAATTTTGCCTCTCAGTAAATAAAAAATCTGAGGGTGCATGGAGATCATCAAAAGAAATCCTGAAATCAGGAAAAATCTCGACCAATCACAAGCCTGCTACTCAACGCTACAACAGTGAGTAGTTCTGAGTAGTTCTTAGTAGTGAGAAAGTCTTACCAGTTGAGCTCCGCACGGCTGCTTGACAAGTCGATGGCATTTCTTGTGAACCAGCAGTTTACAATCGACACACTTGTATCCCTGCCGGCCGAGACCCCATATTCTGTCTGCGCAGTACGCACACATGGCCCTCTGTAAACAAGAAGCAAAAAGGAATGTTGAACTTTAAATGAATGTCTCCACACTTATAAGTACGACGACCTCTCACATATTGTGCATTCTGCTGATGAATTGAGTTGCACTATTCATTAAACTATTAGAAAAGGTATACGCGTTTTAAATGTTTTGATTAGGGCCCCAAAGGTCCAGCTAGCTTGATGTATTAACCTCAATAAATACGATTTCAAATCAAGTAGATACATACATAAATACATAGGTAAACAAATAAATAAATTACTGCTTGAAATGTGATTCACAAAAATTTGAAGTTGTATCTTTCACTTTGCACCAAAACAATGAGTTACCAAGCAATCTTTCATCCAAAACTGATGACAATTCCTGACAACTCTTGCCGCAAAATTCCATAATGCTAATTGATGCTAGCTTGCCCCTTTTCTGGGCCCAATTTGACTTTCAGCCATAGCAAAAAATCCACATTTTTTAAATCAAAGCATTAAAAAAAAGAAAAAAAAGTGAACAACCAAATAAATAAAACAATGTCAACTCATTAGAGATGTGTCAACGATCCAAGACTAAAAAGCCGGATACAAGGCAAACCAAACAGCTTAACAATAATCATAACTCAGACAAATAAACTTGTGTCAGTTGGAACCAGAAACCAAGCACTTCACCTCGTCCTTAAGCTCCGAAAACTCCATCGTAGATCGGTGACAAATACCTCGAATTAAATCCAGGACAACTAATCGAAACAGTTTCACTCCCCTCACTGATCGCGACATCCACAATCGGAGAGTTAGCTCCGACGATGAGAAGGAACAAGAACGATGAAGGTTGTTTTTGGGTCGGCTGGAGCTAAACACCTTCTACCCAACTCTGGACACGAGTGAGTGAATCACTCCAGACTCTTCCAACATCAGGGTATGACGTGAAGCAGTGAATAGCATTTAGAGTTCAGGCAACATTAATAGCCAAACCACTTTCTATTTGAGGATGTTCTTTACAGGAAACAACACCATCGTCAGGGACTGTTTTGGTTTGACAAAGTACCGTTTTATTGATGTCACAGGCTCCTGTTGTGGTTTCGACTGACAGGATATATGGCCTTCAACAACCAAAAATGAGTACACTTCCTCCAAACAATGATAAATATAATCCAAACTTAATTATGTAATACTTCGGTCTGGAAAGATTTGTGGGAGCTTCTCAAACACACACAAAATGCTAAGCGCCAATCAACAATTTTGCTTACTAGCAACAGGTTACCAGCCAAGTTGTCATAGATCAATCTTCACGGCATAATGTGATTGATATCCTGCTAGTTTTGAGCTGAATAAATAAAACTCAGCACAGCAAAATCTCACGTTGCTTCTATGCTTGCCCCTCTTTTCTGTATACTCTTAAGATGTTGCTTTATTTTTCGCGATTTATTTCATTTTTGGGGCAACCCCAAGACACTATTTGTATGACACGATTGTGAGAAACAAAAACCGATTTCAAAAAAGAAGGGGAAATGTTTATCTAGGTGTACCCACCCTACTGAAGCGCTTAGCTGAGAATGTATGGCCATTGACTTTGTAAAGTTTTCTCCATCTCCTTGCACCACGGCGGTAAATATTGCCTGAAAAAATATAAAATATGACATTGTACTTAATTAATAAAGCATCTTAAAGGAATATTACAGAATTGGTAAGAAAAAAACATGTAAAATATACTTTTGATCACAGATTTACATAAACCTTACACGGTCTAATGATGATGATAGTAGAAAACATCCCTTGAAATATTTCTGTCTGATGAGAAATGAATAAACTAATTTTCCGACTGGAGTTTATCGCTCAGTGAATGTTTTATTCATTTGATGAATCTATATGATTTCATGCAAATGTGTAATTGGTTTTTCACTATTTTCTCGTGACCCAGATGGCCGATCGAACTCAAAACTTCTACAGGTTTGTCAGTTTATGTATATGGTGGATTACATAAAGTACTTACACTGCCAGCAACTGTTTTGTTAGCAAAAACCAATTCTGTAATGTTCCTTTAAATGCCGGGACAAAATGATTTCTTCAAAAGATTCTGCTGAGGATTTCATTAAATTGTTCCTGTCAGTGAATGCATTGCATGCAACAGCTGCTCCCTTAAAAAGAGGCGGCCAACATTGGTATCAAATTTAGACCCGAATCCCTACTTTGTGTGACCCAAGATATACACAAAATAGTTAACATGTGAAAATTTACTCTCAATCAGCCATCAGAGTCACAAGGAAATAGTGAAAAACACTATCAGTGTTTTTACTGTTTTCAAACATCGGATTTTCAACTTGTGATATCAAAACTAGATATTTTCCTCATTTCTAAAAACAACCCCAAAACCGTAGCATTTTACACCAAAATATTTCAAGTGAAGTTCTTTTGACTGAGACAATCTGTATACCATCTTCGTTATGTGTAAATTTGTGTATAATTTTCAATCTTACCATTGCTGTGCACAGGCTTTTAAAATCATTCAGACAATCTCACTTTAAAAATTGATTGCCACCAAAATTTGATCATCACTGGAAATCAAAATTAAAACAAATCGAGCAAAAATGTTAGTACAATCTGGAAACACTTACGGTCTTCACCAGGACAGGGCATCCCAGGCTGCTCTGGCACAGACGGGAAAACTACAAACATAAAAACAACACTGCATTAGAAAACACCCCCTTTAATTAACAATGGTATCATCGACGGATAAATAAAACATAAGGCCGGCCCACTCACAGATGGGTAAGGGTTCCAGCGCACAGATATTGATGATGAGTAAAAAAAAATGAGTCAGCTCTGATGATTTGGATTCAAGCAAATTTTCCAGAGCTGACAGGGGACTTGGAACTAGGGGGAGAGAGAGAGAGAGATAAAAGACATGCATAGGTCAGGTGATATGTGTGAATAAGGACAGATCATCGAGATGGCGGATGAGGGCAGGAATCAGGCAAGCATCTGATGAAATCATCCTGTGATACATCATCTGCTGCTCCAGGGATAAAAATAGTTTTCTTGTCTTTCGTAATTCACCGGTAGAGAGGTCCAGAAAAGGGTTTGGGACATACACACGCAGTCCTTTTCCTATCATTTGAATCCATGCAAACCAAACCAAGGCAAAAAACGGTATGGTGACTTTTTTTATGTAACCGTTATTGCTTCTGAATGTGAGAAACAAGACAAAAATGAGGCGATTTCGTTGGAATCTCTTCCCACACAATGACGACAGCAGACAAAGTCAACAGTGAAAAAATCTCATCTAAAATGTGAGCTGCATAAGAGGAAAAAAATATCACGAAAGAAAAACAAGAAATACTGCCAACTGTTATTCTAAATGACTTGGACATTTTTCAGCACAAAAAAAAAAAAAAATGTCAACTGTAACAGGAAATTACATTTGGCAATAGAACTGCTTGTAAACAGGACGGACACAAATACTTGTAGATTAGTTCCTGATTAGCGGAAACTTGTGGCTGAAATCTAATCTTAATTAGAATTGTGGACGGTAACACTGAGGCAGATAATATTCCATTTCCTCATGCAGGACAAAGTTCTGCAAAACAACCTCTTTGAATCGACCGCAGTTGGAGGTGTGGCCCAATTTCGTAGAGCTGCTTAGAGCACAAAAAATAGCTAAGCACAAATAGATTCGGCTTATCAGAAAAAGGTTTCAAACCAAAGCACCATGTCACACGTAGCATCAATGATTGGTAACCTGCTCAGTTTGTTTGCTTAGCCGAAAACTGTTCTGCTTAGAGGTTCTGTTTATAAAGAGTACATTCTGAACTTCAGCAATATTTTCTGCTGAAGCTGGGCCCAATTTCATGGAGCTGCTTAAGCACAAAAAAGGTTAAGCACAATAAAATTATGCTTACCAGATTAAGGTTATCAGCCAAAATACCATGCCACATGTACAATTTGTGACTGGTTTCCTGCTAATTTTTGTTTAGCAGCAAATTGTTAAGCAATCATTTCTGCTTAAGCAACTCTATGTACATTCAGAAGTCCTGAATCTCATTTCTGCTTTAGTGTTGCTCTGTTTTGCTGTCCTCTTATAACAACGTTCCTGTTATAAAGAGGTAATTTGGCAAGTCCAAGCAATCTTGTTTATAACGAGAGTGGACTGTACTAGTGCAGTCCCCAGTTCTACATAATCAAACAGAATGTTCACGAAGTTGCACTTTTACTGGTTGGGGACATAACAAAGATCCGTCAGTCAGGATTAATGCTATACTTGAGTAGCGAGTAATCAAGATGAAATAGTCATGGATTTGAGGAGACTGACATGTGCACACACTTCCGATACCTCTAGAGGGGTCCCTATCTCCGTCATCATGTCATCCAAACCGTGTTGGGAATTGGCGAACAAAATTGCCTCCACTATCAACAGACCTTATGCACACGACGTCGCTTGAGTAGGGTGCCCTCGGCTAGAGGTCACAAGATGGTAGCTCATTGGGCTGATCCTGTGCGCCGCGCATACGTAGGCTGTGCATTTTTGATTGTTTCGCAATTGTCTTACCTCTAAGATGGCCGCTTGATGACGTCAATGCATAAGATCTACAGCACATATTATTTCTATGAATTTTTTCACCGGTTTAAACAATATGCATTCTGCCGATATTTCAAAAAAAAATCATCACAATATATTTCTGCTTTACTTTAGTACATTATCACAACAATTTTTTTATGCAGGTTAATTTTGAGGCATGTTTCTAGACTTATGTCAGTGACCGTCTACACCCAACTCGATTAAATTTTCACCGACTAGTTATTGTTGGTGATGCATCGGACGTTTTGAACGATTGCATACTGTGGAAATTGCAGCCAATGTTGGAGTGTATTCATTATTAAAATGGACATGAATGAGACGACAGACTCAAGAGAATGAACGGAGAGCCGTGAGTCATGCGAGCGAAGGGAGGGGGGGGGGGTTTAACGCTCTGTGGTCATCAGTGCCGTCTGCATAGTGGATTAATCTTAACCGACAGTCTCAATGTGGAGATTGTAATGCATAGCTCTGTAATTCATGAATGCTAAATGGATGGAATGCTGGTTGATGGAGTGTGAGATCCAGAGGGGGGGGGGGGGGGAGACATAACGGAATGCAGAGAAGGGGAGGGGATTTGGGTGATCGGTGTAGGACTTAACAACCTTGGTTTGTAGGGTTATGTAAGGAGGCCAGGAACATTATGTGGAAGTTGAAGATGGGAGGAAAGATGATGAGGGTGGTTATGGTGAAGGTGTGATAAAAAATGGATCTAAGTTTCATGAAGGTAGAAATGAAGATGAAGACAAAATGAAGTTGAAGACAAAATGAAGTTAAGACAAAATGAAGATGATGATGAAGATGAATGTAAAGAGGAAGACGATGAAAACATACTGAGATGAGGGGGATGATGAAGATGGAGAAACTTATATGAAAGTATTACAAGATGTAAGATGAATGATGAAAGTGAAGGAGAGGATGAAGAAAGTGACAATGATACAAAGATAGCAAAGATGGAGATGATAATGGAGATGGTGACAATAATGATAATGATATGATAAAAATGAAGATGAAGATGATCATAATGATACAACAAAGATGATGATGATGATGAAGATGAAAATGATAATGAAGAAGATGATAATGAATAAGATAAGTATTGATGAAGATGAAGATGAAGATGAGATGAAGATGAAGATGAATATAAAATGAAGATGGGGATGATAATGATGAAGATGAAGGTAAGAGGATAAGAAGATGAAGAAGATGAAGATGAAGATGACGATGACAATGATTAAGATGAAGATAAGAGGATGAAGAAGATAAGAGATAAGATGAAAATGAAGATGACGATGATAAATGGGTGAAGATGAAGATAAGAGGAAGAAGAGGATGAAGAGGATGAAGATGAAGATGAGATGAAGATGACGATGACAATGACAAAGATGAAGATGAAGATAAGAGGAAGAAGAAAATGAAGATGAAGAACAAGGTGAAGATGAAAACGAAGATGAAGATGAAGATGATGATGGTAATGATAAAGATAAAGCAAAAGATGATAATGAAGAGGAAGATGAAGATCAAGTTGATGAAGAAAAAAAGAAATCCTGCGGGTACACATCACCAACACTAAAGTAGAACAAAAATCACTCTCGTTTTGTTTACTACTTACTATGAATAGTGATGTTAGAATCTTTGTTGACCTCGTAGAGTCTGATAGCTTCTTCAAGTTCCTCCTGAGATGAAATTGTACACGGGTCACCTGTCGAGACACAAGATGAAATAAACTCAAATAAACATCTGCCGCATTAGGTCAAATTCCCTGCATGCATTAACAATGAGGAATACAGGTTTTCACTATACCTAAATGGGATTAGACCATTTGGTCCTACCAGCCTCTGTCTGAATTGGCGGCTAGAGGAGACTTATTGCAAAGTTGGCAGCCGCTCACACCCTGTCAGAGGTGGGCACCTGATAGGGTGGAATTTTACACAAAATGCATTTCATTATAATTTTTGATATGAGGTGAAGGCCTGCAATTACAAGGAGGCCATGGCTCTGTTGCCCTGGTCTTGGCCTTGGTGCCCCATCAAAAGATTCCCGTAGACTTCAAAAGATTATCAAGTGAAAGTGCCCTTTTAAAATGAAAAATGCCCTTGCCCCCTCAAAGATGAAATTCCAGGCCTGGTTCATAGTGAATTCATCACCCCCACCAGGGACCCGGTCTTTCCTGAACCCTGAGGGGCTTCAGCTGTCCCGCTGCCCCCCCCCCCTCCTCGCCCATTCCTCAACTCACCTTCTTCATCAACCCACTTCATGGTGAAACATTGCTCCTCCTCAAAGCTGCAGATCTCCCTCATGTCAGCGTACAGATCATCCAGGGTGATGTCCTGATCGATGCTGATGCACAGGATGTCGCTGGAAAAGACAATCAAAGGAGAACAAAATTAAGAGCTGAGAATCCAACAAGTTTGCACGAATATCTTTGGAGACCTTGGAGTACCACACCTCAAGGCCCTGTAGGGACTGAGATGGTTATGTTCAAATAATCAAAACAATAATAATGTCTACCTCAACAGTTCCTGAGGGTGGAGGGATAACAGCAACCCGTCTTCTCATTTTGAGTTGAGTTGTAAAATTCAAAAGCAATTTCCAATCGACGCAAAATGCAGACAGAGAAGAGGGGTTTTGTGGGTGTCAAGACGGCCGATTCTAATCAGTTTATTGAGAGGAGTGCGACAACGTCGTCTGGCTGATTCCTCAAGTATGCGCTCTGCAAAATCTTGAGGGGATCATTCCACAGAATTCAAAAATCCGACTCAACTACCGTCCTGAATAAAACATCAGACATTTTCCAGCACTCTGAGTACACAGATACAGAGGAGGCCAAAAAAAAAGAAGAAGAAGAAGAAGATGAAAGTGTTACAATCCGACTTCTCCTCCGGCGTACAGTGATCAACGACAGAGCTTCTAATCCACGGCGAGGACCCTCAGCTGCCCTGACGTCCTACTAATGTCACAAGATCCAATAACGCCCGGCCCACCTTAACGAGACACGGAAATTGAACTGCCACACAGATGGGACCGGCCTGGCGATGAGGCGGTGTCGAAAAATGCAAATTTTTTGTTCAGTCGAGAGAGCAGTCTTCACAGACACAAACTAATCACAGCGGAAGTTGGGATGAGGCTAGGTTGGCATAAATCACCCTATCAACGAGATATTCTGTTATCTGTTTGCGTACCTCTCCAGGTTTATCGGCTTGATTGTTGTTTTTCTTCCCCAAAAACATATTCCTAAGTTGGCAACACTCACTTTAGTGTCCTGATTGAGTGACTCTGGCTGTG
This sequence comes from Pycnopodia helianthoides, assembly GCA_032158295.1. Lineage (NCBI taxonomy): Eukaryota > Metazoa > Echinodermata > Asteroidea > Forcipulatida > Asteriidae > Pycnopodia > Pycnopodia helianthoides. The sequence continues at coordinate 873,415 of CM063260.1, forward strand.
GCTGACGGCAGATGAAGTGATCTAGCCCAAGCCGTAGCCCCAGCTGGCATTTCAGATTAACCCTATTATACATTGATGATTACAACAGAGTCAGTTCTGCCATTAACCTTGGTCTTTATAACACATTCATTGTAAGGAGAGAAAAATAACAAGAGACTGAACAAGTCTAGCGATATTCGAACTGGTCACAAAGTAGGAGGGTTTAATTCATAATGTAATGGATATTGTGTTTGAGAGTGATTTCCTGCTAATTTTCGCTTCGCACAAAAAAAAAATTGCCAAGCACATCTTTCTGCTAAATAGCTCGGCAAACCTGGGCCCATAATTTAAAGGGGGAAACACCAACTTTTATTTAAATCACGCCAACATTATTTTGGTTAAATTGATCCAACGGCAACATTATTTTGGTTAAATTGATCCACATGCACTCAGGGTGATCTATCCGTTCACCGGGAACGAGTCCCCAAGAGAGATTACTTGGTTTGGAAGATCACTGTTGGATATCTGCCTGGACAGTGTTTGATTTCATTGTGGGTGGGGGTGTAGTAGCCACGCGACTCGGTATAAAGTTTCCCATTTCCTAAGCCACACTGAGTGTGTTAGACTATGCTTCAAAGTTTACAACGTCTAAAACTTCAAAGGGGTTCAGATTTCAAGAACATTTTCACTACACCACAGGCCCCTTTACCATAACCTGTCATCACAAGAATTGCTAAGCAAAGCTCTTTTTTTTTACTTATCAAAAACTTCTTCAGCTTAACGACTTTTATATAAAAATAGGCCAAAAAGTTTGTTGTTGATACAAATGTATAAAGTCCTCAAATATTTCTTAAAATTATTTGCAAAACTTTTTGGGGCAAAGATTTAAATTTAAAAGCTGAAGTACACATAAGTAAATCTTTAAAAATTATGTGTACAAAAAAAATGCACGACTCGCTCTTTTTTGGGGGTTACTGGCCCAATGTTTAAATACCTGGACTCTGGCCAGTGTTCCAGTGAGTCTACATGAATTAAGGGCACACCATTCAGAAAAAAAGTAATATCTATTGGGAACATTTTTGAACAGGATCATAATGCACATGCCGCAAAAGTTCAGTTAAAAATTCCACAAGAAGAATTGATATTTTGAAAGCCGTCTCGTAAACAGTTTTTTATTTGGGCACTTATGTGTTATCCATTGCAGTTTCACAAAAGCAATAAAAAATACAACGAAAATCCATTGAATACAATGAAATATTCACTGGTTGTTTTGTGTATTGTGTATGCATGCAGTCTTCATCCCAAACAGATTTCTTCCGAGTCAGCAAAGCATATCAGATGCAAAAGCTTACACCTCTCTCATACCGCATGAGCGAACTCCATCCCCAATTAATACAATAGAGAACCCACTTAATGAGTTTCTTAAGACTGATCCGAGGTGTAACGCAGTAATTGGATCGCGTTAAAACAATGAGCACTGTATAAACAATTAGCCAACCCATAGGGGACGCGGTAATTAAATTCAACAGCCATTCAAGAGTCACTGACATTTCATTGTACTTTAGTCTAAGATCTGAAGACTGTTGGTTGGGGGTGGGGTGGGGTTGGGATGGGGTTGGGGGGCTGTTGCAGTGTCCCTAACCCAGTGAATGCGAAGTGAATTTCAAAACCATGACAACTCGATATTCACAGTGAATGTTTTGTAAGAGTTGAGCACATTTCAACTGGAGCGAACTGTTCGTTGTGAAATTGCCACGCCAAATTCGCTTCACATTCCCATGAAATATGTACTGGGCTAAAAGTCTACAGGACAGTCTCTCATGTGTTAGAAGCATACAACTCGAAGTAAATGTAGAAGAACGATATAATTAATACACAATATATGGACTTATGTAAGAAAACACAAATGACTACATCATCACACTGTTCAGACTACATCATCAAGATCACTAGGGCTGGCCAAATTACCTCTTTATAACAGCAACAATGTTATAAGAGGACAGCAAAACAAAGGAACACAAAGCAGAAAATGAGATTCTGGACTTCACAATGTAGGGCCTACTGATTAAAAGCAGAACCTCTTTATAACAGTGCTCTTTATAACATGGGTTGACTGTACATGTAGGTCATACATAATGTACACCATTGTGTGCACACATTTTTGGAGAAGTATGAGGAATATGTAGATGTATCTACAGCTAGTATTGTGATTTGACTTTGGGTCTAACCCCTAGAGTGCCTCAACAAAGTGCCAAAGTAACTCTTTGCCTATACATGGAAATGAAGTCTCTATCCAAGATGGCCCATAACCATGAATAACCTAAAAGGACACAAGATAACCCGGCATGTCTGGCATTACAGGGGAGTGGGATTCCTCTTAGGATATTCATAGCGCAGGGCCCGGCAGGGGGCCCGGCAGGAAAAGATTCCTTCAGTGCCGTGCCGCAAACAAATTATGGGAAATTTTACAGGAATTTATTTTCGGAGGGGGAGGAGCTTGTGGTGCTTGCTTGTTTGTTACCAGAGCTAATTCTGGCATGTGAGTTTGAATCGTCTTCATTCATTCACTCAGGAATTAAAGGGAAAGTAAAGAAATGAAAGGGAAATTTTTATTTAAAAGAATAAAAATTTGAACAGTAGCTACATGAACAGTAGCTTCATCATTTATCAAGAAACAGATTTAAAAGTGCCAATGTAAGCATTGAAGTTTTTCTTCATAATGATCTGCAGTCAACAAACATGCTTATGTAACAAACAATACACTCTGCACTATAGTGCATGTACACTGTAAGTTACGCACAGTCAACAAATGCCATTAAGATTCACACTTCACTTTCAAAATCATTTTGGGAATCTTACATTTCTGAGAGGTGAGAGAACTTCTGTTAGGTTGATTGGACCCTAGCAGGCAAGTTTTAGATAGTTTGTCAAAATTTGTCAGAATCTCTCAAAAAGGTACAAAATGCAAAAAACACAATCTAAACAGTACCCCCCCCCAAAAAAAGGGAAGACTTGAAAAAAAAATTGTACACCAATCAAACAACTCTACGACCAAAAACAAGCCAAAGAAAACCAAAAATTTCCATTCAACGTATCAAGGTGATCTTACCTTCATCATCGATGTCTCAAGCTCAAGGAACAACCGGCCTAAACTTCTCGACGCCTTTCCCAGTCGGCCGAACCCCTTCCTCCAGCCTCAGCCGTGCCCTTGACAAGCCCATGCTGGCCCTCTCCGTCTCAGAGACGGACTGAGGACCACAGAATGGAGCAACTGCCATGAACCTACAAGCCCCCGGGCGACGCTGTGCCCCACAGGCCATGAGGTGAGTCTGGTAACTGTGCTACGGTACAACTGATCAAACGACCAACTGCGAAAATCCAGAAATCTCAGTTACCAAATAAATCGGATGTTTTGGAGTCATGGCGTAGCTCTGGCAGACAGCAACTGCTCCCATCGAACGCACCGGCAGACTGCTCAAGACTCCAGCAGCTTGTAACAAGCAGCTGCATGGAAGCGAGACAAGGTAATGCAAGCAGCAACTGATACAGCCCGATCAACTCCAGTCCGGTTTAATGAGACATAACAAGCCCAAGTCGAAACAGGAGAACCAGCCCCTTTCCCCCCGACCTGGAGGCTACCCACGAGGTGGACTGATAGAACTGGACGGACGACAGGGGTATTTAAAGCCTCTGAGACCCACGTCGTGATCAATATCCCACCACTGGACATCACTGGGAGCCTTAGCTCTATGCTGGGAGAATGGGGGGAGGGGGATTATAACAAATCAATATCGAATGCTCCGGTGGGACAGATGTTAAACGGTGTTTTAAGTTTTTGTACAAATGGATCGTGGTGTCAATTAGAGAGCTCCAAGCTCTGATCGCACGAGACTGGAATCCCAACCTAACTTTAAAACAGGGCAATCTCCTCTTATCTTAATTAACCAGGGGGATCAATGCTCACAAATGACGGCAACTTTTTACGAAGTCCTCACTGATCAATATGACAAGATGTTCAGCATGTTGAGACACTTTACAATTAACATTTATTTAAATATTAATTGCAATGAAGAAGAAAGTGTCTCCCGTGGTGCAGTACCTGATGGTCATGTTGAAAACAGATGGATTTTTGACAATTCACTTTTGAAATATGGTCATGTGCCCAGCAAAAGGTCGTAAGAAGTTAATGTATGAAATTGTGTTTAAAAGAAAACCGAGTGTGAAAGTTTGATGGTTTTTCTGCGACTCGAAAGTAAACTTCCACTATGGGAAGGTAAAAATGCACATCTTTGGAGTCATTCTAGCAGCAAACACACACGGTTAAGCAATGAAGCCATTTTTGGCTGCAACCTCCTCAGGAGCTAGCACAAGCTAGCATGTTTGGCCGATGGACGCGAGTTGCTGCCGATACGTAAACAACTAAAATAATATTGATTGTTTAAAAAATAATTTTTTACTTAAGATTAAATTCACACAAAAAAATCATCAAGATCAGACCATTTAGAATGCTTCAGATAGCACAGTAGGGTTTTTAAAAACCAAGATAACCATCTAGTAGAAAACATTCCGAGGACCTTGGTTTCAATTCAGCATGCCCTGGCCAAACTTCCAACAATTTGGGTCGACAATGCCCCACAGATTTAGACAAATCCTGGGTGAGAAGCTTGCTCCTGCTGGGGCATACTGGATACATTACATCTGTATCATTCAAAACCCCAGTGAGCCGTCTCAGTGCTACAAGTTCTTGCAATTTTACATCCGTAACTATCAAAGGGGCGCTAAATGAAAAATAAGTATAAATTTGAAAAAACTAAATCAAAATCTACAAATAAATGTCTTTCTTGGAAAATGAATCTTTCTTCTTGCTAAACAATCACTTTGGAGATCACTCTTGATCAATTAACTCCATTTACCAGGAGCTCCAAAATACGCAAAACCAATTTTATGGAATTCATAATTCATTCAATTTACAAATAAATGTCTTTCTTGGAAAATGAATCTTTCTTCTTGCTAAACAATCACTTTGGAGATCACTCTTGATCAATTAACTCCATTTACCAGGAGCTCCAAAATACGCAAAACCAATTTTATGGAATTCATACAAACTGCACAAACGACCTTATAGTCCTGAGCCGACGAGTGGATGATTGAATACATGGTCACTGGTCAGACAGTAGTTTTTACTTATCAACAAAACTGGAACTTAATCGCAAAGTTTCTTCATTTGCTAAAACCATCAGGCAAACTTAGGTGAAAATTGACACCCTCCCACCACCACCATTTGGTGTATTGATCCTTCCTAATGTCAATCAATACAACTGATAATCCAAGTCGTGTGCCATGGACGGAATCAATCACTGACAATTAAACAAGATGTGATCAATAACCTTAGAAGGATGGACATCTGGCCACTTTTCAACCTCAGCCATGTAAGCTTCGTTACTTTAGATGCTATACTTCTTAAATATTGCTTTAAGAACTACTCAATTTTATAAACGTCAGGCCATAAACTATTTTTTAAAACTGAATATTTATGTTTCCTGCATGAAACGTTTCCCAGATTGAAATAGTTTTGAATCCGTTTCTCTGAAACCACAATCCTTAGAAGGGAATGGCATCTCAGAATGTTATACAGCTGCAGTGCTTTTCACCAAGTAAGTTTTTATGGTCGTTCATTTTTGGAGTAATTTACCAAAGGTATACCCTGCCTTATAACACGTAAAACAGAACAAGTGTATGTGTTTGGACAACCAATATAGGATGCCATACAAAAAGGGCCACTTTTCCAGAAGTTGACTGGAATGGTTAAACCTGAGAAAAGCATTGTGACACTGATCACAGTGACAAACATGTTTACAAACCAGCAGGAATGTTACATCAGAGAAATTCACCACAGCCCAGACATGCCTGGCCTAACTACTCCGCAGTAAACCATGTTCCTTCCTGGATACATTGTGATGCATTTGAAGTATTTGTGCAACATGATCCTTGGGTTGCTTAGCTTTGGTTGGACCATGGAGATAGATACACAATGTAGTATTAAGGCCATAATATTGGTCATTTGTGGCCTGGCATGGCCTACTCCACAGTAAACCCTGTTCCTTCCTGGATACGTTCATAATGCATTTGAAGTATTTGTGCAACATGATCCTTAGCATTGCATTGCTTTAGTTGGACCATGCAAGCAGATAGTATTTAGGCCGTAATACATAGGTCACTTGTGGCCTGGCATGGCCTACCTGACCTACTCCACAGTAAACCCTGTTCCTTCTTGGATACATTGTGATGCATTTGAAGTATTTGTGCAACATGATCCTTGGGTTGCATAGCTTCGGTTGGACCATGGAGGTAGATACACAATGTAGTATTTAGGCCATAATATTGGTCATTTGTGGCCTGGCATGGCCTACCTGACCTACTCCACTGTAAACCCTGTTCCTTCTGGATACATTGTGATGCATTTGAAGTATTTGTGCAACATGATCCTTGGGTTGCATAGCTTCGGTTGGACCATGGAGGTGGACCATGCAAGCAGATAGTATTAGGGCCATAATACATGGGTCATTTGTGTGTTCATTGGTGCAACAGAGCTGGGGATTACTTACTTTTTTTTCACTACAAAAAGAAAATGTTAACGCTAAGGTCAATTTCACTTGTTCCCAGATGTGTTTAGTGCACATGGTCTTGAAAAGGGCAAAACAAATGCATGTTTGCAACACTGTAACATGTAATTGTACATAATGTAGTGTACATGTACAAATGTGCAAACTTGCTGTGTCCAAATCAAGCCATTTTGGCTACAGCTATTGGCTGTTGGCTGCAAAAACATTGTTTTAAGAAAACCATTAATTCAGATGATTATCATAAATGGTACATAAAAAGCATATGACCTGGCTTTGGTTCAGCAAACTTCACTGCTTGTGTGTACATGGATTGCTACATTGTACATGGAGAGACGATGTAATACAAATTAAAACAAAAATGTATAACATGCATTGTTTTACAAAATTGATACATAGTTTTACATTTCAAAGTATTACATGATTTCCTCTGTCCTGGTGGTGGCCTTGTTGTATACCAAAGCAGGCCTGTGGCTGTACATGGAAATATGAACCCTCACTCAGTTACTGAATGTGTGCGCTCTCCATCTGTTTCATATAGCTATGGAGAGCGCAAGTGAGCATGACTTACTGTGGGTTTATGTTGCACATTAAAAAAAGATCGTTTAAAATAAATTAACAGTGCATCTAAATTTTACGCTTTGATTTATTCTTTATAAATATAACCGCCCACACCTCAAGAAGGTTAGAATCGAATGTAACACAGCACAAGCACATGGAGTAAAACGTATCACACAAAATTCAAGGAATTACGTGCTGTACTTTACAAGTTATGGAAATTAAGAAAATTACATATTCCCAAGAAAATGCCACCTCTGTCATTTAAACATTATTTATACCCCCCTTTAGTCGAGCGAGTCGATCTATAAATCACGGACGTTGTGTCGTGCCTAGGTAATGGTACTATTGGCTATCTTCCCCTGACCCTAGAGATTGTTGGTGCGTTCATGCATGCACAATTCCATTTGGTCAACTGATGGCGCTCTACTTAAAGGCGATAGAAATAGAACTCGGAGAATGCCGTGTGTGTGAATCAGTGAGTGCGTGCCTACTTTCAAGCCATTTTTAGCTGTATTGCGCATTATGAGCTTCTTGGTTCAAGGTAGGTCATTGTTTGGTTTTGTCAACGTACTGCTGATTTATAGGCGAGATAATCAAGAAATATACAGCTCAAATCACCCATGAAAAATTCCATTGTCTGCTTGCTGAAAAAAAACAGCAAAAAATACGGTATTTTCATCAAGAATGTTGAATTCATCCGTGATTAGCGGGTACCAACCACATCTCTGGCTGTAATGAGGCCAGCATCCAAATGGACACCAATCAACAACCAAAAATTGTCATTCCTTCTTTATTTATTTGAATCCAAGCTTGGCAAAGAAGGATTTGCCCAAACCACCCTAGAGGGCAGTATTTCACACTTACGATCAGAATCAACCTCATCTTGTTTATGGAAACGATGATAAGAGTTTCGAAGGAAACTTCTATTTTACTTTAATGAGTAATTTGTCCTTTGCTAGCTGCCTGGTGCTGATGAGATCACTAATTATATGGCAATATTCCATAGCACTTAATTGATGTATACCATCAATAATATTAACACAAACAGTACAACTGCAGAGTGGGTTAGACTTGTACAAGGCATCTGTCAACCAACAGCATTCCCATCAAATCCATCAATATAATCCTATTACAGTCCACCTCATTCGACATTCACTCATCTCTGAATTATTCATGTATTCGCAGTCACCTACTTTATAGTCAGCACACTATTGGACGAGCTGCTGTCACCTGATCCCTCTTGGGGCGGATCCAGCTAGAGCTGCCAACATTTGCATCTTACAATCAGGGAGATTTTGTCACAACAGTCGGGGAGATATTTTGAATTACATAATAGGGAAAAAGTTTCCATAATCAGGGAGATTTTCAAATTTGTTCATCACACCGTGGAAAGATTGGTTTATTTTCAGGGAACATTTTTATGCAGAATCAGGGAGATTGGCAGCTGGGGGGGGGTCAACCCCCCCTGGTTAATCGACACATAGGAGGTAATTTTGTTCATCATCCAGGGACATAAACTTAATGTGGTCAGCGACATCTAGTTGTCAAAGCATCAGCAAATGATGACTGTCACCATGGAGGTAGCTCTGACCAATGAGCACACAGCTAAGCTGTGATTGGTCATCTCGATGCATTGACAGGTTTACACCCAGTTAGAAAATTCACTCATAAGACCAAGCACAAGATATGATCAATTAACAAAACTCACTCATGATGAAAGTAGTTGGATGTGATTTATTTGTTTCCTATCATCAGTAAATCTGGGATGCAATATCGAAATGGAACACGGCATGAGATGACCGTTTTGGCTGACTTTTTGACATTGTAACCACCATAGTAGTCGATGTTTCCACAGCCATGCTGATCAAGTAACACAATGTGTTGTTAAGCTTGGGCGATACCACAAATTATCGAATATCGCGATTACGATATCGGGTCACGCTTTTTTTAATCGTGATATCGGTAAATCGTGATATCACGATGCATTTTCTAGGTGAGACGATCTTGTAACAATAATCTCCTAGTCGAGACGATCTTGCTGCAACAAAGAGCTGCAAGTCACAGATCGCAACCGCAAGATTCCCCAACAGATCCGATCCGACAGGGTTTAGTCTTAAAAAAAAAACATCAAAGCCTTAGCGATCAGGCGGTCTCACGCAGACGGGTGTTTAGCCTTTTGTCAAGGCCTTCGTGGCTTGCAGTGCGACGATCCCAAGCGACACGAAGGGGAGACCACGCACGCAACTCGCACAAGTGGTTTCTCCGTTCCAGTCGCTCCGCTGTTTACGAAGCTGTCCAAGCCACGAAGGCCTGGGTAAGAGTCATTGCTGACAAAAAATGTCTGAAACTAGGATCCAAAGTTTAGGACATATGATAAAATGATGATAACTCCACATTTGGGTAACCCCTGGAGTTATAGATTTAAGAAAGCTTCAAGGAACAGTATCCTCAGCGCTAGAGACATAGATTAGAGATTTCTGCATAAATCTTCAAGAAAAGACAATTTTTTTTTGTCACCAAGCAAACAGAACAAGATCTGAAGTCCGATGAGGGTCTGAAATTTCTCATCCCTGTATCTATCAGTACAAGCTCACAGTATGTTGCCGGCATGGCGCTTCCTTCTTAGACAGTCCTCTGTGGTAAACAAGCACTTCTGTGAGGGAAATTTCATTTCCTACTGTTACATTCCAAGGGGCACCACAGGCGATACCCAGAAACATGGAGGCAATTGCCTCCACTGCCATCAGATAGTCTCAGGCCTGTGTTAAAGCCCTCAAGCGCAGCACCTAATTGGGACAAACGTAACTACATAAACCTTAACGTTGTCAGCACATGCTTCCAAGCTTTTTTGGTCGGTTAAAAGAGTTTGCTTTGCATTTTTCAAGGATTTCTTTATCTAAGTGTGTTGTTTAAAATGTCCAGGTATTGCCTGGGTAAATTTCAGCCTGTTTGTTTGCGAAATTAATTAATTGTTATAATTTAGTTCATCTACCACTGACAATTGACAGACAATTGACCGACCGATTTTGTACACAAACCAAACCACTGTCCCATGTTGATTGACACCCCCTCTAAAACCTGTGGTATGGTCCAGCTTACGATCTTATGGCATATGAGCTGACCAGCGTGTACGATGTGGTTAAGACAATGGAAATATTAAAACATGGAAGCATGTGCTGACAACGTGCCTCGTTTGAGGGTTTTAAACATCAAGTCCGATCGAGCAACCTACCTTCGATGCACCGAGTGACAACAAAACTTTAACAATTCCATTGTGGACTTACCCATTGTAGGCTGCCTTGACTGGTATCTGAGAAATCTCCTCCTCTCCCATGTTCATTCCAGGCATAGGGCACCGACTATTTTAACAATCCAGGCACGGTGTCTGAAAAAGAAGTAGAAGAAACAACATTAAGTTTTACTGCCACCATATTGGTCATGTTCCCTGTATCCATCAGCAGAATGGATGTAAATATTCATCGTACAAAAAGGAACCAGACTATTGGCCCGCCAGCCTTGGTTTGGTTGTATTGATTTGAATGGGAGATGGCTGCACCGTGATGAAGATCTACTATCAATGCAAAGCACTTATGTCGCGCAAGAAAATATCTGTTTTTGTTAAATGTACTTGGTAATAGATTGGTTTTTGTCAATGTAATGCTTATTTATGGACAACATTATAAAGCAAGATTTGATAAACATGATACAAGTCAAATGTGGAAGTTTCAACTGAATACGGTGTCTACTTGCTGAGAAAACAGCATAAAACTGTCACAGTATTTTTACAAGAACGTTGAATCCATCCACATTTAGCAAGGTGACAGCAGGTACCGACCGCATCTCTGGCTGCAGCATTCACCAACCCTCACAAATCTAAGAAACAAATTCATGCATGAATCGTTTTCTCAGATTCAAATGTCTTTGGGTGAAAAAAATTATCCAAACCGTATTTCTTCGGAGGGAATCCTTTCTCAAAATAGTTTATACTATCAACAGCTGCAGCACCTCTCATCAAGGAAGTCTTTATGATCTTTACTTCTTGGAGTGTTTACCAATTACAGGGAGAGAACCTTAATGTAATGTAGAATTGATTGCTATGTAACTTATCCTGCTGGCTAGTCACTAAAAACAAACCATGTATAGACTAAAGGAAAACTACCAACAACTTGCTGTCACTGTGTGGGAGCCCGTTCAGGAGCAAGTCACATGTCAAGTATGAAGGACAATCCCTCACACACCAATCACAGCCCCCCCCCCCCCATCAACGGATTGCATTTTCACTCATTTAAAATGTCCTTGACTTAGCAAACAAGTAAAAAACCTGGGTACAGACGAACTGTTTACTCAAGAACTTTTTAAGTATGTATGTCGCTTAACAAGAAGGCATAACAAAATGGTCTAGTCATTTGCGAGGAAGCAAGTAAAGACGACGATTTCCCCAATGGGATGGTCCGGAGAGATGTTTTCACAGGGTAAAATGACCACTTCAAGGAATATATTCAAGTCTTCAAGCCCATTAGCATCAACAATATGACAGGACGGTAAGATGCTCAGGGCAAATTTTCTTTCCTGTGTGCGGTAAAACAAAAAAAATATATAAAAAATGCCTGTCACACCATGTGGTCTCTACCTTCGTAAACGACTCAAAGAGGGTAAAACCAAACCGTGTGTATGTGTATGCGACTGCTTGAGGGCCAAATAGATTATTTTTGTCCTTCCAACCTCGATGTGGTTACAGACCTGGTACTTCACGGGGGCAACGTAGGAGGCAGGTGCTCCTTGTCATTGCCTTGGAGCCCCATGAAATGTCCCAGTGTGCATTTGTATTTCTCTCAATGTGATGTCCTTTTAGGGGACCATTCAGAATTTAATCAGTGTTTCAACATTTAAAACAAAAAATTTGTTCCACAAAATTTATATTTTTCAAATATTGTCAGACTATTTAAACCCTATCCTGTTCGTTAGCCACGCCCACTTCACAAAAACTGGCTCCACTGATTACCAAAAGCCGAATCGGCATTGCATTGAGCTAGTTTATCTTTTAATAAATGGACTTGGCTTTTACATAACGCAACTTTATAATGCAACTTTATTACAGAAAACAGAAGAGGAAAATTCACGCAGCCTCCCCATTGGGCGTGGAGGTCGGCTATCGAAACAGGTTTGACCAATAACAATGGAACAGCACAGACATGACAGATGATCTGGAAGAGCACACTGGGTGATTTGATTTTTGCCCTTATTTTTAATTTTTTTTTTCTTCAATTATCTCAACTGAAAACTGAATTTTGATTTTCAGTTTTTCCTTTTGACCCACACAACATTTCGAACCAAAAAAAACCTCCACAAACAAACAAACAAACAAACAAGCAAAATAAAAGAAGGAAAGAAAATTCCATGATTGATTATCCTGCATGGCCTCTTCTTTAAGAAAAACTACCTTGTGAGATCGAAGGATCCAGGCCTGAAATTTGAATGACACAAAAACAAGACCACTGTACAGCTACAGTGACAACAATCCGATACATCACACACCTTTAAAGGTGTTATACAAGATTGGTAAAGGATATAAAACATCATTGTTTAAATTTAGTCGGAAAGCTTACTGATTATGAAGTTTATGTACTAGAGCCATTTTTTAAGGTGAAATACATGTATTTTCCCTCTGAAAAAGTCATATTCAAGAAAACTGTATCTGAAAACCTAAAAACATAACAGCTGATTAGGATTGTTACAACCAAAATTAAAATTGTTCAACCCCAAACCAAAACTAAGGACAATGTGTTCACGTGCTGAAAATTGTGCATGGTTTTTCACTATTTTCTACTGACTCACACAGTGGGCTAAGCCCAAATTTTCACAGGTTTGTTATTTCATGTATGGTTGATCACACAAAACATGAACACTGTCTGCAACTATTTTATCAGCTCTACCAATAGACCTCATCATGATGCGGCCATCTTGAATTTCTCCCTGAAGGAAAAACAGTCAGGTCCCTTTTTGTATTATGAATACTACCATTCATTACTGTCATAGGATACAGGGAACATGACCAAGATGGTGATACAAGATACATGACCAAGACCATGATAAAGGTCTATCATGCACAATACCTTTAACGTCCCACAGTCTCGTGTTTCGGGGGGGGGGGGGGGGGACTCACTTTAACCTTCTCCAATGAGATGTCATCAAACTGCATACATAGTGGCCATTATTCACCCAAGCTAGTGTCAATATGTCTGCCTGTTACTTTACTGTCTGTAATTTCATAGGGCAGTGTTTTGATGCGACCGGCCATGCACCCTTTTCTCTCCCTGTCTCTATATGCACGCAAAAAAAAAAAACTATGCACATGAATGTTTCATGAGATTCAATTCAATTCAATACCACAATGGCTGTGCAAATTTATCAACGCTGAAAGACGGGTAATTTATCCACGCGTGAGCCCGAATTCATAGCCAGAAAAATAAACACTTGAAATTTGCCGGGCACAAAGTAATTTTGGTTGCCAACCAAAACACCCTTTAATGTGCACTTTTGAGCCTGGTTCCCTACTTATTCATTCCAAAGCAGAAATTTCTTACACTTTATAGATATTTTACGTGGCTCCATGAAAATTGGCTCCAGTTCCAAAAGAGCTACTTTTTATTTCACACTTTTTTTTCTCATTCATTCTCAGAAAAACATTTCAGACGAACAGACAGAGTAAATAATCGTCCAAGTACAAAGCAATGTTGACCTTCATACTACAAAAGCTGTGAAAATGTGGGAACTTTTGGCAGTAAATTTGTTGCCAGCTGTGTGTACACCAAACAAGGGAACACCTACAGAAGTCAAACAATGGACATTCCTTGCCCAGTGGTAACGATGACTCACGCATGACAATGCACACAACAGGTGCATTATTGTGGGTTCTTTTCACTGGTGTAGGTGTACAATGGCCACTTAAAATATAGGACTTGTTTCTTAGTCCAAAGTTTAAAATGGGAGTCATGCTGTTAATTTCTTACTTGAAACTACTTCCATGGTATTATTACAGAGAAATGACTATGACTTACTATGATTACATTATTCCATAGAATATAGCCCACAAGGCTGATGTAATGGATAACAAGTGCTCCACATTTGAAGTTGCTGTTTGCAAAGGTTGGGTTGGTCATACTTTGGTATTAACCCTGAATTGTTTTTTGTTATTCAAAAGCCTGATGATAATGGGATAGTGCAGGCATGATTGCAAAAATATTTTGTCTGAAGTACCCCCCCCTCCTTTGATTCTGTGATTAAAAGTCAATAAAGTAAAACAAAATAAAGGCAACTTTTGGAGATTACCAAGGTGTCCATTCGTGAATGCCACGGCCAGAGATGCAATTGGCACGCACTGTCACCTCACTAAAAAACATGGATGGGTTGGACGTTCTTGATGAAATTACTGTGACAGCTTTTTGCTATTTTGTCAACAAGCAGGCACTGCACTGTACTTAGCTGAAACTTTCACAGTTGACTTTTGTTGCTGTGTTTAGGTCAGCGTTACGTGGACAAAAATCAATCTATGATCCTACCTTTAGTGACAAGTATGACAGTCTTTAAAATATTACACAGCATATTTTGTTTCTCCAATTTAATTCACTTTATCCAAAACAAACCAAAACAACCAAAAGAAACCTAAACAACCAAACCGAATGGGGGCTGGGAAAAGAAAAATACTTTGTCTTCCATGTTTTTGGTAGATCTGAGAAACAACTCAAGCTATTTGCTTAAATATGATATTGATAGTGGAAGCACAAATACTCTTTACTGTTTAGGATTAAATATGAATATTTTACGAGTCTGCGAGAAGAGATAATTCACACTCACAGCATTCTAGAATATTCCCTAATCACATCATTTAATGAATCTTGTATGAAAGCAGTTATTATATATGCATTATTTTTTCATTAAAAAAAACAAGCCAATCTGACTGCAATACTTAGTTATATTTATCATATGACTACAAATTAATATAGCCCTTTTGCAATTTTTGGGGGTCATGAGTGATACACAATTTAAGTGGCAGTTGTATGTGCCGTATTTTTCCTTCATTTGAGTTTGATTTGTAACAAAACAATTTACATGTTGACATTTGATTAAGTTACCTTCGTTTAACATTAATGTTATTATTTTTTCGACCAAAACAATTTACAGAATGAGCCAACATGTTATGTAAAACAATACAAAATGCAAATGAAAAGCAAAGAAACAAAAGAATGGATTTATAAACAATATAGAGATGTAAATGAAAGTGCAAATGAAATCAGGGTCCATGAGAAATCACCACAGTACAGTACAACTAGTCATGTGAAGCACACTACTAAAGACAAACAGATAAAACGATGTGGGTCAGGGTTCACACTCAGTAAAAAATAAAGAAACATGACTAAAACAAGATAAAACTAATACAAACAATAACATTAAACGGCACCAGACCTTATTTTAAAAAAAAATTCTTATTTGATTTCAAACCTTCCTGAAGCAGTGAAAGAGACACTTGTTGCTGTGATCAAATTGTAGATTGATCAGGAAAAAATCCCCATTCAACCACCACCTACACCATTTCATTTGATATATGGCAAACAAATTGAGTCTACTTTTACAAAACAATTGAAGGAGAGACTGAGAGTTTTTACATGTCAAAATTGATAACAAAATCACTTGACATGAAGAAATGTGAAGACTGCACAAAATGATAATTTGATATTTTTGGCCCACTGGCACTGCACCATTTCTCTAGACAGCACTTATTTAGGACAGACATGACAGAGATATCACACAATTGAGGAAGAAACACATTATAATTAACATTCCTATGTCACTGCAGGTGAAAATATTAAGTTTCTCAGAAATATTGCATGAGCCGTCTGGCAAAGGTCCGGCTAGCTCTACTCCGAGCAGGCACAGCGGCACGGCCCATGCCCGCCCACCGTGGCATCCCAGCCATGCCATCCCGCATGACTGATTACCGAATTGCCGGCCGTACGCGGTGTCAGGCAGTTTTTTAAGAAGGAAAAGATCGCAAACGAAAACAAAACACCTATATTTCCTTACCTCAAATTATCTGTCAAATCCAACGATGTATCCGATAGGTAGCACACTTTCTTCCTGTTGCCGTCACCAGTTAATGCGGAAAAAGGTACTCTCTTTCGGCAGACTGATTGTTTCGGAAGTTGACAAATGCTCGTCGGAATTTTTGGACACTCCTAAATCGCCATTTTGAAATGATGACTGAACACAAAACTATTTGAGGGGTGTTGATAAACTTTTTGACATATGTTTCTAGAGGGGAAAATTTTGATAAAGGAAATCATCATAACAAATAAAATTAAATTGTATATCTAATCACTTCAAACATATTATAATATGTACCAGAATAATGAAGGTTTCACAAGAACCGTTTTTACTATATTATTTTTTATATATTTATTTAAGTTCCAGTTATGAAAAAGAAATCCCCTAGAAAAATGGTAAAGTCCAATTAGGAGAGCGCTTCCGGTTCACAAGTCGGTAGT
Source organism: Pycnopodia helianthoides (assembly GCA_032158295.1). Classification (NCBI taxonomy): domain Eukaryota; kingdom Metazoa; phylum Echinodermata; class Asteroidea; order Forcipulatida; family Asteriidae; genus Pycnopodia; species Pycnopodia helianthoides. The sequence goes on from CM063260.1 coordinate 890,117, forward strand.
CTGGCCACAGGCTCTATCATTCTGATTCATTTATGCATTCATTGTCATTAAAATATTCACGTTGTTGACAATATAATATACGGCAGAAACCAGACTGCGGCTTATACACACAGGTAATGAAAAGTGACATCAACAATGCATAAGCAATGTGTTAATGTTTTTCATTGTGTACCGAAAACGAAACTTAGTAGATTTGGGGAAGTTTCAGTGAATAGACTACATCAATCTACCTGATCTTTAAAGTGGAAATCCGTGTATGTACCCTGCACTGTAGGGTAAGTTTTACCTGTTTTTTTGGTACTTCTTGGACGTTGGATTGTATTTGTATTTGGAAATAATTTGTGTGGTAGCCGGCCCACCCATTAAAATAGTGCCAAGTAACCCGTAATTTAGTATGCTGCTGGACTCTTGGCACTATTTATAATTAAGGCATGGGGCTATTGTGTTGCTACTCGCATCAAGAGAGTAACTGTTTATTAATACCTCCATGGTATAATGAATATTTATTTTATTCTATTAATTATATATATATATTTTTGTTAACTTAAGAAATGTTTGCATTTTTGATAAGTTAACTTTTACCTTTGTTAAAAATTGTGCCTCTAGTATTATTAATTAAAAGAAAACAAAACAAAAACCCCATCTGGGGAGCCCCATTTGGGGAACCATCCCCCAATACACACACGCATTCATGTCGGAGAAACTGAAAAACCCCACTCCACAGTTCTACTTCTACTACGCTGATGATACTCGGCAAGGTCCCAAGGTTGGGATATCACGCCAAAGTTACGCACACGTCCAGTCCGTGTGTGCGACCGATGAAACAACTAGAGTAGGGTAGATTAAGAGTGGACCTAAACTGGGCAGCGGGGAGAGCAGAGCAGTGACAACCGGCAGAGGAAGATAGTTCCAGAATTCCAGGATAAAAGGGAGTGTTTGTAAATATGCATGCAAGGCTGCGATGCAAAGCGGGAAAATTTGACCCCGGGTTCCACAAGGTGAAAGGGAGGGCAGCCCCCCTAAGCTAACTTGAATTCCCTACACAAACACTGGTGTCTAGAACCTACAATGTATGGAATACTGGTGCGGAGGTCCTACTGAACACAGGTGTGTAGGGATATATGGTTTTCTGGTGTTATTTATAAATACAGTATGTACCTTTTTTTATCACTGGTATGTTCATACTCAAACCACAAGTCATCTGGTGTCTGCTACAGGCAAGATTGCATGTAACCACTGACTGTGGTTTTCCTATGGTGTTAAGTCCCATTTGACCTGCCACACACCACAGCCTCGGTCAGAGGGCCATCTGGGTGTCTTCTAAGCCTCGGTTTCCTTCTCAGACACCATCCATGTGCCCTTTGTTTACCCCCAACCGCCCTCTATTGAAACTTTTGTGCCAGTTTGAGCACGCATCGTGTTTTGCATGAAGTGACGTCAAAGGGCCCATCAAATATGGTGTGACCCGTAACGTCACTCGTAGTCCAGGTTTTTGCAAAATGCGTTATGTGGGCACAGGCAGCCGTCTTGGATTCGCCTAGAGGGCAAGACAACTTTTTTCCTAAAACCACATGGAAGAATTATCTATTTGTCAAAGACCAGCATCTGCACTTTGTGGTGACTTGACATGTGAAATGACAAACCTGTGAAAGTTTATGATCAATTGGTCTTTGGAGTCACAAGAAAATGTTGAAAAAACAAATTTTTTACTGTTTTCAAACATCAGATTTTTGGTATTTCAAGGGAAGTTTTTCACCATGGTAGTTTTTATACAGCGTACATGTTCGTTATATATGTAGCTTTAAAGTATGTGAATGTAATTTTCCAATGTTAAACACACACCCCTGAAAGTAGGAGCTGGCTTAAGTACACATGTCGATTTCATTTCCTTTACCTGGACCTAGTTTCATCATACATACAGCTGTTTTAAAAATTCACTGGTCCCCTGTCTTTATCCGCAAGGATAATGACAGGCACTGGTCTTAGCAGTTTGTCAGTTACCCACTGTTTGCAATGTTTGTTTGTTCAGGGTTCTGCCCACAATGGTTGGTGCCGGAAAACCTGCCGGGCACTCAGGATTTCCCCAACCACCACTGGTCAAATTTTCTCTGTTTCTGACCACCACTAAACTTGCAATTTCCTATCAAAGGTTTTCAAAGAAATGTAAAATTGCATTTTAACCAGTACAAAAATTGGAACCCAAAGCCATTAATTTTGAGTATTTCTCTGGTTGGAGTCTATTTATATGATCAACCGTGTAACTGATCCATCAGGCAATGGTTTTCAGGTAAACATTTTCCGCCACTCAAGAAATCTTGGGCAGAACCCTGTTGTTATGTAATGTGTGTACGCGTGTGTAGTAATCACCGAATCACCATCCATGTGAATGGGATGCGAGGTCAAAGGTGCATCTGGCAGGATCCTGCCAGACACTCAAGGCTGGTATTTGGCGTTATTCACGAGCCTCGAAGTGTGACTTCGGATGCTCAGGCTGTTTTAAAAGCAGAAAATGGTGCTTAGAAAATATTTCCACTAAGCAAAAATTAGAAGGGAACCAGTCACACAGAGCAACGAATTACATGGTAATTTGGCCGGTAACCTGTTTTTGCTATTATAATTTTTTGAGCTTTTACAGCTTTATGAAGTTGGCCACTGGACTTGACCATCGTCAAGGTATGGGGCTAGATGTAAATTGTTCCATTTAAAATGAAAGATTTATTCAATCAAAGTTGAAAATCTATTTCATTGTATAAAATGTATAATGGAAGTGAGCTTCAATTGTATGTGTGGGAGTTTTATGAGGAAATTATCAGCAGCTGAAACAACTCTGTATGTACTGTAGGAATCCTAGATAATGCCGATCTGGGCTACATCGTTTACCGGTTGCTTCTTGCATGAAGTAGGAATCATTGACACTCATCAGAAGCATTTCCTCTCACACAGTTACTCAGAATCACAGCGAAGTGTGTTACTCACAGACGGCTTGCAGTGACTTACTTGTCGTTTTGCACTACCTGCACAGGAGCAATCAAAGACCAGGGGGCTATAAAAACCTATAGAGATACGTATACATGTAGATCTGTTAAAATGTAAGTGGAAACTGCTAAAGTCTTCCAGTCTAGCAATATTCTCCAGAAGACGATCAGAGCATACTGATCGAAACGTCGAGTTATAACCAACGGTTCTTTTCAGAACCACCCCAACTCAATAAGAGACAAGTATTACATGGTTGTCACCACAAACCTTTTCCATATCATATTTCCACCATGCAAAGTTTCAAATCCTACGTAATATTCGAAAACATATGTTTACCATATACTTTAGTGTTTAAAGTAAAAAATTCCATCTAAAAGTTTGGCAAACATTAAAAGAGAAAGAAAGTATTCGGTCTTCTGTACAAATATTTGTGAGCCAGTAAAATTTCTGAGCTGAAAGACCTGAAGTCTAGCAGAGATTCTCTTGAAATTCAAGCACCTGAATGGTTTTGAAGTGTTCCCCCTCCCCTCTCTCCTTCTCCCCTCCTTTCCCCCTCTTTCCCCCTCCCCCTCCCCCCTCCCCCCTTTCCCCCCTTCCCCCCTCCTCCCCTCCTTTCCCCCTTCCCCCCTCCTCCCCTCCTTCCCCCTCCTCCCTCCTTCCCCCTCCCACCTTGGACATGTTGCTGAGCAAATCCTTCATTTTCTTTTTTCGTATTAGAGTTACAATTTTTCTACAGCTCAATCAAAAATCATGTATGAAATCCTTGCAATACACTGTCACGTTTGCCTCTCTAGAGGGCGCTTTTCAAGCATCACGGTGCAGTCACTTTGTTTTCATGTACACTGTATTATATGCATGGAGGTAGAAACCATGGTATGTACTGTGCTTGCTCAAATACACAGCTGTAAACCTGTGTATGTAGCTCTTTGTTACACACACATCACAATGTTTTCGTTAGCCCAGGGCTCGAAATTAACACTGGACCGCAGGCCCGAGGCCAGTGATTTTAGTGTCGGGGCCAGTAAACTTATGACCAAACAAGTCCGGCAGCCTCACTGCATTTTTAATTTAAACTGATAAGTACAAATGTCTTTAAATTCCGTTGAGTAGCCTATTGAAGTATTACTCGTAAGAAAAATGAGATAAACCTTTTCTTAGTGCTGGTTCAACAAAAAACAGCTCAAATGTGAAACTGTGTAGATAGTTTTCTTCTCATTTTGATTCCGGTCTTGTAAAAAAAATTCTGGTCTGGCAAAAGTTTTGAGCTAAAAGCCCTGAGGTCTTGTGGATTTTTCCCCCAAATTCGAGCCCTGGGGTTTTTGTATAAAAAGTGTCCAGTTCGTTAAAGATGGGAGGAACAATTGGTACATAATGTACCCAAAGACACACACACCCAAAACATTTGTCTACCCAGTAATAGACTCATTTCTTTTATTCAGAGGCGCCCCTGTTGGTTTATTTCTCAGTCTGTCAAACCACCTGGATCCTCTTTGTTAAAGTCCTCTGTTTCAACGGGTAGACAAGCTCACACACTCGTTTCTTGACTTCATCAAGAACTTTACTTCATGTTTGAACTTTTTTTTTTCTGAGGTTTGGTTTTCTATACAGTTGAGGACTTCCTCGGTCAGTGAAGCCATCCGGATCCCTTTTGTTAAATTCATTGCTGACACGTTCACACTTTGGTGTTTATCAAAAAAGGTTATGCCGAAAATTGTTTCCACTGGTGGGCCCAGGAAATATGTAAACAAATTGTAAGCAGATAATAGGCTGTAAAAAGGAAAATGTATGTCTGCCAACTCATGCGTGGCTCAATATTAATAAATATTCTTATATGGTGTTTTCTAGGAATCTGAAGAATGGACATTGGAAAACTTCAAAGACTTATTGTATTCTAGTATGTGTGTTTGGTTTAATCTCTTTAAAAAATGCAACTCTACTATTTATCCAAGGAGATAATGTAGATTTGTTTAAATCACAAAGGTTGTAGGGTGTTCATAGCCACGTTAGATTATTCATGCGAAACTGACACACTGATGCTTGCAGGTTGTTGTTGTTGGGTTGGTGGTTTGCTTTTCGGTTGATGTCCATGTAGTTGTCAGCTTATGATGAGCATTTCAAGGCCATACCTACATGTACCTATTGAAATAGTTTATTGTATGTCAATGCACTACATGGAGTGACGTTAGTCGGTCTCTCTAGGTAGTACCAGTTCTCACGCTATGCAAGCAAATGTCATCAGAACTTCAACAGGAGGAACTGAAGTTGTTCAGCTTCTGCGGGCAGTGTGATTCTGCACCCATTGTTGTTACACTTTGTGCCTGTTAAATGTGTAAGTGTCTGTTATATGACCTTTTCTTTAATTCTCAGTGTTCAGTCTAAACATTATAAGTGGTGGACAGTAAGTCGGTGCATAGAGCAAGGGCCAGTGGATTAGAGTGACATACATGTACAGTACATGGCGTTTTCACCTGGGCCAAATTTCATAGAGCTGCTTAAGCAGAAACTATTGCTGAACAATTTTCTGCTGAGCAGAAATCAGCAGGATACCAGTGACAAGGTAGTTTGGACAGTAAAACCTTATTCTGGTAAGCATAATTTTGTTTTGCTTATAGCTACTTTTTGGTGCTTAGCAGTTCTATGAAATTGGGCCCTGTTGGTGGCCAACTGGGCGATACATTGTACAGACTGACAAAGAGTTACAATGTAGGTGGCATCAGCAGGGTTGATAAAGCTGTACTTACAGAGCTCCTGTGAACATTTTGGTCTTGGTATCTGGAAGCTGAATCATGGATATCTACTCTCCATGGTTAAATTAGTTGAATTAGTTTTTAAAATTACGTGGCCCAATTTTTGCCGAAAGAATTTGTTTCAAGTTTTTTTCTCAGAACAAACTTTGACAGATGGTGCTGTATCAGAACGAATAACATAGGTGTACAAAACTTTTACAATGCCAGGACGATGCACAAAAATACATGTATCAAGAAAAACATAGGTGATTGGCTGCTGAAAGTGACCGCTTTGCACACACGCTTGGTCAAAATGTTATTATGACGGTGACCTCTGTGATATGATGGCCAGTGTACACCCGCAGCAGTAACTGGGTCAGAGTTCATACAGCCACAGGCCTGCTGTGGTCATGACGACAGTCCCCCTTTAAATAGGAAATAAATAAATCAATAAATTATAAAAACCGTGTAATAAATATATGACTCCCAGTACAAGTAGATGATCGCTTCCTTTAAATAGGTGATTACAAGTTTTGCTTCAGCCAAGTGCAGGAATTACAATAATCTACTGGACAATGTAAAAGGATTTTCAGAGTGTGTTTCTAGTAAGAGCTTTGACACATTTTGCACAGTGTACAATAGTAGAGTTCCGTCCGCGATTGAAAGGAAATGACAAACCTAATCCACTCACAGCAGATGATGGATTGAGTTGTGAGTCTTTAAGCCAAGGCGGCTTGCCTGTGTTGAGACAGGTGTTTTTTACCCATAATGCATACATAGCAACTTTACATCCACAGGCCTACTGACCGTTTAGATGGCACGCAGGTCAGCTTTGACTTGTTTCTTCTATTGATATAAATGCATTTGTAACCAAACTGAGGCTGGAAGGTCAAAGTTCAATGTCGCCTGACCTCAGTAAGGTTAGTAAACATTACCTCTGCCAAGTCCTGGAGTGTAGCGTTAAACTACACCTCGGGTACAGCTTACCTCGGCTTGTCAAAAAAACAGGTTTAGAGCTCCTTATGGCTCAAGATTATGACTGAGCTTTGCAAGTATGAGGCAAAACAGTCGCTTGTTTCTCCTTGGCTTCTTTGAGCAAGAGACTGCGACTGAGAGTCCCGAACAGCTCTTCTTAGAGATGCTTGTGCTTTAAGAAGGGATGAGAATGTAAACTCCAACAGTGACCTCAGGTGCTTCTAGTCCGAAAGGTGTAAAATGCCCGATGCAAGCGCAGTTGTTAGTCGATTCGATGATGGTGGTAAAGATGACTTTTGCAGGGGTGTTTGTTTGTTTGTTTGTCCGTAAGTGGGATCTAAAATAAGAAGAGATTGCCCTGAAATCTTGTGGAAACATGCATCATGGAAGGAGCAGACAAAAACAGGGGGTCCCTTATATCTTTCTTGAGTTGACTGTATCTTTGTGGTAATGAATGTAGATCGAATGTTGTGACTGACATAGGAAAGTTTCAAAGTGACAAAACAAAGGCTATTTCTGCTGAATCTTCACAGGTCGTTCATATTTGGTGGAGCTCTTAATTGTGTACAAACACTACATGTTTCAAATGCATGTTTGTTGTTTTTTTTAAAACCAAACTGGACTGCCCATTCCAGGTGCAGTTTTTATTACAATTTGCTCTTTGTACTTCCAGGCTTGTTGTGGATACATCATTGGAAACAATTATATTACCACCCCATTAACACCTTGTTACTGCAAGGTCACACAACTGTGGTGAAAAGGCAACCCCAGAACAGAAGTTACAATACTAGTACTTTAGATGGAAAAGAATAGATCCTTTGTTTGTGTTGTGTACATGTGGACGAAATCAAGGCGTTTAGTGCTGCACTGTTGACCAACTTTCTCTGTGTGGAAACAGGAACTCTTTGTCCTGGGGGATTGGGATTGTAATATATGTCAATATTGCAAACTTCCTGTGTAACCTTTTATCAGTTTGTTGTCAGAAGAAGCTGTGTGAGCGTAGCAGTCAGTTAAGAAGTAAACTGGCTTTACCTTTAGAGCAACTATCCATGTTTTACACTTCACCCGCTCATTGGTCTCTTCCTTGCTCTACGGTCTCTTCCTTGCTCTACGGTCAGGGGTTGTCTTCTGTAAAAGGATCCATGTTTTTTTTCTTGCGAGTGTTCCAGATCTTGTATTTGGTTGTAGCCTGATGTGTTTTCCTAGAGACTATTTTTTTCTACGGACGTTTTTGAGTCATCAACAAATGGAAGCAAGTCAGGAAGGTGTGCCCTATACAGTTCTACAGAGTGGGAGTTTGTGAAGTGTGAGCGGACAAGAAGCATTTAACGAACCCGTACTCGTTTTAATAGACTCTCTTCTTTCCAAGGATTGCCATTTGACAGTTTGCAGAGACTCAGAACGGACTGCTCATAAGCCAAGGAAGTAACTGAATAACCTTGGATGCAATATTTTTTTATCTCTCGTAATTGTGTCGACTGGCTGAAGCTGTAAAATTGTGTGTTGGAACTTCTGACTTTGGTTTTACTCTGCAGACTCGTATATCAATAGACCAGTCATAAAACCAGTGAAGTAGCTAGTCTGAGAGTCAGAAAACCAGCCACTAGAGTTGAGGGTAGCTTTGGTGAACTTGGATTTACAAGGGTATAAAATCCAATTTGTGTTAAGAGAAGTAGACGTACAGAAACGCTTTCTGTTATGACGTCAAGTTTTGCTAGGGTTGTACACCTTCGAGCACTTCACATTGATGGTATGGTTTTGCCCAGATTGAAAAAAGGGAACTACAAGTTTGTGAATTTGAAGTATACTGTTGTGAGGATAGGGATTTAGTGCGAAAGAAAGCCAGCATTTTAATCTAAAGTAGGACATCTTATTTGCTTCGTCGTCGTTGATTCCAAGTCAGTGAGAGCCAACAGCTGAGTAAACCATGAGATTTAATCACTCCTCCTCTCTGCGGTCTACTGGTCATGCTGATCAGTCCAGAGAACAGACTAAACCCAAGGGACCACTACAAGCGCAAGATGAAGTCAAAGTCTGGATTTGTAGTCAACAATCAGGTAAAGTGAATAAAATCTGCTGTGAAAGCGAGATTTCATTCACTGAACTAAATTACTCAGAGATCTTAAAATGATGAGAAATTAGAATTAGCTGTTGCAAACTGCTTACCAACCAAAAGGACCTGTAGTATAAATGCAAAAAATTAGTTAGTGGCCTGACGTTTCGACCCTAGCAGAGTCTTTCTCGAATGCTTCGAGAAAGACTCTGCTAGGGTCGATTCGAGAAAGACTCTGCTAGGGTCGAAACGTCAGGCCACTAACTAATTTTTTGCATCTTAAAATGATGACACAAATCAACGTCCTTAAAATATAACATCATTTTAATTCACTACAATTTTGTTGTTACATTTTTTTACGGACTGCGATTGCTATCACGAAGGGAAACTATGGGGTCCATGCTTGTCAGGACAAAGAGTTGAACAAGGGGGGGGGGGGTCCACGCTTGTCAGGAGGTCATTACACACTTGCGTGTGTAAGTCATTGTGGTGCGTGTTCAAATCCTGGTAATGACAGTTGTGTTCTTTATTAAGTGTTACAAAAAGATGCTTTCACTATCTAATTCGGTGGCTCAAACAACAATTAATATTTTCATTGCTGCCCGTCTAGCTATTTTACCTGCAAAAAGAACACATTTAAAATAAATAAAAACTAGACATAATTGCATTTGTGCACAAATGCCGAGCTGTTTCGCAATAACATTTTTCAAATTACTCAAGGAAATATGAAAGTCTTTTTGTATTCAAAGCAGTTATGACGTAACAAGCCTGTTAAAAAAAGAATTTAGATTATACAATGTCCACATAGCAATTCATGAGTTAAAGGTGAAAAAGTTTTTTAAAAATCATAAATAATCATCTGATGACGTCATCATGACGTCATTTCAAAATTTACAAGAACTTGCCAATATCTAACAACCTACTAAGTTTCAACATAATCGCACTAATGCTTTAGCAATTTATGACAAAAGGGTGCAAAAAATGAAACAAATCATAAAAAATCATGTGATGACGTCATCATGACGTCATTTCAGAATTTACAAGAACTTGCCAATATCTAACAACCTATTAAGTTTCAACATGATCGCACTTATACATCGGGAATATACGACTTCGAAAAAGGCACCTTTAATGCCGCGTCACGTGACCCCCGATGACGTCATTGATCTGAAATTTCACACATATGATGGCTGCCTGACGGTCAACATGTGTAAACAGAATTTGGATTTCACCATGTTTTATTAGCAATTTATGACAAAAGGTGCACAAATTGACAAAACCATAACAAATCATGTGATGACGTCATCATGACGTCATTTCAGAATTTAAACGAACTTGCCAATATCTAACAACTATTAAGTTTCAACATGATCGCACTAAGACATCGGGAGATATACGACTTCGAAAACGGCACTTTAAGGCCGCGTCACTTGACCCCGATGACGTCATTGATCTGAAATTCACACATATGATGGCTGCCTGACGGTCAACATGTTAACAGAATTTGGATTCACATGTTTTATTAGCAATTTATGACAAAAAGGTGCCAAAATTGACAAACCATAAAAAATCATGTGATGACGTCATCATGACGTCATTTCAGAATTTAACGAACTTGCCAATATCTAACAACCTATTAAGTTTCAACATGATCGCACTAAGACATCGGGAGATATACGACTTCGAAAACGGCACCTTTAATGCCGCGTCACGTGACTCCCGATGACGTCATTGATCTGAAATTTCACACATATGATGGCTACCTGACGGTCAACATATGTGTCAATTTTGAAGTGATTACTCAAAACTTCGCCACACACATCTTCAAAAAGTCCATTTTGTAGAGTTTTCAACCTGCCGCTAGAGGGCGCTCGTGTGTATCATGACGTCATCGGTACTTTTTTTTAAATGCACACCCTTGCCAGACACTAACATCGTTGAAAGCATGTTCATAACATTTAGCCCTTTTGAAATACAAGGCACTTCCGGTTTCGACCGGAAGTAGAGGTCAAATGAGGTCACGCACACTGAATAAAATGAAGATCTAATTTATCCCTACCCAATCCCACAAACAGAACCCTACGGTCTCTTGTGGCTTATTTGATATGGATTTTCAAATATTTAAAATATACAACTTTAAGATGACGTCACGTGACAGGTGATGACGTCATCATGACGAATTTCTTTTAGGACCCTCCTTGCACCAATGCCTTTCATCACTGAAAGTTTCAGTGCAATTGCTTTTTAGAAACTATGCAAAAGGCCGCTTGGAACGAACGTGCGTTATCTCAATGGCTTTTTTTACTGAAACAGACAAATAAAAAAAGGAAAAACAAAAACTTTAACGAAAACAAGAGCTGTTTCGCTGCGCGCACGAAACAGCTAATAATACAAAAACTCGCACAAAAACAAGAGCTGTTTCGCTGCGCGCTACGCTGCACGAAACAGCTAAAAACATGTTTAGCTTCTGTGTTTTTTATACTAGGAAGGAGGAGGGCCTTTTTAAATTATTTTTTAATGGCCGCCCAACAGATCTTTCAAGACAACCGGCCGGGCTATTTTTCAAGATGGTTGCCAGCTTTTTTCTGTGTGTTTTTTTTTGGGTGTGCTGAAGTCTGAAAATACGATCTCATTTATTTTAGAATTAAATTTTTTTTGTCAGAGATCTTTAAAATTTATCCTTTAAATATATTTTTTTTAAAAGAGTGAAAGGAGGCAGCCTCTAAAAAGGAAGCGGGCAGGGGCACTAAACATGTTTTTCATAAAAAATTTGATCTTATGTTTGGGGAACACCGAGCTTCAGTGCAAGTATTCATTCAACATATATGTTGCTCAATTGTCAGGAATTGAAGAACAGGGAAGTGTACGCTGTACATTGATTTACAAGCACTTTGTGAAACACAAAGCATTTATTAATTACTGTCTAATTGATACATCGTCTATATAAGGAAACAAGAATCAAGAATACAGCTACTAGTGATTATAATTAATAGCTGCATTCTTGGTTTCTGTTTTAACAGTTTCTTTACCATTTTGAAAATTCCCCTTTATTTTTAATCTTTCAGTGTTATTCTTGTAATCTTTCTTATTTATTTTACACCAGTTCCTGTACATTCTTGATTTCTGTTGTAACAGTTTCTGTACCAGTTGATGTCCTCCACTAGTTTTTCAATCTTCAGTTGTTATTCTTTTAACTTGTTATTGTTACACAGTACCATTCCTGATTTCTGTTTAGACAGTTTGTTCACTGTTCAGATTTCCTTTTTTTTTCCTTTTGTTTTTTTTAAATCTCTAATCTTTACACAGTATTCTGTCTAGTTCTATTTTTATAGTCCCAATTTGTTGGAGACTGAGAGCCTTTCCCGCATGGTATCTATTATGTAATCACCTTCAGCGATTGCAGAATCGCCAATGGCCATGTTCTAGAGTCTATCTGACAGTGGCAGTAGAGGTTGATATTGTGTTTGAAAAAAAATCTTCAGAGCACCACAGTAGCTCAGGGCTGTGTGCTCCCCAGGGAGCTGAGAGAAATGATTTGTGTTTTACAGGATTGTTATTGGTCCAATGATGTTATGAAGCACACTAAACTGCCGTAAACCGCATTTTGTAAAATGCGTATTATAAGAACTAGTCAGGGTTTGCCCTTAACTTTTTTCAGTGACTAGCCAGCAGGACCGGGTAGCTTGTTGTTTTCCTAGTCCCCCCCCAGCTTTTTCACTGGACCATATTTTATTTTACATGTAAGTAGGGATTGTTCTCAACGCTGAACTGGCCAGCCGGAACTATTGGAGTGAATTTTGACTGGTCCTCCGGTGTTTCAACATAAGCATTTTGGGCCAGCGGACCACTGTTATGGGAGAATGCTGCTGTTTATTTATCATAACGTTTTTGTTACAATAATAATAATAACAACAGTCCTGACCCATTATTCTTGTAAGGGCAAAGGCAATGTAATGAATATTGAGGTCAAGTTTATGCCCTGAAGTGGTTTTAAAGATTCATGACCCCTTGATGGCATCAATACAGTGCTTTGTTTATCATGAATTTATTTAAATTTCTCTGGGAATATTGATACCCAAGCCCCACCATACAATCATCAAGACAGGACTCGGGGCTTGAATTTGTGGAGAAAATTAGCAAGACCAAAGGGCTTGTAGCTCAAAATGTTAACTGGACCAGAATTGTTTTTCATAAGACAAGAATCAAAATATAACACCGAAGTATTATTATTATTCAAGTTAAAAAAAACACAAGACCGCCTGACTTGTTCGGTTGTAAGCTTACTGGCCCAATGTTAAAATAACTGGCCTTTGGCCGTTGTCCAGTGTAAATCACAAGCCCTGGAACAACAATGCACCTGCACTCAGTCATGTCAGTGTGTCGTCATTGCTGCCCAACCTCTGCCTAGTGACGGGGACTTTTTTAATTTGAAGAGAAATTTGCACTTATGACAGCAATCAATATACATCCTCAAATTTACATACACAGGTTCGTTGATACTCTCTCACCAGTCCAAACAAAATAACAAAACAAGCTCTTTCTGAGCCGACCTCATTATAATACGACCAAGATTTATTGTTTCTGGCTAAATGAGTAGCAGTGTGCATATTAAATGAGGTGGCTTCAGTGGCGGCAACATCCACGTGTCTGCCTGGATGAGTCATCCTCTCTATGTAGTAATGCAGCTCGTCGTCGTTGAGATATTAATAAACATCGAGGAACTCGGAGACGGATATTCAAGGAATCTGTATTTGGCTGTGATGGAACATGGACGTCTGTGTACGGTGTCGTCGAATCGGTCATGAAGGATTTTGGACTGGCTGGTAAGGTTATAAGGGTGGTATTCAGCAGCGCAAGGTTGTTGTTTTGGGTTCTGTTGTGTCTGGATGATGAGTTCTAAATGTTGTTTGTTGCTGTAGGAAAAAATTCTTTGTGAGGTTTTTTGTGTAATGCTTTTTGTCAGTCTACATCAGATGTGATATTCTTTTAGTCTGATTTCCTGTTTTGGGGGGGCTCTCAGTCTCAGAAAAATAAGCACATTCTTTAGTTAATAGCCTGAAAAGTATATTTAAACCTATGCCATCTGTACATGTAGGTCAGCCCTGATACTCGATAAAATTGTCCTACTTTTTTCCTAGGGCCTAATATTATGCCTGGTCAACATTCAACACCACCTAGAAATCACACTTCCTCTATGTAGGTGTATGATGTTGCGTATAAATAGGGGCAGGAAGGTCTTTCTTTTAAGGTCAGAGCTTCTGTGTTACATGGACCTACACGCCTACATGTACTGCATAGCATTGTCTGAGATATTTTGATCGTACAAAAGATTTCCTTGCACATAGTGCAACTTTTTTGAAAAGGTATGGAAATTATATTGAATGTATGGCCATGAAAACAGAAACCGAGAAAGTGCAATGCCCCCCCCCCTTTGCATTTTAAACATAAAAGAAAATCTCAGGGCCTTCAATGTAACCAGTGGTTATTGACTGCAGGACTTGCAATCACAAGGTTATGGGTTCGAATCCTATTGATCTAACCGACTGATTTTAAAATGACTAGATTTTAAAGTGTTGTCGCCTAGTTACTGAATCGCAATTTCCTGATTTGAGCAGTTCATAACTGTACTTCATAGACATTAAACCAATGTTTGTATGAGAGAGATTGGCTATTGCCAGCTTGGTGTTTATATCCCCTTGTGGGAGCTTTGCCAAGTTCCCTTGATGGGAAGATCATTTAAACAAGAAACAGACAAACACCTAAACAAACAAACAAACAAACAAACAAACACGGTACACGCGCATGTACATGTACATGTACATGATTATGTATGTACATGTACATGATTGCGGACATATGTACAAAACCTTGTTAAACGTGACTCATTTGTTCCTAACTCCACAGTATTTCAATAATAATGTTGACATCTGGTAAATAAATTGATGCCCTCGATATTAAGAATGTGGGCAGGGGGCGTGTAGCATGTAGATTTGTATTTTTGGCTGTGAGATTTCATTTTTTGTTTTAGTGGATTCCTCTTTGGGGGCGTGGTAGATGTATTTTTCTTGGATCATTTTTGTTTTGTGGATTTCTTTTTGGGGGGGGGGGGCGTTAGAATGTATTTTTCTGGATCATTTTTGTTTTGTGGATTTCCTCTAAGATCACTGGACTTGAGTCAGTGGTCCAATTGGTAATTCAAGCTCTGAAAAGATTTGTCTTAGAACTAGGTATGATCTGGGCTGGTTCTTATTGGCCGATATTTCTAAACCCGCACGAGCAAATGCTGCTGGCCGCGTCGCCATAGCTGGGACGCTAGCAGCGCAAGATTTTGTACATAAAAACATAGAAAAACCGTTGTCTTTTTAACTTTTAAAAAATTTGAACTAGGTGTCTTTCTCAACGATTTGCACAATTTCCCTGACAGGACAGCTTGACAAAATAGTGTAACATATACTTGCTGATTATTTGAAACTATAAACAGAAAGTGAATACTGAAATTCTACCGAAAAAACCTTGAGCACTAGCACTGGTGTAGCACATTTTATACCAGGCAGTGCAGTTTGCGTGTAGTTTTCAGGGTTCAGTTTCTGTTTGGTTGCAGATTCATGGTCGGTGTTTTTTACTTGATTATGTCATGCTGTCCTATCAGGAAAATTCTGTAAATCGCTTAGCAACACTCTTAATTTGTAGTTGTCCCTTCTGTGTGCAGAATGAGAATGTGAGAATGACTGGATTTGAAAGAGGAAGTTAACCTGAAAGGAATTGATAACCACCCTCCCCCTAACCACCCTCAAGAAAAAAAGCAAAAATCCGATGTGGAAATATTTTTATCGGGTTTTAAGACCAAGGGGAAAGTTCAAAACATTATAAGGATGAAGAAAAACAAATTGAAAAAAGAAAGGGAAAAAATAACCCAAAACATGAGACATGTAACAGTTCCCCGAAACAAACGACCAAAATTGTCATAAATTATCATAACTAAAGTGTCAGAAATCAGGAATAAATTACCATTTATACAACTGATTATGTTAACGACTCGACTGATTCATTGCTAAATGAACAACTGGGATCATGCCCTGCTCACCACAACCCAACGTCCTGCCTAAAAAACACCTAGGCAAACATGTTCGAGCCAATGCACACATTATGCTTTCCACTCTGACATCCAAGCTCGGGCAGCCGTCGTTAAAAATTCACAGTGAAAGTCAATTACTGGGTTTTCTCGGCTTGTGCACCGCACACGCGGGGTCTGATCATTTTACAACATCAGTTGGTTCACTTGGTAGGTCCCTGTTATTGATCTCCAGAGCACGTGTCCTTTGGACCCGACAGCCAGCTGGGGTACCTCACAAAGTGGGAGCAAATGTCTGGCGATACATTATGAATATTTGTGCCAATTAGAGGCTAATGCATTTATTGAGATATATATAATATTAATTTTGACTATACCTTTCTAGCAGGGCACAGTATCAAGCAAAACAAACGCTATTTAAAAAAAGTTATATTATTATTACTGTTTATGTTTTGCCTACCAATGCTTTTATGAATCTCCTATTATTTGTATTTTTTTTTTTTTTAGCTTGAGACCAATAATAGAAAGGCTCAATTTTACACTGAACAACTGGCCTGAGGCCAGTGATTTTAGCCTAGGGCCAGTAAACTCACAACCAGACTAGTCCAGCAGTCTTCTGTTTGTCAACTCACTGTGTAATACCTTTATCAATTTTTTAAAAAGTTCAATTTTGGTGATTTTAAATCTAAAACAAATATCTAAAATATAACTTGGATTCTTTTCCCACGGTGGCTACATTCGCCGAAAGAATAACGACAAACCATAAACTCGACACCAGTTTTCTTTGAATATTCAGGTAGGAATATGGTCACAGTAGCCGCTTCCTGTTGACATCATACAATGTATGTAATTCGTACAGAACATGTACGGATGCATAAATGCATGTAATGTGCAGTGTGTGTGCCAATAGTACTAAAAACTAGTACATTTAGATAGCTGTGAGGTTTTTGTACGAATTGGTGAAATATTTGATGCGTCGCTCGTCTTGTTGTCATCACCACCATGGGTTCAATATGTTCAAAGATTAGACGCGGTAGGTCCATGTACTTTACGGTCAGTCCTAAAATCCATGTGTTCGTTGCGCGTTATGCGTAACTTTAGTGTGCAATCCTTCAAAGTGAAATTACACACCAAGCAATGCACATCATTTTTAACGATAACGCAGTACGCAATACGAAACATGGAATTGTGTGCGTTGCTTGGCATGTCATTTTATTTTTACACATTGCGAAGTATACATTCATGCAACGCCCAGTTATGAGCAATTGTTATTTGGGCCTACAGTCCTCAACCCTCCACAATCAGGGCCCAATTTCATGGCTCTGCTTTCCGCCGAATTCTGCGCTTGCGGTCACCATTCTTCGCTTACTGTGAAAGCACCAAAATTCTGGGCTAGCTGTTTAAGCGGAGAACGCCTAGTAATGTGGAGTACTCACGTGAATAAGCAAAAATTCCCTGCTAGCCTGTGAAATACGCTTGACAAAAGCGCGGAATTCCCTGCTTCCGTAAGCCCGGATTCTTTGCTAACGGTAAGCAGAGCCATGAAGTTGACCCATGAAGTAGCTTAGGGAGGGCTAAGGCCCTCATTGTCCAGTTTTAAATCATTCCAAATCATTCTTGGAGGGTGCGCGTAACATTGGTAAAATTGAGAGAAAATTTGTCCATAGGTTTGCCAAGTTATAAAGATGGTCACAGTAGAAAACTTCCCTTGAAATATTTTTGTCAGTGTTGACTCTCACCCCCTGCGTTATAGGCTGAAGGGCCATTTAATTATTACAAGATATGAAAATTGAAAGTAAAAGTAATGACTTTATAACATTGAGTCGACGATTGATTGATTTTTTATTCTTGGTAATTCCGGCTGAACATTTGGTGTTCATTTCTGATCTGCAGTGCATTGATCCTGTGCTTGTAATTAATGGCATGAGTTGCCTTACTGACGACAATTGTGTGGGTTGAGTTGTGAAAAAGGTGTGTGTTTTGTTTTTATTGTCATCTACTGGTACATGTACAAGGACTGCTTTTTACTGCTGCGAATTGTGTATTCACATGCTGCGATGAATGATTGATCCAAACAAATTCAATGGACTTCAGTGGTTGAGTCATCGAGTGGTTTTTGTTCATTGGGCTCGCTGTGAATTGCAGGGGAAACCCTTATATTACTTTTAACTGCGTCAGGATGGATGGCATTGGGCGGCGTTTGAAAGGTATTACACAGGATTGGTAAGGATGAAAAAACTTCATTGTTTAATTTTAGTCTGGAAGCTTCCCTGATCATGAAGGTCATACTAGAACCAGTTTTTTTATCTGGGAAATTTTGCCTTCTGAAAATGAAGTCATATTCGAGGAAACTGTATCTGAAAACCTAAAACAACACAACTGCTGATTTGGGTTGTTACATGTACAACCAAAATTAAGGACGCTGTCAGGTTACAATGTACATGCTGAAAACTGTGCATGGTTTTTCACTGTTATCTCCTGACTCTCACCACAGATTAAGCCCAAATTTTCACAGGTTATTTAACTTCATGTATATGGTTGAACACACAAAAACATGAACACTGTCTGCGACTATTTTTGTCAGCTCTACCAATCCTGTATAATACCTGGAATAAGTAACTCAAATCGTATCGTACACTTGTTTGCATATTGAATGCTCTTGGAGAGTGTTCGACTCGTTAACTGTATGTAGTTTCCGTTAATAATGCGGTGTACGATATTTTAACTACATGTACTTGTTTTAATTTGCATTGTACACTCATACATGAGTTGACTCATGCAAATGTATTTGACATGTGACAGTGATACACTTGAATCAATAGCTACACGTACATTACATTAGACCATTTCTACCTCCATGATTAGACAGTGTTGTATGTGTACATAATGTGTACATGTTACACTGTACATGTATGCATAATAACACCTTTTGAGGAGAGTTGAACCCTGCAATTGGTGGATCAGATCCAGAAGAGTGGATCCCTGAAACGAGTGTAAACGCAAAGGTGGATCAGACACCGCAATTCAATTTGGCCTTTTCTGGTGTTGCTAGGAACGGCGGGGTTTTTGCTTGTGGTTTTTGTGTGACAGCTGTGATCAAAAGTGGGATCAGAGCTGGATCTGCAGCCAATTTCACCAAGCGCTAGGATTAATCCTATCTCGAGTTAGGATGAGTAACTCGTCCTAACTTAGGATGGGTTCAATGTGTCCTAACGTCTATGGATCTGGAACTTAACTCGTCCTAAGTCCTAAGATTAATCCTAAGTTAGGAAGAGTTTGGTGAAATCCCTGGCAGGGACTGGTGTAAACGCAACACCAGATCTTGATTGGTGGTCGTGATAAAAATGATGGATCGCAATCCACCTTTCTGGATTGAGTGTAAACGCGCTGAGAGTAATGTTTACTCGCCACATGAAGCTGAGTTTTTCCCTTCTGTGCCTAATTTCATAGAGCTGCTTAAGCACAAAAAGTAGCTAAGCACAACAAAAGTGTGGTTACCAGCCAAACTACCATGTCACATGTACAATTGTTGAGCTATATTTTCTGCTTAAGAAGCTCGAAAAATTGGGTTCTGTTGTTTTTACATATCTGCATGTTTGTATAGTGCAGCTAAATGACATTAACCATTTGTCACTTTTTTGACACAGAGGCTGTGGATACAGATTCTGACCAACTGATGTAAATAGTGATCATTGTTTTATTCTAACTCATTTTATTTAATTCCGCAGAATGCAACACCATGGCGCAGAGCGTGGCTGTGATGAAAACGCCTGCCACACAGCCGAGTGGCCCCGCCCCAACACTAATACACGATGGTACGAACGAAGCTAACTCACCCCCTCAAGACAGTCTGGCCCAAAGAGGTCAGCAACAGAGATGATGGCCGGCGATAGCCCCACACAAGAGCACCGCGCCGAAGAGGATATCATCAACAGCAATGACGCTGTCCAGTCAGTGGACCCAGCAGCCGATCTAGGAAAGAGGCAGAGTCCAAAGGATGTCTGCAAGGATGACTCCACTCCACTCCAGGAAATGGTGGCCAACGGAGGTGGCAATCAGAAAGACTGTGTAACAAACAGTCACCTGACATCCTGTCATTGTCCAGATAAGCGTCAGACACGACCGGCGCTACCGGCCAAACTTCAGTCCATTCCTAAAAAGCCTCTATCTAGGGCACCACCGCCAAAGCTACCGCCTAAACCACCACACCTGATGTACAAAAGATCCCCGAGCTCTGAAGCTTTATTTGTGAGGCGAAAACTTGAGGACGGTGAAGCCGTTGTGAAAGAGAAGAGGTCTCAGAGCGTCAGCGTTTCACCGACGCAACAGAGGGAGGAGAGCCCTGAGAGAAAACAGTTCAAACGGCCGATTCCTGCACCGCGGAAGTCCTTTCCCAGTACCCATCCCGACGGTCTTTCCATTGCCACAGATATGAAAGACGCGGACCAAACAATGAGCCCTGAGGAACACTCTGTGACAGCAACCTCCCTTGTTAAAGTGGACGATTCAAGACCTTTACCTCTGACAGATAAGAGGCAGTCTGCTGACAAATCTGATCAGCCCTGTAGTTCTAATCTTGTCCACAGTCCTCGGGACAAGGTACACCCTGGCGGTGGAAATAGTGGTCAGGACACAAACAGTCCAAAGAAAAAGTCTGCCAAGGCTCGGCATGTAAAAGTCCGAGAGAGGGCAGCCATTTTTGAAAAACTGATCGAGGAAGAAACTCGAACCAAGGACTCGCCAACAAGTGAGCCCAGATCAAGAACTTGCTCCAGATCAGAATACAGCGAGGCTGCGCTAGACTAACAGACAGCTCGGATATTAACTTGAGAGGTCTCAGTCGGTTACACTCGTACATCAATGTGCCAGCAGATGGTTCACTCTTTAAGAAAGCGCCTCTTGAAGACGATATGATCTCTGTGTCGTCAATATCCTCCGATTGCTTCTTTGACTCTCCTCAGTCCAGCGTTAGAGTTCCCCCTCTACGCTCTCCGTCCCCCGTTCTTAGTGAAGGCGAGGATTCCTCGGAGAAAGAGATCAGAAAAAGGGAGTCTGTCTACACCGACGTCGTCTTACCTGACGCTACTCCATCGGGGGAACCCGACTCACCGAATAGTACCCTCAAAGGTGAGGATTCCTTAGAGAAAGAGATCCAAAAAAGGGAGTCTGTCTACACCGACATCGTCCTACCTGACGCTACTCCATCGGCGGAACCCGACTCACCAAATAGTACCCTCAAAGGTGAGGATTCCTCAGAGAAAGAGATCCAAAAAAGGGAGTCTGTCTACACCGACGTAGTCCTACCAGACACTACTCAATCGGCAGAACCCGACTCACCAAATAGTACCCTCGAAGGCGAGGATTCCTCAGAGAAAGAGATCAGAAAAAGGGAGTCTGTCTACACCGATGTCGTCCTACCCGATGCTACTTTATCGGCGGAACCCGACTCACCAAATAGTACCCTCGAACTCTCCCAGCGGCGTCCCCTGATCTCGCCAAGTACTTCGGAGGATCGGGAGAATTCATCCGTTCGGTCATCGTCCAGAGATTTTGACTACGACGATGTTGTCATTCCCAATCCAAGTACATCACAGGAGGCTGTTTCACCAAGGAGTACCTTACAAAATAACAAACTGTGTCCCCAGTCGCCAAAGCCAAGAGTCTTTATTCCTACGAAGCAAGAGAAAGAAACTATCACAGTATCTGCAGACGAGGCAGAGAATACATCGGAACTTACTAAACCCAAGCCGTCATTCGGGGTCAACAAGTACAGAAATGTCACTCCAATGTTTCATCTTCCACCCAAACCAACTGTTCTACGCGGGAAGAGGAAAGGCGTAGGGTCAGGTGGTCGTAAACTTCGGCCGGCTACACTTGTTGAGAAAAGTAATGACCCTGAAGGCCAACAAAACTCATCGGCCACATCCCTGGTCCCACAAGAGGGTATCAATAATTACAAGCCAGCCGGCCAGAAGAAGAGGCCAGGCATATGCCTAGACAGGAGTCAGAGCATGGGATCTGTGAGCCAAAATCAAGAGCCAGCACCCCAAGAGGAGGAACACAGTCATTTAGGCCAGCAAAAACAACCGGCCACACCACCACAAGAAAGTACTGGGCTAGTAAGCCACCATAACGGGCCAGTCTCCCCAAGAGACATTGATCTTGTGTCAGTGGATGAATCGCCTAGTGAATCAGATGCCTTAACACATAAGGAAACGACTCACCACCCGGAAGGAACAAACGTAATCTTGACTGATAAGTCGGGAACAAACACTGCCATCATGGAAACACATTCTATCTCGGATGTCGTCTCAACGCAGCAACGGCAAGATGAGGAGTTGTCAGTGGGCCAACAGCCGGACACCCCAAGCATGCCTCCAGAGCAACTGAGGAAGAGCGAACGCAGTAAGTCTCACCCGGGCGGGTACGAGGTCGTTCTCCCCAACTTCATCGATCCGGTCAGCCTCTCCGGGAAAAGTAAACAAGCGGTGGAAACCGAGGATGTGGAGTCGGAAGAGCTTAAAGTTGAGAACATTAGAGAGAATGCAGAGCCATCAAACACAGGTGTGTACAAAAATAGATTCTGTAGTAATAATAACAATCATATTTATCCGGGCAAAACATTCACAAGTACATCTACAAACATTAAAAGTATATGAAAACTTAAGCTAAACAACAGTGGGATGCCCAGGAGAGCATAAAAGTTTAAAATTTAACTGTCGCCAAAAGGCGTATGTCTCCCAAACCCCAGAAAAGCCAGGAAAA
Organism: Pycnopodia helianthoides; assembly: GCA_032158295.1. NCBI lineage: Eukaryota > Metazoa > Echinodermata > Asteroidea > Forcipulatida > Asteriidae > Pycnopodia > Pycnopodia helianthoides. The sequence continues at coordinate 912,684 of CM063260.1, forward strand.
TATTAAGGCAAGAACGGACATAGACATACAAAAACAGCACAAAAGATCATAAAAATCACTGAACAACTATTGATAAAGACTGAAGTAGCCTCCTTTTTAAAAACTGTTACTAAAGTTGTGATTCAATTCACCTGATGTCTTTCATCACAACCATCTTAGTTGCACCACTTTAGGAGCCAATGCTCTTGCGTGTTATATAGTGAAGTACGTGTTTTACGCTTACAATTATTTGTACATGCAGAGTTACTGCCAAATCGGTGAGCGTTGCACTGCAGAGAGTGTGCAAACAAAATGCATGTTTATCTTTACCAAATAAATTTGCTAAGCAGTGTTTTGTGCTTAACAGCTCTATGAAATTGGGCCCAGCTTTTAAAAAAAATGAGCCCAGAGTCCAATTCTATAAAACCAAAACAATTCGCAGGGAGTCAATCCAAAACAGTACATTACACAGCAATTTGTTTGGTTAATTCATTGACACATTAATGTTCTGCTAAATCGAGTCACACGGTCACAATTTGTTTTATTAAGCCGCGCCTTACGTGTTCAGGCGTTGCATGTTTTCACACAGAACCACTCCCTCGGTCCTGCTCACGCTAGTCCACCTCTTGCCCAATAATGAGTCGGCTCAATTTCACATGCATGTGATGTACGGTTGCATTGGGGAGGGGTGTCTTAATTTAGACCGGGCCACTAACACAAAGGGATGACTCATCCTCAGCACATATAATAATACAGTTAGCTTAAGTCTCTTAAGCTTAAATATCTCGGACAGTGTAGTGGACAAACCGTAGAGAAAGGCAGCACACATATCCTAGGAATACAGTGTCGAGGTACTTGAGCTTCTGGGAACTTTTTTCTTCTTAACGGCGTCCGTTGAAAAGTTTTGCTGCTAGAGCTTAGTACGCCTCTAGTTTGACTGTAGCGTGTACACGCCCGGCTATTGTTCCAAACTTTGTGTTCATGTACGGTGAATGGTAAGTGTACACCCATAGGGTTTTGCCTTTGCTACATGTACATTACTCTATGCTTGGTGGTTATGTTGATGACAAACAAACATATTGACATATTGACAAAATATAAGTCATATACACATCGGTATGAATCTTAGCATGAGTAAGGATTGAAAAGATTTTTTTCTTCTTCAGATTTTGGATACAAAATTTGGAGGGAACGTGTCAATTTTATAGGGTCTTCAGAGCACTCCAGAAAATTTACTGTATGTAATGAATTTTCAACCGTTAACCGAAAAGATGTTTGCATAAATCTTGTTATTGTAGCGTCCTTCTTAGGGTTATCTGCCCTTTTGAAATCAGTTTCGATGACCAGATTACGAACAAGACGGATCCTGATTTCACAACTTGCCATCTTTATTTTACAGAATTATCCCTCACTGTCGAGTGTCAAGTATTTATAGTAAGTGGACAGTGACACACAAAGCTGTTCGGGGCACAAGGTTATCTGGAAACTCGGGTGGTTGGTTGAACCATGAAATGTCCCGTAGTGCCCGACACTACGCTGTGCTGCAAAGTCTCTTTTTTTCCAGGGCGCGCAGTCGTGACGAATGGTGAGGGATGATCAAAGGTTCTCAGCAGAGAACCCCCTACTAGTTAGTTGGCAACATGTTCCAGCGAGTTTGCCAACCATTTGAAACTGTTCGACTGCATGGGTTGTGTTTAGCTGCACAGCTCTGCACAGAACTAACTGTGTATTGTACTATCTGACTATGTGACTACAGTGCACAATGGTGTATGCAGTCACTGCATAGTACATCAGTACTGCATTGTGTATCTATCATTCAGAACCACAGTGGATGGTAATGAATGGTCAGACAGTAGGAGGGTTGACCGTGTACTTTGTGCATTCACCACTTGACATTATACAGGTCAGACAGGAGGAGGATTGACTGTGTACTGTGTAAACTGCATTCACCACATGATATAATGCAGGCTGGTATATATTGTACGCATGTGTGTGTAGTTTGTCACGCAAAAGCACAATTGGATGATATTGCATGGTCAGACAGTAGGAGGGTTGACTGTGTACTGTGTATGCATTCACCGTATGATATTACTGAGTGTCATACAGTACATGTACATGTAGTTTATCTATAATTCAAAACTATCGTTCGGTAAAAAAATGTCTGCTGTAAGCCATGTACTGTATTCACATCATTCGAATAAAGTGGTTACAAACGGAACTCTGCTCTAAAAAAATAATTTTGTATTTAATAATTAGATATTTTTTGGGGTCGTTCGTTTTCAGATTCAACTCCAGACAGTGAGCAGACTGACATGCTTTGCAACGTGTCCAGGTGATTACATTCAGTTCAATTTATTGAAAATACAGGCCTCGATTTTTGCCACGGCACTATGGCAATCGCTGTGTTACCCTTAAAAACCCTTCAGTACAAATTCAAATTTTCCTCATTGGGTGCCCTTCATTTTGGGGAAATTGCCGTGCCCTTTTGAAAATTCGAGGCCTGGAAATATGATCATTTCGAATTAGACGCTTTATCAATAAATATTTGACTGTAGATAAAGTGTAGCATAGTGTATGGTCGGCTTCCTTGAATTCTGTTGGTGGCTGCTGTTGTTGCAAAATAAATTACGGAAATATTTTATTTTTTTCCTGGCTTTAGGTTAAAAAATCATCTGTTCTAGAATTACAGAATTAACCCTTTTTTTTGCAGCCATACAAGAGGTTGTGAGAATTTGCTATTTCAAGTTGTACCATTTTGGTGGTAGTTTTATTTATACTAGAAATTAGGTGTAACATTTTTTTCTTGGTTATTTCTTGAACATGTGTGCATATTAAACATGCACACATTTTGGTCACAAAAACAGTGATTTAAGCGTTGGGCCAGTAAACGCATGACCTGGACAAGTCGGGTGGTCTTGTGTTTTTCAACTGCATAATATAAATACTTCATTGTGAAATTCTTGAATGTAACAAAATTATGTTGAAATGTTGACTTTGAGTCTGACGATATCCTTCAACACTGTTGAGTGGTAAAACGTACTTACCTATAAGATAAATGAGACAAGGCCATGTCCAAATTGGCGGCTACAGCTACCGCTACGACTAGATATCTGCGTCACTATGCGTTGAATTATAGTATCTCATAGCCATAGCCGTAGCCATCAGTCATGTCAGTTCGGAAACAAACATAACCTTTTCTTTGTGCTTTTTTAAATAAAAACAGTTTACATGTAGTTCAACTTTACTTTGAAGGTAGCTTTTTTCATATTTCGATTCTGGTCTTGTAAAAATAATTCTGGTCCAGTGAAAACCTTTTAGCTACAAGCCCTACGGTCTTGTGGATTTTTCCCAAACAATTTGAGCCCTGGACCATGCTTCATGCCCTGATAAAGTACAGATAGAGGTCTTTCACAATTTACCAATGTCGAACCCGTGCTTCAAAGAGCATCTTGCCCATCTTAGAACATAACATGTGGAAGAAAAAATGCTATATTTAGTGCCGTCTTAATTATGCGCTCTGTGGACCTCCAGTTTGACATTTAAATTTGAACTGATTAGTTAATCTTGAATGAGCAATTAGTTCTTATCTGAAGGATGAAGGAATCTTCAGGTATCAGATGTGGCTCTACTTGAGATGACTATAGGTTAACCAAAATTGGCGATAATTGAAGCTTCCTGTCTAATGTGTGCAGAGGTTTGTTTAGGGTATAGTTCAGAATCATCAATGTTTTTACACTTCATTTTTTGTTAACCTACCCACCCCTATTTTCAAATTGTTTTTTCCCTCTTTTGTTTACATTTTTTTAATTGGAAATTTAGTTTTGATTTAATGTATTACCTCTCAAATATTACCCCCAAATGTTTCATGTTTTAGTTTCCCACCATTAATTTTCTCATTCACTAATGATTAACTGTTGTTTTTGGTTATCATTCAGGACGTCAGCGATTGGCTGTCAGGAGAGACACAAACCGTTACAGCGGCACCTACAGTAGAAAATGGCAGCATGAATCAGCCCCTGCCAAGCTGGGGGGTTTGGAGAGACAAGAGGCTGTTGTAGAGGTACGCCAAGACTCTAATCTCTAGTATGAACCTCCATGTGGCCATCTTGGTTTGGTTCCTTGTGCAAAAGCTTGTTAACAGTAGGTGCATAATAAGAACCTGACTGTTTTCCCCTCTCAGGCCTCTGTTTAGGTGCTGCACCATAATGTAATCATTTGTCTCGTCAATATTTACCTTACAAGTACATGTAGGTGCTAATTGAATACTTTCTCTGTTTTCTCACAGCCTTTGAAAGATGTCACCTCTCCGCCGGCTGCAACTAATTTCTCACAGCCTTCGAATGAAGTCACCTCCCCGCCGGATGCAAGTAAACGACTCTCACAGACGAGTTCTGCTGGCAGTACCATTTCTTCTCTTATCAGTAATGTTTCCGTGGACGATGATGATGAGTTTTCGTCGTCAGATGACGAAGTTTACGTCAACGTCCCAGTACCCTCATCGAACCTCGCTAAGGATGTTCCACCGTTGCCACTATCTACAGACAATGAGGAGGATGGCGGTAGGACCAGCCATGACGAGAACTCACGACCCGAACCTGAGGGTGCTGTCGAAGGGGATTGTACAGATGAAGACATTTATTCAAACTTAGCATCTTTGCGGAGCGGACGGAGAGACAGCTATGAGGTTGTACTTCTTCCTAAAGGACCTCAACTTCCTAGAGAACCAGAGGAGGAAGGCAATGAGGAGAGGTTGGTTGAGGAAGAGCGGGATAAAGCTCCAGTCGAGATTGAGATGCAACTGATGAGGTCAAAATCACCCCACGGGACGGAAAAAGAAAACAGGCGGAAGGCTTTTGAGTTCCACATGCCACTCTTCCTCAGGAACAGTAGCTCTGTTGAGTCTAGTCACTCTGTGTCGCGCAACGACGAACGCAGCGAGCACTCACACGCCAGGCTCACCGAGGACAGCGACGATAGCGGTGACTTCCTGGATGTCATTCCGAACCGCCCAGCAGACTCCGACCACCAAAGTATCGACAAGAGAGACTCGAGCACCTCGTGCGAGCAATCTGACGACGCTCGGTCCGCCGAGTCTAGCCGGCGAGTCTCCACGGAATCCTCCAATCAGAGCGTTCAGTCGGATCCAAGGAATTATCGTAGAATCAGAGGCAGGGGTTCTGACTATGATCGCCCGGTATCCAGCGTGGCCAGTGATTATGGCCGACCAGTGTCTTGTGCGTCTACAGACTATGGCCGACCAGTGTCTTGTGCGTCTACCGACTACGACAGACCCATCTCGAGTACGTCAGCGGATTACATCAGCGTATTGGACAGCTTTCATGAAGATGGCACAAAAGAAGACGGTAAGGCTTTAACTTATTTTTTTTCCTGAAATTGTTGCCATCTGAAATAAACTCCATGAGATCATTTATCCTTATCTTCTGGTTTTCAAGATGTCTCTTTTGATGAGCCTCTCTTGGCAATCCAGAATACCGATATTCAGCTCATCAAAAAGGGCGGTTCAATTTGTTTCCCTTTTCAGCTTCGGGCTGGTAATGCATCGGTTTAAATGAACACCAAAAGAAATGGCTGCATTCTGATTAAAGCCTACAAACCACAAATCCTCCTACTCTTTGTAAATTGTCTACAAGACTCGGGAAAGTACTGAGTATACAGTTCTTTACACACACCATTGTAAGGGTAAAACCAAACAATATTCTTTATCCCTCATGCAAATTTAACATATGTATGAAATTGTTGTGGTACCCGCTGCTCAAACGGCCTCTAGCTACCGAGCAATCTCGGTGGTCTAGTTGGTAAGACATCTGCCCTAGATCGGGGAAAGTACTGAGAATACAGTGTTTTACACACATCGGTGTAAGGGTAAAACCAAAATAATATTTTCTACAGAGTTGACTAGCCATTTGAAAACATTCAACTGCATGAGTTGTGTGTGATGGCACGACTGTGCACAGAACTAACGGTGTACATGTGTGTATTGTTGAGTATGAACCACATGCTAGCATTCATGTATTGTAGGCTGGCATAGTTTATCTATAATTTAAAACCACAGTGGATGGTATTTATTGGTCAGACAGTAGGAGGGTTGACTGTGTACTGAGTAGATGCATTCACCCCATGATATTATAATGCAGGCTGGCATAGTTTATCTATTAACCAAAACCACAGTGGACGAAATTGAGTGGTCAGACAGTGCATGGACAGTAGGAGGGTTGACTCATTGTCTACTGTATAGATGCGTCCACCACATAATATACTGCAGGATGGAATAGTTTAAATAGATTATCATTCCAAACCACAGTGGGTGGTATTGATTGGTCAGACGGTAGGAGGGTTGACTGTGAACTGCACTCACCACATCAAAATGAATACTTTCTTTAAAAACAACTTCAAAATACACCTTTCAGTACAGAACAAATCCACATTGTTTATTGTAAATTGTAAATCATGACCTTCAACGAATTACTCAGTTCTATAAAAAACAAAAACAAGTACCTCACACAAACAAATAAACTGTTATCACAGTGTCCGGTAGATACTTTCCTCATCTAGATTATGTAGATACAGAGCTATGGAGAGAGTTTACCTCGCTGTACAATGTACTTCCCAACACTGACTCATACAACTGTGCCAAGCGCAGCAGATTTCAAACAAAGTCTGACATTGATGGCTCATAAATTCAGACAAACCACACTGTTATTGTCAATTGTGCTTGGTCATTTCCGGTAGCTTTTAAAAACACAGTGTGTACACTTTTATCAGAAGGGTAACAAGGTGTCATCGGCTGTGAACTTTGGCTAAAATGTGGTTTTGATTTGATGCTCACTGTATGCGATTGCATCATAAAATACACTGTGTTGTTGTTCTGAGGAACAGTAAGCTGTCTGTATGGAGAATGCTGAGCTCAATAAGCAATTTTCGATGAATGATGTCTGTTACAATGCCTCGTTCGGTCACAAGTGAATGCACAATAGCACTCTGCACCCATGTTAAAAATAAAAGCTCAGTACCCAGGGCCCAATTTTATGGCACTGCTTAACGATGAGCAAATTTTTAACAGATAAATTTGCTAAAGGCATAAGCGTATTTCACAGGTTAGCAAGAAAATTGGGCGACCAGCATGCGCGTTCAACATGGATTTGCATTGTTACGTCTTTCATTTTTATACGGTAAACATTGGAAGATTAGCATGCCTTTTTCAATTCGCTTACGGTTAGCAGCGCTGTGAAATGGAAACTCACACAGTAAGCACAATATCGGTGATGGCCCTGGGCCCAATTTCATAGAGCTGCTTAAGCACAAAAAGTAGCTAAGCAAAACAAAATTATGCTTACCAGAATTAGGTTACCGACCAAACTACCATGTCACATGCACAATTTGTGACTGGTATCCTGCTGATTTCTGCTAGCTTAAGCAGCTCTATGAAATTGGGCCCTGATCTCAGACAACGTGTCATAAGTCACTAACGTACACGTACATGTCCAAGCTTTATGTTTACTCGCATGTACTGACTGTACTGCTGTGGTCAGGCGGCGATGTGGTGATCCCCGATGTGGTGAGAGCTAGTGGTGGAATATTTGTCTGACATATAAGTATTTCAAGCAAAAGTGATGTCATAATGCGGAGTGCTGTTTGAATTCCTCAGACTAAATCCAGTGTTTCTACATGTAGGTCACATGGTTCAGGGACAAGCTTTTGCACTGGAACCTCCAGATCAGCAGAGACTGGTATGACACCTGTCATCCAGATCAGCAGAGACTGGTATGACACCTGTCATTGACAGGAAGGAACAAGCGTAACGTGACATAAGATTTAGACTTGAAGATGTCGAACTAGCTCTACATGTGGTGCACTATCTGAGTAGACTGGAGATTAAAGTCAGTCTATGTCAAGGTTCCATTACCCATGTAACACGCAGTTCTCACTGTACGTACACCGTTCTTATGAAGCACTTTATCACATCCAAGGGCAACACAGAGCGCTCATTATTTTTTCTAGAAGATATGCTGAGCAATGTTTGAAATATAAGACCCATTTACTTACATAGCACTGAGTAACGGTTTATACAAGATGCTGTGGTGCAATCTGTAGCCAACCATACCAGACAACACCAGAGCAAACCCCTTTCTCTTAACGATAAGTGTACTGGTTTTTTGTACGTGCATTACACTATCACACAGGACCTAATGCTTTACATCCCATCCAAAGGACAAAGCAATAATGGTTTTAAAAGTACAAGTATCATGACCTGTACTCCAACCCACACTCTGCTGATCAGAAACACCAGAGCTTGAGTCCAGTGCGCTTGGCCGCTCGGCCACGACGCGCCTGTTCTGAAATCTAAAATATACATGTACACGTATGTAGGTAAGTATTGAAAGAGACAAAATACTTTTGGTGAAATCTGAAAGATTACTGAATATTAAGTTCAAACCAGCCTCAATCCTCCAGAGAAATGTTTTCATCCCAAATACAGTCAAAGTCAAACAAAAAGCATTTGAAGACCCCCACAAGTAGCATTCTGAACAAGCTTTGAGATGTCGCCCCCTCCCACCTCCCCCTCCCCCTCCCCCCCCCCCATATCAAAAGTTTATCAAAATGTGTAATTCCTTAAAATGTGAATTGTTTACATTTTCTTGAGTTGTTTTCTTGGTACAGAAATGTTTACATTTTCTTGAGTTGTTTTCTTGGTACAAACCGTGCCTGCAGGAAGCCCACACTCTCTGGGGCTCTTGTATACATGTGATGTCACAAGTTACACTGTCCATATTTGGTGCCGGAATCCACAACTTAGCACATTTTCTATGACCCATGATTTTGTCGTAATGTTTGGTATGTCATCATAATCAGGGTTCACAGCACAGCATGACTCATAGGGTAATCCAGTGTTCAAATGACAATACGCTCGATACCCCAAAAAATATATGACCCACACTGCCTTACAATGCTAAATTACACACATTGAAAATGAATTAGAAACCAAATCCGATTCTACAAAACAAATACATGATGTCATATCCTGTATTCAGCAATTGGGAAAAAAGTGGAACAATTCACAGATTGTCCAAGCCCCACAAACACATGTTCATTTGATGCACAGCATGTACGAGTGAGTGCTGTTGTTGTTTGGCTCGAGGAATTTAACGTTTCCGTGGAAATATTTTCTGGAAGTTAGTGTTTACTTCAGGATGAGATCCATAGGTAAGTGTCGGATACAGTCGCTAGTCATCCAATGACATCAACTTTCATTTCATGTCGATTAGCTCAACATTTACACTGGACCGCAGGCCTGAGGCCAGTGTCTTTAGTGTCGGGCCAGTAGACCTACGACCAGACAAGTCCATAGTCTTGTCAATTGCTCACCTCATCTTTAATTTAAAAAAATTATGTTCAAATGTTGACTTTGAGTCTGGTGGGTCGTTTCAGTTTTGAGTAGGAAAGTACAACTCATAATACAATGAGATGAATCTCCTCGTAGTGTTTTTTCAAATACCAGCAGTTAATTTGTGACACTTTGTAGATAGTTGATCCTTTTCTCCTTTTAAATCTGGTCTTGTAACAATTGTTCTGGTCCAGTACAAATTGTGACCTACAAGCCCTGCGGTCTTGTGGATTTTCCCCAAAAATTTGAGCCCTGTTACAATTAAGCCCTGTTACATTTAAGTCCTTTACTGGCTTTTGACTGGTCCTCAGGTGTTAAGCAGAGCATTCTCCACATTGTTATTTATTTTTGTTTTTTTTGTTTTTTTTTGTTACTGTGATACTGATCGGTGTACTTGTTCCATGCAGGCGTGTGATTTCTCAGGATTTTTTCCTGATTTCAGGATTTTCTCAAAAGTTCCTTTTGCCTTGAAAATTGTTCACCCCCAAGAGTACGAAATTGGCAGCCAGTGAAGTTCAGTACTTGTACAAACTGTATGATCAGTGAGTCTGCAGATTGATGCTAGTTCGTTTATTATTCATCTACCAGTCCTGAATGTTGTCTGCAACTTGTCCTTGTGTAGGAAATGGCATCATGCTGGGAACAACCCCCCTAAGATACAGTGGGTGCAGTGCAGTTTGGTACAGTCACCAAAGTAGGAAATGATGCCACTCTCAGTTCCGATATATTCACAGTTTTAGAACTGACATGCCGCCATAATTTATAATAGAACCTTGAGAGCTGATGTACATGCAGAGTTATCTTTTTTTGGGGTACAGCAACCTTCCGTTGTGACCATCATTTCGGAACTGTCACTCTGCCAAAGTTGAGTGGAGGGCCCAATGTCACAGAGGTGTTCAAGCAGAAAATATTGCTTAACAAATTTCCGGTGATCGATAGCATGCAGGATACCGGTCAAAAATAATATAATAGCCTGTATTATAATGGTATTTCGTCTGGTAATTTATTTCTTGTAGGCAATCGTTTTGCACTTTGCTTGTTTAAAAAAAATGCTTTGAAGCAGTTGTACAAAGTTAGACCCAGGGCCTAACTCCGTAGGGTCTAACTCCGTAGGGCCTAACTCCGTAGGGTCTAAATCCGTAGGGCCTAACTCCATAAAGCTGCTAAGCAGAAAATGGTGTGTAGCAAAGCAAACGGTTTCTGCTAAGCAGTCACAAACAGTATACACTGCATTGTATTTTTGACTGATAATGTGCTTTTGTTATTAAAGCCAAAAAAAGACAATTCTGTGCTAAGCAATTTTGTTGTTTCCACCAGCTTTATGGAATTTGGCACAGAGTACATTTTTAGGCACATCAGCCTTCTGTCATGTCTGTTCTGAAAATCTCATGTAGAACTGACGCATAATTTGCCCTTGGGGGGAGGGAGAGTTACACTTTTTGGAAAAACAAACTTCTTTTCCAATGCTCACATTGGATGAATAATATATACGAATTGGTGACTACGGCTGCAACTGTTGCTAAGGGTGTTGCTAAGGAAGTCCTATACTTCAGCGCGTGATGACGTGGCGATCCAGCCGTAGCCGCCAATTCGAACAGGGTCTAACCCTTTTGCGACCGGAAACAGAGCTAACTTTTAGAAAAACATGGTGTCACTCTCTTGTCTGTTTTGATATTCACAAATATGTACTTGTATGTGTGCATACTTGTACCCTTGAACTATCACTGCACTTTTCAACGACTGCCTTGGGAATTGAGCAGATTTTATGTGCATTTATTTACGTACTTTTGGTACAGAAAGTCAAGGTTTGCCCTTACCTTTTTACAGTGACTAGCCAGCAGACCAGCTAGCTTGTCATTTCATGTCAGGGTTGTCACTAGTCCATATTTTATATAAATTAGGGGCATGTTTCAACACTGAACCAGATCACTTGGAGAGAATTTTGACTGTCGGGTCCTCAGGTGATTTAACTGGCATTTGGCCAGCAGACCACTGTTAAGGGAGCACCCTGACAGTGTTCGTAAATTTTTGGTACAAAAAGTTTGTTCATAGAAAATTTTTTTTTTTTACAAGATGCATGTAGGATGTAGGACATTATACTTCAAATAAATTACATATTAAGGTGAGATGTCATGTACAATGCAAGATCCTTGTCCTTGATGATGTCATTCTGATGTCATCGAAAAGATACCAATCAAATTTAGATCTTCATGTATTATTACAATTAGTTGTGAAACGGCAGTCGAACTTTGACCCTTCATGTATTTGAATCTGAGTCATGGAGTTGGGGGTGCTGCTTGCACTCAGCTCTCTGAAAGAGGTTTAATTTCTTAGACTTCAGAGAATAGAAGATAAAAGTACAGATAGCAGGTACATGTAAATTACATGGACAGTACATTTATGTGTACATCTGCATGTACTAGGCAACCATAATTGTTCCCTGTTTTTTATAATATACAGTACACATAGATCCTTGTCATTCGATTGGTGAAGCACGCATCACATGTCATACTTTACTTTGCTGTCGGCTTTGTGAGGCTCTGTGACAGTACACAATGTAGATGATAAGTCTGAACATTCACAGGACCAGAAATATTTTTTGAAAGACCTAAAATGTTTCTACTATATGTGACTTTTTATGTTGTGACATTTGTTTTGGGCTTAAAACAAAGAGCAAAGAATATGAACCTGTAACCTCTGGATTAATGTGCCAGTGCTCGACCAACTGAGCTAGTTCTCGACCAACTGAGCTATCTAGCCCTGATGTTGTCAGTCTCCATATTTTGACAAATTGTGGTGGTTTTGAAGTCTGCCTATATTGCTTTGTTTTGTAAGCCTTGGCAACCATTGTTACTGTCTTGGGTGTTGGTGGTGAGATCCAAATGAAAACACAACTGCCTGGGCCCACCCTGGAAAAGGAAGTTGTTGGTCGAGGATGGTTGGGGGGGATTGTTTATTTTACACTACTGCATCCTATTGTTGGTCATAACAAGTCACTCCTGTTGATTTGAGCAGTTGTAAAATCTTTGTCAGCGTTTTCTGAATTGAAAGTACAGACCATCCTGTGGAAATATCTTTTGTTTCTTTGGAAAGGAAACATAGGTTTACAGGTAGGGTCATCATTTGGTTTTTTGTCAACGTAATGCTGATTTATAGGTCACATTTGATCAAGGAAGATACGATGAAAGCTGCCTGTGAAAGTTTTAGCTGATTATAGTGACTTCGTAGCTTGTTGAGAAAACGGCAAAAAAACTGTCATGGTTTTTTTTTAAAGGCTGAATGATTGGGGAGATCAGGTTGGCTCAGTGGTTTCTTTCCCTGCCTTTCACCTCTGTGGACCTCGGTTCGAATCCCACCTCAGACCGGAGCTTTGTATGTGAGTTTTCAGTCCCTACCTGATTGAGTGGGTTTTGCCCATCGGGTTTTCCTCCCACATCTTAAACTGAACATTTCTTCTCGTTTCCTATTCATCATGTTGTCGGTACTAATTGTGCTGTTGGATTAGCATTTAATAAATATGTAAAAATCCACATCATAACACACACATAAACTGTAAAACAATTGTGCACATTATATGTATATGAGTGTAGTAACATAAACAGTAGGTTGGAAAAGTTACCATGAAAAACAAAAAAAAAAAAATACTGTTCAACATTTGATGATGAAGTCTTCATCATCAAATGTATCTTCAGAAGAGCTTACATCATGTACATAATGTTCTGAGGAAGTTGTTGTCTAAATCAGACAGGGAGGGTCGCTTTTGACCAATCACACTGAGGTGAAGTCACACCCAGCCAATCACATCAGCAGGAAGTTTGGTGTGGTGCAACATTAGCCAATCACGTCTCATGTTGCAAGCATTGAGGTGCAGCCATTGGTCAGTTGCTAAATTCAGATAAGGTGTAGGAGGAGATCAGAGTAGTTTGAGCTTCATAAACACATTTGCAGTTCTAAAATATTGTCCGTGCTCAGTTGCTTTCGACCAGTTCAGTCAAAATTGGAAATTTAAGCAAACTTGTCTGGTACCCAGTGTCATTGACCTTTAAAGCATACCTGATTTGTACGAGTGTGGTTGAGGACATTTGGAAAGTCACCTGGTGGTTGGTGGTTGGAGTACGGCCTGTACACTTTAAAGTATTTTAAAGCCGACGCTTTCTACAACAGTGTATGGTTTTAGATACTTGGATATAAGTAAACATGGGACGTTCCCGAAAGCGATATCAGTTGATATGTGGTAAGGCGGACTTTTTTTCTGTCTTCAAAAACCATTCATACCAGAACTACATCTGGTCTGTGGGTTTTAATCCCACCGGAGTAGTCCTGTGGACTTGTTTACATGCATGACTTGAAGGGCACTTTGTACTATTATTATCATTTTATTATTATTATTATTTACATCTGGTGATGAACCCAAGGATGCCTCATAAGTGAACTTAATCACTGTAGCTCGCAAGCCTGAGGAAACCTGTAAAGAAAGGTCCTTGATATGTGCACCAGGAAAAACAGGGTTAACCCTACTCTTTCACAAAAAAGTGTTCTGTGTTCTTTTATGTGCACTACCAAAACCCAGTGAATGGGACCCATGGCTTAATGTGCCATTAGAAGGACAAATCAATTATGGTCAAGTATCTTACTCAAGGACACAAGTGCCACGACCGGGACTCGAACCCACACTCAGAAACACCAGAGCTTGAGTCCAATGCTTAGCCATGACAGGCCACAGTGTATACAGTGTTTTAGCGCACATCGCTGTAAGGTTATAAAAGCTAAATAACATTCTTTATCCCTAATGCCATTGTTTCTCCAAATACTGCATTTGTCAAGGGACTTTTTTTCTGACTCTGGGATAACCCATTTGAAAATGTAGCTCGTTGGATCAAATCTCAGTGTGCTTCAGAGAGTAGCTCAATCAGACGTGACAAGATTTGCTCATTTATATTTTTAAATTTTTCATTTTTGTCTCCAGGTTTCTCCTTCACGTGGACAGTCAATCCTAACGAAGAAGGAAACCAGCAGGATGATTCCTACCGACCAAAGAGGTACAGTTGACCTTTAACCCTAACCCCCTCTATTGACCCCCTTGCCCAATGCAGAATGCACCTCTACAAAATTCTCGTCTTCCATTTCCACCTAACTGTTGTTGTTTAATGTATTTTCAAGTTGTGCAAATGGAAATAAACAAAACAAACAATCAGTTTAGCCGTTGGGAAATACTCTGCTAGGGTCCAAATATGAGGCCATTAAACAATTTTGCTCTTGTGGTTGGTAAGCATTTGCCAATATCCTTCTTTTTTGTTCTCCTATTTTTTTCTTCAAAACAAATCTAAGATTGTCTTTTGTTTTGCATCCGCTCTGTAGTGAAGAGGTCAACCAGAGACCTGTCTCCTTCTACGATGCCCCGAGAGCGTCGACGGTGTCGGCCCCGCCCGCTCCAGTTTCTCGTGCACTGAAGCCACCCAAAGTGCCACGCCCTTTCAGTGAGCCCAACCGAAAGTTCAAGAGGAACAGTTTATCCCACGTCAAGAACCTTCCAATACCGGTAAGTTAGTCTGAAGAACTATCGGGGGTTCCTGAATACGCGGTAACAGTTATCATGTGATTATTCATTTTACGTTAAGTTACCAGACTATTTTTTCCTGCAAGCCTCAGTGTGGTTACATTGGTTTGAATGGGACAAAAGCAAGATGGGAAAAAGGATGAAGGTTCTTTTGGGTTTAAGAAATCAGTGGGTCTGTTGAGGACTAATCGACCAAGCTCTGACTACCTATTGTAAAAATAATGAGCACTTTGAGACGCCCCTCTGGGCGTGTAAAAGAACTTTCCACTTATAGTTCCAGGATATGTTTAAAGGCAGGGTATACTTTTGGTAATTGTCAAAGACTAGTATCCTCACTTGGTTTATCCCAACATATGCACAACATAACAACCTGTGAAAACTTGGGCTCAATTTGTCATCGAAGTTGCATGAAAATAGTGAAAGAAAAAACACCCTTGTTTCATTGAATTGTGTGCCTTCAGATGCCTGGGAAAGGCTTCATGCCTGAAGCCTTCAAATATTTTAGTGAGAAATTACATGTACCTCTTTTTCAAAAACTACATTACTTCAGAGGGAGTTGTTTCTCACTATGTTTTATACTATCAGCAGCTCTCAGGTGCTCCTCACAAAGTAAGTTTTTTATGGTAATGTATTTCTTGAGTAACTACCAAAAGTATCCACTGCCTTTAAAGATTAACTTTGTTTATTGATGTTTATGTTTTTGATTTCCAGAGCAAAGAAGAAATCACAGAGCAATTTTGCAAGATATCCCGGCAGCGATCTCGTTTTGTAACTCAAGGTAATTTCTTACATCAGTCTCTAGAATAAATACCGTTTGTGAGTTTACTAAAAAACGGCTTACTAAAGTTGATTGATTCTTTGCAAGGTTCTGTTTAAGCATTCAAGAGCACGATTGAAAGGTTTATAAAGAAATTTTTCATAAGACAGAAAAATATGAATGAAATTTCTTTCCCATGACCATATTTTTGTGACTCTTATTTTTCAGAGCCCCTGTTTCAGCTCTATCAAGAAGACGCCCGCAGCAGAGACTCCTACCTCCGCCTCATGAACATCTCCTCCCTGGAGTCTCTGACAACATTCCTTGAGAAACAAGAAGCCCTCAAGAAAGAGAAGAGAAACAGTCAGTCCCTCCCGAACCCCGCCCATCTCCCGGAGTACCGTGTCCTCGTACCAGAGGAGGAGATTTACCGCTACCAGTCCAGGGATGAGCTCAAGAACGCAGAGAAGCAGCCGTTCCCGACGGGGGAGGATTTCGAACCGGAGGACATCTACCAGACGGCCGAGCCCGTCTACGAGCCTCCGGGAGAGCTATTCTACGATACGGGGAATCTCTTACAGAACAATGCTATCTATGAGTCGGGAAGCTTGGGTAGTTCGACCGGGGAGGGGTCTGGGGGAAGCGGCTCCGATGTGGAGATCCCAAAGCCGTATGGTCTTCTTCAGAGGACAGTCGGGTCGGGGGCGGTGAGGAGATCGTACTGGAGCGAGCTGCCGGAGGTCGTCAACAGTGGCCTCCTGGAGGAGATGACACCTGAGGAGAAGAGACTGCAGGAGGTCCGTTCTACTTGTATTTTATTTTCAAATGCAAAATTTGTTGACATTCAATAACATTGAATTGGGCAGACAGGTTGGCGTAGTGCTATCTTGCCTCGCCTTCCACCTCTGGGGTTGAGTGCTTGTTCATAATATTTCCCTTTTAGAGGGAACCTGCTAGTTTAAAAATGGAAGACCTTCAGTAAGATTATTCTAGATTCACTCTACAATCCCTTTCACCAATAGTCAGCTTCTTCTTTAACAAATATTTAGCTTTACTTGTATAAAATACATATGCACCAGAAATAATCAAACTTACATTTTTTTTGTTCCCCAGGCGCTGTTTGAAGTGATCACATCTGAAGCGTCTTATCTACGTAGTTTGAATCTTGTCGTTGAGCACTTCTCGGAAGCAATCACCCTCCAGCCCCCAACAGGTCTGCTCAACAAGGTCCAACATCACCGACTTTTCTCTAACATCAGGAGTGTCCGAGATGCTAGTGAAAAGTAAGCCGCTTTCTCTCAAGAAGTCACCGTGTTTTTTATTGCATGAGGGCGCTTTCAACGGATTTTGATTACCTGTTTGTTGTTTTATTGTATCAATGGCCAGATAAATGAAAAATAATAAACAAAATTAGAAAACCAGTACTTGTTTCGCTTCACCTAAATTTGGTCTACATACGCCCTCATGCGGTCCAAAAAATACTCTGCGAATTTGAATCATAAACCAACATTAGAAGATTAATGTGTCACTGATGGAGAGCCAAATCTTGGGTCTTGTTTTTTTTCTTCTTTTTTTTCAGGATTTCTCCATCTTTTAGTTTTTTTTTTTTTTTTTTCCACCAGTCTCATTTAGTGTTACCACTCTCTGTAACTTCGGCTGTGTCCCTGTGGCCGATTAAATCAACCCCAATTTCCAGACTCTGTAAATGGCAGATCTGATTCAATCGGCCCCCACTCATTAAATGCATTATGGTATTGGTTACAACACCCAGCACAACCTTTTAGAATGACCTTTGTGAATAGTTCAAACTGGGACCAAAATAAAGTTTGGAAAGTCAGCTTTGAACCTGTGTCTGCTTTGAATGTAGTAAAAACAAAATTCTGAAAAAAAAAATCATTTGCAATTTCTGTAAAAAAAGTTATCGTGTGCAACTTAAAATGCATGATACTACACACATTCACAAATGTGCCTCCTAGTGGAGATATCTTTCGGTCTTCTTTTTTTTCTTTTTTTCCCCTATTAAATGAGGGCGCTGTTTACTTTAGGTTGCTTCACCTTTTTGTATCAACGACGTGAACGAGAAGTTTTTCTTCTGCTGACAAACAAGTGTTACGTGATGGCAGTGTATTAAAGCCTCTTCTTTTTATTGCTACCCTGTAATTATTTGTACTTGCACTGTGCATTGCTGACCCTAGCATACAACTTTAAGGTGTTCCTATTTCTGGACCTTTAAATGTTGGCAGGTACAATGTATGCTGATGTACCAATCATCATTTGTTCGTTTTTACCAACAGGTTGTTGTTAGATCTTGAAGAAAGACAACAAGACAACATCATCATCAGCGACATGTGCGACATCCTCTTACAACACTTTGACAAGGGTGGTTTCAATAGCTACATTGTCTACTGCGCCAACAACCAGTACCAAATCAAGACCCTGGAAGAACTCAAGTAAGCCATCGTCAAAAATTGACACAATCGGTGTAGTTGCATTCACCACGTGTTTCATCCAAAACAACTGTTGTTGACATTAAATGGTCAAGCAGTAGAAGGGTTAAAATACAGTTATTAGGAACCTTGAGTTGTATATACATTTATCTTTGTTGTTGATTTACAGGAAGAATCCATCCTTCGTTGAGGTGTTAAGATTCCTAGAGAGTAGCCCAGCTTGCTGTAGTCTTGATCTCCAGTCATTTCTTATGCTACCATTCCAGAGAATTACTAGACTGCCGTTACTTCTCGAGGTAAAGAACAAAAACTAGGGGACAAAGAAAAAGCTTTTCTTATGGGTTTCAGATAATCATTTTAGCTGGTCTCTGTGAAGTAGACGTATGCAGGCTTCGTGGCTTTGTAGCTCAGTTAACTCACTGAGCTAGCAAGCAGTCCTGTTCACTTGCTGGCAGGAAATATTAGTAGCAGACCTACCGAGTGTCATACAAGTTTTTTCCACCCATTGTATGCTCAAATGATTTTACTTTTTGTTTTAAAGATTTTTTCCCGAAGAATTTAATTCTAATCAGAACGCTTTAAAGCCTGGATGGTTTTTTCGAATTAATTTGGTCTCTCCAAAGTGTGAAAAACAAATTATCACATTATCGTGGGCAATCGCACTGATGTTTTGGAGCATTTTCGTGCGAAATACAATAATTTTTACCAAATTGAGATACCACATTTTTGCATTGACTCGACAAAATTTGAGTTGCATGCCGGGCAGTTAAAGAAGTGGTTTGTTAGTCGATACATTTAACGTCAGTATTTGTTATAATCTGTGTTGTTTTCTTTCAGGCCATAAGACAGCAGGCAAAGCTTGATAGTCCCTTACATAAAACAGCCATGGATGCACTCAAGGCCCTAAGAAAGGTAGGTACCTGGTGAATAGCATACTCAAATTATTATTTTATTGCTACTGCTGTTTCAGTTCATATCAAAATCACAGGCTTAGTTTCATTATAGAAGGTACAATGAGAAAGAAAGAAAGGCAAAACGTTATTTTGGTCACATCTTGAACTGTTACAAGGGACATCTTAAGGTCATGTGTTGTAATGTAACCAGTACAAATGTATTATAAATAAGGTCACTTCAATGAATTTGTTTAATATATATTATTCTATTTGTCAGATGGCCGAGCAATGCAATGAAGAAGCAAAGAGAATGGAACTCATTGAGGAGGTCACACAGCTCGCTAACCAGCTGGACTTCAGAGAAGGGGTCAAGGTAGGTCAAAGCTTGCATCTCCTTGTAAAGCTGTCTGAAGCCCACTTTCATCACCTCTGAATATGTTGTTAATATTATTATGCGTTTATTATGCACTTTCCAAGCCAAGTGATTAGATCTTTCATAGTGCTTTACATTGTCACTAGGCCTGTTCGGTGCAGCACCGGCTACCAAATGTGCGCACAGGTTGCTTAGCATTCACATCAACAATCTCTACCCTTGCATGTACCCATTTACTCCTGGGTGATGAGAAGCAATTATGTAGTTCAGTGTGTTGCTCAGGGACTCAAGTGATACAACTGGGATTCGATGAACTAGACTGCTCGGCCTTGACACACCACATTATCATTAATGTACTCTATGAACTCAGCGACATTAAACAATGCATCTCTCAACAGAAAATGAACCTGTCTCAGACCACCTCGATCGTCAAGCGAGGGCGCATTCACGTCATCAAGAAGGAGAACAAGTTACTAAACAGAGGCAAGCTGGTGGCGAAGAGCATCCAAGTTATCGTCTTCACCGATAAAGTGGTCATCTGCAAGGAGAAGATGAAGGGGTACGCTGAGACTTTATTCAACTATGTCTGGTTCCCTGTGTGCTGAGGCAATGAGGATTACTGATTCTCATTTCAGCAAAGAGGGGTCTGACTATATCTTTCCCTTCAACATCAGTTTGAAAAACTGCTGATTGGGAAACAGTGGGTGGGAGTCCATAAGGGAAGGCTTTTGTGGGGTACGTTGTGAGAACAAACCTGTGAAAATTTTGGCGTTTATTTCGTTGTGGGATTCAGGAGAAAATAGTGAAAAACAATGCACAATTTGTGTCCTAGTATGAACTTCATAATCAGTGAGCTTTCAGACTAAAATTCTACAACAATGTTTTTTATCCTTACCAATCCTTTATAATACCTTGAATGCAGAATTTGTTGCCCAACAAATTTAGGTGCTGAATGTAAATCTGCCGGGTACTAGTGACAATCACTATACATTGCATGTTATCTTGGCTGGTAACCTGGTTCTTCTAAGCAAGTAAGCGTTGACTCTTACCCTTGTATAAGGCTCAGGTCTATGAATTTATTTGAACTTCATCAACTGTTTTTTTTTCTTACAGAGAGCAGCTGAAGTATGAAGTTTACGACTGGTGCCCAAGGAATCTCGTGCACATAGAGGCAGTCAACAACCCACAAGCTCATAACAAACTGCCTGACGGGGTACCGAGCACCTGCAAGCATGTCTTCATCATGTCGTTCTTACAGAATAATCAGAAGAAAGAGACAGAGTTTGCCCTTGACGCTAACTCAGAGTGAGTACTGTCCTTCATTTTCTTTCTATGTTTCTGAAACATTCGTCCAAGGTGATCGTAATTTTAATCCAAAGCTGGACACAAACCGTTTTCAGAAGGGACCTAAAAAGTGAAACAGTTTGTAGGGCTCGCTGGCCAGAAGTTTTTAGCAATTGGCCAGTAACCCCACAACCAGACAACCCCTACAGTCTAGAGTGTTTCCACGTACTTTTAAAGATTTACTAATTATTCTCAACCACCTCCGAAAATTCAATAACTATAAAGGTTGAAAAGAATTATTTTAGGTATCGTAAAACAAATTTCTGGTTTAGGAACTGTGCTAAGCTAAAGACGTGATCTATTGGAGATTTACTTCAAGTGCTCTATAAGAACCAAGTATTAATATTATTTATTGTTGTTATTTATCTTTCATAATGATCACTGTGGATGTTTGATAATTTTGTTTTCTGTTTTTCCTTCTGATAGAGCTGAGAAAGAAAGATGGATGGATGCCATGCACCCTGCTAAGCGAACTCAAGACGGGGAGACTATCTATGAATCTTGGGGTAAGCTTGCTTCTGTAAACAGTTCCCACTTGACAGCACACATCAGTAGAGTCAGAACAATGATATATTATATCTTTACGGGGCAAAGATATATCATTTTTTGGACGCACAAATTTACGTTTTGCATAAATACATTGCTATTATGGACACATTGCCTGTAAAGACCCATTAGTGTTATGAACCTAGTGCTATTAGAAACCCATTGCTTCTATGAATTCATTGCTATTATCAACCCACCAGTGCTATTATGAACTCAGTGTTTATATGAACCCAGTGCTGTTACCAACCCATTGCTGTTATGAACCCGGTGCTATTATAAACTCATTGCTTCTATGAACTCATTGCTATTATGAACTCAGTGCTATTATCGACCCACCAGTGCTAATATGAACCCAGTGCTATTACCAACCCATTGCTGTTATGAACCCAGTGCTATTACCAACCCATTGCTGTTATGAACCCATTGCTGTTATAAACTCATTGCTTCTATGAACTCATTGCTATTATGAACTCATTGCTATTATCAACCCACTTGTGTTATTGATCTGCCAAGGAAACCAGTCACTAACAATTTGTATCCCATAAATTGGCCGATAAATTGTTTTTGCTAACCAAGACTTGGTTGTTTGCTGAATGGCTTAGATGTGCCTGATGTTCAGTTCTAATAATTGATAGCACATTGGGTCCCATTATTAGTGCTATATAGATATATATGAACCCAGTGCTATTATGAACTCATTGCTTCTATAAACTCAATGCTATTAAGAACTCATTGCTATTATAAACTCAATGCTATTGTTAACCCACCCGTGCTATTATGAACCCAGTGCTATTGTGAACCCAGCGCTATTATGAACCCAGTGCTGTTTGAACTCATTGCTATTATGAACCTGTGCTATTATGAACCCAGTGCTATTATGAACCAGTGCTATTGTGAACCCAGCGCTATTATGAACCCAGTGCTAGTATGAACCCAGTGCTATTATGAACCCAGTGCTATTGTGAACCCAGCGCTATTATGAACCCAGTGCTGTTTGAACTCATTGCTATTATGAACCTGTGCTATTATGAACCCAGTGCTATTATGAACCCAGTGCTATTATGAACCCAGTGCTAGTATGAACCCAGTGCTATTATGAACCCAGTGCTATTATGAACACATTGCTTCTATATGTAAAAACCCATTGTGACTTTGAACCCAGTGCTATTATGAGCCCATTGTTTCTATGAACCCAGTGTTGTTATTATCTCATTACTGTTGTGAACCCACTGGTACATGTATTGTGAACCCAATGTTATGAACTCATTGCTAATATCAACCCATTCCTACTATAAACTCAGTTCCATTATAAACTCATTGCAGTTAGGAACCATTGCTATTATGAACCTAGTACTTTCATGAAGCTATTGCTATTATGAACCCAGTGCTATTAGTAACCTAAAGATATTAAGTGCATGGAAATAATATTAAATCATGTTTACTTCTATTCCAGATTGCCCTCAGGTAATCTGCAAACAACCATACGAAGCTCAGGATCGAGATGAGCTCAGCCTCGACGTTTACGACAGAGTCGATATTGATAAGAAGATAGAAGGTAAGATCATTCCTTCCCTTCAAGACACGAATATGAAATCAATATCTGGCTATATAATAATTTCAAAATGTGTCAAAGTGTAGGCTCTTGTGATGTTTACTGGTAATCAAGACATAACTTTTGTTTAACCCTTTAGAGACCAGAACGGCCGCGAACGGCTTTGATCAAAACGCCCGTAACGGCCGCCGACGGCCGCCAACTTTAGCCTGCCCGTGTACAGGCATTGCACACAAACATTGTGTTTTAAAAGCATGAACGTGTACCTCATGCACTGATCTTTCGATACGGGTACTTTTTTGTACATGTTGTTTTGTACGAAGTTTGAGTTTTTTCAGTTAGTAACCAGCGAAACGACTTTACATGTTCTACACGTTTGTTTGTGTTATGTTCCGTGTACACGACATGCACATGTAATACAACGGCACTGTACATACACTGTGTACAACAACCGTGTTCGAGCGTTGTCTGCTGTTCGTCTTTCATACATCGTTCACGCAACATCATGGCTTCAAACAAACGTAAAAGGCTTGATTACAGTGAGGCATCTGCAATATTTTTGGATATGATGGATGGAGAATCACCTCTCTCTGATGAAGAAGACTCTGATATTGAAGTGGAAATGCAGGTTAGTTTGACATTAGTTCTCTAAATCAAACTCGATATGGCTGAAGCTTGTTGTTACTATGCAAACTGTCAAAATGGCGGCGCCCATAAACAAAATCATCCTGTTTACAATAAAAGTACGCAATCCGAGAACCACATTATCGTGCGAGATTTGTACACATTCTTAGCCTTATAATACGTTATAATTTGTGTCACTAGAATTAGAAAGATTCAATGAATTGTAAAAGGGTTTTTTTTTGCCAACTCTTTTGTCGGAAAAGTCCCCCCAAATTATTACATATTTTACAAATACAAATACCAAAAATACAGAAATATATAAACAAAACCGCCCAATACTAAGTAAATTGTTAACTTCCAAAAACTCTGTTGTGTTGGTTCGCTAATGTGCCTGTCATAATGAATGCATTTACAACAGTCAAGACTATTATCAACACACCTCTTCATCTGACAAACTTGGTGTTTGACAAAACACAAACCCATGTTATTGTTATTGTTTATAGTGAACTCTGTTGATAAGAAATAGTGCAAGTCATTTTTATGTTATTTATTTTTTTCAGGATTCAGAATCTGTACATGATGAACTTGATAGCGCTTCAGATGACACTTCCTCTTCAGAAGATGAGGACAACCAACCTTCAACAAGTAAAGCATCGGCTCCAGGAAGGAAAAATGTAACATCAAAGAAGAAGGATAAGAGTCCGATTGATAATGATTGGAGCGAGATAATTCCACCGTCAGATGTTCCAATTTATAAAGGTCCATCGGGCCCAACCGTCAATTTACCCTATGGTACCAAAGAGCTGGATTATTTGTTCTGTGAAGTTGGAGAAGATTTTTTTGATAACCTCGCAGATAGTACAAATAATTATGCTGTCTTCAAGTGTCCACCTGCACATCCCAACGCCGCTGACCGTCTTGCTACTTCTGATAAACACTGGTATTCTACCACAGCAGATGAAATGAAAGCTTACATTGGAATGAACATTCTGATGGGTATTGCCCAGCTTCCTGAAGGTAGAGATTACTGGAGCTCTGATCAATTACTCCATAATCATTATATGGCTACGCGTTTCTCAAGAAATCGCTTTGAAAAACTGAGCCGTTATCTGCACATAAGCGACCCAACAACACCTGATGCAAGTGACAAACTGTACAAAGTTAGATCTTTACTCACTAAATTGGAGAATGCATTCCACACCAGCTATACTCTTGGGCCCAATGTATCAGTGGACGAAGCCATGATTCAGTTTGACGGCAGACTTGGCTGGAAACAATACATGCCAAAAAAGCCCATCAAATGGGGAATCAAACTATGGTGTCTGTGTGACTCACTAACTGGTTATTGTGCTGCATTCAATGTCTACACTGGAAAAGACACCGAGCGAAGCGGTATGGGACTGGGACATGATGTCGTTATGAAACTTTCCAACAAGTTTCTAAACACAAACCGCCATATCTATGCAGACAACTTTTTTTCTTCTCTGGGTCTTGTAGAGAAACTGTTAGAAGCAAGCACATATTACTGTGGAACTGTTCGTCAAAACAGTAAAGGCCTACCAAAGGAGGTCATCAATAAGAAATTGAAAAAGGGTGAGAAGAAACAAATGATCAACAAGAACAAAGTCATAGTGTGCAAGTGGAAGGACAAGCGGGATGTTCGTATGATTTCAACTTCATGTGACGGAGGAGACACTCAGAAACCCAGAACAAAGGCAAGCCAAGAAATCATCAAAGTACCGGACATGATCATCAAGTATAATAAATACATGGGTGGTGTGGATCACAATGATCAGTTTCGTGCCTACTACAATGTTGGTCGGTCAGGCAAAAAGTGGTGGAAATTTATTATGTGGGGACTGCTAAATATTGCCATTGTCAACGCTCACATTCTTCATTCACAGTCTCATATGCCCCTTCCAGCTGACAAAAGAAAATACTCTCTCAAAAGTTTCAAACTGGCCCTAATACATCAACTAGCAGATAATTTTTCATCCAGGAAACGGTCATCCTCAAGCACAGGACTCAACGTTCTGAGTGTTGTGAACAGAAATATCCTCCCTGGCCACTCATTGGTACATCTTGATGGTCGAAAAAGGGCATGTAAAGCCTGCATCATGAAGGCTCGTCGCACACCCTCTGGTCGCTGTGTCGAGACCAGTTACGCATGCTCCTTGTGCCAAGTGTATCTTTGCAGAAAAGGTGCTTGCTTTCATGAATTTCATGGACTTCTGAACAATGAACAGTAAATTCTAAACTTGCTTGAACTGTTAGTATTATGCATTTACTATATTGATGTATGATTGGGGAAAATTGACCATTGCGCTATCCAGACCCCCAAAACAGAATTGTTTGAATGAAAATGCTGCATACTGTAGAAACACTCCAAAGTAAAAAGGTCAAATGTCATAAAGCAATGGTACACTATTGGTTACCTAATGACCTTTCAAATAAAATAAAAAAATACCTGTGCTTTAGTGATGACAATTTATAGAAATGTTATAACCTGAAGCATAACCATTCTACCTAAATTTGCACGGAAATCTGAATAAAACTACAGTAACAGCATTTCTGTTACAAAAGGTCAAAGGTCAAAATAAAGGTCACGTGATTTTATTCAAATCAATTGGTATGGTTTTGACATTGACCATTGTTGATACAATTATTTCTCATAAATTATACAACTTTCTCAAAAATTCACAAAAAGTTATCAAAACAACAAACAATGAATAAACATTATTATAAAGGTCAAAGGTCATAGCGTAGGTCACTAGTCATTGACCCTAAAATATTCCAGAGATCGTAATTTTAAAGTATTTGTAAATGTAAGTACTATCCAACAAGTCTTGAATGGTTTGAACCACCACAAAGTAATAACAAACATGTAAATTATGCAAATGATGGGACTTTAGAGGTCAAAGGTCACACCCAGGGTCACTGGATGACCTCAATTTTATTTTTAAAAATTTCTTTTCAATATCCTCTTACAAAGTTTGAAATAAAACCAGATGGTGTTTTATAAAAACATTTGAGTTACCTGCACTTGAATAAAATTACAGCAAAATCAGTAAAATCAGATAACAGCTTGGGCGTATGGTGTTGTTTATGAAACAAAGTGTGGTCTCTAAAGGGTTAAAGACCATATAAAGATTTCGCAAAGCATGAGGTCGTGAAAGTTTGTATCAAACAAAATTGATATTTTTGAAGGCCCTAAACTTACAACTATCAGCCAAATGCCAATGAGACAATGTGCACCTGTTTACACATATAATTGACTTATAGTTTGTCTTGTTCTTATAAACTTTAGCTTTGAGGTTGTTATTCATTTTAATCTATTTATTACACATCCAACAGTACAATTAGTGTCAGTTACAGGATGAATAGGAAACAAGAAGAAATGTTCAGTTTTATATTTGTAAATTTACTGTGGTGATACTTTCATGATATTTAACAAGATTGGAAAAACATTTTTTGTTTCCGTAGGCTGGTCCTATGGCACACGCGTTGGTGACAATGCAAAGGGCTGGTTCCCTGCAAGGAACACGCAAGAGATAGTGAACGATCATGTGCTGGCACGCAACCTTAAACAACGGCACCGGCTGCTCTCACTCTGCGACCAACATCTACGACACGGAAAGAACATGAAAAAGTAACACCTTGGCAACTAGAGGTCCCGTGACCAACTCCTTGACCACCGGTTCCCTGCAGCAGTTCCATGGATAAGGCTACACAGAAGGGTCATAGTGTTAAAAAGAAAATGACACCAGTTAAGCAAAGCAAAGACAATTTGATAAATGCCTTTTATGGTCACATGACTGACCGTTAGTCACATGATCAACTGTAAGTCACATGACATAGCATTTTGAACCCCCCCCCCCCAAATACCTCGCAAGAGTTGTGTAGAATATCTTTAAGAAGAGATATGAGGGGGATAAGAAATGTGGTGTTTGCAAAATTAAACAAAAACTAACTTCCTGACCAAAGCTGTGAGAATATCTTAAAGTTTTTGTACCATAGCATTTCTGCTCATGTTAACATTAGAGCCGCCAATTTTATAGAGCAGGAAATGTTGCGTAATAATTTTCTGGTTAAGCACAAATGAGAAAGATACCAGTCACAGACAGTACATGTGAAGTGCCAATTTTGGCTGGTAACCTTTCTCTGGTAACCATAACTTTGTTGTGCTGAGCTACTTTTGGTACTTGAAGCAACTTATTGGGCCCTGTATTGTATTACTCTTTTGGTGTCTCAAAGTGAAATGGCTGAATCTTAACACAATACAAACAAAATTCTTAAATAAATGTGTTTACTTGTTTTGTGATTGCAAATGAAAAAAAGGGGAATATTTCTGGGGGTTTTCTTTTATAGACAAGCTTGAGCGTGTCAATATACATGTAGGATACTTTTGACACTGGAGTGTTCATGTTCAATCAGCATGCAGTATTATCACCCGAAAACTTTCCGTTTTGTGCCCAAAGCTTTGCATATAAATATCAGTGTCACCCAAACAGCCTTAACAACTTGTAAAACATGTGTAGCTTTATTTTTCCATGTTTCACTCAATCTTGCAACATTAAATGTGGTTTTTTTTGTGTTTTTTTACCAGTGCAAACTCTGTATTATTTCAGGTTTTCGGCATGATGCAATGTGAGACTTGACTTCTCACGGGCAAACTCTTGGTGGCGCTCTTTACTGTTGCAAGTTATTCCAATAATTACGTATTATACGACACTCTAACCTTTCCTTGCAATTGTAACCAGAGCCCAATTTCATAGAGCTGCTTCGGCAGAAAATATTGCTTCACAATTTGCTTCTAAGCGAAAATGAGCAGGATACCAGTCACAAATCGTACCTGTGACATGTTATTTAGGCTGGTAACCTTAGACTGTCAAGCATCATTTTTTGTGTGCTTAGCTATATTTTCTGCTCAAGCAGCTCTATGAAACTGGTGGCCCAGGGGTCGATTTCACAAAGCACTAAGATTCATCTTAAGATGAGTTATCAGTATTACCATAGTGATTTGTATTGTGACATCACTCTTTGCTAAGCAACTGCGATGGATTTGCAGTTACGATCAGTCTGAACTCTTTGTGAAATCGAGCCCAGATCTGCATTAATGTGTGTCGTAGGAGCTTTTCCTACTCATTTTATACCAAGACCAACCTTTGCAAGTATTCTACTGTATTATATCTGTATATATGTAAACTATTTTTGCGATATTTAACCAGATTATTAACAATTATGCCTTGACAGATGAAAGTGTACCGCTAAGCTGTAAGTCGTAAAAACAATTTTTTTTTAAGTAAAAGAGTGCAATGGGCACTTTTAGTGCATATATCTATTTATAAAAAAAAACTATATAGTAAGGAAAAGTTATTTATAATTGTCACAAACGTCGATGACCATGCAGAATTCACAAGCAGGATTTGGTGGATTGTGTTGGACTGTACTTCATAGCCACGGGCATTGTGCTGAGCTTGTGGGCCAAGGCATACTTAATAAAATCAGACAAACTGAAGCCCAGTGTTACATTACAGTCTTGGTTCTATTTATATTGAATGATACGGTTTTGGACAGTGTTTTAATCGCTACACCATTAAGCGCATCAGAAGCCAATAGGTTGACATGGGTGGCTAAAGGTGTCAACATTTTTCGCCTCTCACCCAGTGTGGCCGGGTTCGATTTCCGGCTCGGGACATTTATGCGAGTGGAGTTGTGTGTTGGATGAAAAATTGAAGAAAAAAAAACAGCCAACATGACGGTTGCAAAGGGCAACACTTTATTGCGCTTCCCATCATGAATATTAATTTTCAGGTTACAGTTTCTTTCCTTTAAAAAAAAACCCAATCAGGTCTTCTTCTTGTTGATGTACAACATTCCATTTTTCCGTTTGTCTTTGAAACCTTTTATGTTCAATTTTTTTGCTCAGGTTCAGTTTGATCTTATCAGTTGTGGGAATTGTCACGGAATTCGAAAGGTTTGTCTTGTTCTTATCATAAGAAACTCTTATTTGTTTGGACACATTCTTGAACAAAACAGAAGAGTAGAGTAACTCTGTGCTCATCCTGTATTTAATAAGCTGAAGCAAATTTGATTCTTTGTTCTACAGAAATGGATGATCGATCTATGGAAATAATCTTTCTGCAATTTCATTTTTCTTACAGTTTCTAGAATACTTTATAATTACAAAGACTAATCTGTAAAACAAAATTGGGGGGGGGGGGTGGGGTGGAGGGGGTCCTTTCATTTCAATTCATTACATTTTTAGTTCAAAGTGTACATACATTTTTTCGAAATGTTCCAGCACAATGATTATGAGCTTGTCAAAGGATGCAAAGATCTGTTGATTTTTTTCTCTAGAAGTAAACAAAAAATTACCAAATATGGCAGTTGCAGGACTGTTGATGGATAGCGAAAAACAAGGCGCATGTACTGATGATAATGATATGCAAAAGTTTAAATATATATAATCGTAATGAATATTCATGGCAAGTTTAGGACATATGTATATTCATGACAGGTCATGATTAGGCTTCATGACAGGTCATGATAGGTCGGAGGTCGGTGTGAAACGTAGTGCAGTAAAAGACAAGTGTGCATTTCAAATGTGTTTTTATTTTTTTACATGTACTGTGAACCATCTACAAGTTGTTTTCCTTTTTTGCTTTTAAAAATCAGTTGTTTAAAATAAAATTTATACATAAAGAAGTAAAAGATACACGGCTCAAAAAACACAAATTCCAATAATTTTTACATTTACTGGTAACCCTAGCAACACTAACTATACATTATTTTGTGAATATTATCGTTCTTTTTGACAATTTTCCTTTTTCACTTGAAAAAGTTACATTTTATAAAACTTTTCTTTACACACATTTAAAAAAAATTGTATTCTTTTAAATTATGTAGGATTATTACTAATATGTAGATGTATTTAAATTTGTGCTAGAAATGTCGAGCTGCTTTTTAATAATTTTGTCGTAAACTTTTTTTTAATTGTTTTTTTCAGTTGTTACATTTGCCTGATTAAACTCAAAAAAATACTTTTATCGCAAAATTTATTAATAAAAGTTTTGATTACATTATTATGCAAATAACTCTAGTTTTTGGCTCTCTGTTGGATTCTTTATTTTGTTTTCTTTTAAGTTTTCGTACTGTGGATGACAAGACTGTGTCACTGATAACATGATCTCTAGCAGCCGTGCAATAAAGGACCTTGCCTTTGGCTTGGTCCTTTATCGCTCAGCCACGACCCTGCAAGGTTATAAACGAACGTTCAAGACAGAGTTACCACTCTTTTATTCCCATTCATAAATTCCCTTTTTTTGTCAAAAAGCGTAATTATGTTGGAAAATCTTTTCAGGAAATAATTCGCTCTCAACATTGACAAGTTTCATTTTGAAACATGACCATTGCGTTGTGAATACACTAGACATTACACGGCATACTTTGAATGAAAGTGTGCTGTGCATTGCGTTATCGGGGCTGCGCAAAGACACCTATAGTTAGCTGTGACTGTGTTCACGGGGCGTACAACGCACACCTAATAGGTTGCCTGTGAACTGTGTTAGTCGTGCTGTAAAACGACACCTAATAGGTTGCTGTGAACTGTGTTTCAGTCGGTGCCTGACAAACACACACCTAATAGGTTTGCCTGATGAACTGTGTTTAATGTCTGCTGAAAAATTGAGAGCCGAAGTATTTCACAAAAATGACAGATTTGTAAGGAATATCTGACGTCCAAAACCTACCACCAAAATATGTAAAGTGGTCATGGAATGTTAATCTGGTGAGATTAGTAGCTCCTTACAGGTCAGATTTGAATTATGAAGCTCTGAAAAATTTTGGCCCCGGAAAGTGGCCCTCATATTAAGAACTCTGTATCTGTGTACAGCACAGAGCAAGTTTGCGTGCGCACCATGGTTAACTAAAGGTAACTATTTCGACTCCAATCCAGGCTGGTCGACCATTAGTGGACTACTGTCATAGACCACCTTGAACCAGCCTCGGGTCATGGTTTCTTCCCTGGTCCTGAGCCCCATTTCATAGAGCTGCTTAAGCACAAAAAGTAGCTAATCACAAAAAAATTTACCAGAATAAGGTTACCAGCCAAAGTACCATGTCATATTTACAATCTGTGACTGGTATCCTGCTTGTTTGTGCTTAAAAAAGTTGATAAGCTTAATTCTCTGCTTAAGCAGCTCTATGAAATTGGGCCCTGGTAGCCTAAGTACTTCACGCTAACCGGTGTAAAGCGCAGAAGGGAACCAGTGACACTATAGCCAACTGGAGGAAGGCAATGGAAGTGTTGAATAACGACCAATGGTTGACTAGACTGCCAAACAAGTCGTTGGAGTGTGCATGTAGTATTACGGTCATGTTTTCCCAGGCTATCTCTATGGTTTTCCCAGGCTATCTCCTATGGTTTTCCCAGGCTATCTCCTATGGTTTTCCCAGGCTATCTCCATGGTTTCCAGGCTATCTCCTATAGGTTTTCCAGGCTATTCCTTGTTTTCCCAGGCTATCTCCTATGTTTCCCAGTATCTTATGATGCAGCATCACCCAAAGCTTTGGGATAGACACAATGCAATATGGCTGTCTCTCTGGAACAAACTCAATCTGAATTCAAAAGAAAAGTTGTTTTTAATGGAAACAGTTACCCTTTATTTGTCAAGGTAAAACATGTTGTTAAAGGTATTGTATAAGGATAAATTATAAGTATTATTGTTTATTTTTCAGTCTGAAAGCTAACTGATTATGAAGTTATTACTAGAACCATTTTTTTCTGTGAAATATTTCCCTGTGAATCAAAGTCATATTCGAGAAAACTGTATCTAGAAAAAGCTAAAAAGAAATGCAACAGCTGATTTCGGTTGTTACAACTAAAATTAAGGACGGTGTGTTTACATGCTGAAAATTGTGCATGATTTTCCACTACTTTCTCCAGAATCACACATTGAATTAAGCCCCAATTTTTTTTTTTTTTTAAAGGATCGATTTTTACAATCTCTGTAGAAAAAAATCAATACATAACATCATGTTTTCTTTAACCTAGCACACCGAAAAAACACACAGAAAAAAGCTCGCCGGTTGTCTTGAAAAATAGGTCGTGCAGCCATAAACAAATCTAAAAAATTAAAAAGCCTGCCTCTTCCTTTTTTCAAAAAAGCAGGACACTAAACATGTTTAAATTTTTATTTTGCCTTAGCACAAAATAATAGCTAAAGTATCAAACAAAAATTGCAACAAATACATGTTTTATTTTACCACATACTGTACCTACCCCTGTTCAAACTCCTCTGTACAATAAGGACAAGCTTTTATGACTTGACTCGGAGTGCTATCCTGCTTGAAGTTTCCGTCTTGTTTTGTACCCTGATTGGCTTGCTGGTCTTGATTTATACCTCCAACTGGGTGTTGAATATCCCGATTGATACCTATACGAGTAGATGGGGTATGGGTTGTATTGATGCCCGTTTGGGGTCGCTTCCCTGATGATTTCCAGAGGGTCTTGAGTGTTTATCCCGATTGATACCTTTATGAGTAGATGGGGTATGGGCTGTATTGATGCCCCGTTTGGGGTCGCTTCCCTGATGATTTCCAGAGGGTCTTGAGTGTTTATCCCGATTGATACCTTTATGAGTAGATGGGGTATGGGCTGTATTGATGCCCCGTTTGGGGTCGCTTTCCTGATGATTTCCATAGGGTCCCGAGTGTATATCCCGATTGATACCTTTATGAGTAGATGGGGTATGGGCTGTATTGATGCCCCGTTTGGGGTCGCTTTCCTGATGATTTCCATAGGGTCCCAAGTGTATATCCGATTGATACCTTTATGAGTAGATGGGGTATGGGTTGTATTGATGCCCCGTTTGGGGTCGCTTTCCTGATGATTTCCATAGGGTCCTGAGTGTTTATCCCGATTGATACCTTTATGAGTAGATGGGGTATGGGTTGTATTGATGCCCCGTTTGGGGTCGCTTCCCTGATGATTTCCAGAGGGTCTCGAGTGTATATCACGGTTGGTCCGAATGTCATTAGCAGTCTGGAATCCTGACTGGTCAGTCTTTGCTGTCCATTGATTTGCTACTGCTGGCACTCTTCTCGGTGTTTCAGGTCCTCTGACTGCCTGGTTTGGATTTATTGTGTTATGATAGGAGTCTTGCACTGCGGATGCTTTCTGCCCGAACGATTTTAAAAGCATGGACGCTGAGGCGGTAGTTGTTCTATCGTTTGTTTGGGTGAAATTTTGTCGGTTTGGCAGGGTTGTCTGAATCCGAGTTTCAAGGTTCGGAACTCCGATAGAGCTTGAGCTTCCATCAGTTTTCCCAGTAAATTCCTCAATAAGTGTTTTTTCTCCAGGTTTCTCAAGCTTCCTCTTGAAAAGGGGCTTCTTTGTTGCTTTACAGCGATTTGGAAATGTTTGTGAATCATTTCTTATTTTGGTCGTTTTCTTGCCTGCTGCTGTCTTTATGGTTTGTGAAGTTAGTGTCTCTCCGCAAAACTGTTTCTGCCCAGCCATGGAAGAAGAGCAAGATTTCTGATCAGGAATCGACCGTTTGGTAAGGCTTCCACTCGTGCCAGGACCCGTTGACACTAAGTCTACAAGCTTTGGCTTCTTGACAGCTGTCTTGTCTCTTTCAGAGGATGCTTCAGAAAGTTTTCTTTTAGAGGTAGTCCGGGAAGATGGGCCTTGCTTAATAGGTGAGGGCGGCAATATTTCATCATCGTCGTCATCGCTGTCCAGGACAATGATTTCCTGTGAGGAAACGGTTAAATCCAAAGCCTTCCTAAAAACTTTGTCAGGCTGCACTGAGTTTTCCCTCTCCGGTCCCCAATTTTGTTTCAATGTTACCTTTTCAAAGTCAAACTCCTCAATTAGCTCTTTTCGTGTATCACTACTTTCAACCTTCATGGGATCTGAATCTTTGACGCACAAATTTGCGTAACTTTCATTTGAAGGATTCTTAACGAGACTCCTTGTTGCTTCTGAATCCCTTTTTTTAACGGTATCAGACTGGACGCCCTGTCTGTACTTCCTTCTTGATCTTTCTCTGTCAGGATCAAATTCTTCAATCAACTCTGCCTGAGGGCGTTCTTTCTTTAGATCCTGAAAGAGATTCTGCACAGGGCCAGGTTTCTTAATTGAAGTTCTTTGCATTTCAAGTTTTCCGGCACTGTTCATCACCAAACTCTTGCTGTGTTTATCTCCGAGAGGCAAATGAACACCAGTTTTTTCAGTTGGCCAGCAATTTACAGGTAGATCTTCTTTCCTCAAAGTTCTTCCGACATCCAAGGTTTTCACGGTAGAAGAATGAGAGCCCTGCATATTCTTTCTTCTTGATCTTTCTCTTTCAAGATCAACTTCTTCAATCAACTCTACTGATTTATCTTTTCCCTCTGTCTTGAAACTTGCAGGCAATGCATTGAAACCTTGGGTTTCACACTTTTCAGCCTGAGGTTGTTCTTTCTTTTGATCCTGAGCGAGATTCTGCAGAAGGACGGGTTTCTTAATTGTAGTTCTTTTCATCTGAAGTTTTCCTGCGTCAATGGTCTCCTGGAAACTCTTGCTTTGGTTATCTCCGGTAGGCACGCCAACGTTTTTAGCTTTGGATGTCGAGTCATTCTCAGAACCATTTCCAGGTAGACTTCTTTCTTCACAGTTCTTCCAAGATAAGACTCTTTGGCTGTCTCCTTCGTCACATTGTTCTCAGACCCATTCCTAGAAGTCTTGATCTCTGAACAGACACTGGAACTTGTTCATCAGATGCCGCCAGCTTTGCACTCTGTGTCTTGAGGCTGAGCGGTCCAGTGGAGAGTTCTTGAAGTTGTGTGACCCTCTTCTGTCTAGTTCTAACCAGACAAAGTTGACAGTGTTTTGGAAGAGGGCGCCATTCAATGGAGACATTACCTATCTTGATGATTTCATGTTTCTGAGTTTCTTCCTTCTCTTTCCCCTGTTAACATACAATCAAACCAAGCATTATTTATTTTTCAACTCAATGAATCTGCTTGATCTTTCTTTAATAATGAATTTAAAAAGGACTTTATATACAACTTCTGACCATTACTCAGACTTCACTCTGACTTGAACTAGACTTGAAAGGTTCTTGATGTATACAGACCTGGGCCCAATTCAGTGAGCACAAAACAAATAATGCTTACCAGAATAACGTTACCGGCCGAAATACCATTCCTTGCCCACTTGTGAACGGTTTCCTGCTAGCTTTTTCTTAGCAGACAAAAAGTTCAGCACATTTTTCTGCTTTAAGTAGCTCCATGAAACTGGGCGCAGGACTTTCAGACTACGAGTCTTGTAAATACCTTAAAACCAAACCACGGTGGTAAATCCGGAAGACTGTCCACTCTTGGTTGAAGCTTTGTCGAAACTCTACGTCAGCTCCAAACATGTTACTTGTAGTTAAGTCACTTCTGGGTGTGGATATTTCTGTAGTAGGACTAGAAGAATTTCCGCTGGTTACTTTTTCGGTCCTGCAAACAGAGAGATAAAACCCCAAATTCAACTTGACCAATATATCAGTATTACTATTCAAAATTTTGGGTCCATGATTCAATCAAGTAACAGTAATAACACAATCCCTAAAACAAACAGTAGCGGGTTCCACTCTGATATTGACACCGAAAACAGTTGTTTAGTTTCTATCCCAAAATTTGTTTGTTATATAGATGGTAAATGGTAGTAAGCATCCTGTGAAAATATTTAGTCTGAAATGTCCCCGTTGATTAGAAATCAATAAAAGTAAGTCAAAAAATTAGAAAAAATCTCCAAAACTCGCCTTGTGTCCGTTTGTGTGAATGCTAAGGCCGGAGATGTGGTTGTTATTGCTGTCACCTTGCTAAACGTGGATAATTTTGACAAACAGTGCCAGAGTTTGTTGCTGTTTTCTCAACAAGAAGTAGACACTTTACTCAGCTGAAACTTTCACAGGCGACTCATTGTATTTTGGTCATGCCCCGCCCCCCCCTCCCCTTTGTTAGAGGAGTGAAGAAAGTTGCAGTCAGATTTAATAGTACCTAGACTGGACTTTTATTTCCCTTTTTAAAATTGTTTTTCTGTAGGAATTGGTAGCTAAAATGCTGAATGTATACCTTTGGTCCACTCTGCTGTTGTTGTTGATGCGAACGTTGATGCTTCTATCACACACTTCACTTCTTCTTGTTGTTTTGCCTTGGTCACGTGATGTTGACGGCCAATCACCACCATTTCTCTTTCTTTTTAAACTCAACTTCCCTCGCCGTTCAGTAGCCACTTTACTTGTTGGTGTTTTACCCGGATTCTCGCCTGTTGTCGACGGTTCATTACCAACATTTCTAGTTCTTTTTTTAAAACTCAACATCCCTCGACCTTCCCCTTCAGCTGCCATCATGGGGCCTCAATGACTTCCGGGTGCGCAGCGTTAAACTTCACTCAGTCCTTTCATCACTTCTATCGGTTCAAGGGCAATGGCGTTTTCGCGTGCACACAACCAACGTTCGACAGAATAATTAATAAACCTTAGAGGGCTTTGTAGCATCTTTATGTTTTTATATTAGTGGAATGTGGGGATTTCCAAAAAGTGGGGACTGGACTTCCGCCACGTCGATTTGGTATAAATAATTTGGACACCAATAATTTAACACTCAACAAGCTAAAGAAGCTGATAAAAATGGAAGTAGAGGAAGAGGCTAAACCTTTCAAGATAAGGGGTGATGTTGAATCCGAACTATTTGGGATTGTGGCTAGTACACTTCATGAAGTGATTGTTAACGGCTGTGCCAAACTGGAGGTAAACTAGTTATAATACCTCTATTTACGACACTTAAACAAGTGATGACAGACAAAACACACCCACAGACGTTTCTGCAAGATAAGTAGCGCACAAAGTTACATTATTATAATGACTGTTGTTTCCATGATTGTAATACAAATAATAAATTAATCATTTTAAGTAAATAGTTAGTAGTATGCAGTTTTTTACAGGTTTATTTTTTATTATTTTTTAAAGTTGTTTTGTTTGTTTGTTAATTGGGGTGTTATGTAACTTGTACAACATAGTGGGGGGAATATAACTGCGGTATTCAGAACCTTGTTGTTCCTCCCATTGGTCATAAACAAGAGGGTGGCGATAAATTATAAAGTGTATCGTACGGTGTCACCCCCCCCCCCCCCCGCTTTTTCGGTCGCCACCTGTTTTTGGTGGCCCCCAATTTTGATTCTCGTTCATCGTGTGAATGGGCAAGATCCAGAGTGACTACTCCTAGTCACATGATCTGTGTACAAAACCAACCCACAGTTGCCGGGACCAGCGTTGCTGCGCGCGGAGTACCAGTTTGTCGGTAGGCTTTTTGCAAGTCCGGCCATGTTCTTACACCTGCACTGCTGTGAAATGTTTTTCCTACACAGTGACCAGGGGTCGATTTCACAAAGCACTAAGATTCATCTTTAAAAGATAAGTTATCAGTATTACCATAGTGATTTGTATTGTGACATCACTCTTTGCTAAGCAACTGCGATGGATTTGCAGTTACGATCAGTCTGAACTCTTTGTGAAATCGAGCCCAGTATCTCTTTTCTGAAATCCACACAACGCTTTTTTAACAATTGGTCACTTCATACCAAAGTCACATTGTACCCAAAATATACCCAATTGTCACTTCATACCCATGTCACTTCGAACCCTAGTCATTTCGAACCCTAGTCACTTCGAACCCTAGTCACTTCGAACCCTAGTCACTTCGTACCCAAGTCATTTCATTTTCTCATCCTTTGTCCATGTCTCTGATTCATACAATGCGATGCTGAAGACAAGTGTGTCGCAACTTGGATCTTAGTTCGTTTGGCTATGTCATGGGATTTCCAGATATTCGACAGATTTTCTTTCATTTGCCAACCTTCGTTTCACCTCCTTCGCACTATCATCTTTGTTCAAGATATAGCTGCCCAAAAAGTGTTAAAGTCTTGCAAAACAGCAAATACTAAAAAGTAAGACAGGCCTGGAATTTCATCTCTTAGAGGGCAAGGCCATTTTCATTTTGCAAAGGGCATTTCCATTGGAAAGTGTATGGGAAACCTTTGAAGGGGCACCAAGGCCAAGACCAGGGCAACAGAGGCCATGGCCTCCGTGGCTTCCATGTAATTCCAGGCCTGGTAAGACCTTTCATACTGTAGTGTAGAGTTCTGATCGTGAAAGCACCTGTTTCTGTGTAAAATTTACTTTGTAACAAGTTTGAGTTATTGAGCTATAGATGTTAAATTTGCATCGGGGATAAAGAATATTAATTTTGGTTTTTACCCATACACTGATGTGTGTTAGCACTGTATACTCAGTACTTTCCCGAGTCCTGTGAAAAAATATCACAGGCATATTCTTTATCCCCGATGCAAATTTAACATCTATATCGTTGCGGTACCCATTGCCAAAACATAGGATTCGAACTACCACTAGCTACCGGGCAATCTCGGTAGTCTAGTTGGTAAGACACTGCTCTAGAATTGCAAGGGTCATGGGTTCGAATCCCACCCGAGTAACATGCCTAGGTGATATTTTTTCACAGGACTCGGGGAAAGTACTGAGTATACAGTGCTAACACACATCGGTGTATGGGTAAAAACCAAAATTAATAAGTTAGACTTAGAGTTAATTTGTTATGTTCCCTTTTATGAAGAAACCAACCCAGGGACTTCGAGTCTACCTTGAAGAAGACGGGACACTTATCGATGATGATTACTTTAAATTTGTGAAGCCAGATACGAAGTTGGTCCTGTGTGAGCCAGGCAAATGGAAAGGTGAGCAATCTAATGGCCTCTATTTTCAAAGCACCCAACTTTTTTTGTTGATCAACTGACTGCCTCATTTTTTCTTTACTAAATAGTCAACTGAAAAACACTGAACACATTTGTGTGTTCAGTTCACTGATTTGCTTAAATAACTTAATACAATATGTACATTGTATGAAGCTGGTCATGATTGTAAACTTTACTCAACCACTTCACGTTGGGAAACTGACTGGGTAAATGTTCCTTTTTGGGGGTTGAATAAAGAACAACTTTTGTTATTTCATGTATGAACATTATGGGTCACACAAAGTGCACCTACTTGTAGTTGACAGTTAACAATGTTGGCGCTTTCTTTAATTAGTGTGGTTATCCATTTTCTCTTTTTTTGTTGTTGTGCAAATTACAAAGTTGCAAATACATCTGATGTTTTACAGACCCTTGAGTGTGCATCCAAACCAATCTTTGACATTATCTTCTTTGCAGTTGCTTATACCTGTTCAGTAACACAGCTGCGCTGATTCGAATCGAAATCAATCGGGAAATTAAAGATGCATCAAAAAACAAAATTTTGTTTTGTTGGGGGGGGGGGGATATTATCATGAATAAATGGTTCTTTTGTTCCAGGTGACAGTATCAGACATATCATTCAGCAGCTACTTGTCAAATTAAACGAGGACAGACATCGAGAGGAAGTCAACGATATCTTTCACAATGCTCCACCAGAAGAAAGGTCAACTTTGGCTGATATCATCACACAAAGGGGAAATATTGAGGCTGAAAATAAAGAAGAGGATCCGGATTGGTTCGCAGGTACTGTCCTTGGCTTGGTTTACTGCTTATTAAGCTTGAGCGATACCACGATATTATCGAATATCGCGATACTAGTTCTGAAACGATTACGATATCAGGTCACGTTTTTTTTAATCGTGATATCGGTAAATCGCGATATCGTTAAGTATCGCGATGTATTTCCTAGCCGAGACGATCTTGCAACAATAAATCTCCTTGTCGAGACGATATTGCAACAATAAATCTCCTTGTCGAGATGATTTGCTGCAACAAAGAGTTGCAAGTCACAGACCGCAACCGCAAGATTCCCAAACAGATCCGATCCGACGGGGTTTAGTCTTCGGAAAAAAAACATCAAAGCCTTAGCGGTCAGGCGGGTCCCACACAGATGGGTGTTATCACGTGCATTATCACGTGCATGTTGCGGACGTGCGAGTGGCGTGATCTAATTAGCTATGTACACATAAAGAACAGTCTGTCATGCGCAGTTAACACATTAAATGTGTGTAAGTAATAGGCCCAGGTTTTCATACCATAGGTTTAGAGTAAAACCAGAAGAATAGGTGATTGGAATAACGATAGAAACGATAGGTCAATCATAGCCACAACTCCACCGTGAGATTTGTAGTAGATTGACGTCATAAAATAATAATCGCGATTATATCGAATATCGCGATATATTCTCGACGATATATCGTGGCTGAGAAAAAGCGATATCGCCCAAGCTTACTGCTTATGACCCTTTACTGCTTATGACCTATGAGTTTTGATGAAATTGTAACAGTTGAGGTTTAGTTTTATGAATTTTGTTTTCCTTAAAAGTTGTATATTGTTTTTATGCAGGCATGGAACCGCGATTCAAGACCAAATCTAAAGTGATGTTTGTCAAGGCACAGGAACGAGTTAGAAGCTATTATGCCAAGGTATTACCCGAGGGCAGGATTTGAACTTTCATTCTCGAAAAAAAGGGCAGGACCAGGGGTCGATTTCACAAAGCACTAAGATTCATCTTAAGATGAGTTATCAGTATTACCATAGTGATTTGTATTGTGACATCACTCTTTGCTAAGCAACTGTGATGGATTTGCAGTTTTGATCAGTCTGAATTCTTTGTGAAATCGGCCCCAGGCCTGATTATATAAAGCCTGTAATCACAAGTACAAAACAATTCTTGCTTCTTGGAAACTGGTTACCAGCCAAAAATCCATAAAGTTGCAACTGGTGCCCCGTTAATTTTTTGCTTATCAAAGAAATTTGCTAAGCAGTATTTTTTGCTTAAAGGAACATTACAGAATTGGTAAGAAAAAAACTTGTAAAATATACTTTTTGACTACAGATTTACATACAACTTACACGGTCTAATGATGATGATAGTATAAAACATTCCTTGAAATATTTCTGTCTGAAATGCCATATTTGATGAGAAATGAATAAACTAATTTTCCGATTGGAGTTTATGCTCAGTAAGCGTTTTATTCATTTGTTGAATCTATATGATTTCATGCAAATGTGTAATCGGTTTTTCACTATTTTCACGTGACCCAGATGGCCGATCGATCTCAAACTTCTATAGGTTTGTCAGTTTATGTATATGGTGGATTACATAAATTGCTTACACTGCCCAGCAACTGTTTTGTTAGCAAAAACCAATTCTGTAATGTTCCTTTAAAAGCTTTATGAAGTTGGGCCCTAGGCAATTTACTTCTGGTAGAGGCCTTGTCTTCAAGGAACTTTTGCTTATAGTATCTTTGCACAGGGCACAATGGCTATTCCCTTAGCAAAATATGGGGCACTCACAAGAAATGCCCAGGATTTGTTCAGTAGATTTTGAACGCCTCTTGTGTATTTCAACATTGAAGAATTTGATTGAAGAGATGTGGAAACTTCAAGCTTTATTCGCATTGGATTAATTCATAACTGAGACCGTGGGTAACATTCCAATGGGTGAATCTTACCGGTGTCCGCACTTGAGAAATTTGACGTAGGTTAAACTACCCGTTGGACTCGGTCAGTTTTAAATGGTCAAGTTACCCATTTGCTCGATTAATCCGATGCGAAGTGATTTAAGATTCCAAGATACTTCGTATGCAAGGCTTATTTGGACAGAATTTAATTATTAATATTTTTTCCCCCATCTCCTACAAGAAATTTTTCAAATATTATGTCTCATTCAGACATGGTTTTAAGTTTTGATTGTTCCTAGAGCTATATTTTCATAAATTCCTTTCCCCATATCTAAACTCCAGATGAAAGAAACACTCAAAGCGGCCGGGAAGGACTTTTCCCAAGCATCTTTGGTCCACTACGAAATGGTTCTCAAAGAAATGAAAGACGCTCTCAAGGATAACGAATACCACGGCTTCTACTTCAAGAGAACATGTGATCGGCATGATCGTCTCTGCAATGACCAGGGTTGGTTCGAATGCCAGGGACTGTACAATAATGATGCATGCCTCGACTTCCATATGATTAATCCATACAGTAACGCCGCTAGCTTGACCTTTTTCAGCACGTGGAATCTCGATCATGTGTAAGTTCAAGTCATGTTAGCATTG
The DNA here is from genome assembly GCA_032158295.1 of Pycnopodia helianthoides. Lineage (NCBI taxonomy): Eukaryota > Metazoa > Echinodermata > Asteroidea > Forcipulatida > Asteriidae > Pycnopodia > Pycnopodia helianthoides. Next base: position 955,281 of record CM063260.1, read on the forward strand.
TACGTATAAATTATCAACTCAGTTTAATCACTTCACGCCAGTATTGGACAATATTTTCTTTCGGAACTTTTCAGAGCTTCTGGGTTAACTTTTTCCTTTGAGAATAATGTTGTAACAATGAAACCCAGACACGACAAAGAAAAGACATCAAAGGTTCTCATAATAAGCACCAAGATTTGTTTTTCTCTTTCGAAGAAAGTATTTATTTTTTTAAAGTAATTTTTTTTATGAGTATGCCTTTACTGTGAATCGCCAAAACCTCAACCAAAAGCTACGGCCTTATAATCTGCCATGAATCGCTGGAATTTCAGAACATCTCAGAACAAGGCCGAGAATATCATTATGACAGACATGGTACGCTACAAAACTTCTCTGATTATTGTTGATATACTCTTGTTTGACAGTATTGAAAAGCAACGTGCGGTAATACCAGGGTTGAGAGATGCTATCCAAAACTGCCCCAGGGACAAGCAGGTCAACACTAAATACTTCTACGGACTTCTCTTTACACTGGAGAATCTCAAGCTAGTTGATATACGCTGCCATGACAAGGGAATTCACGTCGGCAGAGTCATCAACAAAAAGAGGCTTTACAGAAGACCGGTTAGCTACACATAAATTAAAAGAGACGTCAAGGTTTGAACGTGGTAATCCTTCATGAAGAATTAGTCTTCATTCATGTTGAGTGCAGTTTCTTGGTTTGGTTTACCAAATGGAATTTTAATCAATTTTTTGAAAAAATCATGTCGACCGATTCACGTTGTCCCAAGTTAATTTCTTAGATGATTGTCTTAAACTCAATTTCCAACCAATTTTTATACAAATATATATTTTTTCCCCTGGTATTAAGACCAAATGAAATTCCTTGCCTTAGTAAAATCATGTTTTGTTCACTTTTGAACATTCCAAATTATCAATTTCTTTTTGTGTCTCTTCTGAAAAGCAACTTTTATAGTGTTATTGTAAATATACACAATTTTTTGAAATTTACTCAATTTTTTAAAATTATGTACTTGACTGAAACAAAATGTTTTAAAATCATGTCTTAATCATTTGTAAAGCAATCCCACTTAGATCATTGTCTTTGTTTTGTATGTATGTAAGTATTTATATCTGAAAGAAACATTTTGTAAAAAGGAAAATATTTTGAATATTCGTAATGAGAACAAAGAGGGCAAATGGCTTATTTTTTATACAGAGTATACAAATTAAACAATTGCCCATTTGTTGTTTCTTGCTTTGAAGTGCCCTTGTCGATCTAGATGTTTTATTATCTCACTTTTTTGATGTATAGTAAGTAGTAAGACAAAATCATTTGTATTCTTCATGAAATAAGACTTCAAGTTAAAACTAAATTGTTTTATCTAAATAATGTTTATTTTATTATTACTATTTTTTCAATACTTGTGAAATAATTTTAACTAGTTTTGATATAGCCTTTATCTAGGGGCATCTTACAGATTGTATTAATATTAATTTCCAGACAGGTTTTTTAAGTATATGAATTATGAGACCCATTTATGAGACCTATTTATTAAGGTGCTGGGAACATTCAGTAGATAAAAAACGGCAAAAATCTGAAAAAAATCATAAGGTGTAAGTCCAGCATTTTTATCAAAATATTGCCGTTTTTGAAGCTGCGATTTTAGGCTCTAAAATGATGCAGTATGCTCTACTGATGCCTTTTTAGTCAACTTGACCTAGGATATAGGCTTTATTTTTGAGAAATATTGATAGTAAAAAAAAGGCCAAAATCTTAAGAAATTACAAGGGGTAAGTCCAGCATTTTTTTCAAATTTTTGCCAATTTTAAAGTTCTGATTTTAGGCTCTAGAATGATCCAGTAGGCTCTACTGATGCCTTTTTAATCAACTTGACCTAGGATATAGGCTTTATTTTTTAGAGATATTGGTAGTTTAAAAATAGGCCAAAATCTGAAAAAATCACAAGGGGTAAGTCCAGCATTTTTATCAAATTTAGGCCAATTTTTAAGTTGCAATTTTAGGCTCTAGAATGATCCAGTAGGCTCTACTGATGCCTTTTTAGTCAACTTGACCTAGGATATAGGCTTTATTTTTAGAGATATTGGTAGTTAAAAAATAGGCCAAAATCTGAAAAAATCACAAGGGGTAAGTCCAGCATTTTTATCAAATTTTGGCCAATTTTTAAGTTTTGATTTTAGGCTCTAGAATGCTGCAGTAGGCTATACTGATGTATTTTTATTGAACTTTAGCTAGGTTATAGGCCACAACACGCCACAATAAAATGAAACAAGCACAGTATCAAGTTTACATGTAGCTCATGCTGAATATGGTTTTTTTTATTAGTCATGTACACAGCCCCCTATGGCATGATTCATTCTACATAGAGCAGACATTATTTAACAAACAAAGACAACAGTACCTCCTTTGGGTTATTTAAATTAATTCAATTGCATCTCTTGTTTTTTTAGTCTACTGCCACTAGGATTTCTCCTGAGCGTGTGTTGTTGCTATAAATAGTTGTAACCTGTTTTGCAGCCCCCAATTATTGACCCCCAGCACTAACGTCTCATGCTGCCTTTGGGAGTCTTCTCAGGAACGTGTAAAACACTGCGTCGCCTAAAAAAATGCGCACTACACTGTATAACACTCAGGGACATTGACTCCCAAAATGGTGCAACCGAGATTATCAGAATGATGACGCCAGGTTAAATTGGGGTCAATATTGCTACAGTGCTAGTTTATGTAAAGTTCAAAGTTCACCAAGTGGTTATCTAACGATAATTCTTCATGTACAGGAGATAATTTATCAGTGTTTAACACTGAAAACCAAATAGCGATCTGGACTCCACCAAGACCACTGCCTCAAGTAACACCACCGGATTTGAAATTTGTTTTTGGTTGTTGTTTTTTTTTTGGGGGGGGGGATCCACAAGACCACAGGGCTCGTACCTCAAAATGTAACTGGACCAGAATCCTTCTCACAAGACCAGAATCTAAGTGAAAGAAGAAAAACACATAAACTGTTTTGATTTGAACAAGCACAAAGAGAAGATTTCTATCTTGTGTACTGTTGGCGAGTATACTTCAATACTCAACAGAATCAAAAGATATTACACAGTGAGGACTTGTCATTCAATTGAAAAACACAAGACAGCTAGACTTGTCCGGTCATGAGTTTACTGAACAGAAGGCCCTAGGCCTGTTGTCCATCGTTAATTCTTGCACATGTCAGGAATCCTGCTTGAGAGCAATTGTACACCATTTACTAGGAACTAGTCTCACAATGGGAATAATAGGAACCCTTGTGAAAACAAAGTGGTTTACTGGTCTCATTTTAGACCGCCTTGTTTGAGCTTCGCACACCTCTGGGAAACTGTTAAAGAATATATAAGAATTTTCTGAAGAAAAAGGGTACAATATAAATCTGTGGTTTTAGACATGTGTGAAAACTTGTAAAGTAACGAATTTAGAATGAAGGAAGTGATTTTAGTTTTTACTCGATATTTATAAGTATGAATTTTCTGAAGAAAAAGGGTACAACATAAATCTGTGGTTTAAAACATGTGTGAAAACTTGTAAAGTAATGAATTTGGAATAAAGGAAGTGATTTGAGTTGTTACTCTGTATATTTGCGACAATCCATTTGTGCTTATTTGTGTCGGGTTACCAGTGGAAGTGAGTTTGAAACTATCTGTGACTGATTCTCGCAAACTTTTGAAAATTTTGACTAAAAAATCAGGTGAATTATAACAATTATCCAGCAGATGCAATAACGTGTCTTGTTCTACATGAACATAACATTAGTAGATACTGATTAGACCAAAGGGGACCAGACTAAATTGTCCTTATAGCCTCGGTATGGTGACAGCGATTCCAGTGGGAGAAAAAAAAAAGCCTTTAATTTCTGTGCCCCCTAAAAAACAAACAAATTAATTAATTTGAACTTGTTTCCATTACGGCAGTGCATTCAATCACTTCACAGTTATTTTATAATCATTGCAACAACTTTAAACTACTGATAATTTAAATGTATCATTTTAAAAATAGTTTACAAATTAAACATTGTCGTTAACATGGTGTTTAAAAAAATATTAAGATAATTAATTTATTAAGAAAAGTCAGCCAATCTTGAACAAAAATGCACCTTAAGTGGTCTTCGGTTGAGAGACATTCCGAAACACAAATGGCATAAATTTCATTTGATGATAATCAACCTGTATAGTTATCGTACTGCCTCAATGAAAATTCACTCAAGTCTAGAAACTTGAGGTCGTCGAATAGGTTCAAACAACCCTTGCAAGTAATTAGTGATGCTTTTCGGACCACTTAGAGAGAATTTTGACTGGTCCTCGGGTGTATAAACTCATATTTGGCCAGCGGACCACTGTTAAGGAAAACGTATCCAATCTCATGAATTGTTGGGTACCAGCCACAACTGTGTGAATTACACGGCATTTTGGTTGGTAACATGTTTCTGCCGAGTTGAGCATCAAACTCAAACCTTGGCTACTGAGCTTTGGTGAGGGCGAAAAACAATCTAACAGCATACCTAGTCCTCTTCCCAAACCTCGGCTTGAGCTCCAGGGTCTGGCTTGGGCTCCCGGCTCTGGCTTGGGCTCCGTCATCAATTTGAGAGCAGTGTACATTTTGTACGGTGTTTCCAACATCAAACGGAGCCAGAGCGTCAGCCAAGATTTGGAAAAAGCCCCAGCAAGGACGCCTACATTTATATTAGCATGTACTAAAATGCCAAACTGGCCATAAATCCCATATTAAGCAACATAGTGAAAATTCCTGAGTTGGCGGCTATGGCTACAGCTACGGCTACGGCTGGATCATCACATCAACATGCACAGGATGTCCTTAACAACATCCTTAGCAACAGTCGTAGCCATAGCCTCTAATTCAGACACCCCTTTACAGATGCATAATTCAAAAATAGAGAGGTCTACACAAAACAAGTAAAACATTCATTATATAAATAAAAAAATGTAAACAAAAAACTTTAAACAAAAATTTGGCAAAATTTTCCTTAGGAGGGATGATGCCATCAAGTACCTTGTCACACTATTAAGTTTGATACTGAATGCGGTCTTCGTTGGAATTCAATACTGTTTGACGAACTATGAACTATGACCTATGACCTCTGGAACAATTTAATCTCTGACCTCTTTAGGCATGTGCTTGAAAGGCCTGTGATATCACCTCTTTTTTTTAGCATGTGGCTTCAAAATGGTGGAATGGATGTTACCCGATCAAACAAAAGGAGAACTCTCTTCTCAAAACCAGTAATGGCTTTGACTTGTAAGCCATTCCAGCCATTTTGAGTCATGACTCACAACACTAGGCTGACTGAGCATAAGCCAGAGCCATTCATTTTGACCAAAACCCCCATTTCTCTACATTAAACATGGGGGTTCAATCTACTCGGCAAGCACATACCAAGGTTCTAGTCTCGTAACCACTACCGTAAGAAAATAAAATTTGTACGATAACACACTGCATAAAAACACTGAAGCATTACGCAATACTGCTGTGAGTCTAACACATTATTATTTCAACACCATTGCACCTCTATATACGGCATAATCTCATTGCTAAATGTATAAATTACTAGTTTCAACAACAAGTATGGGAGACTTTCGGTGATGCTAGGTGGCAGCAGACTTACCGGGTAAATTTCCATTGTTCTCGGGAAATATGCACATGCTCAGAGCTACGTACACAATGGAAATTTACCCAACGGTAAGTCTGCTGCCACCTAGCGTTCCAAAGTCCCCCATTGACACGGGTTCTTTAAATTAATTAATTGCAGCGGTAAAAGTTTAAAATGCAGTGTTCAAAAGTACAGAGCTCTGGAAGTGACATCCAACATGTGGAGATCCTGAGATAATTTACTGCGGGATTATGACACCATGAGCGTAAGATGGCGACATCCTGAGAAGATTTAGTCGGGATGATGACATCCTGAAGTAAGATGTCGTCTTCAAGTTCCTGAAACATTTTAAATCATCATAAAAGTCAGATGTCGACATCATAAAAGTACGTCGTCGACTTCCCAAGATAAATTCTTTCGGGATTGGCGATATTCTGAACAACGGAATGTTGACTTCCCTGAGATAATTCACCATGGGATGATAACATCCTTTAAATGTTGAGAACCCAGGATAAATTATCTTGGGAAGACAACATTTTTCTTTCAGGATGTCGTCATTACGACATATATTATCTTGAGGTTGTCGTCATCTTACGTTTATGATGTCATCATCCTGCAGTAAAATTATCTCAAGATCTCAACAAGATGGATGGCATCTCCGGAGCTCCGTACAAAAGTAACAAGTCTCTTTTTATAAATTTATTTTATTGTGGCTGGGACGTTTTGGTCAAAGTCAGCACGCTGATGCATAATAGTATCCCAAACCAAAAAAGGTAAAATCTTTAAGTAAATAGCAAATATATTAGATAATTATTCACAAATTCTTTACAGTGCTTTTTTAAAATAATCGTGTAAATTTAAAAAAATCTCCAAACCTAAAAATTAGCAAAAAATGTGCAAGAAAGACAAAGTGATGGCAATTTTTTTTATACAGAAAAGAAAAAAATGAATCTACAAGTTTCAAAGCCCAAAAATTGCTGCTTGAGTTCTAAAGGCACTACCGTACTATTTGTAGTTGAAAGCTCAGTGATAGTTAATAATAGTTTGGCTCCAGCCTGCTATATCTAAGTATATTAAAGTATTTCTATATTATTGGAGGAATCTACTGACAGGATTGGTAAACCACTAATATCTCATCCGACCTCGGCCCAGTTGTATGACACTGCTCGGCTGACCAGGGAAGTCTGTGCTTACAATCGTAGAATCTGCGCTTACGGCCCGTAGGATCTGGGCCCAATTTCATGGAGCTGCTTAAGCAGAAAATATTGCTTAACAATTGTCTGCTAAGCAGAAATGAGCAGGATACCAGTCACAAATTGTACATGTCACATGGTAGTTTGGCTGGTAACCTTATTCTGGGCGCTGTAAGTGCAGAGTTTTGTTGTGAGCAGTGACATTCATTCCCATCTTTCAGTTTTCATTAAACACACCATACAACCAACATGTAGAAATTTCATCACACCTAAACAAAAAAACAATAAAAACCCAAATACTGATTTCTGGTTTTTTTAAAGGGATTTAGTGCTTTTCTATGATCAGTTTGGCAAACTGTGAGAGGACAAAGAATTCTGGGGATGTTTTTATTTATTGAACACTGTAGCATGCAAGATGGAAATATTTCTCATAAAAATAAAGACCATGTCATACGAGGCAACCACTTCCAGGCAATCTCCAATAAGAACATTCAGTCACATTTCAGTTTTCTCATCATTTTCTTGGGGATGGTAAATTTACAGCTGGAAGAATGTTCTCTTATGCTGCCGAAGTGTTCCTTTTGCATACAGGGCAGTTGGTTGCCTCTAAGTTGCCTGAAAAAAATTGCCAAGTGCAAAATGGCCTTTAAAATAAAAAAAACATTTCTTATCCTCAACTTTCATGGGTGGAGGGGAAACTTGGCAACATTTCGCTAAACTTAAACAGATCCAAAAGTTCTTTAGATCTGTCTGAGCAGAATGTACATCTTAAAAATGCTTAAACAGGGAACCAGTGACAAACATTGTAGGGCCATTGGTAAACTTCTTCAGTAAGTATAATTGCTTTGTGCTTTTTGGGGCCATTGGTAACATTCTTCGGAAAGATTGATTGATTGATTGATTGAAATGGTTTATTCACAATTAAAAATGTATTCGCGGCCAGAGGCCGAATTAAAACATTAGAGCATAAAAGCATAATTGATTTGTGCTCAGCTAATTTTTGTGCAGAAAAGGCGCTTATAAGATTGGGTCTTGGTGACAGTCTTATTTAGTCAACCGTGCCATTGCTCACCAGAAAGTAACTCTTTCTTCAATCATCCCCAGAAAACCATTTCAAGTCCGTTCTGTGGAGAGATGTAGAAAGACAAATGCATCGCCTCTCTCTTAAAGAGGAGCCTCTAAGACTTGTTGACTCTCTCCCCACATCCGTCAGCTCAACTCAACTTCCTTATTACCACGTTGATTCCCCTGGCGTGTGTGGAACAACTAAGTGTACAACTACATGGAACTCTTAAACACAAGCTAAAACCTCTGCGTGCAGCTCACACGTACGCAAGCCAACATTTAAATTACATGATCTCGGTTCAGGTTGCTGCTCTTCACCGATTACTCCACGCTACGTTAAGTAAATAGTTTACTGGCAAGCCAATTTTGCATAAAAATACTCATATATAGATCACATCTTAAAACCGCCATGTCCTATCATATATATACACATGTATACTAAATACAGAGCGACAACACCAATTGTACAACATGCAATATTTACACTGCATTTAGTTTTCTTCGTCTTAATTGTGTGCATATTAATTAGTCGTACAGTGAATGTTAAACAATTAAAATCACTTAAGACATCACAGGTCGTCAACACCACATACATATATGTTATTACGTGTACAATATTCACAGTTATTTCCTTTTTGTTGTTTAAATAGTAATTATTTAGTTTTTCTGTTGTTTTTACATTCTTCAAAAAGTGGTGGGTGAGTCACGATCGAATAAAAATCATTACAATTAAAGAATAATTATTGATTACCTTTTCATGATTGGGGTTTAGTTACAAAAGGGGCGTGGGGAGGTGGGAGGGAGGGGGGCAACTAATGAAGATCTGAAATACATTCACCCTAGCCATCCAAAAACCTCAAAATTCTATTTCTTAGTTTTGCATGGATTTGATTGATGTGGTACTGTGTCTTCGAGTAAACCCCATGAGGCATTGCATCTTGAACTTATCGGTGTCTGGCAAGGTGTTGATTCACCATGAAGTAGACAGGGGCTGGATTTCACTTAGCACTAAGATTCCTGTCTGCCGGTGAACATCATATCTGGTATTAAAAAACAAGGCTTTTTGGAACCTGCTACAAACTACCTGGAACCAAAACAGAGCTGCCAACATTTGCATCTTGCAATCAGGGAGATTTTTGTACAACAGTCAGGGAGATATTTAAAAATTCCATTCAACCTAATAGGGACAAAAGCTTCCATAATCAGGGATATTTTTTGTCAAATTTGTTCGTCAGAACACGGAAAGATTGGTTTATTTTCAGGGAACTTTCTTGCAGAATCAGGGAGAGTTGGTAGCTCTGCCGAAGCCTTGTAATTTAGTGCTAGGCCCGTGTCGATGGACAGTCTCCCCCGGCCAAGACCTGATGAGGGCGATTACCGAACCTAGCTGAAGATCACAGCACATGGAGGAAACTTGTTGTCAAGCTCCTTCCACAGTTGAATGATGATGATACAATAATTGGATGGACTTGGGACATCTTGTGGTCAGTACACCAAGGAATGTAGGGTGAAGAGAGAAAAGAGTGCCATTTTAGAATCATTTTTGTGTGTGTTTGTGGAGACAATAAACAAAAATCACATGCCGAATTTGTCTTCTTTTTCATCTCTTTAAGTGTAGACAGCTAGTGAATAATGTCTTAGACAAAAAAAACAAATTTCAGAAAAATGTAAAAAAAAGTTGAAAAACCACAATGTCAGTTAAAAAGCAAAAAAAACCAACAGTTTTGCTTTTTGCGCGAGATCTTGGCAAGAAATTCAAAAAGAAAGGTAGATGAGTTAGGGGTGGAATGAAGATTGAAGTGTCTGCTGCCCTCTATTGACCGCACACACTGAAAGACTTGTTCGTTTCTATAATGTCTACATAGCTATCTACACGGCAAATGTGTTACGGGACGAGTAGCCACGGTAACGCACTAGTAATGTACACGACTGATTCGGCAGCTTGGTCAGACGAAGTCAAACTATTTCAAAATCTTGTGCCGATGTGAACCGAGACTTGGCACTAATGTGGAATTTGTTTTGGGGGAATTTTTTCCGTCTCGCAGTAACAACTTCTCTACCAGTGACAATCCCTTTTCTGATCCCTATTTTACAAGTCTAGTTTCTGCGACACACACATACTGACTGACAGTATCGATGCACTCACCCTAAGCATCTCTCTCCAATTTCACCCACGTCATATACATTTTTTGTAAGTAAAATGATTTTGGCTGAATTTCAAGTTGAAATGTCCTCAACACTTTTGAGAATATTCTCCCAAATTTCTGACTTTGAAGACAGAGCTTGTTCTTAAACTCACATGAAAAGCCTACGTGCAAGTTGACAAAACCTAGCCATTGTTGAGACATCAAGTGCCTATGACAGATCAACACTATCTACATATGATGACCATCGTCAACAACGTGAAAGTCAACAAAACCTACGTATGACGGCCATTGTTGAGGAAAATGTCAATCAACCTAGCTGACTATACCTCACAAGAACAAGACCATGATCCTCTGTTTACAAAATGGCAATAAATGTGTCTACCCTGAAGTATCGGATAATTAATCAAAATTAATTACACAAAAACGTTTTTAAAATGAGATAATACCCTGTAGGTAAAATACAGTCAGAGGTATTAATCGTTGTTTTTCTTCGGAGCACACAATTGTAAACAAATAATATACAAGAAAATATATATTTTAGAGTTGGTGGGGGTGGAGAAATATTTCACAGAAGAGACTCTCAACAAGGTCTTCATTCCACAAAGCTGTTCAGCAGAAAACTAATGGCTAGCAGGGGACCAGTCATACACAATGTTCATAACATTGCACTTTGGCTGGTAACCCTCGGCTCACATTCGTGGAAATGTTTGTTATTTTTAAACCCACTGTGACAAATGTAGATTTGTTGTCAGCAGACCTCAAACCCGCTGTTAAAAACCCACAATGTTTCATTGAAACGAACCATTCCAACAAGCTGTTTAAAGTTTAAGCAGATATTTTTTTATACCAGTAAGTACGTTCAACTGGTCACCAATTAAACTGTCATGTATTTATGTACTGATGCAAACTAGTTGTCCTCAGTCTTCTACCCAACCAGAAATTTCTTAAAGCTAGACGACATTTGTCTCCTTTTGTGACCCCGACCCCTGCAGTAGGACTTAACAATAAGGTATCTTCATAACAATTTGTTATTATGCTACTTTCTACAGTTTGTACTGTGCTGTATGTATACAGGCAACGGTAAAATACGGCAGTTTAATTTTTCATTAAGACCCACTATGGAAACACACAGCAATTTATTAACAGCCCTTTTTTTTCTTCTTCATATTATTAAGAATTAAATCTACAAACAATTCACAGGTATTTTATTGATTTTACTATTAAGACTCTACAGAGTTTGGTAGTTTGCTTCCAGAGTTGACGACGTGAAAACCTCAGACTTTGAGCTGGGTCGCCAACCGACGTGAAAGCTTCGATCTGATTGAACCGGCTAGGAGAGGATTGAAGGCGTACAGCCAATCAAAGACGTCCTTATCTCCGATGGTCTGTAGGAGGAAGCCACGGTATTTGGTGATGACAGAGAAGGTGTTTGGTGTCTGAGGAAAAGACAGATACTATTTAGAGTTAGAATTTTCAGTCAATTTTATCTTTAGTTTCTGTTTTTTTTTTGGTACTTCAGAATGCATCCATTTTGCATTTTCATACCTCAATTAAAGACACTGGACACCTTTGGTTATTGTCAAAGACCAGTCTTCTCACTTGGTGTATCTCAACATATGCACAAAATAACAAACCTGTGAAAATTTGAACTCAATTGGTCGTCGAAGTTGCGAGATAATAATGGAAGAAAAAACACCCTTGTCACACAAGTTGTGTGCTTTCAGATGCTTGATTGCTTGATTTCGAGACCTCAAATATTTTACTGAGAAATTACTTCTTTCTAAAAAACTATGTTACTTCAGAGGGAGCCGTTTCTCACAATGTTTTATACAATCAACAGCTCTCCATTGCTCGTTACCAAGTAAGTTTTTATGCTAACAATTATTTTGAGTAATTACCAATAGTGTCCAGTGCCTTTAAATAATCAAGTGAGGTTTGCGGAGACACTAACCATGAAATAAATCTCTGTATGAGCTGTGGTGGTTCTGAGAAGAACCAGTTGTTTACCAACTCAACATTTCAATCTGTAGGCTCTGATCGTCTACATTATATATATTGGATATTCTAATTAGTCCTGCAGTTGATCCATTCTGTGATAGAGACTACGCATAGCGCGCTATCAAAAGATGCATCAAGTCAAAGAGCAGCTGGTCCCCTCTCATTCTTCTTTGATCTTGCGATAAGTCTAACTGTATGCAGTTTAGGGTAACCTAACTTTAGGGTAACCGTGTAAAAATATGATTTATTTGAAGTGGATTGCGTCAAAATACTTGACATGTGCGTACTAAGCGCAATACAAACGCCCTACAAGCTCTCGGAAGTTCAACAAGAACTTGGCCAATCAGCGTTGTTTTTCAGCACATCCCTTCCAGGAGTGCGTTTTCACGGCAGTAACAATAACTGTTTCAGTCATTGCCAAGTGATTAACCAATGGCCAAGTCAACCAAAAACAGTTATTGGTTACGACCGCGAAAACACACCCCAGGGGTTAGTGACGAGAGGTATCGATACGGCGCGCTGCCCACAGTAGCGAGGCTGATCCAACGCGGCCTTCTACTCCTACACTAGGAACCCACCCTAAGCATGGCCTGTTGGTCTTCACTGTACTCAATCTGCGCTGTGGCTAGATTGATCAGACTTCGTTCCACTGGATCCTTCTCGTTGTCGTAGATGAAGACGTACGGACGGCGGACGACGACGTAGCGCATGACCCAGCCGGCTGTCTTCTCTTCAAGGAAGTTGAGGTATCCTCTCCTTGACACGACAGGACTGAAATAAAGATGAGGCAAAATGAATTATTCATGATGAGCTAAATTCTAAATGAATTAATCATGAGAAGCTAAAATATAACTGAATTATTCATGTATCAAGTAGTAAACCACAAGGGAAACTGACTGAGTAAGTTTTAAATAATTTGGAGTTTAACAAAGAAAAATTTGATAGAGCGGGTTTTGAACCAACTACCTCCGGATTAATATGCTGGCACTTCACCAACTGAGCTATCTAGCCCTATGTGGAGCACGTGGGGAGCATGTTCATTCCTAGTTTACTGCAGGGAAAGTTTTCTGTACCACATCAGGACTGCTGATACAACATTATCATTTAAAATTGCTCTCTAAAACTCATCTTAATAGAGTAAATGTTGACCAGTGATATTCAACATACATGTACATATTTCTGTCCATTTCTTTTGTACTGTTTCTTGTATCATGAGCGAGCGAGCGTCATGAGCGCCTTTTTTGGCGGATACCGGCGCTATACAAGACTCCATTATCATCATCATTATTATGTTGGCTGTCTCACTGAGTTCTGAAGTAGGATTTTATGTCACAAAATTCTTACCTGACTCTAATCTCTTCTACTTCTGGAACAAACAACCCCTTGCAGCCCTTCTTCCCTTTCCCCGCTTCACCAGAAGCACAGGCCAAGTCCTGCCCCTGGATCCCAGGCAGGTCGGTCGGGATTGCCAGTTTCCTTGCTCCTGCACCAAGAAACTGGAGATCTGGCATGGAGTTGGAGGCCGACATGGGTTCATCTGGGGTTGTGACCTCTTGACCTGGGGTCGTTGTGGTGGTACTTGGCGCTGTAGGTTCCTCAGCATCTTCGGGTTTCTGGAGAGTAACAGTTGGGGGCTCAATGGTCTGCTTGTTGAGGTGGAGGGTTAGTGAAACAAAGAACAAAGAAGCATTTGTTAGTGTGTTAAAAATGATTAGAAATTAGTCTACATTTCATGACAGAAGTCATAAATGTTTCATGATGTCAGACAGCAAATTATTCACAAATATTTTTATCTACAGAGCAAAACCAATGTTAGCTGTCAAATAAAAAAACTCTACGAATCAGGGTAACCTGTACAACACATGTAACGATGACAGAACTGCAGCTTTGTTTTATTGAAACTTTCGTTAAAGGAACATTACAGAATTGGTAAGAAAAAAACAGATTTACATAAAACTTACACCGTCTAATGATGATGCTAGTAGAAAACATCCTTGAAATATTTCTGTCTGAAATGCCATATTTGATGAGAAATGAATAAACTAATTTTCCGATTGGAGTTTATCGCTCAGTGAGCGTTTTATTCATTTGTTGAATCTATATGATTTCATGCAAATGTGTAATCGGTTTTTCACTATTTTCTCGTGACTCAAATGGCCGATCGATCTCAAACTTCTACAGGTTTGTCCGTTTATGTATATGGTGGATTACAATAAAGGGCTTACACTGCCAGCAACTGTTTTGTCAGCAGCAACCAATTCTGTAATGTTCCTTTAAATTCCAGAATCCCCCCTCACCTTAAACGGAGGTGGTGATAGTACTGGGGGCTGGCTGCGCATCAACAGCCGAACACATCGGTCTAGCAACTCATGGTCTTTGTCCATGCTGTCGTTGGATATGGTGCTATTGAGCGAGGCGTCCGTCTCAGACTTGGGCATATTTCCCCCGCGGGTGTTGTACAGCTCTTGCTGGATCTTGTCCCGGAGGAGGAGACTGTGACGCGCTTTCTCAACCTGCATGGAGAAACGAAAATTCATCGTAGCTGTCATTGTCGTTGTCATTTTCACCATCACACGATAACAAAATAACAGTTATATATATATATATTTTCTTTTTGTTTGAAAGTTTACCCCAAACAAGGCTAAAAGCCACTCTCTGCAACACGAAAACATTTAAGATGAAAATAACTCAAGGGAGCTGAAGGTATGAATTGATATTCCTCTTAAAACAGTCTAGATTGTAGGATGGAGGGAAACCTGCACCAGGCAAGGAGTTCCAAAGAGATGCAATACGTGGAATAAAGCTGTTGGATTGGCTCTTTGTTCTCCATCTCAGCAAAGCGAGAGTGTATGGGTGAGAAGAAGCAGAATGCCTGGTCAGATACACTGGTGGCACATTTTCCACAAAAATATCTGTAGAAAAGACAGAGGCTGGCTACAAAAGACCTCTGTAGCGAAAAGAGGTTGTAAAGTTGATCCCAACCCTTTACCATCAAGATTAACAATTTCGCTTCTACACTCTATCTAAAAAAGATAAATGACAGGCAGACGCTTCAACCCAAATGCGACAACAGTACTCCAGTCAAAGCAAATACCAACTTCATGTTGATTGTTCAGATAACAAGATGCGTTTCCATGGTTACCTCTTCCAGACGCTCCAGTTTCTCTAGCTCCCACTGATGGTCTAGGAGGAGGGAGTCTGCACGAGGGCGCCATCCTTGTAGGTTCTCTTCCCCTCTGACGTACGTACCCGAGGTATCGATGACCTTACGAAGGCGGCGCTGGGTACCTGGGAAGACAAAATGCAGCACGCAATAGTTTTGATAAGTGTACACCGGTGCAGAATTGATTACACTTTCCAATCTCTCTTTCAAAATGGAGCTTCAAAATAAGCTTTCAAGATCAACAAATTATGTTGATTTCCATTTCTAATAATTGCTTGTTTTATCTCCTGGGAGATTCTTTGTTCTTCTCTTTTGTATTTTTTTTATTATCTTTGGCTAATGTTAAACATTTTATAAAAATTTAGGGCATTAACTTTTCAAAGATTTATAACTAAGTTGGTCACCTGGAACATCCTCGGGTAGTCTTGAGAAATTATCAAGATTTCCAGAATGATCACAAATATGCACTAAATTCAATCAGTAGTCAACTAAAAAGTGACTTCAATGTAAGAACGTCGACAAGGTTTTCTAATACTTCACATTTTAAAACGACATTAAAATTCTCTAACTATCATGGTACACCCATGCACAACAACAATCGTACATCCACTCGGAAGACATGTACTACAAACTTTGCATCAAATGCATAAAAACAGCCATGGAGTGCCGAGTTCAATAATGTAAACACAAAATAGCAGTACGGTCAAACAGACCACGCATAAAACAGCCGTATACAATTTAGCATCATGCGCAATCACAGTCAAAGGTCAAGGTCAAATGTAGACAAGTTCATAAAATCGTTGTTGCTTTACTACATGTACTATGACAAACATCTACATTACAAATCATCTTGCAAGGCTCTCTAAATGACCAAATAAAGACTTTGACAAAGTCATGTATGACAGTTATTTTAACAGAATTCAAGCTCAGATTCTGACTCTAAAATAAAATAAATGTCCTCAACTGTTTCCAACGCCACTGAACACACTAAATAAAATTGAAAATCTGTGTTTATCGAAATATATGTCATGTTTTTTTCCTTGCCTTTTTTCAAGAATTTTGATTGAATAACTGATTCTTCAAGTGATTCTATTTTTAGTTTCCGACATTCCAAGGACAGAACTAGCGAAACTTTCAACTACTTTAGCAATCACACAATATCAGATCAACATGAAGAAAATTTAGAACGAAATAGGAAGAGACAAAAGCAAGCAAGAGGGAAAATACCTTCTTCAAAGAATAGTTAAGAATATTTAAGAAAGGTCAAAGGTCAAAAGTCTCAAAAAAGGCTCGAGAACCTATACTGTAATGCATCAGTCACATAAATGAAGCTACCTCTAGCCTCAGACACATCTTATACACAGTAAAATATATTTGAAGGAGGGCAGAGGAACAAAATGAGGGCTGGGGGTGGGCTGCTGCCTTAAAGATAGGGTCATAAACTTGTAACTACTCCAAAACTGAATGATGATAAAAACTTACTCGGCGAGAAGAACTGCAGTTGTTGATAGTATAAACTGTTTTGAGAAAGGATCCCTCTTCGAAGTAACAAATGTACAGTTGAATTGGAATTTAATTTAATGTGGTCTGGATAATTTTTCGATCCAAAACATTTGAATCTGAGAAACGATTCATGCATGAATCATTTCTCAGATTTCTGAGGGTTGGTGTCCGTTTGCGAATGCTGAGTGAGGCCAGAGATGCATTTGTGTTGGTACCCGCTGTCACCTCGCCAAACATGGATGGATTTGACATTCTTGTGAAAATACGATGACAGTCTGTTGCTATTTTCTCAGCAAGTAGACAATGCTATCAGCTGAAATTTACACATGTGACTTTTATTGTATCTTTCTTTATAACTTTGTCTATAAACCAGCATTACGTTGACAAAAATCAATCTATGACCCTACCTTTAAATGCTCCAATAGGTAACAAATTCCCTTCACTTTTTTTGTTTTTGGTCTCCCATTATGAAAATCTGCAGTTCAGGGAAGTGCTTTCTGACAGTCACTTGAATCTCCATGTGTCTGAGGCTACCTTAACCACTTAACGCCGGGTGAAAAGTTTACACACAAAATTACACAGCTGCGGAGGGTTTGTAAACATGATTGTTTTTAAAATGTACCTTGGATGTTGCTAGTTGATGTGGTTACATGCTCGGAACAGTTGTTTTTGTTGTGGTACCAACAACAGGTGACATGATAACGCACCCTGACTTTCCGTTTTCGCAGTGTGCACCGGCATGCGCTCACAGTGTGTTGCCCCATACAAAGCGGAACAAATGGTGCTGGATTCCATGCTTGAAATCTCCCTTTTAACTTGGGATAATTGTGCAATACCCAATTCCAGACCTATCGCCCTTTAATCAAGGGATTACAAGAGATAGATAGGGCTGCCAATATTGTTTACCATTGTACTTGGCAAGGGGTGAGGGGGGTGTTCGAAGATTCCAGCAAGCCACGGCTGAAATATCAGCCCCGGCTTGCAGCCGAGTGTCTGTCCAATTCACAGTGAACAAAAAACGCATTTTCTCGAAAGAGAAACATAAATCCCACTACATTTTACGAGAGTGTCCAGGTTGTTTTTACTTGGTCTAGTCATAGTTTAGTCATTGAGACAACAGTATGCTTTGATAATTTAATCCCTCATGTGGGCCCGGAGAAAGTTTGGAGCTCCTTGACGTAAGTGGTTAAGGTTTATCGCCGAGGCAACACTTCTCAGTAAATGTAAATGACAAAATTGACACATTCCAAAAATGTACACTTCTACATTCCAGTGAAGAACACGACTTCTGAAAGGAGTCCGTTGTCTGTATCGAGTGTGCCAGTTGATAGATTGAGTGGCTTATTACATATAACTCCCAAGATTGGTAGGCAAGGCAATCCCAACTCATTTGCACACATGATGTGTTTTTGTGCATGCATTGTGAGTTTTACAATGTGTGCTAACACGCGTTTATCGCATTATGAAACTCAAAGAGCAAAACTGATTTCAGAGTATGCTTTCTATGTTTATGAAGGAGTGACTGCATTCTTGATAATGCGTATTTGCTGGTTTTCAGCAGACTGGCACACTTTTTGTGTGCTAAATGGAACAGTTCCCCTGTGGTAGTCAAGGCAATACTAACACAATTAACAGCACACATGCAGTGTTCCTAAGTGTGTAGGAGTGACTGCATTTTTGATAATGCGTATTTGGTGGTTTTCAGCAGACTGGCACACTTTATGCAGACGACAAGACTCCTCACACTGTCTCTACGACCATACCTCCTAGATACTGACTGTCACACGTCAAAAATGATCTGAACATCACTGTAATAAATAGGCAATACATACATCAACGTGAACAGGTTTCTACGACAACAACACTACAGATGGTTCTAAATCTAAAAGAAAAACTCTACGTAAACGCTGGATTTTTTATGGAGAGGATAAGTAGAATTCAGTTCTACTAAGATGACAGTTTTGCTGTTTATATTTGGGGCAGTTTTTAAAGACTTTTAAAAACATGAAAAAAAATTTCCTTTTCTTTGTGACGGTCCTAAATTATTTTTTGGTTGAACATAGAAAAATTAACAAGAGCGGGACTTGAAACTAAGACCTCCCGATTAACGTGTCGGCACTCTACCAACCGAGCTATCTATCCCTAATGTTTGCGGTTTTAAAATATTTTTTGTCAATATCTTTGTTCAGGGGTGCCAGTCAGAAGCCATTCAACCTGTAACTGCTGTGCAGCCAGGGATCACACCCAAGTTTACGATACAACCTGCCGTATCGCACCCCGCAAGATTACAATACAACCTGGGCTGCAGCAGGAGAGGGATCGCCTTAAGGGAATGCAATTTGTTATTTCATAAATTGTGACTTAACTCTGAACTAAAATCAAACCGACGGAGGGTAATTTCTCATTCTTCTTAACGCGCAAACTGTCTGAATACAAAGGTTTTGCCCAAACAGGCAACCATCCCATCAGCAGTGTGTTATTTACCATAATTCTGACGAAATAATAGCCACAAACAACCTGAGGCGGCAGCACAAGGATCACCTTAAGGGGATGCGACTTTTTATTTCAACTATCAAGTAATAATCCACAAGGAAACAGACTGGGTAAATTTTAAAATTTTTTATCTAAACTAAATAAGGTCCTAATCAAGCAAATGCACATAAATAAACAGGTCCTTTTGGTTGGTAAGCAGTTTGCAACAGCTAATTCTATTTTCTCATAAACAAAACTACCGCTGAAAAACACAAAATTACTATAAAAAAAACACACCTTATGTTCCAGCATAAACACGATTTACATCACAATGGCTACATGCAACAGAGGAGTGATTCTAGATCTAACACGTACACAAAATAAAACTCTTGTCTAAGTCTACGACATACGTGGTACCCAAACCGATGTAAATTACACATGTGCCTATGTGTACCTCAGGAAGTGTTATCGAGGAGGAGGGGGGAGAGAGTACCTCAAAAAAAGGGTTCGTCTTGCACGAGACATGCTACATATAATATCACATCATCTTGGGTGGTTTAAGGGGAGTCAAAAGTTGGAAATAATCAACATTGAAAAAGTGTCCTTTTACCCTCTTTGGAACCGGCTTTTTTTCAACTTCACAAAATGGCATTACCTCACATGGGTTACATACATTGAAATCTGGCAAAGACACATGTTTACACTTAAAGCTTTTAAACCGATCAGCCTACTTCAAAAATAATCTCAACAAAATGTTCTCAAAGAAATAATCGTCAACAAAAAGTTTTGCAAAACAAATCCAGAAGTTGTCAACACATTAACAAATATTCTTGTTAAGCTTTAAATTTAGTTTTTTTTATACTACATGACTGTTTGATTACTGCATGAAAAAAAAAAAAAAAAAAAACTTAAGTTGTGATGGGTTTGATCCATGCTTTGACAATACTGAAAAAAGGAGAAAAAAAGTGTCAAATTAAGAATAAAATATTTCAAATTGAAATGAGGAGCCATGCAACGACGAAAATTATGCATATTCTATGCAAAACAGGATTTTTGGCAGTAAGCAACATTCTGACATTCTGAGGGTAGAGTTTCAAATTCACCTTCAAAATCTGTTTCCCAAGAATTAAACGTTTTGCAAACAAAGTTCCGGAAGAAAAAAAGTGCTTCAAATACTTTGCATCAAGCCTTTGTGTCATTATGTAAATATAATTTCTTTTTAAGAATTCTGAAGCCCTCGTAGAAGTTTATAAGAAAGAACTTCTGGACAGTAACAAAAAAACAAAAAACTAAAACAGAAAATGGTGAGCGATTGCATAGAATACGCATTGCTTCATAATGACATAATTTATTCAGTGCAATTAGCATTTTGGGGGGTTTGAATATTGTCCACATACCTATTGCTGCTTTTTAATTCGAAAGAGAGGATAAAGTGAAAGCGGAAAAGGAAAAAAAAATGAAAAGAGAATACTCCAAATTTATTCTTCAGTTTCTCGGACAGAAGGATAAGGAGAAAGAGTAAACATCTTGACAAGTGCCACATCCTCTATCCTTTAAGGACCTGGAATTGAATTTCTTCCGTCCCACCACAATACAGCTATCTCAGTTTGTAAAAAGGAAAGTCATTTTAGCCAAACGTAAGGAGTACATAAATAAAAGAACTAAACATTACTACGCCTTTCTGTTGGTTTAGTTTAAAACGAGCAAAACAAAAATTATACTGTCGTCAACATTTTATTCGTACGGTCTGAAAGAAAATCTATGAACGCTTTGTCTCTAAACTGGAAATCTAAGAGCAGACATCGTACAAGCTGCTTTGGGGGGACAGTCACGGTTTAAACAAATCAAGAAAACAAATTGGACAAACGTGTGTCATGACCCATATCTCTCAAATGCAATCAATTATTTGAGATGCTGATATCGATTACAAATCAAGATTCCAACTTTTGACTCCCTATTCAAGACCAACTCCCTGTAAACTAGACCGCAGACACGGTCACGTTTGTCACATCAAAGCAATTCTTACCGCTGGTCTGAGGGGTGTTTGTACCAGGGGAGGTGGACTCAAGTAGGTCTCTCAAGTCATACTGACTGAAAGAAAGCCCTGATTATAACGGAGGAGGCACAGAAATGAGGCAAACGAGTTAGAAACAACCAATGAAAGGTAGAGATGGAAAATAAGAAAGAGAGAGAGAGAGAGAGGGAGGGAGGGATGGTGCAGAGGAGAGTGGGTTAGCAGCGTGCTGCATCAAGGAGTCCTGCTTGAAAGAAAATATCCACCAAACCAGAGAGTATGGAGTCCTGAAGGAGCAACACTTTTTTTAAACAGCCATCGGAGCTGCCACAAACTTCATGTCTGTCCCAGTCTCAAGACTATTTGGAGAGAATTGTACAAGACAGGTGCTACCTTTGGTAATTACTCCAAAATTAATTACCATAAAAACTGACTTGGTAAAGAGCACTGAAGAGCTGTTGATACTACAAAATATTTGTGAGAAACGGTCCCCTTTAAAGTAATGTAGTTTAAGAGGTAATATTTCACCCAAGAATTTGAATCTGAGAAAGGCTTCAGGCATAAAGCCTTTCTCAGACATCTGTTAGCACACGATTCCACAAGGGTATTTTTTTCGTTTATTAGTCCAAATGTTTTCCTTTTTTTTTTATTTATGCATATGTTGGGGCACACCAAGTGAGGTAACTGGTCTTTGACAATTACCAAAGGTACTCTGCCTTTCACTTTTTTTTTTTAAAATTGTTCGTTTGTATTTTCTTCTCTCGAGACTTGCAGAAAGAACAATTGT
The DNA here is from genome assembly GCA_032158295.1 of Pycnopodia helianthoides. Taxonomy (NCBI): domain Eukaryota; kingdom Metazoa; phylum Echinodermata; class Asteroidea; order Forcipulatida; family Asteriidae; genus Pycnopodia; species Pycnopodia helianthoides. The sequence goes on from CM063260.1 coordinate 977,262, forward strand.
TTTGTGGGCCCAAAATGTCGATGTGACCTTCTTTCAATCTTAAAAAACCCATCCTCTCTGCTGCAGTGGCGAATTAAACATTGCAAGCTAACGTAAAGATGAAGAACGCATAGCTGTTTTACTCGACGAATAGGTTAGTGCATAATGAACTGTAGCAGACAACCTCAATTTATGGCCGAGGTTTTTATCTGCTTCAAGAAAGAAATCTGGAAAATAGAAAACTGCTGACACCCTGACGTAAAGAGAGACAAACAGACAGACATCTTAAGGAGAGCGACATTGTGGCTTTCCCCCATGTGTTTTATATTGTCCCGTGTCTTTAATCTTTCCTTTTAAAAACATTGTGGGGTTAACTCGTTGACTGCCGCCTACGAGTTTATTCGTAGTAACAGGTGTAAAGGATTCTGCCACTACGAGTATACTCATAGAGAATGAAAGGGCTTTGTATTGTTAATTGAATATACTTGCATCACTGAAAATGCAACAAATACGCTTCTGGCAGTGGTGAGGACATACATCCTTAAAATGTGTATGTTCAATTTTTGGTATGTGCGCATGCGCACTGCACTTGGCAAATGGAACGCTCTACGAATCTATGACCGGCAGTCAACATGTTAACCCCACAGTGTCAAAAACAACACCACAAGTACAAGTCAAACCTAAAAATCACCCCACAATGTCTATCTTGGAGCCAGACAGACAGACAGAAGACAAAAAGACAGAGATTGCGGCAAGGAAAGGAACAAGACTAACAGCTGCTTCATAATCCTAGCTATCACAAATCCTTTAAAATCCAATTCCCCTCCTCCCCCCCCCCTGAATTTGTTGGATATTGCACTTCACCGCCAAATCCTCCATGCTTGGGTCAGGCATGCATTCAATCTCATTCTGCCTCGGTAGAAAAGTTTGCGGAACAATTTTCTGCTCAGCGAAAAACTAAGCAGGAAACCGGTCCATGTGGCATGATATTTTGGCTGGTTACCTCATTCTGGTAAGCAAAATTGTCTTGTGCTTAGCTTCTTTTTGTGCCTAAACACCTCTATGGAATAGGGCCCTGCTTTGAAGAGGAGTCTGGTAGCAACTCTGAGTTTACTCTGAGTGTGTTTAATGTAATGTCCCAGTCTTGACACTTGTGTCCTTGAGCAAGATGCTTTACATAATTGCCTTATCCTTCAGATGGGACATTGAAGCCATAGGTCCTGTGTACTAGGATTGGCGTGCACGTAAAAGAACCCAGGACTTCTATCGGGAAAGAGTAGGGGTTAACCCCGGTGTTTCTGGTTCACATAGCAAGCACCCTTGTTTACAGATTTCCTCAGGCTTGCGCGCTACAGTGATACATTCACTTGTGGGGTATCCTTGTTTTCATTACCAGAAATATACAATAATAAATAATAACAATATAACGGACCATTTTTAACAAAACACACAGAATACAGACAACAAAAACACCCCCCCCCCAAAAAAAAGGGAAACAGACTATTCAGCCATGTAATGATTGCAAACAGAGCAAGATAAAAGGCAATTGCTCGATTAAGAAAAACAAATGTGTAACAAGGTCAGCAATGCATGCTTTAGAAGTCACATGAAGAATCAAAACAAAAAGAAAGAAAACATATTGCAAGAAAATAATAATGTATATACCCATTTTTTTTTAAGTCAACAAATTGAAAAAATTAGGAAGCAGAACAAGTGAAAGCAGTTGTTAAAAAAACAGAAAAAGAAAAGAAATTACGAATTAATTTAGTTGACAGTTTCAACAATCATACTTGACTTGATCAAAAATACATCAAGATTATTCAGAAATCGGAATAGCACAAAAAAATTAGAGGAACGATACATCATTGGTTCCAGAGAAAACAATATTGAAGGCTTGGATTGTCATTTGCCAATGAGATCCAAGGCTAAGACTACAGGGCCCAATTTTATAGAGCTGCTTAAACACAAAACTTAGCTAACCACCAAATAACTTTGCTTACAAGAAATAGGTTACCAGCCAAAATGCCATTTCATATGTGCCTTTTTGACTGGTTTCCTGTTAATTTTTGCTCAGCAGAAATTTGTTCAGCAATACTGTCTAAGTAACACTGGTCTGCTAAGCACAAAGCAGAAGGACACCAGTCGCAGATGGTACAGTGACATGGTACTTTCACCGGTAACCTTATTCTGGTAAGCATCATTTGTTGTGCTTAGCTCCTTTTTTGTGCTTAAGCATCTCCATAGAGACAACTTTACAGGTTAGTTGTATTTGTTTACTAAACACCAAGATTTTACCTTGATTTTACCCAGAACAGGTCAGTCATGAAGTTAAGAATTTAGCAAATAATGTAACGTCCCTTTCATAATTTTTATCCCCAGCCATCAGTATTCAAAGTTCACCTCTTTACCAAAAAACAGAAGCAGAGGTCGGATTATTCCGTTAACAGTTTCCACGAAGACAGGCATTGGGAAATCAAATCCAAGTAACCTGATCAACACAGCTATATTTGTCTTTTGACATTTGACTGACATTTTGGAGTGAAAATTGAGAGTGTCAAAACAAGACGTGACACATAACAGAATTGATAATTATCACGAAAAACAAAAATAAATCAATTTTTTTTAATCTGAAAGCTTGCTGATTATACAAATTTCATACCATATCATTAGCAAATTAATATGCAAATAAAAGTGCAAGATGAAATTTGAGTGATTGTGGTGCTTTTTTTTTTTTTTTGAAAGGGTTGCAGCGAAACAAAATGGAAAAGTAAGATAAAATAATCCACATCCATGATTACATAGGCACATGTCTAATCTACGGGTGGTTTTTTGTCTTCTTCATAATCTAAGCATCTTAGCGTGGGTTGATTGTTGCTCAGATCTGGGAACTTCAAAACAATAGTGTGGTTGGTCTAAAGATGAAGTGACAGCTGATTTCAAAGGGTGGGTGGGGGACATTCCCCCGAAAACATAAACGAATCCTAAAACCTCCCTAGATTTACAATAATTGCAATTTACTTAAAACGTTCCCCCACTATGGTTTTCCTTTTTTTTTTTTAAAGAATAATTTTCCATCAATGTTTGACCTGGGTCGGATGTTTTCTCAGATATGTTAACTATTTTTGTGTTGATGGGAGAGCAAGCCTGTTTGAATGGCCAACCACTGGCCAACCAGAATAATATTAGACATAAAAGGTCAAAAGGTCATCAAGAGATCTGTTTTGTTTCAGCGTAATTTAGTGCACTACAAACACTGTTAAGTAATAGTCTACAGGAGTGTATTAATTCCTACACTCCTTGCTAGTTCAGCTTCAAAACTAAAATCAATCATCACATGTTGAAGATGAACACAAGAAAAAGTGATTCCCTCACCCCAACCCCAAACCCCCCCCCCCCCACCCCACCCTACCCCTGCACCACCTCAAAAAAAACATAAACTGAATGTGACTTAGAGATAACAAAGAATGCAAAGGAGTTGAATGTCTTGACCCTACACTTATAAAACTCAACAGAGAGAGGTCAGAAAGGCCATCATGTAAAAAGGGTTCAATTCATTTAATCTGCCATTTTGGACTGACCAATGAAATGGTTTCTTTTGTCGTCTTCATTTTAAAGCTGCAGTGTGTCAGTAACCAACTGCTCATGTCTTCTTCTGCAATGTCTTATTTTTTTTACATCAATGGAGTAAATTGTTATTTCAGAAGATAAGTCATAACCATTCTTCTTCTTCTACTTTGAAAACACCTTGAAGTTTTAACAGCTTCTTGTTTCAAAAAAACAAACAATTGATGGCTGTCAGAAATGTTGCTGATTTTCGGGGGTTTTGCTCCAAGAAGATTAAACCGCTGGTCTAAGTGATCAAAATATCCTGCAAAAGTCCAGGAAAATCTTGCATTTAGCAGAGAATTCATTTCCCTATTTGGTTTGGATAGATCTACACAATGTGATATTGACATCTTACCTGGGCTCAGGGCTTCGGCAGAACGGCGTAGAGATAGTTCATATACTCCAGTCACTCGGCTGCACGGATGAAAAATATGGCAAACATTTCACTTTTTATGCTGAGTGAAACTCCAATAATGAGTGAATCTTAGATGTTACAAATAGCAGGCATGCAACTGTAACTTCACCAAAAAAGAGGAAATTACAAAATTCCAATGATTTTGTACAGTATTTTTCAATTTTGAATGGTAAAACTGTGAATAAAAAAGAGTAAATCAGCTGATCTGAGGAAAAGTTGCATGCCTGAAATAGGAGGATGGGGGAGGATTTCAAAGTCTTGATTCCTGACCTGTCTTCAGCCTTGTAGTAGCCGCTACCAAACAGACTGCGTAAGGAACGAGCCGGGCTGATCCTGGCGTCTCGTTCGTACATCTGAAGGCAGACGTCTTTGGTGATACATGCCGACTGTGTGCAGTTATCCAGCTGAAAAGAACGGACGAAACATCCTCTGTGAATGTTCTCGTATATTCATCATAAAACTGCCTTAGGGGAGATGTCCGAAGTTGTCAACATTTTCATGGTCATACATTGAGCGTGACCGGATTGTTTTGTACAACAATTAGTGGAGATATTTAGAATACATTTAATATAATAGGGAAAAAGCTTCCACCATCAGGGAGATTGTCAAATTTGTTCACCAGAACATCGATAGATTGGTTTATTTTCAGGGGACTTTCTGCAGAATCAGGGAGAGTTGGCAGCTCTGAATACTGTAAGATGACTCCCAAAATGGTAGACCTTGAGCAGGCAGTTGCCAAGTGTGACGTCAGTGCATGATAACATGATTTAGTTTTATCCTGGGCCCAATTTCATAGAGCTGCTTAAGCAGAAAATATTGCTTACCATTTTTCTGCTAAGCAGCAAGCATCAGGATACCAGTCACAAATTGTACATGTGACATGGTAGTTTGGCTGGTAACCTTATTCTGGTAGGCATTTTGTTTTGCTTAGCTACTTTTTGTGCTTAAGCAGCTCTATGAAATTGGGCCCTGATGTTTTCTATGTCCTGCAGAAAAAAACCCACAGGCATCTGAGTGGGATTCAAACCCACCACATTCCACATTCTGGTGATGTTTTAATCCATATCTGCCAAACTACAAATGCTGTTAGCATCTAACTACGAGAAAACCAGTAGATGAATAAGAAGTTAGTGTCTCTCTTTATACTCTCCCTACTTAGTGATATGAGATGAGAATCATGGCAAAATATATATCACATTCAAGACAATGGGGTGCTCTTTCCAACGATATACAGTTTATTAGGGTACATTTATCTGAGTGACCCTATTGATTAGAAATCAACCAAAGTATGTCAATAAATATGAATCTCCAAAGAACGCCTGCAGGCAACTTTTTTGGAAATTTCTGCGGTGTCCCGTTTGTGAATGCTGGGGCCAGAGATGCTGTTGGTACCAGCTGTCACCTTGCTAAACGTGGATGGATTTGACGTTCTCGATGAAAATACCGCGACAGTTTTTTGACGTTTTCTCAACAAGTAGACACTGCATTCAGCTGACACTTTCATTGTGTCTTTCTTGATAGTGCCTATCCATCAGCATTCCGTTGACAAAAACCAAACGATGACCCTACCTTAAAACTTAATCCTACCTTTGGTAATTAATTTGAATTGCTACCACCTACTTGGTTCCTCCGCCAGAGAAAAACAAAGTTCAAATCTAACATGCCTTTTGGCAAAAAAATAAACCATATCCACGACACGAACAGTTACACACATCCCTCGAGTTAAAAAAGAAAACCGAGGAAATGGTTAGTCAAACCGGTTAGAAGAGAAAGAAACCAAAAATAAAATGTTGTTTCATTACCACATGTCTACTTACCTCCAGGTAAGCAGACAATGTAAGGTAGACTCTTTCTCCGTACGGCGTCATTCTGTTTAGCAAGACTGAGTTATGCAACGATGTGTCCCATGCTGCCTCAAAACGGAAACAGGTTCTGTTTGAAGAAACATTATTCGGGGATGAAATTTTGATGATGAGTGTGAACATTTATTTCTCCCTTTGGTGGTCGCTTTATTACTTCTTGCAAGAAAATTTGAAGGCTCAAGGAGATTTGCATGGTGGAGATACAATCTAGTAAGAGTTTGCAGTCACACCATGTACATCAGTAGGATTTGAAACTTTGCATGGTGGAGATACAATCTAGTAAGGTTTGCTGTCACACCATGTACATGAGTAGAATTTGAAACTTTGCATGGTGGGGATACAATCTAGTAAGGTTTGCTGTCACACCATGTACATGAGTAGAATTTGAAACTTTGCATGGTGGAGATACAATCTAGTAAGGTTTGCTGTCACACCATGTACATGAGTAGAATTTGAAACTTTGCATGGTGGGGATACAATCTAGTAAGGTTTGCTGTCACACCATGTACATGAGTAGAATTTGAAACTTTGCATGGTGGAGATACAATCTAGTAAGGTTTGCTGTCACACCATGTACATGAGTAGAATTTGAAACTTTGCATGGTGGAGATACAATCTAGTAAGGTTTGCTGTCACACCATGTACATCAGTAGGATTTGAAACTTTGCATGGTGGAGATACAATCTAGTAAGGTTTGCTGTCACACCATGTACATGAGTAGAATTTGAGACTTTGCATGGTGGGGATACAATCTAGTAAGGTTTGCAGTAACACCATGTACATGAGTAGGATTTGAAAACTTTGCACGGTGGAGATACAATCTAGTAAGGTTTGCAGTAACACCATGTACATGAGTAGAATTTGAAACTTTGCATGGTGGGGATACAATCTAGTAAGGTTCTGTTTGAAGAAATATTATTCCGGGATGAAATTTTGATGAGTGTGACTATTCCTGAGGAAATTGAGTCCGGGTTCCTACTTATTCCCGACAGAGACCCTCCCGGATGTTTACAGTTCAGGAGCTTTACAGACTCCGTGCATTACCAAGAAAATACAAAAATACAATGGCGACTATTTCTTTCTCCCTTCGGCGATTGCTTTATTACTTCTTTTTAAGAAAATTTGAAGGCTCAAGGAGACATCATGTACATGAGTAGGATTTAAAATTTTGCATGGTAGAGATGCCCGAGTTCAAGCTCACCGCTCTAAACAGCTCGGCAACAACACGCCAGGCGTCTAGGCAATAGTGTAGCATTGAGTTTCCTACACGTCTGCTGTATATGTAAGTAGATACTTTGAAGGGAAACCGGTCATCAGTTATACATATTACACGTTAGTTTGAATGGGAACCAGTTTCTGCTAAGCTCTTTATGTCCTTGCTAAGCAGACTTGATGAAACTTGAGCGGGATTAATTGGTACAGTTCTTACCTGTCATCTCCTGGTTGCTGTATGTACATCGCTGGTAGAAGATTAAGAGACAACACCGATAGTTCATGGTCTGGTTCCGTCACCTCCAGGGTGGTCCTGATACGACCTGATCAAAAAAAAAATAAAAACGATAATGGGTGACGTCCGCACCTAATCAAGGAAGGCTCTAGTCACGGTAACAGATATCTGTCGTTGGAAATAAATCTCAATTATTTGAAATATGTGATGCGATCAAGCTAAATGAGTTTTTTGTCGACCCTTGTCAATTTTGGTTTTTTAATCTATTTGAAAGAAGTACAATCTCAGCTTTAAGGATATGAAAACCCCGTGTTGATACCACCTTTGGTTCAAAAGTTATGGAAGTTGAAACACCAAGAGATGTATAGAAATGTACACCCCCGTCGACGTAATTTGGCCTGTTATTCAATAATGCATTTACCGACAAACGACTCATTTAGCTTGATCGCATCACATATCTCATCATTAAAAAGGGTCCAGGTGATTCCCTCGTAGACACATTTTGTTCAATACGAGGGCAGGCTGACTTACTGTTGTGTCCTTGTTTATATAGAAGTGCGCCCTCTAGTGTTACCATTGTTATATTGGAAGTCTGGGGTTTTACGCCATCTTGGATTAGGTTTACATGAACATGAAAGCATTTACATAACCAGTTACTTCTGCGTCCTGTGTCTTCTTATTCGACTACACTACACTTACCAACTACCAGCTCTCTAATATCTCTCCAGATGAGTTCATTGGATGCTTCATGAATGACGGTGATCGCGATACGCCGTTGGATCCCTTGGTGAAGTAGATACACCCCACTGCATGGTAGCTCATCACTGTGGTCTACTACCGCTGGGAGATACCTTCAAACCAGAGAGAAAGAAAAAAATACTTTAAAAAAAAAATCAAGTTTCAGTTGAACCAATAAAAATTCTCAAGTATCGAACCACCGCAGAGCAACATTATCTAAACTTTTTCAGAAGTTGGTTTTCCAAAAATATGAAATAACAGTCGAGTCCGTGAAATCATTATCACATTTTAATAAAAAAAAATGAAATACCATCTGTCAACAGAACTGAAGACTACGGAATTGAAGACTACAGAATGCCAGGTGGCAGCAGACTAACACGTAACTCTCCATTGTTGACGTCGTTCCGAGCATGCGCACATTTCCCCGAGAACAACGGATTTACCTGGTTAAGTCTGCTGCCACCTAGTGTTCACAAATGACTGCCATTAGGAGAGCCGGAACATCTGACGTCACACTTTGAGGCTCGTGAATAACGCCAGAGACCGGCTTTGATCCTGACAAACGCACCTTTGACCTCGCATCCCATTGCAGTCTTGCGGATAAGGACAGGGGACCAGTCTAGCAGTGACCATCATTTTGATTAATAGACCGGTGCCTGTCCTTATCCATGCGGATAAGGACATTAGGATTAGGATTTCCGATTCGTGTACTTACTCTCCAGAGGGCGCTAGTTCACAAATCTCAAACCACACCAGCAGGTCGTGCCGAGAGTGAAGATGACTTGTACTCGGCGTGCTGACCAGACCCAGCTTGGGAGACGGAACTGAGAGCAAACGAAAAATGAAAAACACGTAAAAAGTAGCTGTGAAGACATTTATTTTTTTTTCCGTTTTACGGCAGCAATAACCCTTTTTTCCAGTCATTGTGAAAGAATGATGGAAAATGGAAATCTTACCTGGTCTTGCAAGAGGAAGAGTGGATGGGAAGTTTCGCTTCAACGGTCGCATTCTAAATAAAAAAAATTTTTAAAAGAGAGACATTTGATCAGTTTCTCAGTCGTTTCTCAGACGTGTCTTCTGTCTCAACTTAAAAATAAATTTGGCACCATTCTCTCTCACACCTTCTTAAGTTTTACCTAGTTGTTTCCTGGCTTTGGTGATGTAGTGGGTGGGCCTGATAGTGGCCAAACACCTCAAAGACAATGGGTGACGTCCGCACATAATCAAGGAAGGCTCTAGTCACGGTAACAGATATCTGTCGTAAGAAATAGATCTCAATTATTTGATATATCTCATAATTATGAAGGGTCCAGCAAAACATGCCACTGGTAGGTAGGTGAAAATGAATAAAAGCATAGCCTGGAACACTCGTGGTTTAACCCACCTTGTACCCTTCGAACACAGACACAGAGACTGTACAAAAATGACAGGCTATATAGGCAAAAATGTATCCAACTTCCTTACAAATGTCTTGACAAATTACCACCGGCAGAAAAATCTTAACTTATATTTCAAATTAATTTTAGAATATTTTTTTAATTTTCGCCTACCAAGCATGCTTACTATCAGGACCCACACCCATTAATATTAATACATTATTAATTTATTTATCAAATATTGTCAAAAGTCATTGGTGTAGATTTCTACGAAAGAATTTTCATCAAAAAAGAAGTTTGAAACAAAGCTAGCAGTAACGAGTACAAGCAAGGAATCTACAAACACTCTTATGCTGTAAACATAAGCGGGAAGCCACAGTTACTAATCTAGTTCTAAAACATGAACAGTCAGTTACACTTGAAGACAAAATAATGACCAGAAAATTAATAATTCCCCTTAAATAGAATAACTATTCCCTGATAAAAAAGTAAAGGCTGGGGGGGGCTTTGATTGTTAACAGTGTTGTTTTGTTTTTCTTTGTTGATAGGAACAGCCTTTGTATAACTACATCAAAGTCGACCACCCGGAACAGATTTTTAAAACTGCTTCCGTCAGAATTGGAAAAAGAAAAGCAACACCGGAGAAATGTGTCTGTTGATATTAACTGCAAACAAAATTGTAATTAAAAAAATGGTACAACACATTTTAAGATGAAATTTTTCAAACTGGTACAAGATTTAAAAGCAAAATGTCTTTAACAAACTGTCTGTGCCCCAAGACACGGTTCCTTTGCATGGTAAATGTATCTGAGACTAAAAGTTGGGGAATCGAGGAAGAAAAACAAACAAACAACCTGACAGACAAACAAACAAACTGAGATGAGGTGCTCACATCAAACACTACAAATGCATGAAAGAGTGGGAGAGGACAACATCACTATTTTCAAAAATGTAAAAAATGAAAAATTGAAAGGAGGAAAATTAACAGAAATCACTAGGAATGGTTTGTGAAATAACAATAAAAAATGAAGCTAAGGTAGTTAAAATATAACAAAAAACCTGAAAAGTGGAGAGTAGCTTCTCTACAATCAAACAAAAAACTTTGACTGATGGAACTACTGTTAGGTATACAGAGTACTTCACGCCAACGCAAAAGGCACGGACTAAAATTTGTGATATTTTGAAACTTTTCATTTGAAAAAGTTTTCTTGATGAGTGATAACAGCACCAAAGCATAAGTGGTTGTTGTGAGACCATCCCCAAAACAGACCAAGATCTAAAACTAAAACATCAAATATCTGACGAAGAAAAAAAGAAAAGAAGCTACAACTGCCTGCCATGAAAGCTCTCGGCTGTTTTCTCCCCCCTAACAACAAAAAAACAAAAACAAATTAAACCAAAAATTAACCGACTTACATTTTGCACAAAGTAAAAACCGAGGGGCATCCCAACCCCCTGACCCTTGTTCTGAACTGGGGGTGTTACAAAGGCCTCGCGCCCGTGAAGCAGACTGCAAGAATCAAAAAACGAAAAGAACGCAACAGCGAAGAGCCGTGCAGGGCAACAACGCAATCAAAAATTAATCTTTTTTTTTTTCATTAATGACGATGACAACTGGTGAAGCAAGAGACATACAAACATGAAGGGTGTTCAAAATGAAAAAAGGAAAACAAACTGAAATGACGGAATAGTAGAGGGCGTGTCTGAGTATCTGTCCAAATTTGGGTGTGGTTCAGGGAGGCAGAATATCATTTGTAATTCATTAAAAAATTCCCAATTGGTCAAAATCTCTGATTGGAAAAACCTCAAACTGGCAAAAGTCCCCAATCGGTATCCCTATTCACCAAGCCCATGGCCAACAGACAGGCACACACGCCCTGTTGTAACAGACACGCCACAGTGGTTGCATTCTTAGTTGGGACAACCCACTTACATTCTGGACATGGTAAAAGCCGAGGGGTGGGCCCTTGCCCGTATTCTTCAACGGTTCCGTAGAGAATGCCTCATCGTGGCGGTGGTGGAAGCTAATCAAGGGGGAGCAGAGTTAGGCAACAACGGCACCAAGGAACATCTGGTTTAGTTACACTCCTTAGTTCTTCTCCTTAACTCAAATTTTGTATCTTTTTTTACTGCCTTTCAGTTAATCAAATTATGCATTGAAGAAACTGATGATTTAAAATTAGAGCCTGTACTAAGTTTCATTTAACAGCACAAGACTGTGTTTACTCTCAACCCTCCTACTCTTGCTTTTATTTTCCAGTGAGTTCACCAATCCCTTGGAACCGTTCAACTGGTTTAGTTACAGTCCCTCATTCTTCTCTTTAGCTCAAATTTCATATTTTTTTTACTGCCTTTCAGTTAATCAAATTATGCATTGAAGAAACTGATGATTTGTAATTAGAATCTGTACTTAGGTTTCATTAGAACAAGATTGTGTTTACTCTCAACCCTCCTACTCTTGCTTTCATTTTCCAGTGAGTTCACCAACCCTTTGGAACTGTTCAACTGCACTGGTCGTGTTCGGTGGCAGACTATAATTGTGCACAGAACTACCCAAGTTCTTTGAGTGTACCGGACCACATGACAAAAAATATTGCAGGCCGACACCAATCATTCAAAACCACAATGGATGGCATTGAATGGTCAGACAGTAAGAGGGTTAATGTACAAGTTGTTTCATTCCACCAAGCATGATGGTTTTTTCCCCTTGTCATATTGTAATGAATAAACATTCAGACGTGATAAAAACTACAAGAGAATGTACAGCATCAAGATGGTAGCCAAGACTTGGAGAAGTAGTGTTCAAGATTGTTGTCACTCCAAAACCAAGGGTTTCGAAATTGCTTATTTAAAGGCAGTGGATACCGATACAGCATAAAGTTATGTTCACTGGGCTTGACTTTCATAAAAACACCAAGTTCATCTTGAGATGAGATGTCAATATCTCCAAGGTGATTCGTATTGTGACATCACACTTAGCGATTAAGATTGACACATATCTTAAGATCAATCTTAGCTCTTTGTGAAATCGGACTCGGCTGGCCTGGCATTCTATTCCCAGGATTAAACAACCATTCAAACAGAACGTACACAAGGCAAAATTTACAAAGCTGGAACAACATGGAGGCCACGGAGGCCATGGCCTATGTTGCCCCTGGTCTTGGCCTTGGTGCCCCTTCAAAAGTTTCACAAAGACTTTCCAATGGAAGTGCTCTTTGCAAAATGAGAATGGCCTTGCCCTTTCAAAGATAAAATTCCAGGCCTGAACAATGCGTCCACCTAATATGAGTGAAAACATAACTGAACAAAATCATTAAGATCGTTAATTAACTTCTTTTTCCCAGTGTTAGTGCCAAATAGCGCCCTCTCGTGATCAAGTGAAACGCTTACTCTTACTTCAATTTTCCCCCTCTCCGAAATTGTGAAGAGTTTCTGACAAAGAAGGGTGATATCAACTCATAAAATTTAAAGACTTTGTGACTCACTTGAATTGGCAGAAAATGTCTGAGTACTCGGTTGATATCCCCGAAGCCTGCAGGACGGTGACGCGGAAGGTGAACTTTGACCCGAGTTTCAGTAACTCGTTCTCCGGGGCGTCCACCGTTGAGATGGAGGTCATACTCTCGGTGGTGCTCATGGCCTCTACGTCTTGCTTCTCAATAGTGTCTACATGAAGCAACAGCACGGAGTTCACAAGACATGAAAAATATTAAAAAGTCGCTTTGGTCAATCTAAAGATAGGGTCATCGTTTGGTTTGTGTCAACATTTGCTAATTTATAGGCAAAATTATCAAGAAAGATACAATAAAAGTGAAAGTTCCAGTTGAATACAGTGTATCTACTTGTTGAGAAAACAGCAAAAAACTGCCACAGTATTTACTTAAAGAACATCAAATCCATCCAAGTTTAGCGAGGTGACAGCGGGTACCAACCGCATCTCTGACGCGGTATTGAGGGCAGCATTCAAATGGACACCACAAACATTTCCAAAAGTCGCCTGCAGGTGATCTTTGGAGATTCAAATCTTTTGGCTATTCAATATAGTCCACTGTGGTTTGAATTGATAGATAACTATGCCAACCTGCAAGTAGATATCACATGGTGAATGCATCCACACAGTACACCCATGATCAGAGTTAGTTCTGTGTACAGTTGGGCCACCCTACACAGTCCATGCAGATGCAAGATTACAAATGGTTGGTCATCCTGCTGGGAAATGTTACCCATAGTAGAAGGATTATTGAATTATTTCGCTCACCAAGATCAGAGTTTTCTCTCTGCCCCTCAACGATCCTCACTTCATCCTCAGAGACTGCTGATTGGCTAAGATTGGTTGGACTTCGCTTAAACTAGGAAAACAACAACAACAAATAAAGTTATGTTTTACAATACATCAGTTATTTATTTATTTCTTTTGTTGTATTTAAAGGAAGTGTATACTTTTGGTCATTACTCTACAAGTTAATGACCATAAAAACTACTTGGTAAGGAGCACTGAAGAGCTGTTGATATTATAAAACATTGTGAGAAACAACTTCATTTAAAATAGTGTAGTTTTAGAGAAAGAGGTAATTTCTCACTAAAATATTTGAATCTGAGTCAGGCATGAAGCCTTTCTCAGGCATCTGAAAGCACACAATTCTATGCTTTGAGATGCCCTCGGTGTGATAAAGCGCTTTATAAGAACTGCGTATTATTATCATCAGAACAGTACAATACAGAACTGATGAGCACAAGACACGATACGATATTCACCTTTCTTTGGAAATATTCATCGTCATTAAATGCTATCTTGGCAGTTCCCGATTGGCGTACACCAGACCCATAGTCTGGCGCCTCTTCATCTGGGGATACGTGTTGTACAGCGATGCGTAGGTAACCCTGCACGTCTCCTTTCTCGTTCACGATGGCAACACGATGGACCAGGGGTACAGGGTACAACAAGTTACTCAGATAAACAAAGGCTCTGTACAACAAACATAAAGACAGAAGTGTTATTTAAATCTTCCTGGTAATAAAACCGTTTGGGGTTGAAAAAAGAAAAATTGACTAGAGCGGGATTTGAACCAACGACCTCCGGCGTAGCGTACTGGCGCTCTACCAACTGAGCTATCTAGCCCTATGTTGGCGGTCTCCCTATTTTGTCATTATCTTTGTTCGGTGGTCATAAAACCAACGGACTATCATAAGTGTCTAGCACTGTAACCCGCAGGCCTGAGGATACCTGTGTAGAGAAGAAAATGAAGAAATAATACTCACAGTAATGAGACATGTATAGCGCTGGTATCGAAAAAAACTATTCACTGCGCTGAGACTGTGTGTCAATCTTAATCTCTAAGCAACGTGTGATGTCACAATACAAATCACTACGGCAGTCAGGTTGGCATAGTGGTATCTTGCCTTGCCTTCCACCTCTGGGGACCCCGGTTCAAATCACACCGGGGCACTACGTGGACTGGGTTTTTCAGTCCCTGCCTGATTGCGTGGGTTTTCCCTGTAATATTTCTCTTGGGTTTTCCTCCCACACCTAAAACTGAAACTTCCTTCATTGTCTTCTCTCCACGGGGTTCTTGGCTAGTCTAGTACTTAAGTTCGCTTTCTGAGAGTCCTTAGCTTCACAACCAGAATCAATAAATGAAATGAAATGGTGACATGAACAACTCATCTTAAATACGACTCTCAGTGCTTTGTAACATTGAGGCCTGGGATCACAGGAGGCAGTAATCCCGAGATTCAGCCTGAGAGTAAGACTAAGACTAACCTCCCAACAAGTCTGAACCAAGGAAATCGATCATAGAATGGATCCTGGCAGGTCACTGCACTATTCTCAAAGGTCATGCTGGGTTCGGGTGTGGTGGGCGTGGCATCCGCTGCGTTGTCGTACATCTCCCTCATCAGCTCCAGACGTTTTCTGAAACAGAAAAAAATGACCAGTCCCCTTTCCTTTATTTTTTTCATATAAAAACTTTCAAATCTTATTTTCAAAATATTTTTTTCCAAGGCAGAAAGAGTCTGATATTAACAAACAGAATGAAGAGACAATAGATTTAGCTGTAACTGCTTATCAACCAAAAGGACCTATGGTATAATTTTTATTTAAATAGTCAATGGCCTGACGTTTCGAACCTAGCAGATTCTTTCTCAAAGACTTCATATCTAAAAAATGTCTTTAAGAACTATTTTTTGCAAACAAAAAGATGAAGACAAAAAAAAACTTCCTCTTTTTCTCGAAGCTTTCTACTTCCTGGAATCCTTCCACATACCTTAGTTTCTCCAGGGACCAGTAGTGTGTAGCACCATTCTTCTTGTCCGTGATCTCCACGGCGACAACTGTCCTAGGGAAGGGATGCTCCAGGATGTTGGTGTTGTCAGCACTCGGGAGTAAGTCCGGAGACAGTGGGGAGTAGATGGTATCGGTCAACAAGACAAACTGAAACTCCACCTTATGGTGTAAAGAAGGCGCGAGGAACAAAATTAAGGTTCTGTTACCTGTCTCTTTGAAGGAACCATAAAGCCCAGTTCGTACTTCCTGCGAACGCTAATGCGAAGCAAGTTTTGACGTCACAAATTCACAACGAACAATTCGCAACAGTTGAGCTGTGCTCAAATCCTGCGAAACACTCGCAGCCATAACAGAGATGAGACGTCAAAATTCGCTTCGCTTAAAATGGGTTTTGATAGTATCAGAGATGAGATTTGGCGAATTATAAAATTCCTGAAAACGGCTTGCAGGCCTGTGTGCCCCTTTTTTGTTAAGACCCAGAACCTCCCAGATGTTACAATTCAGGAGGTTTACAGGCTCTTTGCATCACCAGAAATACAAAACTACAGGTTTGGACACAATGTGGACTATTTCTTTCTCCCTTTGGTGACTGCTTTACTTCTTTCAAGAAAATTTGAATGCCCAAGAAGATTTTGAGAAAATCCGGAAATCCGGAAAAATCCTGAGGAATCACACGCCTGTAAGTATGAGTGAGTTCCAGTTATCTGATTTTCAAGAACAGACGCTGCTTGCTTGTTTCTTCTTTTCACTCAAATTTAAAACAAAAAGAAATTACAAAAAACAAATCCATGAAAACTCCTGAAAAATCAACTAACTAAAAAATATTTTTTAAACATAAGGAATTATTTTGTCTTAATCAACAGTTGTAGCGCTTGGTTGGTTGGGATTTTTTTGACACTGCAGGAAAATTGAGCGCTTGTTATAACGAAATGGATAACTGTCAAACCTTTTTCTTGAGTTCCACGCTGATGGCATTGGCTTCCTTCAGAAAAATGGCGTTTCCCCACAAGTCATCCTGATAAATACGAAGGAGAAAACAAACAAGCACACAAAGAAAATACAGTCAGAACAATCATTTGCTTCAAAATCGTTTAAGTTTACCTCTGTAAACGTTTGAATTTTCATTTATGTAACATGGTTCGTTTCATTTCATTCATTCCAACAGCTTCCACCGGACATTTGTGATGGCTTTCCAAATGTTCCTGTTCAGAATGCAGTTGCCTCACTGGTCAAGTTGGAGTCTGTACATAGTTGGTCAATGTAATGTTTTGTTTGGCCCTCCTTTGCTTCTCTTTCCATATGTTGGTTGCCATAGCACCATGTAACACATAATCCTTTCAAACTCGGTTATAATCAATGACCTCTGACCTCTTAGTCTTACCCTGATTGATGTGAAGCGATAGAATCTCCATTTGCGAATGACCCACGCTGCCAAGGCGTACTCCCTCGGGGTCCATGGATGACCTGTTCGGACGGCGGAAAAAGTAAAAAAATAACAATCTCATGAAAATCACAAATCGTGGTTTACTACGCCTTCGGGCTGGAACAGCAAGAAGTTTCATCCATTATTCAGATGTCCCAATAAACCTGAATATTAATAAATTCATCTTCATAAAAAATGTTTGTTCCGACAAACATTAAGATGTCTGCACTTGCTTTCAATCTGCACTGTTTAAATAAATTTACATTAAATGACCCTCAAGTCACTTTTTTTAAATTTTGTTTAAGACTCTAAAACATATTTTAGACACGTCCCAACATGCCCAACGATTCTGAAGAGAACAGAATTTCTTCAAGATGATGTAAGATTTCAATTATTACTCATTTCTTAATTCTATTTGTTGGATTACAATTTTAGTTTTACAAAGGAATTCTAAATGACATGGACAGCAAAATAAAGTTTTTCTTTACATCATGCAATTTATCTAAGGAAGTTCGAAGGGAAAAAAAAGACAGAAAATTTACTCCTTTACTGGAGCAAACAAAGAAGGAGCAAACAGCTTACCTTCTCCCACAATGCATACATAAGAGACATCCAAATTTTGTTACCATGGAAACAGAAAAAAAATAGCAAGATGGATGCTCCCTCTTAAATTTGCTCCTGGACAGAAACAATGCTTTGGTGAACGGACAAAATAATGATGAAAGAAAGAGATGCAGAAAGAGTTACCCAATTAGGTGGAGAGAGCCCGAATGGAGATGAACATGGGCACCCCATTTGGGATAGTATCCCATGGGGCTCCAGTTAGAGAAATGTGATCCAATTAGTAATAGTTATACCCCAATGTGGGTAGTATAAAGCATAATACAGCCAATCCCAATTTGCAATTGGGGCCTCCATTGGAAGCAGTCTGGATGTGGCATGCTCTAGTCGGGGTAGTATGTTCATTGCCAAAATGTCTGAATTGGGACCTCAGTTTGAATGAAAGTCCTGATCAAGATAAAGGTAAACCCCGATTGGGGGATATATCACCTTCAAAAGATATAGCTGCTATGAACTACAAGAAAATGCACCAAAAAAAATCAAAGAAAATGAAAAAGTGGCAAAAGTGTTACTGGAAACTACTGTTACCCATGGAGACAGGTCTAGAGCTACACATACAAAACATGAAATCAAATATTCTACCATTAAATGAAATTCTATTGGCAGAGAGATGAAGATATAACGTTTAAATGGATAATGAAATGTTAGAATGAAATGCAGTCATTGCATTGTGCGTGTACCTTAAAAGTCTGTGATTGAAACTTTTTGAAAAATTCAATTTGTAGGAATTTTGTTGATTTACATCTTAAAGAGGGACTCTAAGGTCAAACTCAGTTTTCCGATGCACTCAATTTCAAAAAGACGGAGTCCTCATGAAAGTGGAGAAAAATTACAAGTCTTTAACCTCACGCTAAATTGATGTAAAATGTAATTTCAGTTGATACTCTTTCAGAGCGAAATTTGAAATGTGACATCATCGGACATAAAAAACGAATGGGGCTGCACGTTCAAAAGAGGACATTTTTGCGCCAGTCAAAAGGTCAAATTCAATGCCATTTTGATTGAACATCATCAGAATTCAAGAATGAACTGAAAATTCTATGTAGAAAAAATGTACAGACTATATATTTGAAAAGTGATGTCATCGAACGTTCTTGGTTTTTGACAAAAATTGCACTTGAGGGTATCAAACACAGTGACATTTTACACCGTTTTAATGTGAGGTTAGAGACTTGTAAGTTTTCCCCCATCCTCATAAGGACTCTATCTATTGCAAAATGAGTGGATCACAAAACTGAATTTCACCTTGGAGCCCCTCTTCAACATCTGAGAATTCACTTTATAATCATAATTTGGGACACAAAAGCAAAATTAACACTCTACAAGTAAAATTGCTTTTTTCATAATAGGTGAAATTACCACTAAAGCTTAAAGACATCTAAACCAGAAAAAAAATATACTAAAAGAAGGAGAATGCAGAGAGAAAATAGAGATTTCTAACAATATTTTACAACTGTTTGGTAGAAAGAACAGACACTTCTGATTAAGTTTACATCAGAAATTTCAACATACAACTAAGAGTACAAGTATTCCAAGACAGCTATTTTACTAAATCGGGGTTGTCAACACCTAAACTCTCCTTGTTGAGGTAGATTTCTACCCCGATTTGGCCCGTAATCTTCCATTACTGTTGTTCACTGCAACAAAGCCCTTTGATTTGATTACAAATATACTATCCCGATTTGATGAAACTTTGTACCCAAGTGTGTCCATGTTTTCCAAATGGGGATACTGAAAGTTTAAAAATGGAAATGCGCAATCCTGAGAAACTATTCCAACTCGGGTATGCTTGTACCCTGATTGGGTCTGCTTGTACCTTGATCGGGTCTGCTTGTACCCTGATCGGGTCTGTCTTCTCCCAAAAGAGATATTTTGGGTCCCATCAGGGGACTTAAGGTGCCGACAACCCCCCTCTTTCCCAATATTAATAGAGCAATGAGTGCAGTAGTACATGATATCATGATAAATGATGAAAGCTCGTTACAATTAAAGCACTAATTAGTAAAATTAAAACAGAGAAGAGAGCGCCCTCTATGTTTTTTTTATGACAGAAAGATTTGTTTGAACGTTATCCAGGAGCAAATAAAAGAGCGAGGAGCATCCACTGCATTTTGTGGTTTCCATGGTGACAAGTAATATGGCCGCCGTCTCATGTGGTTTCCATGGTGACGGGCAAAATGGTTGCCAGCGTGTTGCCATTTCCAAGGTGACAAAGTAATGAAGCTGCTGATTGGTGTAAACATTGGTGATTGGTGCTAAACAGCTGTCCGTCTCCAAGCTCCGGTCATTACAAAGTCACAGGCATTTTTCAGGCGGTTCCGGCAACCATCCTCAGAACATTTTTGAAGGTTTTAGTTGTTGAGGTTTCATAACATGACCAGTTTACCCTAATGTAATTCTAAACATTCTGATGTTCACAAAATTCTCATACAGAATAAAGAACAATTGAAAAAGCCCTCACAAAGAATTAGAACACATGATAGCTGTTTTTTGTGGCCTCAGAATAAATGCCTGCGCAAAAACAAAAAAAAAACATCTGCACTGCAGAGCTACAGCCTTGTTACCAATGACCACCAGTAGTATGAAATGTCACACAACACACCCTGGGAAGAAGGTGATTAGCCATAATACCGCCTTGATTATCAGATACATTCCTAATTATCAAGGAATGCCCCGGTAAATGCCCCCCTTCTTGTGAAGCAAGGGATTCTGGGTAATTCCCTCCCAGTGGTTGTTGGACAGGCCTCCCAGTGGACACCACTGTGTTTAAAGGGAAAGGCATGTTCCTCTTAAACCCCAAGAAATATCCCTCGCCAACTTCCATATCAATCACTATTTTAAACACCTTTTGAGAATCCATATCTGATTAGCACGATACCACAACAAACTTTAACCCAGTTACTGAACGAAAAAGTATTTATAAAACACAATTTTCAAAATTTAATTTGGATAAAAATAATGTCAACATTTGATGCAATCGAGATTCTCTTTAATTTGATTTAGTGTGTGCGTAAGTGCCACATCCAACACACACGGGAATTGGGATCGTACGCTAAAGTCATTACCACACGGAGATACAATAAACCATCTGTTAGGGCCACAATGCATGCGCTTCCAGAATAAATCGCTTGAATCAGAGTAAATTGGCGACTTTCTGGGGGTATAGCTTTTGTAAAATGCTTTTCCCAACCAAAATGACCTGTGGTTAAAAAGTAGGGGGACAAAATCAAAACTACTACTCAAGTCTTCAACTAATTGTAGATGAATTCTTGCTCATGAATGACAACCTATTAACCTTCTGACAACCAAAAGAACTTTCAGTTTTACCTTCTCTCTTGCAATTATCTGCAGTTTGGTGTCAGTGTATCTCAACGACAAAAAAACAAAATGTGTACAATCCTTGATCTCTGTTACTCATTCAGTCTTACATCTTGTCAAGACTTTTATTCTTCAACATAAATACGAAGACAAAACTCAAAAAATTTCAATTTTTGAATAGATAACTCACAAGCCATGCACTTCCACTCACATTGGGTGTTTGTTGGTTTGTTTGTTCGCTTGTTTCTTTGTTTGTTCGCGGGGTTTCTTTGCGTTGCATGGCTTATGAAGTAACTTTCAATTTTGCCTACTGCAATCGGATGCGGTACATGATTGTATAAATCAACTGTAACAAAAATATGCTATGAATTAAACATTAAATACAACATACACCGTTTGGTGGGTAAATAAATTAAAATTGAATAATTTGTGCAAATTATCTGAAGAAAATGCACAATATTATGCTTCATGATGAATCAAGTGAAAATAACCCTAAATTTGTACCATCTACAATCATCAATAAATGCACCGTAATTGTTAACCATCCCCTACCATTTTGATTTAAACAGTTGGTCTGGAAAATAAATATTGGAATATTTTTTAAATTCAGTCAGTGGAAACTCAACAATTCAATGCATAGCTGGCATCGGTAATTGTTTAACTCTTTTTTAAAGAGACAGGACACTGCCCCAAGCACTGATCAATCAAAGTGTATAAATAAAATAGCCGCAGAGATTTTTTTACATTCGACAAAGACAAAGAAGTACAGATAGAATTTATTTTTAGACGCCAACAAAGTTTTTAACTTTTAAGCAAAAATATAATATGAAGCTTCACATTATATACAAATGTTACAATCTGATCTTGGTCGAACTTGAAGTTCTGGCAATAAAATGCTTTCTTTTAGGTTAAATTTGTCTCCCTAACTTTAATTCTGAGATGGTTTAACCAAAGGTTATTTGTTTGTTTTCAACTTTACAGGCACAACACAGAAAGAAATCTAAGCAAGCTTAAAGTTAACAAAAAAAATTAACCCTGAATAAACAACAACAAAAATCATAATAAGTTTTCACAAAACTGCTCAGCATTGTCGCAGGGTTACCAGTCAATTTCTGGAGTATATGATACATACTTTAACTGGTTGCCTGTTTCTAAACTGCTTAGCTATTACCTCATTGCTAAGCAGCAATATAAAACTTAGTCCCTGCTTTCATCCATTGTAAATAATAAGCACACCACCATAATCTTATTCAAATATCGCCACGTAAAGTGTTTCATTTGTGGAAAAATGTTTCATTTAAATAATTGGAGATGTTTCCGGCAAAAAGGTGGCAGGAAAACCCTCCTCAGATTACCGTAATTGGTTCAAAGAACCAAGCACATCTGCTGACACCACCAGCACCCAATTTCATAGAGCTGCTTAATAAGCACATAAGGTAGCGGAGCACACAAACTAGCGAACACAACAAAATTATGCTTATCTGAATAAAGTCACCAGCCAAAATACTATGTCACATCAGGCCTGGAATTACACGGAGGCCGAGGTGGCCATGGCCTCTGTTGCCCTTGTCTTGGCCTTGATGCCCCCATCATAAGTTTCCCATACACTTTAAAAAATTTCCAATGGAAGTGCCCTTTGAAAAAATTATTATGGCCTTGCCCTTTCAAGGATGAAATTCCAGGCCTGTCCCATGTACAATCTATGACTGGTATCCTGCTCATTTGTGCTTAGCGGTGATATTTTCTGTTTAAGCAGCTCTATGAAATTGGAGCCAGTTGTTTTAAACTCTAAGTACTGAAGAAAAGTGCAGTAAGGTTTTTTTTTTAAACGAAACCCAGAATCAAAAGAGTAGCTAAATTAAAATTCACAAAACCCCTTTTTGTGATTTGTACTATTATTGGTTAGGACACTGCATAGTCTTATCTTTTTTTAAATAGATAAAGCAATTGCATCAGGGAAAAAAGACTAACATTGGTTTTACCCGACACCGATTAAGATAAGCACTGTACACTCAATGCTTTCCCGAGTCCTGCAGGAAAAAAACTCTAGCCTTTGTTTAAGACAATAATTGATAATGGCAAAAGATGACTCTTTTGTACAGCAAACGGTTTATGGTGAGCACGCGTATGAAAGGCTTGAACAAAGACTACTGTGAGCAAGTGGAACATGTATCCTCATCAAACAACCCTGTTGATTGGTGGAAGCTAGGAGCATGGAAGTCTCTAATTGGTCAGTTTTGCATATCATTTGCATAATGTTAGCTTCAACCTCATTTTGGTGTGTTACGGTTTTTGTTTTTTAGGTATAAGTGGTCAGTGTGGTAAACGTATAGAGTACTTAAAACTTTAACTTGACTAGACAAGGCACAACCACATTTATATCAGGCTATATGTAGTACTGCTAACAAGACATCTGCTCCAGCAGACAACATATTTTCTTTTTCCCTCTAACTTTCTCCTCTCCTCCCGAAAGTCGTACAACGTTACGTCTGACGTTTTCTTTCTTACAACTTAAAGAGGGTCTCCAAGGGCAATTTCAGTTTTCTGAGGCACTTGTTTTCCAATAGATAGAGCCCTCATGAAAGTAGGGGAAAATTACAAGTCTCTAACCTCATCTTAAAATGGTGTAAAATGTCATAATGTGATACTCTTTCCAGAGCGAAATTTGAAATGTGACGTCATTGGACAACAAAGACAAATAGGTCTGTACATTCCAAAGAGGAGTTTTTGCGCCAGTCAAAAAGGTCAAATTCAATGCCATTTTGATTGAATATCATCAAAATTCAGGAATGAAATGAAAATTCTATGTAGAAAATAGTACAGACTATATATTCGAAATGTGATAACATCGAATGTTCTTGAATTTTGACAAAAATTGCACTTGAAGGGTATCAAACACAGTGACATTTTACACCATTTTAATGTGAGGTTAGAGACTTGTAGTTTTTTTCCCCCCATTTTCATGAAAACTCTATCTATTGGAAAATGAGTTGATCACAAAACTGAACTTGAACTTTGGGTCTTTAAGCATCTGAGAGCACTTCTATTTGAAGGCACAGGTTACATCATTTGTAAACTGGCTTTAGATTTGTGTTTAACTAAATATACAAATGTACAAAGTTATTTAATTCCCCTAAGACAAGATTTTACGTGTTCCTAAGATTCTCCATGAGTATCAAAATGATTATCAAAAGTAGCAAAAATTATTGAAATACAGGGGAAAACAGTCTACACAAATCGCTCACAGTACTCCACAGTAAGTAAACAAAACTGGAATGCAACTCAGTCAAGATAGGAAAAATATAAAAGTGTGTCAAATTAAGTACCTTACAGTTTTTAAGTAGAAAGCTGATCAAATCAACCCTAAATATTAAATGAAACAGACTCAATCCTGTCTCGTTGAAGAACCAAAAATGACCAAGTTTGAATAATCATTGATAATTAGGCATGACCTGGCAAAAATTGGCTTGCATTGCACTATGGGGGGCACACGTAAGAAAAAACGTGTCCCAAAATACTGACAATTTTTACCGTTTTAAAAAGATTGCTTTTTTTTCCGGTCACATCTTGTCAAAGCACCGCTTCGACTCAAAAACCCACAAGCACATTTAAAACTTGACAGACCAAGCATGACTTAGTACAGTACTGATAACAAAAATTCCACATCTGGTAAAGGTACAGGAGGTCTTCTTCGTTCGAACCAAAAGTCTACAACATCATCCCTGTAGGAGATGGCTCTCTCAAGAAAACCAACTTCTTATATAGATCTTCAGAATGTCTTAAGAACATCCCAAGATGCACTAAAGCATCCTAAAGCAGCACATTCTACCGATCCATCCAGCGGGGATTAAGACCAATTAACCTTTGACATCAAAACGTTTACAAAACAGCCACCAGAGCATGGAGTTTGTATCGCAACTATGACCGTGTCCAAATTAAGCGACTTCGGCTACGGCTATGGCTTTGGCTTGGATGTTCCGGCCGTAGCCACTGCCGAGCCGTCAATTCAATGATATAAAGTGTAACGATTCTCACCTTTCCAAAACAAGGTGACATGGTTTATGGGTGTATACCCCCCACCTCCCCCCCTCCCTGACCCTTGAACCCCCCCCCCGACCCTTGAACCCACTGTTACCTGAGCTCAACAATGGCTACAAAGTAACAACTGACAAGAAATAAGAAAGACACTATGAATACAGAGAAGCTGTAGATGTTCCAGAACAGCATGGCCAGGAAGACAATAGTCAGGAACTTACTTTCCAGGTTGTCCTCTTCCTCTCCGCTCAGATCCCCCGGGGTGGTGTTACCGGAGAGGAGCGATTGCTCTTCCACCTGGCGCTGGAGGGCTTGCAGTTTGCTCTCATAGTCCTGCAAAGGAAGTTGCAGAGGAGTGTGTTAGGAGTATAATAGAAACTCACGTTAGAGTTAGAAGCAGAGTTGCAGGACACCCAAGTGAGCCCGATGTCATGGCTCTGAAGACGAGCAGAATATACTGTTCAAAACGGCGAGACCACACCGGCTCTTTTCAGAGCCAACAGTCTCACACAAGAGATTTACACATGGTTGTACCCGCAAGTTTACCATTTATTTATAGTTCCTTCCTAGTCATGGCTCTGCTTAAACAAAAAATCAAAAAGAATGCAGTCCCTAAATGGCCTCTGGAACTGGCTTCCTTTACTGGGAAGAGCTATCTAGAGGAAACAAGTACGGTTTGGTGTGATTAGTACCCAATTTCATGTTCCTCCTTGCCGCAAAATTCTGCGCTTATGGCCCGTACAATTTTGAGGGCCCCATATGCACAGAATTATGTGATGCACCATGAAATTAGGTCCTGAAATCTGTACCCTGTGGGCAGTAAAACTAACAATTGTAAAGCTATACCAAAAAGGTACATAGTGATGGATTATTATAATACAAATATAGATTATTTTTATTATTATTTCACAGCATGCAAAAGAAAGATCACATTTTCCTTTGTTCCGGTATAAACTCTTCCAGTCAGGTTACGTGCAGTAGCCTTAGATCTGAGGAGGGGAGGGGGGGGGGGGCAGAATGCATTACAGTAAAATTTCAAGAAGAGTCCAATTTCTGAGTTGACCTCGGGTCATCCTTACCAGTCTCTGCTGTTCCAGTAATTGATCTGCCTCCTCTTTCTCTTTCTTGTACTGCAGCTCCATTGCCAGCAGCCTGGTAAAGAGATACAGGGGGTGAAACAGCAATACATGGAAAAGCTTCACTCAAATTTATCTACGTTTTGGCTTGATCTATCATAAAGGGTCAGGTCAGGTCAGGTCAGGTCAGGTCAGGTCACGGCTGGGGCGCTCCTCCACCAGCACAAGCTATAATAGAGAAGTTTCTTGTCTTTTGGGAACTTAGTAAATGTGAACAACTTGATAAGGATCTTTTTCTATTATTCTTTTTGACTTTTTGGTATGGGCTTTATGAAGAGGCCCCTCCTTTTCCAGAAAAATGGAGGACATGTTAAAAGAAACACTTTCTCTGGAAATCTTGCCGATTGGATCCAGCTTTCAGATATGGGGGCGATCTGTGTGGAAGAAAGTAAGCTGCAAACTTCTTAAGGTGTTACTTCCTGGAGGGGAACGAAGATTGATAAGGATGGTTGGGGTTGGGTCGAGATATCGTAGTAAGAGGTAACTTTTTTCTTGGCAAGGGGAAACAAAAATATACAAAAAAACGTTGGTATACATGTATGTTTCACGTATTACTGAAAGCAATTAGTAACGATCCTTAAAGACTACTAATGAAAATTTAAAGAGTGAAGAAAAGATGGAGTAATGGGAAGGGTGGAGGGTGGGGGCAAGGAAGAGGCGAAATAACCTCTATAAATTTATCTATTGTGTACAGGCATGTCTCAAAAAAAGGCTCAAGACATTAAAAAAAAAGATCTTAAAGACTTGCGATAGAAGAAGAAAGAGTGGAAGGACGGATGGGGTAATCGGAGGGGAGGGGTCGAAGGTGGGGGGAAGGAGGAGGGAAGGGGCAACCTCTATACCTTCTCTCCATCTCATCCTTGATGTCGATGCCTTGTTTCTGGAACAGCTCATTCTGGGCAAACGACCAATCCACCGCGCTCTCCTTCTCCGGAGCACCGGTCGTCCCAATCTGGGAGTTCTTCTCCCTCTCCTGCCTCGCCTGCTCTGGATGGTTGAAGCGGAATACGTGGTACTTGCCGAGTATGACACGACAACCTACGGCCAAAGAAAGAAAAAGAGTTTTCAACTTTTGTTCATTCTTAAAAAATTGACAGCTGAAACAGATCGTTTCGGTAGGAACCAACACAGATCGTTCAACAACAGGGAGAGGGTCAGTTCTTACATCCTCGTCAAAGCTGTCATTTCCAACAAATGTAATAAGCCAATTGCGAGTTAGATTTGAACAATGTCTGGACTTGCTTGATCACAAGTGCAGCCCAGGGCCAAATTTCATAAAGCCATTAACCAGAAAATGCTGCTTAGCAAATTTCTTGCTAAGCAAAAAATGAATTAGGAACCAGTGGCAACAATGTGAACTTTATGACATTGTGGCTAGTTACCTGTTTCAAATAAGCTAGATTTTTCTGTGCTTAGCAAGTTTTTGTGCTTACAGGCTTTATGAAATTGGACCCAGATGTCTGTCACTTTTGCAAAACTCTTACCTGAGCGGAGTAGCAGGGATTCGAGACTTTCTTTCCGTTGACGTAACACATACTGCCCTCAAACGGGACAATCTTGACCTGGGACTCCTCGTTGGTGAACAAGCAGTGCTCTTCCTGTATGTGAGACCCTCTGAGTTGCATGTCTTGAGTTATGTTTGCATCCGAGCGACCAACCCTGTGAGATTGCCGAACAAAAATAAGCAGTTGTCAGAAGCACTGCAGCATGTCACTTGATATAGATCTTATGCAGATGACGTCATCTGGTAGGGCGCCTCGGCTAGAGGTCAAAAGAAGGTAGCCTATTGGCTGATCCTGTGCGCCACCGTGCGATTATTTCATCATCATTTGACCTCTTAGATAGCGGTGTGATGATGTCAGTGCATAAGGTCCATTCTACTGATAGACCCCTTGCCTGGGCGGCCATCGCTGAGGTCAAAGAATGGAAACGTGATGCACAACTCTCGGCCAATGATTGGTCTTGCCTTTTGACCTCAGTAAGGGCGCTGTTTGAGCTTGTGACATCATATGAAAGGGGTCTTCACTGTTTAACTGCTGCTAGTTAAACAGAAAAGACTGCATAAAATTAGCAGGACACCAGCGACCTCAATGTGAATGACATGTCACTTTAGTTGGTTTCCAGTAATTTCTGGGTAAGATATTTTCATGCTATGGAAAATTCTTTTTCCAATCTTAACAATTCATTATGTGGTGGAAAACTTGCAGTAAGTTAACAATTAGTTTTAGAGGGTCACGCCAAGCAGTTGTCTGGTGTTTCTGCTTAGCCATAAAAAAAAACTGCTCAGCAAAACTCACCTTGTGACACCATCCTTGATGTAGTACAGGAGGCATTCCGACATGAGCGGGTCTTCGTTAAGATTGACAAGATGTGGCGTCTTCTTGGGTGAGAACACACCCACTGTGTTTCCGTCCTCTCTGATGGCCACGCCCATCTCCGCTAACATCTCCTCTCTGAGTTTAACGATAAAAGGAAACAAATTACGGCTTGACTTTAACCCTTTAGAGACCATAGCTGCCGCAAGCGGCTTATTCTGAAATGCCACAACGGCCGCAAGATTTGAACAATTTCCTCTCAAACAAGAGGGTCAAAGATAAGGTATCAGATCGAATTGACATTTTCCCAATGCTTCCCACGTTAACATAGAATCTACAACTCGAAAACAAAACCATGTATTTTTGTTTCTTGATAATTTTCCTCTTAAACTCAACAAGATTAGCAATGTCTGGGCGTATGGTGATGATTATACAGAAGTGATTGATCTCTAAAGGGTTAAGGACAACTCCGATCGGGAAGTCCTGCACCGGTGTCCTGCACCAGGGCATGGAGGCAGGGCATGGAGGCAGGGCATGGAGGCAGGGCATGGAGGCAGGGCATGGAGGCAGGACATGGAGGCAGGGCATGGAGGCAGGGCATGGAGGCAGGGCATGGAGGCAGGGCATGGAGGCAGGGCATGGAGGCAGGGCATGGAGGCAGGGCATGGAGGCAGGGCACGGAGGCAGGGCACGGAGGCAGGGCACGGAGGCAGGGCATGGAGGCAGGGCATGGAGGCTGGGCACGGAGGCAGGGCATGGAGGCAGGGCATGGAGGCAATTGCCTCCTTTGCCCCCATGAGGTATCAGGCATTTTGAGTAACCGTGGAATACAACCTCACCTCTGTAGTCGGATGGACTCTGTCTTCTTCAGTTTCTCCTCCCATGTCTCGTTCAACTCAGCAATCAGCTTTTCCGATTCCTGCAAAAACATAAAATTTAGAACAAAATTGTGATTATTAAATACTCATAGCGCGCCTTAAAATGTGAACATTTGTTCCGAACAGATCTTCATAATCTTCTTGTGCAATATTTTATATCATTTTTATTTAAATCATTTTTATTTGTTAACAAGTTTATTTATTTATTTATTTATTTATTTATACATGTATATTACTTCTTTGTTTATCTTTACTTTTACTGTTATTTTACTTATTTATTCTCGTTTTATAAATTAGATATTATTATTTATTTTGGTTTTGTATAATTATCTGCTTTTTTATTGCATGTACTATAATCTATATTATATGTTTAAATCTATTTTTATTTCTTTGTGTACCCCAGATGTGGGGCAACAGATCTACGGATCATAGTATGTATTTGCTTTTGTTGTCCCTTGCCCATCTCGGGGTATATTGTCTTGTATTTTGTTTTGTACTGTTATGGCAAATAAAATAATAATAATAATATAATAACACTCCTCAATTTAAAAAATTTATACAAGAAACTTATCTCTTGAATCTTATACTACTGTTGGCAGACACAAATCTATTTGTTAATTACATTTTCATAAACAGCAACTTTTTGGGGTTCTACATTTTGTTTCAAACTCTGACCTTTAACCTATCCAGAGCATCCTCCTTCATCGGTGGCGCTGAGATGATGCGTTGAACACTGCCCTCAGTGTTGGAAGAGTGCAAGGCATTCATCTCGATCCCCTCGGCGATCAGCAGCTCTCGTAGTCGTTGTACCTCTTCTTTAAGTTCTCGTATGAGTTTGGCGTTGGGGTCTTCGTTGACGATGGCTTTGCAGACGATGTTCTTGGCTCTGTCTGCGTATCTTTGTTTTTAAAGAAATATTTTTCTTAATTTGTTATTCCCGTTAAGGTATCGTTTTGGGATTCATCCCATCCATCTAGAGATTGAGAATGGATGAACTGTCCCAGGTATTTATGAATAGGATTTGGACATACAGGCCTGGAATTTCAGAATTTCAGAGAGGGCAAGGCCATTTTCATTTTGCAAAGGGCACTTCCATTGGAAAATCTTAAAGTCTATGGGAAACTTCTGAAGGGGCACCAAGGCCAAGACCAGGGGCAACAGCCATGGCCTCCGTGGCCTCCTTGTAATTCCAGGCCTGGACATCTCTCTGCGCCAGAGCACCAAGGAGATAGGGTTAACAAAAGAGGAGTATTTTGGTGCTTTTTATACCTGAGTGTACTCAGCGTCTCATCATAGTTGATATCAGCCGGGCTGAGTGCAGCGATCATCGCCGTCTTCGAGTTACCCCAAGGTTTTCCCTGAGTAGCCAGGTGAGAACCGAGTCTCTGTAAGGAATGAAGTCTGTCTTCTTTTTCTTCTTGTTGCTCGCCTGGGGGGAGCGGAGAGAAACAGAGAATTATTTGTCTTGACAAATACAGGAAATCTTCTGCCTTGAGAAGTACGCACAGGAAAATAAGTTGCACACCTTCATCCTTAACCTCTTCACGCCGGAATGGTTCATTACGGCAAAAAGTTCCGGAAAATAAAATATCACGGGTTGGCTAGGAAAATATTTTGGAATACCGACATGAAGTGGTTAAGTAAATACTGTTATAATAGTCTTCATGGTACGAGTCATGCACTGTTTTATCGATTTGTAAGAATTAGTCATTTAAAAAAGAAAAAGAAAAACGTTACTTCAACAAAATCCGTATTCAAATGAGGCATCCCCACTTACATGTCTACCGTGGCCCTCTACGATTGACAGAGTGGTGTCACAATTAACCGATGACAAAACAAAATAACTTCATGAAACAATCTGATTAGCAGCGAAAAACAAAAACAACTCAAAAGGCACAAAATCATCGCACTACACAACTAAAAAGCAAAAACAAACAAAAAGGCACCTTGGTGAAGCTGATTCAACTAAAATCCTGTAAATGTGGAGTGTTTTTTTTATAAAAGCAAGTGTGTTGTGGGAGGGGTGAGCTTTACCCTCTGCTAAAAATCTCTACAAGACTTGTGCTGTTCAGTAGACTAACAAAAACCACATAATCAACCAAGTTAGTTACAATGAAATCACAAAGTCACTTCCACACAGATTACTTTTACCACGGGTTCTTACCTGGCTAACCTGCATTTGAGACTGTGTGTTAAAGGAATCGGGAAAAGCGTTAAAAGATACAACGGAAATTTGTTAGTAGTAGGATTTGAGACTTTGCACGGTGGGGATACAATCTAGTAAGGTTTGCAGTAACACCATGTACATGAGTAGGATTTGAACTTTGCATGGTGGAGATACCATCTAGTAAGGTTTGCTGTAACACCATGTACATGAGTAGGATTTGAAACTTTGCATGGTGGGGATACAATCTAGTAAGGTTTGCAGTAACACCATGTACATGAGTAGGATATGAAACTTTGCATGGTGGAGATACAATCTAGTAAGGTTTGCAGTAACACCATGTACATGAGTAGGATTTGAAACTTTGCATGGTGGAGATACAATCTAGTAAGGTTTGCAGGTAACACCATGTACATGAGTAGGATTTGAGACTTTGCATGGTGGAGATACAATCTAGTAAGGTTTGCAGTAACACCATGTACATGAGTAGGATTTGAACTTGCATGGTGGAGATACAATCTAGTAAGGTTTGCAGTAACACATGTACATGATTAGGATTTGAGACTTGCATAGTGTTACCACAAACCTTACCGGAACGTTACAAGAGTAACTTCAGAAGATGTTAGAAGTTCACTCCAAAGGTTGGAAGGAAAGACAGAATGGAAGATTAATAGGAAAGAGAGACAAAGATTACTACTGGTTATTTTGGTGTATATTTGGTGTATATTTTCTCAGTTTTTAATGTTTCAGTGGTTCGTGTTTCTCATCACAATGCTTGGGAAGAGGAGGGCGTGTGAGGCTGTGATCTGAGGTGTTTCACTCTTGCCAATGTTCTCTAATTGTACTGCACTTTTTTTAAAGGTTTTTATATTTAATTTTGAGGTTGTCTCAACTCCTTTATTTATTTCTTAGTGTTTACAAAATTGACTGTCCTGCTCTGGAGCTTAAATAAATAATTTTAGACATTTGAATTTTCCATTTTTTAACCTTTTTAATAAGTGGACAATAAAATAATGAACGAACGAATGAATGAATTTTTTCTGCCACGGAAAAAACCCTTGATCAACAGACACATTTTGCTGCCTGATGAATGTCTCATAGAACCCAACCCCTGCTTCTCCATTGGAAGCAAGAACAATACATTCCTTCAAAACAATCTCAGGCACGCTAAAGTAGTCTCCGAGAATTTTAAACCAGATCTGCTTAATTCCGTCTGTACTTTTTTGCCGCTCTGTTGTTTTCAGTCACTTTCTTACGGTAACACATTTCATCGGAAATTACCGATAATCATTCTCTTTTTTATTGTATTTGTTACTCAAATTATGAAAGTATGTGCTTTGATGTGGAACTAAAGTTAATTAAAAATTCCACTTGGCAGATAATTTTAATTAAATGACACGTGACGCGCGTTCCACCAATCAAACGACAAGGATAAAAGTAGGTAGAACAAAAGGATGTGCTGAAAATATCATACTTAGTACGTTAGTTCTACATTGAAGATAAACCTTCCATGAGCACCAGGGCCCAATTTCATAGAGCTGCTTAAGATTGCTTAAACAATTTCTGCTTAGCAAAAATAAGCAGGGAACCAGTATCAACTATGCCATAACATGGTATTTTGGCTGGTAACCCTTTTCCAGTAAGCAAATTATTTGGTGCTCAGACATTTGTTCTTAAGCAGCTCTATGAAACCAAGCCCTGGTAAGCACGGAAAAAAATCCTGAAGCGGGTTACCAGCCGAAAACCACAAGATCATTTACATTTTTAGTGACTGGCACCCAGCAAATGATTTGCCTATACATTTTCTCAGCGGTTTATTTTCTACTTTTGTGACATTGAGACGTAAAAACACTACGCTGGATTTCTTTTATGGCATCCTCATCGTCTAATGGCCCGAGGGTATAAATAGCAAAGCTGGTTACCATCATCCATTAAGTGGCAATTTGATAGGCTCTATGATGAATCGCCGCAAATTCCATTCCACTAAAAAAAATGACTATTATACCTAATAAGCTGAGTGAGTTATTGTTGGCTTGATCATAGAGTAGCTCAATAGCATTCAGTAGTGGGTTGAGTGTAGTGTAAAACGAGCCAACAAAGTATGATCATTATGCAGTTACCGCGGTTACGAGCAATTGTGAGCTCCGGGCCGCGGGTCCAATTTGGTAGAGCAGATAAGAGCACAAATGTGCTCAGCGAGAAACAAGGTTACCAGCGCAGCTTTCATGTGATGTACATAAGATGCACATTGACTGGCTCTCTGTTTTTGATTGCTCGGGGACCTGTCGGAACTATTAATGTTATTTTTTTTTTTTTCGAAAAAAAATGTTGACACATCGATACCAATTTTCAATTTCAATTCCTACGCGTCCACCCCCCCCCCCCCCTGGTTGTAAAATCACACTTTGGTTTCTAATAACTTTCTTTGACCCACCCAGCCACGCTTTCAGCTACGGCTGTTGCTAAGGGTGGTTTGCCAAGGACAACCTTTACATCAACGCATGATGCTGTTGCGATCCAGCAGTAGCCATAGCCATTAAATCCAGCAAGATTTAGCTAAATCCAAACCATGAACTGCTTTTATTTTTTAAAGGTTTGGGGCTGTGCTTTGTTTATGATGGTAATCTTTCAAAGCTATGGAAATATTGCTCAGGAGAAGTTGTTTTTTCCCAATTACTACGAATAAAAATTCCCATGAAATGGTAAAAACAACACAGCTGCTTTTAAAGGAACATTACAGCATTGGTAATTGTAAAATATACTTTTGATCACAGATTTACATAAAACTTACACGGTCTAATGATGATGTTAGTAGAAAACATCCCTTGAAATATTTCTGTCTGAATTGCCATATTTGATGAGAAATGAATAAACTAATTTCCGATTGGAGTTTATCGCTCAGTGAGCGTTTTATTCATTTGTTGAACCTATATGATTTCATGCAAATGTGTAATCGGTTTTTCACTATTTTCTCGTGACCCAGATGGCCGATCGATCTCAAACTTCTACAGGTTTGTCAGTTTATGTATATGGTGGATTACATAAAGTGCTTACACTGCCAGCAACTGTTTTGTTAGCAAAAACCAATTCTGTAATGTTCCTTTAAGGAGAAGTTGTTTTTGTTCCCAATTAATACGGCTATGAATTTCCATGAAATGGTAAAAAAACACAAGCTGGCTTTAAAGAGAAGTGTTTTTGTTCCAATTAATACGCTATGATTTCCATGAAATGTTAAAAACAACACAGCTGCTTTTAAAGAGAAGTTGTTTTTTCCCAATTAATCGGCTATGAATTTCATGAAATGGTAAAAACAACACAGCTGCTTTTAAAGAGAAGTTGTTTTTGTTCCAATTATACGGCTATGAATTTCCATGAAATGGTAAAAACAACACAGCTGCTTTTAAAGAGAAGTTGTTTTTGTTCCCAATTAATACGCTATGAATTTCCATGAAATGGTGAAAAAAACAGCAGAGCTGTGCTCATGGGAAGATGGAAGGTTCAATAACAAGTTCTACAGTCTAATCAGACTTTGTTTACCAATAACAACCACAAAGATGTTTCCTTCTTACACTTCAGCCAATGCGGAGATGACCATTTCCAAGTGTTGTCAATGACTTGTTGATATTTGCTCTTCCTGTTTTCAAACATAAACGTTTCGAAAAACAATTTAATTACAACTACTTTCAGAATGAAAAACATTCTCATTCTTGGTAGCTCATAAGAAAAAAAACACAAGCGTCACAACACTTATTGTTTTGAAGGTGAACATCAAGTTTTTTAACACTCAAGAAAAGTCACAAACATTTACAGGCACGAATTGTGAGGATATCTTATCTTCAAAACTGTTGCAAAAACGTTGTGCCATGGATGTTAATCCAGTGAGATTAGTAGTCCTTGAGATAAGATTTAAATTATGGAGCTCTTAAAATTGTCCAGCCCGGAAACGGACTCTCATATCTAGGACTCTCAGGCCTGGAATTACAGGGAGGCCTTGTCCTCTGCTGCCCTGGTCTTGGTCTTGGTCTCTGTTGCCCTGGTCTTAGCCTTGTCCTCTGCTGCCCTGGTCTTAGCCTTGTCCTCTGCTGCCCTGGTCTTAGCCTTGTCCTCTGCTGCCCTGGTCTTAGCCTTGTCCTCTGCTGCCCTGGTCTTAGCCTTGTCCTCTGCTGCCCTGGTCTTGGTCTTGGTCTCTGTTGCCCCTGGTCTCTTGACATTGGTGCCCCCCCCCCACCCCCTCAAAAGATTCCCATAGACTACTAAGTATGTCTATCGGAAGTG
This sequence comes from Pycnopodia helianthoides, assembly GCA_032158295.1. NCBI lineage: Eukaryota > Metazoa > Echinodermata > Asteroidea > Forcipulatida > Asteriidae > Pycnopodia > Pycnopodia helianthoides. The sequence goes on from CM063260.1 coordinate 1,013,133, forward strand.
CCCTTTGCAAAATGAAAATGGCCTTGCCCCCTCAAAGATAACAGGCCTGAACTCTGTACATGTGTACAGCACAGAGGAAGAGTCGATAATAGGGCAAAGTCGACAGGTGCACCAATTTCCAAGGAGTGTCAACTACACACAAAATTATAACAATCTTTACTAGGAGTTTTTTTTTTTTTTTTTTCAAGTGATAATGAATGACCTTCACTGACCTTTAACCTGACTCCTTTGGCCCCCGTTGAATCGGCCCGCTCGCTGCCAGCCAGATCCACCAGACTGATCTTGCTGACTTTCTCCGTGAACAGGTTCGTCTCCACGTCGTGTCTTTTCTGAGTGAAGACGATGGTGAACACTGCGTGTGATCGACTGCTGGTTTCATTCATGTTGGTGGACGCCACCGTTCTATCAAAACAACATTTGTTGCAATTTAACAAAATAAAAAAAACAAAGATGGTAGAGCGCCGGCACATTAATCCGAAGGTCACAGGTTCAAGTCTCGCTCTTTGTTCAACCCAAAATAAAAATTTAATAAAATCAGCATTTAAAATTTGGTTTATAGTTCTGTTTCTTTCTTCGGCCAATAGAAACCTTACGATGAGAATAACCATCCCTGTGAAGCCCATTCCACATTTCATTTGACCATGTTCTCATAATATGTTTAATGTTTTCTTTGAGTCTTTTTAATCTTTTGGTTGAGACCACTCTACTAATAATTTCATTTTTTTCAGCATATAAATTCACCCAATTCTTTTTAGTCATATTAATAGTCTCCACCAAGAACAATTAGATTTTTTTTTTTTACATTCTTCAATTTGTTTTCCCTCATTTAGTCATGTTTTGACTGAAATGAGTCTGCTGTAAGACTACATTTTTAGAGTCATACCGATTGTCTCCACCAAGCATAATTTGACAATACTTGTTACATTCTTCAATTTTGCTCTCATTTATTCATCTTTCGACTGAAATGATTCTGCTGTTTTGACTCCATTTTTTAGGGGATAAAACCTTCCCCGATCCTTTCCACAAACCTTGCTTTGTTTCCTTCGTCCATCAAGTCCGATATATCACTGAATGACATGACTGCCAGCTTGGACAGGTCCTCTACGTAGGGTCCGAGGAGGGGATGCTCCCTGACCCTCAGGTTCTTGTTGTTCTTGGGGTTGAGGAGGTCGCGTACTCGTTCACAGTAGATCTCCATGTAGCTGACCTCGACGGAGTATTGCATATTCGCGTCCGCACTGCTGCTGATTTTTTCAAATAACTCCTTGCACAGCTAGGTATTTTTAAAAACAAAAACAATATTCCATAAAATGGAAAAAACTGGGTTTTTCATCGGACTCAGGAAAGTACCGAGTTTACATTTCTTTACACACATGTGTATGGGTAAAACCAAATAGTATTCAACATCTATTAAATGGGTTTATTTGCTCATCAAGTACGAGAGAAGAACTATCAAATAGTACCTACATATCATTAGAGCCTATAAAATAGGGAGACCGACAACATAAGGCTAGATAGATAGCTCAGTTGGTAGAGTGCCGACACGTTAATCCACTCGCTGGTCTAGTTGGTAAGACATCTGCTCTAGAATGGCAAAGGTCGTGTGTACGAATCCCACCCGAGTAATATGCCTGTGGATTTGTTTTCACAGAACTCGGGGAAGAACTGAGTATAAAGTGCTTTACACACATCGGTGAAAGGGTGAAACCAAATAATAATCCGGAGATCGTTGCATATATCGAGATACACCAAGTGAGGATACTAGTCTTTGACAATTACAAAAAGTATATCCTATCTTTAACTAAGCAAACATAAATTTGTCTTTTTCTAAATCACTAATAAAATATTTGCAGTAACATACAATTCTCAAATTTGTGTCCATTTCACTGATTGATAGAGGGTGCATATATGATCATATTCATATCAAATGATTACTAACCAAAATAATTGTTTTTAATACAAAATGCATAGAGTATGCATTTTCATGTATTTTTTTTTCGTGTAAGTGACCATGGGCATTTAGTCTGACTCATCATCTGCCCTGAATGAATCCCATAAACTTAACGAGAGGACCATCGATAAGCATCGCATGTGTGCATGAGATGAAGATTAGGGATTCGTCATCAGAACGCAATTTCATAAAGCTGCTTAAAGGGTCATTGATTGGTAAATGATTAAAAAAAATAGTAGCCATTATAAACTTATTTGGTGAGAAGCACTGCTGCTGTTCATAGACTATTTTTGAGAAAGGATTCCCTTCAAAGTAATATGGTTTGGATAATTTTTCACCCCAAATACATTTGAAACTGAGGCCTGATTCAAGCATGAATCGTTTCTCCGATTTTCTGAGGGTGGATTGAAAATTCAAATTGAAAATTCAGAGATGCAGCTGGTACTCGCTGTCTCCTTGCTAAACGTAGATGGATTAGACGTTCTTGATGAACTGTGACAGTTATTGCTGTTTTCTCATCAAGTAGACACTGTATTTCGCTGAAACTTTCACGGGTGACTTTTATTGTATTGTTCTCGATTATTTTGCCAATAAACCAGCATTACATTGACAAAATCCAATCTATGACACTACCTTTAAGCAGAAAGTATTGCTTTACATTTTTCTGCTGAGCAAAAAATCAGCAGAGTACCAGTCACAGACGCTGCATGTGAAATGGTGTTTTGGCTATGTTTTTTTCATTTTTGTATTATAATTTTATTCATTTATTTATTTATTTTATTTTAATTTTATTTTATTTTTTTTTGGGCAACACAAGGCGTAAAGAGGCATCAGTGGGTAAATGTGGAACGGGGATTCAAAAGAGGAAATCAAAAAGTGGGACAGAGGTTGTTGAGTGAGGCAGGGAAGCAGAACGCGGGTAGTGAATTCCAAAGCAAAGGCAGTAAGCGGGAAGAAGCTCGATGAGGGTAGCCTTATTCCTGGTAAGCATAATTCTGTCGTGCTTAGCTACTTTCTGCGGTTATGCAGCTCTAAGAATTCGGGACTCCTGAAGGAGACAGGTGTCAGGGCTCGAATTCGGGGTGAAAATCAAGAAGACCGCAGGGCTTGTAGCATTCGAAACAAGACACCAAGAGAAGCATTTATTTTTTTAAATGCATTATGGGAAATAATTTTTAAATACTCAACAAAATTGCAAGATGTTTATCAGACACAGTATTTGTCAAATTTGAATAAAAAACACAAGACTGCCGAAATCCAGTCATGAGTCTACTGGCCCAATGCTAAAATCACTGGCCTTGGGCCTGCTGGTCCAGTGAACATTTTCGAACCCTTGTTGTATCTTATTGCTTTGGATGTAGCTCATCAAATTACAACAAATTTATTGATGGTTTGGAGATCTTACCAAGGGGATGATTCCTTCTTGAGATGTTTCTTGTTTCCCCATCATGGTATAGGACTTCCCAGACCCTGTTTGCCCATATGCAAATATGCAAACGTTGTACCTAGGAAAGCAAACAAACAATGCACTTTAAAAAAAGCTTCAAATACATTTCCCAGCATAAAGGATAAGGGAGCGAACTCAGAAGTTGGGCAAGTTCTAGGCTCATAGATGGGTCTCATCATTCCAAAACACAATAAGCGTTTCGAGGCACCCCTAGATAAAGTGCTATCAGGAAAGATTATCAAAAGAAAAAGAAACAAGAGTAAGTACCCCTCAAAGGCGTGTGCGAGCATTTCTTGACCCAAGTCATCGTAGACCTTTTTCTGTGATGCGTAGAGTGGGTCGTCCGGCTGTGAATTGACAAAAGAAAAAGAAAAATACATTTCATTAGAAAAAATGGAATTTGAACTCGAGACGTTCCACATTTTAGAGCAGAATTGTGTCTTAAATGCTAGCATCCCCCCCTCCTCTCCAGCCGGGGTTCAAGTTTTGACGAGAGGTCTGCTCTATACTTAGCAGTGGAAAGTACAAACAATTTAAATGATGTAATTGTTGCATTATGAATGAACAACAACATCAGAATGGGGATCAGGTTGGCTCAGAGGCTTCTTTCTCTCCTTGCCTTTCACCTCTCTGTGAACCCAGGTACGAATCCCACCTCAAGACCGTAGCCTTCCGTGTAGATTGGGTTGTCAGTCCCTCCCTGATTGCATGCGTTTCACTCCCACATCTCAATCCGGCAATTTCTTCGTCGTCTTCTTTATAATTCATTCAAATATTGGCACTCCTCCCTCTGTTTGATTTGCGATAAAATAACTTTACTTAGGAAGTAGCACTCCGCACTGATGACATCAGTTTTTTTTTTTCAAAATATTTGTACGTCAGACAAACATTCCACCACTAGCTCTCATGCAATCACCGCATCTGCACGCCACACCACAGTAGTACAGTCAGTACACGCCAGTAAACATAAAGCTTGGACTATGTACACGCACGTTAGTAAATTTTACCACGTTGTCTGAGATCCAGGTACTGAGCTTCTATTTTTCAGCATTAGTGCGGAGTGCTAAATAACTTTACTTAGGAAATAGCACTCCGCACTGATGACATCAGTTTTTTTTTTCAAAATATTTGTACGTCAGACAAACATTCCACCACTAGCTCTCATGCAATCACCGCATCCGCACGCCACACCACAGTAGTACAGTCAGTACACGCCAGTAAACATAAAGCTTGGACTATGTACACGCACGTTAGTAAATTTTACCACGTTGTCTGAGATCCAGGTACTGAGCTTCTATTTTTCAGCATTAGTGCGGAGTGCTATTAGCAGTTTTGCAAACTGCTAAAAGCAACCCTAATTACATGTGGCATAAATGAAGAAATTGTAAACTGCCTGGCGTTTTAGACCCTAAGCCCAAAATATTAAATATAAAAATTACAAATAATTGACCATACATCGGTGTACTGAACGGCAAAAACTGAATCATATTATCATTCTTTCATTCCCGCTGCAATAACAACACTACTGCAAATCAGAACCAATATTGAACAATACATGACGAGCATAAAATCATTCCTAGCTTATGAAGAGCTCGGCCTGTGCGTTGCCAGGGGACCTGAGCCAGCCTCATGGCCAGCGGTTAATGCATGCCATTCCAGCTCTGCATGGCCCTCGATTCCCCACACGTAGCCCACTGAGCTCTCTCTGCACATATGCAGGATGAAAGACCCTCCATGGTGTGTCATTGACAAGAATCAAATACAAGAATACAGTGAGGGGGGGGGGGATCGTTCCTGAGTATACACTCCGGTATCATGCGGTTATGAATAGGGACAAATTACATATTGTTGGCCACTAATTGATCCAGTGTTCCGCCAAGCTAAATTCTTCCACAATCAAAATAATACGACGGGGCTCAGGTACAAAAAAGAAAACTAAAAAAAAAAAAAAAAAAAATCAAATTATTCATTCGACACAATAGACAGATGGCGCCAACTTAATTTGATCAACATCACATCGCGCAGAGAAGCGCAAAAATGGGCAGGTGACATGGAGTGGGCACTTTTCACTTGACGAGTGCAAACCCACTAAGACTCGTACATTATGAGGCATCGTAATGCGACCTTCGGCAAGCTTAAAGAGGATGACAATTAACTAGCGCTGCCATCAAGCCGTCAATTTTCTCCCGAGGGTCAGAAATGATCAAAAAAATATTCATAGTAAATAATCTTGAGAACTTAAAAAAAAAAAACTTTGGAATCCGTGACCTGAGTGAGAGAACAGACTTCTTGAGTTTTTTGCAGATTGGAGATTTCTGTTTGAATGATAGTCTTTAATTAAAGACATTACATAATTTATAATTAATCAAAAATATTAATTGCTTTTTTTTAATCTGGTAGCCTTCTTTGTATAACAGTGGAAACGGTGAAGCCCTCTTGGTTTTTCACACCGGTCAAATCAATGACTGCGTCCAAGTTGACACCTTCAATTCCAACAGCTCTGATCAAGTTCAATCAATGACCATAGTCAACCATAGTTTGACTAACTCTGATCGAACGCACGCTAGTCAACGATGATTGGAATCTAACAATGATTGGAATAGGCCGGTCGATGATTTGTGATTGGACTATTGAGTCTGGTCGCATCACTGGTTACCAATAGCAATAGCCGTTTTAATAGCACAGTGCAGAGAGGACCAGTTATCAGAAAAAAAATGATAACGTTAATCCAACTTGCAACAATCACAAAACCGAATATGAATTGGCAGCTAGAGCTACGGCCTGTTGCCAAGGGTGTTGCTTAAGACATCCTATACTTCAATGCATGATGACGTGGCGATCTAGCCGTAGCCGTAGTCGCCAATTCAGACATTGCCTAAGACTATGTCCGAATTAATGGCTTATGGCAGTGGCTACAGCTGGAACGACTGAATTTCAGCGTAGCTTGTAAGCCATAGTTTGCTAGCTGTGTAAGCAAAAAAAGGCCAATAACGCGGACCATGCATGGACTAGGGACTAGGGACAAGCAGAAATTCCCTGCTAACCCTGTGAAATACACTTGGCGTTAAGCGCGGAATTCCCCGCTTCCGTAAGCGCCGATTCTTCGCTTACGGTAAGCAGAGCCATGAAACCGGGCCCGGGTCCTTTGCAGTGTCCTCCAAATCACCCACCGTGATAAAAATTTATCCATTTCATATTGAGATACCAGTACATTATGAGTCATGCTGTATTTATCTTGAGTCACCATTGTCCACTGTAAGATAACAGAGCAAAGATCAGTACTTCATCAATGTCTACATTGTACATAGCATTGCCGGCTGCTGTCATAATGAACATCGGTCTTTACCAGGGCATTATTCTTGTGTGGATTGACCTCCACACAAAAAAAAGGATTATTCATTATTTTGTTTACCTTCTACATGGTTCAATGCCACCTCCAACTAGATATTCCTTCATTAACGTAATAATTGTATTAGGCAAAATATTTATTTAAAAAACATGTTTAGCATCTTTCCTTTCTGAAAAAGGGAAGGAGACGGGCCTTTTTTTCTTCTTTCTTCTTTTTAAATGGCCGCCCGACACATTTTTTAAGACAATCGGCCTGGCTATTTTTCAAGATGGTTGCCAGCTTTTTTCTGTGTGTTTTTTTGGTGAGCTAAAGTCAAAAAATTCAATCATATTTACCTTAAAATAATTATTTTGTCAGAGATCAGTAAAATTGACCCTATGACGATGTGCTGGGTGTCATGGGACAAAATGACCATAGTGTGACCATAATCAGTGTAGTAAGGTCACCCTTTGGTTTGCTCTGCCCTTGGTTCATCAGAAATGGGAATCAACATGTACCAGGGTTCTGCCCACAGTGGTCAGTGCTGGAAAACTCGTCCGGCACTCAGGATTCCCCAACCACCACTGGCAGAATTTTCTCTGTTTCCGACCACCACACATTTTCCAAATTCTTAATTTACACTTGCAATTTCCTTTCAAATGTTTTCAACGAAATGTAAAATTCGGTATTTACCAGTAAAATGGTATCCAAAGCCATTATTTTGAGTACTTCTTTGAAATTTGAGTCTATTTATATGATCTACCGTGTAACTGATCCATCTCGCAATGGTTTCCAGGGAAACATTTTTCCATCACTAAAAAAATCTTGGGCAGAACCCTGATGTACATTTGTAAGCCAAAATCAAAAATTAAAAAATTACTCTGCACTACTGTGCAGTTTGTGTTAAAAAAAAAAACATATAAGGTGAGAGACATTGCTGACAAAAAAGGTCTGAATATAGGATCCCAACTTCAGGAGGTATGTTTGAACAATCCCTGGAGTTTTTAAATAGCTTTTAAGTACAGTATCCTTAGGGCTAGGGAAGTAGATCAAAGAGCAGGATTTCTACATCTGACAAAAAAAAACAGGTTTTTTTTGTCACCAGACAGACATAAAAAGGTCTGATTTCAGACTACAGCCTGAAATTCTCACTGCTGAAAATGTAAGCCTGACAAATTTTGAAAAACAATATCTCGACAATCATAGACAAAAAATACTCTCAAAACACATACTTTGTCCAAAATGTTGTTGACAAATTTATACTTTGACAAAAAAAAATTATAATTTTCTCTCCAATCGCGCAAAATACAAATGGATGAAATCTTGAGGGTGACTAATTCTAAGCTATGTCAAATCACAAGTACATGAACGCACGTTCAATATCTGTACCTCTTTTGTCAGCTAATTAGCAATGCCGCCTGTTGGTGTAGCAGCCATCTATAGCAATTTGCACCAGGGCAATCAGTTTGAAATCTGATCCATTATGACTCAGTCGGCGTACATCTTGTATTATCATATCTCTCCGTCTGCGACAGGTCTCCATTGCACCACTGCATTTAGTGCACAGCCACAAAGACACTCACATAAAAATATTTCTCATATTACTAGTATTTTTTTAGGTAAACGTTTTGCTTGTAAAATTATTCAATAGGCTTTTGAGGCACAGTGTTCTCACTTTTGTTCATCCTGGTCATCTTAGATTGGATTGTCTTTACTCTGCTTGTTGAACTCCCTCCCACTTCCCTCTTTCTCAATCCACTCCCCTTCTATACTTTCCTCATCCCCGCCCCCTATCTCTACCCCATCTCATTCTTACCTACTGTACCTCTTTAATATACATCTATTCTTTTTGATTGGTATATTGTTCTACAATTTATCTTTCATCTTGACTGTCCTTGATGTATGAAACTTCTTACTTTGTCTACATGTTTGAATTTTGAATGTTGTTGGCCGAATAAGTAATTAATAATAGTAACTCTTTGCAGATCTTGTATTCAACAAACTTGAGTACTTTTCTACTCTTAATTCACGCAGCGCCGCTTAAAAAAAAAATTCAAACAACATTGAAATAGAATGGCAAAGATCGTGGGTTTGAATCCCACCCGAGTAATATGCCTGTGGATTTTCTTTTTTCACAGAACTCAAGGAAATACTGAGTATACAGTGCTTTAGACTCATCAGTGAAAGGGTAAAACCAAATAATAACATTGAAATAACTCTTACATCACTGGTTTTCAAAATGTTGTTCATAACATCCACACGGAAAAAAGTGTGTACCCATGACTGTGGCAGTGCACATTATACATTGTACATTGTAAAATATATAGCTCCTGTATCGTGCATAAAATTTACATTTAATGTACACGTACACAACACATCCATACTGTACAAAATGACTGCAGAATGCCTTCATTCTTGTTCCTTCGTATGATCTCTGGACCATGGTGAACATTGTATTTAGATAGATAATTAGGTAACTTCAAGCCATTTGATGGTACGCTCGTCGAGGTCTATGAGTCCCTGCATGCCTTTTAGGTAATCTGAAGTCAGGTCAGTCACGAATTTGGCGCCTTTATAAAAACAACATCCTAGAACCTTCATATATTTGTTTCCGACCCTCGCCCCCACTTCCCAGAATCCCTCCTGTCAGCAAATTCCCCCACCCACACCCACCCCCTTACTCAGGAAAATATACCTAATCCATTAAATCTACTGTTTTATGCAGAGTTACCACAGAGTGTACCATGTACTTATAAATTATAATGTGTATGGTTGTACAGTTAGGTCAGTGGGCAGAATCAGTGCCGTGGGTTTTTCCTAATCTGACGTCATGATCACATTTCCCACATCTCTAGCACTCATCATTGGATTTAAATGAAATAGTCACTTTTGAGGAAACGGGGCTCGACTTCACAAGGAGCTAAGACCGATCTGAAGATGTGTATCAATCTTAATTGCTAAGCAAAGTGTGATGTCACAGTACAAATCGCCATGGCGATATTGACGACGACTCCAAGTCTTTTCAAGAAGTCAAGCCCACAAGGACTTCGCTTACAATTAAAAGCCAAATAAATTTTCCCCATTTCATGACATTTATATCTCTCTAGGAGAAACTGCAAGTAAATTTACATCTCCATGTGTTGGTGGGTTGAGTTATTTTTAGGAGTGCATTACTCCTTGACCTTTCTCAAGGTGTGGTCATTTATTTAATTTTTTACTTTTTCCGGTCAGGTTCCCTTTCTACCATTGATATTGACTGTTCTTTTCATCATTTCATACAAAGTGACCAGACTATAATGTATATTGTCCTTCTAACCTCAGTTTGATTCTGTTAGGTTGAATAGGAGAAAAGCAAGATGGTGGAACCATGGAGGAAGGAACTCCGTCATCACGCCGTGATGCCATCCTTTTCAATTTTAAGGACAGGGATCAGATTTTGCCAAATGTGAAAATTCCTGAAAATGGCTTCTACGCCTGGGTTCCCCCTTATTCTAGACCCAGAGCCTCCCAGATGGAACAATTCAGGAGGTTTACAGACTCTGTGCATCGCCAGAAATACAAAACTACACAATGTAGACAATTTCTTCCTCCCTTTGGTGACTGTTTCACTTCTTCCAAGAAAATTCGGAGGCTTAAGGAGGCTTTGAGAACATCCTGAAATCAGGAAGAAAAAAATTCCTAAAAAAATCACAAGCCTGCATGGTTTTGCTTTTATCCATTGAGCTTTCTTTGCACTGCAGGTCTAGTATCAGCCTCTACAGTAGCTTAATGCCGTCAAATATACATGCAGTATGTGTATCCACCCTGCTCATATGTCTGTGCTAAATCACTCCGCAGTTAGGAACCAGCCACTGCGCATATTTGTTAATAATCAAATGTGATGCAGTAGAGGGAATCGTGAATAATTCCCTACAGGACTAACTGTGTGTGCATGTGTGTGAGTGCATTTTGTGCATTAGAGAATCTAGGGCCAGTACGACACTGGCTATAGGGATTCAAGACTTAGAGGTCTGGCACCGCAGTCTTTCTTGTCAAAACAAGACAATTCCTTTAAATATTTAGGCTTTTTTGCTTGTTCTCACCCGTACACTCTTGCTTCTGCTGAGATGTAGAACAGAGAGCCATTCCAACAGCTTTATTCCACTACTGCATCTCTTTGGAACTCCTTGCCTGGTGCATGTTTCCCTCCATCCTACAATCTAGACTGTTTTAAGAGGAATATCAATTCCTACCTTCAGCTCCCCTGAGTTATTTTCATCTGAAATATTTTCTTCATGTAGCCCCTTACCAAGAGTGGCTTCAAGCCTTATTTGGGGCAAACTCACATTAACTGTTTTGTTTTTTTAAATCATAAAAGAATAATCTTATCAAATAAAAATACATAAGCGACTCAAATTTTCACTTAAATAGGTAATGTGCATTGTGCATCAAACATTATTTTTGACAAGAAAAAGAAAAAAAGTCAAGTCTCACTGTGAGTACAATGGCAGACCTACTTATGGTGCAGGGCTTTGATAGATTTTTATAAGGCTATTTAGTAATAGTTTTACTGATTTTCAGGGGGGGGGGATTCTCGGTAAGCTGGTCGTTTCACAAGTCCGTCAGCTTTTTCACTAGTCCATACTTCAAATTAAAATATGTACGCTTTTTAAATACTGAACTAACCATCCTGATCACTTGAAGAAAATTTACAGGAAAGAGCAAACGCTGATCTATTCAAATCAAGCTTTTGAAAAAAAAATAACCAATCAAGTGTTGTACCTTCTAAGGACTGACTGATGATGAACAAAACAATCTTTAAGTGTCGTCTAGCCAAGTACCATATAATCATTTATTAATGGTCGGTGTAGGTTATCATCATCCATCTCTTCGCGTCCATTTTCTGAAATGTGTCACGGGTGTTATTCCAAGAATTACCACGGTGATCACCGTCGACTACGAGTATCTGTCTACACGCTGACGCCATCATTTATGTATGAGTCAATTTCGATTCAGCAACCCGGCCGGTTTGAATTGCCAGAACGCATTTACAAACATGCTGAAAAGATCTGAAATAATCGCAGGCTTTAAAGGCCAAGTGTACCTTTGTTTTAATCCTGTATAAATGTTGATATGTACAATGAAACTAACCAGTGAAAGTATGCTTTCAAAAGGTCGTAGCGTTTTTGAGACATCACCGAAAAACTCTGGAGCAGTTTTGTCCACGCAGGAAGAATAATCCGTGATTGGAATACACAATCTGAGAAACGTTTTTATGCATGAAACGTTTGTCAGATTGAAACTGTTTTGAATCTTCTTCTCTAAAACCACATTCCTTAGAAGGGAATCGTTTTGCAAATTTTTTTACATTATCAGCAGCTGCAGTGCTTCTTACCAAGTGAATTTTTATGGTCATTATTTTTTGGAGTAATTACCAAAGGTAAACCCTGCCTTTAAAGCATGCGATTACATGAACGGGTCAACAGAGATAAAACACATGTGTTTTGAATAATTAATGACTATACCTAGTTGTTTGACCAGACCGAAGTTCACTTAGTGGCTACCCCAAACATATTTATTTGAATGTCCACAGTTAGGCCTACAACTGTTAGTGGAAGAGTGAATGAATTTCTATTCTCTAGGTTTCCGTAAACACACATTTGTTTGAATCTTTATTTTTGTAACAATTGCTCTATATGTTTCATTTAATTGTTTTATGTTTGTGTTGCGCATAGAGACTCCTGCACTACGCGCTATATGAATGTCTCGTATTATTATTACAACCGACCAGTAAAAATGTCATCAATTTGGGGGTGAAAAAAAATGAAAAATTGTTTACCATTTTGTTGTGGATTTCTGCTTATTTGTATTGGGTATATTTGGATTGTGTTAAATCAAAATAAACGCAATTAATTTTGATAGTCTTCAAATGCTACATATACATCAGTTGAAAAGGTAGTGCATTCTGCTCTACCAGCCAGGTTCCTAGTGGATGATACGTGGATTTACGTGCTGGCCAATTGAGATATCAAGCCCTATGTTGGCGGTCTCCCTATTTTGTTAATATCTTTCTCATTTGGAGAAGGGCAGTCAGAAATCATTCATCCTTACACTGCTGTGCAGCCCAGCAGGTTTTCATGCTTACAAAAAAAAAAAATCTGTATCTTGTCCCCCCAAAAAAGCCTTCAAAATATTTGAAAAAGGGAAAAATATTGAAAGGTACACTCTTTAGAACTGTTCCATATGTTTGCTTTCACAAAATGCTACAAGGGTTTTAACCTACGAGCAGTATTGTCCAACCCAAACCCTTTTCTTGAATTGCCAGATTTTGTTCGTGTTTACGCTCCAGTATCTTATTCCAGACTCTGTTTGAACTTTAGCATTAAGACGTTTGTCAATCTCCCGACATCTTAGAGGGGTTCTGTTCGTTGAAGGCGTAAGCCAGTGGGTCATGGAGAGAGAAAAAATACTTAATAAGGTTCATGGTGTACAGTGTAGTACACCTTTACTACGGACGGACAAACGATGGAGTACTTTGAAGAATTAGATAGCCACAAAAGAGGCAGGGAAGAAGGTGGGTGGGGGAAGAACAGCAATAAACAACATCTTGAAGCTCAAGACAACACACTACAAACCTACATTTTTGAAGGGTCACCATATCCAATTCCACAGGGCACCATGGACCTGTCCGCTGTACTGTATTACATAATTGATATGTTGCTATATTATTTCTTAGTATTTGGTACCGTCCCTTGAGCATCAAGACTTGTCGGCTGGAGCATCACGAGTGTTCATATTATTATTATTAGTTTGGGTCAAGATAGAAGCCTCTCTCACTGTACAGTTTAGTGCAATGTATAACCTGTCATCCAGGTACTACATGTCCGTGTATTAAAATGTTTTTAAATGAGCTTATACGCAAACAATGCGTATCAACGAGAATCCATGACAACGGATATAGTAATAGTTTGTGATTTCCCCCTTGCACATTTATTCTTCCAGGTAGCGTAACATTTCACAGGTTTGTTATTTCATGTAAATGTTGGGTCGCATAAAGTGCGGATACTAGTCTTTGAAATTCACCAATGTTGTACATGTGCTTTTAAAGGTATTGTACACTTTTGGTAACAGCTCAAAATCAGTGTCAACATTTTGTGTGATTAAACATATGCATGAACAAACAAACCTGTGAAAGTTTGAGCTCAATTGGTCATCGAGGTCACGGGAAAATAGTGAAAAGAGATCTTATGTTTTTTCTGTTTTTTCAAATTATCGCGCGCGATAATTACTATTGTTTTACTTGTTTCTCACAAACGATAGCATTTTAGGCAGAAATATTTTAAGGAACCCTTTCTACCATTATTTACTTTAAATCATGTAAGTTATGTGTGAATCTGTGAACATTGCGTTTTTTGATCTTAACAATAGTGTACAGGGCCTTTAAAACCTCACTGCCGCTCTCTTATTCCATTCAAATGTAAAACTGTTTACAGCGGATCAATTACTTTATGAAACCGAACACTTTTAATGATCAATTTTGTAATAGTATCATCGCCATTATTAAAAACAGCTCTATTGACAGTTGAGCTTTGTTTCACACCGACTCGTTCATAACCGGAAGAAATAAAACCAGCTTTAAATGAATCCAGCGCATATAAATAAATTCCCTTCATGCATTATTTTTTATTGAAAAAAAAATATTTAAAAAAATAGAAAGATGGATCATTGTTATTCACTTCTGCTCCAGAAAAAAAAGGACACACTTTTTGTTTTATCTATAGTTTTCGCCAGCACAGCACCCCCCCCCCCTGACAAAAGTAGAACAACTGTGTCTGATATGTAACCCTAACCCTTTTGATCAGAACATGAATCCACACCACATCTGAGTTCAACTAAAATGAAAAACAACTCAGTTTACAAGGTGGTACATTTTTTCCCATCCATGCTCTAGAAAAAGAAAGAGTACTTGGGTAAAATCCATTGATCTGTGTTACTCTACGGTACACCCCCACAAACCACCCCCCCCCCCACAAACCCCGTTTGTTGACCCCTTGCCAGCATCGTTCCCATCCACTTCAGAGAAATGTCCAACTTTGCTAATCCAACCTGGACGCCTGCCAGACAGAAATCCCCAAATCCTGCCAAAAATGTCACGAGTGCTCATTAAAGGTATTATATGGGATTGGTAAGGATCAAAAACATCATTGTTTAACTTTAGTCTAAAAGCCTTCAACCTAGAACCATTTTTCTGTGAACTATTTTTCTCCGGAATGAAGTCCTGCTAACAAAAACAAAAAAAATGTATCTGAAAACCTATCTTTAAAAACGTGACAGCTGATTTTGGTTGATACAACCCAAATTAAAGACAAGGTTTTTCACTATTTTCTCCTGACTCACACAACAGATTAAGCCTAAATTTTCACAGGTTTGTGACTTCATGTATATGGTGGATCACACAAAAACATGAACACCGTCTGCGACTACTTTGTCAGCTCTACCAATCCTGTATACCTTTAACAGAGAGAGAGAGAGAGAGAGAGAGAGAGAGAGGGGGGGAGAGACTGAACTCTGTCTAGCTTTTTAAATGCCTGACCTAAACAATTCAACCTGACAATCCATCTTCGTTACTGAGGTGTGGGTTAGAAACGCATGCGGTATAGGAGGTAGAGATACAAGTGCAGGCCTGGAATTTCATCTTGGAGAGGGCAAGGCCAATTTCATTTTGTAAAGGGCACTTCCATTGGAAAATCTTAAAAGTCCATGGAAAACTTTTGTAGGGGCACTAAGTCCAAGACCAAGACCAGGGTGGCCCCCGTGGCCTCCGTGTAATTTTAGGCTTGCAAGTGTATCCCCCCCCCCTGGGTTGGCACACCTGCTCAACGTAATAGCTCACAGTATTCAAACTGTGTGTGTCACATGATTATTTTATTATTATTTATTCGGCATAATTCACAATACAATAAAACAAACAGTGAAGACAATGAATAAAATGACAAAGGAACATACAATAGAGCCAGCAGCACATGCCAGGAAGAGAAAAAGTTAACCTAATAACTGTGGCCCGAGGGCCTTCGTTTCCAATGCTACTGGCTATTACATAACATAATGTTACTAAAAATAAATATTTTATGTACAATAGAAAAATTGAAATAATTTAGTAAAAATTGCACAGGGAATAAAAGGGATAAAAACAGAAGCATCAGGCAAGGTAAAACTTCACAATGGACACCAAAAATTACCGTAATGCTAATAAGAAAAGGAAAACAGGTGAAATTGCTGATCAAGTACCAGGTCTGGAGTACGAGTATGTGTACAATGATAAAAAGCATGACAAAAATAAATAAATAAATAAATAATGATGATCATGATGATCATGATGATATGATGGTGACTACTGTAACTCACTTCTTGACAAACTCAAGCAATCCGATCCGCTCCGCTTTCAGAAAAAAATCAAAACAGAGCAGGCCGAGTCACATTCTCTCATCCTAGTCACACACACACACACACACACACACATCTCCACTGCTTAAAGCAGCTTCATCGGCTCCCGGTTAAGAAACGCATCATCTATAAGACGACCGTAATAATGTACAATGTCCATTCCGGATCCTCTTGTTTAAAAAAACAACAACAAGCTCCATCAATGTACACCCTACCTTTAACGTATTATAGGCTACTTAAAGGTGGGACAAATGATTTCTGTCAACGTAAAAAATCACCATTTTGGATCCTCTTGTTTTGAAAAACAAAACAACAACAACAAGCTCCATATATTAAACAACCAAGCCAAAACAACTTCATCAAATTCAACTCAAGGTCTTCTACTTCCAGCTCTGGCAAATGTCTGAGTAATATTTCAACCCCAAATCACTCATTTTATTGTGCAACAACATTTCTTGTGACAGAAACTGATCAATCGAGACAAGGCCCTCAGACTCTGCAAGCCTGTTGATGAAAGGCAAGTCCAACAATGGTTTCTTTCACACATAAATCATTCATTAAAAAACTAGCTGAATATTTCCTGTGGGTTTCTGGCAAACATTACAGCCAGCTTCAGCTAGAGGTAGTGCCGTAAATTGGGTTTTTTTTGTCACCGTAATGCTGATTTATAGGCAAAATTAGTAAGAAAGTTACAATGAAAGTCACATGTGGAAAGTTTCAACTGAATACAGTGTCGACTTGTTGAGAAAACAGCCAAAAAAACTGTCACTGTATTTTCACAAGAACGCCGAATCCATCCACATTTAGCGAGGTGACAGCGGGTACCAACCGCATCTCTGGTCGCAGCATTCGCGAACGAATACCAACCCTCAGAAAACTGAGAAACGATTCATGCATGAATCGCTTGTCAGATTCAAATGTTTTGGGGTAAAAAAATTGTCCAAACCATAAATTTCTTCAAAGGGAATCCTTTCTCAAAAGAGTTTATATTGTAAACAGCTGCAGTGCTTCTCATTCAGTTTTGATGGTCAGACATTTTTGGAGTATTTCCCCATCTATAACCCTACCTTTAATTAAAGAACGGAAGCACAGTTGATGCTTTTTTCATTTTTTTCCCTGTTTAATCTTGAACGGTTTGTAACCTGCATGTTGACTTGTAAAATCAAAATGTAATTTCCAAAAGTAATTTGCTTTGATTCATCAGCGTTGTCTAGATTCAACGTCTAAACTTCATCGATTTCATTACATTTACGATCTCCTGAAAAAACTCACACGGCTCTTGAAAATTGAGTTATAAACACATTTGTACTTTCCAACCGGTTGCCATGACCTGCAGAGACTGTGTTCCATCAAGCAGACAAAACGTCAAGCAGGGTACCGAGATGAGCAGTGTCTTTTCCTCCGTCACACTCGCTACATCGTAGTATGATTATATTAAATTAATCCGGATTTAAAGGGATTGACACTATTAACGGTACTTCAGACTTTGAAGGGGGTGCCAGGGTCATTTTTCATTTTGCACAGGCACTCTTCTGAAGAAAACATGAATTGGTGGGTACGATTACACCTCCATTTTTAACAAATTTTTTGTCAATTCCTTGACAACTTGAGGGCCAGGGTTTTTATCAAATGAAAACACTGACAAAGACTTCCCTTTAAGGTACTAAAGGGATTTTTGGTGAGACCACTTTTCCCCCAAAGGAGATTTATCAATAGTGGCAGAAGAAGCCTTACATGTATTGGACGAGCTGAGAGAGAGGAAAGGGAAGGGGGGGTGTTGATGCTTGATTTCAAACGTGGCTCCACGCTTTACAAAACAAAAGTACATCGGCCCTGATGTGTGAAATTTCACAAGTGTAGTAGAATTAATCCGGACAGGAACTATGCTGGCTTACAAACGCAAACATGTAACGCCATTATTGATTTGTTTTTAAACAGGAATGTACATTGTTTTGATATGCTTTTTTTTCTATCATGGTGTTACCATTGATGTCGAGTTCCCTGTGTGTACTGGTGGTTGCCATTGAATCTCAAATGAATCCTACAGAGGCAAATTTCAAATTGATGGCTACGGCTACGGCTACGGCTGTGGCTAAGGGTGTTGCTAAGGGCATTGCTAAGAGTGTTGCTTAAGGGTGTTACTAGGGGCGTCCTATACTTTAACGTATGATGATGCAGCGATCAAGCTGTAGCTATAGCCGGACTGCCACCAATTCGGACACGCCTTGAATCTCATCACAAGTAACAGGGACCAGACTAATATGGGTACACTGATTTGAAGGAGAGAGAAAAATGGCTTCTCCGTGATAATGCAATCTCTTTTGAGTTTTAAGTGGTGCCGGAATTGGCATCAGTGGCTGTGGCCGTTGCTAAGGGTGTTGCTAAGGGCAGCCTGTGCTTTAACGCATGTTAACGACATGTGGTGAGCAAGCCACAGCCATAGCCAAACACAAAACAAACATGTGTCAAAGGTTTCTGGCTTCCATTAAAAAAAGATGAATTTTACATAAATTTGCATTTTCCGATCTTCAGTCGTGTGCCCGGAACAAGGATGTTACAAAAGGTTACAGGAGAACAACACAAGCAATTAATGTGCAAAATTGTTTCTAGAAAACTGAGTTTGATCGGTTTTCTGCGATTCATAAGTCATTTTGGGAAGGTTGAATTCTAAATAGGAATGGGGAAGAAACATGTCTTTGGGACCTCCATGGTTAAATCTAGCCACAAAATTGTTCAGTGATGCCATATTTTGCTGTTAGGAGCCATACAATTGATTGTGACCTTCAGTTACTGGAGGAAAAAGGTACTTGGTGGTCGTTGAAGAAGTAGAAACTAAGTATTTCTGATTTATTCAGCTAGCCCCTCCCCCTTCCCCCACGGGTCAAGGATTTGTACGTTTTTGACCCCAAATTATTATTATTTATTTGTTTTGATAAAAAATAATTTACATTCAGCACAAGTACACATTTTGATAGTGCTAATATTTCTGCAAAATAGTCACGTTTTGCTACTATCAGGATAAACAAAAGCGCACCCTTTGTTTCACTTAATCAAAACATTTCCACAATCACATGCTTTTTTTATTCACTACTGCATTTCAAACCTACGTAATGGCGGAATACAAAAACACAATTCCAGAGGTATTTTTGCACACAATAGCAAAAAAGAAAAAATATGCTAAAAACATCCACAAATAAACACACAGAAAAATGTGCATCTCTTGTTAATACCCACGAGGAAATTTGCTGATCGAGCACAGAAATGTATTTACAAGTACGTGACGCAGGCAAAATTTAAGCAATTCTCGGAAGCAAGCAAGTCATCATTTTTCACAGACAGCCCACAACACTCAGTCGCCCTCAGGTCATATATTGATTTTTTTTTCTCTCCTCCCCGCGTATCCTTCAAAAAACAACCAGTTCCTTTCCTTCATCGCAGCCTTTGAAAAAAGACGTCTGCAAATCAGCACCTCTCTTGTTTTTCTTGAAAGGGGTTGGGACTGAGAGAATGCTTATTATAATAGTAGGGTTGCTGAGATTCTATCCATGTACATAAAGCTCTCTGCATAATCACTGGGACGATCCTACACCGTCTTAAAGACGGTTTCTTCTTTTGTTTTTTAGAAGAAGACGAAGAAGAAGATGAAGAGGATGAAGAAGAAGAGGAAAAAAAACAAGATTGAAGAGAGGAAGAAGAAGGAAGAAGAAGGAAGAAGAAGGAAGAAGAAGGAAGAAGAAGGAAGTAAGAAGATGAAGAAGAAGAAGAAAAAGAAGAAGAGATGAAGAGGATGAAGAAGAAGAAGAGGATGAAGAAGAAGATATAACCGTATTGACTTTTCATATATATAAAAACTACAATGTTAGCACTAACATTAAAGGTCAGAATGGAGGAAAATTGTGAAGCAAATATATATTTTTTGCACTTGAAAAAAAACACGCTAGACATGGGATGTTTTTTTTTGCTTTAACTGTAAGTGTGCGAATTTGAAGCCAATATTGCACACAAGTATGGAGTACATGCAATGTTTATGCAAGCAGCCACCCAAGACAAAATTGCGCTTGATTTCTCAAACATGTCAAAGATCTTCAACTTTCCGAACAAACTATTTCTAAAAGGCATTTTGACAGTTTTTACACTCAAGAGGCAACAAATTCTGTGATCCTCAACCCCTTGAAATATCAATGACCCGGCACAACTAAAAAATCAAAACCTTAAATTATTCCTTCACCCATTAATCAAAACAACTCCATGTCTCATTACACGGGGTCGTCAGTCACTGAGTCGTCAGTCACCACGCATTTTGTCAAAAAATCATTTTTTGCGCCGGCAAGTTTGGCAGCCGGATGATTGATTCTGTTGAGTCACTTTGCAGACTTCATGCAGAGAGAGACAAAGTCTGATTAAATTGTGTTTGTTTACCGTGCTGAGACCTGTTTGAAAATTGACATCTTTAGCGCGTTGGCGGAAATCAGACGAGGGAGGCTTCTGGATTTATCAAACAAACTCGGGAAGAGTTTATAATTAAAGTGCACTGGGAGTTACTCAGGGTGATGTGTGTGTGTTTTTCTTGTGATCTACACGGGACAGAGCTACGTCAATTTTGTTGTCTCCCCCAGAAAGTACGGCACTGGTACTTGTTATCTTTATTATGTTATTATTAGTATATACATGTATTTTTGGTAATGTAACCAAGGATGCCTCATAAGTGAACTTAATGTCTGTAGCTTGCAAGCCTGAGGAAACCCTTTTTTTCTTTGAGAAAAGTAGTCTTGGACTCTCCGAGTATGAAATTCTTTCGGCATCTTTGGCCGAATCAAAGAGCCACTTGTGGAATATTCACAAGCCATTTGATGACAAGCGGTTGATTTTCAATCAGTCGGCTCTAATACCCAGTTTCCCATCACCATTCAAACTGACCCTCAACCAGCGTCTGCCCTCCAGCGAATTCCCCATGCATCTCATATCTTTATTCATTAAATACAGAATTATTTAACTTCTGCGTCCGGGGCGGACACGCTCACAGTGTGGAAGGTAATGAGTTATTTACCGGGGGGTTTAAATGTGGACCCGGCCGGTCAATCTTGTCTGCTTAAATCTCTCCTCATTAAAATGTAAGGACAATCCGATTCAGTTCTTTGCATTTACCGCTAAGAAGGTTCTTGAGGTTAACGGAGACTCGAGATGTAAAGGGATCTTCTCCGAAATCAAAGTGAAATTAATAAAATACATTGCCCAACTTGGCGGGAAGATACGTTTTTATAATAAGAATAATAATGAGAAATAATAATGGATATTATATTGCGTAATACCTACATGTATTGTACTCTACAGCACTTTACAATAATTTTTTTTAAATGCAGCGAACAAAATACAAATAAAACTCCATAGACAGAATTAATCGTAAATAAATGGGTTTTTAACTTGGACTTAAAGACATCCAAGTGAAGATGATTGTCTCATATTAGGAGGGAGATTATTCGGGAGCAGTTTGGGAGCAGCGAACATGAATGAGAATGCCAGATCACTGAGGGTAGCCTCTGATGTTCTCGAAGGGTAAAGTCAACAGTGTGTGGTCTTGTGAACTCCCAAGACAGTGAGATGTTTGAGAGAGCAATTTCAGGGTTCTCACCTCCTGAATGTACATTGGTAAATAACTACCCCAGTTTTACCCCGGACGGTAGAGGCAGATTGGTTGACAGGTGATCACATGATCATGTTTACCGTGTATTAAACGGCTGATGAAGACATAGCTGGAGCTGTTCAGGACCAGCTGGCTGTAGAGCGCATTCGGCGTTCGTAGCCATGCGCGTGTTGGCACGCAAGGTTACGTGGGCGCTAACAACATGTAACGCAATCAATACATACATGTATGTATGGTTCTCAACGTCAAATCTATTAGTATGCACGCATAGGCACAGCCGTTAAGCGTCGCTTGCGATTTGACCCTTGGCTGAAACAGCCCGAGGACAAGAATTGAAAAATTGAACAAAAAAACAAGTTCAAAAACGGACAATTCAGACCTCATCGCCGCCATTTTAACTCCTTATTCAAGACTAACATACAGTCTAAAAGTACAAAAGTATACCCAACAATTATCAAATGGCAAATTTAACCAAATTTTTGTGACTCAACCCCCCCCTCCCCTCCCCCCCCCCCCCCGAACAAAAATATTTATTTTGCCTTATACATCAATCCTGTTTCACTGACAGCTGCTGGGAAAACAAAAAAAATCCCAAACAAATTTTGTTTGAAATGAGACAGGGCAAGAAAAAAAACCTCCTCTTCAACATGCAAATCAAGAAAATAACGTCGGTACTTGCCTTGCCTCGCCAAGCCCCTCATGCCTATGACATGATGACTAACGTCATTGCTTTGTGTCGGGGTGGGCTTGGCATTTCAAGCAAGAGTTAAAAGAGGTGAGCTCCTCGGGGGAAAGGGGAAAAAAATGTGTCCTCCTCATACGACATCATGGTTGGTCTGAAGACTCTGGTCTTCAAGAAGCGTACAGTATCGTTAAAATCAACCAAGGACAACTTCCAGCTAGTTCTTATCGGAAATCTTGTCAGAGTTAAGAAAACAAACACGCGGCGCTACCGAGGAACAAAAACCATAACTTCACTCAAGTCATTATAATACTATACATGTACATGCATTTACTGTGTGTGTACATTACGCAGGGTTTGCCATAAACCTTTTCAGTGACCATAGCAGGACCAATCAGTTTGCTTTTTCACTAGTCCATATTTCACCCTCGAACAAAGACACAAGCAATCGTGAACACAAGGAACCGTATACGCCCAGCACAAGAACCGTAACGCCCAGCACAAGGACCGTAACGCCCCAGCACAAGGAACCGTAAACGCCCAGCACAAGGAACGTAAACCCCCCAGCACAAAGAACCGTAAACGCCCCAGCACAAGGAACCGTATACGCCCCAGCACAAGGAACCGTAACGCCCCAGCACAAGGAACCGTATATGCCCCCTTTGAAAACAGGACAGTTGCATTAAGTTTTACCAATAATTCCTTTAAGAGGTTCTCAAGAATCACCCACGTATTTCCCCCTACAACCGACACTTTTAAATAATAAGACGCACTTGAGCCACAACCATCTTGAAACAGTATTGTCATCAAAATAACACACAAGGATAAAAATGATGAGGCGTTGTTCCTACTTCAGATCATCTTCTCTTTAAAAGGATGATTTTAGTCTGGGAAGATGGAGAGGGGGGTGGGTGGCGGAGATGGTCGTTGGAAGTAATTGCTAAAGGCTTAATAATGGCATTTCCTGATGCCGGTAGTTCCTTGTAGAGTGCAAGGCTTTGCAGGGTTTAACAATTTGGTAGCTGGAATTTTTTTTCACTGAAAAATTCCTGCAAGATGTCGAAACGAATGACACAAATGCCAGACAGCACTGTATTTAGAGCAGAATTTGTTGCCCGACAAATTTAGGTGCTGAATGTAAATCTGCAGGGTACCAGTCACAACCACTATACATTGCATTGTGTTATCTTGGCTGGTAACCTGATTCTTCTAAGCATACTATCTGTGCTTATAGCTCTGTGACAGTAGTCAACGATTCACACCAGGAGTGTGTGTAATTAAATCATCTCTAGGGAAATCCCCACCCCCCCCGCCACAAACAAAATTCAAATCAAACAAATTTCTTGTTTTTGGTCTGGTTTACGCATCAGTCCCATAGTAGCCACTTTCCACCGTCACTTAGAAACCCGGCCACGAGTAAGTACGCATCTCCCACTGCCGAAGTAATTCATTGACGGTTTAATGACTTGTTGCCATGGCAACTGGGGGGAGGGGGGTGGTGGTGGAGGAGGCAAAAGCAAATTTTTTAAGAGGTACACGTAGCTGGGTTAATGGATATGGACACGTATGGACAAAAGGCTGCGGGTCTGAGGGCATCCTATTAGGATGGATTAAGGGCAGTATTCAGTGAATTCCGAAACACCAAAAAGGCCAAGAAAAAATGACCTTTCTGGGGTAAGGATTTAACTTTGCCTAATGTAAACATGCACGGAATGTGAATAAATAAAGTGCATCAAATTCTTGCCATGGCGACATTAACAAATCAGATGTTTTGATTTTGTTTATTTCAGATTTTTTGATGTGGGTAAAATGTGTGACACTTTGTGGAAAGACTTAGAATTATTAATGATTAAAACAAAAGATGATTTAGCTATAAAATCAACAATTTCATTTTCCTAGAGGTCTCATCATACCTTCAAGGTAGGGTCATACTTTGGTATCGACCCTGAAAAAATTTGTGACATTTTTATCGGAAAGCCTACTTATTATAAAGATGGTCATATTTTGATTGTCTGAAGATCGCTTTCAGTTGACTTTTTGATCCGTAGTGTCTGTTTGTGAATGCAACGGTTAAAGATGCAAATGGTACTCACTGTCGCCTTACTAAGTGTGGATGCAGTCAACGTTCTTGATGAAAATACATTCACAAACTACTTTGATTTCTTGAAATCGGTTACGACCAACATAAAACAAATTATGAAGATGTGCAATACTCACCGTTGTGGTTGACCAATAAGAATGGTCAAAGTTGAAACTCTTTGGTTGTTCCTTGCCTTGTGATTTGGGATTTGCAATTGCTGGAGAGAGAAAGCAAACAAAGAAATACTAATAAGAAGAAGAAGAAGAATAACTAGAAATGTGTTTGTTTAGCACACGTACCACCCTGCCTGTTACTGCTTAAACCGCACGCAACTGCCCTCAAAGCATCTTGCTCAAGGCAAGGTTTTAGCCAGGTGAAAGGGTGTCCAAATTTGCTAGAAATCCCAAAACTGGGTGTCCAAATTGTTCACTTACAATACATTTACAAGTGTCATTACCGGGATCCGAACCCCAAACCCTGATGACTTAACCACCAGAATTTGAGTCTGGTGTACTTGACCTTTCGGAAATGACATGCCATAATAAATATTATTTTGTAAATTCATTCTGTAAATGTTTTTTGTCACCCAAGGACGAATTTCTTTGAAAAAGTTACAGTGTAGAACTTTCTTGATCTAGTAACACATTTTCTTCCTGGCCTCAGAATGTACACCCTATTTTAAAAAAGAAAGAAAAAAGTTTCACGTTTCACATTTTACTGTAGTCCTGGGACAGAGAAAGCAATGAAGCACGACCTATTTTCTCATGGTCTCTGACTTTAGGTTTGTTTAAACTGGGTCAATTGAACAATTTAATATTCCCATGATGGCATCCATTTCTGAACAACATCATCTCTGCTCCTTCAGCATGGAGTGTGGTTTATGTAATCTATCTGCTTTACACGAACCTAACAACCACAAACCCATCAAAATCCAACTGATGGTTGGATTGATTCTGTTGAACTGAGGACTGCACTAGTAAACTGATTATGTTTTATGTGGGATCAGGCATACCAACATAACCAGAGTCCAACTGTTTGGTTGTTGAGTAAACCATTGGGTTTTGTTTTGAGTAAGGAAGGATCCTAGTCAATCACTCATGGAATCAGGCATACCACCATAATTGAGTCCACCAGTCTGGGTGTTGAGTTACTGAATAGTGTTGGACTGAGGACGCAGTTGATTATGCTTTTCATGGAACCACCATAATCAGAGTCCACTAGTTTTGATATCGAATTACCACATGGACATTGGATTTTGTTGGATTTGAGGAAGAAACCAAGTAAATAACATCGAGAGAGTTGGATTAAATATAAAATCATTTGGCCTACTTTAAGGACGGCATTTTTCTTTCACATATTTTACTGGGCCTCATAAATAAGAATTTGGATGTTTGTACCCATTCCAGGATTTGACACTTGGCAACCACCGACAGTGCCTTCAAAAAAGAAAGCCACGGTCGGACTGCATCGGGCACGTCAGAGAAACATCAGAGCGCGCTCAAATGGAAATCTATGTGAGCATCTTCAGACGTGAGCAAGGTTGACATGTGACCAGATGAGGGGTACGGTGGAAGGTCTCAGAAGGTGGCAATATCACACTCTGGGTATTGATCTAGACCTCCATTCCTTATTGCCAGTAAATACCTGGCTTGCTTTTAGGTTATGTGCGTGCAAGAACCCAGTTGGATATTAGGCCAAATAATTAGAAAAACAAGTTAAGCGTCCCCGCTCGCTTCCTATTAAGAGGGCCGCCTTCTGTTCTATTTTTAAAGGATAAATTTTTATAATCTCTGACGAAAAATTAAATTTTAAAATAAGTAAGATCATTTTTTAAGACTTTAGCACACCGAAAAAAAAAGAAAAAAAGCTGTCAACCATCTTGAAAAAAGCCTGGCCGATGTGTCAGGTGATCATTTTTTTAAAAAAATAAAATAAAATAAAAGGCCCTTCTCCTTCCATTTCTCAAAAAGGCAGGACGCTAAACATGTTTTTTTTTTCTTGTTTTTTTTTTTTGGGGGGGGGGTGCCTTAAGGGTTATAACAAGGTTTTACTACTTCCATGTGCAAGTCAACATCACATATCGAATGACTATACTAAAACATATATTATAATGATATTGTATTTGTATACTTGCATATCATCAGCTACATTGTACATGTAGTGAGAAGGTGCATATTATCGTGCCAGTGCATAAACAGTAAATCTGGCATAATATATAGCTCCGATTCAGAGCATTTTCATGCGAGTATCATTGTTTTTGGAAAATCCGAATATGGCAGTTTAGCACTGATCATGCTGATGTGACAATATACACATAGGCTCCCATATAATGTACATGGCCTTTTGAATACATAAGTGTTAAACAACAAGGGAGGTAATCAACTTGTAAAAGCGAATGCCTTGACGAGTGCTAAAGAGATCAACTAATGCACACAAAAGGACTCTAGTCTCCCTTAATTATCATTCCCTTTTACAACTCCACCGCCCTCCCCCCTTAGAACCAGGTGAACCAATACAAGCTGTCACAACGAATCAAGACAGCCCTACCATCCAAATAAAAACAGACATGCTTTTAATAACTCAGTTTATGTGGGTTCTCGATCACACACCGGTCCCCTGTCAACACACCCGGCAGCCTGCCGCAGCCATCATTATGACAAATCCACCGCGATTGCCTGCCGCTAGGGGAGGCAATGTTCAATTAGTGCCATTAATGAATGGACTGGTTTAGCCCAAAAAATATAAATATATATACAAATTATAACAAACTTTAAAAAATTATTATTATTATTATTATTATTTTTATTTTTATTTTTATTTTTATTTTTATTTTTATTTTTATTTTTATTTATTTTATTTTATTTATTTTTATTTATTTTTTTCCTATTTTTTTTTAATTTATTTAAGAGAAGGCCGAATAAAAACAAATGGTTGTGACCTCAACTGTAAAGTCTGTGTTTTCTGTAAAGTCTTCATCATAGGCTCTGAGACAGTGATGTAGATGGATTTCCTCAATGAATAATTCTATCTTCTTCTTTTTTTTGCAAATTTTTAACTTACCCCTCTGGTTGTTGTTTCTATTTTAAGCCTTCAACGTTTATGTTTTAACCGCAAACAGCCAGATGCTGAGAATCTTGGCTGAGGATTAACAGCTGGATTCATCCAGCTGTTAACCTCTCATCTCATGATTTTTAATGATATTTTAAAACTAAAACTAAAGTAATTAATTGATATTTGTTCTTAAAGTAGACAGAATTGTTTTTTCTTAACTGTTCAATTTTGTTAGTGTTTGAACACCCTGTTTTCATAGACAGTATTTTTGAGTATTTTGTTGTAACCGATCGAACTGGGGTTCCAAAAATACAAATCTGGTACAGGCATGATATTTGGTCTTTGGAAAAAAAGAAGGAACATTTTATTGGCTACAGGGGCAATAAGTGGAACATTAAGAGTCCAATTTGGTCATCTTTCGCACTACCAGAGGAAAAAAGGACAGCGCTTTTTTCCCGTTACTGTTCCCCGAACTTGAAATTCTCTACTTATCTCCATCCGGAATGCCTTAATTCTTGAAGAGTCTAAAGGACTCTTTAAAAAAAAACATCTGTTTTGATTTCTGCTGTTTCACTCACAGTGATTTAAATCCTTTGGCGCTCTACAAATTCCTCTCATTATTATTATTATTATTTGACACATGTTATACATCTTATAAGAGAGTATTTTGCTGACTAATTAATTTTTCATTACACAGTAATTTCCTAGCTCGCCAGACAGTGTTGATTTTGGCAGATTTGATAAATTAATATCTCCAGGAATACTGGGGTGGACCAACGCAGGCACTCCACACCACACTCTGTAAATGATGGGAGATTGAATACAACACCAGACCACTCCATCGCGACGCTCCATGACACTGCACATTGAACACCTGTGCAAAAAGTACACATGTGCATCTGTTCAATTTAACAAACTCGATCAATATTCAAACCTCCGCTTTGTAATACTTCTCGAAACAGATCGTTAAAAATCTAATCAATTACTTAGTAATGTACATTGTCCATGTACCTCATTTGAAGAATCTTCCTGTTAACCATTGTCTGTATTTTTTTAATATCCTAGGCTACTTAATATGACATTGATAATGGTGTCAAAGGGCATTTGAGGTCGTGCCCTTTCTGTCTGAGGAATGTGACAGGAAATACATATGGAACATGTATAAAGGGGAATGGAGGCGCTACCAGGAAAAATACCTGGCTTGTACTTTGCTTTTAAAACCATTTAGAGGTCACATTGTACATGTACAGGGGCCGATTTCACAAAGAGATAAGACTAGTCTTATCTGAAGTTAGGACCAGTAACTGGTCTTAACTTAAGACTAGTCCTATCTCTCAGCATTGCCTAGGACTGGTCCTAAGTTAGGAAGAGTTTTGTGAAATCGACCCCATGGCTTGGATTTACATGGGAAAATTTGACATGACCAAAGGATTTGTGGCTCAAAAAGTTCACGAGACCAGAAAACTGTTGACACAAAAACATGTAAGATTAAAAAAAATCACATTTTTCTTTGAGGGTATTAATTAAGTATACTTCATTACTCAATAGAATTGAAATGTATTTATGAGACTCAAAGTCAATTTCTGAACATAATTTGTTTCTGTTTAAAGAAAATATTGATTATTCAATTGAAAAAACAAAGTAAGACCGCCGGACTTGTCTGGTCTGAAGTTTACTTGCCCGACACTAAAATCACTGTCCCATGGCCGACAGTCCAGTGTAAACTTGGAGCCCCGCGTTGTGGCTGCAAACAGCCTGAACCCAAAATGCATTCACATCCTACGGACTGCTTACGACCACAAGTTGGGCCTACATGTACTCGTACACCCATTCAACCCAAAATGTCAAAGGTCATGTCCTAAATTGACATTTTGCAATATTTCCCATGTTAACAATGTAGGCCCTTTTCAAAATCACGGCTTGAGTTTGTAGGCTCCGTCCTCCTGTTTGAAGCCCAGTATCAAAAGCTAGTGTTTTCAAACAAAATAAAGCCTGAGCCGAGCCAAAGCCGTGGTTTGGAAAAGGGCCAAAGTATACATTGTATTGAACATCACTGTAAAACAAAACAACTTTGTGCTTGGTTTGGTATTATTAGTTTAAAGACAATTTTACAGGAAAAATCATGTCACAAAATCAACAAAGGTTTGCGGATGTGCATAGTCAACTAAAAATCTCTCTTTCCGAGTTGGTGGCCATTCTGTAAAGAAGAAAAAAACGGTGGTGTAACACTTTCGTTTCGATCACAACTAATAGAGAGAGAAAGAGATCTCAATGAACCTGGTGTAACGGCAAACCTTATTTAAATGAAATCTTAACCACGACAGGAGAAGTGGCCGAGAGTATGTCCCTGGTAATTGATTGCTTTCCCAACCATTGACCTTCTATTGCCAGCTATGAGCCCACACAGATTACGCTTGTTAAATTTGATAGTATTGCAAAAGAAAACTACGATGACATTACGGATTTACACCCTGCGTCTGACGACTTCATGGTTAGGGGGGGGGGGGGTTCGGCTAAGACTCAATTAAATGTAGAGCTTGCACCTTATCTGTCCTGTGTTTACAGAAGGCCTTGGACTAAAACGGTCACAACTGACTCTCTACTCGAACGGATACAACCCGATAGTGCCTCGGTCTCAGGACAGATCCGTCGAACAACTAGGTTTGCATTTCGATTCTGATGCATATGGATGGATTTACGCGTCAAGTACTCTGGGGCTCCAAAAAGGGGATTTCGGCTGAACGTGTTGAATGGAACTTACATCTGTGTACAGTGTTCTGTTTAACCAAAGTACTTGTGTATCCACTGCGCACATGTATGCACAGGCCTGGAATTAAACGGAGGCCACGGGGGGCCATGGCCTTTGTTGCCCTAGTCTTGGCCTCAGTGCACCTTCAAAAGTTTCCCATAGACTTTACAATTTTCCGATGTACAAACGCCCTTTGCACAAATGAAAATGGCCGTACACTCTCGATGATGAAATTCAAGGCCTGCATGCAACTGGGTATTGAAAACAAAACAAAAAACCCTGAGAAAAATTTAATGCTAAAAATTGCATGTCTGGATTTTGGGCAACATGTCAGGAAGTTCAACAAGCGACCCAGGCGTCAGCGCCGCACTCTGTGTTAATCCCGCTGGCGGAAACACGACCAGGGGCTGACTACCACGAGAGGAAATTACTCAGTTAAAAAACTGATGAAATAATAACAAGAAATCAGAAATTGCGGGGTAACAAAATTTACAGTCGGATTTCAGATTCAATCAGTAAAAGTTGCTTCTCTACACATGGTGTGATACTCCTATGCACTAAGCTGAGCAATTACAGTGTACACATTTGTCCACTGTCAGAGAAGTAGATCGAACAATGAGTTTTTGTCTTGTGGAGAAAACAACAGCTACTTTTTCACCAACAAGAAAAACCTTTCTCCTGAAGACGGGCAGAGTATACTGTTTGAAACGTCGAGACCACACCGGCTCCTTTAAGAGCCAACACTCTCACAAAAGAGATTTACACATGGTTGTACCCGCAAGTTTACTATTTATTTATAGTTCCTTTCTATTTTTCTACACCTTGCAAAGCTTCAAACAATACTTTCGAAAAACCTTACAGACAAAAAAGTCAGAATTTCGATGAGAGACTGAAATTTCTTAAATCTGTGTAAAAGGTTTTTTCTTCTTCTTAAAATAACACACCGATGTTGACTCTGAACATACGCAGTGCATACATTATCAGACTGCATAATTTACTCACTCAGCGTGCACAAGCTGTTTAACTTTCAACGATTTGAGGACCTGTGACGCACGTGTCCATGCTAATGTGTAACCACATCCATGGCTTCCGCCGAAAAAAGGCTATTTCTAAATGCATTCTGATCGGACAGTCTACAAGTTGGCGGAAAACATGAACGTTCCCTGTGTTTAACTTTTGCACAAAAATAGATTTCTGGAGTGGCGAGCCTACACATCTATTTTTTTACCCCAGGATTTTTTCTCAAACTGGGGGAGCTTTCTGGACCCCCACTTTGCACGTTTGGCCGAGGCACGCTAAAATTGAATCGAGGTCCTCCGAATAAAATACTTGATGTCTGTACTTGGTTCAAAGAGCTCTACTGCGCAATCTGGAGCATTTGAAATTTTGTAAACGGTTTTATTTTATGATTTTATGAGAATGTATATTTTAAATCTATAGAAAAAATCTGTTAATAAAAATATTATAATTATATCATAATATATCTGTTTGCCTAATCAGCAATTTGTGAGTATCGCTAGCATATTTGCCCGATACGCTGGCTTGTGCCTCTATAGGGAGAACCTTGCATGCAATGTGTTCTGTGGACATGACAGATAAGTACTTATAGTTGTTTACATGCATTGTGCAATATGATACATGGAGTGTATGTCATCTTATAACTTCCACATTTTGGGGGGTACTTCTTTATTCGAAGCTCAGACAGAGTCACATGCATATCACATGACACTCATTCCTTCAAATAGGACGCACCTCAGTTTCTGGGTAGAGATCAACGCCGGCTGCATTTTGGACTAAATTCTCTTCATTTGAAAACTTAAGTGCGATGAGGAATAGACCGATCCATTAAGCCCCACCCCTTTAGCATATTGACCAATCACAGCATTGGCTTCCTCACCACTGCACACGTGTGCAGCAGCAATGTGCGTCCTCCAATGCCATACTCGCGACATGAACGTTCGCCTTTAGTACGCGCGCACGCATGTTTACTTTTCTAATGGGATTTTAGCGTGTCGGACTTTGTCGGACTTTCGGTGGCGTATAGCCAAGGTTGTGATTGGTCAACACGTAAGGGGCGGAGCTTAATGGATCGGTCTATTGGGGTGTCAATAAAAAAACTGTCTTACTCCTCAATGACTTATGTAATTAATCCTTTCGCCCTTGAGTGATTTGCTAGAATCCTTTCTCGCTTTGACAAAAACAGCACCATATGGTAACTCAACATCCAAAATGCTAGGCTCTGATTATGGTGGCACGCATGCAGTACATGCATGATCCCATGTAAAGTAGTATCAGTTTACTAGTGCAGTCCTCAGCCCCACAGATTCAAACAAAACACGCCGTTTAATTTTGAAGGGTTGGGAATGATTAGAGTTAATGTAAGCAGGATTTCCAACAAACGCAGTGCGTAGAGCGCTCGGTGGCTTGATGCTTCACCAATCTTAATCAATGTTAACCATACCGAGTCTCAAAGGGAAAAATAGACTGACACCTTTTTGAATCATTACTGATTGCTAGTTGACTGCTACTGGGAACAAGACTGTTGCAGGACTCTAAAGAAGCTATACAAGGATGGTATGCACTTGGCACCAGGCAATACAAGCCATTTTGAGCTATGGCAGACTCAATACTATGACACAAGTATTAGGTTTGGGTAAATTTGTCTGTATACACCCAAACCAAACAGTGCACTCCTACATGTATAGTATCCACCATATCTCAAAAGGGCTAATGGGCGCCAAGGCAATGGGCAGCAGGGCAATGATCATGGGCACCAGGGCACTAGGCACCAAGGCAATGGGCACCAGGGCAATGGGCACCAGGCAATGATTATGGGCACCAAGGCACTAGGCACCAAGGCACTAGGCACCAAGGCACCAAGGCAATGGGCAGCAGGGCAATGATCGTGGGCACCAGGGCAATGATCATGGGCACCAGGGCAATGATCATGGCACCAAGGCACTAGGCACCAAGGCACTAGGCACCAAGGCACCAAGGCAATGGGCAGCAGGGCAATGGGCTGATGGCACCAAGGCAATGATGATGGGCACCAAGGCAATATGGGCACCAAGGCAATGATTATGGGCACCAAGGCAATGAGCACCAAGGCAATGGGCATCAAGGCAATGATGATGGGCACCAACACAATGATGGGCACCAATCAAATTGCCTTTGTTGCCTTTGTGAATTGCCAGGACTGCCTATAACATGCCTTAACAACAAGATGAGTTTCTTGAGTCTCTCTGAGTTTTAAATAATTCTCAAATTACTAAATGCTGGAGGGAGGGCTGGTAACAGTGTCTGTTTAACACCCATCCCTTTACTACAATGCCATTGTGATGTACATGTATGTACACATTAACACAAAGTCCCATCCACCCTGGGCGCAATCCGCATATCAAATTTCTATCTGACGAAGAATTTCACTTAAGTAAATTTGATTGTAAAAAAAGAATCCATCAATTTGATGCAAAGATATTTGTATGAATCGTCAATGTTACCCATCAACTTCTTTCAATTTCAGGAAATGCAACCTCACGCTTAACCCAAAGTCAACAAGGAAACTGACACCACGAAAAGCTGCAAATTTAAGTGGTTTATTTTCTTGCGGATCGTTTACATGTACACAACCCCCGCTGGTAGGGTTTGGGTAAATACTTGCTCAATCAAAATTATGACAAATGCTGGGAAGGCATTGTAGGAATCGATAAGTATGTTTGTGGGGTTTTTTTTTGTATCAGATCAGAAATAAAAATGTCAAACAGACACAGTCGGACTGGGTACATTCACTGCATGTGCACACATAATGTGACCTCTTTGGTTTACAGCTTCAGGCAGTGCAATGCATTCATTGATTGCATGACATTAGGCACAAAAAAAGAAGAAGAAAAAAAAATGTTTAGCGTCCTGCCTTTTAAAAAAAAGGAAGGAGGCGGGCATTTTTTTTTTTTTAAATGGCCGCTCGACACATTTTTCGAGACAACTTGCCAGGTTATTTTTCAAGATGGTTGTCAACTTTTTTCGGTGTGTTTTTTCAGTCTAAAAAATACCATCTTATTTATTTTAGAATATATTTTTTTGTCAGAGATCATTAAAATTGATCCTTAAAAAAAAGGGAAAAAAAGGAGGCGGCCTCTAAAAAAGAAGCGGGCGGGGATGCTGTAAACATGTTTTTTTTTCTATTTGGCCTTAGCGTAGTTAGTGGCCTTACGTGTAATTCACATTGTGTTATCGATTTGACTTAATTGGTTGTAAGGATGCTGCTTTGTCTGACTAATTGTAGGTAATTATCGAACCGATCTTAATGCACACACAGATATTCTCCACTCTTGTTGTGTGCTAACTAGAATCGTTAATTTAGGCATCTTCAATATTTAGAGGCCATTTTTTTCTTTCTTGATAAATTCCACAATTATGCAAAAAATGAAATGTTCACCCATGGCCGACTCTCTCCTACTTTTTTTTCATAAAATTTGGTAAATTGTTTCATCAATCAAAAGAGAATATAAATCGAAAAATTATTCATTTGTAAATACAGATATGAGATTTGATGAACGAGAAAATTCTTGAAACTGGCTTCTTTCTAGGCCTGGGGTGCCCTCTTATTCTAGACCCAGAACCTCCCAGATGTTACAATTCAGGAGGTTTAAAAACTCTTTGCGTCACCAGAAATATTAAACTACAGATAAATTTCATGTAAATTTTGATATGATTCAATTTCTACTTTTTCAAACACTTTTACGTGTATACTTTCCATAATATGTTTTCAAAAAAAAAGATTTGAAAGAAAATTCAGGCCTGGAATAATACAGAAGCCACAGATGGCCTTAGTTGCCCTGGTCTTGGCCTTGGTGCCCCTTTCAAAAGTTTTCCCGTAGACTTTAGATTTTCCAATGGAACTGCCCTTAGCAAAATGTAAATGGCCTTGCCCTCTCAAAAGATGCAATTCCTGGCCTGTAAATTGCCAGACTTGACAATTGTTTTCCTTCAGGGAGATTGTAAATATAGCATTCACGTCCACTCAGCAGACTTTCTGATGACTTTAATTCCCTCTTTAATTACCTACCCGCAGACCTTGAACTATTCAAGACCGGCATCAGACAATGGCTACCAACAAAGGAAGCTACTGTACACCAGTTACTGTATACACATGTCCATGCAATTAAAAGCAAACAGTGAGTGCATAATATACGGCGGTGATCTCCCATGAACAAAGAGCTGATGTCGTAAGTTCTGATTAGCGCAGGGAATTAAAAATGGCTTAGCAGCACACTGGTAACCAGCTAAAAGGCTACACTATTGCAATGGCTTAAAACTGGACCCCTGCATATTGCCCTGCAAGTGTGGCAGGTGACAAAGTGATTAAAAAAACAGCCATAAACTTGCAGAAGCTGTGCAAACCTACAGAGCTCATTAGGTATGCAAAGTTTCTAACACTATCTTTTTCTACACCTGTCACATTAAAGCTTAATATTTTCACCGTCATGGCCCTGTGAAATTGGGCATGTTATGAAGTCCACCCGACATCAACAACCATAAGGGTGCATAATTTGTGCAAATTAAGGCATAAAATTTACATGTATTGTCACAATTTTTCATGTCTTGAAATTTGCAATTTTTTTTTAATGTACGAATGTATTTACTTAATTATTTATTTATGTTTATTTATTTATCTATCTATTTATTTATTTATTTGTTTTTTTGGAGGGTGTATGATTTTTATTTTGTTTAATGTTCCGTACATTGTGTTTAACTTATGTTGGCTGAATACAAGGGATTCCTTATACCTTTACTTAATCTTTTTTTTACAAACACCAGTTATGTAAGACACTGTGTACACATGTAAGTAAGTCCTTTTCTACAAGTACAGTTTTCTATCGTGGAACTGTTGCACTTTGGAATTCTCCACCTGTTTCTTAAGTCAGTACATTTTGTTTTCTTACAAGATCACTATTCAAAACAAATGCTCGTTTAATTCTCTTTTCTATTTCTATCTTGCCCAGCGTATCACGCCCATCTAGAGTGGCCCTTTTGCCTTGCGTCGTCGTCGTCGTCATAAACAGTTTACCAAAAGATAACAAATGCAGAAAACAAATCTACATTGTGTCTTTAATTCAACTCAATGTAAACAATGTATTTAATCACACTGTGTGTAAGTCACAACAATGGGTCCATTCTACAAGCCTTGATCCACCAATCAATCACCATGTTTTCTTCATTATTTGTTCGCCATTTCTCGACAACCTCATTCCCGAAGATGTATTATATCCATTTCAAACCGTAATGCTCCGGGCAAACTCTAAACATATGGTGCACGTAGTTCCACACTGTACACAAGAACACCCCTGACAAACTCTAGAGCCTATCAATCTGTCTTCAACCACCCAACCCTCCCAAAAACATAGAAAAGAACAAAATCCTGCCAAGATCTAGGAATTTATCGATGAAGCGGTTTAAGGATGCAACAAATTTCCAGTATTAGTGTTTCAGGGCCACTTTATTTTTTCTAGCTGGATTCTGTCACTACCTCTTTCCTGACATTACTCGAGCTATCGTCACAACTACGCACTTCAGATGCTCCATGGGTATTACAGTTCACGCATAATGGACAGGGACGTGAACATACATGTGCATGGTGCAATCTACTTGATCATCATTTTGAGCAGACGAGCAGGGGCCCCATGCGCAGGGAATTGCACATTTTTCAGCTTTGTGTGGAAATGCATACAACTGCTATTAAGTGTATCCCCCATCCCCCTACAAGAATCTAGGAATTTAAAATATCTTGTATTCTTTTTTAAAACATGAATGTTATGGAAGACATTTTACAGCATGTGGATATTGTTAAGATGTTGTTTTTTTTCTTAGATAAATTCTTGTTCAGAACATCGGCATCGTGTGAATTCCAAAGGAAGGAACTAAATGCCATTTGCAAATATCTACAGTACAACTTACAAGGAGGAAACATTTGCTGCAATGTTCTTGTTGTCGAGATTCCACAAACAAACTCGAGGTCAGTTTCAGGGTATCATTTTTTATGTTTACAAGAAATTATTAATCTCGCATCGGAAACATACAGATAAAGTAATAATAATAACTTGGCTTTTTACAAAGCACTCAAAACCATCCTCACTCAGCAAGAAGCCTCTTGCAACGGAAATTTAGAACTTAGTCTACAACAATTCATTAGTCCCAGCGGCAAATGGTTCATTTTTAAAATGATTTGAAATACATGTAGCTAAGTTATTCTGTTTTTTTTAAGACACCCTTGTGCTTGGAATATAAAAAAAGTGAATTTTCTATTAATCTTTTAATCTAAACTTAGCTTAGATTAAAAGATTAACAGAAATTCAGCTTTGAATAACGATTTCTCATTTCGTAATTTATTTCATTCTTCAGTTTGCTTTACTGTTCTCTATTGACATTTTTTTTTGTCTTGGCGCAACGTTTGAATCAAAGTAGTTGTTACATTTCCCAAGTGTGAGATTATCAAGTTTTATCTCGATTTATATTGTACAGTCTACAAAATGTGGGCTTTGCTTGGCTTTGAATAATGATTTTCTGCGGCCCAAAAAAAATCACATTTAAAAAGGGCAAATGTCATGCCTCGTACTGTGTAGCAATACCCCCATGCCTACATGTACACACCTGAGCTCCCTGCCAGCCCATTCCATCATTGTGCGTCCAAACGCTAACCAATTTCTTACACGAAAAACAAACAAACAAACAACCACAAAACAGATTACAGGAAAACACTATGACCAAGAGGAAGGAGGGAGGGAGGGGGTGGGAGGTCACATGACTGTGCGGCATATTGCACCTTTCTTCACCACCTGTGAGTCACCTGTAGATAAGGAATGACACCTACGGACAAAATGGAACATTCCTGTATGAATCCCGGCAGGCATGCACGTAGATAAAGTGGGTGTATCTGAGGATCTCAACATACTGTACACACGTAATCGTCTGATATACGTATGTTCTTCAGGCCTACATTCATCTCAAGAATTTTCTGAATGGCTGTAAAAAACGGCAGGAATTTTTTTACTGGGGCCCCATTTTTTTAATGTGCTTCTTGGCTGCAATATGTCCAAGGATTTTTCATTGTTCAACTTCAGTTTGTTTGTATATTATCTAAAAAGAACTATTCTCTATGTATTACAATTTCTGCAAGGTATTTATTTAGTTATTTAATTTTGTTTTAGAATCACCTGAAACAAATTCTCCATACAAATGATGGGTTGTTCATGATTTCAAAAGGTTTAGTTATTTAATTTTCTTAACATAATGTAGTGTATTTATGTATGTTGGACACACTAAAGCACACTTAAAATAGAAGATTTAAAATACATGTACCGATACTTGAAAGGTACTGTACATCAATACCATAATTTGCAGACATGCACAAAATGTACACGTTTCCAAATTACTACAAAATAACTTACGTACTTGACTTAAAGTGCATATTATTCCAAAGTATCCAGTGACATCGTTTTGCTAGGAGTTGTTTCATTTTAAAGAAAAAGGCATTTTTGCATAATTTTGACACCATGATCATTTGAACATTTTAATTTTAATCTAACAAGCTTAAAATTGGTCACCAACTCACTCTAATTTTTCACAGCAGTCACCGACAAATGAAAACAGGTCATTGGAACGATATTCCATATAAAATCCTACCCAACAAATCCATATTTTCTTGAAAAATACAGCAATAACCAATGATATAATTTCCCGATAACTAAAGTGTTTCAGTAAACTTAAGACGAAACATTGCAGAAACGTATGATAAACAACAATCGCTCAGTGCTGTAAAACACCTTTTTTTCAATTTTGTGTACAATCATAAGGGCATTAAATCTATAAATCTGACAAATCAAACATGATGTTTTCCTAACAAAATTCATGTTCATCTTCGCCAAACAAATACTTTGGGTTTTAATAATTCATTCCAGCAAACCTTAAAAACCACTGAAAAGCTTGTACAAGAACAATCAAGCCAAGAGAGTTGGGTAAACAATCCTTGGGCAACTCCACATGACTTAAAAGGGCAGACAATGCAGAGAACAAACGAAGCAAAACAAAGGAACAATCAAACGCAGACAGATCACCAGAAAACTCAATCTATAAGGAATGTCAAAATATTTGAAACCAATTTTCATAAAATTTGCATAAATTGTAATAAAGACCGTACTGAACTGGCGGATCAATTTTCAAACTTGAATATTTCACCGTCTTGCAACAAATGTTCATACGGTCTAAGTCCATCATTTGGCCTGCACTTAATACATTGAATGAGTATGACATGAACAAAGACGACACCAGAAACCAAATGCAGGACTTGTTTAACATTTCAAGCTGTTTAGCTTCACATTTTGTTTGGATTCTTGCACAACTTAGAGAGTAAAAATGAGCGAAAATAAAGTTAATATTAACCGAGCTCATAAATCACTGTCGACTTTTTGGCACCGATTCACTGGTGATTTCCTGTGTGTTGGTTTTGTCCACAGCTTACATGATATCTTCAACTGTGATTTTTCCATTGTATCCGTGTAAATGCCCCCCCGAACTGTTCTCGTTCACGTAGAAATTTACTGTGAAAATTCGTTCGCATACAGCGCCGAACAAACCAAACTAAAAAATTCCACAAAATGGCAGTTTTAAGTTTACATGTTAGGTGCTTTCCATTCTGGAATGTCAAACTCACAGATTTTGTTCTATATTCTAAAACATCTTAACCAAGATATACAAAAACAACAATCTGACAATCTACGAACAGACCAGAAAAACGACTCTAAAACAGCACATCAAAGATCAAGGAAAAAAATAGAAAAAATAATGTTAAAACAACAACAGCATACTTACTTGTAGTCTTCCCATCGGTCATACTAATAATACACTCAGCACTCCGCGCTATTTCTCGTGAGTTGAATGGACGGACACGAACGGCGACTTTTACAGACGACATCTTGCTGCTTCAATCTCTCCTTGGTTAATCAACCAGAAAAGCACAAATAAATAAAAAACAAAAATCTCTCTCTAACTAAGTATTTTTTCCCAGTATCCTTCGGTAGTTACGAAGAGTCCAAAGCCATAAAGGTTTTCTTGGGGTCCCTTCTGCGGGAAGCCATTTTGAGCATCCAGTTGTTTGATTTTATTGCGTTTCTCGGCGGCGAATCTGTACACGCACGTGAGTTCTAAAAACATCCTCTGCAGGGAAGAGAATCGGCGGCATGACGGCAGATTTCATAGCGGCATGCCACGGTGCGACGGCACAATATGCTGGGCAGGTTCACCGAGAACATCGTCCGATCACTCTCCCCATCGTACAATCCCATAGATATCAGTCTCTCTCCACCCGGTGTGTGTGTACTGTCAGTGTGACTGTGTGTATGTGTGTGGAGACAGTCAGTCAGTGCACAGACATACCCAGCTGTTGCTCTTTCCACAATAAGATGCTGAAGAGGACGTGTGCGTCATAGGGACCCCATCTCCGTCAGAGACAGACTGCCAGCTCTCTTGATCCTGTAGCTGGCGGCGGATGCCACGTTTGGGAATGAGATGCCCGGCCCCACAAGCTCTCCGTTTTCCACCCTTCCCAAGCAGCTCCGTGTGTCCCTCTGTCCCTCCCTCTCTTACTTCTGCCGGAGCTCCCCGTCAGGAACGGGGAGAAAACAAGTCCCTTATTTTGATTCACTCGGGAGACAGTTTTTTATTGTATTGTACGGCTGGTTGCCGTTGGCAATGTTTCACAAACGGCGCATTATGCTGGCCGGTGACCTATTGTTGCGCTCCGTTCACTGCCTCTCATGCGAAGATCTACCCTGTGTGTTGTTGGCTAGTTCAACCTGGACAAATAAAAACAAAGAGCAATGATTCCTTTCTGGTGCACTGATTTTTGGAGAATAAATCGAGGCACTTAGTAACTTTGACGTCAAAGTGGGTCCAGCCAAATAAATTATGGTAATTGGAAGGTGTTGTCGCTCATTTGGAAATGTGCTGAATCATCAGTCTACAACTTATAGTATACATGTATAAGAGGTCAGAGGTTCGAGTCCAGCATCATCCCCCCCCAAACCTCATCTTACTTATCTTATGGATTAAAAATTCTGCATTTTAAAAACATCAAATTAAAAAAAACTTCCTTTATAATACATATAAATACATGTCACTGTTGAGTAATAGTTTCATATACAATGGTTAACAAGAGTTGTTAATTTGAACTTGTGAGTTTTTGTTCTTGTTTTCTTGAGAAAATGTTTCTCTCATTATTTGGTGGAAACATTTTAAAAACAACAAAACAATAACAACAATTTTGATGTACATGAACATATAATACACAGGAAATGTTTGCATCCCAAGAAATACATCCGGAAAGAGGACTTGTAGATATTGTTTTATTTAAGGTCAAATGTCAAAAGGAAATTGTTCCTTTATTTATGTAACTTTTGTACAACAGAAGTGTAAAATCATCTAACCAGAAATTTGCAATAACACATGACTAACATGATACTGTGACTAAAGCATACAGCCCCTTTTTTATGAACTAACAACTCATATTTTCAATCAAGTATTTGAATAAGGCAAAATATTTTTTTTATTATGCTTCCTGCCTCTTTGAAAAAAGGAAGGAGGAGGGCATTTATAATATGTTTTTTTTTTTTTTTTTTTTTTTAAATGGCCCCCCGACACATTTTTCAAGACAACCGGCCAGGCTATTTTTCAAAATGGTTGCCAGTTTTTTTCTGCGTGATTTTTTTGGTGAGCTAAAGTAAAAAAAATAGGATCGTATCTTTATTTAATTTTTATTTATTTTTTCGTCCGAGATCGATAAATTTTGTCCTTCAAAAAAAAAAAAAGAACAAAAAAAAGGAGGCGGCATCTCAAAAGGAAGCGGACAGGGACGCTTAACATGTTCATTGTTTTTTTTGCCAAATAGTTTGTTTAAACCTGTTTTTTTTACTACATGTATTGTATTCCAGGTTTTTCTGGCCTAAGTTTCCATTTTGATTATTGCACATGTATATTGTTATTGTTTGTATTAGCGCCATGAGCACTTTTGTGGATTTGTGCGCTTTGTAAGTTTTCATTATTATTATTTTTATTATTATACATGTACATGTTTTTCTGACCTGATAATAAAACAAGAAGAGCAACCTTTTTTATTTGCCTATAGTTTTATCATAGCCTTCAAGTAAGAAAAATCATTGTAAACGTTTGTACAATTTTTGTACAAAAATACAAGCAAAGTCACCAGATCTAAAGATCAGGCTGGGAGCAGTCCGTTTTTGGTGAATAGAGGAGTAATTAGATCAATAGGAATTGATCAAGGATGATGCAACTTTTCTCTTGCATTATTTTCTTGCAACTTCGATGACCAATCAAGCCCAAATTTTCACAGGTCTGTTATTTTATGCATAAATGTTGGGATACACAAAGTGAGGATATACTGGTCTTTGAAAATTACCAAAAGTATATCCTGCCTTTAAAGCATACACAGAAATTATCATGATTTGATTCTCGATAATTTCAAGGTAATGTTTTGCAATGAATGAGAATGTCAATATTATTGCTAATCTGCATCAAGGTTCTTTCTTCCTTACATTTGATTTGTGTATTGTTTTAGATAAGGGATTTGAAACCATGTCAGTTTCATACATTGTTGTATTACATATATACAAGACGTTTTTTATTTTTTCTTTATGACAATTTTTAATTTTTTTTTAAAGGGAACTGAAACTATGACATTTTGGACATCACCATATAAGATGCTGTTATAAATAGTTTTGGGGTGAACAAAGAAAAATTGACTAGAGCGAGATTAGAACCAACGAACTCCGGATTAACGTACCGGCGCTCTACCAACTGAGCTATCTAGCCCTATGTTGGCGGTCTCCCTATTTGTCAATATCTTTGTTCAAGGGTAACAGTCAGAAGCCAGGGATCACACCCAAGTTTTCGACCTGGGAAGCGGCAGCCAAGGGAT
The DNA here is from genome assembly GCA_032158295.1 of Pycnopodia helianthoides. Lineage (NCBI taxonomy): Eukaryota > Metazoa > Echinodermata > Asteroidea > Forcipulatida > Asteriidae > Pycnopodia > Pycnopodia helianthoides. The sequence continues at coordinate 1,056,470 of CM063260.1, forward strand.
CCCCTTAATCTTTTATCTGAAAGCCTACTTGTTACAAAGATGGTAATGGACCAGTAAGCATCCTGCTAAGTTATTTCGTCTGAAGCGCACCCATTGATTAGAAATCTTTAAAAGTATGTCAACAAATTTGAAACTCCAAAGAACGCCTGCAGGCCACTTTTTGAGATTTTTGCGGTGTCCATTTGAATGCTGCCCTCAATATGACCAGAGATGCACGTGGTACCTGCTGTCACCTAACTAAGTGTGGATGGATTCGACCAGCCTGGATGAAAATACCCCGAAAGTTTTTTTATGTTTTCTCTACAAGTTGACACTGTATTAAGCTTAAATTTTCACTGACTTCTATTGTATCTTTTTTTGTGATAAGATTGCCTCTAAATCAGCATTATATTGACAAAAACTACACAATGACCCTCTTTTTTTAAAGGGAGGGTTTTTCGAAAGCAAAAAGTATGACCAATTGTAAAGTTTTTAAAATTTAACTACAGGTTTTGACAAAACATGCACTGAAATATTGCAGGGATACAAAATAAAGAAGAATAAGAAATACAGCTTTTAGAATCAGAAAGTGTTCAGAACTGAAGAACTCCAGCTTATGTTACATTACACTGCCAGCATACACACACTGGTGCATTTTCATTCTAGTGAATGTTAATCAACAGACACACACATGTGACGTCAACACACTCTTCCCCGTATCTTCCCATCCAAAAACAAAATCCTTTATCCCTTTCCATGCCGAAAGAAAGGTGACAAAATGCTTGTATCTGCACACCGAGCACAGCCACTTGGCCATGGGACACTCGGGCTATCAGCAATCTGCACAAACACTATTTTGTTCAATATCTTTTCTTCTTTTTTAGAAAGAGACGCTGGAGGGCTTGTTTGCTCTGAAAAGACCCGTCTATTTTAGGCGTCAATAATACACTCTTCACAGTTTCAAATGTATTCAGGATGTGATGTGAACACCAATTTCCGTTATAAATGTGTAACCTCAGAGAAAGACTCTGCTGGGGGTCAAAGCGTCAGGCCATTAAGTTTTTTGGGTTTTTTTGCAAATTTTGTAATCATATTAATAAATCATTTTCAAAATATTTTTCTTTTGCAAGATGATAAAAGCATTAGAGGCCAAACTAAATGCTTGGATATTGTACTCCCATTATTAGTTATCTGCACAAACAGTAGACATTTCAGCTCGGAACATTTTTACAACACACGCTTGAGTTTCAAGAAAAAATTCAACTGATTTTTCAAAGTATTGTGGCTCAGAACTTCCACTGGACCAAAAAAAATTTGCACAAGATCATGACTACATTCATGTTTTGTTCTATTTGCATACTTTTTATTTTAGTTTGCAGGGGGTTCAGATTTATTAAATTTTGTAAGTTAAAGGGGCAGCGTCGTCATGATCAATGCAGGCCAGTGGGAGGATGAACTCTTTCACCCAGTTACTGCAGGCACGCGCCCTCCCTCCGTTTCATATCTATGGAAAGTGTTGCCGCGTGCTGTAACTGGGTGAGAGTTCATAATTCGATGTACAGCCACGGGCCTGAATTGATCATGACGACACAGCCCCTTTGCAGGGTTCTGCCCACAGTGGTCGGTGCCGGAAAATCCAGCCGGCACTCAGGATTCCCGAACTACCACTGGCAGAATTTTTCTCTGTTTCTGACCACCACACATTTTCAAATTTTTTTAGTCACACTTGCAATTTCGTTTCAAAGGTTTTCAATGAAATGGTATTTCAGTAAAAATGGTATCCGAAGCCATTAATTATGAATACTTCTTTGATTTGAGTTTATTTATATGATCTACCGTGTAACTGATCCATCTCGCAATGGTTTCCCAGGAAACATTTTTCCACCACTTAAGACATCCTGGGCAGAACCCTGCCTTTGACAGTAAAATTTACATTTTTGAAAAACACTGGACCATCCGACTAATTTTTCAGGGATACTGGCGGGTTATTGAAGCTATTAGTATTAGTGTTTTTATTATAATTATTTTTTATTATATATTGGTGATGAAACAAGGATGCCTCATAAGTGAACTTAATCACTGTAGCTCGCAAGCCTGAGGAAATCTGTCAACAAGGATGATTGCTATGTGAACCAGAAACACCGGGGTTAACCCCTACTTTTCCACGATCAGTGTTCTGGGTTCTTTTACATGCACTACCAATCCTAGCACATGGGACCTATGGCTTAAAGGATAAAGCAATTACGGTAAAGTATCTTGCTCAAGGACACAAGTGTCAAGACAGGGACTCGAACCCACACTCTGTTGATCAGAAACACTAGAGCTTTAGTCTGGTGCTCTTAACAGCTCGACCAGTCATGTACAAGTACGTTGATGTACATTGTACATGTAAGTCCACCGCCTTCGATTTTAATCGTCCTTTAAAGTTAGGAATACATCAAGGCCAGAGTTGTAGACTGAGCTGACAGAGACCGGAACTGATCAGGAAGAGTAGACAAATGGCCTGACAAAAATCACTTTAAAGGGCAGAATTGGCACCGGTGCCAGGGCTCGAATTTGGGGGGGGAAATCCACAAGACAGCAGGGCTTGTAGCTCAAAAATTTTACTGCGTAGTAGTATCTGCTTAGTACTTTGAAATATGGCTATTGCAGTTGCCAAAGCTGCACGATCACCATACAGCACTGGTATAAACTATGAATGTTGAAATCTATTTGTTCACATCACATGGTTCGTTGCGAACGTTGACAAGATCTCTATTGTCTTAACCAAACAAGAAAGGAAAGGAAACGACCGAGCACACAAAACTTTGTGCAGTGTTTTTTTTCCCAGTTTGTACTATATAATCAAGACAAAGCAAGGACATCAGCTGATCAGAGATATAAAAGGGCATACCAGCTAAACCAAAGGTTAATGTCCAGGGCAAGAATACAGGACAAAAGCCAAAGATCTGATGAAGAATCGCTTATACAGTAAAATGTTTTTGCGGGTAAAAAAAAAACCAATGATTGAATCACAATGGACAATGCAGTTTTTTTGGGGGGGGGAGCACTGGAAAATATTTTAAAAGGGATAAAATTGTGGCCTTACTTGGAGCTTCTAGCATACTTTATTAAAACCAAGTTATAAAATACAACAAATTGTTCTGTCAAAGCAAAAATGTTGTAGCTCCTAAAATAGAATAATACGAGTTTGAGAATGTCAAGACATCATATCTCTCTTAAAATAACCTGCATGTACACATTAAACAAATACGCACCAAGATACAACGTTTTCACACAAGAGAATTTTCGTGCCAATTACGACATTCCTGCATAATAGAGATATAGCATTTTTGCACGGATGCTTCAAATTTATCATTTAAAACAACAATGCCTAGATCAAATTACCCATTTCACTGATAAATTAATTTAAAGGAACAATACAGAATTGGTAAGAAAAAAACTTGTAAAATATATTTTTTGATCAAAGATTTACATTAAAACTTACACGGTCTAATGATGATGATAGCAGAAAACATCCCTTGAAATATTTCTGTCCGAAATGCCATATGTGATGAGAAATAAATAAACTAATTTTTCAATAGATGGATTGCAATACGCGTCATAGACCACCATCTTTGATGTAAAACGATGGAAAAGTGCACGCGTGTACGCGCTACGCACGACTCTCAGCCAATGATAGCTCTTCACGCGTGCAAACAATCTCAAACTTCTACAGCCTGTTTGTCAGTTTATGTATATGGTGGATTACATAAAGCGCTTACACGGCCAACAACTGTTTTGTTTGCTAAAACCAATTCTGTAATGTTCCTTTAACTACCCCAAAACAGAAAAACATATTTTCACTTTAGGTGACCCAACATGAAATTAATAAAAAACCTGTGAAAGTTTAAACTAATTCAGTCATCGGAGTCACAAGAAAATAGTGAAAAACCCCATTATCTGTTTTCACAGTTTTCAAACATCAGGTTTTGGTGACGTGATAAAAACAAATATTCCCAGGAAATTTTAGGAAATTTGAGTGTAGAAGGAGCTTAATGTGATGTTTGAAGCTTTGCATGTTGTGGATGATAGGGAGATCTACTAGTATTACTACAATGTAATAAACAACTATTTGTAATTTCTTATATCCCTTTATCATGCCGCCACCATCTTGGTCATGTTCCCTGTATCTAGTAACAGTAATGAATGCTAATATTCATTGTACAAAGAGGAACCAGACTATTTGTCCTTCCAGCCTCAGTTTGGTTACATTGATTTCAATGGGAGAAAATCAAGATGGCCGCACCATGATAAAGGTCTATTAGTATTAGGAGGAGTGTCGTCTCTTTTCAGAGATTTACACTGTAATATTTGTACCCGCTAGGTTACAAACTACAGTAGTAACAGTTTATAACATCCCATGCATCGATTCTGCCTCTTGATTGGTTAAGAGCATGTCACATGATATAGTTTTACTAGAAAGCTATGCTAATGCAGCAAACTATACTTGTGACTACCAGTATACTATACCCCTACAGGGTTCTGCCCACAGTGGTCAGTGCTGGAAAACCCGCCCGGCACTCAGGATTCCCCAACCACCACTGGCAGAATTTTCTCTGTTTCTGACCACCACACTTTTTCCACAATTTTTAATTACACTTGCAATTTCCTAATGTAGAATTGGGTATTTAATAGTAAAAATGGTATCCGAAGCCATTCATTTTGAGTACTTCTTTGATTTGAGTCTATTTATATGATCTACCGTGTAACTGATCCATCTCCCAATGGTTTCTAGGGAAACATTTTTCCACCACTAAAGAAATCCTGGACAGAACCCTGCCCCTAGCAACAGCAGCTTTTTCTCTTTTTTGTTTTACTTCTTGTCAATTTCTATATTAGCCAGCAAAGCATCCAACGAAAATTCACACCAACTTATTTTTTTTTAAGAAGACACCAGAAGAAATTTCAGTTTTAGACATGGAAGGAAAACCCAAAATAACAGAGGTGAAAGGCAGAAAGAAACCACTGAGCCAACCTGATTGCCCACCTGATCTTTTCTGTCAATTTCTATAAAGTGTAAGTTTCCTCGTCTATTTTGTTTACCTTTCTCAAAACAAAAACATATTTATTGTTAATCCTGTTGATGCTGTTGTCCTGTTTTTTAACTCAACTATGTGCAAGGCCATCTGGAAGTTTTTTGTATTGTCTTGTATCGTTGTGTTGGCTGAATAAATAATAATAATAATACTATAATAACATCTGCAAGGACAACAGCACTAGCTTCCCATACATATTATATCCCTCAGTTGCGATAATCGTAGCCCTCCATCTCCTCCCCCGACGGTCGCAGACCGGAAATAACATCTTGATCAAAGAAGCACTCAACATTTTATTTATTTATTTCAGACACCTTTCTGTCCTCATGATTGGCACTTGAGCCGAACATGCAATAATTGATGAATACAAAATAGAAATGTTTGAATTAATAATAACAATTAATATCATATTAATATTATAATTTCAGAAAATCCAAATCGATGGTGTGTTTCTTTTACCAATAACTTGTTACAGAAAAGGCAATCATTTTAAAATTTTCCGACTTATTTAAAACTAATCGTCCATGATGAAAAATAAATCAACACAAAACACAACAACACAGACCAAGCACAGACTAGACCTTGGGCATGGCTGGGGTCATCCAAACCGGAAATGAGCATTTGAGCTGACGAAAATGAAAGACGCTAAAATTTAATCAAATCTTAGGATCTAAACAGCACTGCTCCTTCATAACAATTGTATTCAAAGCACGAAAAAAAAAGTGTTGCCGTGTTTGTATTTTCACAACTTAAAGTAAAGCACTAAGGGTTGAAAAATAAGGAATAAAACGTCATACGATCACTTACCCAGAATGTTCACTTTCCGACCACGTATTTAGTCTGGCCGACACTTGAGTGCCTAAAAAACCCTGTACGGCCCACATGCATTATGTGTTCATCATAATAATTATGTTGGCCATCCCCAGGTCCTACGATCAGTTTCTACATTTCTCGATCCCGCTATACCCACACGATGTATACACACAGAGGGATTAATTTCTTACATGGACGAGGTTGAAATAAAACGCCTTGACAGATCGCTGGTTAACATCCCCTTTCCATGAATAGCATGGATAGTGACAGGATACCAGTGAACAACCCTGGCGCTGACCGACTGCTGACGAGCGATGATGTCATCTTTTGATTTCGCATTCAAATTAGCGAAAGGGGGTAAATTCGAATCAAGATGCAGTTTGAAATCAACCAAATCATAAAGCTGATCCATTTGATAAACATTGGAAATAGTACTTTTTATTGAAAAACTAAGTTCACCCAAAATCCTCCTCCCTAATTTTCCTTTATTTTCTAGCTGTGCATTTTTTTTGCATTTTTGGTGTCCTTTTTTTTCGGTTTCATTTTAGGGGGCAAGAGCGGGGCAAGGGTTCAGAGAGGGGTCTCCAACTCCCTTACGTCACTGGCCAACAGATAAGAGCAGTATAGTTAAAATGGTATCCTTTTCTTATAATCCTTGTAAAAGTAAAACTAAACAACCCGATTTTACAAACAGAAATAAAAAAGTCGCCGCCACAAAAAAAATAGTAAATAAAATAAATAAATAAATAAATCGGCGCCTTAGGCGCCACGTGGGGAAAAAAAGTCGCCGCTTAGTTTTCCATTATTTTACAGAAGAACATTATTTGCTGACAACTAAACTTCTACGCTCATCCAGAAAAAAAACCTTGAACGAGTAAACTTTCCATACTCTAATCTTGGAAAATAGGCCCTCCACTTGTTTTTAGCAAAATCGGGCCATTTTTAGAGGGCTAGTGTATCCCAAATGCTCCAAGTTGAAAGTCAAAAACCCCGGGCAAAATATTGAACCATTTTCAAAAACCCTGCAAAAACCATGACCTTAAATCTTTGCTCTACAGAAAAAGTTTTGGGGTTATATTTTATTAATGATGCTCCGCGCATGATTTTTCTCTCTATTTAGAGTTGAACGAAGTGCATCTAAAACCGGCGGTTCCAAATGCAGTGCGCCCTCTACAGTTTGCTAGAGAGACAATTTTGGAATGCAAGATTTGTTGCACTTTCAGCAAGCCTGGATTGCAGGTAGCTTGGATGTAGCAAGCCTGGTTGCAGGAATTCTGGTTGCAGCAAGCCTGGTTGCAGGTTAAGCAAGCCTAGTTGCACTTGCAGCAAGCCTGGTTGCAATTGCAGTAAGCCTGCTGGTTGCACTTGCAGTAAGCCTGGTTGCAGCAAGCCTTGTTGCAGCAGGGCTTGTTGCTGCTAGCCTAGATGCAGCAAGCCTTGTTGCAGCTAGCCTGGATGCAGCAAGCCTGGTTGCAAGAATTCTGGTTGCAGCAAGCCTGGTTGCAGCTGCAGCAAGCCTTGTTGCACTTGCAGCAAGCCTGGTTGCAGCTGCAGCAAGCCTGGTTGCAGCAAGCCTTGTTGCAGCTAGCCTGGATGCAGCAAGCCTGGTTGCAAGAATTCTGGTTGCAGCAAGCCTGGTTGCAGCTGCAGCAAGCCTTGTTGCACTTGCAGCTAGCCTGGTTGCAGCAAGCCTGGTTGCAGCTTGCCTGGTTGCAGCAAGCCTGGTTGCAGCAAACCTGGTTGCAGCAAGCCTGGTTGCAGCTAGCCTGGATGCAGCAAGCCTGGTTGCAGCAAGCCTGGTTGCAGCAAGCCTGGTTGCAGCTAGCCTGGTTGCAGCAAGCCTGGTTGCAGCAAGCCTTGTTGCAGCTGCTGCAAGTCTTGTTACAGCTGAAGCAAAACATTGTTGCAGCAAGCCATGTTTTTAATTCTATTAGTTATTAGATATTCAACAGTTACACAAGTAAATCCAAATCACCAAACTACATGTAGTTGTTTTTTTCAAGATGTTTTTATTATGTAAAAATAAAAACTTTTATCAATACAAAAGAAAGCAATAAATTACTTAAAGTGATTATCATACTTGTGGCAATCCTCCAATGAAACATTGATCTAAAATATTGTCTCGGAAAACATTAATTGAAAATACCCACAGCCCCTACTGTGAACATACACAAAAATCCTGACCTAACATTAACTGATTTTTCAAAATGTCTTCAAGACAATCTGGGCTCAATTTCACAAGAATTACCTTAACCCTCTCGCTGTCTGACCATTCAATACCATTCACTGTGGTTTTGAATGATAGATAAACTATGCCAGCCTGCAATATGATACCATGAGGGAATGCATGTACACAGTACACAGTTGGTTCTGTGCACAGTTGTGCCACCGTACACAACCTTGGCAGTCGAATGGTTTCAAATGGTTGGTCAACTCACTGGAAAATGCTGCCAAGAGTCACTGAGAGTAGGAGGGTTGACACATGTTTTTGCCACATCACGCTTTTTGCTAAGCAATAAGAAGATTGATACATGTCTTAAGATCAATCTTAACTCTTTGTGAAATTTAACCCTGCCTCACCATGGAAGTTGAAGAATAGTTCACAGTTTGGTTTTATGATGTGTTTAGTGATTGAAACAAAGTTTGTTCGAAACTCCCGACTGACACAGCTATGGCTGTAATGAAGAGTAACCACAAGTTCAAATACTTATTTCGTGATCCATTGTTTTTGTATCTGTAACAAAGTGTCTTGCACTCTGTCTTCATTGATCATGAAGACTCCTCTCCAAAACTGGAGACTCATCTGAATTTCTTTTTAAAACTATCTTCAAGTTGCTCCTATACAGAGCTGTGAACCAGTGTTGCAGGGAGCTCTAGAATATGGAAGATTTTCTACCATAATAATAATAATAATAACAATACAGCAATTGTAACGCACACTTTCCTGTAAAACATTCCAAGGCACCTATCTATAAGAAATTAAGTGAAATTAATATTACCATGCCCGCTATGGGGCAGAGGGTATCCCCCAATGTTCCCATACTTTAACACACCATTTTCCTCCTGTACAGAAGTACCCCGCCCCTAAACTCCTCTCAAGAATTCCTGAGATTCCCAGAACACAATGAAGACACAACAGGGGAAACACCATACCCCATATCAAATTGCAAGTAAAATATTTGCAAATTGTTGGAAAAGCGAGGGTGAACGAGTGTTTTTTGAAAATTTCGGCTAGAAGAGGGTGTCATCTTTATGCAACCAATAACTGTTTCGGTTGACTTGGCCATTGGTTAATCACTGGGCCGTGACTGAAACTTTTATTGGTTACGGTCGCGAAAACGCACCCCACGTCTCCTCAAATAGAGACTTCGTCTTAGTCACTTTCAGACTCTCTTCAATTTGCTCTTGTAGATCTGTGAGATAGTGTCTTGTACTCTGTCTTCAATGATCTGGTATGCATCCCTCCATGGGGATGTGGACTCCATCTGACTTGCAAGTCTGTTATTGGATGAACAAAAAAAACACCCAAAACGAAATCAATAACTTGCAACAAAACTGTTTAAAGGCAGTGGATGCTTTTAGTAATTACTCAAGAAATGCATTACCGTAAAAATTTACTTGGTAAGGAGCACCTGAGAGCTGCTGATTGTATAAAATATTGTGAGAAACGACTCCCTCTGAAGAGAAAGAGGCAATTTCTCACGAAAATATGTGCATCTGAAAAAGGCTTCAAACATGCAGCTTTTTTCAGCCATTTGAAAGTACACAAATCTACGCAACAAGGGTGTTTTTTTTTTCTTTCATTATTTTCTTGCAACTTTGATGACCAATTGAGCCCAATTTTCACAGGTCTGTTATTTCATGCACATGTTGGGATACACCAGGTGAGAGTACTAGTCTTTGACAATTACCAAAAGTTTATCCTGCCTTTAAGAAGAAGAATTCTCAATAATTTTGGGTTGAACAAAGACAAATTGCCCAGAGCGGGACTTGAACCTGGGACCTCCGGATTAACGTGCGGGCGCTCCACCAACTGAGCTATCAAGCCCTTCTTATTTTAAGTATCAAGTAAAAAACCACAAGGGAAACTGGCAGGGTAAATTCTAAGTAATTTTGGGGTTAACAAAGAAAAATTGACCAGAACGGGACATGAACCTGCGACTTCCGGATGAACGGAGAAAATTTGCTGAGCATTTGCATTCGTCTTCACGTGAAGCATGAACAGTGCCCAATTTCATAGAGCTGCTTAAGCACAAAAAGTAGGTAAGCACAACAAAATTATGCTTACTAGAATAAGGTTACCAGCCAAAATAACATGTCACACTTACAATCTGTGACCGGTATCCTGCTTACTTTCGCTGAGCAAAACAAATTTCTAAGCAATATATATTTTCTGCTTAAGCAGCTCCATGAAATTGGGCCCAGGGCTTGAGGAGGGAGATAATTGAGGACGATGGGGTGGTACCTCTTCATTCCTCTCAAGACATGATCAGTCATCTCCAAGTTTCTATCCATGATGAGTTGATTCAGGTACAGCACAAGGTGATCAATATCCTCATCACCGGGCTCTGGGAAAGAAAAGAAATCAAGCAGAAAATATCTCCGCTAAGCAAAAGTTTGGCAGGGCACCAGTCACTTTTCATTTATTAATTCTGGTTGTGAAGCCAAGGACTCTCAGAAAGCGAACTTAATCACTATACTAGCCAAGAACCCCGTGGAGAGAAGACAATGAAGGAAGTTTTAAGTTTTAGGAGTGGGAGAAAAACCCTCAATGATTATTTGTGGGGTTGAACAAAGAAAAATTGACTAGAGCGGGATTTGAACCAACGACCTCCGGATTAACGTACCGGCGCTCTACCAACTGAGCTATCTAGCCCTATATTGGCGGTCTCCCTATTTTGTCAATATCTTTGTTCGGGGGTGCCAGTCAGAAGCCGTACAACCGTTAACTGCCGTGTAGCCAGGGATCACACCCAAGTTAACGATACAACCTGGGAAGCAGCAGCCACGGGATCACCTTGAGGGGATGCGACTTTTTTAATTTAAATGTCAAGTAATAAACCACAAGGGAAACTGACTGGGTAAATAGTATGGGGTTGAACAAAGAAAAATTGACTAGAGCGGGATTTGAACCAACGACCTCCGGATTAACGTACCGGCGCTCTACCAACTGAGCTATCTAGCCCTATATTGGCGGTCTCCCTATTTTGTCAATATCTTTGTTCGGGGGTGCCAGTCAGAAGCCATACAACCGTTAACTGCCGTGTAGCCAGGTGATCCCGTGGCTGCTGCTTCCCAGGTTGTATCGTTAACTTGGGTGTTAACGGTTGTATGGCTTCTGACTGGCACCCCCGAACAAAGATATTGACAAAATAGGGATACCGCCAATATAGGGCTAGATAGCTCAGTTGGTAGAGCGCCGGTACGTTAATCCGGAGGTCGTTGGTTCAAATCCCGCTCTAGTCAATTTTTCTTTGTTCAACCCCATACTATTTACCCAGTCAGTTTCCCTTGTGGTTTATTACTTGACAATGATTATTTGTATCAGGAAAATTTGCGTCACATTCACTGTCCTGTGAAGTATGAAATGGGCTTCAAACTATTAATCATAGTCATAATCATCAGGCATTTGTAGAGCACCATCATTCTAGTTGCCTATTCCGAAGCGCTTAACACGTTGACTGCCGCCTACGAGTATATTCGTAGTAACAGGTTAGACGGATTCTGCCACTACGAGTATACTCGTAGTGAATGAAAGGGCTTTGTATTGTTATTTAAATACACTGGCATCACTGAGCACGCAACACATACCCTTCCTGGCAGTGGTGAGGACATCGACCTTAGAATGTGCATGTTAATTTTGTTTTGTTTTTGTATAGTACCTATTTGGTATGCGCGCATGCGCATTGCACTTATGCGCGCATGCGCACCGCACTTGGCAAATGGGAACGCGCTACGAATATACTGACCGGCAGTCAACGTGTTAACAAAGGGAAGACAACTTTAAGACAAAAGTGTTCACAGAACTTTATGCGGAGATGACAAAGTGCAATGGGCTAAATGTAAGCAGATTCAAAGAGATGAGTCTTAAAGCTGGCTTTTGAAGATCTGTAAGGAGTCAAGGGTACAGAGTTGATAGGGGAGATAGCAATGACAATAATTTGGGGTCGAACAAAGAAAAATCTACTACAGCGGGATTCGAACCAATGACATCCGAATTAATGTACTGACGCTCTATCGATTGAGCTATCTAGCCCTTTGCTGGCAGTCTCCCTGTTTGTTGATAACATTGTTCGGGGTGCCAGTCAGAAGCACTCCCTCGGTGCACATGAAGCGAAACTTTCATCACCTGATGAAGAATGAGATCTAGGAAATATTCACCAGTTAGTTTGTTTGATGATCTGAGATTGGGCCGAGAATGGTATACTCCTACCTTCTACGGTTGTAGTCCACTCCTTGAGCATTTCCTTCACATCCCATAATGCCACAGCCCCACACAGGCTCACAGGTGTCTCCTTGGTCGTGTCCTCGGACTCGGCGAGGTCAGAGCTGTGCAAAACTTCAGGCGAATAATCTACAACAAATATGAACATAAATAATAATTCATCTTATTTAATAATATTTTGAAGTAGTCAGTTACAGTAAGTAGCCATGTTTAGTCATGTTTAAATTCAAAATGTTTGAATTTTTACAATTCTAATTGAATTCTCACCAGTTTGCCGCCCAAACCAACATCTTGGCAGGGTTTACCATTAACTTTTTTAGTGACTGATGGCCAGCAGGACTACTGTTTCACAACTCCAACAGGTTTTTCACTAGTCCTTACTTCAAATGATATAGGGATGCTTTTCAACACTGAACTAGCCAGCAGGACCGCTTAGAGTGAACTTTGACTGGTCCTCAGGTGTTTGGTCAGTGGACCACTGGTAAACGAAGAACGCTGCTTAGCATTATTAAAGGTTTTTTCCACTTCTTCCGAACATCAGTGACAGGTGAAGAGTCATACGCTTTTTTCCGTTGCTTTTTTTTTTTCATGCTGGGTTTTCTTTTCTTTTCAATATTGCAAAATTTTTCATTCATGCTTTTTAAAACATTTTTCAACAGTTTAATAGTATCTTTGGGAAAATTAAACAGCCATCATCTTTGCTCACAACTATTTTTTATTATTTGTACTCTTTATTATTGTTGTTAACCACTTAACTGCGTAATTATTTATCGTTAGCTAAACCCCCATCGCGGAATTAATTTAAGGAAAACAATTCAAAAAAAGGATAAATGGAAAGCTATGATCAGACCCAGAATTGCTCCGATTATCCCCACTTATATCTGAGGCTGCTGTATCATCAATGTCTTCAGCACCTTGTAAACATGGCTCTTCAATTTGTGAATCATTATCACTATCAACAGACATGAGAGAGTCTGACACAGTTCAAGATTTGAATCCAAAGCTTGGGTCAAAGCTTGCACACATGACAAGCGTGGTTGCTTTCGTGAAGTCGCCATATTTAGTAAGAAAACTCGCTGATTGGTGGCGCCACACACTGCCTGACTGTAACTTTGTGATGACGAGATATCTCGTCATACAAGACACGTAAGAGGGGATTACCCGGGGTCACAGAGCGTGTCTTTGACCTCATTTAAACCGCAAACTTGGTGACGAGATACGCAATATAAGGTGGCGTGTCGTGGCCGAGCGGATAAGAGCACCGGATTCAAGCTCTGATGTTTCTGTTCAGCAGAGTATGGGTTCGAGTCCCAGTCGTGACACTTGTGTCCTTAAGCAAGACACTTAACCTTTATTGCTTCGTCCTTCGGATGGGACGTAAAGCCGTTGGTCCCGTGTGTTGTGTAATGCACGTAAAAGAACCCAGTGCACTTATCGAAAAGAGAAGGGGTTCGCCCCGGTGTTCCTGGTTTGATTGGCAGCATATTGCGCCACAGCACCTTGTAAACCATTACATGGTGCTATGTAAAGGAATAGGTCTCAAACTTCAAAAAGTAGCTCCACATATATACCTTGCAGAAATACTGACTGTTGAAGCGCCTTGAGCGTCACTAAGTGACGGATATGAGCGCTATATAAGAAGCCACTATTAATTATTAATTATTAAGTTGATGAAATATCTGGTCATACGCAGTTAAGTGGTTAATGCTATTTATTTTATTCCACATCTCAAATATACAAACCGATAAAATACAGCAACATACATTGCACAGGGTAAAATATGGGAGGACAAAAGCAAAAATGCGGAGAGGGCAAAAGGGTCAGGAGGAAATGTTTTTCTCCCTATAACCCAAAAGGTTCAACTTGCCAGTAAAAAGAAAAATCCCCCAAAAGTGGTGGTAGCAGGAAATTAAAGGAAAACAAACCAAAAAAAAAGCAAGAAAGAAGAAACTACTTTGCTGGTTTCTGCTTAGTAGAAAATTTGTTTAAGTACTGGTAGTGGTAGTGTCCGATAGTTCAACAATTTTGTTTGTTCTGACTCGAGGTTTCATGAGCCTGTACCACATCCATTTTAGGAGGAAACTCAACCAATATGTGGTCCCTATTACTTCAGTAGTATCACGATTTCGATTTAAAAAAAAATAAATAAAAAAGTACCTGTTGAATTAGATTTGTCGCTAATCAATCCACTTGATGATTTACCGATAGGTGAACTCTTTACACCGGTCACCATTTCTAGGATACCAACACCTCCGGGGTGTCTGAGGCCCTGCCCCGCCCCTTTACGCGGACTGGTCTTACGTGGGCGACCCCTCCTTCGATTCAACTTGAAGGGGCTTGTTGTTGTGGGGGCGGGAGGTCTGGCTGGCGGGATGCTGATAGGTGTCTTGAGCTGTCTCCGATAGGCTCGCCGAATCTCTTTCTGGAGATCGGACGGGAGAGCTTCCAAACAGGAGGGGTCAATCTGATCAAAAAAAGGAATTAGTACAGGAACATTTAGGCTTGGCATGGTGGGTAAGAATGTTGGGTAGATCTTATAAATGCCAGAAAACTTTCCAAACTTGTTTATTTCTGACATTATTAGTAATGTGTCGTTGAATTTAATACTGGGGCGCCATTGGGGCGCTATAATCATTGGTTTATTCCATTTTTTAAAATAGTTTTTCCACTTGAAAATGGATATTCCCGTCAACTTGGGGGGTCCAGGGTGCAATGATGATATTCCCGTCAACTTGGGGGGTCCAGGGTGCAATGATGATATTCCCGTCAACTTGGGGGGTCCAGGGTGCAATGATGAGGTCTTATTTATGATTCTATATAAAATCTAAGCCTGAGAAGTTACAAAGTATCATGTAAAAAAAAAATCATAACAAATTTGTACCCCCTAAGTACCTCATTTTATTCCCCGATGGTGATGTAATCATGCAATCTATTCCGGGGTATGACATAACCGCTACATGTATGGTGGCACTGAGAAAAACTTCTGATTTAACAAACTTCAATCCAATCACAACAGCTCAATTCAACTTACATAAATGTCGTCACCCAGAAAATATGTTGACTTAACAAAGTTCAATCCAATCACAACAGTTCAACTCCACTTAAAGAATTGTTTGAAAATTTTTTACTATGAGTCATGGTGGTTCTGATGCAAGAACACTCAGTTCATTCCATGAAAAGAAACCAAACACTATTGTCCCACTATAGAAATGTGTCACGAGATTTACAGTGTTTAATGTTGTTTACTGCTTCCTCCATCCGGGTTGAGCTTAAATTGTTGTGAAATCAAATAATACTTTTAAATAAACAGAAAAAAAACAAGACAAGCTAATGACGTAGGCCCAAGTATAAAATACTTTGGGAACTGTAAACATTTTTATTTTACAGCTTTGAAAGCAAAGGGGATCGATCTTAAATTCGTGAGTGATATTGAACTGAACAGTAACACTTTGTTGCTCACGATCACTTCACTGTACAGTCATAGCGATGGATGGTGGTTTAGCTTTGATGTGGTTCAGGATGCTGTTCTGGGTGTGTAGTTTGGCACTGGCACAGAACACTGAACAGGCAACTATTAAGATTCGACCAGTACAGCCTCGTGAAGGAGACAATGTCATTCTGCTATGTGACTTGCATGAAAGTATAAAATTGGAGGCACGCGATAAAGTGATATGGTATCAAGGCATTATAAAACGTTGTCAGAATGAGGTCTATAATGAAACCATTCACAAAAGTCAAACAACAAGGTCTCGTTTTAAGTATTCAATAGATTCTGTCCAGAAAAACAATACGGGCCATTACCAATGTATAGTATCAAGAGGCAAGCGTATTGTCGCAACATCTGAAGAATATCTTTTGACTGTATATGGTCGTGATGAGATTTTTGTAGTTTACATCCTTGTCGGCATTGTCATCATTCTAATCATCATCATCATCCTCATCTTAAGTGAGTTCCCCCAGCAATAAGCTTCTATTTAGTTCATCCGAAGCAGTCAATTTTTACAGATTACACCATTATCTTTGACATGGTCCCTTCAGTCCAGGCCAATAGTAAACACTAAATTGTCACTTATAAAAAGGAACCAGACTTCTATTTCCGCCAGCCTCATTTTGGTTACATTGTTTTGTACACAAAGAGGGAATCAAAATGGCTGTGTCTTGAGTATGCTTAACAGAACAGATGTTCATTGTGACCTTTTCTTTCTAGACAAACAAAATTCTCAAACTTCCAACCAATTAAAATTAACATATGGACCAAATTTGATATTAGTCATTTGTCATATTTTTAACCAAAGGTTTGTTAGTCCTGGGGAAAAAAAAGAATGAAAGTATGGTATCAAATAAATGGTACGCATATTTAACTTGTTCAATGTTATCTTTTTATGAAATTGTTCTCATTGTTACAGATATGCAAATGAGAAAGGGTTTTATGGGGGAATTCCCTGAAGTTTTCGAAGAAATAAAGTGAGTCCATAACTATCGACAAGGTCAAGGTAAATTGTACCCCTTTACATGTAGACCTAAATGCATGTACTGCACCTGAATGTCAGGGCTAAACAGTTCAATGCATTCACAGTTTTGATGGTCTATGGTTTGGCATTGGGCTAACTGTAATCCCATTGTTCATTTCTAGCCATGGAAATCAAAAATACTGACTATTATTCTGACACAATCATAACAACATGCATATAAGGACTGCATCATGCATGAATTAATCAATAACACACCAAAAGTATAAAACCACAGAAACATGCAGAGAAACACATCAAGCTTGTGCTGTGAAACCTGAGGACTGTAGATCGACATCAAATTACATTGATCAATATTCCCAATACATTTGACAGCAAGGTGATTCCAGTCTTTACAAGCCAAGTTTTGGTATTGAGTTGACAACGATCACTTCACTGTACAGTCATAGCGATGGATGGTGGTTTAGCTTTGATGTGCTTCAGGATGCTGCTCTGGGTGTGTAGTTTGGCACTTGTGTTCTCTAAAGACACCACTAAAGGAACAGCAACTATTAAGATTCTACCAGAAAAGCCTCATGAAGGAGACAATGTCATTCTGCTATGTGACTTGCATGATATACCTATCAAGGCAAACGATAAAGTGATATGGTATCAAGGCAATATAGAACGTTGTCAGAATCATGTCTATAATGATACCGTTCCAACCAATCCAACAACAGATTCTCATTTGAAGTATCCAATAGCTTCTGTCCAGCAAAATAATACTGGACATTACCAATGTAGAGTAGCAAGAGGCACGGTTGATATCACAAGATCTAAAGAATATCTTTTGATTGTATATGGTCGTGATGAGATTTTGCTTCGTTTCCCTGATGATCCAGCTACAGCGATTAATGTCAGTAGTCTCTCAATCATGATGTCATCAGACAATGGTGGATCAGCACATGGGAACACCTTTCAGTGTAACAAGTCTGATGTTTCAGCTACTGAACTAACATGTACTATTCACCGTCCGACAGATGGTGTAGAGTGTACCCAGGTCCCATCCAATCCCACTGTAGTTTCCATCCTTGTCGGCATTGTCATCATTCTAATCATCATCATCATCATCCTCATCATTCTTCTCTTCCTCCGCCACAAACATGTCCCAAGATGTTGGAAGCAACTACGAGGCAAGCTCAGACGATCCTCAACACCCAGACAAGGAAACAATCGCCATGATGATAATCCAAAGATACAATATGAAATCCCAATCCCAAGGACAGCGACACCACAGAGAGTAATCCAACCACCAGAACCAGTGACACCAGGCACCACGTCATCACCTTGTAGGACAGCTCGGCATTTCTATCACAATAGGATTACTGAACCTACTTCATCATCTTAGCAATCTGAAGTTTCATACATGGAGTTGAATCCTCATGAACATAAACCAGCCGTCTTTTCTGAGTTGAAACTTTAAAACTTTATTCACATGGAAAACTGAACACTCTTAGCAAACGGTAAGAACTTACTAGGTAAAAAATGTCCATATAAGCATTCGTTGAAACAACTACTTGCATCAGATGAAATAAAAAGAAGACAACTTCAACCCAGATTAATATACAGTTCAATGCAGTCTAAGCTAAGGGTTACAATGAGTCAATGTTTTGTTGTCACAAAAAGCAACGATCCCTATTCCAACTTGAAACTTTAAAACTTTTTTTATTCATTTGGAGGACATACATCTTTAAACAAAGTGAAAGAATAAAGCACTTTAAAAAACTAACTAGCTAAAAAAATGTACACAAGCTTTTGTTCTTGTAGCAACAACTACTTTTATCAGACGCAATGAAGAAAGAAAACTTCAACCCAGGTTAATATACAGTCCAGCACAGTCTAAACAAAGTGTGGCAATGAGTCAATGCTGTGCTGTGACAAAAAGAAAAGATCCCTTTTTCAACTCTCTGTCAACACAGTCTAGTCTTTAAACTCAATTCTCAAATTCTCAACTACCAAGAATCACCAAATATCTATTTTTCATCATAATGCAAGTGTGGTGGGTGTAGCAAAAGCTAGTGCTGATGTTAGGGTTAATTACCCTTCCACTAGTATTTGGTTTTACCCTTTCACCGATGTGTGTAAAGCACTGGATACTCAGTACTTACCCCGAGTTCTGTGAACAAAATCCACAGGCATATTACTCGGGTGGGATTCAAACATTTCACGTCTATTAAATATACCCTTCCACTGATCATATCCCCCCCTTTAAGCTCTTCTAGTACCCCTTAGTTAATTTGTTAGAAATTTATTTTTATAATCAATTAACCCTCTTGCTTATACCTTGGTAGCGTGGTTAGTCACCTGTGTAATTTACAGAGCAAGGTGAACAACCACCCTTAGGTGTTCTCCCATCACATGTTGCTTCAATTTGATGTACTTCATGTTCTGAAGTGGCATGTTGCAGCCGAGCGGTTTAGTGCATCGGACTCAAGCTCTGGTCCTCAGTCATCAGAGTGCGAGTTCGAACCCCGGTCATGACACTTGTGTCCTTGAGCAAGACACTTAACTAAAATCTCATCACCATGGGGTAAATGGGTACCTGTGAGGGACAAGATGGTTCTTGTGATTGATTTAGCTTAGTGCCCTTTGGCAGCACAGGCTGTATACTCCCCAGGGAGCTGAGATGGTTTAAAGAATTAAATAAATGACCCAGTGACCAGGGGTAACAAATGTTCAAAGCACAATGATCACTCTTTGAAATTGTGATAATAATAAGAGCCAATATTATTATAGTAAGTTTTGCCTACTTCAAGTTATTACTGCTATGGACATGATCAGCTTAATTTATTACTCAGTTGTTTAATTAGTTGATTATTTTGACTATCACACTATTTCGGTATATTTTTGGAATTTAATTTCTAAAGTAATATTTTTAAGATCTCACTCTATTTTCTTGGAAGTACTTTTTCTTATAAACTCAGTTTGGATTCAATGTTTAAGATTTTGTGTTTCTTCATAAGTTTGATTGAAGAGGTATAATTTAATCAATTGTATTTCTTGTTGTTTTTAAAGCCATTTTAAATTTTATTCTGTAACTTTTTATGGCACTGTGGTCTGGATTGTGTTCAATAGTTTTACTGTGTGTTGGTCTTTGTTTAGGTTTCACTGGGTTTTCTTTTGTTTAAGTTTAGGTTAAAAAAAAGAGATCATTTTGAAGGCAGGTTCATCCATATCGTTCTAAAGTGTTTTTTACTGTTCTGTTACTCCCATCATTGGTTCTCCGATTTTATGTATTACATGTAGGCCAATTTTTTTTTTTTAATGTTTAGCATCCCTTTCAGCTTTCTTTTTGAAGACCAAATCCTTTATTATTATTTTTTTTTTGAATGAAAAAAACAGCAAATTTTTAACGATATCTGGCGAAAAAATAAATCTTAAAATATATAAGATCGTATTTTTAGACTTTAGCACACCCAAAAAATCACAACGTAAAAAACTGGCAACATCTTGAAAAAAAGGCCCGGCCGGCTGTTTTAAAAAATGTGTCGGGGGCAATACAAAAAAAAGAGGAGAAAAAGGCCTTCCTCCTTCCTTTTTTCAAAAAGGCAGGATGCTAAAAGTGTTATTTTCTATTTATTTTGTCTTAAACAATCTTATGTATTTCATATTGTAAGTTTTGCCTACTTCAAGTTATTACTGCTATGGACATGATAAGCTTAAACTTTGTTTTATTACTCAGGAGTTGATTATTTTGACTATCAAAATATTTGTGAATTTCTTTGGAATTTCATTTCTAAAGTAATATTTTTAAGATTTCACTCTATTTTCCTGCAGGTATCTTTTCTAATAAACCTGGTTAAGATTCACTGTAAAGAGTTTGTGTTTATTCAAAAAATTGAGGGAAGAAGTGTGTTTGAATCAATTGTATTTCTTGTTGTTTTACTTACACAGGTTTTAAAGCCATTTTAAATTTTAATCTGTAACTTTTTATGGCCCTGTGGTCTGGATTGAGTTAAATAGTTTTACAGTGCCTTGGTTTAGGTTTAAGGTTTAACTGGGTTTTCTTTTGTTTAAGTTCAGCTTTAAAAAAAAATATATATAATTTTGAAGGTATAGGTTTATCCATATCGGTCTAAAGGTGTTTTTATTGTTCTGTTACTTTTGTTTCTACAGTATTTCAATAATTGGTTCTGTTTTCGGTCATTGCTTAGTAATCAATAAAGTCATTTTTATATATATATTTTTTTTAGTGAGAAAACCTACAATTTGAGTCATTGTCTCACTTCTTGCATTTCCTCGTCTCTTGACCCTATTTATCCTAAGATTAATTATGGTTTTCTTAAGTGAGTTCCCTCAGCAATAAGCTTTTATTTAGTTTATCCGAAGCGGTCAATTTTTACAGATTACACCATTATCTTTGACATGGTCCCTTCAGTCCAGGCCAATAGTAAACACTAAATTGTCACTTATAAAAAGGAACCAGACTTCTATTTCCGCCGGCCTCATTTTGGTTACATTGTTTTGTACACAAAGAGGGAATCAAAATGGCTGTGTCTTGAGTATGCTTAACAGAACAGATGTTCATTGTGACCTTTTCTTTCTAGACAAACAAAATTCTCAAACTTCCAACCAATTAAAATTAACATAAGGACCAAATTTGATATTAGTCATTTGTCATATTTTTAACCAAAGGTTTGTTAGTCCTGGGGAAAAAAAAGAACGAAAGTATGGTATCAAATAAATGGTACGCATATTTAACTTGTTCAATGTTATCTTTTTATGAAATTGTTCTCATTGTTACAGATATGCAAATGAGAAAGGGTTTTATGGGGGAATTCCCTGAAGTTTTCGAAGAAATAAAGTGAGTCCATAACTATCGACAAGGTCAAGGTAAATTGTACCCCTTTACATGTAGACCTAAATGCATGTACTGCACCTGAATGTCAGGGCTAAACAGTTCAATGCATTCACAGTTTTGATGGTCTATGGTTTGGCATTGGGCTAACTGTAATCCCATTGTTCATTTCTAGCCATGGAAATCAAAAATACTGACTATTATTCTGACACAATCATAACAACATGCATATAAGGACTGCATCATGCATGAATTAATCAATAACACACCAAAAGTATAAAACCACAGAAACATGCAGAGAAACACATCAAGCTTGTGCTGTGAAACCTGAGGACTGTAGATCGACATCAAATTACATTGATCAATATTCCCAATACATTTGACAGCAAGGTGATTCCAGTCTTTACAAGCCAAGTTTTGGTATTGAGTTGACAACGATCACTTCACTGTACAGTCATAGCGATGGATGGTGGTTTAGCTTTGATGTGCTTCAGGATGCTGCTCTGGGTGTGTAGTTTGGCACTTGTGTTCTCTAAAGACACCACTAAAGGAACAGCAACTATTAAGATTCTACCAGAAAAGCCTCATGAAGGAGACAATGTCATTCTGCTATGTGACTTGCATGATATACCTATCAAGGCAAACGATAAAGTGATATGGTATCAAGGCAATATAGAACGTTGTCAGAATCATGTCTATAATGATACCGTTCCAACCAATCCAACAACAGATTCTCATTTGAAGTATCCAATAGCTTCTGTCCAGCAAAATAATACTGGACATTACCAATGTAGAGTAGCAAGAGGCACGGTTGATATCACAACATCTAAAGAATATCTTTTGATTGTATATGGTCGTGATGAGATTTTGCTTCGTTTCCCTGATGATCCAGCTACAGCGATTAATGTCAGTAGTCTCTCAATCATGATGTCATCAGACAATGGTGGATCAGCACATGGGAACACCTTTCAGTGTAACAAGTCTGATGTTTCAGCTACTGAACTAACATGTACTATTCACCGTCCGACAGATGGTGTAGAGTGTACCCAGGTCCCATCCATTCCCACTGTAGTTTACATCCTTGTCGGCATTGTCATCATTCTAATCATCATCATCATCATCCTCATCATTCTTCTCTTCCTCCGCCACAAACATGTCCCAAGATGTTGGAAGCAACTACGAGGCAAGCTCAGACGATCCTCAACACCCAGACAAGGAAACGATCGCCATGATGATGATCCAGGGGTACAATATGAAATCCCAATCCCAAGGACAGAGACACCACAAAGAGTAATCCAACCACCAGAACCAGTGACACAAGGCCCCACGTCATCACCTCCTAGGACGGCTAGGCATTTCTATCACAATAGGATTACGGAACCTTCTTCATCATCTTAGCAATCTGAAGATTCCTACATGGAGTTGAATCCTCATGAACATAAACCAGCAGTCTTTTCTGAGTTGAAACTTTAAAACTTTATTCACATGGAAAACTTAACACTTTTAGCAAACGGTAAGAAATGACTAACTAGGTAAAACATGTCCATTTAAGCCTTCGTTGAAACAACTACTTGTATCAGAAGAAATACAAAGAAGACAACGTCAACCCAGATTAATATATAGTTCAATGCAATCTAAACTAAGGCCTGCGCTAAAAGTCGCACGTTTGTCGTGTCGAACTCAAACAGTTGTAAAATTAGGAATTAAATTCGACAAAAGAGCGACGTTTAGCGCAAACCTTTTATTTAAGTTCGGCAGTGCCGTGTAGCACGGCAAGCCCTGCCGTGCTACACGGTAGAGGCACGACACGGTGACAAACGTCGCGCTCTTGCCGTGTCGAATCGAACTGAAAACATTTGAGTTCGGCTCGGCAGAAGTGCGACGTTTAGCGCAGGCCTAAGGGTTACAAAGAGTCAATGTTTTGTTGTCACAAAAAGCAACGATCCGTATTCCAACTTGAAACTTTAATATTTTTTTGTGCAAAATGAAAGAAGAAAATAGCACTTTAAAAACTAACTAGCTAAAAAAATGTACACAAGCTTTCGTTCGTGCAGTGACAACTACAATGACTATTTTTAAGATCTCACTCTATTTTCTTGGAAGTATCTTTTCTTATAAACTCAGTTTGGATTCAATGTTTAAGATTTTGTGTTTCTTCATAAGTTTGATTGAAGAGGTATAATTTAATCAATTGTATTTCTTGTTGTTTTTAAAGCCATTTTAAATTTTATTCTGTAACTTTTTATGGCACTGTGGTCTGGATTGTGTTCAATAGTTTTACTGTGTGTTGGTCTTTGTTTAGGTTTCACTGGGTTTTCTTTTGTTTAAGTTTAGGTTAAAAAAAAGAGATCATTTTAAAGGCAGGTTCATCCATATCGTTCTAAAGGTGTTTTTACTGTTCTGTTACTCCCATCATTGGTTCTCCGATTTTATGTATTACATGTAGGCCAATTTTTTTTTTTTATGTTTAGCATCCCTTTCAGCTTTCTTTTTGAAGACCAAATCCTTTATTATTATTTTTATTTTGTATGAAAAAAACAGCAAATTTTTAACGATATCTGGCGAAAAAATAAATCTTAAAATATATAAGATCGTATTTTTAGACTTTAGCACACCCAAAAAATCACAACGTAAAAAACTGGCAACATCTTGAAAAAAAGGCCCGGCCGGCTGTTTTAAAAAATGTGTCGGGGGCAATACAAAAAAAAGAGGAGAAAAAAGGCCTTCCTCCTTCCTTTTTTCAAAAAGGCAGGATGCTAAAAGTGTTATTTTCTATTTATTTTGTCTTAAACAATCTTATGTATTTCATATTGTAAGTTTTGCCTACTTCAAGTTATTACTGCTATGGACATGGTAAGCTTAAACTTTGTTTTTCTTACTCAGGAGTTGATTATTTTGACTATCAAAATATTTGTGAATTTCTTTGGAATTTCATTTCTAAAGTAATATTTTTAAGATTTCACTCTATTTTCCTGCAGGTATCTTTTCTAATAAACCTGGTTAAGATTCACTGTAAAGAGTTTGTGTTTCTTCAAAAATTTGAGGGAAGAAGTGTGTTTGAATCAATTGTATTTCTTGTTGTTTTACTTACACAGGTTTTAAAGCCATTTTAAATTTTAATCTGTAACTTTTTATGGCACTGTGGTCTGGATTGAGTTCAATAGTTTTACAGTGCCTTGGTTTAGGTTTAAGGTTTAACTGGGTTTTCTTTTGTTTAAGTTCAGCTTTAAAAAAAAATATATAATTTTGAAGGTATAGGTTTATCCATATCAGTCTAAAGGTGTTTTTTATTGTTCTGTTACTTTTGTTTCTACAGTATTTCAATAATTGGTTCTGTTTTTGGTCATTGCTTAGTAATCAATAAAGTCATTTTTATATATATTTTTTTTTAGTGAGAAAACCTACAATTTGAGTCATTGTCTCACTTCTTGCATTTCCTCGTCTCTTGACCCTATTTATCCTAAGATTAATTATGGTTTTCTTAAGTGAGTTCCCTCAGCAATAAGCTTTTATTTAGTTCATCCGAAGCGGTCAATTTTTACAGATTACACCATTATCTTTGACATGGTCCCTTCAGTCCAGGCCAATAGTAAACACTAAATTGTCACTTATAAAAAGGAACCAGACTTCTATTTCCGCCGGCCTCATTTTGGTTACATTGTTTTGTACACAAAGAGGGAATCAAAATGGCTGTGTCTTGAGTATGCTTAACAGAACAGATGTTCATTGTGACCTTTTCTTTCTAGACAAACAAAATTCTCAAACTTCCAACCAATTAAAATTAACATATGGACCAAATTTGATATTAGTCATTTGTCATATTTTTAACCAAAGGTTTGTTAGTCCTGGGGAAAAAAAAGAACGAAAGTATGGTATCAAATAAATGGTACGCATATTTAACTTGTTCAATGTTATCTTTTTATGAAATTGTTCTCATTGTTACAGATATGCAAATGAGAAAGGGTTTTATGGGGGAATTCCCTGAAGTTTTCGAAGAAATAAAGTGAGTCCATAACTATCGACAAGGTCAAGGTAAATTGTACCCCTTTACATGTAGACCTAAATGCATGTACTGCACCTGAATGTCAGGGCTAAACAGTTCAATGCATTCACAGTTTTGATGGTCTATGGTTTGGCATTGGGCTAACTGTAATCCCATTGTTCATTTCTAGCCATGGAAATCAAAAATACTGACTATTATTCTGACACAATCATAACAACATGCATATAAGGACTGCATCATGCATGAATTAATCAATAACACACCAAAAGTATAAAACCACAGAAACATGCAGAGAAACACATCAAGCTTGTGCTGTGAAACCTGAGGACTGTAGATCGACATCAAATTACATTGATCAATATTCCCAATACATTTGACAGCAAGGTGATTCCAGTCTTTACAAGCCAAGTTTTGGTATTGAGTTGACAACGATCACTTCATCGGCAGTCATAGCAATGGATGGTGGTTTAGCTTTGATGTGCTTCAGGATGCTGTTCTGGGTGTATAGTTTGGCACTGGTGTTCTCTCAAGACACCATCGGACCAACAGCAACTATTAAGATTCTACCTGAATACACAACAGTGGCTCGTGAAGGAGACAGTGTCACTCTGGAATGTGAAATATCATCAATCCAGCAAACTGATGTAGTGATATGGTCAAGAAGTAGCAGTTTACAGGGACTTCAAACAATCATTGATACTGACAATCGTTTCTCTGTAAGTCCATTACAAGTCGTCAATTCAACAGCAGCTCTTTATTCACATAAGGTAACCATAGATCCTGTCCGCCAATCGGATCAGCAATATTACAAGTGTTTTGTACAAAGTGGCGCTTCTATTATCACCCAATCTACTGAAGTTCCTTTGCTTGTCCTCCACCCTGATGAGTTTCCAGTGTGTTTCCCTGATGGTCCAGCTACAGTGGCTATTGGCAGTAGTCTCTCATGCAAGACGTTATCAGACACAAGAATACCCATAGTGTCTGACACAGAAACGCCTACTACAGCCAATGATGGATGGGTAACAAGTCCCACAAATGGTGGAGGTAGTCCAGGACAAGAACTCATTAAGATGGTAACTAACTCAGAACATGGCAAAACTTTTAAGTGTTTTTCCACGTCTGATGTTTCAACTATTTCACTAGCATGCAAGATTGGACCACTAAGAGTTGTTTCTGGGAGTACCAAGGTCCCGTCCACTCACAAGCCAACGAATGAAATATCAGATACAACACCATCATCAACTGTGCAGCCCTCCATCTCACAGAGTCAAAACTGCAGCTCATACATTGCAGTTTTCATTGTCAGCATTGTCATCCATCTACTCACCGTCATTCTTCTCTTCCTCTGTTGCCAATATGACCCAAGACGTTGGCATCAACTACGAGGTATGTTCAGACGATCCTCAACACCCAGACAAGGAAACGACCCCCAAGCTAATGATCCAGAGGTACACTTTGAAATCCCAAAACCAGAACCAAAGACAGGGACACCAGGCACCACGTCATCACCTCCTGAGGCAACTAGGCATGTCTATCACAATGTGATACCAGAACCTACTTCATCATTTAAACAACCTGATGAGTCATACATGGAGTTGAATCCTCCTGAACAGAAACCAGCCGTCTATTCAGAGTTGAAACTTTAAAACTTTCATTCATTTGAAGGACTTACAACTTTTATCAACATGGAAGGAAAGAACATACTAGAATTTTTACAAAGCCCCTAAAGGGACAGGTAAAAGGGAAAAAACAGGTGAAAACAAGTTTAAATCATCTTGTTCCCTGAAAATAATGTTTCAAGAGACCGAAGTATTATTTTGAGGGAATAACATAATATTTTGAGGAAATTAAGATAGTATTTTGAGGGAATGGAATAGTATTTTGAGGGAAGAAATGATTTTGAAGGAACAAAATATGATTTTGAAGGCAGAACAAAAATCTTTTTTACCTGTTCGATTTTCTTTTTATCTGTCCCTTTAGGGTCTCCATACAGTTTCATGACTAATTAGGTTAAAAGTATGAATATTATTAGTTATCATACATGCAATCGTGGAATATGGAAAAGTACAGCACTTCTGCATCCCATATCCAACGAGGCCGAAGGCTCAAGTTGGATATTGAACAAAGAATAGGGCTCGATATGGGCCGTTTAATATGGGTTGATATCACACTCTTGTTGCTATGGATCGACCAATCAGATTTGAGGATTAAGAGGATTAATTTGAAGATAAAAGCTTTTGCAGCAACAACTACGATGTACTTTCATCAGAAGCAATGAAGAAAGACAACTTTAACCCAGGTTTATATACAGTCCAGCGCAGTCTAAACAAAGTGTGGCAATGAGTCAATGCTGTGCTGTGACAAAAAGACAAGATCCCTCTTCAACTCTCTGTCAACACAGTCTAGTTTTTAAACATAGACAGAAATAAATTCCACTTTTTATTCTCAGCTACCAAGATTCACCAAGAATCAATTTTCATAAAAACGTCATTCTCCTTGACTTGGTCCCTTCAGTACAGGCCAATAATGAAGACCAAACTGCAGCTTATGAAAAAGGAACCAGACTTCTTTACCCTCCAGCCTCATTTTGGTTACATTATTTTGTACACAGAGAGGGAATCAAAATGGCTGTAATTTGAGTGTGCTAATCACAACAGATGTCCATTGTAACTTTTTCTTTCTAGACAATAGCATTTAAATCAAATTCTCAAACCTTCAACTGTTTAAAATGTACATATGAACCAAAGTTTGAGATCGATGGTTTGTAATTGTCAGAAAGGCTTTGTTAGTCCTGGGGAAAAATAAAGAATGAAAACTTGCGCGATTCATAAATGGTTCACATTTAACTTGTTCAATGTTATTATTTTGTAAACTTGTTTTCAATGTTACAGATATGCAAATGCAGTTGGGTTTTATGGGGGAATTTCTTGAAATTTTTGAAGAAATAAATTGAGTCAATAATGATGGGCAAGGTCACGTTAAATTGTAACGTTACAGATCATTGTAACTATATGAGTTAGACCTAAGTATTATGCACAAGATCCTACTACCCTACTCCACCCTAGTCTACTGACACGCTCCAGTACACAGGGCACTCACACACAATGGACAGCCTACACTAGACCTCTAGGCCATCCAACCACAGTTCCCCTTTCAGAAAAACCAATCAGAGCAGTGACTGACTCTACACTGAAACCTCTGAATCCCTATAAAGAGACCAGCAACTCAGTCTTCTGACGATGACAAGAGCAGTCTAGTCAACGTTGAGACCAAGTAGAACTCACTCCACAGCAGTGAAATTAATAACGACGAGTACTCTGATCCACAAAGGGAAAGTAGTATAAATCCCAACGCCCAGGTAGAAGTAAACAAGCAGGACAGTCCTTTTCAGAACTAAGTAGTCTCTGAATTCCGAATTCTTCTCTGCGGCAGCACAAAATAAAAGCAAGACAAGTTCTCAAAGAACAAAATATACACATGGTGTTACCACAAACCTAATTTACATACAGCTAAGGACATGTACTGCATGAAGCTGACAAATTCAATGCAGTCAATATTACAGATGTGTAAAGGAATGTCTAAACCATGAGAAATTAAGTGCATCAATAACTACCGGCTAGGTCAAGCTAAAAAGTTCCCTTTACATGTAGACCTTAGTGCATGTACTGCACCTGAATGTCAGGGCTTAAAACCCTGCATTGTGGGATCGGCAGTCAGCGACTAACTGCCGTTGTAAACAAATTCTGTTACTCATTAATGGTACAGTCAAAAATCGCGAAATTTCACAAGATCCTTAATGGAACATAGGTGGATAACACTATTACCAGCAGAATTAGCTTTGGGTGAGTCTTCAACCTACAGTCACCTTTAACTTGGAAGCCCCATAGACTTTCAAAGCCCTATTGACATTGGTACACTCCAAGGTCTTAGATATTAGCTGTTATTACCAGGCAATCAATCATCCTGTCACTGTTGCAGACATCAGGCAGGCACAAGATGAACAGCTGCAGCTTGTGGTTTCAGGGTAGGCCAAGTAAATAAGATACCTTGTTTCTCAGGAAACAGGTAAGCACTGGTAAGCAGTGCAAAAAAAAAAAAAAAAAAAAAAAAAAAAGTTTAATTCTGTAACATTTTTTTTTTTTTTTTGCAACTGAGTGTGCTCACCCCTATGAACATTATTTTTGCCTTTTTTGTTCTGGGGATTCAGTGAATCCTTCTGAGTCTAATGATACCATGTTAGAAGAGTTTGTGAGCAGCCAAAATCAGTTTTACACGCAATTTTACATGGTACAGCTACCATGTGATGGCACATGAATAGTGGCATGACCATGCAGCGCAGGTTAACAGGTCAACTCAATGCATTCACAGTCATTGGTCTAATGTGTTTTTTTCGCACCATGGAGTTAAGTTCACTATGATCCCATTGTTCAGGATATTTAATAGTGGAGTCCAGACGACAACTTTGATTCTTCCAACAACATGCATACAAGGATAGAGGCTGGGTGTAGCCTCTAGCATCGTACTTGAACAATTCAATAGCACACAAAAAGTGTACATGTTCAACCGTAGAAACATGCAGAGAAACACATCAAGCTTGTGCTGTGAAACCTGAGGACTGCAGATCTACATCAAATTAGCGATGGATAGTGGTTTAGCTTTGATGTGCTTCAGGATGCTGTTCTGGGTGTATAGTTCGGCACTGGTGTTCTCTCAAGACACCATCGGACCAACAGCAACTATTAAGATTCTACCAGAAAACACAACGGTGCCTCGTGAAGGAGACCGTGTCACTCTGGAATGTGAAATATCATCAATCCAGCAAACTGATGTAGTGATATGGTCAAGAAGGAGCAGTTTACAGGGACTTCATACAATCATCGTAGATGAAAATGGCTTTAATGAACATACTGGCAATCGTTTCTCTGTAAGTCCATTACAAGTCGTCAATTCAACAGCAGCTCTTTATTCAAATGAGATAACCATAGACCCTGTCCAGGAATCGGATCAGGAATATTACAAGTGTTTTGTAAAAAGAGGCGCTTCTTTAATCGCCCATTCTACTGAAGCTCCTTTGCTTGTCCTCCACCCTGATGAGTTTCCGGTTTGTTTCCCTGATGGTCAAGCTTCAGTGACTATTGGTAGTAGTCTCTCATGCAAGACGTTATTAGACACAAGAATACCCATAGTGTCTGAAATGGGAATGCCTACTGCAACCAATGATGGATGGGTAACAAGTCCAACAAATGGTGGAGGTAGTCCAGGACAAGAACTCATCAAGACGGTAACTAACTCAGAACATGGCAAAACTTTTCAGTGCTTTTCGATAACTATTGCTTCAATTACAGCACCAACATGTACTATTGGCCCTCTGGCAGTTGGTGGGAGTACAAAGGTCCCGTCCACTCACAGGCCAACAACTGAACTGACAAACACAACATCATCAACTGTGGAGCCCTCCACCTCAAAGAGTCAAAACTGCAGTTCGTACATTGTAGTTTTGATCGTCAGCATTGTCATCAATCTACTCACCGTCATTCTTCTCTTCCTCTGTTGCCAATATGACCCAAGACGTTGGCATCAACTACGAGGCATGCTCAGACGATCCTCAACACCCAGACAAGGAAACGACCACCATGCTTATGATCCAGGGGTACACTTTGAAATCCCAAAACCAAAGACAGCGTCACCAGGCACTACGTCACCACCTTCTAGGATATCTAGCCATATCTACCACAATCTGATTTCGGAACCTACTTGATCATCTGATGATTCATACATGGAGTTGAATCCTCCTGAACAGAAACCAGCCATCTATTCTGATTTGAAACTTTAAAAGAACATATTTGCACTTTTACCAAGCTCCTAAACAGACATGTTAGTATAAAAAAAATCAAAAAGAAAAATATATAAAAACAAATTTAAAATTTTTTATTTTGTTTCCTTGAATTTGTTCCCTCAAAATAATATTTCATTTCCTTAAAATGATATTTTGTTCCCTCAAAATAACTGTTCTTTCTATTAAAACGATCTTGATCCCCTCAAAATAAAATTTCAGGGGTACAAATAACATTTTGAGAGAATAAAATAGTATTTCAAGGTAATGCTTTTTAGTATTTTGAGGGATAGACAATTTTTGTTGAGGGAACAAAATAATTGTAAAAATAGCAATTCCACGGTTACTTAGTACGTTACATTTTCAAAAATGTTTGTAATGTGCGTAACCAATTTTGTGTGTCTTGTATATCATACATGACACATTTTTCTGGATGTCATCTTTGGTGCTTAAGTAGGTCTAGGTCTACTCTATCTACCCATGGGGATAACACTTATTAAACCTTTTCAGTAAGGTAGTTACAGCCCAAGGAATCTCAAAAGTACATCAAAAAAATGTAACATGAGTAACCGTGGAATCGCCCATTATTATTTTCTTTTACCTGTTCAATTTTCTTTATATTTTTACACCGTTATGACTAATCAGGTGAAAAATGTGGATATTATTATACAAGCCTATCACACGTGAGCTCATGGAATATGAACAAAAATATAGTGCTTTGCTTCCAATATCCAAAAAGGCCAAAGGCCCGAGACGGAAATAGGACACAAACTTGCAATATATATCTGTATTGCTTGAGAACAAAATCATCTTCAAGCAAACTAGACCCTTAGCTTAAAATAGCGAATGATACGTGTAGACCAGGGTTTGATATTATTGGCCATTTAAAGCCAAATAATAAATAAAGAATATGTTTAGAGGCCGCCTTCTTTAAAAAAAAAATTTTTTTTAAAGGATATTAACGAACTCTGACGAAAATATTTATTTTCTTTTAAATAAATAAGATCACGCAACCATCTTGAAAAATAGCCCGGCCGGTTGTCTTGAAAAATGTGTCGGGCGGCCATTTTTGTACATTTTGACCCCCAAAATGGGCACAAGATACATGTACATGTAGGTGCATGTCAGTGTGCTCCGCGTTGTGCAATTGGGTCAACAACAAATATACACTTTATGTAATATGTCACTCTCTGACTTAAAGCCATTTTGTGATGGCGCTTGCAAATTTTAGTCTTAACTGCAAATGACAAGCAGAGCAAAGCCTAAAAGTGTGGTGACTGTAATAAATGTTTTTCTTTTTTAATCTACAAGATTTTTCAATTATTTTAAAGGTAGGGTCATAGATTGTTTTTTTGTTAACGTAGTGCTGATACATAAGTAAAACTATCAATAAAGATACAATAAAAGCCACCTGTGAAAGTTTCAGCTGAAAACAGTGTCTACTTGTTGAGAAAACAGCAACAAACTGTCACAGTATGTTCATCAACAAGATCGAATCCATCCGTGTTTAGCGAAGAGTCAGCGGTTACCAATCGCATCTCTGGTCGCAGCATTCACAAACAAACATCGCAGACATTTGAATCTCCAAATTTCGTCTTTAGGCGACCTCTTAAGATTCTAATTTTTTGACAATCTTTCTTTGATTTCTAAACAACGGGGGGCACTTCAGACGAAATACCACCACCATCTTTAAAACAAGTAAGCTTTGCGATAAATTTTACACCATCTTTTTTTTTTTTTAGGGTCTTACCAAACTACCAAAATGTTATACAGGATTGGTGGAGCTGACAAAATAGTCGCAGACAGTGTTCATGTTTTGTGTGAGCACCCAAAAGCATGAAATAACAAACCTGTGAAAATTTGGGATCAATCCGTTGTGCGATTCAGGAGAAAATAGTGAAAACCAATGCACATTTTTCGGCATGTAAACACTGTCCTCAGTGTTGGTGGTAACAACCAAAATCAGCTGTTGTGTTGTTTTTTTAAAGTTTTTCAGATACAGTTCCATTATGAATCTGTTTCGGAAGGAAACATTTCACAGAAAAAAAAATTCTAGAATGAACTTCATATAATCAGTAAGCTTTCAGACTACAGACTAGCTTTCAGACTAGCTTTCCAGAAGAACCAATCAGAGCAGTGACTGACTCTACACTGAAACCTCTGAATCCCGATAGAAAGACCAGCAACTCAGTCTTCTGACGATGACAAGAGCAGGCTAGTCAAAAAAACGTTAAGACCAAGTAGAACTCACTTCGCAGCAGTGAAATTAATAATGACAAGTCCTCTGATCCACAAAGCGAAAGTAGTAATCCCAATTTCCTAACCAACGCCCAGGTAGAAGTTAACAAGCAGGACAGTCCTTTTCAGAACTAAGTAGTCTCTGAATTCCGAATTCTTCTCTGCGGCAGTAGAATATAATAGCAAGACAAGTTCTCAAAGAACAAAATCTACACAGCAAAGTAGACAAATATACACATGGTGTTACCACAAACCTAATTTACATACACCTAAGGACGTGTACTGCGCCTGAATGTCATGAAGCTGACAGTTTGATGCAGTCAATATTACAGACGTGTAAAGGAAGTGCCTCAAATTCCAGGAGAAATTAAGCGTATCAATAACTAACGGCTAGGTCAAGTTAAAAAGTACCCTTTACATGTAGACTCACGGTGCACGTACTGCACCTGAATGTCAGGGCAAAGCAGTTCAATGCATTCACAGTTTCGATGGTCTTTGTTTGTTTTTTTGCAATTTGGAATTGAGTTTACTGTAATCCCATTGTTCATGTTTAGCCATGGAATTCAAAACGACAGTCTATTATTCTGACACAATCATAACAACATGCATATAAGGATAGGTTGGGTAGAACCTCCTGTGTCATACACGAATTATTCAATAACACACAAATAGTGTACAACCACAGAAACATGCAGAGAAACACATCAAGCTTGTGCTGTGAAACTAGAGGACTGTAGATTGACATCAAATTAAACTGATCAATATTCCCAATACATTTGACAGCAAGGTGATTCCAGTCTTTACAAGCCAAGTTTTGGTATTGAGTTGACAACGATCACTTCACTGTACAGTCATAGCAATGGATGGTGGTTTAGCTTTGATGTGGTTCAGGATGCTGCTCTGGGTGTGTAGTTTGGCACTTGTGTTCTCTCAAGACTCTTCTCTTCCTCTGTTGCCAATATGACCCAAGACGTTGGCAGCAACTACAAGGCATCCTGTACTATTGGCCCTCTGGCAGTTGGTGGGAGTACAAAGGTCCCGTCCACTCACAGGCCAACAACTGAACTGACAAACACAACATCAATAACTGTGGAGCCCTCCACCTCCAGCTCATACTTTGCAAGTTTGATCGTTAGCATTGTCATCTGTCTAATCACCGTCATTCTTTTCTTCCTCTGTTGCCAATATGACCCAAGACGTTGGCAGCAACTACAAGGCATCCTGTACTATTGGCCCTCTGGCAGTTGGTGGGAGTACAAAGGTCCCGTCCACTCACAGGCCAACAACTGAACTGACAAACACAACATCAATAACTGTGGAGCCCTCCACCTCCAGCTCATACTTTGCAAGTTTGATCGTCAGCATTGTCATCTGTCTAATCACCGTCATTCTTTTCTTCCTCTGTTGCCAATATGACCCAAGACGTTGGCAGCAACTACAAGGCATCCTCAGACGGTCATCAACACCCAGACAAGGAAACGATCGCCATGCTAATAATCCAGAGGTACACTAGAACCAAAGACAGGGACACAAAGCACCATGTCATCACCTTCCGAGACAGCTAGGCATGTCTATCACAATGTGATACTAGAACCTACTTCATCATCTAAACAATCTGATGAGTCATACATGGAGTTGAATCCTCCTGAACAGAAACCAGCCATCTATTCAGAGTTGAAACTTTAAAACTTTCATTCATTTGAAGGACTTACAACTTTTATCAACCTGGAAGGACAAGTTAAATTGTAAGGTGAGGCAGAAAAGGTACCCCCCAAAAACCTGTTTAGCGTCCTGCCTTTTTGAAAAAAGGAAGGAGGTGTGCCTTGTTTTTTGAGGTTCTTTTATATGGCCGCCTGACACATTTTTCAAGACAACTGGATGGGCTATTTTTTTAAGATGGTTGCCAGCTTTTTGGGGGTGTGTTTTTCTGGTGTGCTTAAGTCTAAATACAATTTTATTTATTTTAAAACTTTTTTTTTTGTTAGACATCATTAAAACTTATCCTTAAACAATTTTTCTTAAAAGGAGGCAGCCTCCTAAAAGGAAGAGGGCAGGATCGCTTGTCATGTTTTTTGTTTTATTTGGCCTCAAAAGATAAATGTAAGTACATGAGTAGACCCAAGTACATGTACGTCAGACTTAATAGTTCAATGCATTCACAGTCTTGATGGTCTATGTTTTTTTTTTTTTGCACCATGGAAATAAGTTTACTACAATCACATTGTTCATGTCTACTTGTGGAATCAAAGCGACAGTCTTTATTCTTCCACAATGACTACAGGTGGCGCTGTGCATTCACAATGGTAATTTTAGACCTGAATACCCGAGGTAAATACCAGTCGGGTACCCGGGTACTCAAGTGGAACTGCAAAACTGTCGGCAAAACATGACATATAGCCAGTCGTTCGTAAACAGTTTTGCACACATGTGAAAAAAGTACACAAAATTTTCTCCGTAACTATACAGTCATAGCAATGGAAGGTGTTTTAGCTTTGATGTGGTTCAGGATGTTGTTCTGGGTGTGTTGTTTGGCACTGGTGTTCTCTCAAGACACCACTGGACCAACAGCAACTATTAAAATTCTACCTGTATACACAACGGTGCCTCGTGAAGGAGACAGTGTCACTCTGGAATGTGAAATATCATCAATCCAGCAAACTGATGTAGTGATATGGTCAAGAAGAAGCAGTTTTGATGAACCTTTAACATTCATCACACGTGAAAATGGTCTTGCAAATGCTGACAAGCATTTTTATGTTGGTCAGTTAAAAGTTAAAAACTCAACAGCGGATTTTTATTCACATCAGATGTTAACCATAAATCCTGTCCAGCAATCGCATCAGGGATATTACGAGTGTTATGTGCAAAGAAGCGCTTCTTTAATCACCCAATCTTCTGAAGTTCATTTGCTTGGTGTCCACCCTGATGAGTTTCCGGTTTGTTGCCCTGATGGTCCAGCTTCAGTGATTATTGGAAAAAGTCTTTCATGTAATATGCTATTTGACACAAGAATACCCACAGTGTTTGACATAGGAATGCCTACTGCAACCAATGATGGATGGGTAACAAGTCCTAAAAATTGTAGACGTAGTCCAGGCCAAGAAATCATCAAGACGGTAACTAACTCAGAACATGGCAAAACTTTTCAGTGTTTTTCCACAACTAATGTTTCAAGTACAGCACCAACATGTACTATTGGCCCTCTGGCAGTTTATGGGAGTACCAAGGTCCCATCCACTCACAGGCCAACAACTGAACTGACAAACACAACATCAATAACTGTGGAGCCCTCCACCTCCAGCTCATACTTTGCAAGTTTGATCGTTAGCATTGTCATCTATCTAATCACCGTCATTCTTTTCTTCCTCTGTTGCCAATATGACCCAAGACGTTGGCAGCAACTACGAGGCATAGTCAGACGATCCTCAACACCCAGACAAGGAAACGACCCCCAAGCTAATGATCCAGAGGTACAATATGAAATTCCACCACCAGAACCAAAGACAAGGAAACCAGGCACCACGCCACCACCTTCTAGGATATCTAGCCAGGTCTACCACAATCTGATTTTGAAACCTACCTCATCATCTGATGATTTGTTACGTGGAGTTGAATCCTCCTAAACAGAAACCAGCCTATTCTGATTTGTAACTTTAAAAGAACAAACTTTTACCGAGCTCCTAAACGGACATGTTAATATAATTTGTTCCCTCAAAATAATTGTTTTTTAGTATCAAAATCATCTTGATCCCCTCAAAATAACATTTTGAGAGAATGAAATAGTATTTCAAGGTAATGCTTTTTAGTATTTTGAGGGATAGACAATTTTTTTTGAGGGAACAAAATAATTGTATATTATGATTTTTTTTACCTGTTCAATTTTCTTATATTTGTACACCTTTATGACTAGTCAGGTGAAAAATGTGGATATTATTAAAGGAACATTACAGAATTGGTAAGAGCAAAACTTGTAAAATATACTTTTTGATCACAGATTTACATAAAACTTACACGGTCTATTGATGATGATAGTAGAAAACATCCCTTGAAATATTTCTGTCTGAAATGCCATATTTGATGAGAAATGAATAAACTAATTTTCCGATTGGAGTTTATCGCTCAGTGAGCATTTTATTCATTTGTTGAACCTATATGATTTCATGCAAATGTGTAATCGGTTTTTCACTGTTTTCTCGTGACCCAGATGGCCGATCGATCTCAAACTTCTACAGGTTTGTCAGTTTATGTATATGGTGGATTACATAAAGTGCGTACACTGCCAGCAACTGTTTTGTTAGCAAAAACCAATTCTGTAATGTTCCTTTAAATAAGCCTATCACACGTGAGCTCGTGGAATATGAAAAAAAATATAGTGCTTCTACTTCCAATATCCAAAAATGGATATTTTTTTAAATACAAAAGATCATATTTTTAGACTTTAGCACACAAAAAAGGGAAAAAAGTGCTTCTGCTTCCAATATCCAAAAAAGGCAGAAGACCCGAGACGGAAATAGGACACAGACTTGCAATATATTGTTGAGCACGTATGTGATAACAAAATCATCTTCAAGCAATCTAGAGGCCGCCTCCTTTAAAAAAAAATTTGTTTTAAGGATATTAACGAACTCTGACGAAAATATTTATTTTCTTTTGTTTGTTTGTCTGTTTGTTTGTTTTATTAATTTCCACTCAAGTAAACAACAAGTTATAAGTCAACGGCTTTGAGGAGAATATTACATATTGAGCGGAGGGCCTTCTAGAAACCCATAGAGGGCTTGTATCGATGACCCTATGTAAGTGCCACTGGGAAAGTAGGTGTATTCATGGAAGACTAGAAGTAAATTGAATTTTTAATAATTTATTTATTTTGTTGGTTGCTTTTCGAAGAAAGCGAAAAGAAAATAGTAAAGATGGTACATGGGATGAATATGAACAACACTGGGTCAACGACCCCCACTCAACCATTGGCAAATACAGGGTAAAGTTATAAACAAATTACATAAACACGCAAAAAAACACAGGACTTACAACAAAGACGAATTCACAGAACAAATGTAGCTTTGTCTGGGCTGGCATGGGGAGAGAGCAATCCGAATTAACCTTCATTTAATAATTGGGATCGAGGGTGCCTGGAGACATATTAAAGGCGGGAACCATTCTTAAAGATTACTGGGATTAAACACCTAGAGACACGACAATCATTTATATTGGCCAATGAGGAGTTTTTTGACAGAATGTTTAAAGATATGAAGAGAGGTAATGCTAGTGATGTTTGGGGGGAGGTTGAGGCAAAGGAAGTGCGGAGCCTGGGGATATGAATCTTATTGACTGATCGAGTATTATAAGAGTGGATTTGACTACGGTATTTAAAGTTCTCCGAAATGGACGGAGGAAGGGAGTTTTTGGTATGTTTGAACATGAAAAGAGAAACTTGGTATGTATAGATATCATTCAACTTAAGTAAAGTAAGAGAATGAAATACTGGTTGGGTATGTTCTCTGAAAGATGAATTTGTGAGAATACGAACAAGTCGTTTCTGAAGGTATATTAAGCGATTTAGACTGGATAAGGGAGCTGAGGCCCAAACAATGTTACAATAAATGTAATAGGGCTGTGCTAGTGTCAATTAAAGTGTTCTTTATTAGTGAATTTCTTGATATGTAATGTTTGACCCTGTTTAGAACGCCTGTAACACGAGATATTTTTAAGGAGATGTAATTGATGTGGTCAATCCAAGTTAGTCTTATTTTAAATAAATAAGATCATATTTTTAGAATTTAGCACACCAAAAAAAAGCTTGCAACCATCTTGAAAAATAGCCCGGCCGGTTGTCTTGAAAAATGTGTCGGGCGGCCATTTTTGTATATTTTGACCCCCAAAATGGGCACAAGATACATGTACACGTAGGTGCATGTCAGTGTGCTCCGCGTTGTGCAATTGGGTCAACAACAAATATACACTTTATGTAATGTGTCACTCTCTGACTTAAAGCCAGTTTGTGATGGCGCTTGCAATTTTTAGTCTTAACTGCAAATGACAAGCAGAGCAAAGCCTAAAAGTGTGGCGACTGTAATAAATGTTTTTCTTTTTTAATCTACAAGATTTTTCAATTATTTTAAAGGTAGGGTCATAGATTGTTTTTTTGTTAACGTAGTGCTGATACATAAAGTAAAACTATCAATAAAGATACAATAAAAGCCACCTGTGAAAGTTTCAACTGAATACAGTGTCTACTTGTTGAGAAAACAGCCTAAACTGTCACAGTATGTTCATCAACAAGATCGAATCCATCCATGTTTAGCGAAGAGTCAGCGGTTACCAATCGCATCTCTGGTCGCAGCATTCACAAACAAACACCGCAGACATTTGAATCTCCAAATTTCGTCTTTAGGCGACCTCTTAAGATTCCAATTTTTTGACAGTCTTTCTTTGATTTCTAAACAACGGGGGGCACTTCAGACGAAATACCACCACCATCTTTAAAACAAGTAAGCTTTGGGATAAATTTTACACCATACCTCCATGGTCTTACCAAACTACCAAAATGTTAAACAGGATTGGTGGAGCTGACAAAACAGTCGAAGACGGTGTTCATGTTTTGTGTGATCAACCTTACACATGAAATAACAAACCTGTGAAAATTTGGGTTTAATCCGTTGTGTGAGTCAGGAGAAAATAGTGAAGAATGTAAACACTTGTCCTCAGTGTTGGTGGTAACAACCAAAATCAGCTGTTGTTTTTTTTTTTAAAGGGTTTTCAGATACAGTTCTTTTGAGTATGACTTTGTTTCGGAAGGAAATATTTCACAGAAAAAATTGTTCTAGTATGAACTTCATAAAATCAGTAGGCTTTCAGACTAAAATTCAACAATGATTGTTTCATATCCTTACAAATCCTGTATAATACGTTCGAAGAGGATTCTAGCAGATTGTTACCTGTGAGAACGACGGCAAGGCTTCAACTGGGCCTGAAGCACAGTCCTGTTCCCACGCCTCTACCTCTGTTTGCTGCTCCTCTGCTCTCACCCTACCTCCATCAGTTTCCTGCCCCATGATCTCCTGCAGGATGTCCGGCGGAAGCTCCCTCAAGACACTTGGATCGTACCCAAGCCGTGAATGGTCTGTCCCAGATGACGCACTCGGTGGATTTGGTTCTTCCGTGGACCGGACCGTTCCATATGATGTGCTGGGTTGATCCCACGTTGATGTTTCAGCGTTTCTCATTTTTCCTGAGGGTTGAACGGTTTTCTCGCCGCGCTTCGGTTGAAGGCGATCTGAATGACGGAGAGTATCAACGGACTCCTGTTCGCCATCATCCTCTTGGATGGATAAAGTTGGTTTCACTGCGTCGGTTCTTCCTGAAGGACACGGCGTAAACGGAGACTCAGTCATGGGGGGTCGGGATGGTGGCACAAAGTTTTCTATCGCATTTTGTGTCCTGACACTGGATGTAACGTGCTCTACTTGGCGTTCGCTGAAAGGAAAATACAACATTGTAAACATTGAACTACGCTTCTCATCTACATGGTGTCGGCACATTCAGGCCAACAATTTCATCTTTATGAGGGGCAAGGCCATTTTCATTTTGCAAAGGGCACTTTCATTGGAAAAACTACGGGAAACTTCTGAAGGGGCACCAAGGCTAAGACCAGGGGCAAGGGAGGCCATGGCATCAGTGTAATTCCAGGCCTGCACTTTAAACACCAACCTTTAAAACAGTTATTTTAAATGTGAAAGAAATGCAGCAATTAACAACCCCTGCAATGGTATATCGTGTTGTTAGTGCATCTACACAGTACACACCTGACACACTACCGCTGAAACTAGGGTTTAATTTTAGGGGGGATAAGGGGGTACACCATTTTTTCTAGAGGGGCACATCTGGCCAATTTAAACTGCAGTTTGGATTTGCGTTTTTCCTACACAAGCCCCTTTTCGGTGCTTCCTCTATTCTGTTTCATTGTCACATGGTGCTATGTAAACAAATTATATCTTTTAACCATGGTTTACAAGATGCTGTGGTGCAATCTGCAGCCAACCATACCAGAAAACACAGTACCAAACCCCTTTCTCTTAACAACAACTGTACTGGGTTTTTATACGTGCATTACAAGACACACCAGACCTTTTTTTGGAATATCAACAAGAAGTGTTTCAGCTACTTTCATTTGGTGCTCGATATGGAGCATGGCCTGGTAGTTACTTCTGGTTCTCTCACTTTAGTTTAAAGACACACTTACTCAAGGTAAACATCAATAACCTGGCTTGTGGTGGGTTTTTTTGGTGGAAAGCCAAATTTATGAACCAATTTCATTTTGCAAAAAAAAAAGGAATTTCTTCAATCTTTGGATCTTATTCTTGCGAAAACTAAGAATTATGGTTCCAGAGTTCATCACAAAGACAAAGTTTTTACCGAGCAACCCCCAGAGTACCTTTTCCGTAGTTTACTGCGTGCTCGATACGCTCTCTCAATATTCTCTCGGATGCTCGGAGGGAGAGCAGCGAGAACCGAAGGGTCCAGTTGAGACGGAGACGGGAGACAGAATTCCTCCTGGTCCTCTCTTGACGCAACCCTCCGCGACGGCGTCGCAGCAACGCCCAAAGACGGGAGGGGGGGCAGAGGGGTTGGCTCGAGTTGCTGGAAGCCCAGCTCCAAGTTTCCTTGTGTGGACGCTGTGGCTTTCTGTCACGAGTGATGAAAAGTCATCAAGAGATGTTTTTTTTTCCAGAACAAGATCTACATCTACAGTTGACAATGAGAGACTTTTGAACGCTAGATGGCAGCAGACATACCAGGTAAAATTCCATTGTTCATGTCGTTCTAAACATTGCCGAGAACAATGGATTTACCTGGCAAGTCTGCTGCCACCTAGCGTCCAAACAGTCCCCCATTGACTGACCGATTTTATACTCGAAGGCAGAGGTTTTTTCCTGCCCCCTCCTGACCAAATCACTCACCCCTGTTGATTTTTCCTCTCCCATTATGTGGCATTGCTCTCTCCTATAGTCAGTTCAGCTCCTATCCGATCATCAGCAATGTACTTAACAGCCCTGCTAGCTTAGACATTCTTCTCTCATTGCAACCACAGTCTGTTTTTTGTTTTGTTTTGCATTACCTGTTTGTCTTGTCTCGGCGTTAGTAGTTTGTCTGTCTAGTCTGTCTTCTACAAGCCTTGGCTTCATCCAACAGCCCCCATACTCCTATTATTTTGGTCTACTCTTTCACCCTCCATTTTATGTGCTTAATATTTCGCTTAATTATTATCTATGTACATGTAGTATCATATTTTGAGAATAGTATAAA
Organism: Pycnopodia helianthoides; assembly: GCA_032158295.1. Taxonomy (NCBI): domain Eukaryota; kingdom Metazoa; phylum Echinodermata; class Asteroidea; order Forcipulatida; family Asteriidae; genus Pycnopodia; species Pycnopodia helianthoides. The sequence goes on from CM063260.1 coordinate 1,099,468, forward strand.
ATGAATGTTGACTTGAATTGAATCGACTCGATTGAAACCCCCTCTAGGATGTCTCGTCTGGTCCAGCTTAGGATATCACGGCATATGAGCCGACTGGTATGTCGCTAAGTCAATGGAAATACCAGCATGTGCCAGCAACTGCTGACAGCGTTTCTTGGTTTGAAGGTTTTAAAATCTAACATCAATCTCTGACGAAGCCTTCAGCGAAAAAAGGTCAAACTAAAAATTCACCTGTTTTGAAACAAAGTTAAGTAACGTTCTTGAAGTCTTCCTCTCCATCGGCACTCGGTCCTTGGTTCGTTCCGTGGGGATTGAGACAGCCTCGACCGTCTTGGGCAGGGGTTTGACGAAGTCAAGCAGAGATTTATTACTAGATGGTACCGAGCTGGTTGACTCCCCTGCACCGCACAGACGGCTGACTTGTATACCAACCTATACAAGAAGATTTGAATACAATAGGCTTTTGTTAAAAGGATCTTATGCCTACTACCCTGTCCGTTTGGCCTCTAGGCTTCCCTGAACCGTCTCAACTCCTTAGGAGTATGCAGCTCCAGGTCAGGATACTACATAGGGGAATAGAACAATGAGCGCACTGAAATGACGTGTTGAGCTTGAAGCAAAGTACAATGGCATCAAACAGCACAACGTAGATGTATTTAGCATTATCAGTCATTCCAAAACCATTCCCCTTGTTTACTTGCCCTTGACCATTCAAACGTGAAGCCACCCACCTTCCTTCTTTTTGTGAATATCTTGCTAATTTTTGACCAATATTTCTTTCTTTATTTGTTTATTTCCAGGAAGCAGACAAACAATACAAACAAAAATCTACTTGGGTCAGCTATTAAATAATGGGATAACATAGTTCTCACAAATGGATTGTTCCAAATGGGCATGATGTTCTAGGTTTCGAGGGAGCTTTGTGACAATACAAGACTTTACCCACCCCTCTCAGGTCACTGGCATCTACCCTCATCTGACTCAACAGCGTCTTGCTCTCTTCCTGGATAACCGCAAGTTTGTCAGTAGGCTGGGCCATGGTGGTGGACTTGGCCAAGTTGTCGCAGATCCCGTGACCCATGAACTTTGAGGTTTCCTTGGGGGCGCCCTCTCGGCGGACCTTCAGTTTGAGCGTAATGGTCTTGCCCGTCATCTTGATTGCTGTGAGACGGCGGTGGACCTCGGCAGCGAGCTCACTGACGAAAGTGTCCGCTTCACTGTTCTGCATTTGGTGAAAAAAAACAGTTGCAGTAAGACAACAAAAAAGGGTCTCAGATTTGTATAAATTTATACTTCTGGTTCCTTTGTTTCCACCTGCTTCTCCCAAATGCAATGATGAATTACTTTTCAAGATTTCATTGGTTTTTATCACAAGAAATACTAATAGAGTAAAAAGGCACCTTCTCCAAACTATTCCTGGATAACTTGCGTATAGACTTTTCCACAATTGAATTTTCCAACCGCAATTAACCCCCAAAGCAGCCCAATCATATTGTGGATAAGTTTGAGGAGAATATTATTGCATAAGACCAGGCAATTTTTTAACAAGATGACTAAACAACAGATCTAGAGAATCGTATCTACTGGAAACCCAGAGGTGGTCAAGGTTTAGGCGCTTTCAACGGCTTCCCAGAAGTTGTTTTATTGAGCAAAAGGCATACGTCACAAGAACATTGCCAGGGGCTTTAAGACCTTATTAGTTGGTCAAACAACAGACTGCTCAGTGGCAAGTCTGTCAATATACTTGTGGATAAAATGAGTTTTGACGGCAACATCTAATCCTGAACAAAATCCATCTGCAACTCCTGGAACAGTCTTGAGAAGGTGCCTAAGACATAAGAAATTGATCAATATTCCATACCCGAGTGAATCGGATTCCATAATTGATCTCAGCAGAGACGGACTTCCTCTCACGTTCAACTGTGATAGGTCGATCGTCAATGCCACGGCAATAGCTGTAGAGTGCTTGCCCAGTCTTGGGTCCAAACTCCTTCTGCAAGGTGCCTAGGGTCAAACCCTGGAGGTCACCGCAGGTTTCTATACCCATGGACCTAAGACGGGACCCTGTGGACCGGCCAACTCCTTTAATGAATGGAGGGTCGAGAAAGGAATGGATTATGGAAAACACATTCAGATAAACAGGCCCTGCTTGAAATACATTTGTATAAACAAAATAATAAACAACTTTCGCTTCAGGAAAAAAAAGGCAAACGAGGCAAAGTAGATTTGCATGAGTTCTCTCTGTAGTAAGAGTGGTTGGTATAGGGCGTGTACTTAAATACCGCAGAAATGAATTTTGATAAAACCCTCCCCCCTAAAAAAAAAATAAAAAAATTAATAAAAACAAATACATATGTATGGTAAATTTGCATCAGAAATATTTTATATATAACTATATAAATAAATAAAACAATATAAAAGAAAATAATAGCGTTTCTTGCTGTAATCGATCGCAACTATACAGGTATTGACCCCTTGCACAACGCGGAATGCACCTCCGCAAAAATGGGGGTTCACCATTACTGCTTACAAGGTAGGTCTTTGACAGACTGCTCTTTCATGCTTACACTGTACCATGTACCAGTAGGTCTTGACAGACTGCTCTTTCATGCTTACCAGGTAGGTCTTTGACAGACTGCTCTTTCATGCTTACCAGGTAGGTCTTTGACAGACTGCTCTTTCATGCTTACCAGGTAGGTCTTTGACAGACTGCTCTTTCATGCTTACCAGGTAGGTCTTTGACAGACTGCTCTTTCATGCTTACCAGGTAGGTCTTTGACAGACTGCTCTTTCATGCTTACGAGTCTAAGGCTATTCGCTACAGGTGTCTTTGACAGACTGCTCTTTCATGCTTACCAGGTAGGTCTTTGACAGATGCTTTCATGCTTACCAGGTAGGTCTTTGACAGACTGCTCTTTCATGCTTACCAGGTAGGTCTTTGACAGACTGCTATTTCATGCTTACCAGGTAGGTCTTTGACAGACTGCTCTTTCATGAAGTCCACAGCATCTTTAGCCTCCAGGTAGAACTGTCCATCGGGCTTGGCCTTCCTTGTGCTCATCCGAGCCAGCAGAATATTACAAGCTGCCAAGTGAAATAAATGAAGAAAAAAAACGTGAGATCATTCCCACCTCAAGTTTATAGAAACTAGACACAAGACCACATTCCCAAACCTGGAGTGTCCCGCAGGACTCCAAACGCACCGAGTATACTTCATCTCAAATCAGACAACTATCTTTAAGAAATTTAGACATTGGAAAAAGATGCTTAACCAGTTAACGCTGAAAGACGTGTATACATGCACGCTTTTTTCGGACACATAAATAGAAGCTATGAGATAATTGTGAGAAAGTGACAAAAAATGAAGTGACTGTTAGCTCTTTTTTTTCTTACAGAGTCCAGCAGATGCATTGCACCCAGTCTTCTCTTTGATTTCTGCTCGCAGTACTCTGGCTAGCTCCAGCGGGGTGACCCCCGTGTCGTCCATGATCCCAGTCACATCAACAAACATCTCATCGCAGCTGACCGCTTCGATGTCATGGGTGTAGCTTCGTGTGCATAGTTTTAAAAGAAAAACCAGTCCATTAGAAGTCCTTTTTTAAAAGACACAAATTGGGTAATTTGATATTTTATGCATCGGCTCGATTTTCCTACACATCTGAAGATGTGTATTCATCTTTATTGCTAAAAAAAGTGTGATGTCACAATACAAATCACTATGGTGATATTGACAACTCATCTTAAGATAAAACTTAAGTGCAATCGAGCCAAGGGCCCCAAGGGAGAACAGTTCTACAGGTCGTCAAACAAGAAAAAAACAAATACATAAAATAGAAGCATAATATGAACTCCTCTCCCGACAGCCAAATATCAACACCCAACTTTTGGGAAGATTAAACTTCTCTTCACAGAACTATTCTGCCTGTTCTACCAAACCCTCATCTATCATAGACACAGTTGGTAGAGCAACTTTTCTTTGCAAGTTTTTTCTTTGTTCAACCCCAAAAACAATTACGTGTCTAACGACATCAGAGGAAGGGATTTCACTTTTGGCTCATAAGTTGCCCAGTTGCCACCTGGGCCCAATTTCATACAGCTGCTTCAGCACAAAGAGTAGCTAAGCAAAGAAAATTATGCTCACTAGAATAAGGTTACCAGCCAAACTACCATGTTACATGTACAATTTGTGACTGGTATCCTGCTGATTTCTGCTTAGCAGAAAATTGTTAAGTAATATTTTATGCTTAAGCAGCTCTATGAAATTAGGCCCTGTAGGCATTGCTATGTGGGGTTGGGGCTCGGGGCATGAGGGCCTGTTACAGATTTTGTGGTGTTTTTTTTATCAAGTTCCGAGGAGTATGTAGTAACTTACCTCGCTACCGTCTCATACAATGTCTGAGACACTTTTCTGTAACCCTCAAAATCATACGGAATCGTCTGTAGCTCCGGGCACAACCTTTTGGCCTCCCCCATGAACATACCATTCCTCAGCCCCGCCTTGCGGGCTTCATAGCTACAGCTGGCAATTTCAGCCATGGAGCTGAAGTTCGGCTTGGACTTGGCTTTCTGTGGCTCACTCTGGCCTGTCGGTTCAAGCATCCTTGGACTGGTCAGAGTGCCGGTGGTTGAGGGCAGCGTCGTTGAGTTATTTTCCAAGTGGGAGCTCGAGTTCAACCGTGTTGTGTCATCAGACTTCGTAGGAATGTTTTCGCTAGCGGATGAAATTGCTCCGGTTGATTCTTGTAAGGACACCTTTGCGGGATCGATATGTCGGCTCTTTACGCCCTTCCTGCCGTCTTGTTTGTGTTTATTTTCATAGTATGCTCTCTCGTACTCGTGGGTCTCCTGGTTCCCCTCGGGCATTCCTTTCCCCCTGGAGTGGGTCACGGCGACTGGCTTCCCGATCAGATCAGGGCGGTTGCGCAGACCCACCGATACGAAGAAGCAGTCCATATCAACATGCATGATCACACGATCTGGTTTGGATGATCTTTGCCCGTCTGACGTCTTAGGGAGAACATCGCGCATTTCATCGACTGAATCGAGCGTCGGGTTCGACTTACTTGATTCCGTTGAGCAAGGCGAGGAATCCTCAAGAGAACGTAACTTCTCTCGTCCGGGAAAGCTAGTGTCCCCGCTGCTCTGCAGCGTGTTTACATAAGCCTTGAATTCTGCTCCCCATGTGGAAATGTAATGCAGTCGAGAGTTGCTGTAGAACTCCGAGACAAAGTTGGCATCTCCTGCTTTGGCTGGGCCTTTCCCAACCCTTGGAGTCTGTCGGGTTTTGTCTTTAACTTGGACAGATCTTACAGGTGAACCGTTCACGGAATCGTTAGTCGAGTTACCTCGCGGGGCTTCAGAGTGAGTTTTATTTACAGATGCATTTAGAGGATGCATAAGCGATGGAGCATCTTTATCTGGAAACTCGTCTCCAACTGGACTTTCTGAGTGAGTAATCCGTGTCTCTTGCATCTCGGTCTTTCTGTTCTGAAACTCACGGTCAGCTTCACTCGATATCTGCTTCGCTGACGATGACGTGCTTGGGTTGCCTTGATTTGAAGCTGGCAAAACTTTGCTGGTGAACTTGAGGGTTCCCTGTGAGGTTATCCTGTTCGTGTACAGCTGATATGGTATGTCAGAGAGCAGCTTCTCTGCCTTTATGCTGAAATAAAATCATCAACAACCAAATGTCTGAAAATATAATTATGTTGGGGGTGTTGCTACTAAGGGTGTTGCTAAGGACGTCCTTTACCTCATTGCATGACGACGCAAAAATCTAGCCGTAGCCGTAGCCACCAACTCGGACACTGCCTTAAACAGCTTGGTACAGCTCCCAACAGGTAAACCCGAAGGCCCAAGGTTCAAATCCCGCTCTACTCATACCCACTTGAAGGGCATCAAACACAGTGGCATCTCACACCATCTTAAAGTGAGGTTAGAGAGACTTGTAATTTTGTTCCTATTTTCATAAAGACTCCATCTATTGGAAATGAGTGGATCGTAAAACTGAATTCTACCTTAGAGCCACTCTTTAAGTATGAAATTTTGCTGACTAAACTGCCGACGCCCAGTCTACTCTAGACTGGTCCCCTGTCCTTATCCGCAAGGATAAGGACAGGCACCGGTCTAGTTATCAAAATGATGGTCACTGCTAGACTGTCCTTATCCGCAAGACCGCAACGGGATGCAAGGTCAAAGGTGCGTTTGTCAGGATCCCTCCAAAACGCTCAAAGCCGGTCTCTGGCGTTAATCACGAGCCTCGAAGTGTGACGTCAGATGTTCCGGCTAAGTCTACTCAACCGTTCTAATTAAGCTGCTTCATAATCCCAACCAACCTTTCTAATATCCAGTCAGGTCGAACAATCTTCTCATCTCGGAGCTCCTTAATCTTGGCGTAGGGGAGGCGTGTGGCAATGATGTGAGTGACTTTGGTCTTACTGTAGTAGTGGTAGTACATCCCTCCGTGTAACATCATCAGACGCTTCAACTCATCAGAAGACGGGACTGTAAAGACGAAATTAAAATGTGACTGATCATTCAAAATCGTGAAAATATCTTCATGATGCGTTTTGCTAACATTAACAAACATGAGGCCTCAATCCTCCCACATTCCTTTTTTCGTCACTCCACACCAAATATTTGTATAAAAAGGTAGTCGGTGGTGGTAACCACAGTTAGAGGTAATGTACTTATTACTATCGACCATGTAACCAGGGACATCATATGTTACAAAAGAGCCACAGAGCCTGGACTTCCTGCAGGCACGATTTGTTCACAGCTCAATGGAAGAAAACATCAAATCTGATACTTTATGGAGATTGCACTGTCTTATCTTTTTATCAACAATTTGTAACAAACTTTTTCAGCTGCTATTTTTATAACTCTTGAATTAATTTTTTTTTGAAATTATGACACAAAATGTGAAATTTTTCCAAACGACCAGTTTACAGGGGTGAGAGTCACTGCTGACAAAAAAGTTTGAGACTCTTAAATAAATGTTAGGAGGTATGTTGAAGTGACTGCATTTCCACCTTTTGGTAACCCCCCTGGAGTTCCAAGGAGCTTCAGTGAACAGTGTCCTCACCACGAGAGAAGCAGATCAAAGAGCAGGGTTTCTTTATATCTCAAGAAAATAACAGCTACCTTTTTTCACGAAGACAGACACGAAAACAAGTCTGAATTCAGATAAGAAAAGTCTGAAATTTCTCATCCCTGCAGTACAGTATCATGCCTGCCAGGGAGTGCCCCGGAATGTGCTTTTTGTAAACAAAGGTTACATGTAGGAAGGAACTATAAATGAAAAGTAAACTTGCGGGTACAACCATGTGTAAATCTCTTTTGTGAGAGTTTTGTCTCTGAAAAGAGCCGGTGTGGTCTCCACGTTTCAAACAGTCTACTCTGCTCGTTTTCAGGAGAATGCTGGACTGCTGGTGGTGATGGAGCTCAAGTAGCGCTTGCGGGATGCACATTTGGGCGGAAAGGTTACCAGGTCCATAGAAGCATCTGCTTACCAGTGTAACCATTGACGTGGATTGAAACCCCCTCAAAGATGCCAGAGCCCGCCCCAGCTATCTCCTTATTCCTGGGGGTATCGGACGTAAACTGCTCAGCCAGCTTCTGCTTCTTGGCATTCATATAGCCTCCCTGCCAGAAATGCAATGGGCGTAAAATGAGTACTTACAAAACTATGAATATTCATCATCGGGTAAAGATGGACGGGCGCTTTTTCACTCATTTTGAGTTAATAAATGAGTTAGCGCCTTGTTTACCAAAATATGGTTACTTTTTTTCACAGATTCGGCACCATTATTTACACCATTTGTGGATATAATGCCCACACTGTCTAGTTTTTTACTAAAATGCTATTCAGCCAGCAAGTCTTGTAAGTTGTAGCGCCCTCTTTGAAACATATTTAACATGTTTAAGTAGCCGGCAGGGATTTTCTACTGATGTTGCGCAGCTAAGTGAAATTCCTCCCAACCAACACATTCAAATCCATGCTTCGGCAGTTGTTTTTCTTTTCATCCCCAAAATAATAAATTTCAATTTGCATCTGGGATAAAGAATATTATTATTTGTTTTTTCCTTCCTCCATGGTTTTTACCCATACACCGATGTGTGTAAAGCACTGTATACTCAATACTCAATCCAAAACCAGTTGGGCATGTTGGGGCACGATTTTATTTACACACTGGTTCAGTCATGCACAACATTATTTACTAACAATAACAATAACATAAACATTAACAAGAATATAAAATAAAAACAATTTACCCATTCTCCCCAGCCATTTGCATTGTCGCCCCTTGACCTTTTCCCTCCACGTCCTCGGCTCATTTCTGGAGAGGCCTCTAGTTTAAAATATCACATTTAACAGGTTTATTTTTAAGTAAAATAAGCCGAGAACAGCCACAAAAACAGTGATGTTTGAAATCAGCTCTGTTGTACAAGCGGACTGGGCGCGCAGAGAGCACGAACGGCCGGGGGATCTAGCCCGATCAAACGGGCACGACTTCTGCGACTGGAGGGTGAACACTGCCCTCTAGTGACTGATCACATCAGCCATCAGTGCACACATTCACACACGTTCATGTGTCAAGACTAGTTTCAAGAAGGGAAGTGTTGACGGTGATAAGATTCAAACTTTTCAACAATCGTAAAACAAATACTTCAAATTCAAATTGGATGATCTTTTATTCAACTCTCAAACTAATCACAGATAACACAGATAACTATGTCAGTCAACAGTTTCTAATGATCGCTAGTCAATAACTATCTGTTAGTGTTAGACAATTTTGAAAATATATAAAAATTTTACCCAAAGGAGTTAGTTGCTATCAAAAGGCAATATATTTAAGCAATTGAGCATGTTTAAATGACAGCAAAGAGAACCTTCTCAACATGAAGAGCTCCAGATTTGTTTTTTTAAGCAGGAAAAAAAAATATATTGTTGTAATTGTTTGTATATAACTGAGTTATTGTTATATGGTTTTTAAGGCATTGCATGGTGAAGTATCAATGTATATTCGGTTTGCGGTAACACCATGTGTATATCTCCTTTGCTGTGTAGATTTTTGTTCTTTAGAGAACTTGTCTTGCTATTTGTTCTACTACTGCGGAGTAGATTATCAGAATTCGGGAGACTTCTCGGTTCTGAAAAGAACTGTTGTTGCTGCATGCTGCTGTTGTTGCTGTTGTTGCTGTTGTTGTTGTTGTTGTTGTTGTAGGTGGTGGTGGTGGTGCTGTTTTTGTTTTGTTGTTGTGTTGTCGTCTGGGTTTTGTTTGGGGGGAGATAATTATTATTATTTGTTTGCTCTTTGTGTAATGTGTCAATTTTCATTTTTGGATCTTTCTGGCAGTCTGTCGCAAATGCTGACAAGTTTTTCATTCCACAATAACTGGATAGTTTGTATAAAATACTCACACTCCAATTTAAACCACTGTCCTGAGAGTAACAAGATCAAATATAATGCTTCCACCACAAATACAAAGAAGTTTTCAAAGAAAAAAGGATAATCCAAATACACAAATTTTTATGATTGTATACATTACATTAATCCAACAATATATGTTATTTTAGCAATATACATAATTTGGTTAAAAAGATAACAATAGTGGTTAAACAAAAAACAAAATAGAAACAAAAGAGTAGTACTTTCTTATTTGCTCATTAAACACAATTTTTTTTACAGTAACTCATCATCCTACAGCAGCCATCTTTGTGTGGTTCCCTCCCTTCACAACAATAGCTATAATTCTCAGTTCATAAGGGACCAGACTGCTTTACCTTCTGGACTTGGGTTGTGTCTGAATCAAGATAAGGCGCAAGACTGGGACCTGGAGCTCTATCTATTGTTGGAACGTGAAATACGCATGGGCGCCTTTTCAGCAAGCAAATGTTTTGTTAGATCATTGATAGCAATGGGCATAGTCTGCACTGAGCTATTGTGGCGTGTCGTGGCCGAGTGGTCTAGTTCACCGGACCCAAGCTCTAGTGTTGTCAGCAGCACAGTGTGGGTTCGAATCCCGGTCATGACACTTGTGCCCTTGAGCAAGGCACTTAACCATAATTGCTTCGTAAAAAGTTGGGAAGGTAGTGCATTCTGCTCTACCAGCCAGGCTCCCAGTGGATGTCAGTTGATTTGGGTCAACAGCCCAAATCAGTTAAGTGTAGCCCTCACCTTGAAGTGGCCGTTCGGCCTTGTGAGTTAGGCGATATCTCATTAAAAATTTTTTTTTAAAAGACTTGCTTGCTGAAATGGCGTCCAGTGAGCATTTCACATTTCAGCCGGAGTTCCCCATCTTGCATCTTCGGCAGTCTGTAATCGTTGGTCTGAATCCAACAACTTCGGCTGCTGCTATGGCTCTTGGCTTCAACAAGACAACACAGAATAGGCCTTTTCAGCAATCTGGACATAGCCACTGCCCAAGCGGATCATTCCAACACAGCCTTTGACTTAAAAAATCAACCAATCAATCAATAAAGTACAATCAGCTGCAAAATGATGCAGAAAGTATAAACCATTTAGAAACAAAACAAACCTCCAAACCCAAAACTAAATCAAAAGCAAATTTTTAATAAAAAACCCAGAATTAAAGTACTTTGAATAATTATGTACACAACTTCCTACAAAATGATATGATGAAAATAACACTTAATGTTTAAAAAAAAAATTGTAAAATGAAAGAGCTTTTTGTTGGCTTAGGAATATAAGGTCCTCAGTGAAGCAAAAAATTACTGCAATTCCACATTTTCTGCTCAAAATTTACATTCAGTTCCAAAAGAAAAATATAATTGTATGTGTTTTTCGTTTGTTTGTTGTTGTTTTTTGGAGGTAATACAGTTGTACCAAGTGAAAGACAACACATCCAAGTAACAGTAGGTTTTACTCACATTTGACAACTCACCTAAGTGCAATCTAATTTACTAACTTACTAAATAACGTAGTTACGAGCCTCTACAAAACCCTGTCTAGTGCAAGGCTGAGTCTATAGGCAAGACACTCATTGTGAGACATCAAACTCTTTCCCAATGCCCATTTATGGATCAAGGATACTCATTTTTTTTTGGGGGGGGGGGTTGGATAAAGAAAAATTGCCAGTGTTCTACCAACTGAGCTATCTAGCCCTATTGTTGGTGGTCTCCCTATTTTGTTCGGGGCCGCCAGTCAGGATTGCTGTGAGTGCTAATTCTAGCCAACATATAGACGACCCGTAGAAATAGTGGTGGTGGGAAATCTTATAAGTACTTGATTATTATAATTAACTGATTATTATAGACTAGTATCGATTATTGTAGATAGTAATTTTGGCTTGAAGTAGGGACAACACAATCAATTTACGAAGCGAGGCGAAGCGAGGACGCATTGCCTGTGAGCGTGCGGGGGACTCGGGTTGTGACACTCAATAAAAATAGAATTGTCAAATTGTTTAGTGCTTAGTGAACTATCCATTCTCATCTGGGCACGGTTCGCTACAATTTGCAACGTTATGATGTCACGCATGACGTGAACGGCTTATAGCCCCAGCCATAGTGCAAAATCTATATACGGAGAAACATTAGAGCTTAATACCAAAACATTGTGAGTCCTATATTTGGGACGGGTAAGCTGAAATAATTCTCTTGAATTCCACGATCAATCATGGAGGATTGATGATCGATGAGCCAGCTTAACTGTTGTTATTCTTGTTCTCAAAGAACATGTAGTCCTGCAACGAATCAAGAGATAAGAAGGTGGTTAGTTTAATATTCACAAATTTGGGTGTCTGTTTTTTTTTGTCTTTTTTTTTTTTTTTTTTTGCAAGTTCGACCCAAACAAGATTAAGAGCCACTCTTGGTAAGGGGCTACAATAAGAAAACATCTAGGATGAAAGTGATGACCGATGCCAATTGCCTTCAACATCATCGTAGTTATACTCTGGTCGTAAACAATCGGCGACCGATATGATCCCGATGATTGTAGCTCAGGCGCAGCATCCTCCTGAAAAGTCAGTCGCAGACTGTTTTTGTGTCATTGCAAGGTCGACCAGGGGTGCGTTTTCGCGGTCGTAACCAAGAACTGTTCCAGTTGACTTGGCAATTGGTTAATCACTGGGCAATGACAGAAACAGTTATTGGTTACGACCGTGAAAACGCACCCCTGAGGGCAGCTTCAAAGGGAAAGGGAGCAACAGTACCCTTTATTGTATTTCTTGTCTTATATCAATGTATATTCGGTTTGCGGTAACACCATGTGTATATCTACTACGCTGTGTAGATTTTGTTCTTTAATATAGAGAACTTGTCTTGCTATTTGTTCTACTACAGCGGAGTAGATTTTTGGAATTCGGGAGACTTCTCAGTTCTGAAAAGAACTGTCCTGCTTATTAACTACTACCTGGGCGGAAGGTAGGAAATTGGCCGGGACTAATACTTTCGCTTAGTGGATTGAGGGGAATTCTCGTAACTAAAACTGCACTGCCATGGAGTGGGTTCTTATATAACACTAAAAAAAAGAAATGTGAATGACTTAAAATGGTCATCAGGAGTAAAGACCAGACAGTCGCGCATGTGGTGCACAACTGCAGGCTCAGCAGATTCTGAGTAGATTCCATGCAACCCTCTGAAGAACTGCATAAAGTCATTGACGAAGCTGTCAAGTGTCTCACTTAACTTCGTTAAAATTTATAATCGGCACGAACTACCGTGTCATACGAACGAAGAGGAAGTGCATCAAAAGTTAACTACAGTACTTACAATCAAGAAGGTTGCTCCGAGGATGTTTGCCTTCATTTTCACGTCCATGTCCATCGGGACTGTAAGAAGAGTATATGACAAACATGATTCATTTTAAATACATAAATATTCTTATTCTTGTTACCCCACAAGGAATTGTCTGTAAAGGTATTTTATTATTGATACACCTTGCCCAATGTCTGGCGAAACAAAATGCTGGATTTGGGTGGCGTATTTTTATAGTGTAGTTGGGGAAACTTTCATAGTGGAGGAAGAAGGAAATGAGGGGTCGGTTGCTTGCTACTACTCACAGGTACAGCTGAAGTTGTCGGCTTGGGTGACAACCTCGCGGAAGAAACCGCCCCACTGTTTGCTGATCTTTCCCACCTCAGTCACTCCGTCCAGTCCCATTATCTGCAAGAACAAAGGTGCATTTTATCAATTATAAGTAGGATCAATAGGAGGGCAGTCAGGTTGCCGTAGTGGTATCTTGCCTTGCCTTCCACCTCTCTGGGGACCCGGTTCAAATCACGTCGGGGTACTACGTGGATTGGGTTTTTCAGTGCCTGATTGCGTGGGTTTTCCCTGGAATATTTCTCTGGGGTTTTCCTCCTAAAACTGACACTTCCTTCATTGTCTTCTCTCCACGGGGTTCTTGGCTAGTATAGTGATTAAGTTCGCTTTCTGAGAGTCCTTGGCTTCACAACCAGAATTAATCAATGAAATAGGCTGGTTTTTGTCAACGTAATGCTGATTTAGTGGCAACACTTTCAAGAAAGATACAATAACAGTCACCTGTGAAAGTTTCAGCTGAATACAGTATCTAGTTGTTGAGATCATACACCACATGGGATCAGGCATACTACCGTAATCCAACAGTTTGGGTGTTGAGTTAGCATTTTGTGTTAAGTTTGGAGTGAGGAAGGATCCTAGTAAATGACTCCAGGATCGTTGGGTTTGCGTTTGGGTTGGGTAAACAAAAAAGGGTTCCATGCGAGCTTATTTTAAGACCATCGTAACCCTCGATCCTTCCAACGGTCGTAGTCTTACAGGAGCTGTGTCGTCACAATCAAAGCAGGCCTGTAGCTGTACATGGATTGATGAAATCTCACCCAGTTACTGCCCCTGCGCGCCCTCCATCCATATCTATGTATGCAGAGCGCGTGCAGTAACTTGTTGAGAGTTCATCACTCCATGTACAGCCACAGACTTGCTTTGATCGTGACGACACAGCCTATAAGGAGCATGATCAAGAACTACGATCATCGCAGCCCGGGCGAGCTATGTTCATGTTTTTAAAGCTCACCTGGAAATCAACATCTCCAGTGCAGCAAATTGTCTGACAGGCACAGCATGGCCCACGGATCTTAAGCGCTGGTTGATCATTCACATCCAGGATTTCATAAAACGGCTTCCACTTGCTCCCTCTGAAAATGAATAACACCGATACAAAGTTCTTATATACCAGTGGTCCGCTGGCCAAAATTCTAGGTTAAACACACCCAAGAGCAGTCAAAATTCTGTCCACCTAGTCCGGCTGGCAAGTTGATTGCTTGCCACTGCTACATGTAAACCACTGCTTGTTCGTATTGCGCCTGTACCTAGTCCTATGCTAATAACAATGTTGAAAGGACACCCAAAAATATGGACCTGTGTAGAAGCTGTCAGACCAGCAAAATGACAAGCTAACTGGTCCTGCTGGCTAGCCACTGAAAAAGTTAACAATGATCCGCTGGCCAAAAATGCTAGTTTAACACACCCAAGGACCAGTCAAAAGTCTGTCCACCTAGTCCGGCTGGCAAGTTGATTGCTTGTCCTTGCTACATGTAAACCACTGCTTGTTCATATTGCGCCTGTACCTAGTCCTATGCTAATAACAATGTTGAAAGGACACCCAAAAATATGGACTGCTTAAGTTAACAATGATCCGCTGGCCAAAATGCTAGTTTAACACACCCAAGGACCAGTCCAAATTCTGTCTACCTAGTCCGGCTGGCAAGTTGATTGCTTGTCCTTGCTACATGTAAACCACTGCTTGTTCTATTGTGTCAATAAATAGTCCCATGCTAATGACCATGTTGAAAGACCAGCAAAAAATTACACACCACTACTGTAGCTGGTCCTGCTGGCTAGTCACTTAAACAGTTAAGGGAAAACCCTGTATACAGCTTTTCACATCTAAAGGGTATCCCAAAGCGCTGGTTATTTTATTTTCTTATTTCTTTCAAAAATTTTGGATTGAAGAAAAACAAATTTGCTTAGAGCAGGACTTGAACCTGCGGTCTCCAGATTAACGTGCCGGCACTCTACCAACTGAGCTATCTAGCCCTCTGTTGGCGGTTTCCCTGTTTTGTCAGTATCTTAGTTCAGGGGCGCCAGTCAGAAGCACCCCCCCCCCCCACCGAGCAAAGATATTGACAAAATGGGGAGACGGCCAGACTTGCCGTTGTTTAATTTGACGGCCACGATCTGGAAACCAAGGTAACAACATGAGGTATCTGTCTTTCCCCTTCTCAACGATGCTTTTATTTGTAATTTTTTAATTTTTAATTGTTAATTATTTACACATATTTATAGGCTATATGAATATTTTTGTATATTAACCCTTTCCTGTAATAAGCGGCTCATCTGCTGTTTGTTTGGTCAATAAATAAATAAATGAATAACTAAAAACAAAATGAGGAAAACTCACCGTTGCCTGATTGTGCCAATCACCTGTCCTGGTGGTGACTCCACTGAGATTCGGTAGCTACAGATATCTTGATCGGCGCACCAGCAACATCCAGCACAACACTGGAATGGACGAACCAAACGGATCACCTCCTAAAAAAAGCCAGGGCCAAGGATTTCGGTTAACGATTGTGTGTGTGAAATGCAGTACTTAGCATCCCCTTAAGATAAATCAAAAATAAGGAAATAGTCCTGAGGAAAGAAAAAGGATAAATTTGATTCTGAGGGCCAAGGATTTCGGTTAACGATCATGAAATACAGTAGCATCCCCTTAAGATAAATTTTAAAACTGAGGAAATAAGCCTGAGGGAAAAAAAAGAAGATAAATTAAATTCTGAGACTGAAAGCTCACTGACAATAAAGTTCATACCACTACCAATACTCTAAAGTTGTCTAAAATAACAGCATTCACAAACTTCATAAAATAACATAACAATTAAAATTGACAAGGTGCTACTCCATCAAGTTGTAGGGCAAATGATCCAAATTAACATGGATAGAGGTGAGTCTTAAGAGCTTTATGAAATAGAGATAAACTACCAGGTTCCCTAATGACAGGAGGAAGATTGTTTTAAATCAATGGTCCAGCTTCACTGAATGCTTTTTGACCCAGATGATTATTTTGAATGAATTAAAACAATCACTAATGTAAATCAGAGATCTCCCCATGCACAAGAAAGCGTATCAGGGTGAAACGCTTGAAGTGAGGGCCGTTACACGCCAATTGCAGTCGATAAAACAATTTTATTTTATTTTCAAAAAAGTTACTTTGGATCAAATTTTAAAAATTAATACAGATTAAAACCAAAGATAAACACCAAGTAAAAAACTTTCCAGAGGACCTTGTGTCTCCCCCAGCTCTCGCCAGCACCCCTTTGTACTTCTGTGTGGAGAGAAACAACTATAATGAAGTGCCTCGCTTTAGAACAGAAGTGCCGCGACTGAACAGGCCAGGATTCGAACCCACATTCTTCAGAACTTTCAGGACTTGAGTCCACTGCCCGAGACCGCTTGCCCACGACAACCCAGTTCTAAGCTAAATGTAAGCACAGTATAAAATGTAAATCTCAAGCCTTTTGACGGCTCTTCGTAAAAATGGACGACATGGATCCTCCTGGCTCAATAATGAAACATTTCCAAGACAAACCCTGCAAAGTGTAAGGAGGGCTTGAGTGTTTCAGTTTACCTGGTTGTGGTTGTCCACAATGTGCATGATGAAGCTTCGAAACTGGCCACAGCATATTCTTTCACAGGTGTCCGACTCTTTCAAAGAAAACAAAAATACAGGAGAATAAGCTGACTGCAAATACGCTTATTAACCAGAATGACCCCGTGAAAATAAATGAAGAAAACAAAAAACACTGACTGCTTCTGTTCAATCAATCATACAACACTTATAAAGCGCCTAAATCAAAGGTTTGCTCCAAGGCGCTTAGGCACAGAAGAAACAAATAAGTCATTGATGGTAAGCCTCCTGAAACAAGAGGGCTTTCAGAAGTGTCTTAATTGTGTTGAAGGATGTTGTGTCCCTGATGTGATTTGAAAGTTTATTCCAGAGTTTGGGGTCCATAGACTGAGAAGGCTCTAACGGCAAAAGTGGCGTGACTCGGTCTTGGCGCAACAAAGTGTGGTGAACAAGAGCCACTTGATTGAAGTTGTCTCTGTCCAGCACCAACTTGCAGCATGTCCATGATGTAATCAGGGGCCTTGTTTATGACAGGCCTTGAGTATGAGAGTGATGACCCTGGAGTCGGTTAGTTATCACACAAACGTTCTTGTTTGTGTGAGTTTTGTTGTCAATTAGCATTTGAGAAACACTTTAACAACAAAAATGAAATAGCATTAAAAAAAGTGAAGACAGCCAAAGCATCACCCTTTGTGCACCGATCATGCTCATTGGGACACGTTATGCATATGGGCTATACCATGAATTTCATCCTCCATTGTCCACAAAGATACTTGTACTACTAGTGTTGTTTTCACGTTTGTGTAGTGTTCATACACTTGTACTACATGTATACTAACTCCATAGCTCATTAATTTTAACAGTAACGCAAAACATAAAAATATAGTACGTGACATATCTATCATGACATGTCATAGCTGAGCTGTCAAGGGAACAGGAATCAAGCTCTGGTGTTTCTAATTCATTTTTTCTTTATTGAAATAAAACGACGAAACGTGGACTCACGAGATCAAAATTCATTGTTTTACTCAAATTCTCGAAAACTGTAACATTTCAAAGGAAAGTGTTCTACCATGACCAACTTTATACCATAGAACATGTACCATGAAAGTTACATCTACGGTGAACATCGATATTTTACGGTGATCCCTCTCTGCCTGCCACTTCCAAGGTTGTATCATTAACTTGGGTGTGATCCCTGGTTATATAACGGTTACAGGGTGAATGGCTTCTGACTGGCACCCCCGAACAAAGATTCGAACAAAGTAGGGAGATCGCCATTATTAGGACAAGTTAGTTCAGTTGGTAGAGCAAATTTTGTTCTGATCTTATGCACAGTAAATGATGCAGAGCAGCAATCGTTATTGACAAACATCCATGGTAAAAGGGTGGCATGAAGGGCTAGAATTCCCTAGGAAGAAATTTCCTGCCTTTTTAAATGTATTTCCCAGAAATTGGCTCCTTACAGCCCTTTCACACGAGCATCAGTAAACAAAGGTCCTCGGTAATATGGGTGCATGTTGTCTGTCACAGTGTTCCATTGCAGATTTCACTAGGGACCTTGGATAGTATGAACAGTCAAAACATTGTTGTCCTTTCACACAAAGTGCAGTTTGTACAATTTTGCAACAATGCTAAAATAAGGCAAGGGACCCCTTGCTAAATTGCTCTCATGTGAAAAAGGCTTAAGAAACAAACTACTATCAACTGAATCTAGATAGTTAATGTTTATGGATGCAGAACTGTGTTTTTTCCTACAGGAATTAAAGATACGGGCCCAGATGCAAAGCCCACCCAAAAGGTAGATTAGTAAAACTGCAAACAAAGACAAGCAAAAACAAACAGTGCTTCCAAAGAGCATGCCTACTAAACCCCTTTGTCTTCCAGTACGCGCTAATCCTCCAATCAGATGCTCGAACCGGAGTGTGATATCAATCAGACGATAACCTACTCCGAGTTTTTATATTGCACTCTGCAGATTGTGAGTGTCAATGCGTCACGCTCCGCATACGGTCAGTGCACAAATTACATTCTAAACTTTGCGCGTGGAAAACCAAAAACAAAAACATAACCTAACCTCATTGACTTAATGAGGCTGGAAGATAAATTCGTTATCACACTCGCGCTCGTGGAATACGGAAAAATAAAGCGCGTCTGCGTCCCATATCCAACTCGGCCTTCGGCCTCGTTGGATATGGGACGCAGAAGCGCTATATTTTTTCGTATTCTACTCGCGCTTGTGTGATAACTTATAATAGCCCTTTCCACCCAAGACATATTTTCTGGCAAATTCCCACAAAAAATTGGTTCATAGAGCAAGGGTCTGTTCACAATTCCCCAAAAAACTCAAGAGAAATAGGCTAACTCTGCTTTGGAGTAGGGTTAACAGTTTATCCCGGAAAAAAGCGACTAAGAGCGCCAATTGGTTAGCACTTTGCTTTTAGAAGCATTCTTTATCATGTTAACTGAACTTTGTGTCACCATCACAAACGTGTATACTCTGAATTTCTTTTGTGCTTTTAAGTTATTGCAAAAGGAACAATAACTCTCTACTCAAATGGCTGGGTTGCACCATTAATGGCTATTCGAGGTTGTGCAAAATCATGTCTCGTACCCTGTGTCAAAAATAAGATTAAAAACGAAGCAGAACACATCATTGTGGAAATTCATGGAATTCTTCGATCACAAAACAATCATTGTGCCGCACCATGAGTAAGCTTTCCTGAAAGTGAAAGGCACTAGTATGGTTCCACTACAGGTATATGATGTGTGTGGCTTGATGCACTAGTGGGCTTTGTTTGCTCTGTGGTCAATACACATCAACTTGTTCTATACATGAATGTTTGCACACCGGATTTTCTTGCTTGTTCGATCCAAGCTAGTGCCTCAGTTCTTCCCACATTGCCATGACTGCATGGTCTAACAGTGTCTCTAGAAATCCACCAACTACATGTTATGCATTGATAACCCATTAGGCAAATATATATTTTAAAAACATGTTTAGCGTCCTGCCTTTTTGAAAAAGAGGAGACGGCGGGCCCTTTTTTTTTTAAAAGGCCACCTGACACATTTCTCTAGACAAACGGCTGGGATATTTTTCAAGATGGTTGCCAGTGTTTTTTTTTCAATGTGCTCAAGTGAAAATACGATGTTATGTATTATAGAATATCATTTTTTCGTCAGAGATCATAAAAATTTATTCTAAAAAAAAAGAAGAAAAAAAGGAGGCGGCCTATTAAAAGGAAGCGGGCGGGGACGCTTAACATGTTTTTTGTATATTTGGCCTTATCTCTGTGAAATCACAATATGTCTCCTTTGTGTACTTGATGACTTTAAAGGTATTGTACACTTTTGGTAACAGCTCAAAATCAGTGTCCACATTTTGTGTGATTAAACATATGCATGAACAAACAAACATGTGCAAGTTTGAGCTCAATTGGTCATCGAGGTCACAAGAAAATAGTGAAAAGAGATCTTATGTGTTTTCTGTTTTTTCAAATTATGCGCGCGATAATTACTATTGTTTTGCTCGTTTCTCAGAAACGATAGCATTTTAGGCAGAAATATTTTAAGGAACCCTTTCTACCATTACTTACTTTAAATCATGTAAGTTATGTGTGAATCTGTGAACATTGTGTTTTTCGATCTTACCAATAGTGTACAGGGCCTTTAAGTTTTAAGTCGAAAAATTGACAAGTTTAATAAATGTGTCCATTTTCAGAAATCACTGTGTTGGATGAGAGCGAAGTCAAATTGAGATACCATGATGAAACAGCCGATAGCCAGAGTTAGCCACAGCAATAGACCTTTTCATTGTTGATGGACAGCCGAATGTTGGACAAAAATTCAATCGTGTTAACAGACAATGTGACAAAATTCATCACTTTTGCAAACTTGTATTTGACACAATATAGGCCTACATCCAATGGTTAGTTGCTTTGTTGCCAACAAATTCAACAGTATTTTAGAATATTTTTGTAACATTGTTACAAACAGTGGTAATCTGTTTTTGCTTTGCATTTATGGCTTCCCATAGTTTTCCAACCTTGGTTGGCAAAAACATGGGCTGTGACGTTGCAATAGAAAGGTCTATAGTCATAAACATCAAGCAGCCAACTTCACTGTCATGTACCTTAAATGCTCAATAACAACAACCAAAGACTTAATCTCTGCACGCTCAAATGGGACCAGACTTTTTTTAGGCCCTTATTGAAACCATGGCTTTGGCTCCATCAGATAATTTGGAAATGTACAATTTTTATACTGGACTTCAAACCGGCTGTAGTGCCTAAGCCGAGAGCCCTGGTTTCAAAAATGGCCTCAGTCTCAACATGAAGTTGAAACAAAATGGTCGTACCACGATAATTAAAAAATCAATGAAGAAGTTCATAGCGAAAACACTGAATCCTGGGCCGCATTTTGGCAGCCCCGGCCAGAATCTTTCAAACTAGTTCTCGCCTGTTCGGTTCAGCCAAAGTGACTCGAGTTGTTGGCTAGATGGCAAATTTTTACAAACAAAAAAAACATCTCTGGAGTTCTTTTTCAAAACTATGATAACACTTGAAACTTACCAATCCATAATGTTGATAAAATTCAAAAGACTAAGTTCCATTACTTGAAAACAAAATGAAGTGTGAGAACAATAATTTTCACGAGAGGCACCCACGTCACGCACTGTTGCTGATAACCGACCCGTGTTCGCGTCAGTGAACTTGACATCACAACCATTTCTGTTCAGGGTTGCCAAAACATGCCCCAGATGGTGACTTCGTGCCATTGAGAATGATATTGATTAGTCAGACTTAAGAAGTACGTTGGTTAAATTTGTACCTTCAAATGCGAAGTACACTTGCTGACCGAGCGAGTTCTTGAGGGCGTAGCGGTTCTTTGTCTCGATGTTCGTTAGCGCTTCAAACAGCTCAATCTGCTGATGCATGAGTACCTGGTCAATCTGAGTGAGGTATTCCAAGCCTCTAGGCACACCTTGGAGTCCTTGTGGTATGGGCATCCATTGCTGGCCTTGCGGTCCGGTCGAAATCGGTTGCTTGATTTGAACCTAGTGAGAGAGAAGGTCCAAACACAAGACCCCAAAATGCATGAATCGTTTCTTGGATATCTGAGGGGTTGGTGTCCGTTCGCAAATGCTGTGGCCATGCGGTTGGTACCCGCTGTCACCTTGCTCAACTTGGATGGATTTGGGGTTTTTGTGAAAATACTGATGACAGTTTTTTTGCTGTTTCTCAACAAGTGAGTGTGGTATTCCATTTGGGGTTTATCTTTTAGCATGGTGTGTGGACAGAATAAAGTTAACCACATCCCGTTTTAAGTCCTCACCGGTGACCAGTGAGCCAGGACGTTGCATGTTGCATGAGATTAACACTTACAAATTAGGCATAGAATTTGAAATATTTTTGAAATTTATTTGCATTTATTGGCATATAAAATAAAATTAAAAACCCCATTCATGAGCTTAAATGTGGTGGGTACTCATTCTCAGTTAAATAAAAAATATAGACTCTAGACTAGGGAGTAGAGTAGAGTACATCGCCTTATCTAGTCACACAGGGTCTATCTGACTGGTAGGGCTTGCTTATCACTGGGTCAGGCATTCCAATCGTCCAAGGAATTTGGTATGGAGTGCTGGACGACATGGGGACGATGTAACAACAACAAATTTTACAAAACATTTGCTTATAATTGAAATGGCGCCCATGCCATACTTTCAGAGCCCCAGGCCCAGTGAGTTACCCATGTTGATATTTTACGATCTTGGGTGCGGACTAATCACGTATGTCACAAGAACTTGAATGAAAAAGGCTTTAATCGCAACCGGGTCATCAATGCCACGGCTAGCAATTCTATTATTAAAGGAACATTACAGAATTGGTAAGAACAAAACTTGTAAAATATACTTTTTGATCACAGATTTACATAAAACTTACACGGCCTAATGATGATGATAGTAGAAAACATCCCTTGAAATATTTCTGTCTGAAATGCAATATTTGATGAATAAACTAATTTTCCGATCGCTCAGTGAGCATTTTATTCATTTGTTGAATCTATATGATTTCATGCAAATGTATAATCGGTTTCTCACTATTTTCTCGTGACCAAGATGGCCGATCAATCTCAAACTTCTACAGGTTTGTCAGTTTATGTATATGGTGGATTACATAAAGTGCTTTCACTGCCAGCAACTGTTTTGTTAGCAAAAACCAATTCTGTAATGTTCCTTTTAAATAATTACTAAAGTTGCGATAATCATAACCCTCCATTGGGGTGTGTACGACCGTCGGGAGCATGGACATGGAGGGTGCGACCTACTCCTAGAATTATGAGGTTCCATGAACCTCATAGAGGTCCATGTACAAACTACAATACAAAACTTTTTTTCATTTACGTTTCTGCACCTGGAGTTCTCATTTGAAATCGGATCTCGCCAAAATTAGGCTCTACGTGTTCCTTGGAATCTCATTGAGCGTTGCATGGGTCAAGAAAATCCACTCCGCAAATTTAAAATTGTTAAAAAGCAATAAATTCTTACCGTCATTCCCAGTCCTCTTCAAACAGTGTGAGTGTTATAACAAATATGGCGCTGGAGTCACATGATGTGTGTACAAAACCAACCTACAGTTGCCGGGACCAGCGTTGCTGCGCGCGGAGTACCAGTTTGTTCGGTAGACCTTTGCGAGCGCAGCAAGCGCCATATTTGTTATAACACTCACACTGTTTGAAGAGGACTGGGAATGACGGTAAGAATTTATTGCTTTTTAACAATTTTAAATTTGTGGAGTGGATTTTCTTGACCCATGCAACGCTCAATGAGATTCCAAGGAACACGTAGAGCCTAATTTTGGCGAGATCCGATTTCAAATGAGAACTCCAGGTGCAGAAACGTAAATGAAAAAAAGTTTTGTATTGTAGTTTGTACATGGACCTCTATGAGGTTCATGGAACCTCATAATTCTAGGAGTAGGTGCGACCGTCGAGAGGATGAAGAGTTACGATTATCGCAAGTACCGACAGCAGAGCAGTTCTTACCTGTCCAGAATCGGCCATGGTGATCTCTGTTGAAATGTTAACGTATCGTGTAGTAATTCAGTTCCGTCGTGGCTCACTTTGAACTTTGCACTAAAAGCAGGTACGACGTGACGCAGACACAAACTTTCTGTTCACGGATGATTGTTGCCGGCCTTCGCGTAAGTTTTCCGATCCTCTCTGGTTTTAATATTCACAGTCAATAAACCGTTGACCCCACCCACACGCGAGGGTATAGCTAGCTATTATGACATAATCAAACCCAACGCGTCATAATGTCATTGTTGAACAACAGTCATGTGATTAGCACTCATTTTGGTTCGTAAATTTCCACTTGACGCATAGCTGACGGTTTTTGCTTGTTTTTGTTATTATAGCCTTTTCTCAAGGCGCATAGAAACAACTCACTCTTGAAATAAGATCCCCTACAAAATTAAGGGTGTTGTTTCTTACTTTTTATGAAACATTAATTTCGGGGGAAAACTTGTGCTGTTATCTGGTATCAGAAATAAGCTAGCACAGCAATCACGTCATAGTGACGTGAGAAAAATTACGGAAGTTTCACGGAACAAGTTTTCACGAACAAGACTTAGTCAACAGAGGGCGCCCTATGAGGAAGACTATGTCTGTGGTCTCGCCACACTCCAGCGCGTCAAGTCAATGGTAGGAACTTTGCATGCAATGTTTGGGTATCAAGAGGTATTAAATTGGTTGGTATTTTTAGTTGTGTACCTCGACACCTCGGTCAAGGCCATGATAATATGAGAGCGAGAGAAAAATTACGTTGACATTAATGACGCTGATGTTTTTAAGCATTTTGGACTGCATTAGTCTATAGGCCTCGGTCGGCCTTCACCAGTGCGCCATTGTGATAGCGCATTGACCGTCTTGACCATTGCATACAACAACCCAACCAATGAGTACTAATTTCTTGTGGTTGTAATCTAAAATGTGAAGTATATGAAGGTTTTCATGTTCTGTTTACTGACATGATTAGCGGATTTCTACCATTGTAATCTGAAGAGTAAAACTTCAATGGATACTCCAACATTATCTCGTCTGACTTTTCGCTTTTTATTCCTGGTACTAGTGGTGTTAACGTGGAGTTCGGCCCAAGACTACGCAATCAATCTGTCCGTGGAAATGAAGACAAGCAACTCGGTGAAAGTCATGTGGACGCCAACCAACAACACCAAAGCAGACACGTATGCCATCAACGTCATCCATAATCGCACTGGAACACTCTTTCCGATCATAAACAACCTGAGTCTCGAAACCAACAGCTTTGATATCCAAGGACTTAACTTCTCCAAAACATACACCGTCGAACTTCACGTGCTCGACAGCGCAGGGGAAACCATCGGTGTCGACTCGCTGATCGTGATCGACAAGTTCATCGTTGCGTTGTGCGTGACCGGGGGCATTGCCGTAGTGCTGATTGTACTGCGTCTGTTGCAGGCAATATGCCTTTCCGAGGATAAGCTACAGTGAGCTCGGAGTTATAAGAACAGGGAGGTGTAATGTCAGATTGTCCGAAATATATAGGATTACCATACCAGTAATACTCAGAATATTAATATTTTTATGAACCTTTTATGGTGTTGCGTTGATGGGTTGGATACCAACGAACTGCAGCAGAGTATTGCGGCAATGAACAAATAATTAAGGTTTCGCTTAGACCACAAGTATGCTGGAACAGTAGCAATGATTTTGTGTTCATTAAATTGTGTTAAATGATTGATTTTATTACCTTTTCGATTATCATAACACAACCATTCCCATAACCTTCACACAGGCTATCCTATTGTTCTACAGCAGTAGAATTTAATGTAAACAGAACTGCGCGTAAAATAATACAAAGCAACTAGTTGGACTAAAATGTTTGATAGAGCGAGTTATTCTTTGCTGTTCAGTGTATAAGGTTTAACAAGGAAGGGTCGCCATTTTGTGAAAAGAGAAATCCAGTCAAGCGAAACGCGTTTTACCTGGAAACAAGTTATAGACTAAGAACGCCATGTAATGGTAAACACTTTTCTTATAATCTATTGCTACAAAACAAAACATTAAAAACAGCGCCAAAAAAGAGAACAAAACGTTTTTGCAGTAAGAATATAATTGGATGATGTTTCTTGGCGTGGTTATCAACTCCGGGTTTGATTGTTCGGCTCTGTACAGGTAGAACAAGCCGTCGTTAGGAGGAAGTAGTGACAAGTTACCGGAGAAAGGGCGTTTAGCAACTAATGTGCAAAATTGTGTTTCAAGAAAACTGAGCGTGGAAGTTTGATCGGTTTTCTGCCATTCATAAGTCATCATAATTTTATATGAAGGTGAAATTCTGCAAGGGAAGGGGAAAACATCTCTTTGGAGTAATTCTAGCTGCACAAATAAAGCAGTAGTGCCTCATTTGTTTTTGTCATGAGCCATGTTATTGCTTACGGCCTTTTGTTACTGGAAAAAAGTATACTTTGTGTGCCTGAAAGAAGGGATTGCTATTTTTTTTATTAATAATATGCTAGCGAAGCTTCCAGAAAATCGTTGACTGACACGGTTGACCCTCACAATTCCATTATTACCTTTTTTATACTTCCTAATGTAAAAAAGAAAAAACTCAATTAACCCATTAGCCACTGAACCGCCCAGCCGCCCAAAGCGGTACACGTTACACGCAGTAGGAGAAATTGCTTACCAGAAATAAAACTATCCATCAAAATGAACTATGTCGGTCTAGTCAATGACAATCATTTTTAATTTCCCCCTTTCACAGTTGCCTTGCTAAATGTTAACGCTAATGATAATGACATAATTGTGGCTCTCATCAACACCATGCTAATTGGTAGCCCAAAATTGTAATTTTCTTTCACCACAATGATACTGTAAAAAATTGTAATGCCTTAGCATTTAATCAGTATGAGCAATGATGGCACGTAAAAGCCTTCACAAAAGTATATTGTGTATTGCACTAAAAATAACCGCCATAAAATTGACCGATAACCGTTAATGAGAGGCACTTATTATTCCCATCAGAGGGCTTATCACTTGCCGAATTAAAATAAGCTGTAATTATTATATGGCAATATTAACGAAAAGGTCAAAACATTGTTTTCGTATACAGTATAGGCCTATAATAAGCCTTGGGTATATTTTAAAATGTGAACCAAGTTTCTAGCAATTTTGTGCAAGAGTCTTGATAACTAAAAACAAATTAAGCAAACTCGGGCGGTGCAGGGACTAGAGGGTTAAAGGGATTGTTGGTGTACAAGAATATTCACAAACTCCCTTCCTCTATTTCCGAAAAAGAACATAAATTATACATTTAAAACCTCCATGATTTGCGTTAGATAGGCTTACGTGTTTTATGAAAAAAAGAAACGTCACCGTAAAGGTACCCCGAAATTGTCAAATAACTACACGGAAGACTTGCATGGTCTCTTTCGTATAGGTACACGAGGGTGTAGGCTGGCAGGCCAATATCCTAGTTTACTTATTCATTCCACCAACACCTTGATTAAAACCACTGCAAAGCATATAGACCTTTCCATTGCAACGTCACAGCCCACATTTTTTGCCAACCAAGGTTGGAAAACAATGGAAATCCATAAATGCAAAGCCAAAAAAGATTACCACTGTTTGTAACGATGTTACTCAAACATGAGTTTTTAAGATAATTGCACTTAATTTTAAAATGAATTTTTATATCCTGAAAATAACTGGTTGTTTTTTAACGCAATCTCCTTTCTTTTTGATTTGCTTGTTTTCTTATGTTTTAGCTTGGGATCATTGTTCGTGGTATTTTGCATCTGTTAATCTCTTTTATGTGTATTTTAAGCTATTATAAATTTATGTATTATATAATCCAACCTAACGGTTGCCGATAAATATATTATCCTATCCTATATTCAAATAAATAGTTTAATTTGTTGGAAACAAAGCAACCAATAACGGGATGTTTTTTTTTATTGAAAGCTTGCAGAAAATGTTGAATTAATTTGGTCACAACATCTGTACCCGCGATTGAATGTTTTGCTAACATTCGGCCCTCCATGCCAACCAGCATGGTTTACGGTTTATCAACAATAGAAAGATCTATGCAAAACAATTTCAGGCAAGAAAACCGATTTTTTTTTCGGGTCACATCTAGAAAAAATTTGACCAGAGGAGATGCAGGGGACTCTGTACCCCCGCCCCCTATACGGCAAATGTTGTAGGAGTTTGGTCTGATAGCGCCCTCTTTTGAATCAACTTCCTTCGGCCTGATTTGGGGGGACACACGCACGCACAACATCCCCTATGACACAGCAATGGAATGAACAATGTTTTCTCAAAGATGACAGACAGCGTTGTGCATGTACTATGACATGACGCATGGGGAGTCAGTCAAAATCTAACCTCAACTAATAAGCTTTTTAGATCACAAATCTGTACCATTTTCATCCGCAAGTGTTGAGTCGTTGTTGGCGCTAACCGGGCCGACGCGCAAGCCTCTCGCCGGTCCGAACGCTAACTCCCGCAGGCCGTTCCGAAAGCGCCGGTTCATCACTGCGTAAATGACTGGGTTCACGCAGGAGTTGCAGACGTTGAGAATAACGCTGAAATGGTACAGCGGGGCTTTGAAGTCAACGGGACAGCCGAAGTTGAACAGCAGAAAGATGAGTTGGTTTGGCGCCCAGCAAACAGTGAAAGTGACGGCGAAGGCTCGCAGGGTCCTCACTAAATTGTTAGTAGTCCGGAGCTGCCATACTTTATAGTGAGCATCTGGGTGGTTGTTCAGAGAAGCTGTAGCAAGGAATATATATTAAAAAAAACAATAAAAGAGGGTTTTGAAATCGAGATTGATTCATTGCTATAAGAGGACCTTTACGGAACCCCATCAGTGCCGATGCGTTTTTATGTCGGCACGCCACTGAAATTTCCTGTGTTTAATGACCACCATACCCGCTTTGAAAAAGGCCTCTCCTGGCGAAACTCTGGGTGGCGCACTTTATTCTGATTCCTCGAATTGTATTTTGGTGTTTGGATTTTTGGGGAAACGAAATAGTCCCTTTGCCCGTTTGTAAAAAATCCCAACTTAACAAATTTTCATCTTTTTCTTTCTCAAAATATTTATCCTTTTCTTTTGATCTTTGTACTTTGACCCTTTCAGCTTCTGCTGCTGGTCATTTTGTTTGTGTATATAGCAATAATAAATAGAAGTCTCAGGACTTTTTATCGACAATTCGTTTATACAGCTTTTGAACCACATTTGTTGGGGGAAAAAACAATACTCACTTATTCGACTTGACAGTTGTCTAGTCTGCCTCCTCAGTTTAGAAATGACTGTACATTGTGTTGCAATCATCACAACAAACGGTACGAAAAAGTTCACTAAGAAGGTATAGAACCCCACCACTGCTTTGACTACTAGACTGGGCCAGCTCACAAACCTGCACCCCACTTCCTCTACCGTGTACAGAAACAGAATAAAAGACTTGGAGAGTGCGCCCAAAATCCAACACGACACGATCATGAGACACTTGTTGCGTTTCGTGAAGATTTCCTTGTACTTGTGCGGGTAGCCGATCGCAACGAAGCGCTCCAGGTTGACAGTGACCAGACTGAAGACGGACACCAGAGCGCACACCCAGAACGGGTACTCCCCGACGTACAGTTTGCACCTAACGTCTGCCCAGAATCCGGACAACGGTGAGGCGTTCCCCAGCTGTGGCGTGAGGTTGTACGGGATGACCAGGATGCACACGGTCAGATCGACAAGGGACAGGTGTACCAAGAACACGCTGGTGTTGGTCCGGAGAGACGGCGCGCGGAGGAGTACAATCGCGACCAGTAGGTTACCTGTGATGCCCACAATACTGATAACGACGTACAAACCGATTACAAAGTTGCTGTCCGTGATTTGATCTGCACCCCAGCCGGACATCACCGAGTCGAGGAAGAGCTTCTTGAAGCTGATCTCTCGTTAACTCGTGTCACTCTTTTTCAGGGACTTAAGTCCATTCAGGATAAAAAACACAGTGACAGTTCTTTCCAGACGACGAATGCCTATTTCCAACATAGAATTCAATCGCTAAATGGGACGGCTTTATTGAGAGAGAGAGAAATTACACAGCGCTTGCATAAATAAAATCAGTCACAGAAAGCGGGCCCGATACAAAGAGCACTCGATACTGAATAACAAAAAAAACAATCACGAACAAAAAGCTAGAATGTAGATGTGTTGATGATGCTCCTGCACGTACCGACGCAATTACGCCATGTTGACTTTAACCATCGACTTCAGTGCACGAATTTGGTACATCAAGATGATTGCAAAATGGTCTTCACGATATGCAAACACAAACCTCGCTGTTTTTTCCAATTATTTTTTTTCCCTTCGCTTCCTTGAAATAATATACTTTTATTTCTTTCCCGGGAAATATATCATGTTGCAGACAGGCGTACCCTTGCTTCGTCAATTCTCATGAGATCACCTGTCACCGATAGCTGGGCCTCGTATCACTACAGCTTTAATGAAAATTGTAATTTGTAAATTGTCTATTTGTTATAATTTGGTATTCTTATTTGTTCTTAAAAATTTCCTTACAATTGTACCTGTTTATATAGCTAATTTAACCGGTGCATTTTCTTCATTTCGTCGGCTCAGTGCTAGAAGGTCATTTATGCAACTTTATATCCATAACGATCAAAAGGTCGTTAAATGAAAGTTTCACAACAAGTTTGAAAAATACACCAGATTCCCCAAACAAATGTTTTACTTAGAAAACGATTACTTTGGAGACCGAACGAACTCCATATACGAGGAGCTCAAAAATGTGCAATTTTATGAAATGCATACAAACTGCACTTAGCTAACGACCTTTATAATAGTCCTGGGGTCGATTTCACAAAGCACTAAGATTCATCGTAAGATGAGTTATCAGTATTACCATAGTGCTTTGTATTGTGACACCACTCTTTGCTAAGCAACTGCGATGGATTTGCAGTTACGATCAGTCTGATCCCTTTGTGAAATCGAGCCCTGAGCCGACGGGTTGTTGTTTTCACCGCCTTAGAGCACGCCTGCATAATCAGTGTACTGTGTATTCATGCTCGGGTATTCTAAATCCGAATTAGTTAGTCGGCAAAGCATCTTATGGAAACACCGCGCGAACTTTTTAAAGAAGACATTGTAGACATACCTGTTTTAGAAGTTGGAGAGAAAAAACATAGGGATAACCCATATATACATATATACATACATGCAAAAATGTTTTATATACCGCCATTTTCATCAAGATCACAGCGGTTTGTGATGATGCACAGCAAAATACATGGCATAACGATGATACGAAATTGCAAAGTATGAAAACATACAAACAATCATTGTGGGAATAGGTGTGACCTCAGATGATTCTTGAAAATGTGAAATGAATCGGCAGAGCACAGAGATGGAGGGACCCACAGTCGATCAGGTAGGGACTGGAAAACCCAATCCACACATACAAGGCTCCAGTCCGGGATTCGAGAGGTGGTACAAAGTCTAAGTTGAGAATTATTGCGTGCATATTGTTTGCATGACATCATCATTGTCAGAATAAATTAGGGTGCAAAACAAACACTTACAGTCTTTTTTTCCCAATTTGTTATTCATTTCTGCTATTAGTATCACAATTTAGGGCTCAATTAATAGTACAAATGCAAAGCCATAAAATTACTGAATCACTATGCCTGTTGGTTCTGGGGTCGATTTCACAAAGCACTAAGATTCATCTTAAGATGAGTTATCAGTATTACCATAGTGATTTGTATTGTGACATCACTCTTTGCTAAGCAACTGCGATGGATTTGCAGTTACGATCAGTCTGAACTCTTTGTGAAATCGAGCCCTGATTCACATGTTGTTCAATAGCGTGACAACAAATCACGACCCAAAAGTAGAGTTTAGAGCAAATAAACGACCGAGAATTAAGTCAATATTTCGGTTTGTTATACGTCTCTAAATGAGGTCTCCGTAAATTTGGTGGCGTGATAACAAATACAGTTGAGTATACAAACATATGGTAAATAAACTCGTATAGTATCATTCTGGGATCAGTGGACTGTGACCAAGGGGGCATTAAGAGCCGTTCTGTTCGTGAATCGTGAGTGTTACACTCGTGATACCGCCAGTCTGTAGTCACACGGCCAAATGTCGAAATACGAGCGTATGGAAGAACCAGTCCCGGCTGGGCAAGTGCCGTATGCTGGTGCATTGCCACCGGTCGCCGGTCCGCAGGAGTATCCCTCCCAGCAAAGTCCACAGATCCAGGCACCGGTATGACTGAAATTTTTCTTCTTCTTTTTCCATTGTAAGGTCTTGGTTTTCGCTAGCCTTTGGCTTTCCTTTGGTTTGCTCGGTTGATTGTTTACTATTTCCGTGCAGATATGTCTGTTTAGGGTCTAATCTCATGTAGCGCTAGCAGACAGTTGTTTTGCCTTACACATTATTAATACATCGTGCATGACTTGCGTGTGTTGCAAATTATTTGGGTGACTTATTAATTGCTTGTGTAAAGTTCACCGAGTTTGGCACATTCATGAGGCACAACGTTCGATTACGCGCGAAACTTGCACACAGTCACCGAGTCAGTCATACAGTGATCGATTCGTGTATCGCAACGTGCAACGTGTTTTTACATAAATCGTACAAAATACCTTGATGTGTGATTTACAGGAATGTTTTCCTATTTCTGTGCATCAGAACAGGTTTCAAAGTATAAACCAACACTAGCACACCCCTACGGAATGCCTATCCAACCTAACCCCATGAGCTACATACATTTCTGTCCCACCACACCTCACCCCCTCACATCCCCTACTTGTCTGGGCCAATGTGTGCAAATTGATAAGTTGATACATTCTCTTATACACAGATACCAATTGTAATGAAATAAAAAGCAATTTGGGGTTGAACAAAGGAAATTTGACTAGAGTTGGACTTGAACTTGCAACCTCCGGATTAATGTGCCGGCGACCTAACAACTGAGCTGTATTGGCCCAAAACCGAAACAGCGTATAACTTCAGTTCTTCAGAAAAGTCGTTTAATTATTGAATGTTTAATTTCGATTTCATAGGTCAGTGCGTATCAACATGGTTTACCTGCATCTGCGCCTGGGCAGCAGCAGCAGCTACAGTGGATGTCTCCTCCTTCCCAGGCAGTTCCCGGATGTCCACCTGGTCTGGAGTACCTGACCCTGGTGGACCAACTGTTGATTCATCAACAGGTGGAACTATTCGAAGGTCGGTCTCAATCATGTGACTCAAATAATCACGTGACCCAAATCAATCATGTGACTCAAATCAATCACGTGACTCAAATCAATCACGTGACTCAAATCAATCATGTGACTCAAATCAATCGCGTGACTCAAATCAATCATGTGAATCAAATCAATCACGTGACTCAAATCAACCATGTGACTCAAATCAATCATGTGACTCAACTCAATCATGTGACTCAACTCAATCATGTGACTCAAATCAATCACGTGACTCAAATCAACCATGTGACTCAAATCAATCATGTGACTCAAATCAATCGCGTGACCCAAATCAATCACGTGACTCAAATCAACCATGCGACTCAAATCAATCATGTGACTCAAATCAATCATATGACTCAAATAAATCACGTGACTCAAATAAACCAAGTGACTCAAACCAATCATGTGACTCAAATCAATCATGTGACTCAAATCAATCATGTGTCTCAAATCAATCATGTGACTCAAATCAATCATGTGTCTCAAATCAATCATGTGACTCAAATCAATCATGTGACTCAAATCAAACTGTGTAAAATAATCTAACGGCAAAAGGGCACAGATAAAAAGGCAGCTC
Source organism: Pycnopodia helianthoides (assembly GCA_032158295.1). Taxonomy (NCBI): domain Eukaryota; kingdom Metazoa; phylum Echinodermata; class Asteroidea; order Forcipulatida; family Asteriidae; genus Pycnopodia; species Pycnopodia helianthoides. The sequence goes on from CM063260.1 coordinate 1,132,993, forward strand.
GGAAATGTAAAAAATGAGCTCCGAATACTGACAAGGGGGAAGGAGGCACAAGACGTTAAGTTAATAAATAAAAACAATTTTCAGTAAGACTCTTTCTGACAACAGTGATTAGGCGGACACTATAAAGCTTAGTAAGCTCAAAACGCTCATTCGGACGTTTTAGGCGTTTTGTAGTATTTACAAACGTATTCAGATTTCTGTGGAAACGGTTTTCGTCATAGTGTGGTTTTTGTTTCTTTTCTTTCACAGTTTTAACCGACATTGAGACCGTTAATCGGTACCAAATCAAGAACAGTATGGGTCAACAGGTCTACTTTGCACATGAAGGTCTGTTATCTATCACCATTGACCAAAAAAGGCTAGAGGCTAACAAACAGCAGACTGGTCTCTTGTTAACGATCAGTACCGCTACCAGGTTAATGGTTTCAATAAACCAAGTTCACCTGACGTCATCATCACACCTGATTCGTTGCGCCATTTTAGAAGTCAGATTAGCTGACGCTGTGTGCGGTTAACATGCAGTAGCACTCTGCACGTGACACTAAAAATAGAAGCTCAGTATGGTGATGTCACGCAAGCACCCAGATCTCAGACAGTGTGTCGATTTTCACTGACGTACGTGCGTGTACAAGGTCCGAAGCCATTGGCTGTGTTTTATGTTTAATCGCGTGTACTGTCAGCTATCGCGGTCGGTCTGGCGCACCCTGCGGAGATTGCGTGAGTTTGGTGGAAAGTTTGCCCGACATCCAGATATATTTTTTTTCGAAAGTGACGTCATTGGTGCGGAGTGCTGTTGACTCACAATATAGACCATGGATAGACAGTGGCAGCGTGTGAAGTCAATACCAGGTAGCAGTGTGTGACGTCAATAAAAGGGAGTTATTTTGGGGTGCATTTGATTTGGATGTATTACGCAATACGGATACTGTTTATGTGAGTATAATCCTTGCAATGCGTATGGTAAACTATGCACTGTATACATAACACGTTTTTGGTCCTAGCTAAGAAACGTTAAACGTAGAAAGATATAAACCCCTTGCATATGACGTCACAAGCTCACACAGCGCCCTCACAAGGTCATGGGAAGACCCACCATTGGCTGAGAGTTGCGCGTGGTGCATAATATAGGCGCTTGTACGTCTCATCCATGGCGGCCTAATGCAAGCGGTCTATTGTACAAAACAAGTAAAATAACAATAAACACGGGTTCTCTTCAGCACTGTTAAACTTTTTATCCCTCCTCATCGTATTGTTTAGAGTCTGGGTTCTGTGAGCGGCAGTGTTGTGGACCTCTCCGGGGATTTCAGATGCACGTTACCGACAACACCAATCAGGTATCATAACAGCTGCATGTTCAGAGTAAATGAATACAAATAATCGAAAATTATGCTTTGTGAAAACGAGCCCCTGGAGTTCTAAAGAGAGAAGAAAGAAAATTTAAAAACAGACTACGTCCAGTCTCACCATTAGTATTCACAATATTCAAGCGTCATTGTTCTTTAAGAGGGAACAAAATTTCGGCTTGAAACTTTTCTGTTAAAACTTTAATGTGCAAAATCCGGAACATATAATACCAAACGACGTCCGGAATAAGCAAAGTGTAAGTTTTTCACGGATCACGATTGCTTTGCACGGGCACATCTCGGAGCTATTAAAAGGTGTGGCAATATGTGAGCCGGAACTCTGGAACTTACTGTGCTCGATCAACCAATAATACAGAGTGGGGGAGAATCTCACCCGATCTCCCCAGGGATTTCTCGTCTGAACTCGTATCATTTAAAGGAACATTACAGCATTGTTTTTTTGCAAACAAGACAGTTGCTGGCAGTTTAAGCACTTTATGTTATCCACCATATACATAAACTGACAAACCTGTAGAAGTTTGAGATCGATCGGCCATCTGGGTCACGAGAAAATAGTGAAAAACCGATTACACATTTGCATGAAATAAAAAAAAATGAATAAAACGCTCACTGAGCAATAAACTCCAATCGGAAAATTAGTTTATTCATTTCTCATCAAATATGGCGTTTCAGACAGAAATATTTCAAGGGATGTTTTCTACTATCATCATCATTAGACCGTGTAAGTTTTATGTAAATCTGTGATCAAAAAGTATATTTTACAAGTATATTGTACTCTGTACAGGTGGATGGACAAAATGAACATCAATCGCTCTTTTTTCCAACGCAAGTATGTAGAAGAAAATACTGACTTACGAAATGTTACCGTTTGATTCCTATCTTTTAGGAGGTCATGAGACTGGTTCGGGAGTTTAAGTGCTGTGCAGGGTGCTGCTGGTGCGCTTCTGCTGAATGTTGTGCCATGGAGCTAGCTATAGAGGCACCCGTCGGTCATGTCATTGGGTACATCCAACAAACGTACGTAAAGACTGTTCACTTAGCTTTTTATAGTGTCACATTATGGTACGCCACCAAGAGTTTGCAGCGGAGAGGCAAAGCGTGACACAGACATAGACCCTTTTTGAATTCACGGCTTCGGCTCCAAAATTGGCTCAGGCTAGCTAGGCTCCCTCAATAATTTTAACTTACGCATGCTTTGCGGTCAGGGTTTCAGACAAGAAAACTGGGCCTGGAAGCCTGAAGGGTTTTAATATTTTTAAAACATGTTTTTACTTGTTGTTGTTGTTGTTGTTTATCTTGTCAGTCAAAGTTGGTGGTATCCGCATTATGATGTCCTGAACGTTGATAAGGAACCGATTCTGAAGATTCGTGGTCCTGGTTGCATCATACAAGGTGTTTGCTGCACGGGGGATTTAGATTTCAACGTAAGTATTTTCAATAACATTGTTCTTTAACACTGCGCTGCACTCTCGCACAGTCATCGACTGTACCGTTTAAAAAAAAATGTGATTACTCATTAACGGTGCGGTCAAAAATTGCGAAATTTTTTAAGTTCCTCAATGGACCATAGCCGGATAACACTAGTACCAGCAGATTTAGCTTGGGGTGAGTCTTCGACCTACAGTCACCTTTAATTTCGAAGCCCCATAGAATTCCCCTGAGGCCCAAGGAATTCCCCTGAGGCTATCCCTAACCCCATAAACACGATCCAAGGTCTTAGATCTAGCCGCTGTTACTTGGGGGCAATCAATCATCCTGTCACTGTTCCAGACATCGGGCAGACACCAGGTGCAGGTTGTGGTTTCGGGTTGGCCAAGTAAATAAGATACCTTGTTTCTCAGATAACTGGTAAGCACTGGAAAGCAGTGCAAAAAAAAAAAAAAAAATGAAAAAAAAAAATAATTTTGGTAACATTTTTTTTTTTTTGCAACTGAGTGTGCTTACCATCCAGGGACATTGTTTTGCATTTTTTTTCTTCTTCTGGGGATTCAGTTAACGTTTCTGAGTCTAATGATACCATGTTAGAAGAGTTTGTGAGCAGCCAAAGTAGTTTTACAAGCAATTTCACACCGTACGGTAGCGGACCGTGCGATACTGTAACGGTGTAATTTTGATGGATTTGGGTAAAAATTTGTTTTTTGTTTCAACTGAGTGTGCTTACCCCCTATGAATATTTTTTTTCATTTTTTTGTTGTTCTGGGGATTCAGTGAACGTTTCTGAGTCTAATGATACCATGTTAGAAGAGTTTGTGAGCAGCCAAAATAGTTTTACAAGCAATTTCACACCGTACGGTAGCGGACCGTGCGATACTGTAACGGTGTAATTTTGATGGATTTGGGTAAAAATTCGTTTTTTTGTTTCAACTGAGTGTGCTTACCCCCTATGAACATTTTTTTCATTTTTTTTGTTGTTCTTGGGATTCAGTGAACGTTTCTGAGTCTAATGATACCATGTTAGAAGAGTTTTTGAGCAGCCAAAATAGTTTTACACGCAATTTCACACCGTACGGTAGCGGACCGTGCGATACTGTAACGGTGTGATTTTGATGGATTTGGGCAAAAATTAGGGTTTTTTTTGTTTCAACTGAGTGTGCTTACCCCCTATGAACATTTTGTTTGCATTTTTTTTTGTTCTGGGGATTCAGTGAACGTTTCTGAGTCTAATGATACCATGTTAGAAGAGTTTGTGAGCAGCCAAAATAGTTTTACACGCAATTTCACATGGTACTGCAGCAAACAGTGCGATAGTGTAACGGTGTGATTTTGATGGATTTGGGTAAAAAATTAAACAAAAATTGATTTTTCACTTTTTTTGATTTTTTTTTTTTCTTGGGATTGAGTGAACGATTCTGAGTCTAATGGTACCATGTTAGAAGAGTTTGTGAGCAGCCAAATTAGTGTTATGCGCAATTTCACACCGTACTGCAGATGACTGTGCGAGGGCGGGACGGACGCTTTTCAAGGTCATAGTGCAGCGGAGGGTTAAGGGCCCATTCAGAACAATTAATGTTCAAAAAATTTGATTGTCTTTTCTTCTGTTGAAAGACTATCTGAAGATCTAAGTAATTACGTTTTCTGTTTCTAAATGTATGCATACATTCCTGGGAGGAATCCCCTGCGTGAAAACACTTCATTTCGGTTGGTACTGTCCTTCATTTGCTGACCTGCAAGACAGTTGTGTTATTTTTCATCCAGCAGGTTCCAGTTCACTGTTTGGGTTTGAATGTCCTTTGTCTAATAGTCACAGCTGATTCTTCTTTGCGAACATGCATGTGCATTGAGACCTATTATTATATTTTGTTCATTAGTGGCTCTACTCAACCACAGACTTCCACGGTTCAATTATTATTCTTTTGTCTCTGTCTGAATATATGCATGTCATTAGAGACCATCACCTACAAGCTCTGATTCTAAAAATGGATCCCTCTGCAGTGTCTTCTATTGTTTGCATCTAGTTCTTGAAATTTATACTGTAAATATGTATTTTTGTTTTCGATCTCTTTTGATTGATAATGTCATTTTGTATGTTTGATACTGTGGAAAATAAATGAACCTTGAACCTTGAACCTTTATCCATTTCTCAAGATTCTAGATTTTGGGTTGACTGCAGAGCTAGGTAAAGTGAGCAAACAGTGGGGAGGGTACATCAAGGAAGTATTCTCCAAGGCCGATAACTTCTCTGTCAGCTGTAAGTACAGCAAATGAAAAATTGAAAAAGCAAAAAACAGAAAAACAAAAACTAATTGGCCTATGACGAAGCACTGTATACTCAGTGTTTTTCCAGTCGGCCTCTACGGAAGCCCGTTAGTGTCGTCGCTATTTGTTTTCGAAAGAAGTTATTTTTGTTTTCAAAAGCAGTAATTATTATTTTCAAATGCAGTTATGTTTGATTTTCAAAGACAATTATTGTTATTTTCAAGAGCAGTTATTTTTTTTTAAAGCAGTTATGTTTGATTTTCAAAAGCATGTGTTACTTTTTTCAAGAGCAGTTGTTATTATTTTCATAAGCAGTTATTAAATAGAGTGGGACTTGAACCTGCGACCTCTGGAGTAGAAAAACAATTCTGATTAGAAATACAAGGCAACCGAATAAACTTGAAACCTATATCTTAAAATGAAAATAAAATATTTAAAAATTGGCTTCATTATTTTGTTCTTAGAAACGCATATACATCTTCTCTAGAGAGAGAGAGAGAGGGGGAGGGGAGGGGAGAAAGGGGAGGGGGGAGTTTCCGTGGTGAGTAATATTGGTATTGTCTATTTTACAGTTCCTATGGATTTGTCAGTGGAAATGAAAGCTTGTCTGCTAGGAGCTGTTTTCCTGATAGTAAGTATATTAATGTTAGAGCTGATACTAATTGTACATTTTAAATATAATTAATGATTCTCATGCACATGGTACAAATCAAATTTCATGCTTATAAATATCATGACGATAAACAGTTTTCGATTTTGAATATGAACAACTTTGAATGGGTTTAGAAAAGATGATGTTTCCAGTAGATCAAGACACATTAAGGGGTAGATTATAAAAGAAATATACATTTATAAATGTCTTTATCAGGTGTTTATACTTACTCTTTCGTCAGTATATATTGAATTTTATTTTTAGTGTTGACAAGGGTCTGGTTGTACACACATTTTCTGACAGTTTTCTTATATTTTCTAATACCTCGATAGCACCCGATGATCAACTTGTACGCATTGTTTGTAAAAAGATTGGAAATAAAAATAAATAAATAAGAGGGTGTCTCTTTGTAGTATTATGTTGTAACCTTGATGGGCATTTTTGTCTTCTCCTCTCTCTGCAGGATTTCATGTATTTTGAACGCAGAAAACAAAAGAAAAACCGCTGAGAGCTGCTGTAGATTGACACAAATTCCAAGTGAAGTCGTCATCACAATATCGGTTGCACCATTTTGGAACCAACGGCGATGTTCACTGAATGTTAGATAATTACGCACTGAATGTTAGATAATTACGCACTGAATGTTAGATAATTACGCACTGAATGTTAGACAATTACGCACTGAATGTTAGATAATTACGCACTGAATGTTAGATAATTACGCACTGAATGTTAGATAATTACGCACTGATTGTTAGATACCACGAGTGCATCTCAAATGCTGAACGCTAACGCCGAAGCAATGTCATCCGCAACGTTTCGCAAACAGCACCTTCAACTGATTGTGACGTCACTCTTCCTCAGCCCATCCCAGCGGTCTCGGATGAGACTGGTGGGGCCGAGCGAAGGCTTAAAGATACACGTTGCCTTGGATCGGTCGAGTTGGTCTATAAAAAGCGTTTGTATTGTAACCCTTTGTTATAAAATGCATATGGTTAGAAAGACGTTTTAAAAGTAGAATACAATGATCCACAGAAATATGCCTCAAAATTGCGTTTTTTTCCTTGAACTTTGCGAACTAACACAGTCGGCCATTTTGTGGAGTCAAAAGTTTGACTCCATAACTTATGGAGTCAACGAATGGCCGACTGTGTTAGTTTACGATGTAAAAGGAAAACCACGCAATTTCGAGGCATATTTGTGTGGATCATTGTATTCTACTTTTAAAACATCTTTCTAACCATATGCATTTTATAACAAACGGTTTACAAACGCTTTTTATAGACCAACTCGGCCTTTAATTGCATCGAATCAGATATACTGAGCAAGTCAACAATACATGAGGAACGATGTGTGGTGCACGCGCACAGACGTCACCATGATGGAAATTAGCCCTACATGAGCGCGCCAAGTTCGGTGATGAAACATCTCTAACACTGTTTTTATTTTCTTTAATTACCAAATTTGACGAATCTTTTCCCTATAGGTCACGAACAGTAGTTGAGTTTCTGTAATAATCTGCAGTGAAATGTAACAGACATGCCCCCCAAAAAATAGAAACAATTTTCTCTTTCTGTAAAATATATAGATAGTCGCTTGAAACTGCTTTTAATTTTTTGTGTTTTACGTGTTTTAGTTTTACAGCAAATTGTAAAAAATAAAGTAATGTTAATTCATTCTAATCGAACAGTAGTGTGCTACGATTTCTCTCTCCAAGTGCATTTGGCTTGGTGAACGTGAGAAAGTAAGATGCATCTAAAGTACGATGAAGAATAATCCATGTTTAAGACGTTAGACCAAGTATTGGTCCATGCAATATAAACTATGTCATCAATTTAAATCAGATTATGAAAGATAGCTCCACAATATACCTTGCAGGAAAAATACCGAGCGCTTTGAGACGCCCATTGGACGTGATAAAGCGCTATATAAGAACTGTGTATTATTATTATTATTATTATTAATATTATTATTAAGATAGTTAAGTATAATTACTCATTTTTACAAAAAATAATTGTGTAAACTTTCAAGAAGTTTACAATAAAAGTAATTGCAAAGGATAAAAAAGCAAACAAGAAAGTAAAATCGAAGCTACAACAAACCATTGAGCAAAACTGTGATCAAATTAATAACTGACTAAAAGTTTAGTTGTAGCAAATTAAAAGGAAGTTACATGCATCAAACTATATAGTCAATGAAACTTATAATACAATACCTTGTCTCTTGCCACCCTCATAAAGGAACAGTCAAATATGTTGACACAAAGAAATCAATCAATCTGTAAACTTCTTAGAACTTCAGAAGTCTCTGTTCCTTGGACAAACCAAAGACAGAGGGTAGACGATAAGAAATAAAAGTGTATAGCCTTCAGTTGTCAAGTAAATTTACTTTAAATTGAAGTAGTCATAATTCTATCATGGGGTGATGCAACCAAGGTTAAACAAAAGATAATGCTGCAGTGCATCTCAAAAAGTGTAAAAGGAAACTAACAACTTCGAATCAAGTTTTCGGCAATAAAATAAACTAGTACTGTACTGTTTCTCATTATACAATATTGAATAATACACTGTACTAAGCAAACTATTACTGAGATAAAATGTTATTCACATTAGTAAGCATTCAAAAGTTAAAAGAGCATGGACAAGTCAACAATTATCTAAATAAAATAAGAGCTTTTATAAAATAACTTTCGTTCTAAAACCTCAATAATCAAAATCTAAAGAAAATATGCAGTGATTGTTCAAATAAAATGTATACAGTGACAATCGGTTTAAACTTTAGAAACTCAAAGAATTACTCTTGAGCCTGATACAAGAAAGATACAAGTAAAATCAAACTCACCTAGAGCAGGACAAGGGACGAGCATTATTCTGATGACAAAAATCGGTTTGGCGCAATCCAGTGCAGATATCCGACAGAGCCAAAGTGCTCAAACTGAAGAAACTTAAAGGGTTTATTTCTAATACAACTTTCCTCTGTCGGAGTCCAGTGGCCAAGTGCTCAAACACTTTCTTGGGTATGATCACTGACCCCTGGACAACCCTTCCTCAATGCGCCGTGATTGGTTACTACTACCAATCACCCACTCATCACACACCAGATAACCACCCACTCCTAGACTCGCCCTAGTCCGAGCTGGACATATATTAGGAGTTAAAATAATAGTAAAAAACTGGGGGCCTGCAATTTCATCCCATTATACATGTATATACATGGACCGTAACGACAACTCAAAAGTCCGTAAATGGTTGTTATACACAAATAAGTTTAACAGACTACATCCCCAATACAGTTTCGTACGGAGATCTACATAAAAACACTACAAAAATCTGCAAAAGGAGACTTCAATGTGCTGGACATTGCAAGTGGTGACAGGTTCGATGCTGTGGCAACCAATACATGGAAAGAGAAACAGAGAAAGGCCAAAAAGAACATTACATCGACCAACTATCAGACTCCAACTGACCAGATTTATAGACTTGCCCAGTCCTTCTGAGTCAGACTCCCAAACAGTCAATGTAGCGCCCTCTACCGGTGGCTAGTATTAAAAAAACAGCGTCGCCAATCAAGACTAGTGAGGCAACTCCATGCTGAACAGGGACATCTGGAAAGCCATCACAATGATGTCTGGTGGAAGCCGCTGGAGAGAATGAATGTCTAAACCAATGCACGCTGTTCACCACAATGTGGCGCAAGAAAAATTTGCTTCTATTTTCATTGGTGGTTCATTACTGTCTTGTGTACCAATTTATCAACAAATTAATGGATGGAAAGTTTTGTATTTTATTTTCTGAGAAGTTCCTACTGCAAACCTTCGCATTAACATGGTTATCATAAGTGCTTCGTTTCCCAGTTCTGCCAGACATGTAGCAGCTTTCTTACACAATACTTACAACTGAAGTTCTCTTACACACACCCTACTTAAAGCTTCACCATCGTTATGTTATCTGCACACTGATCAGTAACATGCTCCTCTTCAGCCATGTCAAGTTGCTCTTCATTCACCGGCTCTTCCAACCCCATGGGATGGTCAGGCAGTGATTCCCACAGCAGCTTCCAAAACTGCTCTTGGTCGGCCTCCCTCTGCGGACCTCGGCCGTCCAAGACGGCATTGGGCCACGTGATGTAGGAGAGTGTACGGAGCACGGTTTGCAGGTCCTCGGAGAGGTTTTCCGGGTTACCGAGATCCTCAAAGATGACCGGGATGATGTCCAACTGACGGCGAAGCATCTGAAGGAGAGCTGCCTGGAATTCATATCGACACCACTCACTCTCAACAAAGCCTGGAGTCAGAAGGAGGATCATCTTGTGGCTACGACGAACTGCATCTGAGATGTTGTCGATGATACCTATAATAGAAAGAAGACAATTGTATAAATAAAAAAAAAACATCTCCAGTATTTCAACATCTTTATATCGTACAGCATCTTGTTACGCCAGCGTGGCTCTAAGAGAACTTGATGGGTATTAATGCACTTACTCCTCCCCGGTAAGAAGAATCGATAATGGACACAGACACGATAACCATCTTTCTCCAATCTCGGAATGAGCTCCTGAACAACGAATTCCTCATCGGGCGTTGCACTCTTGTACGAGATGAACACATCAAAGTCTTTGTCATCTGAATCGGACAAACCGTAAACAAAATGCTAATGTTGAGATGGTGTGAGCTGGTTTCTACACCAGCTTCACTAGAACTCAGTGATTCAAAATGTTGCTGGAACGCGGTACAAAAAGCACCACAAGGTTTGCCTAAAAAGCAAACCTCTACTCTGGGTGAAAGTGAACTTCTTACGGCTTTCAGCACTCTGAATATTGCAGGACTTTCATACTGCTGAGTATCTAAAGGCACTGGACACTATTGGTAATTACGCAAAATAATTGTTAGCATAAAAACTTACTTGGTGACGAGCAATGGAGAGCTGTTGATAGTATATAACATTGTGAGAAACGGCTCCCTCTGAAGTAAAGTAGTTTTTGAGAAAGAAGTAATTTCTCAGTAAAATATTTGAATTGATTTTGAGACCTCACGCGTGAGGTCTCGAAATCAAGCATCTGAAAGCACACTTCGTGTGACAAGGGTTTTTTCTTCCATTATTATCTCGCAACTTCGACGACCAATTGAGTTCAAATTTTCACAGGTTTGTTATTTTGTGCATAAGAGATACACCAAGTGAGAAGACTAGTCTTTGACAATTACCAAAGGTGTCCAGTGTCTTTAAGTTACCTAAAGCTATAAATAGTTCCTTTTTTAAACACCACAACTTTTTTGTATTTATGGGACACCCAGAACTCTTACTTTTATTCTTGCCAGTCTTTGCAGACCACCAGAGGATGACTTCTCTACGGAAGCAGTAAGCAAGAACACTCGAGAAGACCAGCAACAAGAGACTTATTCCTCCTGAGACAGCAAATGCAGCAATTGCAGCCGGTGTGAAACCATTCTCTATGGATACAAATACAAAAACAACAACAACATAAGAATGATAACAATAGTGGCTTCTTATGTAGCGTTCCATAGCCGTCCGTCACTCAGTGACGCTCATGGCGCTCCAACAAAGTTACCGCTGGTCATCTGGGCCATTTATTTCATTCCTTTATAAACCAGTACAGAGCCTGTGCTGCCAAATATGAGGCGCACCCAGCTAAATCAGTCACGAGGACCATCTCTGCCCTCACAGGTAACCATTTACCCCCTGGGTGAAGAGAAGCAATCATAGTTAAGTGCTTGCTCAATGACCACGATTCGAACCCACACCCTGATGACTCAGCCACCAGAACTTGAGTCTGATGCTCTAAACTCCTCGGCCACAACCAGCCTATTTTAGAAGAACACTTTTCAGAATTAGAGCAACTTGTGGAAGGAGTTGAAAAAATTTAGTATGGAAGGAAAATGCCTAACTGCGACTTCGAACATTTACTGAGTAACGTATCCTTCCTCACCTGTAACTCTCATCCTCACTGTATCATTTGTGTCACCAATCTCATTCCCAGCTGTACAGGTCAAGCTAGCCAGGTCATAGGTCATATCAACGTCCTTTAGATGGTAGGTTTCTCCAGCTGTGGAATCATGCTGTGGTGGTTTTTGGGGTCGACTGAGAATCCAAGTGTAGCTGGTTGGATTTGGGTTGCCTGTCGTTAAACATGAGATGTCGGCATCCTGTCCTGAGGCAAGCGCGATTGGATCTGGACTGATCTCCACGATGGGTTTATCTGTAGATATCATTTTGATGAAGTAAAATATAAAATCTGTTGTAGAATTGGCCATGTTTCACAATTTGTTTGAGCACTATTGGTAATTACTCAAAATAATTATTAGCATAAAACCTTACTTGTTAACGACTAATGGGGAGAGAATGACAGTATAAAATATTGTGAGGAACGGCTCCCTCTGAAGTGACATAGTTTTCGAGAAAGAAGTAATTTTCCACGAATTTGATTTCGAGACCTCAGAATTAGATTTTGAGGTCTCGAAATCAACCATCTGAAAGCACACAACTTCGTGTGACAAGGGTGTTTTTTCTTTCATAGTTATCTCGCAACTTCGACGACCAATTAAGCTCAAGTTTTTACAGGTTTGTTATTTTATCCATATGTTGAGATACACTAAGTGAGAAGACTGGTCTTTGACAATTACCAATAGTGTCCAGTGTCTTTAATTAAGTTTTATAACTTGTTTTCATCTACCTATGACCATTGACATACCGATTTGTTACACAAAAGATACTGGCAGAGTACGTTCTAAGCTATTATGGACCCTAATTAATACTGAATGTACTTTGCATTAGTTTGAAGCTCTTCTCTCTGAATGTGCAATCACGGTCCCTGCCGCTAATTTTTCTAAACCAAACTCTCATTTACATTTTACATTCAGTGACGTAGATATGTAGGTAGTCCCCTCATAGGCTGGGCTGTCAATGGCAACAAAGACTTTCTGTCCATCATCCTCGGGAACAGGGACGAAGGTCACAGCGGTGATGACATCAAATGAGTACTGGTTCTCGGATACAGTGATTACTGATGGCATCACCGCATTGCTTCCTTTAAACCAAGTTACTGATGGAACTGGTTTGACTTTCTTCATCTGGCACGAAAGGGTCACCTCCCGACCTGCTTCAGCATCCACGACGTCTTGGAAGGAACACATAGGCTGGGGATCAGCTGGAGGACAATCAATGCTAATAATCAATGAATGACGCAGTACCGATAGGTTGCAGTATGACGTAAATCGGCCACCTTTACGGGCAGTTTAGAACAAACAGTCGTGCGTTTCGCGTGAGAACGGCGTGCAACACGCGCGCATTTCACGAAACTCATTGCAGGATTGGTCAGTGAACAACGCGGCTGCGTTAATAAGTTGAGCGTTTGACGCACCTGCAAGTCAAAATGCAATTTGCCCGTAAAGATGGCGTCTACTGGGAACTATCTATAGAATTCACCATATGAAGAACGTGTCTGATGTAGACGCCATCCTCTTCCAAGAATGTTTAGATTAAGATAGTCTTGTTAGGAAATAAAACAGGAACCAAATTGGATCACGAATCTTCTTGTGTTTTTTTTGTGTGTGAACCACAGATAACAATATTTAGTGGGTTACTAACCGGTGTCAAATTGCTGCTCTATTATATTGCTACATCGTACTTGGACTTTCAATTTTTGCTCTATACACCCATACCAATTTTCTTCTCCCAAATCTGAGGCCCATTACTCCTGCTTTTTAAATCCCTTTGTAAATTTCAGTCTGTTAAAATATAAACTACACCGTGTAGACATTGTTAACTATCCTTTTCTATCTTATAGAACTATCTGTTCACTCTCATGTATGTCTGTACAATTGTTGCATATTTTTGGCCGAATAAATAATAATAATAATAATAAAGTTAAGGGTGTACACCACTCACATTGGACAGTAAGCTTGGCCTCTGCGTAATTCAAGTCTGGTTCCTCGAAGATGTACCCAACATAGCACCTGTACACGTCCTCATCTGAGAACTCTACACCATAGATGCGAAGTTCAGAAACACCATCAGAGAGGTTTAAGTGTACTCCGTAACGGCCAACTCCATTCTTGATCTCCAAGGATGGTGGGTTGTGACCTTTGACCCATTTGACGGTCCCGGCTTCTTTCTTGGTCTTACAGGTGAAGACAACATTTCTGTCGATGAGGGCGGTTTGGTTCTGAGGAACTTGAATGAAGGGGTCCGGAACAGCTGTCAAATATAAGGAAATAAAAGAAATTAGCAAAATGTAAAAGTTGAGATTAGTATTATTAAGAGAAACGAGAATCGTGGTTCGTAAAATACAGAATGTTCCTTTTCAGGGGAAAGTCCTCAAGGTTCCAAACTGAGGCTTAATGTCCCATCCGAAGGACAAAGCAATTATGGTATATATATATATATACATGTATTCTACTTAATGGCACAATCGCCACGAGGGACTCGAACCCACACTCTGCTGATCAGAAACACACACAAATTAGTGTTTGAGTCCGGTGCTCTTAACTGCTCGGCCATAGTGGCTTTTGAGATATTTAGAGACATTTTAATACCTATGACGGTGATGTTGACATATTGCCTGTACACGGTTCCATTTCCATCGTAGACTACACAGACATAGTCACCATTGACGGTTGTATTATAAGCCTCCACGGTGCTTGTCAAAACAACAGGGCTATAAAAGCAAATCGTAAGAAACTTGTTTAACACACAAACCTCAATGCAGTTTTATCCAATCAAGAAAAAAACAACACTTACTTTAAAGTAGTTTGACAATTTTGTTTCCAGAATGAGTTGATATTGATTTTCTTTTCAACTCGATTGAAACTTAATTTAAGCAACATTTTGGTACTAGTTTTCATTTGTAATCTTCGAAAATAATATTTTAAAAAATCAGGTAATAAACCTCATAGCTAGATACCAGCACAACAAATTGTGTGACGTAATATGTTGTAACATTCAAGGCTGTAAGATTGTATTGCAAGAAAACAATTTTTGGGTATCACCAAACTAAATTCTGCGGCATGGCCTTTTGCCTTTACATTGTTTATTGTCATCACCCACTACGGTTCGTATGGAACTATCGTTCCTCATCATAATCACCAATCACATGGTATGGCTTTCATCTGTCTTCTCCGTTCCCTGTTGATTAAAACCCAGCAGTGAGGGCCACTGCCAGCACATGCTGACATATTTTAACATTAATAGGTTGTATTAAAGGCAGTGGTTACTTTTGGTAATTACTCAAGAAATACATTACTATAAAAAATGTACTTGGTTGAAGGAGCACCTGAGAGATGCTGTTAGTATAAACCATTGTGAGAAACGACTCCCTCTCAAGCAATGTAGTTTTTGAATATGAGAAAGGCTTCAGTTCTCAGGCATTTGAAAGCATATAATTCTGTGCAACAAACATGTCTATCGCTGGAGGGTTTTAAACAATTGTCTTTACGATATCCTTGAAGGATTAGAACTAACCTTGGTTGGTAAGGAACTGTTTTCTCTCTGGACTCAGTGAGTAGTGGTGTTGATGCACTGCCTTTGGTCCAAGAGTAGTTATTGGATCCTATGATCCCGTCTGCAGTACAGGTCAGGTTGTATGATGTTCCATAGGGTACATACACGTGCTGCTGCACACTGAGTCGAGGTGTAACTAATGTGGTAAAAGAAGGAAGGGATCGAGGGGTGACATTACAACTCTTCCAAGTAGAAAACAAATTGTCAAGTAATGAACCACAAGGGAAACTGACTGGGTAAATTTCAAATAGTTTAGGGTTGTACAAAGAAAAACTGACTAGAGCGGGATTTGAACCAATGACCTCCGGATTAACGTACCGGCGCTCTACCAACTGAGCTATCTAGCCCTATATGTTGGTGGTCTCCCTGTTTTGTCAATATCTTTGTTCAGAAAACAAATTGTTAGTTTAAAGGTAGGGTCATAGATTGGTTTTGCAACGTAATTCTTGTTTATAGGCAACATTATATATTTCAAAAAGGACACAATCAAAGCCACATGTGAATACAGTGTCTTTTTTAAATGAGAAAACAGCAAATAACTGTCGCGGTATTTTCACAAGAACGTCAAATCCGTCCACGTTTAGCGAGGTGGCTGCAGGTACCAACCGCATCTCTGGCTGCAGCATTTGCGAATGGACACCAACCCTCAGTAGATAATAATTAGATATCTTATTACAGATCCTTGTCATTTGATTGGTGGAACATGAGTCACGTGTCCCCCATTATGTTGCCATGTATTTACTACCGTGACGTACCACAGTTCAATGGTGGAGTCCAATATGAATTATATTATTGGACTCTTCGCTTTGCCGTTCCCAAAATGATCGTTCCCCACCCGTAAAAGATCTGTCAAAGTATGGGGTGGACGAGAAGTTCCGTGTCTATTTTGTGTTAGTTGTGAACACGTTTCAACTGACAAGGATGTATTATTGTGTGAATTATTCGAAACAAATATTGAATGCATTTCGTTGGAACATTGTCGCCGAGTAGAATCGCGGGGTGTATCCTAGACTATTCCATTTCACTCGACGATGCCGAGTGAAGTGGAATAGTCCAGAATTCACCTGGTGAATAATAATGCACTCTTATGCATCCACTATTTGAATATAGTACGGGTTTAAGTATTTGGGGGACGCTTACTGTGTTCACAATGAGTTCCTACCAGTCCAGGTGGACACATACAAGCTCCGTTGAAGCTGTGACACTCCACCCCCTCAACACAAGAACAATTTTGGTCACAAAGACCACCATATCGCCCGAATGGGCAACCTGTAAACAAAGTAATGAAAAAATACAGCTCCTCGTATAAGAAAATGTGTAATAAACTAGCTGTTCAAAATTCAACTTCATTATGTACGTTTTGCGGGTACCTCTATGATAGGCTATAATAATGACTGTGAAAATGAGTAGAGTAATAACCCTCATAGTTGTGAGCCCTCTATAATTTTCATCTTTCTCTAATTAATATTATGCAAATTTGAACTCATACAACAAAACAGCTTTACATCGATATACTTACCATTGAGTTGGATAGTCAGATTTATGTTGTACTGAGAGTGTGGATCATTTATAAAAAAAGGGTTATTGCAGAAGATTTTCACAGGTGGGGTCGATGGAATGTAATCGAGGTGAACTAACATAGACAGAGCCGTCAGACATTCTGACGGCAGATGAGTTAACTCGTCATCTGGTACCAGTTTGGAACTGTTGGCAGGTCCAGACGTTCCTATAATGTGTAAAGAGTGGACATAATATAATTAGCAAGGGATAACAATTTCACTTAAGACTCCTTGATTTAAAAAAAAATGAGATAACTCACAAGGCCGAAGGGCCACTTCAAGGTGAGGGCTACACTTAACTAATTTGGGCTGTTGACCCAAATCAACTGACACCAGGGGCACGTTGCCACCTACTCCTGGGCTGAAACAGGGTTACCCCCTCTACAGTCCGTAAGGACGTAGGCATGGGTATCATCCACTATAGGAGCCTGGTTGGTTGAGCAGAATGCACTACCTTCCCAATTTTTCGAAGCAATTATGGTAAAGTGCCTTGCTCAAGGGCACAAGTGTCATGACCGGGATTTGAACCCACACTGTGCTGCTGACAACACCAGAGCTTGGGTCCGGTGAACTAGACCACTCGACCACGACAAGCCCCAAACGCCTTGATATGCTATAGCCGTATTTCAAAACGACGAAATCATGAAACAAACCTGTTGTGAGGAATTTAATGGACCAGGTTGTTTCAGGTGACACTGTACAGTATTTACTGGGGGATTTCTTTGCCTCTTGTCTTATAATTGTCGCATAACGGACGTCCAACCATTGATGGAAATTGCAGTAATACACATCAACTCCACCTGCAGTATGAAAATCAAGAGTAAACAAAAAAAGCCAACCCAAAGTATTTTTTTTGGGGGGGGATACTGGTCTTTTTTTATTATTATTTTTATTTTTTATTATTCTTTCACAAAATCAAAAACAAATACATTTTAATGATATAAAGTATAGTAGTATAGCACTATATACTTATATTAGCGTATAGGTGAAGAGCGTTAGAGAAACACTATTTTCTTTTTCTTTTGCAGCAGAAAATCTAATAATTTTGTTGTTGTTGAGAGGTTGATTGGTGCGGAAAACTGGATACCCCAAGACTTTCCATAAAGCAAGCCCCTCTGACCTACCGCGGGGGGGGGGGGGGTCCAGCGGTCTTCCCCATAAAGGCATACGCAGGTGCGAGCGGAAACCCTATGCTTTAAGTGTTGTATTAACCATTAAATGATCTATGAAATTATATTTAATGGGTCTCTATATCTCAAGTAATACAATTATTTTGAGAAAATGTACAATCAAGTTTATTAAAACAAAATTTCTTTTAAATAATTAATTAGCAAAAAGCAACGTGCACGCCATGACACTTCTTTTTTAAAAAGTTTGAATGTATTTACCCATTTGTTCTCATTGTAGGCTATCATCCGTGTTTTGTGTATACAAAATAATGCTAAAGTGATGAGTATATTGACAGTGTCATTAAAAAAGCTTGATGTAACTATATATGTCATCGAAGGTAACATGATTTCGTAATCACTACTGGAGTTAACAAAGACAGTAAACTTTTTCCAGAAAATCATTGTATGTTTACAATGTAAAAAGGCATGCATGTCATCATCAGCAATATTACACAAAGGACATAGATAGGTTTCTTTAATTTTCCACTTGTATAACAGCAGATGGGTTGGTAGTAGTTTATGCATAAATCTGAAGTTGAAATCTCTTAATCTAACTTCATTTATGTCTTTTATCTTTTTCTTCCGCACTTGATTCCAGTTTATTTCTTCTGTAATTAGTTTTTCCCATCGTTTCTGTACGACTGGTATTGTGCTTGTTTTTTCGATCAAGTAAGTATAAATTGATTTAGTTTTGGTGGTTGGCAGTAGTCCAATATCTGGATTAAAGTTAACAATTGGATTGACATAAATCTTTCCTTTTTCAGCCTCTAGGGTAAGAAGCCAATTACGAGGAATAGCTTTTTTCAAAATACACACCTCAATAATCCAATTACGTTTTGATGTGAGTTTGTGTTTTTGCTTTTCGCTATGAATATACCTGATTCGTCGAGAAGGTCATTAATATAAATGATGTTAGATTTTATCCAGTTACTAAAATAAAGTGTCCTTTTATTTAATTTAATATATTTATTTCCCCAAATAATTTGTGATTTTATTTCAGTAGCACTAACATAACGGATCGTTTGAATTGTTGAGTTCATACCAGCAAGATAATAATTCTCTATAAAACAGAGGCAAAGGGGTGAAATTGACGAGAATTTCTAGACTCGAATGGTGAATACTCACATGTTCCATTAGGAACTGTCGCTACCTGATAGTCCTGATAATATGCTTCTTGTTCTGGGTCCAAGGGGAAAGAAATTGCCACGGATACAAACTCCTGGAAAAAAACACAAACATTAACTCGGTGTTAAACATCACTTTGTCGAAGGGTGTACAGGTTTTTTTCCGCCCTTTTCCAGGCACACAAAGTACTCATTACAAAAAGGGCCTTAAAGGCAAAGTAAACCTTTGTTTTTTGGAACCGTTCGATTGTTTTAATCGTATATAAATGTAGATATATACAATAAAACTAACCTGTGAAAATATCATTTCAAAAGGTGGTAGCGTTTTTGAGATATTGCCGAAAATCCAGAGCGGGAAGAATGATCCGCAATTGGGATACACAATCTGGGAAACGTTTCTGACCAAAACGCTTCTCAGATTCATTTTTTTCTGATAAAAACTGATATATTTTTCCATAACCACATTACTCCGAAGTAAAATGACTCTCAAAATGCTTTATACTATCGAAAGCTGCTGTACTACGTAAGTTTTTATTGGTATTGGCATTAATTTTAAGAGTGATTACCAAACGTATACCTTCCCTTTAAGGCAAAAAAATGGCTCCTGACAAAAACAAAACCCCAAAACATGACATTGCGCTGTTACATTATTTTGCGTTGCCCCCAAAGACATGTTTTCACATTCATGATGACTTATAATGGACTTTCACGCTCAGTTTTCGTGAAACACATTTTTGCACAGACGCCATTTCTTCTGGAATTTTTCGTTACGTCCTTCTTCGCTTATTGTACCGACGACTTGGTAAATATAAACTATTATGAGGAAGGAAAGTGTCATTCGGTATTGAAATTCATGGTCGCACAAAAAAGGAACAAATACTCTGTAACACAGAAAAAAAACATTGTTCATGAAATAGTTTACTTGATTTGGATCATAGAAAACAAAATTCTTGTTTTCCTCATCGGCCTCAAAAGATAACGTAACCCATGTAAAGATTATTGGGGTTTCTTAAATATGTGCTTTAATTTTTCTGGTTTAACGATGATAAGATGACAAAAACATCTTCATTGGGAATCCCAAGACCTATCCACAATAACCAAGTCCTTCTCACGGTATCGCTCAGACAATTTTTGTCAGCCATAATGACAATCGGGACCTGTCCTATTGTCCCTCTTTTGTTCGTAGTTTTTGGCAATAGCTCCCAGTGGTTTTGTACACATTTTCCAACTGGGGACCTTTAGCCGACGTGAACCATTGTCCTCTTTTGTTATAGGTTTCCCGGTTTGAATGTGTATACCTATGCACGAACACCCACACCCAAGGAAAGACATGCCGGAAACAGTATGCACCGTCGATGGCTTGAGGCATACAAATACACACCCATCAATAGTAAAACAAAAATTACAACTAGACCAGCCAGTAACTAAAAATATTGAGGCACAGTGACTCGTTTGCTCAAACAATAAACAACGGCAAACTTACTAGTAGTAGAAACATCTTAATTAAAACAATTACACATCAAAATTTTCTTTTAATAGATTTGCTATAAAATGACTTTTGAAACCCTCGATTGTTTTTTGCTGCCCGGATCATGAGTAGAAGTTCATTCCAGAGTCTAGGACCAGCTACCGCAAAAAGCTCTTTCACCAATGCCATTCTTTGTCTTACCTGTTAGAATAGTTGATCAGAACATCCACGCGAGTCAATTGAGTGTTTATACGCATGACGAATAAGATTACAAAGATAAACAGGGGAAAGTTTGTGCAATGATTTAAATTGAGTAAAACAAAGTTAAATTTGACACGATAGGGGACTGGCAACCAACGGAAATGAAACAACAGTGGATTGATGCGACAAAACTAAGATTTATTCCAAGCAGCCGTGTTTTGGACAATTTGGTGAAAATCATCCTTACAAGGGCAAAAGACACAAACAATTTACGAAATACCTGCTCTGTGTCACTTCGTTCGGAAGGTGGAACAAAACACGACCTGTCATAGTCGTTGCTCTGTGCCTCGTTAAGTTGCGGGGACACAGTTGGTGACCACGACGCTGTGACAACCATAATGATGGCTGCTACGGTGATTGACGATGACATCTTTTTTTCCACGAGTTGCTTCCCTTTAAATCTACCAGAAAACACATATGGTTTTGCAATAGTGAGAAGGTTTGCAGAAACAATTTCCGTATATCAATAAACTATACTCAATGTGAAATGTCTGCAAGTTACGAATTAATTGGTTCCGTTTGTCACAGCCTACTGAAAATAAAACTCCAAGAGGTGCTACTGAAAATCAAACTCCAAGATGTGATGGATATCACTCGGGAAAGTGTCTATTTGGAATCAAAGTTTCAATGTACGCACACTTCATTCATCATTATAATAATCATGATCATTTGTTGAGAACATGGTGGAAATAGGTGTGCCGCTAAGTGACGATTTTGCATTAATTATTAAAATCGAAACCACAACTTACGTTTGGCAGATGTTTACTGAAACACTCATCAGCACAAAATTGGCGTCTAGGGCTGTTTGGCAATGGCGAACATTGTGACGTAAAATATTGGGCAAGGGTAAAAGGGGCACACATATTTGGCTTTCACAAAAGAACTACAAATACCCAGTGTTGGCTTGCATGGATGAGTAGAGCTATTGTGCAGTATGTGATATAGCCCGCCCATGAAATTCTGATAGTGCTATAATCATGGGTGAGGGAAAAGTGGTGCTACACATGAGCCAGTGTTGTACATGCCAGGCGCATTTCCCACACAAGTAGTCAACGAGCCGTTTTTAAATATGGTGGACACAATGCTATGACACTATTTTGGTAATGGGTAATTTTGTCTGTATTCAACCAAACCGAACAGTGCACTCCTAGTGCCCACATACCTCAAAAAGGCTAACGGTGCATTAGGCTTTTTTTAATATACATCTGGGGGGAAATGACATTGCACCGTACGACCATCAGAATCGTCTCGGGGTCTACTTTGTCAACTTCCAATACCTATCAAATACCCATGAAGCTATAAATATCGACAGTCCACTCTCAAACTATGTTCCAAATTACAAGGATGATGTATATAAATACATATTTCGTGCTGTATTATAAATCCAAATGTTAGTTGACTAAATGTTCACAGATAACTGGCTCGGCATTCTCTGAGCTCTAAGGCCCTCTCCGAATTGACCGCATGAGGGCGCTTTCAAGGGCAAATTTCCTTGCACCACAATATTACATTTCCATCTTACTTTGAATGCATGTGTATTGTTTCTTATATCAATAGCCAAATAAATATTAATAACAACAGTAACAAACAACAGTTTGTTTTACTCGTTTCGCATCACGTAAAGTTGGTCCAAACACGCCCACATGGCCAAAAATACCGCACAGGGTGCAACACCCTTAACATTTAACAAGAGCCTTAACAGTAGCCTGAACATCTGGCGTCACACTTGAAGGCTCGTAAATAACACCAGAAACTGGCATTGAGCGCCTGGCAGGATCCTGTCAGATTTACCTTTGACCTCGCATCCCGGACACACATTCGTAGTCTATTACTACAGAGGTACACACATCACAGGGTGAATAAAATAACATTACAAACAAACATTGTGCACAGGTGCATGCAGCAGATGGTAAAAAAAAAGTGGATAGCTGCCAAACTGCGTCACTTCGGAGTGGACCAATCATAACACAGATATGGAAAGCTTATGTCACTGCAAGTTTATCCAATGAAGACATTGGTTTATCCAATCAAATCATTTGGCCTGTAAGACCAGTGCCTTGCGGATAAAGACAGGGGACCAGTCTATAGCCGCAGCCACCAACTCTAACAAGGCATCATGCTACAGAGGCAACCAACCTCGTTCCCATGGCCATCATCCCCTCTCTGAGAAATAAAATGTACAACGAAATGGCACACAAACGAGAACGAGGTTGGCGAATCCTCACCCTGCACTACTCCTTGTTCCTTTTATAATTCACTTTCCGAAGATACAGAATATTGACTCAATACAAAATGGAGACTATTCATTTAATATTAAGGCCTAAACATAAAAGGATTGTGACCAAAATCTACCATCAAAATATATATATATGCTCTGAAAGATCCATTATTTATAGCCAGGATATACTTTTGGATTTTATTCTACAAGTTAAAGATCATAACAACTTTTGGTAAAGAGCACTGGAGAGCTGTTAATAGTATAAAACATTGTGAGAAACGACTCCCTTTGAAGTAGTGTAGTTTTAGAGAAAGAGGGACTTTTCACCCCCCAAAATATGAATCTGAAAAGGGCTTCATTCTATGCAACATTTCATTATTTTCTTGCAACTTTGATTTACCAATTGAACCCAAGTTTTCACAGGTCTGTTATTTTATGCATTTGTTGGGATACACCAAGTGAGGATACTGGTCTTTGACACTCACCAAAAAACCCACGCAGTCAAGTAGGTACACGGCTGGATTTCACAAAGCACTAAGATTCTGTTTTTGTTTTCTTTAATTACCGAATTTGACGAATCTTTTCCCTAGGTCACGAACAGTAGTTGAGTTTCTGTAATAATCTGCAGTGAAATGTAACATACATGCCCCGCCCCCCCCCCAAAAAAAATAGACACAATTTTCTCTTTCTGTAAAATATATAGATAGTCGCTTGAAACTGCTTTTTATTTGTTGCGTTTTACGTGATTTAGTTTCACAGCAAATTGTAAAAAACAAAGTAATGTTAATTCATTCTAATCTAACAGTAGTGTGCTACGATTTCTCTCTCCAAGTGCCTTTGGCTTGGTGAACGTGAGAAAGTAACATGCATCTAAAGTATGATGAAGAATAATCCATGTTTAAAACGTTAGACCAAGTATTGGTCCATGCAATCTAAACAATGTCATCAATTTAAACAAGATTATGAAAGATAGTGAAGTATAATTACGCATTGTTACCAACAAAAATTGTGTAAACTTTCAAGAAGTTTAAAAGTAAATGCAAAGGATAAAAAAGCAAACAAGAAAGTAAAATCGAAGCTACATCAAACCATTGAGCAAAACTATGTTCAAAATAATAACTGACTAAAAGTTTAGTTGTGGTAAAATTAAAAGGAAATTACATGCATCAAACTGAAAGTCAATGAAACTTATAATACAATACCTTGTCTCTTGCCACCCTCATAAAGGAACACAAGAATACTGTTAGAAATAAGTCAAACATGTTGACACAAACAAATCAATCGATCAGTAAACTTCTTAGAACTTCAGAAGTCTCTGTTCCTTGGACAAACCAAAGACAGAGGGCAGACGATAAGAAATAAAAGTGTATAGCCTTCAGTTGTCAAGTAAATTTACTTTAAATTGAAGTAGTCATGATTCTATCATGGGGTGATGCAACCAAAGTTAAACAAAAAGATAATGCTGCAGTGCATCTCAAAAAGTGTAAAATGAAACTAACAACTTCGAATCAAGTTTTCGGCAATAAAATAAACTAGTACTGTACTGTTTCTCATTATACAATATTGAATAATGCACTGGGTACTAAGCAAACTATTAGCATTCAAAAGTTAAAAGAGCATGAACAAGTCAACAATTATCTAAATATTCCTGAACCTCAATAATCAAAATCTAAATACAATAGAAAATATGCAGTGATTGTTCAAATAAAATGTATACAGTGACAATCGGTCTAAACTTTAGAAACTCAAAGAATAACTCTTAAGCCTGATACAAGAAAGATACAAGTAAAATCAAACTCACCTAGAGCAGGACAAGGGACGAGCATTATTCTGATGACAAAGTTCGGTTTGGCGCAATCCAATGCAGATATCCGACAGAGGCAAAGTGCTCAAACTGAAGAAACTTAAAGGGTTTATTTCTAATACAACTTTCCTCTGTCGGAGTCCAGTGGCCAAGTGCTCAAACACTTTCTTGGGTATAGTCAATGACCCCTGGACAACCCTTCCTCAATGCGCCGTGATTGGTTGCACAGCCTACTACCAATCACCCACTCATCACACACCAGCCAACCACCTACTCCTAGACTCGCCCTAGTCCGAGCTGGACATAGGTATACTGGGAGTTAAAATGATAGTAAAAAAACTGAGGGCGTGCAATTTCATCCCATTATATACACATGTACCATAACGACATTTCAAAAGTCCCTAGATGGTTGTTATACACAAGGTTGCTAAGGTGGTGTAAGTTTAACAGACCACATCCCCAATACAGTTTCGTACGGAGACCTATAAAAACACTACAAAAATCTGCAAAAGGAGACTTCAATGTGCTGGACATTGCAAGTGGTGACAGGTTCGATGCTGTGGCAACCAATACATGGAAAGAGAAACAGAGAGAGGCCAAACAGAACATTACATCGACCAACTATCAGACTCCAACCTGACCAGATTTATAGACTTGCCCAGTCCTTCTGAGTCAGACTCCCAAACAGTCAATGTAGCGCCCTCTACCGGTGGCTAGTATAAAAAAAACAGCGTCGCCAATCAAGACTAGTGAGGCAACTGCATGCTGAACAGGGACATCTGGAAAGCCATCACAATAATGTCTGGTGGAAGCCGCTGGAGAGAATGAATGTCTAAATCAGTGCACGCTGTTCACCACAATGTGGCGCATGAAAACTTTGCTTCTATTTTTGTGGTTCATTCCTCGTGTACCAATTATCAACAAATTAATGAATGGAAAGTTTTGTCTCATATTTTTTATCAAGTTCAAAAGAAAAGGATTTCTTACATGTATCTTTTCTTTTATGAGAAGGTCCTACTGCAAACCTTCGCATTAACATGGTTATCATAAGTGCTTAGTTTCCCAGTTCTGCCAGACATGAAGCAGCTTTCTTACACAATACTTACAACTGAAGTTCTCTTACACACACCCTACTTAAAGCTTCACCATCGTTATGTTATCTGCACACTGATAAACATGCTCCTCTTCTGCCTTGTCAAGTTGCTCTTCATTCACCGGCTCTTCCAACCCCATGGGATGGTCAGGCAGTGATTCCCACAGCAGCTTCCAAAACTGCGATTGGTCGGCCTCCCTCTGCGGACCTCGGCCGTCCAAGACGGCATTGGGCCACGTGATGTAGGAGAGTGTACGGAGCACGGTCTGCAGGTCCTCGGAGAGGTTTTCCGGGTTACCGAGATCCTCAAAGATGACCGGGATGATGTCCAACTGACGGCGAAGCATCTGAAGGAGAGCTGCCTGGAATTCATATCGACACCACTCACTCTCAACAAAGCCTGGAGTCAGAAGGAGGATCATCTTGTGGCTACGACGAACTGCATCTGAGATGTTGTCGATGATACCTATAATAGAAAGAAGACAATTGTATAAATAAAAAAAACATCTCCAGTATTTCAACATCTTTATATCGTACAGCATCTTGTTACGCCAGCGTGGCTCTAAGAGAACTTGATGGGTATTAATGCACTTACTCCTCCCCGGTAAGAAGAATCGATAATGGACACAGACACGATAACCATCTTTCTCCAATCTCGGAATGAGCTCCTGAACAACGAATTCCTCATCGGGCGTTGCACTCTTGTACGAGATGAACACATCAAAGTCTTTGTCATCTGAATCGGACAAACCATAAACAAAGTGCTAATGTTGAGATGGTGTGAGCTGGTTTCTACACCAGCTTCACTAGAACTCAGTGATTCAAAATGTTGCTGGAACGCGCTACAAAAAGCACCACAAGGTTTGCCTAAAAAGCAAACCTCTACTTTGGGTGAAAGTGAACTTGTTACGGCTTTCAGCACTCTGAATATTGCAGGACTTTCATACTGCTGAGTATCTAAAGGCACTGGACACTATTGGTAATTACGCAAAATAATTGTTAGCATAAAAACTTACTTGGTGACGAGCAATGGAGAGCTGTTGATAGTATATAACATTGTGAGAAACGGCTCCCTCTGAAGTAAAGTAGTTTTTGAGAAAGAAGTAATTTCTCAGTAAAATATTTGAATTGATTTTGAGACCTCACGCGTGAGGTCTCGAAATCAAGCATCTGAAAGCACACTTCGTGTGACAAGGGTTTTTTTCTTCCATTATTATCTCGCAACTTCGACGACCAATTGAGTTCAAATTTTCACAGGTTTGTTATTTTGTGCATAAGAGATACACCAAGTGAGAAGACTGGTCTTTGACAATTACCAAAGGTGTCCAGTGTCTTTAAGTTACCTAAAGCTATAAATAGTTCCTTTTTTAAACACCACAACTTTTTTGTATTTATGGGACACCCAGAACTCTTACTTTTATTCTTGCCAGTCTTTGCAGACCACCAGAGGATGACTTCTCTACGGTAGCAGTAAGCAAGAACACTCGAGAAGACCAGCAACAAGAGACTTATTCCTCCTGAGACAGCAAATGCAGCAATTGCAGCCGGTGTGAAGCCATTCTCTATGGATACAAATACAAAAACAACAACAACATAAGAATGATAACAATAGTGGCTTCTTATGTAGCGTTCCATAGCCGTCCGTCACTCAGTGACGCTCATGGCGCTCCAACAAAGTTACCGCTGGTCATCTGGGCCATTTATTTCATTCCTTTATAAACCAGTACAGAGCCTGTGCTGCCAAATATGAGGCGCACCCAGCTAAATCAGTCACGAGGACCATCTCTGCCATCACAGGTACCCATTTACCCCCTGGGTGAAGAGAAGCAATCATAGTTAAGTGCTTGCTCAATGACCACGATTCGAACCCACACCCTGATGACTCAGCCACCAGAACTTGAGTCTGATGCTCTAAACTCCTCGGCCACAACCAGCCTATTTTAGAAGAACACTTTTCAGAATAAGAGCAACTTGTGGAAGGAGTTGAACAAATTTAGTACGGAAGGAAAATGCCTAACTGCGACTTCGAACATTTACTGAGTAACGTATCCTTCCTCACCTGTAACTCTCATCCTCACTGTATCATTTGTGTCACCAATCTCATTCCCAGCTGTACAGGTCAAGCTAGCCAGGTCATAGGTCATATCAACGTCCTTTAGATGGTAGGTTTCTCCAGCTGTGGAATCACGCTGTGGTGGTTTTTGGGGTCGACTGAGAATCCAAGTGTAGCTGGTTGGATTTGGGTTGCCTGTCGTTAAACATGAGATGTCGGCATCCTGCCCTGAGGCAAGCGCGATTGGATCTGGACTGATCTCCACGATGGGTTTATCTGTAGATATCATTTTGATGAAGTAAAATATAAAATCTGTTGTAGAATTGGCCATGTTTCACAATTTGTTTTAGCACTATTGGTAATTACTCAAAATAAAACCTTACTTGGTAACGAGTAATGGGGAGAGAATGACAGTATAAAATATTGTGAGAAACGGCTCCCTCTGAAGTGACATAGTTTTCGAGAAAGAAGTAATTTTCCACGAATTTGATTTCGAGACCTCAGAATTGGATTTTGAGGTCTCGAAATCAACCATCTGAAAGCACACAACTTCGTGTTTTTTCTTTCATAGTTATCTCGCAACTTCGACGACCAATTAAGCTCAAGTTTTTACAGGTTTGTTATTTTATCCATATGTTGAGATACACCAAGTGAGAAGACTGGTCTTTGACAATTACCAATAGTGTCCAGTGTCTTTAATTAAGTTTTATAACTTGTTTTCATCTACCTATGACCATTGACATACCGATTTGTTACACAAAAGATACTGGCAGAGTACGTTCTAAGCTATTATGGAATCTAATTAATACTGAATGTACTTTGCATTAGTTTGAAGCTCTTCTCTCTGAATGTGCAATCACGGTCCCTGTCGCTATTTTTTCTAAACCAAACTCTCATTTACATTTTACATTCAGTGACGTAGATATGTAGGTAGTCCCCTCATAGGCTGGGCTGTCAATGGCAACAAAGACTTTCTGTCCATCATCCTCGGGAACAGGGACGAAGGTCACAGCGGTGATGACATCAAATGAGTACTGGTTCTCGGATACAGTGATTACTGATGGCATCACCGCATTGCTTCCTTTAAACCAAGTTACTGATGGAACTGGTTTGACTTTCTTCATCTGGCACGAAAGGGTCACCTCCCGACCTGCTTCAGCATCCACGACGTCTTGGAAGGAACACATAGGCTGGGGATCAGCTGGAGGACAATTAATGCTAATAATCAATGAATGACGTAGTACCGATAGGTTGCAGTATGACGTAAATCGGCCACCTTTACGGGCAGTTTAGAACAAACAGTCGTGCGTTTGCGTGAGAACGGCGTGCAACACGCGCGCATTTCACGAAACTCATTGCAGGATTGGTCAGTGAACAACGCGGCTGCGTTAATAAGTTGAGCGTTTGACGCACCTGCAAGCCAAAATGCAATTTGCCCGTAAAGATGGCGTCTACTGGGAACTATCTATAGAATTCACCATATGAAGAACGTGTCTGATGTAGACGCCATCCTCTTCCAAGAATGTTTAGATTAAGATAGTCTTGTTAGGAAATAAAACAGGAACCAAATTGGATCACGAATCTTCTTGTGTTTTTTTTGTGTGTGAACCACAGATAACAATATTTAGTGGGTTACTAACCGGTGTCAAATTGCTGCTCTATTATATTGCTACATCGTACTTGGACTTTCAATTTTTGCTCTATACACCCATACCAATTTTCTTCTCCCAAATCTGAGGCCCATTACTCCTGCTTTTTAAATCCCTTTGTAAATTTCAGTCTGTTAATATATAAACTACACCGTGTAGACATTGTTACCTATCCTTTTCTATCTTATAGAACTATCTGTTCACTCTCATGTATGTCTGTACAATTGTTGCATATTTTTGGCCGAATAAATAATAATAATAATAATAAAGTTAAGGGTGTACACCACTCACATTGGACAGTAAGCTTGGCCTCTGCGTAATTCAAGTCTGGTTCCTCGAAGATGTACCCAACATAGCACCTGTACACATCCTCATCTGAGAACTCTACACCATAGATGCGAAGTTCAGAAACACCATCAGAGAGGTTTAAGTGTACTCCGTAACGGCCAACTCCATTCTTGATCTCCAAGGATGGTGGGTTGTGACCTTTGACCCATTTGACGGTCCCGGCTTCTTTCTTGGTCTTACAGGTGAAGACAACATTTCTGTCGATGAGGGCGGTTTGGTTCTGAGGAACTTGAATGAAGGGGTCCGGAACAGCTGTCAAATATAAGGAAATAAAAGAAATTAGCAAAATGTAAAAGTTGAGATTAGTATTATTAAGAGAAACGAGAATCGTGGTTCGTAAAATACAGAATGTTCCTTTTCAGGGGAAAGTCCTCAAGGTTCCAAACTGAGGCTTAATGTCCCATCCGAAGGACAAAGCAATTATGGTATATATATATATATACACATGTATTCTACTTAATGGCACAATCGCCACGAGGGACTCGAACCCACACTCTGCTGATCAGAAACACACACAAATGAGTGTTTGAGTCCGGTGCTCTTAACTGCTCGGCCATAGTGGCTTTTGAGATATTTAGAGACATTTTAATACCTATGACGGTGATGTTGACATATTGCCTGTACACGGTTCCATTTCCATCGTAGACTACACAGACATAGTCACCATTGACGGTTGTATTATAAGCCTCCACGGTGCTTGTCAAAACAACAGGGCTATAAAAGCAAATCGTAAGAAACTTGTTTAACACACAAACCTCAATGCAGTTTTATCCAATCAAGAAAAAACAACACTTACTTTAAATTAGTTTGACAATTTTGTTTCCAGAATGAGTTGATATTGATTTTCTTTTCAACTCGATTGACACTTAATTTAAGCAACATTTTGGTACTAGTTTTCGAAAATCTTCGAAAATAATATTTTAAAAAATCAGGTAATAAACCTCATAGCTAGATACCAGCACAACAAATTGTGTGACGTAATAGTTGTAACATTCAAGGCTGTAAGATCTCTCGCTGGAGGGTTTTAAACAATTGTCTTTACGATATCCTTGAAGGATTAGAACTAACCTTGGTTGGTAAGGAACTGTTTTCTCTCTGGACTCAGTGAGTAGTGGTGTTGATGCACTGCCTTTGGTCCAAGAGTAGTTATTGGATCCTATGATCCCGTCTGCAGTACAGGTCAGGTTGTATGATGTTCCATAGGGTACATACACGTGCTGCTGCACACTGAGTCGAGGTGCAACTAATGTGGTAAAAGAAGGAAGGGATCGAGGGTGACATTACAACTCTTCCAAGTAGAAAACAAATTGTCAAGTAATGAACCACAAGGGAAACTGACTGGGTAAATTTCAAATAGTTTGGGGCTGTACAAAGAAAAATTGACTAGAGCGGGATTTGAACCAATGACCTCCGGATTAACGTACCGGCGCTCTACCAACTGAGCTATCTAGCCCTATGTTGGCGGTCTCCCTGTTAACAAATTGTTAGTTTAAAGGTAGGGTCATAGATTGGTTTTGCAACGTAATTCTTGTTTATAGGCAACATTATATATTTCAAAAAGGACACAGTCAAAGCCACATGTGAATACAGTGTCTTTTTTAAATGAGAAAACGGCAAATAACTGTCGCGGTATTTTCACAAATCCGTCCACGTTTAGCGAGGTGGCAGCAGGTACCAACCGCATCTCTGGCTGCAGCATTAGCGAATGGACACCAACCCGCAGTAGATAATAATTAGATATCTTATTACAGATCCTTGTCATTTGATTGGTGGAACATGCGTCACGTGTCCCCCATTATTTTGCCATGTATTTACTACCGTGACGTACCACAGTTCAATGGTGGAGTCCATATGAATTATATTATTGGACTCTTTGCTTTGCCGTTCCCAAAATGATCGTTCCCCGCCCGTAAAAGATCTGTCACAGTATGGGGTGGACGACAAGTTCCGTGTCTATTTTGTGTTAGTTGTGAACACGTTTCAACTGACAAGGATCTATTCATTGTGTGAATTATTCGAAACAAATATTGAATGTATTTCGTTGGAACATTGTCGCCGAGTAGAATCGCGGGGTGTATCCTAGACTATTCCATTTCACTCGACGATGCCGAGTGAAGTGGAATAGTCCAGATTTCACCTGGTGAATAATAATGCACTCTTATGCATCCACTATTTGAAAATAGTACGGGTTTAAGTATTTGGGGGACGCTTACTGTGTTCACAACGAGTTCCCACCAGTCCAGGTGGACACATACAAGCTCCGTTGAAGCTGTGACACTCCACCCCGTCAACACAAGAACAATTTTGGTCACAGAGACCACCATATCGCCCAAATGGGCAACCTGTTACAAAGTAAAGAAAAAATACAGCTCCTCGTATAAGAAAATGTGCAATAACTAGCAGTTCAAAATGCAACTTCAGTATGTACGTTTTGCGGGTACTTTCACGATAGGCTATACTTATTGATTGTGAAGATGGGTAGAGAATTAATCCCCATAAGTTATGCGCCCTCTATAGTTTTCATCTTTCTCTTTCTTTAATTAATATTATGCAAATTTGAACTCCTACAACAAAACAGCTTTACATCGATATACTTACCATTGAGTTGGAAAGTCATATTCATGTTGTACTGAGAGAGTGGATCATTTACCAACAAAGGGTTATTGCAGAAGATTTTCACAGGTGGGGTCGATGGAATGTAATCGAGGTGAATTAACATAGACAGCTCCCTCAGACATTCTGACGGCAGATGAGTTAACTCGTCATCTGGTACCAGTTTGGAACTGTTGGCAGGTCCAGACGTTCCTATAATGTGTAAAGAGTGGACATAATATAATAGATAGATGGATTGCAATACGCGCCATTGACCGCCATTGGTGCAAAACAATGGAAAAGTGCACGCGTGTACGCGCTACGCACGACTCTCAGCC
The DNA here is from genome assembly GCA_032158295.1 of Pycnopodia helianthoides. Taxonomy (NCBI): domain Eukaryota; kingdom Metazoa; phylum Echinodermata; class Asteroidea; order Forcipulatida; family Asteriidae; genus Pycnopodia; species Pycnopodia helianthoides. The sequence continues at coordinate 1,165,893 of CM063260.1, forward strand.
AATGATAGCTCTTCACGCGTGCACAATTCATCAACGATGGCGGCCGATGACGCCTATTGCATGCAATCCATCTATTAGCAAGGGATATACAATTTCACTTAAGACTCCTTGATGTACTATAGCCGTATTTCAAAACGACGAAATCATGAAACAAACCTGTTGTGAGGAATTTAATGGACCAGGTTGTTTCAGGTGACACTGTACAGTATTCACTGGGGAATTTCTGTGCCTCTTGTCTTATAATTGTCTCATAACGGACGTCCAACCATATATTGGAGAAGCAGTAATACACATCAACTCCACCTGCAATATGAAAATCCAGAGTAAACAAAAAGCAAACCCAAAGTATAGTTGAAAAATATAAATCGCCAAGTACGGGGGAAGAGTTTAAAACCCTTAAAACCCTCGGAGCAGCGGGCCCTTCTGTAAAACGCGGTGGATCCAGTTGGATAATTTTTTCACCACCCAGTTTTTTAGGTCAATGACCCCCTCCTGCAAGCCCAAAGCAATTTTAAACTCCACAGGGCTTTTGTCTGGGCCAGCAGTGTGTGTTATTTACGACCTGTTTTAGCTCTGGGCGGCACAGGGTTGACACAAAGAGATAATGGCACAAGGAGTTGGCTCACTAAGATATCAAGTTACAATTCCCAAGGGCATAGCTGTCCATTGGGACTGCTGTCATTAAATAATTCTTACTCGGCAGTGGTTATAGCCTGGCCAATGGGAGTCTACAGGCTTGTGGTGTATACAAGGGGTGTCGAATACAAAAAAAACGTGGCTTTTTTGGCCCATTGAAAAAAAAATTATGACCATATTTGGAAAATGTGGAGAATTTTTTCACCACGTTGCTTCTCCGAGGGTTTTAAGTGGGCGATGGTAACACTAAGTCATGGCACATGTTATTTAGTAAAAGTCCTTGATATCCTAGACTGGTTTATTCCAAAAAATCTAAGAAGGGGTCAGGTCCCAGAATGGTGTAGGTTTTTCTTCTTTCCATAATACTTCGTGCACAAAATTGTACAGACATACAGATCTAGATCTGAACACTATGATAAGTGGAGCCCTCTGTTCTTTGTAGCAGGCTTCCAGATGTCCCGCTGACAGCCTGTGCTAAGCTCTGTGGTTTGCAACACCCATCCCCCTGCCAATCAAACTTGTTGGCTTATACTTGGGAGCCAGTAACTATTGGATCCTTCCCGCATTTGTGTAATTCCTGGGGTTACTCCCCGGCCACTTGAAGGTTTTCAGTGATTTTCAGAGTACGTGTCAGTCGTGTCATAAGATTCATCGCCCCACCCCCCCCCCGAAAAAATGAGTTGGCCTTGTACAGCCTAGCAGTTGTCTCCTGGACTATATCTATTGGAAAATGGGAGGATCACAAATCACAAAACTGAATTTGACCTTGAAGCCCCTCTTTACAGGAACATTACAGAATTGGTAAGAAAACAACTTGTAAAATATACTTTTTGATCACAGATTTACATAAAACTTACACGGTCTAATAATGATGATAGTAGAAAACATCCCTTGAAATATTTCTGTCTGAAATGCAGTATTTCATGAGAAATGAATAAACTAATTTTCCGATTGGAGTTTATCGCTCAGTGAGCGTTATATTCATTTGTTGAATCTATATGATTTCATGCAAATGTGTAATCGGTTTTTCACTATTTTCTGGTGACCCCCCAGATGGCTGATCGATCTCAAACTTCTATACAGGCTTGTCAGTTTATGTATATGGTGGATTACATAAAGTGCTTACACTGCCAGCAACTGTTTTGTTAGCAAAAACCAATTCTGTAATGTTCCTTTTAAATAATTACTAAAGGGACAACATTTGATGGGTTTGACTGTTGTAAGGGTGATAGGTTCTACCTTACACCCAAACGACTCCTGCCTCAGTTTACCAAAGGGGGGAAATTGACGAGAATTTCTAGACTCGAATGGTGAATACTCACATGTTCCATTAGGAACTGTCGCTATATGATAGTCCTGAGTATGTTGTACTGAGACCACGGGGAAAGAAATTCCCAGGGATAGAAACTGCTGGAAAAAACCCACAAACATTAACTCAGTGTTAAACATCACTTTGTCGTTAGCCCGGAAGCTTTCGCCCTTTTCCAGGCACAAAAAGTACTTACTACAAAAAGGGCCCTAAAGCAATTAAATGGCTCCCGACAAAAAAAAACTAAACTAAACAAAACAACAACAACACATGACATCGCGATGTTACATTTGTGTTGCCCCCAAAGACCTGTTTTCACATTCACCTGTATTAATTGTATCTTTCTATGATTACTTATAATGGACTTTCATGCTCAGCTTTCGTGAAACACAATTTTTACACAGACGCATGATCTCTCCAGGAAATTTTCGTCACGTCCTTCTGCGCTTATTGCACGCGACGACTTCGTAAACATAAACTATTTATTTCATGAGGAAGGAAAGTGTCATTCGGTATTGAAATTCATGGTCGCACAAAAAGGAACAAATACTCTTTAACACAGAAAAAAAACATTGTTAATGAAATAGTTTACTTGATTTGGATCATAGAAAACAAAATTTTTGTTTTCCTCATCGGCCTCAAAAGATTATGTAACGCATGTAAAGATTATTGGGGTTACTGAAATATGTACTTAAATTTTTCTGGTTTAACGATGATAAGATGACAAAAACATCTTCATTGGTAATCCCAAGACCTATCCACAAACCAAGTTTGGAGTTGATATGACAAGTCCTTCTCGACATTGCTCATACAATTTTTTTGTTTGGTTTTAGCCATAAGGACCTTGACATTTGACTTGGGGGTGGGGGCACACAAACAATAGATTTCCGAAGGATTCCAAGACCAATCCACAAACCAAGTTTGGAGTTGATATGCAAATTCCATCTTGAGTTATGATCATTGCACGCACGCACCAATAGTGTGTAAAAACCCGCAACCGGGACCTCCTATTGTCCCTCTTTTGTTCGTAGTTTTTGGCAGCAGTTCCCATATTTCAACTGGGGACTTTTAGCCGACGTGAACCATTGTCCTCTTTTGTTATAGGTTTCCTGGTTTGAATTGTGTATATACCTACGCACGGACTGACTGTGTATACCTACGCACGGACTGACTGTGTATACCTACGCACGAAAACACACACACACACACACCCCACCCACCCAGTGAAGGACATGCCGGAAACAGTATAATGCCCCTTCGGAGGCTTCACCATCCGCAAGGCATACAAATACACACTCGTCATTAGTAAAACAAATTCAACCAGACCAGCCAGATACTAAAAATATTGAGGTACAGTACCTCGTTTGCTCAAACACTAAATAACAACGGCAAACTTACTAGTAGTAGAAACATCTTAACTAAAACAATTATACATTCAAAATCTTTCTTTTAAAAGATTTGCTATAAAATGACTTTTGAAACCCTCGATTGTTTTTTGCTGCCCGGATCATGAGTAGAAGTTCATTCCAGAGTCTAGGACCAGCTACCGCAAAAAAGCTCTTTCACCAATACCATTCTTTGTCTTACCTGTTAGAGTAGTTGATCAGAACATCCACGCGAGTCAATTGAGTGTTTACGCATGACGAATAAGATTACAAAGATAAACAGGGGAAAGTTTGTGCAATGATTTAAATTGAGTAAAACAAAGTTAAATTTGACACGATAGGGGACTGGCAACCAACGGAAATGAAACAACAATGGATTGATGCGACAAAACTAAGATTTATTCAAGCAGCCGTGTTTTGGACAAGTTGGTGAAAATCATCCTGACAAGGGCAAAAGACACAAACAATTTACGAAATACCTGCTCTGTGTCACTTCGTTCGGAAGGTGGAACAAAACACGACCTGTCATAGTCGTTGCTCTGTGCCTCGTTAAGTTGCGGGGACACAGTTGGTGACCACGACGCTGTGACAACCATAATGATGGCTGCTACGGTGATTGACGATGACATCTTTTTTTCCACGAGTTGCTTCCCTTTAAATCTACCAGAAAACACATATGGTTTTGCAATAGTGAGAAGGTTTGCAGAAACAATTTCCGTATATCAATAAACTATACTCAATGTGAAATGTCTGCAAGTTACGAATTAATTGGTTCCGTTTGTCACAGCCTACTGAAAATAAAACTCCAAGAGGTGCTACTGAAAATCAAACTCCAAGATGTGATGGATATCACTCGGGAAAGTGTATATTTCGACTCAAAGTTTCAATGTACGCACACTTCATTCATCATTATAATAATCATGATCATTTGTTGAGAACATGGTGGAAATAGGTGTGCCGCTAAGTGACGATTTTGCATTAATTATTAAAATCGAAACCACAACTTACGTTTGGCAGATGTTTACTGAAACACTCATCAGCACAAAATTGGCGTTTAGGGCTGTTTGGCAATGGCGAACATTGTGACGTAAAATATTGGCTTCAGGGACACTAGTAAACGCATAGAGCAAGGGTAAAAGGGGCACACATATTTGGCTATCACAAAAGATCAGAACTACAAATACCAAGTGTTGGCTTGCATGGATGAGTAGAGCTATTGTGCAGTATGTGATATAGCCCGCCCATGACATTCTGATAGTGCTATAATCATGGGTGAGGGAAAAGTGGTGCTACACATGAGCCAGTGTTGTATATGCCAGGCGCATTTCCCACACAAGTAGTCAACGAGCCGTTTTTAAATATGGTGGACACAATGCTATGACACTATTTTGGTAATGGGTAATTTTGTCTGTATTCAACCAAACCGAACAGTGCACTCCTAGTGCCCACATACCTCAAAAAGGCTAACGGTGCATATAGGCTTAGACACATCTGAGTCGTCTCAGGATCTACTTTGTCAACTTCCAATACCTATAAAATACCCATGAAGCTATAAATATCGACAGTCCACTCTCAAACTATGTTCCAAATTACAAGGATGATGTATATAAATACATATGTCGTGCTGTATATAAATCCAAATGTTAGTTGACTAAATGTTGTACCTCGTACACGTTCAGACAGACCATGCACACAACCAGTGGCGTAACCAGAAGGGGGCGGGGTCAACATGTTTGCAGACGACACCAAGGTCTTTCTCGCGTTAGGATCTAAGACGACTGCGAGATATTTCAACATTTACTTGGATAGCCTGGGTAACTGGAAGGAGAAATATAGTTGCTGAAGTTCAACGCGGGAAAATGTGGTTTTCGTGCACTATGGTCGTCAGACAAAAGTCTAGCATGCTGGGAGCCCACTGGAATGTTCGGATGGAAAAGAAAATATCTTGGCGTTGTATTTGAGATACCCTGAAATACAGCAACCATGTTGTAAAACATTATCTTGAAGGCCGGGAGGGAAATACCTCGTTTTAAAGGGACATTACAGAATTGGTAAGAAAACAACTTGTAAAATATACTTTTTTATCACAGATTTACATAAAACTTACACGGTCTAATGATGATGATAGTAGAAAACATCCCTTGAAATATTTCTGTCTGAAATGCCATATTTGATGAGAAATGAATAAACTAATTTTCCGATTGGAGTTTATCGCTCAGTGAGCGTTTTATTCATGTGTTGAATCTATATGATTTCATGCAAATGTGTAATCGGTTTTTCACTATTTTCTCGTGACCCACATGGCCGATCGATCTCAAACTTCTACAGGTCTGTCAGTTTATGTATAAGGTGGATTACATAAAGTGCTTACACTGTCAGCAACTGTTTTGTTAGCAAAAACCAATTCTGTAATGTTCCTTTAAATTTCCATTTTCGTTGCGATCTGATTAAATAGTCTACGCAGTAAATACTGCAATATCCATCCCTAAAAAAAAACACCCAATTTTTACGAAAGTTTTTTCTTCTTCTCACATTTCTTGCATTCATTTAATTTGTATTTTATTTATTTATTCAAATTATTATTTTTTTCCCTCCGTGCCTGCTGCGTACCGCCAATGATCATCGAACGTTTTAAAACGGCTCCAAGTAGCATGATTGTTTAGTATTAATGGAATTATAGATCCGACGTCATCAATATATCATCCATATATAAAAGTAGTGTAAATATCAACATTCAATTCACTTAATGGAAAACAGTATTTAAATAAAAGCATGCCGTTTCACTACAGGATCAATGTTTTTGAGGAAACTTGAAGTTGGGCTGTGGTGTTATAAAGGCCTATACGGTTTGAGTACCGCAGGGTTTCATTTTGGGACCAGTCAAAAGGTGAGACGTCAACATCCGAATGGGGGGGGGGGCCGAGGCCATCAGCAAAACGAATGTGGTCGGCGAGACGCTACTCATATCAATAATGTCTAAACCACACAAACAAAAAAAAACCGAAAATTAACAATTGTTGCAAGTGAACTTATTTTAATTACTTAAAGAATAGTTAAAAGAAAATAGGTCGAATTTGTAAATATGGTTTGCAATCAACATATATACACAAATTTGTACTGCAAATTTTTAATATCACTATTACAAATAATGAAAAATTTCTTAAAAGCGTGTATTTAACAGTGTTTACATAGATATTTTAAAATTTACTCTCACCACAGCAAATATTATCTTTGGGGTATATGAAGAGGTCGTAAGAAAGTGCATTGACAAATAGGCAAAAAACAAAAACATGCTTCGCGTCCTGCCTTTTTGAAAAAAGGAAGGAAGAGGGCCTTTTTTAATGGCTGCCCGGCACGGCCGGTCAGGCTTTTTTACTTCAAGATAGTTTCTGTGTGGTTTATTATTCGGTGTGCTAAAGTCTAAAAACACAATCTTATTTATTTTGAAATATTTTTTTCGTCAGAGATCGTTAAAATGTATCATTAAAACAATTTATTTTTATTTTTAAGGAGGCGGCCTCTAAACAGGAAGCGGGCGAGGACGCTAAACACGTTTTCAAAAATATTATTTGGCATTAGGCTAATCTTTATCACATTAGACAGATCACAGAATGCATAACCGACATTGGTCTCCCTTAAAAATAATGGAGATCCATGCTGAACAATATCATTCAAACATCGACAATCATGTGTTGTCAATACTTGGTGATCCATACATTGCGCACAGAGTTCATTTTTGTTGCACACACTGCTTACATCTGACGTCACACTTTCAAACAGCGTACTCACTGAGGCAAAAGGAGGCAGATCATTGGACGACAGCAGCTCTTGCGCGTGACCTCAGCGTACCAGCAGCGTTGCGCGTTATGCAAGGTGTCTCCAACGAATCCTGTTCGTAAGTAAGACGTATAGTTCCACTTTCAGCCACGCCAACTTCACACAAACTGGCTCAAACGATTACCAGAAGCCCACGACATATAATTAATATACAATTATGTACACGGTCACTGACATATATCTAAAGCACTTAAAGATGATTAAAATGCAATATTAGGCCTAAGACAATACGATTCAGGCTGATGTAAAAAATGTTAAATATCCGATACAGTGGCCTACATAAAAACCTTTGGTATATGAATTGAATAAACATTTACACCAATAATGCCACTTTGTGTTCAGTCAAACTTTATAATTCAGCAATTTTGTTTCAACCTCGTTCCCACATGCCTAATGACATGATAATTATTTCACATTTATATTGGATTCCAGGCGGATTATGAGTTGGCAAGGCATGCTGGGAAAATGAGAACGAGGTTCACTCAAGCAAAATAATATTATATTTTTATAAATATATTATTATTAATATAAAAGGCCACATTAGTCTAGTCTCTTTTTGCTTACTGTGAGTCACTATACCGTATGTCATATTGATATTGCAGTTGGGGAACATGACCAAGATGGTGATAGCATGATTACATTTGACACATAACCAGAGCTCGATTTCACAATGAGCTTAGATTTATCTTAAATGCGAACCAATCTTAATTGCCAGAGCGGAGTATTGCGAGAGTTGCGACAACTAGCGATTAGAAGCCATATTCGGTCTAAAAAAACACTGCATATGAACACACAGGGTGCCAGACCAGACCGACACTGGGTTGTGCTGCATTTGGGCCGAAAATGGCTTCCAGAAACCATGTGACCAAAGAAAACTGGTCCCTCCATGCTGGAACTCTCTCAACACCAATCACTACGACATTATTGACAACTCGTCTTAACACGAATCTTGGAGCTCTGTAGAACCGAACATCATGCATGCCCAAAGATCAGTGTAATGTGTCGTTGAACGCCAATGGCCTTCTGAGCAATGCGTTTAATCATCTTTGTCGTGCGTAAAATGTACAGCATCCTAAGACACCGGTGCTTTTACGCTAAATTCTGCCCTCTGTGGTATAGATGGATTGCACATGACGTCAATGACCACCATCTTTGATTAAAAAAACCAATGGAAACTTGCAGGCGTGTACGCGCTGCGCACAACTGTCAACCAATGGTAGCCTTTCACGCGTGCACGTTTGGCGGCCGATGCAAGGGGTCCATTGACTATACATAAAAGTAAAACTTTAGGTTCCCAATTTTCGTTTTAATATGTGCGAGGCTGCACTGTCACTTTTATGCTGTACGTAAAACATTTGAATGAACACTTTAAAGTGTTACATAGGCACAATTTGTATTTAAAAATAGTGCAAAATAAGAAGAAATGTCAATAGAGGTTTATTTTGGTTGTTCGAGGGAAAACAAACAAATAACCAAATGTTGTGATGGTCATTGTGAAATGAACTTATACCCAAATTTAAGATTCTTGAGAAATATTGTCACAAACTATCCCAAATGGGATATTCATAACCTGATATGTTTTCATAAGAACATTTTTTTTTTTTGCTATACATTCAACAGAATTACCACTCAGTCCCCCCCCCCCCAAAGGGTCATGGCCATTAAAGTGATTATAAGGGAATTAATGCAGTTTTATAGAAAATGTAAAATTTAAATCAAATACAAAGTTACAAACAAGGGAAAGTTACCTGCAAGTTAAAAAAAACTCGGAGTTTAAAATACACCAAATATTTATTGCTAATTTTTATACTAATGCCATTTCATGAAATATACAAAATCAAAATTACTCTACATATTATTTTGATTGGAGTTTTAAAAAACACACTTTAATAATGGTCCGTGTCTGCTATGATGTCAGCTGCGGACAACAAGTACCAACTACCATGTGACATGCCTGCAATTTACCTTTGACCTCGCATCCCCGACACACATTCGTATTCTATTACTACACAGGTATACACATTACAGGGTGAATAAAATAACATTACAAACAAACATTGTGCACAGGTGCATGCAGCAGATGATAAAAAAAGTGGATAGCTGCCAAACTGCGTCACTTCGGAGTGGACCAATCATAAGACAGATATGGAAAGCTTATGTCACTGCAAGTTTATCCAATGAAGACATTGGTTTATCCAATCAAATCATTTGGCCTGTAAGACCAGTGCCTTGCGGATAAAGACAGGGGACCAGTCTATAGCCACAGCCACCAACTCTAACAAGGCATCATGCTACAGAGGCAACCAACCTCGTTCCCATGGCCATCATCCCCTCTCTGAGAAATAAAATGTACAACGAAATGGCACACAAACGAGAAAGAGGTTGGTGAATTCTCACCCTGCACTTCTCCTTGTTCCTTTTATAATTCACTTTCCGAAGATACAGAATATTGAGTCAATACAAAATGGAGACTATTCATTTAATATTAAGGCCTAAACATAAAAAGATTGTGACCAAAATCTACCATCAAAATATATATATGCTCTGAAAGATCCATTATTTATAGCCAGGATATACTTTTAGATTTTACTCAACAAGTTAAAGATCATAACAACTTTTGGTAAAGAGCACTGGAAAGCTGTTAATAGAATAAAACATTGTGATAAACGACTCCCTTTAAAGTAGTGTAGTTTTAGAGAAAGAGGGACTTTTCACCCCAAAATGTGAATCTGAGAAGGGCTTCATTCTATGCAACATTTCATTATTTTCTTGCAACTTTGATTTACCAATTGAGCCCAAGTTTTCACAGGTCTGTTATTTTATGTACATGTTGGGATACACCAAGTGAGGATACTGGTCTTTGACAATCACCAAAAGTATACCCTGCCTATTAAATCGGTTGTGAATCCTTGTTTCCATAGTCAAGCCCAGATGTCGGACCCTTTTAAAGACCTAATTAGTGATTACACATTTTCATTGCTTTTACCCTTGAGCAATTTAAAAAAAAATTCCTGTAAGTAAGAGTTGGTTTTCTAATTAAAACTCAAGTGTATGTCAGTTTGATTCCTAATTTTGAGGAGTGGATCACATTTTTTATAGTACAATGTAGTTGGCAAACAAAAAGTAAGATCATAAAAAAAATTCTACAAATAAAAAAGAAAGAAAGCACTCAAACTTGATTGATTTTGGGGTTGCCGTCAGTCAGTTGTGACAATCTCTTTCTTCTCCTAGCGACGATTGTTGTTATTATTCGGCTGCTCGAAGAACATGAAGTCCTGAAGAATGTAAATAAATATAAACAAAAACATTGAAACAAAACTCTTGAATAAAATTAATCCCTTTCAGACACAATGATCAGGGCCCAATTTCATAGAGCTGCTTAAGCACAACAAAAAGTAGCTAAGCACAGCAAAATTATGCTTATCAGAATAAGGTCACCAGCCAAAATAGCATGTCTTATAAACAATGTGTGACTGGTATCTTGCTTTCTTTTGCTTAGCAGAAAATGATAAAGTACTTTTTTCTGCTTAAGCAGCTATATGAAATTGGCCCAGCAGCCGATTTCACGAAGCACTAGGATTAATCCTATCTCAAGTTAGGATGAGTAACTCGTCCTAACTTAGGATGGGTTCAATGTGTCCTAACGTCTATGGATACGGAAGTTAACTTGTCCTAGGTCCTAAGACTAATCCTAAGTTAAGAAGAGTTTGGTGAAATCGACGGCAGGTGTTTTTCAGCTTTGTTCTGCTGATCAAGGTGCTTTCAGCAGAAACAGAGCCTAAAATCTTTCTGCCGAGCATAAATAAGCAGGACACCAGCCATGGGTTGTACATGCGACATGGTATTTTGGTTGGTAACCTTATTCCAGTAAGCATTATTAAGTTCTGCTGGCCACGAAACTTACAGCCCGTAGAATTACACGCCATAAGCGCAGAATAAAACACAGACCCACCACTGAAACAGAGATGCAGGCCTGAGGGATTGCCTAAAAAGCTAAGAGCTTATCTAGATGCTTTCCCCCTCAACGGATAAACATTTAGATGAAAAAAGCAGCAATGGAAAGCAGTTTACGTGTTACACTGATACAAAGAAGTACAATTATAGAAAAAAAAAACTGTAACCTTAAAGAGCTTGGTTGAGATGTGTTAATAGGAAATGAAAACTCACAATCAAGAAGACAGCTCCAAGAAGCGTGGCTTTAATCTTCACGTCCAAGTCAGCTGGGACTGAAATCAAACAAAAGAAAGTCCCCAAAAGGGTAAAGAAAGTTGGCAGCAGAACGGTTTTCTGTATGGTTTTGGTTCTATAATAAATTTTATGATAAGTTCTATTTAAATTAGTGAGTTCAAATAAATTTTCTGGGCAGCAAATGTTAAGAGTCACAATTTCGGGATGGCATTAAACCTTTTTTGGGTATTGAATAACGAACTGGCTTACACGAAACACCGAAGTTGTCTGCGTTAGTGTAGAGCTCCTTGACCAATCCAGTCCACTGTTTGCTGACTTTGCCTACCTCATTAGCCAAGTCATGGCTCAACACCTGATGGTTGGAGAGTTGGAGAGAATATGTCACAAGTTGTGATTTAGGATTAATGGTGATTTAGGATTAATGGTGATTTAGGATTAATGGGGATTTAGGATTAACAGAAATGTGGGATTAATGGTGATAGCCATTTATGTTTTAAAAAGTCGTTAACCTTTGTTAAAAACGAACAGAGCTGAGTAATTTCAATGCAGTTCAAGAAAACATTTACTTCCATACTCTAAGTGAAAAATAATCAGAATGATCAAAAACATATTAAAATAACCAATTATTGAAGACAATGTAAACAGTAGAATAGAAAGAGAAGTATGGAAGCTGATTAAGCAAGTCAGAACTTTGTAGAAATCAGCCCTAGGACAAGACAGACGGCCAAAGAGACGACAGACTAGACGGACATTGGACTGGACAGACAAGTATGATTACATGAGGAAAACCAATAACAAGCATTTTTTAAAACAACAAGATTATAAAAATGTCAAAACATCTACCATTTACAATGTAGACAATGAGAAGGACAGAAAACTGTTCTGTCATGAAACTACACAAAAACCACACAAAGAGAAATTTATGTAAACTATTAGGCCAAATATTAAAAAAACAAACATGTTTAGCGTCCCCACCGGCTTCTTTTTTAAAGGCCGCCTCCTTTTTTTTTTAAAGGATACATTTTAACAATCTCTGACGATTTTTTTCTTTTTTTAAACAAATAAGATAGTATTTTTAGACTTTAGTACACCGAAAAAAGCTGGCAACCATCTTGAAAAATGTGTCAGGCGGCCATTTAAAAAAAAGATAAAAAAGGCCCCCCTCCTCTCTTTTTTTCAAAAAGGCAGGACGTTAAACATGTTTTTATTTTTGTTTTGCCTTATATGCTACTTTTAAAAAAATATTCCGATTATATTCATTTCAAAACAAACACTTCTTACAGCCCGAAGCACCCAATCCGAAGGCAACAAAACCCTTCAAAATGAACTTTCATGGATTGTCTTAAAACTTACATTGAACTCTTGGTCCTGTGTGCAGCAGGCCCCTTGACAGATGCAGCAAGGTCCACGGATCTTCAACACCGTTTCTTTGTTTGCGTTCATGATGTCGTAGTGCGGGGACCAGCCACTTGCACTACACACGTGTACAGTGGGAAGGAGATACCAGTTAATATACAAACACAGGTGTTGGCCTCTTTTTTTAGACCGTGGTCGAATTGGCCGTTATGGATGCGACTGTGGCTCAGTGCAGCATATGCTTTATCACATGCTGGGGTCGCAGACTTAGCCACATCCGTAGCCATAACCACCAGTTAACCGATTCGGTTAAATTGAATAGATTTTCTTTATAAATTGGCCGGGAAAAATCTGTATGAGACAATTATATTTGGACAACATTTCTCTAATTAATTGATTGATGATGTGATCCAAATTAACAACTGACTAAAAGCAATTCAGAAAATGTATGGACAAACCCTCCCCCCCTAAAATAAGCATTCAAAATTAGCAATTCGAGTTCCAGACAACTTACGACTGGCGGACGTATCCGACGACCTGACCAACGGGCGCCTCTATGGCAACTTCCATGGCACAGCAGTCGGATGAAGCGCACCAGCAGCATCCGGCACAGCACTTGAACTCTCGAGTTACTCGCATCACTTCCTAACAATTCAAGAAACGCGATGGAAAAACGTTCAGGAAACTTGTTGCTAACTTGGAATAGAAGAATTGCTCAAGAACCTAGGAAAATGTATGTTTATCGTGCACTGTTAATCTACAAATCACCAATAGGAGATAATAGACCCCCATTTGTGTTGGCCGCCATCGCTGAGGTGAAACGAGGGAAAGGTGTTCGCGTGTAGGCGCCATGCACAACTCCCAGCCAATGATAGGCCTTCATTGACCTCAGTGAGGTTGCTGTTTGGGCTTGTGACGTCATATGCAATAGAAAGAAAAAACAATATAACAATGCAGTGAAAAACACGGCCTATATAATGAAGAAAGAAAAAAAGCGTACCTGATTCATGTTGTCGGTGATGTGCATTAAGAAGCCACGAGACGGTCCGCAGCACTGTCTCTGGCAGACTTCAGACTCTAGAACAGACCAAACAAAAATGAGGCACAAACTATTCAAAATAGTATCTTTACTTTTCAGTTTCAATGCGCATAATCTTACAAATGTTACCTTTCCCATCTCAAGATTCATACAAGAAAATTGATCACAAACTGTAGTGTAGACGCAATGAGACGCCTACAAAAGTAATCCCATAAACAGATGTTGCCTTTCGTCACTCTTCTGTCTAAATTTAATGAAACCTTTTGAAGATGTTCTGATCGAACTCACCTTCATGAGCGAAGTAGATCTGCTGGCCCACGCTGTTCTTAACTTGGTATCTGTTTGCAGTTTCCCAGTTTGTAAGCACTGAAAGCAATTTGATACAAATATTTTATTAGACTATATATAAACGGTAATAATAATAATAATAACGTAATCTTATACAGCGGCAAAGTCCGCCTAAAAAGACGCACAAGGCATTCACAAATAATACAATTTCAAAAGCTAAGGTCAAACACAATTTACACAAATACAGATGCACAGGAAAGGAGTGACCAAACAATTTTAAGCACAAGTTATGTTTCTTAATTGGCATTAAACTGGTTATGTCTTTCATTTGGGCCAAGGTATTCCAACACAGTTTATAATATACGTGAAGTATGTGGAGGTCACAACATGATCCGCAGGTCAAAGGTAAGGATTTCTGTTTATAAGCGGAAACTTTTTTTTTTCAACAAACTTGAAAATGGTCTTGTTTTATTTTAGTCTCTGAGTTTTAGTATTCGCTACCTTAATGGAGACTGAGGAAGAGAAAAAAGAAAAAAGGGAAATACAAAAGGTATCTATAGGGGAATTGTAAAGACTGGGGTGCTCCACAAAGAATTGTGTGTAAGAAATAAATGAGAGGATGTTAAAGGAACATTACAGAATTGGTTTTTGCTCACAAAACAGTTGCTGGCAGTGTAAGCACTTTATGTAATCCACCATATACATAAACTGACAAACCTGTAGAAGTTTGAGATCGATCGGCCATCTGGGTCACGAGAAAATAGTGAAAAAACGATAACACATTTGCATGAAATCATATAGATTCAACAAAATGAACAAAACGCTCACTGAGCGATAAACTCCAATCGGAAAATTAGTTTGTTCATTTCTCATCAAATATGGCATTTCAGACAGAAATATTACAAGGGATGTTTTCTACTATCATCATCATTAGACCGTGTAAGTTTTATGTAAATCTGTGATCAAAAAGTATATTTTATAAGTTTTTTTCTTACCAATTCTGTAATGTTCCTTTAAGTTCAGGGAAAAAAGGAAAGAAGAAAAGAAGTCTCCACAGGGATGTAAAAAAAAAAAGAGAATGCATGGATGTTGATGTAACCAGATTCAGATTAGGAATCAAAGTGGCGAAAAATAACTTTCAATGAATATGTCACTTACCCTCAAATAACTCCACCTGTTGGTGGACAAGCAGCTGATCTATCTGCGTTAAATATTCCAGACCGGGCGGACATCCGGGAATCGCCTGGGGGGCAGGCATCCACTGTGCAGGCGCTGGTTGACCAGGCAAATGCCCTGGCTGCCCCATTATCTGAGGTGAAGGTAAACGAAATATAGTTCAAGCGCACCATAGAGGGGAAAATCATACACCGTAGCTCTCTCTTTTTTATGATAAGTGTGTACTCAAAGTACCCTGTTTTTTTTTCTTGCAAAGCTTTCAAAAGAAGATCATTAGAAACCGTATAGTCTAAACCAACAAAGAAAAAAAAAAACACATGCGATGCTTTTTGGACGGTTACTGGTTACTTACAGTTGATGAGCTAAGGTGAGTTTTTATTGGGCATGGCCAAGTCTTGGGCTTTTACCAATTCTGGGCACTTTTTTCATAAACCCTTAAAATAATCTACTATTCTGACCAATATTGTCTTATGCCATAAATTTGAAACAAAATCTACCGTATAATTGATTCCCTTCAAAATCCAACAGTGTTTTTGTTTGATTAGGTTAGACTGAGGGATCAAGCACACCACAACAAACAAGAGTCCAACAGTCCTGGTGTTTGAGTAACTTATGATTGAGTTACTTATGATGTTTGACTGTGCTAGAATGAGGGAGGATGCTAGTAAATAAGGGAGTTAGTGGTGTACCACCGACTTACTGGTTGGCCGGCGTACCCTTGTTGAACAAAGCCCGGTGGAGGCTGAACGTAGCCCTGGGGTGGCTGACCGTAGCCCGGGGGCTGTTGTCCATAGCCCTGCTGGGGTTGTCCGTAGCCCTGCTGGCCGGCTGGCGGGTAGCCCTGCTGGGGTTGCCCGTAGCCCTGCTGGGGTTGCCCGTAGCCCTGCTGGGGTTGGCCAGCCGGAGGTTGTCCGTAGCCCTGCTGGGGTTGGCCAGCCGGTGGTTGACCAGGTTGCTCCTGCATGGGTATCTTGTTTCCTTCCTGGTTGTTCTCCATATTAGATTATTGACTGGTGATCACTCTCACAACTGTGGCAAATTTTCAGTCCAAATCTGTACTAAACAAAGAAAAGAGAAAAACAAATATTTTGACTAGTATTTAGCTAGGGAGCAGGCAATCCTGAAAGTGAAAGTGTACATTCCCTCCAGTTGCTGCAATCCGTACAGAAAAAGAGATTTTCGTGCACGGCCAAGTGTCAATAACAAAGTCCACAATTTTTTTGGAATAGCTGAGTCTACCAACAAGAAGGTAGGGCAGAACACAGTTCAACTTTTATTTAAAAAAAACACATTACTTATAGTAAATCTAACTAGCAATCATTACTAGAAACTTTGCACTTCCGTTGAAGGACAGAAGTCAAAGAGTAGAGACAACAAAATAATTGAAGTTCCATCTTCCAAGGACACTGACTGCAAGTCTTAAAATTAACAGAGTTACTGAAATGCACTGCATTGATGGTTCAAAATCCTGGTTTGACTGATGTGATCCTGATGTGACGGATGGTTGGGTTTTGTGTTCGTTGTTAGTCTTGATTGGCGATGTTCGTTTTGTCATGCAGGTAGGTTTGTTAACGCAGTCGATGTTGCGCCCTCTATTGGTGACTAATACAAAAAACAGCGTAATCGATACGAGACTAGTATGTCGTTAACTTCATATTAAAGGCCCTGTACACTATTGGTAAGATCAAAAAACACAATGTTCACAGATACACACGTAACTTACATGATTTAAAGTAAGTAATGGTAGAAAGGGTTCCTTAAAATATTTCTGCCTAAAATGCTATCGTTTCTGAGAAATGAGTAAAACAAAAGTACTTATCGCGCGCGATAATTTGAAAAAACAGAAAACACATAAGATCTCTTTTCACTATTTTTTCGTGACCTCGATGACCAATTGAGCTCAAACTTTTACAGGTTTGTTTGTTCATGCATATGTTTAATCACACAAAATGTGGACACTGATTTTGAGCTGTTACCAAAAGTGTACAATACCTTTAAACTCACACTTTCAAGCGGAAGATTGTTTCAATTGCATGTCCATACTGCACTTAATGAACTGTTTCTGTATGCTAAACATATGCGGCCTCTATTAAGGAAGCGGGCAGGGACGCTACATACCAGTAACTTGCTGGGGCGCGGCCCTTGCCTTAAGATGAGGGCGCGGCCCATTTCTAATCAATGAACACTTCAGATGAAATGTAAAATATGATGGTAATAGTAATCATCAGAAATTTTAATTGATTAGAATACTCCAGGCAATCTTCACGGTGAGAAAAATTCATTCATATTTCAGTTTTCTCATCGTTTTCTTGGAGAGCCGGATGGTTATTTTAGGCTAGAGGAAGGTCTCTTGTGCTGCCAAAGTGTTGCATACAGTGCAATTATTGGTTGCCTTCGAGTTGCCTGTAAAACATTCTCCCACATGACAAGGCCTCATTAGCATTCAAATCAATACGTGATATGGTAATGCCATGCCAACATGTATATAATTAAAAGCCTTTAATGGTCAGTGACATAGCTTGCTTCAGTTTATAGAGGGGCTCCAAGGTCAAATCCAGTTTTGTGATGTAATCATTTTCCAACAGCAAAGGTCCTTATGAAAGTGTTGGAAAATTACAAGCCTCTAAACCTCCCATAGGGCTAAAATATCATTTTACTTGACACTCTTGGCATATTCTTTACGACACTCTTCAAGAGTGATTTTCGAAAACATGACGTCACCGAACATCAACAACAAATGGGTCTGTGCACTCTAAAGAACAAAATATCAAATTAAATGCCATTTTGGTTGAATAACATCAACATTCAGAAATTATTTAACAAACTTCCGTACACAGACATACATACCATGTGACATAATCAAACATGATTTGAAAAAACTGGAACTTAAAGGAATATCAAACCCAGTGGCATTTACACCGTTTTAATAACATGAGGTTAAACTAAATAAAAATAAAAACAAGTTTAGCATGCCCGCCTGCTCCTTTTTTATTTTTCATTGTTAATTTTTTTTAATAGATTTTAACAAATTTTAACTGGCAACCATCTTGAAAACAGCCTGGCCGGTTGTCTTGAAAAATGTTTTGAGAAGCCATTTAAAAAAATAATAATAATAAACAAATAAAAGGCCCACCTCCTTGCTTTTTTCAAAAAGGCAGGACGCTAAACATGTTTTTGTTTTTTTTGCCTTAGAGAATTAGTAATTTTCCTCGAATTTTTATAAGGGCTCTGTCTATTGGGAAATGAGTGTATCACACAAAAACATTTGACCTCGGAGTTCTACTTATTAATATTCTAACACTCATGCAATGATCAATGTATGGTGCTACAAACACAATGAGTTTCCAGGACACACCCAGAGCTACTTATCAAATCAGTATCGACTGGTCATAAGTACAATTGCAAATAGTTAATGATATGTATGTATGCAGTGCCTAGAGAATGATAAGCAACTATAAACACAATAGTGTTTCAGTGCAGATGTAAAGCATGTAGTTTGAAGTGGTGCTGATAAGATATCGGTTTGTAATTGCATTCATATTATATGGACTTATAATATTTATTCTTTACGACGGGAATCAAGCTAATATCTAAACAGAGTTATGTTAGTTTTATGTTGATGTGCCGGTTACACACCAATGTTCCGACAACCTCATATTCCCAAATCCCTGCTCCAACATGCAGATAAGACATAAAGACTACCAAACCTGTGACATCACAATGTTTACAAAAGAGCCACACAGCCTGGACCTCCACCAGCTCCATTTTCTACACGGCTCAACGGAGGACGGTCTATACACATATCCTACCAATATACAAGGGCGTTTGTTTATTCAGCGCGATGACTGGATTTTCCGTGGGAGTAAATGAGCCATTCCCTCCACGGTGTTTCCATGATATGCCAAGAGAATGATCTCTCCAGATTGAGGGGTGTAACCTGTACAGGCCATAATACATGGGTAATTTTTCTGTTCGTTTGTGCAACACAGCAGGGGATTACTTACTTTTTTCACTATACAAAGAAAATGCCACACTAATGTCAGATTTACTTATCCCCAGATGTGTTTCGTGCACAAGGTTGAGAAAATAATGAAAAAATTACCACAATTCAGTGAAAAATAATGATTTTTGTACATGATGCAACAGCAGTTAGTCTGGTTTACAACTGGGGAGCCATACTCTGTTTGCTTCATCCGTTAGTTGTTCAGGCCCTTTTCGAAACCACGACTTGGGCTGGGCTCAGACTCCGTGTGCCTGATTGGAGCCCAGTAAGGAAACCAAACGCTTTCTATAATTAAAAAAAAACTGACAGAGCCCAAGCCCTGGTTTCGTAAAGGGCCTTAGTTTGAGTGTAGTAGGAAGCCTTGGGTGGTAATCGCCAAAAGCTGGTGCGTCTCTAAAGCTCCTCTTAATTTGTTTTGTCAGTAAGATAACAATAACATTTATCTTTTCTGCAAACACTTTTGGTCAAAGGTAGTCTTTTAGGATTCATCATGACAATTTCACTGAGGTACATGTATGTAAACGGGAAATGTAAGTTCGGCCAGCGCCCAATTTCATAGAGCTGCTAAGCACAACAATTTGCTTAGCATGAAATTTCTCCCTTGATTAAAACAGGGTTACCAACCAAACTTCCATGTGTTGCATATTGCTTGTTACATGGTATTCAGCTGTTGTTTGCTTATCCTGAAAATCATGTGGAAATTCGGTTGTTAATCCTGTTTTTATCAATGAAGAAATTTCATGCGAAGCAAATTGTTGTGCTTAGCAGCTCTATAAAATTGGGCCCTGATATCAACTAGACAGGAGCCTGGTAGAAGCAGGACATGAGCGTAGTGGCCTTTTACTCATTAAGCTTCCGATGCCAGGAAACGATTAACCTAAAAAAAATCGTGTTTTTCCTCTAGAACCTATTTCATATAGGCATCCAGCTGATAGATTCTATTGTTCAGATTGTTTGAAATATTTCATTTATGCGTTTATTTTGTCTTGATTTATCAGGGTAGACCTGTCAGTTGTCAAGAAACTGTTCTCACTGGAAAGGAGGGGGTGGAGGGTGGGGCTGTAAACGTGACAAAACAAAAATTGTGACACACAATAAAAACGGGGGGGGGGGTGGGGGAATCATCCAATAACAAATAATACACAAATAAAATTCATACTTTATTGGAAAATTAATAATAAAAAAATATAGTTTGTTTTTATCAAAGGGCTGTACAATTTGAAGCTTAAAAAACAACCAACCAACCAACCAACAAAACAAACACCCAAACAACCTAAAACAAACAATAACACAACACACAAAACACAACAAAACCAAAACAACAGCAACAACAACAACAATTAAGATTAAAATTGAAAAGTCCCTTTTTTGTTTTGCCCCCTGTAAGGACCTTCGTTCTAATTCTATGCAATGACTTATCCACGAAATAATTTGGTGGCGGTTGTGTAAACTACTTTAAATTTTCCCCGGTTGTGTGCCAACCATCGTTACCTTGGTTACCATTACCACGTGTTTTTATGCAAAATATATGGCAACGTAAACAAATTTATTATTAATAATAATAATAGTAACACAGTTCTTACATATTCAAAGTGTTTTAGAAAGGCAATTACATAAGCAGAGAGGCCCAACAGGCAATTAAACAAACAGGTAACCTTTTAGGAGTGATTTAAGTACACGTTTCAGTTCTAGCAGTTTTGATGTCATGCAGTTTTCACTATTCCCTGGTGACGGTATTTTAAACCACATTTTAATAGTTGGGTTATCTAAATACTGTGTGATTATCTGAACAAAAATAGTGCAGTCGTCTCGCAATCATGATTGTAGAATGCAGGTTGTTTATCCTTGTTCATTATACCATGGAGCTCACCTCCATGATTATACGGTGGACAAAGAGAGGATGGATGGCCCCACAAGTTAAACCTGACCATGACGTGACCAAGTTGTCCATGACACAAAATGCAGATCTGATGTGGGCTGTAACATGATTGTATACAGCATGGAGCACCTCCATGTATCCTGTTTTTATCAAGGAAGAAATGTCATGCTAAGCAAATTGTTGTGCTTAGCAGCTCTATGTCAACTTTAGTTGTAATCATTAAAAATAAATAAATACCAAAAATGTAATCAATAAAAGTAAAGGTATGAATAAAGTGCAATTTTTTTTTAAATACGACACCGTAACAAAAAAAAGGGGGTCAACAAAATTTTCAACATATAGAAAGAAAGCAGCAATATAGTCTAACCTTAATTTAGCCACAAACATTCGGCATTAAGTAGGTTATAAGATAGTTCATTATAGCTTGAGAAGTGCAATTGCTCTTTAAACACGGACAAGAACGAAGAGGGGATGAGCGCAATCAACACTACTGACACAAGTCCACTTAAGAACCAAACCAAAACGATTGTTGAAATATTGGCAAAAGGTACAGAGTGCGATACCTTTGCCTCGTCAATCCTACAACTTTTAAAGGAAAAGGCAACTATTTCCAGTCACAAGAAAGTCTGTATTGTACAAAGACCCCAAAAAAACCAGTAACCAAGGTGTAACGATGGCAATTTGGCCTCTGTGTCTACCTGCAAGTCACAAGATCGTAGTGTCAATGAATAGAGTCTATTGAGCCTAATATCACATGCCAATTAGTCGTTGGGTTATTTCCACGACATCACTGAGTGTAAGCTTTAGAATTCCACAGGGTCACGAGCCTGTGCCAAATTCAGAATGATCGTAACCTCATGACGTCAAACACTTTTTTTAAGTCCCTCAATAGAGAGACAAGGGTTTGGTCCCAGAAAAAAAATCTCTGATTTGCAATGGAAAAGTTTAGTCACTGTAATGTGCACTCAACCATGACGTCAAACGTTTTTTAAAGTCCCTCAATA
The DNA here is from genome assembly GCA_032158295.1 of Pycnopodia helianthoides. Classification (NCBI taxonomy): domain Eukaryota; kingdom Metazoa; phylum Echinodermata; class Asteroidea; order Forcipulatida; family Asteriidae; genus Pycnopodia; species Pycnopodia helianthoides. Next base: position 1,187,993 of record CM063260.1, read on the forward strand.
GAGAGGCAATGGTTGGTCCCGGAAAAAAATATTCTCTGAATTGCAATGGAAAAGTTTAGTCACTGTAATGTGAACTCAACCATACACGAGAGCAAGTGTTTCCTGTGGTAAATTGCATTACAGTATTACAGCATTACATTTCTCTATTGTTTGCACATCCTACTTGATAAATGCTTTTAAAATATTTGGCTAAGGCAAAATAATTTTTAAAACATGTTTAGCGTCACTGCCTTTTTGAGAAAAAAAAGGAGTACCCGGTACCTTTTTTTCTTTTTCTTTTTAATTGGCAGCCTGACACATTTTTAAAGACAACTGACCAAGCTTTTTTTCAAGTTGGTTGCCACCTTTTTGTGTGTGTGTGTGTGTGTGTACTTCAGTCTAAAAATCTGATCTCATTTATTAAAAAAACATTTTTTTAAAGTCAGATATCACTAAAATGCATCCTTAAAAAAATTTTTTTAAAAGGAGGCGGCCTCTAAAAAGGAAGTGGGCGGGGACGCTAAACGTGGATTTTTTTCAATTTGGCCTAAACACATTGTTGAATGTCAACAGACTGCAATTTGCTCAAGGACAATGTCTACACATTTACATGTAATTTAGGAACTCAAATCTATCTCGATCTTAAATCCATGCACTATAGGTGGTTCCAGGATTGCAGATGATTAGCTAGAAAAGAAACGTACTACGCAAACGTGGACAAGCGAAATTATCCTCATCTTTTAGACTAATGTAACTTTCTCACGGTCAATTTTTCAAGTATATTTCATGGAGGATTTTCTTCCTCTGTTAGGTTCTTAGAGTGATTGCACTCGTGTTAAGACTGGATAGATGAGGGCTTACTATGGAGGTAAAGGGACTAACTATAACCATAGGGGTGCACCCCACTAAATGAGGAGAAAACAGAGCGTCAGCCTTATTAATTTATTGTAGGCCCTCAAAATATTCTATAATTAAACAGATTTTAGAGCCAACTGAAAGGGGTACAGTGTGAAAACGTTGCCAAATTGTGACCTGGGGGGTTGTTGACTTCCAACTTGGGGTATTTTGGATGAAAAAATTTGTCCTGTTTGCCCAGAGGTGTAGGGACATTTTGTAAAGATTGATGCTCCAATGTTTGGAAATTTACACAGGGGTAGGGGTGTTTTTATTTGGAGGTGGAATAACTCGACGGGCCTTTGGACTCCCCATATCAAATTAAGCAGAGAATAAAAGTTCAAGAGTCAATTGATAAATTCCCCTTTACTGTAAAAAGCTGTGAGATTTCTAATATTTTGTTGTTGTCTTTTTGTGTTTTTGAATATTTAGCATTTCACACTGTATGCTATATGGGAGTTTATTTATTGGAGTGCACCCACAGTTTACTAGAACCATGGAGGAATAAAATCTTCCTCCATGCTAGAACCAACACATGTCACTCCCTCTTGTAAGCAGCTTCTTCATTATGTAACCACTAGAGAAGTCTTAGTCATCCTCATTATGAATCATGTTCTTTGGTGGGAACATCTTCTAAGAGGGTGTTTGAAATGCAGAGCATCTTTTGCATCTTGCAATCAGGGAGATGTTGTACGAAACTCGGGGAGATATTCAGAATGTCATTCAACATAGTGGGAACAGAGTTTCCATAATCAGGGAGATTGTCAAATGTGAACATGGAAAGATTGGTTAATTTTCAGGGAAACTTCTGCAGTAATCAGGGAGAGTTGGCATCTCTAAAAATGTCATTTGGATTCTAGGTTTCTGAACTAAAATAAGTAAATAAATATAAAAACAAACAAGTAAACAAATGAATGAATAAATAAATAAATAAACCAAAAATAACAAACAAATGAGTAAACACCTAATACAAGTATAACAACAACAAAAAACAAACAAGTAAACAAACTGAAAAAAAATAAACACCTTGTAAATAAATTTAAGAAAATATAAATAAATAAATTTGTAACCTTTAAATATCCAATCATGGATAGAGGACCCCAAATGCCAAATCCTCAAATTTCCCCTTCTCCTAAATGTCACTCCACACAAAATTGTTCAGACTTAGATTTTTAGATAAGAATGGAAAACTGTTTGGTTTCTATGCCATTGAGCCTGAGGATGATACAGATGTGAATGTGCAATTAATAAAAGCAGAGATGCTTGTACGAACACCCCTCCCCTCCCCTATTCTCTGTCAATACACTGGCCCAGCATTTTGCCACTGTAACATATATATAAATGGGACAACACACATTCTCTACCTCCAATGATGGTTGAACTAAACGTGTGTAGTTGGAACCCGCTTGAATTCTCTTGAATGTGCCAGACAGACGCGTCCTGTACGACGAGTGACCAATGTTATTATTTAATATTACCTCACTGCTTTAAAATATCTTAATCAATTTTATGTCTGTAAATACTATCGTAAGTTCACAGTCGATACATCACAATGGTACTTACTTTTTACAATTTAAACTATGGCACAAATAACGCAACAACAGTGTACAGCAATTCCAGCGGATATTCCCTTCCCGTTACTGGGCATGCAACCTCCACTAAAAACTGAACTGAACTGCGGCCTACTTGTCAAACACTGGCCCTGTGAATGTGGTTTGCAAAGGAAACCAACAGAGAGAGAGACACAAACGTAAAGAACTCACCCTGACAAGTCCTGTTCCCGGTCACGGTGGGCTGGTGGTAGTGTTCAATACTATATACTAACTGAACTCAGTCAAGCGAAACTCACGTAGTGCTCTCTACTGAGTGTTGTGGAGGAATGCAACCAAATCGATTAGATAATCGATCCTAAGTCCTTAGCTGCGGCTGCTCTTGAGAAGTTGACCTCTATATTACTACATGCTAATGTGATATTTGACGCTTGTTATTACATTGTTATTATAACTAGGTAACATGGAGGGCAGCTGTGTGCATTTTACCGTATGTTCCTGACGTAGCTAGACCAGTGTGCAAATGCGAGCTGTTAACGCAACAATAGATATTTGCATATTAGTAGGACCATAACAACGGCCCGTTTTTGACGTCATGCATGGTTGCCGCGGTGACGTGGCCACTGCCCTAGTTACACGCATGAGTGAGCATGCTTGGTAGTGGTAAAGCAGTGGTTAGACCGCGCCCGTACTCTAGACCACCCATGGATCAGTCCATAGACAAAGGATTAGTCGAGCTCCACCGGCACCCCCATCCCATCTGCTTGCCTTTTTTTGTCCTTACCCTTGGGGATAAATTACAGATCAAGGGGGCGGTTGAGATGTTGGAGCTGAAGTTTTGACACGCCCCCAAAAGCCTGCTGTTTTTTTCTTAGTTTTGGGCCATACATTGATATTGACTTGAAAAAAGTTATATCCGAAAGATTACTAACCCGTAGTTTGTTATAAAGATGGAAATGGTAATAGGCCAAATCATTTCGTCTGAAATACCCCCATTTCGATTATAAGTCAATAAAAGTTTGTCGACAAATTTGAACTTCCAAAACTCACCTCAAGGCAAGTTTGGAGATATTCAAATTTCGGTATCCGTTTGTAAACGCTGCGGCAAGAGATCCGGTTGGTACCTCTGTCAGCTCGCTATGGATGGATTTGACCATAGAGCAAGAATAGATTTGACGTTCTTGTGAAAATAACGTAAACGTTTTTTGCTGTTTTCTCAGCAAGTTATTATAGACACTGTATATTCAAGTGAAACGGTAACATTTGACTTGTATTGTATATCTTTATTGATAATTTGCCTACAAACCAATCTATGACCTTACCTTTAAGCTCCGGAAAGCAGAAGTATTTTTCAACCCCATTAAGTTTAAAGATCGATGCACTGGATTGTGGAGGATTCAGTACTCCTCAAAATGTCACACTATCATTTATGTTGGTATAAGGGATTACGTTTTGGAACCGGAAGTGATCTTCACTTCCGGCTCTTACGAAACGTCATCAGTTACCATCCGGCAATGACTGGAGCCGACCACTTGCATGTACATCCTGATATGATGACACCGGACACACTACAGTTACGAAGAACTGACAGGGAGGGGAGATAAAAACAGGGTGGCCTACCAGGGCGTCTTTGATCTCGACTGTTGTCGACGGATGAATGGATGATGATGACAACCAAGATGATAATATAAGTGGTCCCCATATTATTATGGAGGTAGAAATCAGTGGTGTAACTAGACATTCAATCACTTGGAAGGGGATCAGGGGTGAAGATTTGGTGGAATAATTAATATTTCGAGCCACTCGATTTTGTACATTTTTGGGAGGGGCGGGGCCCCCTCACCACCCCCCACCCATGCATGATTATTCCACTGCAGTGAACACAACTAATTGTTTGAAAGGGAATAATGTCACACAATCTGAACCACACACGGAGCATAAGCTTTTACCAATGTAATGGTAGACTTCAATTCCTCCTTCAAATTAAAATTTACACAAAATGAAGACAAAAAAACCCCGGTTATTTAGTTTGAATTGTAACAAGAAAGATTACATTTATGGGAAAGTATTAAATGTTCATACCTGAAAGCTTTGTTTGTGTATTACCGTAACATCTATTTTACAATTTTACCGCAGCAATTATTAAGATCATAGACTACTTTCATTAGAAAATACATACTTTCCAAAAAATATTTTATGACGAGTTTATTCCCAACGAAAAATTATTGCCAGGACGGAACTAAAGAGGGCGCCCTTTAATGTCAACGTACGACGTCACCACCAGAGCCAGACATCAACAACAACAATGACATCATGGCTAAATTTACAAAGTAACCTTTTGTGACGGTCGGTTCGGAAGCGATGTCATCAGCAATTCGACGTTGGACAACCACCTAGATACCTTACTATTGATGGGCCCCATTGGGCTCCTTAAATAACAAAAATATTAAGAACAGTCTTATTTTGAAAGAACATAACTACAGTTCTTTCGATCGGGTGGTTGTTTTTTTTCTCCAAGAATCCAAGATCAAATTTTGTGTGGTGAAATTGTTGCACGATGTCTTTACGTATTGCTCTTGCCAAAGTGTTCGGTCTTGCCCGGCGAAGAGTTCTTGGAACGTACAAAAACAACCGCTACCCAGCAGTAAAACCACAAAGCCAGGCAGTTCCAGCGAGACAAGGGCTCCAGAAATCATCTATCAGCAGTCAGGGAGGTAGAGTTAATGCGGCGCTGAGGTTCATCACAACTCGCAATGCCGCCTACGGGAGGAGGGCTACGTGGTACGGGTACTGGAGGAGAGGAGTTCGCCCCGGGTTTGCCTTCGTGGGGCTGACTCTGGCTGCCGGGGAAAGTGGCCGTCTGCTCGGGCAAGACTACGGCGAGCTGTCTGGGAATGAGACGATGCAAAGGTTGCCACTTGATACGTGCTGCAATATAGTTAGGGTGAGGTTAGATTAGACTTAGAGATAATTCTCCCCACCCCCCTGCCTGCTGCAGCCCACGGACCCACTCTTGCGGCCTTGGGCCTTGTGGGTTGCAAGTATGAGTGTGGTTGTACTTTATACACCCAGTCCCTCCACCTCTAAACTCCTGTCAAACGTGACTTCTCTATGTTCTGACACCTGTATGACAACCCTATGTTTCGATCCGATGACCCCTAGAATTTTACTCCTAGAACTATGAGGTTTGACACGATAGTGGACGGAACCTCATAGTTCTAGGAGTAAACCCTAGTGATCTACACGCTAGGGTTAGGTAAGGGCGAGGGTTAGGTTTAGGAGTAAGAACATGTACCTGTAGAGGAGGGGTGTCGGAACAATGGTGTGTAACCCTGTCAGATCTACTCCAGATCCTTTGTTTTGTACATGTCTATTCAGATCAGATGAGATTCATTTAGAGGTGAACATTTGACCCTCCACAACAAGACCTACCCCCTTGTTTTTTCCCAGGGATGCTTTACAACGGAGAAAAAAAATCACTTCTGTTTTGTTTTTTTCAGGAAATTTTTCATAGGGAAGACACTTGCACTGACCTTCATCTTGAAGAGAAAGATTTCCCCTCCGACATCTTATCTTATGACATCTCCAAGACGCTTCTCGGCAAAGGTACAAGTGCTTCCATCTATGCAGCAAGACTGTCAACCCGCTCGGAGGAAAGGGTCCCAACACTGGAATCCACAAAAGAGGAAGACTGCTTTGAAGAGGAAGAAGACGATGAGAGTGAAGATGACTGGGAGATGGTTTCTGATGACTGGGAGATGGTTTCTGATGATGGAGGACTGGGACCTGACAATCTTCAAGATGCTGAGACTGAAGGAGTCACCTCGCTTAGGACCCCGGGTGAAGTCTCGGACCGTGCAGATGAAGGAGCTCTTGATGAGGTCAGGGGAGAGGGTTCTCAAGAAGTTCTCTCCAAGGGAGATGCTGGTGGAAGCTATGATCTGGCTTTGAAGGTGAGACCACATCCACAATGATTTTTTGTGGACAGTTTTGTTAACGGAAATATTCAGTATGAAGCCAAACTCGCCAGTGAAGGAGCAACAAAAACAGTCAATCGGTCACAAGAAATTCATAATTTGCCAATTTAAACATAGGCAGGAGGTGTGTAAGTCTTTTAAACCTTTTCCACTTCCACTGATATCTTCACAGATGATGTTTAATTACGATGTAGACTCTAACTTCTTGGCCATCTCACATGCTTTTCAAAGAGAGTACCTGCCTCTGTGGCCAGCAGCTGTAACCGAGGGGAACTTTGGAGCTGCCCAATGGGAGAACGGGTAAGAAAATTGCATTGCACCAAAGATTTTGAGAGGCTATGTTTCATTGGATGCTAGGGGGCGAAGAACAGTATACGAATAATGAATATGAATGCAATGATGAAAATATTTCATAAGTTGAAATGGGGAATGTTCCATTCAGTGACGACAAGGAACTATTTGTTTATTCAAAAACTTGTGACGGCACTTTGTCGATAATTAAGATTTTTCTTACTTTCTAGGCACAGGGCAAAGAAGAAAAAGCAATGCTTTCTGCCGTCTCATCCCAACACTCTTGAGATCTACCATGCATTTGTGGCATCGACGGTGACCCATGACCTGGAGGAGGCACGGACTCTCTTCCCAGCTGCATTGCCAATAAGGCTTCACGTGGGTGGGATGGGACGGAACCAGACCATGTTTTTAATCATGAAGAGGTTTGTAATGTAACAAAATTGTTAGAAATTGTTAGAAAAACTCAAGCAATGTTTTTTTGTTCGTTCAGCCTCACTGGTCGCATCCAAGACCTCTGGGATTGGCTGATGCTTTTACAAACTCTTGTTCGAGATGTTGTGATGCATGATGGGAAGAATGTTGCGATCGAGCCCTATTTTTAGTACCAGGCAAAGAATGACGATATATTATTAGCAATGGATTTACACAAAAGAGAGCTCTACATTATTATTGGTTGTCTTTAGCAGCATCCTTAGCAACAGCCATAGCCGTGGCTGTATAGCTATAGCTGTAGCCATAGCTGTAGCCATAGCTGTAACCGTAGCTGCCAATTTGGAAACAGCTTGACAATCTGGGACAGTTAAAATCGTTATCGATGTCATTTCAATTTTTCCTTGTAGGTATGACATGACGCTGGACGAGTACAACACCGCTATCGGTTGCCCATCACAGCGTGTTGCCATGGTGATGATTGCGCAGCTTCTGGAGGGCGTGTCACACCTGGTGGATTGTGGGATAGCTCATCGCGACCTGAAGTCCAATAACATCTTAGTTGACATTTCGGAAGGTAATTTAAAAAAAAAAGTAACAATTTGTATGATGCAGTACTAGAAAAATTAATTGATGAAACAGATTATTTTTGAGACATCTTGCATTGGCCACCATTGCTGAGGTCAAACAATGGAAGCTTGCATGTGTGTACGCAACTTGCCCAACTCTCAGCTAATGACCTCAGTGAGGGCGCTGTTTGTGCTTGTGACATCATATGCAAGGGTCTATTGACCCATTGCACCAGCGTCACATGTCTGTCTGCCAGGCTCGCTCTTTTGGGAGTCAAACTGCCCGTAAAAATTATTGTAAGCGTGTAAATGCCGCATCGCCTAAAATGCCCACTACACTGTATAACACACAGGGACATTATATCGGAATGGCGCAATCAAGATTATTGTGATGATGACGTCCATTGATGACGTTTTGCTTTCATTTTGAAGGGAGCCCTCGTGTGGTAATAGCTGACTTTGGATGCTGCCTGGCAGATGACACAGTAGGACTACACCTTCCCTATCCAACCAGACACACAGAGATTGGTGGAAATAGTGCCCTGATGGCTCCAGAGGTATGAAAAGCTGTGTCCAAAATGGCGGCTACAGCTACGACTACGGCTGGATTGCCAAGTGTCATCATGCGCTGAAGTATAGGACGTCCTTAGCAACACCCGTGGCAACACGCATAGTCCTAGCCGTAGCTGCCAGTTCGTAATCGACCTAACTATCATAGGATTTGTACACAGTAAAGGGTGCAGCCCGATTTATTATTTCATTTTGTTGAAAGTCCTTTGGTGTAAACGAGTCGGACAAATCAACACTTACTCAACTTTCTAACCCTTTGGAGACCTTTGTGTAACTGTAAAATCTCCCCATACCCCCCAGACATGACTGTTATTGTTGATGTTTCGGCTCAAAATAATTTCAGTTTTAAAAATGTATATCTTGAAACTAATAGCACAAAGAAGTTCCATTTTGTTGTAGAAATGTAGATACTGTATCAATGTGAGAAACAGTGGACGAGGTCAACTCGGGACAAGACCCTCCCTTTGACCTTTTTAGTTGAGTGGTAGTATATGTAGTCCTGCGGCCATTGGTAGATGCTATGAGCATTTAGGGTACAAGCCGCTTGCAGCCACTACGGTCTCTAAAAGTTTAACATCGGCTTCAAGTTTTCACCATTTCTTGTATGAATAATTTTACAACAGCAATAGAAATAACAACAACTATCGTTTCAAGAAAGTACATAAAAATACCATTGACTAAGCTCTGCATCATCAATTTACAAAAAATACAGATCAAGTTAACTAAGCCTGGGCCTGACTCGACCATCCACTACACGAAATCCGACGCTTGGGCTGTCGGAGCTATAAGCTACGAGGTTTTGGGCATGCGGAATCCTTTCTATCGCCATGACAGTGGGAGGCAGGGGCTGGACAGTGCTTCGTACGAGGAAGAAGAGCTGCCAGAGTTGCCAGACAACACAGACCCCGGACTCTCTAAAGTCATCTGGGGTTTGCTGAGGAAAGATCCCCAGACGGTAAGGTGTAAAACTCATCTTTGTCATTGTCAGTGTTTTCACAAGAAACTTATCTTTGATTACTTCATCAAAATTACTTTTGTTTTGTATTCCATGAAGAGTTCTGTGACCTCTGCAGCCAATTTCACAAAACTTTGCAAGATTTCTTGTGATAGTGGTGCGCAAGTTACAGAATAAATGTTGCGCAAGTTACAGAATAAATGTTGCGCAAGTGAACTTATGCAGTTGCGTAAAGTTTCATGAAATCGGCGACAGACCTGCTATAGAATGAGCATTGATTGTGTAATCAAGCGACACTAGTTCAGAGGCATGCAAGACCTTTGTCAAGTTTGGCTTTTAAATTTAGAGCTTTTAAGTTTGTTTGGGGTGAAGGACTCATGACAATAGTCAGCAGGATACCAAACCGAGAAGTCACCTCTTGCCATTTAGTAGTAAACTCTGAAGAAATCTTCTCTAGAATGCAAGAAGTTGTTGGTTCTGCAAATGCTACCTGAGGTACCGCTAGTATTTTCATTCTGGATTTGAAAAATACTGAGCATACAGTGCTTTTCTTATTAAAATGTGATTGGCAAAGTCTAAAATTGGAAAGAGAAAAAGTTCAAAATGTTTCATGTCCGTTTTTTCAACAGCGACCTACTGCGAGGATAGCAGCCAACATGCTTCACCTGTCTCTATGGCAACCGCCGGTGTTCACCTTCACATCATTGGGAGAGTGTCGTGTGATTCCCACTCAGCTCTCCATCCAGCAGCACCTGAAAACATGGCTGCTGTGGATGACAGCTGGCCTGCTGTGTCAACGGTCAACCCAAAAGCAGAATGTCAAAGGTCACAAGCTGTGGCTCGACCCCACGGAGTATCAGCTGTGTACGACCTTCATGTCGGGTGTGACCCGAAATGACCTCCAACAGGCAGCAAACCTTTTGGTTGACTAGGCCAACTTCACTCTAACGGAGGGCGCTCTCAACAAAGCTTTTGTCACAGGGACTGATCAAAAAGACCCTTCACAAATCTTGACAACAGAAATGTTGGCTTTTTAGCATGATTCTTTCTGCCCTCACATTTAAATTGTCTATGCAGCATGTAACTAGGCAAGCTTCAGCTGAGCTTCTCCGTAGGAATTCCCTCCCTGCTTCAATCGACAAAAACAAAATACCGACAACAGTAGCAATAAAACAAAAAAACAAAACACCAGCCCTGAACGACAGAATGTTTCTTGACTTACTAGTGTGGCATTTATTTGCATACAATTGCCTCGTTGTCAAGAAGACAACAATACAGAGTACAAAAGAGTCATTGTCTCCTAAAAGTGTCTTTGTTCTTGAAGAGGTCTCCTCACAAATTATTAAAGTGTTTTTTTTTAATATCTAATATTATTACATTTTTGCTCAGTTGAAAACTCTAAAACTCCATCTTCAATCTCTGTCAAATAATTTTTAATATTACTGCTTTATTTATAAACGACTCTTTGTGGGAACAAAATTCCTCTCTGCAGAAACCAACATTTCTTGTTTGTCTTTTGAAAGTTAACTTCCCAGTGTTTTTTAGGTGCAATTTTAGGACAAGACGTAACTCCATTCCTAGGCTTGAGAATAGCAATTTGAAAATTATCATGGCACGTTTTTATAACTAGTTTTTCTGTGTGTGTGTGCAACAAAAATAAGTTTTCTTTAAATAGTTAAGAGTTGATGGGAGAAAGGGAAAGTACATGATTGGTATTTGGTGAAAATTTATTTGAATTTGTTTTTTTAAATGTGAGAAAACAAAAAGCCCTCTTTGTTTTGTGCATGTTCATACTGGGCTTATTCTGATCGCCGACATTGAAATAGCAGCAATGATTTGTCGTGTGTTTGAAAGCTATTTCTCTACTTTGAAAGTGTTTCAGACAGAAATATATTTTTTCTTGAGAATCGCTATTGAACCATTTTACAATCAAAGCTCTCATATTTTATTAATTTTTGTTACCAGTTCTGTACTTGTTTTGGGGGATCAACTACCAATTTACGTAGATTGCACGTTTTTAAAAAGTGTGAACAAAACTTGCAATGCTTGTTTTTGTGAAAATAAAGATATATACCGATCTTAGAACGTTGACGTCCGTTGTGTTCTATTCCATTATCAAACAGTGTCAATGCATGTGCAAATGTACAGTTGTCATATTATTTATACAACTTAAACAGTTTTTTTATGTGATTTGTGACGAGGGTATTCGTGTGATTCGGTGAAAACGCTTCCAGTGAAAAATAATTGTCACAAATGCTTTTAAAAGGGTTTCACTTTCATCAAGGAACAGACCTTCATCATGCTGACATCATCTGTCTAGTCCCCAGTGTGCACTATTAATAATGTATACAAATTCACATCTACACTGGACCAGACTATTTGCCCATACAGCCTCACTTCGGTTAAACACTGATTTAAATAGGAGTAATACAAGATGGATGCCCCATGATAACGGTTTGATAAGTACCCCCCCCCCCCCCCCCCCCGTTCCCCAAGTGAATGCAGGGGTGAGATTTGACGACTGAAAACCCCAGAGGGACAGGGAGAATCGCGATGGTCGATAATGGACAATAACGCCTTGCACCAAGCCTACTAAAGTGCCAGCAAAAATCTAGAAAAGCCTATTTGCCGTTTGCACGGTCAGCCATTTGCGTGTAGAGCCTCGAAATGGGGACAGCAGTGAATAGAAACATTATATAACTCTGTATTGTCGCGGTAATGTAATGACGTTTACATCCGAACAGATACACAAATACAATACAAATGAAGCATGAAGTCGAGGCTCTACACGCACATGGCCGATCCGTGCAAGTAGCAAATACCATATGCACGTAGGTCAGTCCTTGTACTCAATACAATTTTCCTCTTTTTTGTTTTCAAATATAATGCCTGGTAATAGTTAATTGAAAATGCTACCCCAAATCCTTGGGTCATCTTACACTTATTCCTTCAACATCATTATTAAATGACCGTGTTCTAGTTACCTTAGCACCCTTGAGAAAACATTGTTTGTTTTCTTACGTTACCGTTTCTTCAAGTAAAATATCAAATAAATAGACATAAATTGCCATAAGTTGTCGCACCAATGCATAACAGTCTTTAGGAAGTAACTACTACTTGTAAACCAACCAAGTGTAGATCTGTTTTGGGGAGAAGTGTTGGCTCCGAGAAGAGAGCCGTTGTGGTCTCAACGTCTTAAAAACAGATACTCTGCTTCGGAGAATACTGTTGGTACGTTGACACCACAACAACAACTTTTCTCAGAGCCATAACCTTCCCACATAAAGCCTGGTTCATGCTCCAACAAAACGAAAGCGAATGCGAGGCGAATTACCCGGCAAACAATTGCGTATGCGCCGTTTTCCAATTGTGATGCAACAAGGAAATTCGCTTGGCTTTCCCAATAGACTGCGCAAGTTTCGCACGTATTTGAACATTTTTGGGACTACTTTGGTCCCACACACATTGCTTTAATGCGTGGAGGAAACAAACTCTGGCACTTTTAACGGGTTCCGATGTTCAAATACGCGCTAGACTTTGCACAGTCCACTTACATGAAATACGAACCAGGCTTAAAGAACTTTACACACGGCCGTAGCTGCCAAGCAAAGCAGCGTCATGATATTGGGTCCTCGGTTCTGAGAAGAGCCAGTGGTGTGACAAGTTGAAGTTTCGATTCAGTACAATCTTGAAGACCATCAGAGCATACTGATCGAAACCTCGAGTTACTACACCATTTAGTTTATCTCAGAACTTGCACGTATTCCAAGCACAAAACAGCTGTACTCCACACCACCCATCAACAAATATTAACATAAAAATACTACAAAATGAACTTAAATTATCAAAAATTGTATTATTAGAAAATAATTTGGCCTTGTGAACTAAAGCGCATTTCTCAAAACTCCAAAGAATTGGGACATATATCGGACCCATAACATTGGAGACCCATAGCATTCTCTTTCCAAATATGGCAATCTTTGAGCAAATTGTTGAACATTACTAGGCACTCTCCAAACATTTCTACATATCTGGGAAAAAAAACACCCTATTTTTTCACCAGGCAGACAGTAATAAGGCTCAATGCAGATGAAAATCTGGAACGTCTCACACCTGTATAAACTGGGTGCAAACGACCACTTCACTCCCCACTAAAGGTTAAAAATAGAAGCGAAGTACCTGAATCTCAGACAAACGTATCAAATATCACTAACATACGCTTGCGTACATGTCAAAGTTTACTCGCGTGTGCTGACTATACTACTAGCACAGTTTGGCACGTTGATGATGCGATGATCGCTTAAGTGGTGGAGTGTTTGTCTGACAGCCGGGTATTTTGAGCAAAGATGACATCATCAGTGCGGAGTGGGATAGATGGATTGCACATGACGTCATTGACCACCATCTTTGATGGAAAACAATGGAAGCGTGCACGCGTGTAACTCGCTGCGCACAACTCTCAGCCAATGATAGCTTTTCAAGCGAGCACGTTTCATCAAAGATGGCCGCCAATGCAAGGGATCTATTACCTGTACAGTAAACTGTTGAATCACTATTTTTGTCCCCCAAATAACTGAATTGCAAAAGTATTTTTGCGTCATCATGGCACCACTCTTTCGACGGTTTATTTTAATTGACCCACGTTTGAGACTTCAAAGTTCTACAAAGCCAGCAATTTGTTAGACTGCCCTGTTTCTCCTTGAAACAAAATACATAAATAAATAGAAAGGCCCTCATCCTCCTCTTTTTGAAAAAAAAAACAAGGACGACCAACTTGTGATTTTTTATTTTTTACAGAGCCAAATGATTGCTCTTGCAGACACGGAACATGACAAAGTGATAAGTGTGTGAATTCACCCCAAGATTTGTGAAGAGGGAAGCTGAATATCATGCTAGCAAGAGGACGGTAGTTTTGCCGGTGAAAAGCGGAGAGAGGTAAAACATTATTTCATGAATAAAGATAAATATTATTTTTTTTATCAAATGCGGTGTCTTCCACTTCTTTCCTTTACAGGCCAACACTTTCAATTGAAGGAAAATTGACGCTGAATATCTCGGAACTTTTTCCCTTATCCGAAATCAACCAGTTACAAAACACACACCACAAATAAATAGATTTAAACAAACAAAATCGGGGTTTAACAAAAACCTAATTAGCATTTTTGTTTTTCCGATTTTGATTTCATGCCCTGTCTTTTAACAGGTTTTTGTTGTTGTAGCAAGTTGACGATTATTTAAACCCTGTTGTTATTAACCATCTGAGCAGAATATCTTTGCTTATAGGGGGGAAAGGGACAGGTGGCAACTGCATGACCTCGTCACTATAAGGTCGTCTTGGATTGCATCCACTCAGAGATTTTCCTCTTCAGATCAGTGGCTGGGGAAGAGAAGATGGGCACAAAATAGTTATTAAAGAACAGGGCCCAATTTCATGGAGCTGCTTAAGCACAAAATTTTGCTTAAGCAAAAAAATCCTTGCTTAGTAAAATCAGACTACCGGCCAAGACTACACTCAATTGTTATGCTAAGTAAACAACAGCTAAATACCAGTCACAAGCAATGTATAAGGCATGGAATTTTGGCCAGTAACATGTGTAAAATAAGCAAGCTATTTTCGTGCTTAAGCAAATTTTTGGCTTAAGCAGCTCCATGAAATTGGGCCCAGGTAACCCGTCGTTATGTATTAATGGTAGCAAGCACAACTGATTCATTGGTCAAACGAGGTTACATTCAAACAATAAAAACAAAAAATATCCCACATTTTAAAAATGCATTTTTTCACATCTGAAAAGGAAGAAATATGAGCAAGCAGATTGCCACTTTTTTTTCTAGTAGCCCACAGGGCAAGTTGAGAATGGATGTGTACCAGCCCGTAGCAGTTTTTACAAGACAATGTATGCCGGGCCAGTGTTAAGGGCGAGCCCTGCGTGTTGACCACCCACCTGGTTCCAGCATGTCGCTAGTGAGTTCTTGACGGTTGAAGGGGTCGGTCTGGGAGTTCAGGAGATGACGCTCGATGATCTTTCGCTCCATGATATGACCGGAGGGGAGAATCACCGGGTCATACATCAGAGTGTTCATCAACGGATCTGTAACAAACGAGGAATTACACGCATGTCAACCAGGATTGTAAATCAAGGTGCCTTACAACATTATCCCTGTTTATCAAAGCCTCTCCGTTGCAAGGTATTACATAATTCCAAAATTGAGAGACGCATCTTTGCACCGACGGGACGATACCGTGTCAACGTTGATGCCGAAAGAGCAAAAGAAGCCTGCCAGTGCAGCCACTGTGCACTGCGATACAACGCAATGACCTGTAAAAGTAACCGGCCCAAAACACTGACCTTTGAACTCGTCCGGGGCGTCGTCAAAGTCCATCTCCTGCTGTTGGTTTCTGGTCCTGATCTCACTGGCTCTGTCCATCAGCTTGGAGAATTGCCCGATCTCTGAATGTGTCTTGAACTTGTACAGGAAGTGAATCGCGTCTTTGACCAGCTCAGCTCGGAACGAGCGCTGTGAGCGGAAAAAAGAAACACCACCGAAATACTTGAGACTTTGAAAATGTAGGAGAAATATGATGGTTCAGTTTTCCTAAAAACTCAAATTTACAGCAAAGAGGTTCATGCCTTGGCAGAATATATATATTAATTGGTAGTGATTTCTGACAAATTTCCATCCAGCAAAACATTTACTAATTTTAAAAAATAGCTTGCGGGATACTAGCCCAAAAATACTGGTCATCATAAGTAATTCTTGATGATGACAGGCTACTCTTGGGTGAATTTATGAGCTATGCATCTTTCTGAAATCTGGTCCCAACTGCTTTGAACCAGTCATATCCAGATTTGTTTGTAAAATACTGACCTCATCGTTGGCAAGGGCAACAGCCAGCTCCTCACTGTCCAGATTCAAGTAGATCGTGGTCAGTCGGTCAAGCATCTTGCGAGGTTGGAAGCCGTACTTGTCTTTGTTCTCTACAATGAGGTCATTGCACTTTGGTCCACACAGCTGCTGAAGGTTAAAGTTCAGCATGGCAGCGAGACGATCGCAAAGTTCCTGTGTATGAGAGAAGAATAAAAATATGTGAAATAATTGTTCCGAAAATTTGATGGCAGATACATTTTTTCACAATTGAGATACGACCTTTTAAAGTTCAGAAAATACTGCTTAGCAAATTTCACAAAGCACTAAGATTCATCTTAAGATGAGCTGTCGATATCACCAAGGCTATTTGCATTGGGACATCACACTTTGCTTAGCAATAAAGATTGATACACATCTTAGCCATTTGTGGGAATCGAGGCCTCAGTCTATGAGATCAATCTTGTTACATTTACAGATAAATATGAATAGCGCCCTCTATTGTCAACTATCATACTTCACCAACATGGCAGCCTATCAGAAATAAATGCCGAGATCCACAGTTATAATCAAGAAGTCTGTCTCTCCCTCCACCTTATTTCTAAGGCAATGTTGGAGACACAACATGGTGGCAGCGGTGGAATAGTGAAGACACAACATGGTGGCAGCGGTGGGATAGTGAAGACACAACATGGTGGCAGCGGTGGGATAGTGAAGACACAACAAATCTGAGGGGTTTTG
The DNA here is from genome assembly GCA_032158295.1 of Pycnopodia helianthoides. Taxonomy (NCBI): domain Eukaryota; kingdom Metazoa; phylum Echinodermata; class Asteroidea; order Forcipulatida; family Asteriidae; genus Pycnopodia; species Pycnopodia helianthoides. Next base: position 1,204,815 of record CM063260.1, read on the forward strand.
TGGGAATCAAGCCCTCAGTCTTACCGGTCTTAGGAATGGTTTCTTGATGACATTAGTGAGGTAATTGAACATCTCTAGAGTTTCATTGGCTAATGTCAGATAGGAGCGACACTGGCGTTCATCTGTGGACAGCTGACGAGTCTTGCCTTGTCTCTCCTCCTGGAAAAGACCATTAAAAAAATAGATATATTATTCGTTACTCACGTTTACCTGCATCTATCAGACCATCTGAAACCTTCAGAATCCCTAAAATGCATAAAAGTGACTCAAAGTCAACATCTGAGAACTCTTAAATCATTTAAATGCTTAACATGTTATGCCTAGCAAAATGCAAATTTTACAATTTTACAATTCTACAATTCTGCAATTCTGCAACTCTACAACACTACAATTCTACAACTTTGCAACTCTACAATTCTACACTTCTAAAACTCTACAACTCTACAATTCTGCAATTGTACCATTCTACAATTGTACAAACCTAAAATTCTACAATTCTCATCACATTGACAAAAAACACAGGTAATTAAAACTATAGGTTTTAAAATTACATTTGAAAAAACTGTTAAGAGAGAGAGAGAGAGAGAGAGATGAATAAATTGAAAAATATAAAAAGTATAAGAACAGTTAAAATGTAAATTTGTTAATTTTTGAGAATTTAGAGAAATTTATAGAAACTCCAATCCTCCCACAGCACACCATCAACATTTACCCAGTGTCAACAACAAATGTGAACTAATCAAGTGAATAAATATCATTCAGAAAACAAGGGGGGTTGCCATTTAGACCTGAGAATAAGAGATAAGAGAGATCTGGGCCCAATTTCATAGAGCTGCTAAGCACAACAATTTGCTTAGCATGAAATTTCTTCATTGATAAAAACAGTATTACCAACCAAATTTCCACATGATTTTCAGGATAAGCAAACAACAGCTGAATACCAGTTAGAAGCAATATGCAACACATGGAAATTTGGTTGGTAACCCTGTTTTTATCAAGGAAGAAATTTCATGCTAAGCAAATTTTTGTGCTTAACAGCTTGTGGATTGTGTTTTCAGACCCTGCCTGATGGTGTGGGTTGTCCCCATAAAGGTTTTCCTTCCACATCTAAACATTTCTTCATCATCTCCCATTCATCCCGTTATTGGCGCTAGTACCGTTGGATGTGTATAAGTTAATAATAATCAAGTAGATATTCTACCTGATCCAGAGCATTCCAGGCCTCTTTGTTCTTCATGGCTTCCTGGACCTCGTGTATTCTCTTCAGACAAGCTAGACTCTCATCCAGCAGGAATGTAGTGTCGTTCATCAGCATGTTGATAAAGCGCACAAACTCAGACTGTGATCTGTAGTCAACGGAAAACAAAAAGTATCTTCTGAAGATGAGCAGAGTATACTGTTCGAAACGTCGAGACCAAACTGCCAACTCTCCTCCCAAAAGAGATTTTACACATGGTTGTACCCGCAAGTTTACTACTATATTACAGTTATAGTTTCTTCTTAAAAAGTATCACGTAATAAACCACAAGGGAAATGTTGTTATATGATACCGCCAGTAAATCTTCTTCTCGCGTATGTCAAGAACAAAACTTTTTAAATTTCCAAAGTACTGTGAAGCAGCCACTCTGTAGTGGCTTGATCTATACTTCCATTAGCCCCGGGATGCCATTTGGTGGTTTTAAACAGGAGGCAGGTTGTGATGATATGGATCTGCTGTTTGCTCCTCTGCACCACACTCACAAGCTGGACTTTAGGGCCAAGCCCCTATCTGAACATGTTGGCCCTGAAATAAATGTCCATTATTGTCACCACTACTTACGTGCTGAATCTGACCATGGCATTTTGATGCATAGGAAGTCGCCATAGCGATTTGAAGATAATACTAATGTGGTAGCGGATGCTAAACTTGTCGTAGAACTCACTGCTGGCACCAGTCTGCTCAACATCTATAAGAAACGGATACAAAGACCGACGATTTAGAAATTGGATTTATAAGTGTTTTAATCATTATAGGCGATGGCCCTTTTTTTACAACCATTGCTTCAGATTCTGTCTATATCTGTCGGTTTTTAAGCCCTGGGCTCGGTTTCACAAAGAGTTAAGATTGATCTTAAGTGCAAATCCATCGTAGTTGCTTAGCAATGAGTGATGTCACAATACAAATCACTATGGTAATATTGATAACTCATCTTAAGATGAATCTTTGTGCTTTGTGAAATCGACCCCTGGCGTGGAAAAGCGAGATCATTAAAATAGTGACTTTGAACGTGTAATCGCTGAAGAGCTTTTCAGTATCATTATTATTATCTTCATCACTCTGTCTTTGTTCAACCTGTTTGTTCATCTTCCTGTTTACTTTCTGTTTGTCTGTCTATCAGGCATCTCACCACAAGCCTCGGCTTCTAGATGATGCCTCCATACTTATCTTATGTTCTGCCTTGTAAACTATGCTGTTTTGGTTACTTCTTTAAATTAATGTTTTGGCTGTGTACTGTTTGGGAAATTTATCATGAAGTATGGAAATAAATGTGAGTTTGAATTGAATCAGACTCAACCAACCAAAAAAAACTTACCTGTATAGAACGTCATGAGCGAGGGAACCAAGTGATTCACGGCTAGTCGATGTAGCTGGATAGCCTCGTAGATCTTCGCCGTCTTCGCCTGCACGGCTGGACTCAGGACAAACACAACCTGAAAAAAAAAACAGAGTTACACCAAACTATGAAGACTCAAAAGTAAAACGCAACTAATAATTTTTTTCCCAGAAACAGTTAAATACAGTTTAATCCAGACTCGAGAGTGACGTACAAAAATGTTGGCGAATCTCATCAAACAAAAAACCAAAGCGGAAATATTTTGTAGACACTGGATTCCGAGTCTGAGGGTCTGTAGCTCGAGTTCCGGTCTTGACACTTATGTCCTTGAGCAAGACACTTAACCATTATTGCTTCGCCCTTCGGATGGGACGTAAAGCCGTAGGTCCTGTTTATTGGTAATGCACGTGAAAGAACCCAGTACAACTATCATTAACAGAAGGGGTTTGCCACAACGTTTCTGGCATGGTTGATTGCACGGCTGGACTTGGGACAAATGCAACCTGAAAACAGAGTAACAACGAACAATGAAGACTCAAAAGTAAAATACCCAAATGAAAGTGAAATCATCTTCCAAAAAGACTGTTAAATACAATTTAAACCAAACTCAAGAGCAATTTACACAAATTTGGCGAATCTCATCTAGAAAAAAACAAAGCAGAAATATTTTGTAAACACTGGAGCCCGAGCCTGCATCTCTTTAGGAAATAGTACAAACAATCTGATCACCAATGAGAGAAGATCCTTGCATACGATAAAGACCAATTTACCTCTACTAGCTTAGCGACAAGGTACGGGTTGCGGATACACTGGGCAGAGCAGATGATGATGACGATGAATTGAACCATGTCTTGTTGGGCAGTGTCTTCAAGAGCTTGTGGGCAGTGTCTGAAACAGAGAGAGAGAGAGAGAGAGGGTGAGAGAGAATAATGAGCACTAAAATATAACCTGCTGCAAGAACATTAGTCATCCAAACCAGGAGAAGGATGTCAACTGAAATGTTTTGACGATAGAGGCAACAAGTCATTTGTCAAGGGTGGCTTGGCTGCAACATATAAGGGTGAAAGCATTGGATACATTTTGCCATAAAGCCTAGCGTTGCCCGAGCGGTTTAGTACACCAGACTCAAGTTCTGGTGTTTTTCAGAGTTTGGGTTGGAGTCCCAGTCTTAACAAAAAGAGAGTGCTAGAGCAACCTAGAATATAATTTGGATTGGCTTGAAACTTACTGTACAGTAAATAAGATGAATTCAGCGATATCTTCGATGTAGTGTTCTGGCAGAGTGGCAAACTCCATGGGCACTTCCTTCGGCAGAGGTAGACTTATTCTTCTAAAAAACAAACAGGGAGAACAATATTAAATTCAAAACAACAAGTACGTTATTCCCTTTTCTCAAGAATTCCTCTGTGGGGTCCAAGTTGAACAACGAAAAACTTTGTGGGGTCCATTGTTCCACAACAGCTGATTTTGGCTGTTACAACTTAAGGTCAATGTGTTTACATGCTGAAAATTGTTCAAGATTTTTCACTACTTTCTCCGGACACACACAACAGATTTCACCCAAAATTTTACAGGTTTGTTATTTCATGTATATGGTTGATCACACAAATGATGAACACTGTCTGCGACTACTTTGTCAGCTCTACCAATCCTGTTTAATACCTTAAATGCAGAACAATGCTAGGGAAAAGATTGACTTTCTCTCCATAAAAACATTGGCCCTGTTCAAGAGTTCATCAAACCCAAGATCTGGGCCAAATTTCATAGAGCTGCTTAGGCAGAAAATATTGCTTAACAATTTCTTGCGATGTAGAAATCAGCAGGATACCGGTCACAAATTGTACATGTGACATGGTATTTTGAATAGTAAATAGTATGGGTTTCCCTTGTGGTTCATTACTTGACATGGTATTTTGGCCGGGAACCTTATTCTGGTCAGCATAATTTTGTTGTGCTTAGCTACTTTTTGTGCTTAAGCAGCTCTATGAAATTGGCCCCAGATGCTAAGGATGAGGGCCACTTACTCTTGGTCCTTTGGCTTGAGCATCAGAAGAAGAAGAGACATGACCGAGCCGTAGAATTGGAAGCAATTTCTGAGGAGAGTCTCATCAAGGAGGCCTGCATCACCGCACATCTTGGCCTTGTCCAGTTTCTGGTGTGACCGATACAAATTAAGAATTGATTACCTTGCAGTTTGAGGGGGTCGGTCAATGTAACACAAGAACCTTGTGAACAACACCCTCTCCCCCCACCCCATCCCGAAAGTGTAAATAAACAAATTTAATATAACAAGAATTACAAGTACATACAGAAGGTACATTCCAGTGAAACCTTGCTGTCCTGACTTGTGGAATATTTTCAACCAACTAGAAGTTGTTCTTAGAAATATAGTCACGAGACAACATGAAGGCTCTGAAAACAAGGGGTGAGAGCCATTACTGACAAAAAAGTCTGAAACTAGGATCCAAATTTCAGGAGGTATGTTGAAAGGATGGCAATTCCACCTTTTGGTCACCCCTGGAGTTATAGATTTCAAGGAGCATTTAGGATCAGTTTCCCGAGTACTAGAGAAGTAGATCTAAGAGCAGGATATCTTTATATGAGGAGAAACTAACAGCCGATTTTCTTCACCAGGCTGACTTAAAAGTCTAAAATCAGATAAAAGTCAGAAATTTCTCATCCTTGGACAACCAAAACATTCTCATTGCTTCTTTTGCTTCTCAACTACGACAGCCTTAAAGGACACTCCACAGCTTCCTACCTTTATCTGCGACTTCCACTTCTCAAGGAGCTGTCGGTTACGTCTTTCGTTGGGCGTGCCCTTCCACTGGTCCTCCTGCCCCTGCATCTCCTCCACCATGCGGGCGAGCTCTCGCATCCCGCGGATACGCCGGGTGAAGTGACGGCATGCCGGCATCAGGGCCAGGTGCTGGCAGTGCAGCGTCAGGAAGTAGCACTGGGTCGGGAATTTGGGATCCACCCAAGCGGTCGCAGGTTTCTCTGGAGATGGTGAGATCATTTATGTATCATTCGGTTTGCGGTAACACCATGTGTATATCTACTTTGCTGTGTAGATTGTGTTCTTTAGAGAACTTGTCTTGCTATTTGTTCTACTTCTGGAGTAGATTTTCGGAATTCAGGAGACTTCTGAAAAGAACTGTCCTACTTATCAGGCTCCATACTTCTCTTTCTATTACACTGTTTTCATTAACTTAATTAACTTTTTATTTTACTTTGTTTTTGATTCATAACAATATTTTCTCTTGAGTGAGATTATGGTAATAAATCTTGTCTTGAATTGAACTGAGGAATGTTAAAACAATATTTACATTTTTACCCCCTCTTGTTAAAAACGAAGAAGGTAGACTTACTGCTCTGCTCAAGCCATTCAGTAGCCTCTTGTGATGTTGCTTTTAGTCTGGTGTCATTGGTGATGTCAATGAGGGATTTGGGATGATGTGGGTACATCACATCAATCTGATGAAGTAAAAAGGGAACAAGACCATCATAAGAGGTTTTCACGGATTTTGGAATGTTGGTCTGGAATAATAAAGGCCATTTGTGATTTTGCAAAAAGGAACTTGCTTGGCGAAATCTTCAAGATTTGCGGGGCTTTAGTTTAAAAAAGAATATTTCCACTAGACCACGGGCCTTGAAACTTGGGACGTGAAAATAATTACAAGAAACCCTGTTGACTATCAATATGCCCTGTCATGCTCACCATATCTAGCGTAATTTTGGTGCTGAGTTTTTGTAGAATGACCAAGAGGTTCAGCATCGATCCATCGCCGGCAACGAGACTTTCATCCACCTGACCAAAACAAATACACAAATGATAAACAACAATAAATAAACAACGACAGTTAGTTTGCAAAGGTGTGTATTATGGGACAAGAATGTACACAAAGGGTGGTGGTGATGGTGGGGCGGGGCGGGGCGGGGCGGGGCAGGGCGGGGTGGGGCGGGGCGGATTTATATTTACCTGCATCTGTGCTCTTTTTTGATTCCGTCTGATGACAGTTGCGAAGTACGTCACCATCGCCTCTCGGCTGTCAGAATTAACAAGGATGCTGTGCACGATATCATGCAGCTCTTTCTAAAGATGAAACAAGTAAAATCAGAGGAGGATTATCTCCTAGCCTCATTCAATAAACTCGGCACAATCCAACAGGGCCAAAGTCATGGCTCTGCTTACTGCCGAATTCTGCGCATGCGATCGCCATACTTCGATTACAGGGCAAGCCATGAGTTTCTGCGCTAGCTGTGAAAGCGAAGAGTGCCTAGTAACGAGGAGTGTGCACAGCCACAAGCAAAAAATCCCTGCTAACCCGTAAAATACGCTTGACGCAAGCGCAGAATTCCCTGCTTCCGTAAGCGCCGATTCTTCGCTTACGGTAAGCAGAGCTATAGGGGAAGAATGGTAATCGCAAGCACAGAATTTGGAGGTAAGCAGAGCCATGAAATTGGGCCCCGACGTCATCCCCATAAACGGTAAGCATGCAAGACAGTAGCCGCATGTGGCGTTGGCGCAAGGGAGCAATATCCCCAGTTTGAACGCTCAGTTTCAATGTTAGATTTTGTGAGTCAGGATGAAAAAAAAACTACAGAATTTGAGTGACTGACATCACCATCCGTCAATAAAACACCAAGTATCTGTTATAAACTATGAAGCTGACTTAGGATGTGTTTGTACAAGCTCCAAATCAACGCAAGAAATACCCGTAATGTGTAATTGTCTACTTACCCTGACGTAGTGTAGATGGTGTTGTAAACTTTCATTTAGCAGCCGAATATCATCCTGTGTCAACATCGGCCCAGAGAAATACTTCTCAACAACTTTTGTCTGAAAAATTAAAGCATTTAAAAAAAAGATCAGAAGGTTAAGCCAACAATACCATCCAAAACTTTGATATTAGTTTCAAATTAAAGTTCCCACTCATGGTACAGAACTTAACAAAAGTGAAACAGCAAACCTCTTGAAACTGGCTAGATACAAAATCAACTCAATTGAATCAACTTACATTATCTTCAGCAAAGACGGAGAGTGACAGGAAGGCTCCAAGAAGAGAGAGCTTCTCAACTTCTCTGCCGGCAGCGCCGGTGATGGGGTCTGGTAACCACTCAGGTAAGGACGTAATCTGAAAAAATGGAACAGGAGTATCATCAACTATGGAGTGTCGTGGCCGAGTTGTCGGGTGCACCAGACTAACGTTCTGGTGTTGTCAGAGTGTGGATTCAGTTTTACGATCATGGCAACTTGGCATCCTTGAGCAATACACTTGCTTTGTTCTTTGGATGGGACCTCAAGCCATAATGACGTAAAGAAGTTTGATCTCATTTGTCTTATGGGTAAGTTTACTCTGACACTCCATCAAATATAATTTTTTTTTAACCGGACTCAATCCCAAAGTCAACATTTGAACATCATTTCTTCCAATCAAACTTATTACACAGTAAGGCAGGCCCCATTATTATTCAATTGAACAACACAAGACAGTCGGACTTGTTCGGTCCCAAGTTTAAAATCACACGGTGGGCCTGTGGTCCAGTATAACATTCAAGCCCTGAAGAAGACATGCCTCTTCTTTTGAATGGGTTGCATACTTACCAGCTTGCATATAGGTTTGGAGTTTCCTAGTTTGATTTTGCACAGCTCGTTCATTGCCTGCGGGGAAGAAGGAAAACAGGGTTGTTACACTTGCTACTTTGGGCAGTCAGGTTGGCATAGTGGTATCTTGCCTTGCCTTCCACCTCTGGGGACCTCGGTTCAAATCACACCGGGGCACTGCGTGGATTGGGTTTTTCAGTCCCTGTCTGATTGCGTGCGTTTTCCCTGGAATATTTCTCTTGGGTTTTCCTCCCACACATAAAACTGAAACTTCCTTCATTGTCTTCTCTCCACAGGGTTCTTGGCTAGTATAGTGATTAAGTTTGCTTTCTGAGAGTCCTTGGCTTCTCACAACCAGAATTAATAAACGAAATAAATGAAAATGAGAACCAGTTAACTCCGCGTGACAATTTTTCCCTGGATGCATAGCGGGGGACATGACTTTTTGTAATTTCACGCCACATCTGATGACTGGAACAAAACCCGTCCAAAGTTTCCACTATGAGGCGGGAACACACAGCATTCACTCTCCATGCAACACTTCATTTCACAAATGCAAAGAGAACAGATGGAAACTCCAACACGGTCTGAACTTGCAACTTTACCTCGTGTCTAAAATATTCTCCCCAGTTTAAAACCCAATTTACTGTGTGTGAACTACTCACAGTTAACGATGCTTTGTACTTGTCATTGTCCAAGGAGCATCTCTGTATCTCCTGCACAAGACCCACCAACACTGGGGTAAATATCTACAAACAAACAAAAGTAAACAAACAATTAAACACCTTAATAACCATAATAGCGTTGGTCATTTATAAAGCACCACAGCTTCAGGATGCAAAGCGTTGTACTCTCTGACTATTCAATAAGGGAATAAAGGAGCGGTGATTAGGTCTGAAATGTCTGTTTCAAACCGGCAGGGTCGTGGCCGAGCCGAAGGCCACGACCCGCAGGACGTTTAAGAGTCAACGCTCTTTCGTTCCCGAACTGTCTCGGGTATTTATGAATGATAGGTAAACTATGCCAGCCTGCATGATGACAACCTGTGGTGAATGCAGCATGTAAGAGATAGTTCTGCCTGCAGTTGTGCAACCACACATAACCCGTACATCTGAAGAGTTTCAAACACTCTGTCAATATTGTCAATAGTTTATTCTCTCTCCTGTGTAGTGGTTATAAATCTTGCAAATTAAAAACAACAATGAATCTAGCCACTCCTACTCCATAGGGAAAAGGGGAGGGGAGGAGGGACTTACCAATCCAAAACTGGATGCATCTTCATGGGTGGCTGCAACCAGGTCTCGAAGGAAGCCCGTAGGAAGAGAGTGAGCTAGGAGATGTTGCAAAAGCATGGAAGGAGCAGTCCTGAAATGAAAAAAAACACAATCCCCAAGTCACCGTTGTGCCTTGAGCAAGACTCTTGCTTCTCTCCCTTCACTTGAGGGTATGAGTAAAGCCCGGTTTCGTACTTCACACGAATTGCGAAAACGAAGCGAATTTCCTTGCGTCACAATTGGAAAACAGCGAGTACCAGATTGTTTGCGTCACGTAATTCGCTTCGCATTTGCTCTCGCGTGACGTATGAACCTTGGAAGAGTAGGGGTCAAAGACACAATTCCGGTCGTGACATTTGTGTCCTTGTGCAAGATACTTCGCTTTGTCCTTCGGATGGGACATTAAGCCGTAGATCCTGTGTGCTAGGATTGGTAGTACACGTAAAAGAACCTAGAACACTTTTATTGTTGGAGAGTAGGGGTTAACCCAAGTGTTGCTGGTTCACATAGCAAGGACCTTTCTTTACAGGTTTCCTCAGGCTTGCGAGCTACAGTGATTACGTTCACTTATGAGGCATCCTTGGTTTCATTACCAGAAATATATCATAATAACAACAACAATAATAATAATAAATAAACCAACAACATCATTATTAATATCATTACTTAAATTCAAGTTCTACAAACTAATCATTCTTGACATGTCATCAAATCATTTGCTTTCATACCCGGGCTGTGTGAAGGCTCCCTGTAGGACTAACGCTGCATGGTAAACACACTGTGATCTGGCAGCAGCCACAAGCTTCTTGAATTGTGTCTGACTGTAACGCTGTAGAATCAAAGACAAAAATAGCACAAAGAAAAGTCATTCAAAAGGTGACACACTGTGACCTCACAGCAGACACAAGCTTCTTGAATTAAGTCCGACTATAATGCTGTAAACAAAATAATAATTCTTCTAAATAACACAAATAAAAGTCATTTAACTGTGATCTCGCAGCAAACACAAGCTTCTTGAATAGACCTCTATCAGGGTGTGGCCATTATGATTTTCTCCCATTGAAATCAATGTAACCAAACCGAGGCTGGAAGGATAAATAGTCTGGTTCCTTTTTGCACAACGATTATTAGTATCTATTACTGTTATTGGATACAAGGAACATGACCAAGATGGTGACAGTGTGAAAATGGTCTATTGTGTCCGACTATAAGACTGATAATTTCTTAAAATTTCCCAACTACCCAAGAGTCTGACAAATTCCGCATTTTACAATTCCTAAACAAAAATGTACATACGCAGCCATCATTTTAATTGCTTTATTTATTTATTTATCCTGGTTGTGAAGCCAAGGATTCTCAGAAAAGTGAACTCAATCACCATACTAGCCACAAAAAAAAACACGTAGAGAAGACGAGAAGGAAGTTTCAGTTTTAGATGTGGGCGGAAAAACCCAAGAGAAATTATTCCAGGGAAAACCCACGCAATCAAGTAGGGACTGAAAAACTCAATCCACACAGTTCCCCCGGATTCCCCCAGTTCCTGCGACCTCCGGATTAATGTGCAGGTGCTCTATCAACTGAGCCATCTGGCCCCAAGTTGGCTCATTCTTGGAAAGAAACTAACTACCTACAAAGCGTCGCGTCAGACAAAAAAACCTTGTACCTCAAACTTCTGCATCTCGCACGAAATCGCTCCGTGCAAAACCTTCATATCTCAGTGCGTGAATGTTTTGTGTGATCACCCAGGCAATTTTAAGTGAGATACAACGTTTTGACAATCCCAAACTCGCGCGTAAAGTAAGTGCTATTTTAGGAGACACTACATTTTTACATTGACGCCACAAAAGTGTCACGAAAAAGTTAAATTACTCACGTTATTCAATTCCAAAAACAAAAAGTACAATGGCCATTTTGAACACAGCACATCAATATTTGTAGTTTTTAGAGGTCGGTGCACTTTTCAATGCTTTAGGTTCAATGTTTGATTTATTACTGTTTTTGAAAAAAAAAAATACACATTTCCTTCCTCTAATTTTCAGTGGAAAGACCACAGAAACAATCAGTTAAAATGTCATTCAATATGACGACTGTAGTGAACATTTGTTTAGATTCTGTCAGGGACTTTTTTGCAAGTTCATATGTCAGGCATGCAACTGTAACTTCACCAAAAAAGAGGAAATTACAGAGTGGTAAAACTGAGAATAAAAAAAAGGAAATCAGCTGATCCGAGGAAAAGTTGCATGCCTGATATGTGGTTAATTTTTTATTTTTTTTATTTGGCAAATTGGACTAAGAGTCAAAGACTGGTGTACGCTTACCTTGGGCGAGGCACGCTCCTCTGCCGTGACGCGTCGATAACACTGGAGTAGATATGATAACATCTCGGATTCCGGATTCTCTGGTTCCCTGCCAGACTGGTCCCCAGCACTACTGGGTTGTGGAGACGGCTGCTGTGATGAACTGTAGGTAAACAAAACCACAGACATTTTGTCTTACTATTGGTAATAGTGTTCAATACAGAGCAAGTTCGAGTGCGCGCCATGGTTAACTTAATGCCGACTATTTTGACTTGAAACCGAGGCTGGTCCACCATTGGTTGGCTACTGTGGTCGACCAATTGGAACAAGCCTCAGGACCATGGTTTCTTCCCTGGCTCCAGTAGCCTTGTCTCATGCTAACCCGTGTAAAGTGAACCAGTGACACTGTAGCGAAAAGGCAGAAGGCAATGGAAGTGTTGAATACCGTACGATGGTTGACTAGACTTTCAAACGAGTCATTCAAGTAAGTACGTCACTGCGCATGTTCGTTGCTAATCAGTGGTCAACCACACAGGTCGACTAAATGTGCGCACTCAAACTTGCTCATAGTAGCTCAATAGAACCGTACAGTGGCTGGGAGGAAACTATAGCCTGGTCCCTTACAGATGAGAAGAAGAGGTGCCATTGTCACTGTAATACACAGGGAACCCGACGAAGAAGACCACAGCGTGATAAACAATCTCTCTTCTTTGTAGCCATTTCTGATGTCACACGCGGCTACTGTCCATCCATGGTCTGCCAATTTAGGAATGCATGTAAAGATACATGGTGCGCGTCCGACTGGGCACACATTTTATTTTATTTTATTTTATTTATTTTTTTTTTTTTTAATGAGATATCGCTCAACTCACAAGGCCAAACGGCCACTTCAAGGTGAGGGCTACACTTAACTAATTTGGGCTGTTGACCCAAATCAACTGACACCAAGGGCACGTTGTCACCTACTCCTGGGGCTGAAACAGGGTTACCCCCTTCGCAGTCCATAAGGATGTAGGCATGGGTATCATCCATTGCACCCAAAGCGTACTGCAAAGCAACACCCAGGGAAATCTGGCTTCCCAAAATTGGCAGAACCAAGATCTAAAGTGCGATGAAGTCAGGTGAACTGCGCCCACACAGAAGAATTTCATGAAATGAAACTGGAGTTGAATACATTTTTAAAAGTACCTTTGTGGGGAGTGGCCCCCAGTGGCTGCTGCGGACACTGTAGATGAGCTAGCAGACAGATTTGCAAATGGGTTACCGGTGCACGCATGCTGCGTTAGCACCTCCATCATCACCTGACCAATCAGGTCCTCTGTATTGGAAAACACTTCACGAGAAAAAAAACAAAATTAGAAAGAATGTTTTTATTACATTGTTGTAGAAGAATCTTCAGTGAATAGACACGGCAATAACTATACACTAAGTTTTCAGTCGCACGACCATCATGCGACCACCCGGCTTACAAATGGCATTCGAACACTAAGGTTTCACACTCAACTTGATGACACACAATTTTGCACAAGAACTGCTCATCAAAAAATGACATTTTGCAGGACACACTTTCGTTACACCCTTCCATCACGCTCACGATGAAATATTTTACAAAAATTGAATTTTTTTTACAGAAATTAATCATAAATATTATCTGAGAAGAGGCCACCATGTTTTTCACCTTGTTCAGGTTCTTCTGCGAATTCAGTGGCCAGCCCGGCCAAGTACACCACGTCACGTCCCTGCTCTTTCCAAGACACTCGGAAGACGCGAGACACCATCTGTAAAAGGTCTGCCTCACTGAGAGTCTTCTGGGAGGATTCCTGTTGAACAGACCCGCAATAATTGATTAAATTTCCTTACGATCGACTCATGTGTAGGGTCATAGATTGGTTTTTGTGGACTTAATGCTGATTCACTGGCAGAATTATAAAGAAATCTTAAAAGTCACATGTGAAAGTTTCAGCTGAATAGTGTTAACTTGCTGAGAAAACAGCAAAAAGACTGTTACGGTATTTTCAAAAGAAGTATTTTAGATTTTCGAAGCATTTGAGAGCTGACACCAACCCTCAAAAATCTGTGAAACGAATTCATGCATGAATCGTTTCTCAGATTCAAAAGTCTTTGGGTGAAAATTTATCCGAACCGTATCACTTTGAAGAAAATCCTTTCTCAAAATAGTTTATACTAACAACAGCTGCAGCAACTGTTTATGGCCATTCATTATTGTTTATGGTCATTCACCGACCCAAAGGGGCTTACAGGTCCAGATGTAAACACAGACTTGCAAAGTCTAGTGTTTTCGAATCTTACCTTTTCGGCAGACAGTTTCTTTACTTTCTTGTCCGTTTCTTCCAACTCTGGATTCTCGATGCCCGAGTCCACATCCATCTGGGATTGGCTCCTTTTAGGAAAAATGCAGGAGAACTGGGAGATGAGTTTGCGAATCATAGTTATTTTTTGTTTGCTGGTCTTTTTTTCTTCTTCACCTGCTGGAATAAAACCTAACGGTACAAAATCACTTCACTCGTGATCAGTGATGAGAGTTCTTCTTTGAATGTTGAGTGAGACACACCGGAGTCACTCGAGCGAATTCCGTTTTCCTGCAACGACTAAAAGGATATTGCTTCAGTCACAGGAACTATCAGCCGGCGCTTTTTCCAAAAAAGAAAACACGAAAAATGATTTTGGAGTATTTGCCGGACAGCAAAGACGCTAGATTACAGTTGACTGCGAAGCTCTCCGAGTTTGGTTGAGAGCTACGAGACAGTCCGACCCTCACAGCTGTCAGGTCGTTCAAAACTAAATTATCATTAACGACATTTCCACACTCCTGCACGCAGGGAGCGGAACCATTTCCTGGTTGCTTTTCACGGAGAAGGGAAATTTGGCATATCGGAAAATAGAATTCTGAAAAGGAGAACTTTTGTTTGCTGTTGAATTGATCACTTGATTTCTGTTTTACTTTTATTTCACTCGTGGGGGACCTACGTCAGTTTAAAAGTCTCTAGAAACCATATTAGGCGACTGGTTATTTTTTTGTGGTCAGAGCCAATATCAACAGAAACAAAAAGTGCCTAACAATTTTTTTATTTCTCCTGAACATTGATTACCCAATGAGGAAATTGTGCAAGTCTAAAGATGATATCCTTTTAACCCTCCTACTGTCAGTGACTCTTGGCAACATTTTCCAGTGAGTTGACCAACCATTTGAAACCATTCGACTGCCAAGGTTGTGTACTGTGCCAAAACCTGTGCACAGAACTAACTGTGTACTGTGTACATGCATTCCCTCATGGTAGGCCTATCATATTGCAGGCTGGCATAGTTTATGTATCATTCAAAACCACTTGAATGGTATTGAATGGTCAGACAGCAAGAGGGTTAAAGAGGGGTTCAAATGTCAAATTTAGTTCGGGATCCACTCATTTTCTAATGGACCTTTATCATGATGCCACCATCTTGGGCATGTTCCCAGCATCCAATAGCAGTAACGAATGCTAATATTCAATGTACAAAAAGGAACCATACTGTTTTTCCTTCCAGCCTCGGTTTGGTTACATTGATTTGAATGGGAGAAAATCAAGATGGCCGCACCATGATAAAGGTCTATAGATAGAGTCTTCTTGACAATGGGGGACAAATTTAGACATTTCTAACCTCACGTTAAAAACTGTGCAAAACCTTTCCATAACGTAACAATTAAATTATATTGGTCTGAACGTTTTTGTACGGAGAATTTGTAGTCCATACTTGAATTTTGATGCTGTTCATTCAAAACTGCATTTGGATTTGACCTTTTGACCGGCACAAGATGTAAAATTTCACTAAGATAAAACTACATTTTACACCGATACATTTTTCGGTGACTGTCACTTTCATGGGAACTCTGTTGCTTCCCCCCCCCCCCCCCCCCCCCGTATTCCTGGAAAAAGCGGAACACAAATCAGGCCAGTATAACCATCATGGTATTTTATTTATTTATTTTATTTATTTATTAATTCTGGTTCTAAAGCCAAAGATGCCCAGAAAAGCGAACCTAGTCGCTCTTACCAGCCAAGTATCCCCCATAGAGAGAAGACAAGGAAGGAAGTTTCAGTTTTACATGTGGGAGGGAAACCCCAGAGAATTATTCCAGGGAAAACCCACGCAATCAGGTAGGGACTGAAAAACCCAATCCACATAGTGCCCCCGCGGGATTCGAACCGAGGTCCTAGAGGTGGAAGGCGTGGACAGATACCACTACGCCAACCTGACCACCCAAATTTGGTACAGTAAGTGGGATTTTAGATACTTAATTTTATGGGATTGGAAATGTAATGAGCAATTAACTACAGTGACCAACATTCAAATTCAGGGCCTCCAAAAAAACCTGCCCTTTTCCTGACAGCATTAGAGACATTGAACAAAAAATGCCAAATTCAATTCATTTTTTAAATAGGTTACTGAAAACCAACTTAACACACAGTCAACCCTCCTCTGACCGTTCAATATCATCCACATAGTTTTAAAGGACCCCTGCACTATACCAGCCTGCATAATGATATCATGTGGTGATTGTGTCACAGTTACATGTACATCAATACAAATCATGCCACTATAGACCATGTGACCTGTGACATCACATGTTTACAAAAGAGCCACAGAGCCTGGACTTCCGGCGGGCAATTTTGTACACAGCTCAATGGAAGAATACAACAAATCTCATGTTTTATGGAGATCGCACTGTCTGATTTTCCTCAACTTTTGATATGAAGAAAGGGGGGACAACTCAAAAGCTGTACAGCTGTTGAATTTGAATTTATGTGAAAATTATGACACAAAATATAAATTTTCCCATTGTGCCTGTGTAGCATCTTGCCCGTCAGGAATAGCATTATAATGTACGAAGTCACCACTCTGTAAACAAATGTAACATGGTCTATACACGACCAGCGCTTTTGAATGGCTTTTAAATGGTTGTTCAAATGCTTCGGTGGGTTAGTCATTATGGTAGTCTTATATCTCACTGATTTGATAATTAGCGCTGCAGGGTTTTACTTTCTGGGAAATGGAGGAGTCAAGTTTCCTGTTGGTTTAACCAAACAGGATGTATACAAATCATACACTTCTGACTGGCGCCCCCAAGCAAAGATATCCACAAAATTAATGGGGAGACCGCCAATGTAGGGTAAGATAGCTCAGTTGGTAGAGCACCGATATGTAAACTTGGAGGTCGCAGGGTCAAATCCCGCTCCAGCAATTAATTTCTTTGTACACCCCCAAATTGACTTGTAATTAGCAAGTCAGTTTCCCTTGTGATGTATCAAGGTTCACCACAGGATTTTTTCAGAATTGTGGGGCATTCTGTACCCAAAGTTTGGCCACAGCATGTTGAATTGAAACGAGGCCCTCAGAATGTTGTTCACTTGGTGTTTATATTTGGTTTTAAAAACCCTACTGTGCAATCTGAAGCATTCTAAATGATTTTATCGTGATGATTTTTTGTGAATTTGATCTGAAGTTTTTGTTGTCTTCTTTCCGTATCTGCAGCAACACACGCGTATTGGCACGTAATTTGCACGTATCAGCCCGATACGCTATTTTATGCATGGGTATGCTGCCACCTAGTGTCTCAAAGACTCTTACCCCTGGTCACACGTCTCTGAATCCATCTCCATACTAGCTGGGAATCCCGAGTCAATGCTGTCATGAACATTGAGGGCGCTCTCCATTGATTCTGCCGTCTGACTTTGACTGCTCTGTGATTCGTCTTCAGCGATTCGAAAAAGAAAATTAAATAAAACAAATATTACAAGACAAGGCATTTGATATGGTTTACTTTATTC
Source organism: Pycnopodia helianthoides (assembly GCA_032158295.1). Classification (NCBI taxonomy): domain Eukaryota; kingdom Metazoa; phylum Echinodermata; class Asteroidea; order Forcipulatida; family Asteriidae; genus Pycnopodia; species Pycnopodia helianthoides. The sequence goes on from CM063260.1 coordinate 1,222,413, forward strand.
ACAGTTGACACCCTTCCATTGGCCGCCATAACTGAGGTCAAACAATGGAAAGGTGCACGCGTTCATGTGCCACGCACAACTCTTAGCCAGTGAGAGGTCTTCCCTTGACCTCTGTGAGGGCGCTGTTTGTGGCGTCATATGCAAGAGGTACATAAGAATGCATTCTTGGCCACATTTGTACAAAATCATATTAAAAACACAAAAAAATGGTCTTTAAAGAACAATGACTTCAAAAGTGACAAGCAAAAACCCAGAAATGAGCATTACAACAATGGTAAGAAATATAATTTAAAAACATGTAGTTTGAGTCTAAAATACCATCACTTTGTAAGGAAAATAGGGTTTGAATGCAATCTTAATTCTTGAACCGATGAATGACAGCGACAAGTCAAGTAGTTGTTGAAAAAGCAATCGGTTGGTTAGCAATTTCATTGACAAACACGAGATCTTATTTCAAGGAAAATTACACAGGTTATCTGGTTATTGGCTTGGGAATAAGAAGATTTAAAAGAGCACTGTTACCATTAGAAAAACAAGAAATAAACTTAAAACTACTGGAGGTGACATGGCACTTAATTGAATATAAAACAAAACAACTTAATATAAATGTTTATAAACTTATTAAGTCGGAGTCGAATAAAATTAAGCAAGAAACTTGCAAGCATTGGGAGGAAAGACAAAGTTAATGTACCTGTTTCCATACCGCCAAGTCTTGGTTTTTACAAGGCAGTAGCCGCTTCTTGTGGTTTTAGTGCCTCAGGGATCCATTCTTGGACCAATGGTTTTAAAAGTTTATACACTTATGTACATCAAAAGACACTTTGGAGTTGTGAAAATAAAGCAAGAAAACTCGCAAGCATTGGGAGGAAAGCGGAGTTAATGTACCTGTTTCCATACCGCCGAGTCTTGGCTTTTCCGAGGCAGTAGCCGCTACTTGTGGTTTTAGTGCCTCAGGGGTGCGTTCTTGGACCTCTTCTTTGCTACCTTCATTATCTGGCTTAACAGAGGACCCAGAGGGCTCACTGGCCTGATCCATGCTGGCTGGTGGACTTTTTGAAGCGGCTACTGAGCGGCTATCAAGCCGTGCTAGACGCCTTCTACGAATCTGTGGGGAAAAAAGTTATACGATTTTCATTTGGGGAATAAAAGTTTTTTTAATCAATCTCAAAGCGAAACTTGTTATCACTGCAGTTTCATTATTGTTATTATTCATTCGACCAAAACAACACAAAATGTACAATAAATAAATGAATGTACATAATAATAAACATGATAAAAGAGCAAGAAAGCAAACCCCCCCCCCAAAAAAAAACCCACAATAATAAAAAATTAACAGAAATACACAGAATCTAAACTTCTTTAAGGGTCAAATAACTATGGACAAAAAAATGTACAACAAGAAACAGCAACAGCTATGTGGGTCAGGGGCCGCAAAAGTAAACTATTATTAAACTACTGTTTAGTGTTAGTGTTACCCGCAGGTATGCAGTCCCACACATTTGCAGAGTTATATGACCACATCAATGCAAATGAACAAATTAAGATCAAAGATTAAAACGAATAGAAAATTGACAGTGTGACCATGGTGTGACTAAGTGACCATGGTACTGCAGTGTTCTCTCTTACTCAGGCAGAAAATATTGCTCAACAATTTGCTGCTTGGCAAAAAAGAGCAAGATATACCACTCGGACTCTCAGAGACAGTACGATGTAATGTAACATCATCAGATTCATATTTTGGCTGTGATAGTCTACCTGGTAAGCATAATTTTGTTGTGCCACATTGTATTCGTAGCTACTTTCTTAAGTTTCTGTGCTTAACTTTAAGCAGCTCTATGAAACTGGGCTCTGCCTCTGGTCTCTCCCTGGCCGATAACTAGTAAGGGCAAACCCTGTTGTATTTTACATGTTTTTATGCACTGTACAGTTAAACCAAGGAGGAAGGAAAACTTGGCTAAACTAACAACTAGTATTCAAAACATCTGGTCTTCAGTGACAACATCAACACTTTTACTTTTCATTTTTAACAAAACGAAAACAATGGGCCTAAAATTAAAAAGTAGGAAGACAGTAAGATGTTCCACATAATGATTTATATTTGGTTCACATTGTTGCACGTAGGAAGGAACAATACTTGTTTATTATCCGTACCCCCTTCATGTGGAAACCGCAAACTTCCTTTCTAAAAGAGGAAATATTTTTCGTTAGGGTTAGGAGACTGTCTGAGTCATGCACCACGGCTGGCTGGTTGCACTGCTGCCGGCCGTGAGCCGAGCCACACTGAAGTCCGAAAATGAAATCTGTAAACTGTTGTTAATCTATTTCAGTTAAAAATTACACAAAATAATACCTCGTCTGGAGTAAGCTCACTCATACTTGTTGCTCACGGTAAACTTAAGGGGTAAATCTGTTTCATACAAAACGGGAACGAGATCAAACTTCCTGAGAAATAAAGGAGACAATGTTGTTTCTTAACGATCACAGGGCGGCCATGTTTACAGTGACTGTGTGTGTGTGTGTGACGTACACCGTATTAGTTGCGCCTGCGCGGACCGGTCGCAGGCTGATGTTTCTATTTATAGAAAACTCAAGTTTGATCACATGTGTACACACCCCTTGGTCAACAGAGGGCGTTCATACGCGGTACAGAAGCGCTTTGCACGAAATTATTATCAACAAGGAAATCATTATTTTTTCGATTAAGTTACTGGTGGTTTGAGCCATGGAGGAAGGAATTGAGCAGTGACTGTACACAGCCGTAAGGTCATATACTCTTCAGGAAACATTACACGTAAGTTACAATACATATTACATGCACACGCTTAGAAAAAGGTGATGTATCGACGGAAAGGCCAGTCAGTGGACTGTGCTAGAAATAGAATGTCGTATGTCTATGTATGATGACTGAGTATGAGGTTGATTGATTCATTGAATGGTAACCGGTCACTTCGGCACCTTGCAAACTCGGCACCCACAAACTCGGCACCTTGCCATCTCGGCACAACAATCTCGGCACCTTGCAAACTCGGCACCCACAAACTCGGCACATGCACAAATACAAACTCGGCACCCTGTCGAAAACGGCACCTAGCAAACTCGGCACTCACAAACTCGGCACATGCACAATACAGTTTCTGCCGATTTACCGGAACGTTTCCAGCATAATCTTGGAAGCTGAAATGTACATCAATGAAGGTTGGAATGGGAATGCGATCCACAAATGTAACCTTACTTTTAATGGCATTTTGAATATAGGTTATTTTTGGTTGGTAAGCAATTAATGAAATTGACACAATGAAAAATTGATATTTTTATATACATGCAAGATGTTTATTTTCATCTACACAACACAAAAAACACAAACAAAAATGTAGTACGAAGATAAAATTGTAGTTATTTAAAAGAAAAATAATAATAATAATAACTAATAAATATTTAATTAATAAATATGTTTAAGACTGTTGAACTGAATTATGAATCAATATTTTAAAATAACGCAATTTTACAAATAAATTTGCAGTTAATTTAAAAGTAGACTTATAAATAGAAAATAAAACAAAAATGAACAATACATAATAAGCATCCCCCTCCCAGAATAAAAGCATGACCCCCACGACTGCCAAACCCATTCCCCTGCCCCCCTACTTGAAAGCAATGCCCCCTCCCCCCTACACACACCGAAATAGTCCTTGCTACGCCGCTGAATATCATGTCAAAAGGAAGTTATCATGACGAGATCTTTTGACTAAATTCAATGTAAGGATCGAAACATCCCTCATTGTTATTGTGTAAGTACATTGACCATTCCAACGAACACGTAGTGATTGCTTGGTGCCGAGTTTGTTAGTCAAAAATAGGCCGGTGCCGAGTTTGTATGGTGCCGACATTCTGGTGCCGAGTGGGTGCCGAGTCTGCAAGGTGCCGAGTTTGCAAGGTGCCGAGTTTGTGGGTGCCGAGTTTGCGAGGTGCCGAAGTGTCCGGTATTCTTAGATGTCGACTTTTTGTGCATGTTGTGTTTCACTTTTACACACGTACACGGGACACCATCCCATTTCCATGCATGCATGCAGTTACTGAGTTAGTTTGTTTTTGTAGTTCCATCATGGAGGAACAATAACACTACAGTGTGCACACTATCCCGATTCCTGATGTGTCTCCTGTTTTCAATCGGATAACGGGAACAATATTCAGAAACAGAAAGTGAAGTCCCAAGAGAAACTAAATGAAAATTTTAAAAATTATCTGTCCCTGATCTAAGTGTGACTGCATGTGCCCACTCACATGACTCAAGCCTGAAGCACACATTCTCAACACATAGAGGCCTGATGATTGCTCTAGCACTAGGAGGACTAGCACTGCAGAGAGTGTGAATTTCAGTTGAGATACTGTTACTGGTCACAGTCCTCAGTGGATCTTGCCTCTTCTCTTGAAAAGTGTGACGGCACATTACTATTATTACGTAGTAGATGAGTGCACGGATCAAACGTAAATAAAAACATGTCTTTCCATCTTAAATTTTTTTAAATTTTTTTTTTTACCAAACTTGACCAATCTTATTTACCCATCTTTTTCTACTTAATTGTCTTTCTTTATAGCATTAAAAGTCTCAGAAAAGTGCGCTTCACCATCACCAAGCATCAGCAATGGGTCTCAAGTGCCTCGGATTGATCCTTGTACTTTCCGTCATTTCTGCCAGAGCAGAAATCAAACTTGACCTTGGTGGACTATGGATGCTAACAAATGATAATATAATTAATAGAAGTAAGTGTTTTTTTTTAACTAACACTGCACAGTCGCCCCCCCCACTGTTGAATGTGTTGGAATCATATTTAAAAGAGTGACTCTAAGGTCAAATTATGTTTTGTGAGGCACTGATATTTACTGTAGATAGAGTTCTAGGAATGTGAGGAAAAAAATTACAAGTCTCTAACCTCATGTTAAAATAGTGTAAAATGTTGTTTTATTTGATACTCTTTCAGAGCGAAATTTGACATTGTACATCACAAGAGAACTCTCAGTTTGCTTTTTTTTTATCAAAGTTTAAAAACAAAATTGTATGATTTTGTACTGAGCATGTGTTAGGATCAACTTGAACGAAAGCATTGGGCAAGTACCAAGGATCGTTAGGGTCTAGACTAGCTGAGCAGAGACACAAAGAAAGACAGGAATGAAAAGAAAATGGGAAAAACTGGCAGACCTTTCGCCTTGCCCAGAGACAAGGCAGAACCTCTTCACTGGACCACTGCAAAAGATTGGTTAACGACGCCAGGCGGAGAAGAAAGAGTTTTCCCTCCCCCCTCCCCATTAAACCTTACCTATTTGCATTCAACTTGATTGCAGCTATTACAATACCTGCCATAGTGCCTGGTGGTGTCTACACAGCCCTACAGGCAGCTGGTAAAATTAACGACCCGTATACAGAGAACAATGACGTCTTGTACCGCTGGGTGGCGTACGACAGTTGGACTTACACTCGCACATTCAGTGGTAAGATTCGAATATCCCATCTTGATTGTTGTCTAGACTCAATCTCTTAAACGCCCTACTGTGCTCTGCCTGGGCACTGTGCGGATTCCTTCAAAATACTCCGCTCTCTGGCAGCTGTGGTTACTGCAGCCAGGCCCCTGTTAAAAAAAGGTGTTAAGGCTTTGATAACTAACCTCTCTGGTAACCGTAGTTACCTTCTTGGTAACCCCGTCAGTTCTCTTGTAACCACAGGTAACTGTGGTAACCATAGCTAACTGTGTGGTAACCACAGCTTAATATGTGTTTACCACAGGTTTCTCTGTGGTAACCACAGCTAAATGTAACCACAGGTAACTGTGCTCACCACAGGTAACTTTGTTGAAAAATATGTGCAGGGCTAGTGTCAAGGGTGAGCCCGTCATAATTTTGTTGTTATAACTACATGTTCTTCTAACTTTATTTCTTTATCAGTAATGTCAAGTCAGCTGATTCCTAAGAATGTTCGCCTCATCTGTGACGGTTTAGACACCATCTCAGCTATCACAGTCAACGGGAAGAAGATCGGCGAATCTAAGAATATGTTCATCCGCTATGAGTTTGACTTGAAGAGTGTGCTCAAGGTTTGTTGCTTCAACTTTCAACCATAAATAATGGAAGTGGATTATTTTAGTGATATACTGTTCATATATTATAAGTTATCGCACAAACGCAAGTGGAATGGGGAAACAATTTAGCGCTTCTGTGTCCCATATCCAATGAGGCCAAAGGTTAAAGCTTCAAATAGCACAATATGCAGAGTAAAAACAGCACAATATGCAGGGTGTGATATAGCCTGCCAAGTGTGGTAGACTATCACAATCTTGTTGCCATGGAACAACCAATCAGAATAGAGGACTCAAGTTTGCTTGATCTTTCTGTTACAGAAGCGTTCCTCTTGTGTTATGATTTGTACATAATCCAAGGGGTGATGTTAGGTTTGTGATGAACAAGGTGTTCACCCACATCTGGAAGGGGCAGGGGGATGGTCTTGTGTGCTCCTTGAATCTGGTGCCCAGAGATCTGCTGGTCTCCCCAATGAATCCGTACACTCGGGGCAGTTAAATTTGTAGACAACACCCGATTTGTTAGAGTGTATTTATATATTTCATATTTATTTCATTTCTCGTGCCAGTATAAAGTACAAGCACTTTAAAAAAAACCACAACATCAGCAAAAGGAAAGAATTAGACCAGCTAGAGCCCAACGGATTGCCTAAAAGAAACACACACAACTATTTAGATAAAATACAACTATTATGATGTACCTATAACAAAGACTTCTCCTCACCCTGGCCTTTCGTTCCCTTAACCTTTAGGAAGGAAACAATACAATCTCAATCGCCTTCCAATCTGCAATCACCTACGCTCTTGACAAATGGAAAGCCCACAAAGCGTACGACGTTCCCCCTGACTGCCCGCCAGATGTCCAGCACGGCATCTGCCATCCAAATTTCATCCGCAAGGAGCAGTCGTCCTTTGCCTGGGACTGGGGGCCTGGGTTTGCACCTCAAGGTATTTGGTGAGTTGGTTGGAATCCCATCTTTGCAAGTTTGTCTCCCGGACAGCTGTGTGTATTAATGTTACCTGTGAGGGCAGAGATGGTTCTTGTGATTTATTTAGCTGGGTGTGCTACATACTTGGCAGCACAGGCTGTATGCTCCCCTAGGAGCTGAGATGGTTTAAAGAAATAAATAAATGGCCCAGTGACCAGGGGTAATAATGTTGGAGCGCCATGAGCATCACAGAGTGACGGATTTGAGCGCTATACAAGAAGCCACTATTATTAAAATTAATCTCACCCTTGCCCTTGTTTATGTTTAAATGAGGTTTCTTACAATTTCTTTTGGTATTAATCTTTGTCATCTTCTTTCAGGAAAGATATCCGCATCGAAGCATTTGACTGTGCAGTTATCAGAGACGTTGTTGCCACAGCAATCCCTTGGAATGGTATGAGCCCTTGAAACGTTGGGATTAAGATTCCTGGGAAGGGTATGAGCACTTGAAGCATTGGGATTAAGATTCCTGGGAAGGGTATGAGCACTTGAAGCATTGGGATTAAGATTCCTGGGAAGGGTATGAGCACTTGAAGCATTGGGATTAAGATTCCTGGGAAGGGTATGAGCACTTGAAGCATTGGGATTAAGATTCCTGGGAAGGGTATGAGCACTCGAAACATTGGGATTAAGATTTTGAAAAAAACTCATCACAGCTTTTTTTCTTTCACTTGCAAAGATAAGCGTAAGTAGGACTTGGAGATTTGCATGGTGTGGATGGTAAGCGGGAATTACAGTCAAACACTGCTAAAATGAACACGATGGGATCCGTGAAATTTCCTTGGTAAAATGGTCGCTCTGTACAGTGGTTTACTGGGCCCTGAACAAAGGATTTTTTACCTTATTTGTTTGAGTTCAAAGTTGATTCAAAACAATTTTGTGATTTATTTCCAGAATTCTATGTGACCCCTTGGTCAATTGAGGTGACAGTCTTCTTTGAGCTTGGCGCCTCTAGCTCTTGTCAGGGAAACCTACAGGCTGATTTTAAAGGCTTAAATGTCAGCCAGAAGGCAGCCGTCAAACTGTCAAGAGGAAAGACCAACTTCTCCATGAAGTTTCAAGTTCCAAAGGTATTAACCCACAAACACACATACATGTGTGTAAGTACCTGCAATCAGGACCTCCTGTGTCCCTCTTTTGTTTCTACTCTAACTCGTACACCAACTCGTACACCAACTCATACACCAACTCGTACACCAACTCGTACACCAACTCGTACACCAACTCGTACACCAACTCGTACACCAACTCGTACACCAACTCGTACACCAACTCGTACACCAACTCGACACCAACTCGTACACCAACTCATACACCGACTCGTACACCAACTCGTACACCAACTCGTACACCAACTCATACACCAACTCGTACACCAACTCATTTACCAACTCGTGCACCAACTCGTACACCAACTCGTACACCGACTCGTGCACCAACTCGTACACCAACTCGTACACCGACTCGTACACCAACTCGTACACCGACTCGTACACCAACTCATTTACCAACTCGTGCACCAACTCGACACCAACTCGTACACCGACTCGTACACCGACTCGTACACCAACTCGTACACCAACTCGTACACCAACTCGTACACCAACTCGTACATCAACTCGTACACCAACTCGTACACCAACTCATTTACCAACTCGTACACCAACTCATTTACCAACTAGTACACCAACTCGTACACCGACTCGTACACCAACTCGTACACCAACTCGTTCACCAACTCGTACACCAACTCGTTCACCACTTCGTACACCAACTTGACACCAACTCGTACACCAACTCTTACACCGACTCGTTCACCAACTCGTACAAACAAACACGTACAACTTTTCGGCAACAGCTCTCATTGGTTTTGTACACGTTTTCCAACTGGGAACCTTTCCCAAACTGGGGACCATATTTTCCTCTTTTTTTAATGTTGTTGATTTGAATGTGTATACCTACCCACACTAAGCTCTGTATTGCAGGCACTCTGTGGACATTCCTTTGTTCTGTACACTTACGGAAAATCATATTTACTGTAAAAATCACTGTGTGGTCGTGTGTAAGTCCACATAGTGTTTCAAGTCCCTACATTATGTGGACCTCTTTTGTTCTCAAGTCTTCACTTCGTTTATAGCGTTAAAATACACCCACATTAATGGTCTTACCTAAAGCGGTGTATTGTGTTCTGTTTGTTTGTTTGTTTGCTTTCCATATGAATGGGATTTGCATTGTTCACCAGATGGGAACGCACGCAAGGTAGACTCTACTCTACACCAGCCAAATGATATCCACATTTTCTGTCAGGTTCCCAGACATTCTGGCAGAAAATTTAGAAAATTCTTCGGTTACTGGTTTTGTTTTCCTTTTTTGACAGTATTCCTCATAATCTGGTGCCAAATTTTGAAAAATCCTTTGGCTGCCAGAAGAGTTCTACCCAACATTTACGAATAAATGGATTGCTCATGGATTGGTTACAGGCAAAGACATGGTGGCCAGCAGGCTTTGGGGATCAGCAACTTTACCAGCTGCAAGTCTCGTTCTCTGACAATGGTAGATCTGCAGAGCAAGAGTCGTCCATAAAATCACTTCTGTTTGGGTTCCGTCATGTCAAACTTGTGGAGAAGGAGGTGCCAAATTCTAAAGGTAAGTCACTGAAGTAACAAGGGTGTGATAGTGAACAACTTCATTAACTGGGTCCCTCCGGGATTCACAAACTTTTCTTCAAGGACCACCCAAGGGATTAAGTTTCAGAATTCCATACTTGTGTCCGTGAAAAATGCTAAGTGTTAACACGTCATCGTTAAGTTGTTAACCTAATCTTTGTGTTTGCATTGAAACTGCACTGAAATTCTGTCGTCCTTTGGATTGTAAATTGCTCATCAACATTTGCTTTCCGTACAGGTCTGTCGTTCTTCTTCAAGATCAACTATCAACCTACTTTCATCAAAGGGGCTAACTGGATACCCGCGGATGCGTTCCAGGAGCGCGTGTCTCGCACACGGCTGAAGCGCCTTCTCCAGTCTCTCGTCGACGCTAACATGCACGCCACCAGGGTGTGGGGAGGCGGGGTGTACGAGCAAGACGCCTTCTACGAAATCTGCGATGCGCTGGGTATCGTCGTCTGGCAGGACTTCATGTTTGCCTGCGCCATGTATCCGGTGGACGATGAATTTCTCGACAGTGTCAAAACAGAGGTCATTCAGCAGGTATAAAGGTCATTAGCTAAGACATGCAAAGGTCGCAACTCGTCTCTTTTGGGAGTGCGTCCTTTTACTCGCCCTGATGTGACTCCAGGGCTCGATTTCACACAAACTCTTAGATTCATCTTAAGATGAGTTGTCAGTATCACCATAGTGATTTGTATCATGACGTCACACTTTGCTTATCAATGATGATTGATTCGCAGTTAAGATCAATCTTAGCTCTTTCTGAAATCAGGCCCTGATAGTTTTCTCAAAAAATGTTCCTCTTGCAGACGAGACGCCTTGGGAGTCATCCTTCTATCATTGCATGGAGCGCTAATAATGAAAATGAAGTCGCCCTCAGACAAAACTGGTACGTATGTAAGTCCCTTTCTTAAATCATTGGCTAAAGCTGTAGGTATTGACTGATGCCACTAATCTAGCCATAGCCGTAGCCAGCTAAATAGGACACTTTTTTATTTGTAAATTATTTGTTTATGGGAAAAAACAATAAATATGATGCGTTGCAGGTATGGGACGTCCAGTAATTTCTCGCTCTACCGGAACGATTTTGTCACCCTGTACATCGACACGATCTTGAAAGCCGTGAGAGAGAATTCCCAGTTGCCAGCAGTCAGTTCCAGTCCTTCCAATGGACCTGAGAGTCAAGCAGAAGGATGGGTCGCTCGGGACCCTACCGACCCCCATTATGGTGACGGTGAGACAAGATAAATTCTTCAGGCCTATGGGTTAGATAGTTCATGGCACTTTTTGATGGTTCATTGGCTTTCAGAAGAACCAATCAGAGCAGTGACTGACTCTACACGGAAATCTCTGGACCCTTATAAATATACTAACATGTCTCACACTCGTCATGACAATGACTAGAGCAAGCTAGTCCAAAAGAACTCACAAAAGAACCCGCGGCAGTGAAGTTAATAATGAGAAGTCCCCTCGATCCACTAAGCGAAAGTAGTAGTCAGTAATAAAGGAATATATAAGAGCGGTGGCTTAGTCGTAAACGTCCGTTTAAAACCAGCAGGGTCATCGCCGTTGGCTCGGTCCTTTATCGCACAGCCACAACCCTGAAAGGCTTTAAACGGACATTTAAGACTGAGTCACCACTCTTTTATTCTCATTCAACTTTTTTTTAAAGGTTAAGAACAAATCTGACAGTTTAGCCTCAGCTCACCCTCGACTCTAAAAAGATATGTACACAAAGACTTAATAAATCTATCTTATCCCTGACAGTTCATTACTACAATTACAACGACGACTGTTGGAATGCGTCGGTGTACCCCAAGCCAAGATTTGCCTCGGAGTACGGCTTTCAGTCATGGCCCTCGTTTGAAACTCTGAGGCAGGTGTCCAAGGCGGGTGATTGGCTGATGGATAGTAACTTCAGCATGCATCGGCAGCATCACCAAGATGGTAAGACCAAAGCTGAACTTCATTTGTGAGTGGTCGTTCTCTTTTTCTTGAATTATTTCTCATAAAATTGTTGTTCTCCTGATGACGAGCATTGATGTTTACAAAGGAGCCACAGAGCCAGGACTTCCTGCAGGCACAATTTGTACACAGCTCAACAGAAGAAAATATTGAATCTTCTACTTTATGAAGATTGTATTGTCTGATTTTGTATCAACTTTCGATACGACGAAAGGGGGCACATCTAAGAACGTGTTTAGCGGTTACTTTTATAACTCTTGAATTTATGTGGAAATAATGACACAAAATGTAAAATTTACCATGTGGCCAGTGTGGTATCTTGCCTGCCACCAAATGCCCTAGAACGTACAAGGCCACTCTTTTTTGTAAACAAAGGACACATGCAGGCCTGAGGTCAGTGATTTTAGCAACGGGCCAGTAAACTCAAGACTGGACAAGTCCGGCTGTCTTGTGTTTCTTGTTCAAATGTTTCATTCAAAATGTCTGTTTGATTCATATTTTAAATGAATATTCATCAGGAAACCAGCAGATGATGGCACAGGTCAACCGGCACTTCATCGACGCTACATCCCGTAATAAAACCCAACGTTTCATCGATAGAATCTACCTAACTCAGGTATAATTTTTTTGAAAAAAAAACAGTACAGTCAATTTATTAACATTAATAATGTCCACCATATCCATCCAAGGTTGCTCAAAACGCTCACAACAACGATTTTATGAAAAGTCATTGGCTGACCAGAGCCTGATTGTGGAAACACTATTACCTTGACTTGTATTCCTTCATTTTGTTAAAATTATCAAGAACCAGGCCTCACTGTGTTGAAATTACTAGTTTTAAACTTCTTCGCCGCACTTTGATTCCCTAATTCGAAACCCACAGTGGATGATATTGAATGGTCAGACAGTAGGAGGGTTGACTGTGTTCTGTGAAGATGCATCCACCACATGATACCATGTTGCTTGCATGGTTTATTCAAAACCACCGTGGATGAAATTGAATGATCTAACAGTAGGAGGGCTGACTCATAACACTATAAGTTTCATTCGTATGGCTTCCCCGTTGTAAACAACACTAGCTTGTGTTGTCAGTTTCCCCTCACAAACGACAACAACTTTTACCGATCCACAACTCCAGGTATCACAAGCTCTCTGCTACAAGTTTGAGACGGAGCACTATCGCCGGCTCCAGTCCACCATAGTTGACGGTGAGGGTATGACAATGGGGGCGGTATACTGGCAACTCAACGACATCTGGCAGGCGCCTTCTTGGGCCTCCATTGGTGGGTAATCCCAGCATTGCTTAGGGCATTTCCCGAACATGGGCTTAGACTCTGTCTCCGGCTCGAGGGAACACCGTGTAGAATGTACACTGCTCCAAAATTGAGGACGGAGCCCAAGCCAGAGCCGGGAGCCTAAGCTGAGGTTTGGAAAAGGCCCTTAGTGTCAGTGGCATAACAAGAAGGGGGGCAGGGGTTCAGAACCCCTTGCCCTGCCCCTTATTTAATTTTATTCTGGTTGTGAAGCCAAGGACTCTTGGAAAAGCGAACTTGTTCACTATACTAGCCAAGAACCCCATGGACAGAAGACAAAGAAGGAAGTTTCAGTTTTAGACATGGGAAGAAAAACCACAGAGAATTATTCCAGGGAAAACCCACGCAATCGAGTAGGGACTGAAAACCCAACCACATAGTGCCCCCGGCGGGATTCAAACCGGGGGTCCTAGAGGTGGAGGGCGAAGAAAGATACCACTACGCCAACCCAAAAGACTGAAAGAGCACAATAGAGATTATAAGATCAGAATTATAAAAAGTTTTCCTGGTCAAGTACTTTTTCACCATTTTTCTGGTGAATTCCAACTACCTATTTACAATTGATGAAATGAAATGGTTGAACAGCCTCTTGCTACTGGCTTTTTTCAAAAATTGAATGATCTTTGCGACCTAATGAATTTGAGTGATCTTTGACCAGTGAATGCTAAACTGTTGAATTTGAATTACTCATTTTGACTGTTGAATGCTGATGCAACGGAGCATTCATTTTCAAACTAAACTGAATGAGCTGGGTGTTTAAACGATTGAGTTTTTGTTGGAGTTGACTGTGATCCTAGACTTATTAATAATAAAAGTATTAAATTAAAATGAATTATTTTAACTTTCTACCTCAGAATATCAAGGAAAATGGAAAATGCTTCACTACTACGCCAAAGATTTCTTTGCTCCACTTCTTGCGTCCGGTGTGGAAGACAAAGGTGTCCTGTCCGTCTATGTGATCAGCGACGTACACCGAATTTTCAACGGCACTCTAAACGTCTCTGTTTGGTCATGGTCAAGCCAGACCCGCTAAAATCATGGAGGTACCCCTTCAAGCAGGTGAGAAGAAAGTATTGGGCTGTTGTTGCCAGCCCTTGACGCTAGTTTTTCTTGAAAATATTAAAAAAAATTTACTCCAATTTTCTAGAAGATTTCCTTTAATCAGGGTTTCTCTACTTTTAGTCGAATAGCTTTATCTTTTTTTCCCCACTGCTCAGATCCACAGGTCTAATTTAAAGTTTTCATTCCTCCCCAATACAGTTTGCTCAATCTGCAGTGTCGATATTGTCACGGACAACGTCGGACATCTTGTCCGATGCTAACTGTCTCAAGAGAGAGGAGTGCTTCTTAACATTCCAAGTCACTGGCATCACACCATCTTTAACGTCACCGTTAAATCCTTACTTCTTAACCTCATTCATCCAGGCTGTGGGACTAAAACAACCAAAAATTGCTGTAAGTCATTTCGATTGGGTTAAATTTTACTTGTTCTGCTTTTGTTTTTCGTTGCAGCAATAAGGTTTCTCCTTTCTTTAAAAATTGATGGACAGATAACAAGGCCTGGAATTTCATCTCAGAGAGGGCAAGGCCATCTTCATTTTGTAAAGGGCACTTCCATTGAAAATGTGTAAAGTCTATGAAAAATATTTGAAGGGGTACCAAGGCCAAGACCAGGGCAAGAGAGGCCATGGCCTCCATGTAATTCCAGGCCTGAGTCTAGCAGCTGAGTTTTGCAGACGTTGCAGGCAATTTATTAGATCGTCAGGAAGATCATACCTTATCATACTGATGAAAGTTGTGTCATATTTTCTCTCTCCTCCCCCCCCCCCCAGTTTGCCGTCAGTCAAAGTGGAGGAAACACTTTCTCAATCCAGCTGCGTAGCCAAGCCGTTGCTCCGTTCGTCTGGCTGGAAGCTCCCGGACTCCAGGGTCGCTTCTCCGACAACGGCTTCCTGATGGTAGAGAAGTCGCACACGGTAATATTCTATGCATGGACGTCAACGACTGTGGATGAAGTGAAGAAGTCTCTCGCTGTAAAGTCACTCGTGGATATTTATAACCACTAATAATAATAATCATCATCATCATGATAAATTATGCTTATAAAGCGCAGGCCTAAAATTATAAGGAGGCCACGAGGGCCATCTGGCCTCTGTTGCCCTGGTCTTGGCCCTGGTCTTGGCCCTGGTGCCCTCTGGGGCCGATTTCACAAAACACTAACAATCATCTTAAGACGAGTTGTCAGTTTTACCCTAGTGATTTGTATTGTGACATCACACTTTGCTTAGCAATTAAGATTGATTTGTGGTTAAGATCAATCTCAGCTCTTTGTAAAATCGAGACCTGGAGCCAGACGGGTTCCTTCCGAGGAGCTTTCGGATCTGGCGCTAATTTTCTTCTCTGAGTTTAAATCTTGTACCTCTATTTGTATTTGCAGACTGATTTATTGGATATTGGAGCGAGTTTTGCCGTGGTGAAACCACTGTGGATGGGCAAACCATTGAGTTTTAGTGTTTCGTTGTTTCAATAATTTTTCCTTTCTGTTTCACTTGAAATATGTGTTTCATGTTTTTCTTTGAAAAAGAAATATTGTAATTTCTGTCTACTTGTCTGTCTCTATATCTTATGCAAACATTGTTACATTAAGATTTTGTATCTGTTTATAAAACTAATTTCATATTGGGTCGGGACAAAATTTAGAAATTCTTCATTATTTGACATTATTAGCACAAAAATAATCAAGTACAATTTTAGTAAAATTTCTTTGGAGAAGTGTTGATTCATAAATGAACCAAAGATATGATTTGTGTTCTATAATTAATGTCAATAAGAAGCAAAATAAACATTGTGGCTGCTGGGTGAGTTATTAATTGGCTTTTGTTGTACTGTGTTTATATTATTTTGCCTTGATGCCCAAGAAAATGGGTTATGCGGTTGGGCCTAGGGAGTTTAATAACTGTGTGTATGTATTAAAGGATATATATATATATATTTTAAAGTCAAAGACCAGTATCCTCACTTGGTGTATCCCAACATATGCATAATAACAAACATGTGCAAATTTGGGCTCAATTGGTCATCAAAGTTGCAAGAAAATAATGAAAAATAAAAAAACACCCTTGTTGCATAGAATTGTGTGCTTTCAAATGCCTGAGACTGAAGCCTTTCTCAGATTTAAATATTTTAGTGAGAAATTACCACTGTCTCAAAAACTACATTACTTCAAAGGGAGTCGTTTCTCACAATGTTTTATACTATAGTATCAGCAGCTCTCAGGTGCTTGATCCTCACCGAAAGTTTTGATGGTAATGTGTTTCTAAAGTAATTATCAAAAGTCTAAGGGTTTACCACTAGCCATCCCCCCACCCTCACATCTCGGCAAATGAGGTGTCTTTTCCTTTATGTACCAGTCCTTTCTCAATGCATGTGCAAGACGAAGCCCAGCCCCACCCTAAAATTGCACCTGTGCGAAATGAACTTATGTTAAAGGAATTTTTTGGTGAGCAATTCTCATTATTGTTAAACTTATTGTAACCCGCCAAATATACGAACAATTTACACAAAGTTTAAAAACATAACAATTTCATCATGCCATGTATTATTGGTGCTTTTAAACAACACAGGAGACGTTTATTGGGAACCAAAAACGTGTCATTTGTCAACGACATTTGTTTTGGAGCGAGCCTCTTTAAATTTTACCGTGGGTTGGACTTTGGTAATCACTAAAATAGCATGGCGCCGTAAACATGCCTCGAGGATACAAGCATTGTCGTTATCGAAGTCAGGGTTTTGACCCATCTTTCTAAAGGTCGCGTAAAGTTGTAAATGTTAGACTTGTCATGCATAGCGGACATTCTTGATCGTCTAGTCATTTCTTAGCAGTACGCTGCTGTTTCACTACTTCGGCATCAAGACACAGCTAATCTACACTTGACTTCTGGGAATTAAATACAATAATTTTAATCTATCCAGGCAGGACAGGAGTTTTGGACTGGGTTTGATATCTTTCTCTGAAGGACTGTAGTTAACGGTAAGTGTATAAAATCAAACCAAAAGTCACCTACGGTGTTCAGCAGACTGGATGGTGACGATGGCTTGCATGGTGTATTGTGTGTGTGACATTTCAGTCAAATTGGAAAACGCTGTTGTAAAATCTTACTCTTTAAATGTTGTGGTGAATGACATGACATTTTGACAGTGCGGGCTTGTTTAGTCATTGCACATGCAGAGCCGTTTCTAATCCATTAAAGGGGGATATTTGTTTGTGAAAATAGGCATTCATTGTAAAAGAAAATATGGGCCTGCAAGTTGCAGTATCTGATTCTGACTAGGTATCATCAGTGTGTATACTGGGGTGTTTAGGCAGTGGCTATTTTAAGGAAAACTAAAACTTTAAAAGCCGGAACGACACTGAACATGTGCAGCAGTGACTGTTTTGGGACTTTAGTTTTAACATGATAATTATTAATGTTTTATAGTCTGGTTCTGTGCCAACATTGCCATTGTGACTTCGTAATCACGAGATGAGAAACAAACCATTTATGAATTTCGGCCTATTTATATTTCCCTTAAAAAAAAAAGCAGTGGATATCCTGTCTTTGCTCATGTCATGATCCTACCGACACTGACTATTTTTAAGTCCACGTAATAAAGCAGGAAAATCTTGTAATCTCAAAATGAAAATCAGACATTTATGAATTGTTGACTTTATTTCCTCAGAAAATGGAAATCAGCCCATTCTCGAATTGTTGACTTTATTTCCTGCACATGTTCAGTGTCGTTCCGGCTTTAAGTTTCGAAACATACTTAAAATAGCCGTTGCTGGCAAAATATACACTGCTTAATGTAATTTCCCTTTATATTCTCCAACTCGCAAAGATCGTCAGAGTTGTTAACTGCTCAACATGTCAACCAGAAATTTCTGGAATAATATAATAATTACGTTCAATTTCCATCATTCAATAACATTGCAAAATTTTGCAATATTTGACTGTATCAGGTAATGTTTTTAAACAAAATCTGTTTACAAAATACAAATGAGCGGATAACTAGTACTGAGGGTTGTGGTCAGTGAGGTTGAGTGTCTAATCAATTTGAACCTTGGTTTATATTGATTTCAAGAACTGGTGAGGACATGATGAAATTACAATGGCATTGACATGTGATGTCCGACCTTCAGATGCCAACAATGGCATTGATGTGTTTACACACGTCGATGTATTAATGTTTCAGGGATACATGTATTAAGTTGATGGTACATTGCCTGTGTAAATCATTTCCGATCTGACAGTACATGTGTGGTGCACCACAGCAAAAATTCTGTGTTCGGAGAAAATCGCAGTTAGAAGTTGAACTATTTTCAAACTGCTGTTTCGGAGACTGCTGTATTTAAACAGAAACATTTTAACACAAAAATAAAAACTGACTTCTTCCTACAGAACTGTCAATGTGTTTTCTCTCCTGCAACTATTTTGATGAGTTATTGATTCCTAAATATGTCACTTTGTAAAAACTAACTTAAATGAGAAGTGCACACAAACCAATGCAAACGTCGCTTTGTTAAAACGCTAAACAAATACTTAGGTCAACAGACATGATACCTCGTTGAAACACAGAAGTCATACCCCGCATGGTTGGCACCGTGCCAGCGTTTTGTATTTCAATAGATAAAGTGGCGTATCGTGATATGTCGCTTCGTTGAAGCGCAAAATGGTTAATCCAGTGATACGTCGGTCGTGCTAATTAGTAGGCCTATATTTTACGAAACTTATCTTTTTAAGTGTTAGGTCCTGGAACATTGCTGAAAATGTTAACTGTAATGAAATCATTTGTACGAAAACCTATTTGCCAAATTTTGTGATTTATAACCCAACGGACAATTCAATATAGCAAGAATTAAATTATCATGGCCGAGTTATTTTTCAGGTGATGTTTAAAGCTTTATGATGTAGATTATGAGAAGAAGTAATTATGTATTATCAGTAAAAGTTGCAGATACATCATGAACATGTATGACCTAGCCCCAGTGGGACGTCAGTGTCCGTTGTTTGCAACGGAGGAGTCCAATCTGGGCTAATATATGACCATCCATTGTACATGTACTGCATGTAAACACTGAAAAAAGAGCCTACGGAACATGAACAGTCTTGCCGTTTGTAACATTATTTTATCACTCGTCCAACAGCACAATTATTGCCAATGAATAAGAATCGAGACGGTATTCCTTTTTCAGGCGTGGGAGGAAAACCCAGGCATTCAGGTAGGGACAGAAAACCCAATCCACATGCATGGCTCAGGTCTGAGGTGGGATTCGAACCAGGGTCGACAGAGGTGAAAGGCAGGAAAAGAAACCACTGAGCCTACCTGAAGGTCCTCGGAATAGTTCTTGAAAGGGCTAGTATAAGTTTCATCATAAAAAATGCCACTTCCAAGTTCCAGCAGAAATTGGGTCATTTTTTGGACTGATTGTGTTTCCAGAACACCTGCATATCTGCATGTCTAACTTACAAATAAATAAACAAGTCAATTGGGAGTAAATGTCTTCCGTATTTCATTGTTTCCCGTGTTTCTATGTAAATATATATTTTATGGCTGTAGATCAATTCAAGAAACAGATCCCTCCATCCTGTGACCTAAGGTCTTGATAGCTTCCTGAAAGCGAGAGTAGTTCGTACATTTGAGACTGAAATGAGGGCAAATAATGCAAACTGGGAGCGTTGTAACCAGTAGGAATTACACTCAAGGGAGGAAGTGCTGGTGTTTGGTTTAAATGTAACGGTACAATGCAGAGCTATCCCCAGGCTCTGTTAAAGGTTGGGCCATACTTTGGTAATGACTTTCAAAAAAAATGGTTTTGTAGTTTTTATTTGTATGCCTACTTGTTATCATGGTAGTGGTGTACATACAGTCTGTGGTATGAAAACGCAAACATGGGAATCGGAAATCAATCCAATGGAATGATTAGAAAAAATAAATTATACATATAATACAAAATAATTGGGCAACAACAGAGGACACATCAAAAGCATAAAGTTACAGAAAGTATTCTTTTTTGAGTTCTGTACATGTGCCCCCCATTGATTAGAAATCAACAAAAGTTCATGTTTGTCGAAAATTTTGAATCTCCGTAGACCATTCATTGTATTTAGCCATTTGTATTTTTTTTTCGCCCACAACCAAACTGAGGCTGTGAGGGAAATTAGTCTGGTCCCCATTTTCATACAGTGAGAATCAGTACATTATGATCGTTATTGTATACTGGGAACGTGACAAGATGATTGGCAGCCCGGTGTGTACATTCATGCACTCATTGGCAGAGCACGCACGGAATGTAACGTTCAAATGTGTAAATTACCATGTGCAATTTAATAATTATAAAGGCATGTATGTAACATGTACATGTATGTAGTGTCATTCAATTTCATCTCATGTCGTCACCTGCTAAAAAAAAAGACCACCAGAAGTAAACAGGATTGCCCTTAATGATATCCAACTCATCCACTTCACTGCACTGTCATCACCCTCATGATTTAGTCATGATAAGAATATTGAGTGGTTCTCTCTCTCTGTGTCTGTGGGTACCGCCGAGCCCGGCACTCCAGGAATCCCTCCTGGACACTGTGACTAGATGCAGCTTGCTAGAGAGGCTGCGTGGAGTTTCAAGTTAGCATTTATAGCTGAAGGCGTTAGGAGAACATCTTCTATTATAATAATAATAATGTTCGGTTTTTATATAGCGCTTTATACACCATGTCTCAAAGCGCTTCCAACATTATTACCCTGATCACTGGGCCATTTCATTCCTTAAACCATCTCAGCTCCCTGGGGAGTATACAGCCTGTGCTGCCAAATATGTAGCGCACTACGCTAAATCAATCACAAGAACCATCTCTGCCCTCACAGGTACCCATTTACCCCTGGGTGGAGAGAAGCAATTATAGTAAAGTGTCTTGCTCAGGGACACAGGTGTCACGACCGGGATTCGAACCCACACTCTGCTGAACAGAAACACCAGAGCTTGAATTCGGTGCTCTTATCCGCTCGGCCATGACACTCTATTATTAGAATAATCTTTATTAATTTGCATTATCTGCAGAGAGTCAGCCTACCAATATGAGACTTTTGAACGCTAGGTGGCAGCAGACATACCAGGTAAAACTCCATTGTTTACGTAGCATGTGCTCATTGCGAAGAACAATGGATTTACCTGGTAAGTCAGCTGCCACCTACAAATACATGTAGCGTCCCCAAAAATCCCCCATTGGTTTCTGTTGTAGTATATTGGTTGCTGTTGGCATAGTACATTGGTTGCTTTGGGTATTATTGGTTGCTGTTGGTATACATGTAAGCACATTAGGGAAAGTACTCTGGTTGTTGTTGGTGTATTAGTACAGTGGTTGTTGTCGGTGTATTAGTACATGTACATTGGTTACTTTGGGTATAGTACATTGGTTGCTGTTGGTGTACATGTAAGCACATTAGGGAAAGTACTCTGGTTGTTGTTGGTGTATTAGTACATTGGTTGTTGTTGGTGTATTATGTACATGTACATTGGTTACTTTGGGTATAGTACATTGGTTGCTGTTGGTATACATGTAAGCACATTAGGGAAAGTACTCTGGTTGTTGTTGGTATAGTACATTGGTTGCTGTATAGTTCCTTACTTCCGCGCGGCTATTTAGTAAGACATATCATGTGACGTGCTCTAATCCAATCACAAGGCAGAATCTGTGTATGGGGTGTTGAAATACAGCATGATGTAGAAGGGAAGAAGATTCCAAACTTGCTCATTGTAGGAGACAGCTCTCTACAAGGTAAACTATCGGAGAGGGAGTGAGAAGGCATTGATTTTGCAGCTGTTGAACCCCGAGGGCATCTTGGTAAAGGAATCCCACTGGGGACGATGAGGGTTTTGTCTAGTCCCTGCTAAAAGGATGAAGGGAAAGAGAAAGGAGGTTTAATTGGATTGGCACACTGAGTTAAGTCATTCAACACTTGCCCAAGGGCTCATTAAAATTGTGACAATTTTTTTATTCTAAAGCTGTGGTATGAATCAAATGTGATCAAAGTTTTTGGGGTTGAAGGTGCTAGTCCATGGTCCACTGTACGCTAACACCTTGGTTGGTTTGTTTGCTTGGTTCTTGTAATCATTCAACTAGACAAGTATTGGATACTTATGACTGTATTGTCGCAGAATATAATCACAAGGTAAAATCTGGACTTTTGCCTAGTGAAATGGAAAAGCCAGATTTCACTTAAATTTTGTATAATAAAAATAGTATGTTCAAATTAACAGTGAAACAAAATGAAAAATTGGGACGAGGATGCTTTTTTTTTTAGAAACCCCCAACCACGTCCGAATTTTGTGAGACCATCAGATAGGTTTAATGACAACATGAAAGTCAGTTGGGCAAAATTCTTAATTTTGTACAAGTAACCGGAAATCAGGTTTTCTTTGTAATTTCTGTGTGTATTTATACCCACGGTTATATATACCTAAGCGATAATATGTTCATTGTAGCCTACATGTACAATCACAATATAGGTTTTGGTATCAAATATTTATTCACAAAAGTGAAACTGGACATTTTCACTATCATTTCAACTTTTGTAGGAAACAACTGTTTAAAATTAAAACTGAGAGATCGATGGAAATACCCAGTTTTTTTTCTTGAATGAAACCAAACTTGACTACTTCAATATTGTTTTTACGAGTTGTTGCACACAAAGTGAACTCTTTAAGCTCTGACTTCATTATTGAAAATTTATGCCTTTTGGATTTTTAGCATTCCCTTCTTGTGTCATGTTGTAGCTATGTAGAGTTCAGCTGTCTGACCAGTGAGTAATGAGGAAGATCGAAAACACCCCCATCATAAAGAATGGTATGTTCCAAAAAGTGTAGCTAAAACAAATCACAGAAGTTCATTAATTATCAATCATGACTTGTCCGTTGGTCAGCGTAGGTCATTAAACCTCACGTCTGAAGTTGTCACTGCGCAACAGTTTCGACAGATGTTAATGTCAAGAACTTAGACAAGACCATTTGAGTTTGCAGGGGTGATTTTTCCTTTAACAGCTATTCACCATCTGAGGTTTATTTCCTCCTCTTTTTTTCTTTTGAATGCATTCCTTTCTGGAATACTTGGTGTAGTCGCCGCAGATTGTGGTGGCGGACTTGAGACTAGATCATCTTCCATCGAGGCCGGATAGTTTGATCAAATTTGGAATTGACTTCATCTTTAGTGAGGACTCTGCAGCCAGAGGAAAAAGTCAATGTGTTTTCCTTCTTTTTAAAAGTGAATTAACTCACCTCGCCGTGTCATGAATGTTGTTTTCGTTTGAAAAGTTTGTTTTTCACCTTTGGGATGGTTTGCAGTCGAAAGTAAGAATGATCAATCAGAGCTGAATTTTTTGTCTCTGGAGGAATTGAGCTGAAATGGAATATTTGAGCTGAACAGTATAACTGAAAGTCTGTCTCGCATGCTCCAGAGAGTTTGTCAGGAATTCAGTCTGTTTTTGCCGTTTCCTGGTGGTGCATGAGTTGTTTTTTCTCAGATCGTCTCTGGAATTAAAAGAATGGGCACGCAAAACATAGGTAAGAGGAATTGATAATTTTTACATTGTAATCAGAGACAACAATGTTCATGTGCCCCATAGCTGTACAGAATGTGTAGTTTGCCCATATGTACTGTACACGTGTACATAAACATGTACATGTACGTGAGATTAGGAACCTACTGTTGGGATTCTGACATTAATTAATTCTTAGTTTGTTAAATAACTAGGCCTGCCACTTCTCATTGGCGGATTTGGGGGTGCAATAAATTAAAGCTTACATGTACACCAATAACTTTCTTGAATGTATAAAAAAAGCTATCTTCAAAAAATGTAATCAAAATTTTCAGGCCAAATCGGATCTAGTATCTCCCTCTCAATATCAGTCAAGCTACCTCTACTGACTCATTCAAATTTGTAATAAACTTTAAAGACTCATCTCTTTGTAATTCTTAGGTTAATGCACTGCCAGTATTAAGGGCTGTATTATTATTATTATAAACTTTAAAACACATTCTAAAATTGCCCTTTTTCTTTGCTTTGGTTGTCTGTGTGTGTGTGTGGTGTGTGTGTGTGAAGTTCCTGTATTTCTGGTGTCTGGGAAAAAAAAGTTGCGGGGGGGGGGCCTCAAGAAGTAAGTCAATGCCAATGTTCTTAAACTGTGGAAACTCCAAAGTGTGAAGTGCTGATTCAGTCAATTTTCACTTCTGTTGTTCGTCTCCGACACTGAGAGAGCGAGGATTACTTTGAACCATTAACACTTTGTAGACTGAGACTGAGTCAAAGGTGGCGGATTCGTTGTGACTTGTGTAATCCATTGTTGCCACGAAGGCGTACCTGACGGAATGTCTGCTCAAAGTGTAGTGTGTAGAACAGCAGGTTTGGAATCTTTATACAGAGTAGTGGCGTAGCATTGGGGGGGGGTACCCTCTTGCCCCCCACTTTCCCTCTTCCACCCTCTCTCCCCTTCCCCCACTTTCTTCCACTCCCTCTCCCCACCCCAATGAGAACATACATTTAGAAACATCCATGTAAGCTCATTATCCAGCAACAACATTTTTAGTCACCACTCACAAGTTACAACACACTAAAGGTGTTTTAGTGCATGAGCAACTTTTTTTAAAGGATAAGGAGTGATTTCAAACAGCAAAATGTTTCGAAACTTTAAGGTGATGTGCCCCTTTAGTGTACGATTAAGTAGGCCTTCATCAGCTAATATAAATAGTGTATGTCTTGCACTTCTAGTGCATTGTTTCTTGGTAAAGTCTAAAGCCTTGCCTCTTTGTATGGAACATTCCAGCTACAATAAACAAGTAGCTCAACAGCGGAAATATGCTCACTATTGCAACTTATTTCATTGTTCATTATTCATACACTACATGTATGTAGTCTAATGTATGTGAAAACTATTAACAAATTCTCCTCCTCCCCCCCCCTGTGCCCCACCCTAACCCCAACCCCACCCCCGCATAATGTACACTGCATAGTTGATTTAAATTGTGTCTTAGGGTGTTTACTGTCCCCCTGACCTTGTTTGGCAATGGAGTCTGGCAATGACATGCTTGCATGGTTTTTTGTCTGTGAACATATGGTACTTTTATCATATGAATTTTTGTAAAATATTTTAATTTTTTGTACTTTTTTTCATTTTGCCATGGAGGAAGATTCGGCTTCGATTAAAATGACAGGCCATTAACAATTTTTCCATTTTTATACTTTGATGACTTTGAAAGGTAAAGTCATCGAGTGGTTTTTGTCAATGTATAAATGCGGATTTAAAGGCAAAATTATTTAGAAATATACAATAAAAGTCACCGTTGAAAGTTTCAGTTGAATACAGTGTCTACTTGTAGAGAAAACAGGGGAAAAAAAAAACTGTTGGTGTATTTTCATCAAGAACTTCAAATCCGTCCACGTTTAGCAAGATGACAACGGGTACCAACTGCATCTCTGGCTGCAGCATTCACAAACGGACACCACAGAGATATGGCTCTAGTAGATGTTTAATTTGCATCGGGGATCAAGAATATTATTTGGTTTTCCCAAATACCGATGTGTGTGAAGCTCTGTGTACTTTCATGTAGTAGTTTCCTGATTCCTATGAAAAAATATAATAAAATATAGGGTTCGAACTGCCACTAGCTACTGTGCTTTACACAAATCGGTGTACGGGTAAAACCAAATAATGTAACAAAGATTTACATGTAGGTTTTTTTGCCAAACTATACTCAATACTTTCCAGATTCCTGTCAAAAAACCTACAGGCATATTACTTGGGAGCGATTCGAACCCACAACCTTTGTAATTCTAGAGCGGATGTCTTACCACTAGACCACTGAGATTGCCCGGTAACTAGTGGCAGTTCGAATCCTATATTTTATATATTTTTTTTTTCACAGGAATCGCCTAATTTCGCTGATGCTCATTTTTTAAATTCAAATTGCTTTCAATTCCGTGTTTTTTCTCAGACACTATTGAAGACATGACGACGACCATGGATCGTCTGCAACAGGAGCTGGACAACCTCGACCAAGCCAGGCAGGAGCTCTCCCACCCCCAGCCTTACACCACGCAGACCGTCTCATCGGCCAGCCTCTACTCCAGCCAGCCCAAGAGATTTGCCCCGGTCACCGCGCCCAAGCCCAAGGCCAAGACCGGCGGGTACGGGGGTAGCTCTCTGCCCCCTCCAGGTCCTCACAGTTCCAGAGGTGAGCTTGTTTTTCTGGTCTCTTCATTAAAAAAATTAATTTTGCTTGGCTTGAGTGTGAATGACCAGTACCTTGTGTGTGTTTTTTTTCATTCCATTTTAACTTCTTTTCATTTGTTGTGTGTTATGAGGCATGACAGGAATGTGAACAGAGTATTCTAAAATGCAAATTTGTTATTTTTGTAAACTCTCAACGAATTTCAGAGAGAGAGTTGACACCAACATGTTTTTTACAGACCCAAGCAACAGCAGGCCTGGAATTACACAGAGGCCACGGAGGCTCTTGGTCTTGGCCTTGGTGCCCCTTCAAAAGTTTCCCGTAGACTTTAAGATTTTCCAATGGAAGTGCCCTTTGCAAAATGAAAATGGCCTTGCCCTCTTAAATATATAATTCCAGGCCTGCAATAGACCCAGCTCACTGGTGTCACATTGCTATGTACGTCGTTCTTAATATCCATGCATGACGTCATCATTGTAGTGCAAAGCGAGGCTACCGATGCAGAGCCTTGAATACACCGATCCAGTAAGCCCCGCCCCTTTTTTTTGCATCGATCAATCACCATTTGGCGTTGGGCCTGAAGCCTTGTTTTGGATATATCAATGATGACGTCATAATGCATTTATTAAGAATTTAGGCGTATAGCGACACAGGATGTCTGCCATTTTTAATGTCACGCACATGTATGATACATTGTACGTTGCGTTTCTGAGCGTATTTCCGTTCCACTGTATGGTGACACGCTAGGGGTGCGCGTGTAAGTACTCCAGCGTAGCGATCAATAAAAATAGTGACGCCATTCGAGTAGGGTCTAGATGCTACTAAATGGCAGGCTGTGGTACACATAAACAATGTGTACACTAAGCTGTTATTGAGCAGTCCACACATTATACAGGATGGTTTTCACATTTGAAACCACGATCATAACTTTTCCCTACAATTACAAATTTAAAATATGCATTGCCATATGCGCGCCATTAATCCACTTCAGACAGCTCATGTTCCTATAATGTACAATCGATCATACAGCAATGAATTTTGATTAGCTATGGATACATACTGCACATACCTCTTGCCTGCACATGTAGCCTACATCAACAAACCTCAAAACTAATCAACAATTCATTATTGGTTTAGCAGACGGGACTAAAACCGACCTTATTTAAATGTTCGCATTCGATACAGTTGGACAATAAAGGTCTTGAATCAAAACAAAACAAGCCATTGAATTTTGAAGCTTCGGGGATGGTTAGGGTTGAAAATTTTTACTTTGTCATGAAAAAAAATGACTTAAATTGTAGCCCATATACATGTTCAAAGATCTGAACCTCACCAGAAAAGCTTTGATACCACAGCAAACATATGTAACAAAAGATCCCTTACAACAAGTAATACATACATGTAGTACAAGTAATACTATACATGTAGTACAAGTAATACATACATGTAGTACAAGTAATACATACATGTAGTACAAGTAATACATACATGTAGTACAAGTAATACATGTAATACAAGTAATAAGTTAGTAGTACATTTATTTTGAAACTAGTTTTGTCTTCCTCGTTGGGTTTTTGATGTAACTAAAAGCACTCATCCAACATTCAGGTTTCTTTTTAGACTTTCTGTTTGTATAATTACGATTCTTTGCCAAAGGAAGTGCAGTAACATGCATTTATTACTCAATGTACAGTACATTAAGGATCATGGCCCAATTTCATAGAGCTGCTCAAGCACAAAAAAGTAGCGAAGCACAACAAAAATTACAAAATGTTACCAGACAAAATACCATGTCTCATTTCTGACTGGTATCTTGAAATATTTTCTGCTTCAAAGCAGCTCTATGAAATTGGGCCCTGGCCCTAAAATTGTTTACAATTTATTGATTTCGTCCTGCGTAATTGTAAATTAACGATGTACGGCTCTCAGCGTGGCTCTGGCCTTGGCCTTCTAAAAAAAATGGAGCTGTAATCAAACTAGGGAGTAATAAAATTATGCAAATATCGATCCGGTTAGTTGGTCTCCCACACATGCAATGGCATTAATACAAGTCCTTATTTGATTAATATTAAGAAAACATTTGAGGGAAAAAACGACAAGGTGTGTTAGGTGGAGGTTGGATTTATTTACTCGCCCTGTGTTGTGCGTACATTGTGACGTCCCAACACTGATCTAAACATACGATCTATTTATTTACATTGTACGTTGCATCGTGTAATCGTGTACAAGGTGGCGCAATCTGCAGTCGACCATACCGAAAAACACCGGGGCGAACCCCTTCTCTTAACAGTACATTACCTGTCCACTGGGTTCTTTTTATGTGCATTGCACTACACAGGGGACCTACGGCTCTGCATCCCATCCAAAGGACAAAGCGAAAATGGTATTTAAGTGTCTTGATTAAGGACACAAGTGCCAAGACCGGGACTCGAACCCACACTCTGCTCTGATCAGAAACACCCGAGCTTGATGCCGGTGCGCTGGACCACGCGGCCACGACACACCCCTTGAAATGTTCTCCAGTAGAAATTGACAAATTTCCTTGATTGAGGTACCCTTAGCTATTAAAGAAAATTTGCCTAAGTCCAGCTACAAGAAAGAGGTATCAGGCTGCCTCACCTAGTGAGGTGAATATATTGGGCTTTAAGACAATTGAGGAAATGGTATCCAGTCATCTCCCCATCCCCTATCATCCTTTCTAGCAAGCCCTCTATCCGCTGGAGATGGGAACGCCTATGCAAGCATGGACATGATGGAGAACTACTGTTCCTCAGAGCAGGCATCTTGAACACTGAAGCTCCGCATGTCCGTGTTCCATTTGTATGTCGTTGATCTTTAGATGCCCTAAATTCCTGACGGGGTTAAAAATAAACCTTCAACCACCACCACCCAGCACCAAGGACCATGGATCTTATCTGGTCCATCGGTAAATGTCATAAAAGAGACTGCTTGGGGATGCCCCTTAGCCCTGCAGTTATCAAGGGTTTACTATGACTGGTTTGCCCCTGCTGTGTGTGACTGTGAGGCCACAGTCAGCATACCAGAGCACGCTACTGTCTCCTGACTACTAACCACAAGGAACAGATGTGCTGGGACTCCAGAGTTCTGCATCACTGAGGAATCCATGACCTGGACCCAATTTCATAGAGCTGCCTAAGCAGGAAAATATGAGTTAACAAGTTTCTGCTAACAAAATGAGCAGGATACCAGTCACAGATGGTAATTGTGAAATGGTATGTTGTTTATCTAGTTAGAAAAACAAAAAAGGAACACATTTTAAAAAACGTCACATCTGTGTATCTTGATCAAATCAAAAACAATTAAAATCGCATTGTAAAAATTTATAATTGTATTTTGCTTGTACTGTGACACTAAACTTATCAACACAGTAAACGTTTTTACTTAAACTGGATTTACAATCCATATGTACATGTACATTATGTGTACATGTACTGTACATTTAGATTTTTTAACCGATATCTTTTATCAGATTTGGTACAAATTTTACAGACATAAATTTTGTGTCAAGAAATGTTCACTGTGCCTTTTTCCAAAATTGCCAAACGACGCCTATTGTTGGGGAATTTGCGGTGGCTAGAATAGTGTATTAGACCCTTATCCTAATGCAGCCATCTTATTTTGCCATTAAAAGCAGTGGAGTCAAAATGAGGCTGGAAGGCCAAACAATAGTCTGGTGCTTTTTTTGTCAGTTGCGTGTCAGTATTCCTTACTGTTGAAGTATAGAGGGGAACTTGACAAAGATGGCTGCAGGATGATAAATGTCTGTTCAATATGTATTGACCCAACTCTTCAGGGTCCAACTTCACGGCTCTGCTTACCGCCGAATTCTGTGCTTGCAATCACCATTCTTCGCTTTAACAGGGCAAGCGCCGAATTTCTGCGCTAGCCGTGCAAGCGAAGAATGCCTAGAAACCTGGACCATGCGTGGACTACACACGCGCACAAGCAGAAATTCCCTGCTCACCCGTGAAATACACTTAGCGTAAGCGCAGAATTCTCTGCTCCGTAAGCGCCAATTCTTTGCTTACGGTAAGCAGAGCCATGAAATTGGGCCCCGATGTCATCGTCACAACCATCTTGGTTGGGCGATTTTGGGAGTCAATGGCCATAACGGTGTGGTGTGCATTTCAGGAGATGCAGGGTATGCACGTTGACCATCATTTGTACATGCAGTTTGACTCCCAAAATGGCCGGTGTGGCAGACAGTAGCCGCATGTGACGTTGGTGCAATGAGTCGATCTGTAGATATTATGCTTGGTTGCATTTTTATGGTGAACTAATGCCTGTTTTTTTTTTTTCTCCTTTTTCTTCTTCCTACTCTCTGCAACGCTCAAATTCATTCCTAAAATTTGTTCTTCTTATACTTGCCTGGTATCCTGTACGCTTGATTGAAACATATTGTATGCTGTTGCTGTGGTCTTGCAAATTTGGCTGGTGTTCATGTTTTGCATTGTTGTACCTTTTTGGGGTTGGTATGATACATGTATGCCTGTAGCCCCTCCCCCGCCAACGCTACCCAAACCAAGCAGGCAGACGCCAGCGAAAGTAGGTAAGAAAGTCTCCTGGACGTAAGAAAGTGCATTAACGACCTCTGCAGACCTCTTGTATTACACATCATGCAGGGCCCCAATTTCACACTGAACTTGCTAAGCACAGAAAAACTTTGCTTAGCAGAAATAGGGTACTAGCCAAAACTCTGTACAGTTTACATTGTTGCGGCTGGTGCCCTGCTGATATTGTGCTTGCTTCAGCTTAACACCATTTCAATGATCAGCAATATTGTATGTTAAGTGCATGAAGGCCCAGCTCTTTACTTTTTATTCCCATACACTCTCTCTCTCAACCACACCCCCCCCCCCAAAAAAAAAAAAAAAATCAAAAGTCAAAAATCAAAATTAGATAATTAAAACAAATGGTGCACTACTAGCTTACAATGTCAAATGCAAGGGGTCTGGTGATGTTAATTCACTTTTGAAGAGTTCTCTAGGGAAAGTTTAACCAAGTGAAAGTCTTGGAACCACAATTATGCTTACTCGCAGTTAAAGTGCTTATAAGCTCCCCCGTATCTTTTTTTTTTCTTGTCCCCAACTCTCCTTTTTGCTTATTAAAATGAAGACGCCGTATTTTGCAGTTCTAATTTAGAACTTGTTTCACAAAATGCAAGATCCGCACAGGGTCAGTGAAGCTGTCCTTAGTGGTGGCATGATACATCGGAGGGAGATATTTTCGGAGTGTACTCGTGAAAGTGTGTTTGGTTTGTAGACACATTGCTAGCCTTTCGTCAAGGCCTTCGGGACTTGGACAGCTTTGCAGCCGCGAAGTGACTGGAACCTGAGACTGGTGTGGCGAAGCAATGAAGCCTTTTCCAAAACTGCAAACCAACTGTAATCGATGAGGGTCAGCATGCATTAGCCTGTTCTGCATTGTGATTGGTTGACCTTTCAGCACTGAACCTATTTGCATAACAATTATGAATAAATTGTCTTTGAAATAAATATTCAACAACAACAAATGCAAAATCAAGTTGGAAAAGGGCGTTGTGGCTTCAATCACTCACAATCTCGCGCATGTAGTCTCCACTTCCAGACACTTTGTGGCTTCACCGTTTTGTCCAAACCATGGAGGGCTTGACATAAGGCTAACACATTGCAGACTTGCGATAAAATTGTTGCAAATTTGTGCTTGTTTGACTCGTTTGAAGATAAGAGTTTATCATATGTGAAGAGTTTCCCTGTGCTTATTAATTGTTAACTAAGATTGCTAACTGCTTTGGTATTCAATGCATGATTCCTTGAAAAGTACTAACCCTTTTCATAATTGCTTCTCCTTTTTTTTTTTTATTTTTTTTTTTTGCCTCGTTTCTTTTTGCCTAGAAAATTAGAAGGAAAAAAATTGAAAGTAAAACTGTGACATTCCATGTAGAGATATGTGTCAGTTGTTTATGTTTTAAAAGTTTGTGTTGTTTGTTTCCTTGTTTATCTCTCACTTCTCCTTTTGATTTTAGCAAGAGTTCATTGAATTTTGTGTCTCTCAAAAATCCTTTTTTTTTCCAAGTAAGAATTGTTCATTTGTCTACAATTAAATGACTTTAGGGCCAAAAAGAAATTTAGATTTCCGAACTTTGCTCTTGAAGTTACCATGTAGCCACATTCTTCGAGAAAGTATTAAAATGTTGTCGCATTGGAAATAATCACATAGCTGATATTACATACAGCCCAAGAACAATGAAAAAATATATATATATTTTTACAAGAAAATATTTCTGATAGAATTTGCAGAAAGGGATACTTTTTCCCTGAAACACACATTTTGGGGAAAAAAAGCTTGCTTAAAATTTTTTTTTTTGAAAGTGGGGTCTCACTTTTAAAATGGCAGCACTTCTCTTTTGACCTCGTATGAAAATTATGTATAATTTAGAGCTGTACACTCTTGTCATCTTGAGTTTAATTATTTAAATGGCTGGCTGGCTTCCTTGCTGGCCGGCTGCAATACCTGGCTTCTATCCAAAATGGCTTGCAGCCAATGCCCTAATACAATCAATGCAACAAGCAGCTAGCTATGTGAACAAACGATTGCAAGAAAACGTTGAAAGCTTACTGACTTGGCCAGCCTTGCTTTTACAATACGGGAGCCGTTATTGTGTTTATGCCCTACCAACAAGTTTGAGTTTACGCATAACGTACTTTCACTCAGTAATCCTTTCGTTTTTGATTTCTTGTTTTGGAATTTCCCTACTTCTTTCTGAAAGTATTTTTTCTTCCTCTCTGCCACTGTCTTGTTTCGTCCTCTTTGTATTTCCTACATTCGGTTCAAATTCCTGACACTTATGTGGTCGGCCAAACCAACTGTTTATTTTCCACCAGTTTTTATTTCTACGTGTTCCAAAATAAAATCTCTACTCTGTCCTCAAAAGTCTTGTTTTTTTCTGTTTTAAAATTAAGTCTTATCCTTTAAAAAAAAAAAACTATTATTACTTTTTTTTTCCGCTGACAATTTTCCTTTGTAACAGGTCCTCCAGCTCCACCTCCTAAAACATCTCCACGCCATCAGCAGTTTAGTACAGCAGGTAGCTGGTTTAAGCTTCTCACTTTTCATTGTCGTTTCTTCCACGTTTCCCCCCTTTCACCTCTCTCACCGGTCTCCCACAATATTGTCATACTTTTTTATTCAGGACATTTTTCGCTATCAATACCACAAATGGCTGATTTTCATAGAGCTCGGTAAGCTGTTGAAGCTGCAGATTGAATAGTTGTTGAATAGTTTTGTACAAGACCAGAATCGAAATGAGAAGAAAAAAACTTCCTGAGTCGTGACACAGTTAAACTTGCATATTTTTGTTCGAACAATTAAGCACTAAGAAAAAACATGTAATATCCTCACAAGGTCTTTATGGGTATTAAGTATACTTCATTACTCAACAGAATTGAAAGGTATTCAGACTCAATGTCAATTTGTTTCTGTTCACGATGTTAAACAGTGAGGTATTGTTATTCAATCGAAAAACACAATATCGCTAGACTCGTCCGGTCCTACATGTAAGTTTACTGGCCGACACTAAAACCACTGGCCTTGGGCCTGCAGTCTAGTGTGAAGTTCGAGCCATACTGGGGGGAAGCCTCCTTCCCTCCAAAACCAATAGAAGTATAAGAATCAAACATCACCTTAAAGTAGGTGGGATGCATGCAGTGAGGCGCTACGAAGCTCTATGAAAATTGGTCAGGAAAAAACACATTCTCAGTTTAAAGACCCATTCTCTTATACCCAACATTCCACTGTCTCCGTCTGAACTTAAAGCAACATGCTTGCTAAGTTAATTCAATGTGATTGTATACATCTCAATGTATAATAATAATATTTGAATTGATGTAATAGTTGCATGGAAAAAGGAACATATAATTGAGATTTTACCCAGATTGCGATGGATACAAGTTATATACGTTTATGTGTAAACTCTCAGAGACCTCTGAACTCTAGAAAACCAATGTTGTTCCAAAACCCTTGAATTCTTCCCCTATTACATGTACATGATACCACCGATCTGCTCCGGGCATGAGCCAACCTTGTTCCCAGAGGTGTACGATCTCGCCACACCACGACCCCTGGAAGTGTGTCTTTGAAATATCCAAATGTATGGGATATTTTAACTATTCCTGTGGTTGATAAATTTTGTGTTAGAGACGTTGTGATCAAAAGATTGTTAGCATAATTTTGTTGTGCTTATAATAATTCTCACCACTAGAGGGGGTTAGCCATGCTCGGAGCAGATGTGTGTACATGTAGCCCCATTGTTAATGACCTCCAACTCCATGGTGCAGCCATCTTGACTTTCTGCCCATTGACTAAGTGTAACCAAATATGAGGCTGGGGAAAAAAAATAGTCAGGTCCTTGTGTAGAAAATGCAATTTAGAACTACGGCTGTCATAGAGTATACAGGGAGCTAGACTGAGATGGCCACACCATGAACAAGGTCTACAGTAATGACCATGTGGTTTTAAATAGGTTCTGTCTTATTGGCCCACACCATTGATTGGTCTCACCTGTGACTGTACAGTTTTGTCTCATTTCCTAATATCGATCTTCTATGCTCCATTCGTAACTCTTAACATGTACGCACGCTTTAACGATTTTTCACCTGCATGGAACCTGTCGCACATTAATTAATTAATTTAACTCTGGGCAGTTCATTAACAACTGCTGTCTTAAGAGTGTCCACTAAAGCATTAACATTGTGTACCACAGGATTCGTCTTCACTTTCGAAGATTTGTTTTGTTATTGTCAAGAGAAAGACAAAAAACGGACAAATAAACACCCCTGTCAGGTTTGTAATCTTGCAAAACTTGTTCTCAATAGAACATGAACAGCCCTGGTACTTCACGGAGGTAACAGAGGCAATTGCCACCATGCCCCCCTGGGGTGTATGTGCCCATTGAAGTGTTCCAGTAGATATTTACATTTCCCTCGTTGTTGAGATTTCTTGAACGATGTAAAACTGCCTTGCCTTTACAAGAACATCACCCAGGCTCAATTTCATAGAGCTGCTTAAAAGTAAAAAAGCAGCTAAGCACAACAACAATTATGCTCATCAGAATATGGTTACCAGTCAAAATACCACCTCACCATCTATCATATTTGACTGGTATCCTGCTAATTTTGACTAAGCAGAAATGCTTTTTAAAGCAAGTTACGAAATTGGTCCCAGGCCTGTACAAGCTTTTGTAGCAGTGATTCTACCATTTTATTGATGCTTTTATTGTATTTCCATTTAAAAAAAAAAAAGCACCATCACCCTGTTCTCTATGTAGACGTGTTTCCCTTTACAAATTCAGCATGAAGATAAGCTGGAAACCATTGTGGTTTATTACTCGATATTTGAAAAAGTTTGTGTTACAACTGACATGTCACATTAGATTCCTCAAAACTACTATCAATCACTTGTGTTCAGTGCAGTTTAAGTGTTCAGGTGTTTTGTGATATTAATTTGTAAAAAGAAGATTTGATGAGTTCCTACATGTACATGTAGCTTAAATACTTATTAAATTGGTGATAAAAGTAACCCTGAAAAATGTACTAAGACTTCGGAGGCTGCTTGCTAAGTTTTTAATAACAAGTAAACTCCAATACTTCAGCCATGAAGCAATACCTGTGTGGCAGCTTTGATTATAACAGTTTGGCTGGTAAATAGCGATGTGGCCCATTAAATGATAACAGTATGGCTGGTGAATAGCGATGTGGCCCATTAAATGATAACAGTATGGCTGCAAAATCATCGCAGTATGGCCTCTAAATAATTCCATCCCATGATAAAGCATGTTCCTTCTTTAAGATGTTCACATATTTTATGGTTCCTTTTTTTCAGCTGTGCAGTCGCACACTCAGGTTTCATTTCCCAAGCCGGAAGAATTCCTCCCCCCACCCCCACCTGCCCAAGCCGTCTCCCCGGGAGATGCACCGCTTCCCCCACCACCCCCTGAGCTTCTACACGGTGGAGAGGTCCACTCTGACCTACCCCTGCCCCCACCACCGCCCCCGAGCCACGTGACGATGCAACAGTACGACGAGCCGCGTCCTCCGCCGCAGCCGCATGCCCAGCCGAGCTACAAGCAGCCGGCGTATCAGCAGCGGCCGCCCCCGCCCCAGCAGAACGGGGGCGGTGCTGCAACGGCTGCCTACAAGCCGATTCCACCTGACCCACCAAGGCACTACGCGGGGACCGCTGTGCCCAAGCCAACGGACCAGCCTATCTCGGCGCCTGCCAAGACGGGGACGGAGGCCGAGATTGATGCACTGACCAATTTACTCATGCAGAACATGGAAGTGACCCCAGATGAAGGAGAGTTCTTCGGTAAGTCTGGTGTTTGAGGGCGGGATCCTCTTGTGTCAGTCCCAGTTACCATGGTTACTACTCCAATCTTTGTCATGGAGAGTACTGTCATGTTGATAGAAGACTGTTTAAGTCTCACACATATTTTGTACTTGGCGTACCTGTCATAGGAATAACGAGTGCAGTGAGACACTCGTGATAAAGTGCTGAATAAAAACTTGTGTTATTATGGTTTTCAGATGCGATTGCCTCATTGTTATGTTTCGCTTATCCATCAAGGTACTTTTTAAAAACTTTGCAGGAATCTGCGCCAGATGCGGTCAGAAGGTTGTAGGAGATAACAGCGGCTGCACTGCTATGGACCAGGTGTACCATATCGACTGCTTCACCTGCGATACCTGCCACACCAAGCTGCGTGGCCATCCCTTCTTTGCCCTGGAGGGGAAGGCCTTCTGTGAGACTTGCTACATGGTGAGAAAACAAATACAAAGAAAAGAAAAAAAATGCTGAGATGTAGAACAATTTTTTTTTTTAAATTGCTGAGATGTCAACAGAGAGCCATTCCAACAGCTTTATTCCATGTACAACATCTCTTTGGAACTCCTTGCCTGGTGCATGTTTCCCTCCATCCTACACTCTAGACTGTTTTAAAAAGAATATAAATTCCTACCTTCAGCTCCCCTGAGTTATTTTCACCTTTTAATATTTTGTCTTCTTGTAGCCCCTTATAATACCAATAATTCAATGTGTTAGAAGATTGATACCTTTGTTGCTTGATAGCATTTCTTTCTTCTTAATCTCTCCCATTTTTGTTTTTATTTAGGACTCACTGGAGAAATGCTCCACCTGTTCTAAGCCTATTACTGAAAGGGTAAGTTTGCACAAAGTATGTACTGTTGTATTAGTTTTTCAGAAACCAAGTTTTTTAATCTAGGGCAAAAATACAACTGAAATAAAAAAAAAACGGTATCCGTTTTTATCGTACGTGTTTGAACTCCTTTATCTGTTGTTGATGTCATTGCAAATTATGGAAGCTACGGTTTTGTCTCCTGTGTCCGTAGACTTGCGAAACCTCTCTATTAATATCTTCTCCCTGCCCACTGTAGGTACCTGCAAGCCGTACCATAATTTGGCTAACACTCTGCATACTCTCAACTCAACTTTTGATACTTTATCTTCTCTCTGCCCACTACCCACAGATCTTGAGAGCTACTGGCAAGCCGTATCAT
Organism: Pycnopodia helianthoides; assembly: GCA_032158295.1. NCBI lineage: Eukaryota > Metazoa > Echinodermata > Asteroidea > Forcipulatida > Asteriidae > Pycnopodia > Pycnopodia helianthoides. The sequence continues at coordinate 1,260,249 of CM063260.1, forward strand.
CCACACTGCTTCACCTGTGTGGTGTGTGGAAAGAGCCTTGATGGGGTTCCATTCACTGTGGACGCAACCAACCAGATCCACTGCATTGAGGACTTCCACAAGTAAGATTTAAGTTGGCGCGTTGTGGCCGAGCGGTGAAGAGCATCGTACTCAACAGAGTGTGGGTTCGAGTCCTGGCACTTGGGTCCTTGAGCAAGATACTTTACCACAATTGCTTCGTTCATAGGATGGCACGTAAAGCCGTAGGTCCTGTGTGTTGTGTAATACACGTAAAAGAACCCAGTTACACTTACAACTAATAAAAGGGGTTTGGCCCGGTGTTTCTGGCAGTGGCTGCAGAATGCACCGCAGCATCTTGTAAACCATTACAAGGTGTACATATATTGGTCTTATAATTCAAGAAAGTTAAATAAAAATCTGTCTTAAAATGTTTCTGTATGTTCAAGCACCTTGAGTACCTTATTGGTAGATGCGTGCGCTGAATAAGACTATATGTTATTTTTATATTATATTAAGATCCAAAATACCGTCTCAGCCCTCGCAGGTTCCTACTTGTACACCTGGCTTAAGAGGAGCAATGTATGGTTAAGCGTCTTGGCAAGTGTCATGACTTGTCCGATGAGCTACAATATGTTAACAACATACCAGTAATAAAAGTAATGAATTTGTCTGGTATATGGAGTGGTTATCGTTTGTGTTTTTTGAATGGCAGGAAGTTTGCCCCTCGCTGCAGTGTCTGCCTTCAGCCCATCATGCCGGAGTCAGGCCAGGAGGAGACAGTCCGCATTGTTGCCTTGGACCGTAGCTTCCACGTCGGCTGCTACAAGTGTGAGGTAAGTCTCCCAACATGAAGTGAACTGAGCGTGAAAGCTCATCTGTGTCGGTAATTGGATGCAGTTTCATGGTAAACTTTGGGTCACAACATTTGAAAGTTTTTTTGTACCTGTCATTTGCTACCGAAACTCCATTAAACCAATAATAACAATAAGAAGAAGAAATAGAGGATGACACGTGACACATATTCCACCAATCAAATGCCAAGGATTTATGTGTGAGCTATATAAAAACTATCAATTCCCATAAGTCTCTTCATTTCAAGTCCAATAGACCCTTGCACTGGCCGCCATCTTTGATGAAGGTGCACGCGTGAAGAGCTATCATTGGCTGAGAGTCGTACGTAGCATGTACACGCGTGCACAGTTCCATTGTTTTTCATCAAAGATGGTGGTCAATGATGTCATGTGCAATCTATCTATATGGCTGTCTTCTTGTAAAGGTTCTGGGGCCGATTTCACAGAGTACTAAGATTCATCTTAAAGATGAGTTGTCAGTGTTTCCATAGCCATTTGTATTGTGACATCACACTTTGCTTAGCAATTAAGATTGATTCTCACTTAAGATCAATATTAACTCTTTGTGAAATCCAGTCCCGGTATTAGTCAGATAATATCACTCTAAACTCCAAATATCTTTTTCCCTCACTCCCCCGACCTTATCCCTTGTAGGACTGTTGTGCTCTATTGTCTTCTGAAGCCGATGGGCGTGGCTGCTTCCCACTGGACGATCATATTCTGTGCCGTGACTGTAACACCAAGCGTGTCCAGGCCCTGACAGCACCATAGACGGACAAACAAATGGAGAGAGAGAGAGAGAGAGAGAGAGACTGAAATGCAAACAAATCTAAAAGACTTCGGCTATTTAGTTTGGTCAAAACTTGGACATTGGCTGTTTTTAAACAATGTTTTTGCCCTCACAGCACCATAGGTGGAAAAACAAACAAACAAACAAACAAACAAACAAACAAACAAACAAACAAACAAACAGAGAAAGACTAAAATGCAAAACAAACTAAAGGATTAACCATTTTGGTACTTGGTCATTAATTGGACAATGGCTATTTTTAAACAGTGTTTTTGATTGTTGCCTTTTCACTTCAAATTTCAAAAAAGGGTCTGTGCTTCCTTTCGTGGCACAAGTTTTTCTTACATGTTTTGTGACACAATTAGAACTGAATGTTCTTGGGAAAGGGTTCTTAACATTTTCTTGATTAAGGCCAGAAATGTATGTGTCCGTCATGCATTATGCATAATGCTTAGTGCGCAATGGCTAAAAATGGAAGGACACGCCGAGCAACGTTTACAATTCCATGTGTTATTGGTAAAGATTACGTGCACAACTTGGCGCGGTATTAGTTGCATTGTCCGCCATCTTTGATGTCAAACAATGAAAACGTACACGCGTTATTTGCGCTGTGCATGACTCTCAGCCAATGATAGCTCTTCATTGACCTCAGTGAGGGGACCGTTTGTGAGGTCATATGCAAGGGGTCTATTTTGATTTTATAGAATTGCTCAACGCATGACGGATAGGTGGATTTGCGGCCTAATAGTTTTCAGGACTCGTTCCTTCCCTGTGCTTTAGGAGACTCTGTCTGGTACCCTGTTTGTGTCCTGATTGTCGAGGGGTGACATCAATTTTTTATTGAGGGTACAAGTCTGTAGAAAAAGTGCCTTGTTGTAGAGATTCTGTACTTGTATAATGTAAAAAGTTCAGCTGCAGTAATTGGAAAAAAAAGTCTATGACTTATGGTTGGGTATCAAGAAATAGAATCGTAATGTGAAGATAACTTCAATCGGGTTGATTGAAATTTGCAAAAAGTTTTATTTGTTATGCTTGCTATGATCGGTTAATAAATGTAGCAGATGGATTCTGCACCGGCAGATTCATGTAGTTGCAGTTTATAAAATGGGTTGTCATTTTTCAATCTAGTTATAGTCTACATGTGTAGGTACTGAAACCAGAGACTGACTGGAATGTAAATTGTTGAAAGCTTAGAAGTTAAGTTGGACCGTGATCAGTACAGAAAATAATCAAAGGCTTCACCAGAATGCAGCTTCGGAGATTTAAAGAAGGATATCAGATTGTAGAAAGAGTGGAATAAAAGCAATGAATTTTAAAAGCTTAGAGAAACTGTTAATATGCCGCTACAAACACTAGATCATCATTTAGTTTTAGCAACTGGCATTAGAAAATGATGGTATTGCAGTATTAAATTTTGTTTCAGAAAATGGTGGCAGAAGTGGGATCACAATTTTTAATGTGCACAGTTACTCAGATTGGACAAGGACTAAGATAAAACTCTGCACCCAAGTTCCACTTTCATACAAGTCTGTCATCCTTCATCCCAATTTGTTCATGTATAATGTTTTATACTTTCTCGTTTTTGTTGTGCTCTGTTTTATAGCCAAACAAATTTAGGTAACAAAGTTATTTTATTTCAGAACTAACTGTTTGTTCCATCGTACCTAACACACTTTTTGGTTTTTCGCTTCTATAATTAAATTTTGTTCCTGATTCACAGCTCCTTTGAAATGAAATTGTCAAACGTTTGTGTGAAGGCAACTGGATGAAAAACGTATTCGTTACTTTACAAAGAGGAAAATTATAAAAGTGGAATCTTAATTTTTTGACGTTTGTATCTGTCAGAGAACAATATCCAAAGTCAATTTTCTCAAACTATTTGTAGAACAAATATTTTTTAAAGATCTTCTGTAAACAAATTTCTAAATTAGCTATTTAAAACATGTAACCTTTGTTAGATAATTCTAAAAGTTGTCTTTTTCGAAAGAGAAAATTTCGTTCCGTAAAAAAAAAATGTAACCCTTTGTAAGATGGTGTCATAATAACATCAAAACATTCTTCTTTAAAAATAAATTAAAATTATTGTTTTGAATTGTTGGTGTAGCATGTTTAAAACTAATGCAAAAATATATCTTATTGGCCCTAAAATTGTAATCGTTTTAGTTACTTTCAAACACATGTACCAAAATAATGTTAGTAACAATAATGTAGAGATTATTTATTGTTAAATTCCCATGTGAAGTAGTTACATCCTTCACCAAGTTTTAGAAAAAAATTCTTTCTAAGGGAGAAAATCCCAAAACGTGGTTACAATTGGCTCACATGTTTAGATTTGGGTAGCTCAGCACAATTGTATATAAATGTTAATACAAAAAAAAATCACAATCTTTTCCTTTTATGACCATTATTTATGTTCTGACCCACCAGACTAAATCATGTTAAATAACAATTATGCAAATAATAGTTAATTTACATTTAAAATCATGGTAACTAAATGAAAAACGTACGTCTTTGTAGTTCTATCACAGGAAAGTCTTAATGAATTAAACTGTATGCGTTCACTTTTACCGTTCAAAAATAATTTTCTTAACAAACATTTTTGACATCCTGTATAAGTTAGTTTGCGTTGGTCTTTTGACTTACTTTTGGGGGGCAAATTACTTGGAGGTTTCCATTTCATTTGAATTCAAAAAGAAATTTAAAATTTGTTTTATATAACAGCTGCTTTGGTTGTGTGTTCTGTTTTTTCTTTTCAGTTCTTAAATGCATATAATTACTTCTACTTTGAGACTAGTTCATATTTTACAGTACAATAATAATACCAAATACTGCTACCCGTTTGTGGGATCATGCTATGCGATATTTTTTATTAATTTTGATTAATAAAATAAATACTAATAATAAGATGTGTCTTTGTAGTTGTTCGTTTATTACTCGTGTGTAATTGGAGTCCTAGAACAGGAACAATGCCGAGCTTTTGTTTAGTGGTTAACGGTTGTTTTTGAAACGAGATTCCGATGCACGTGGTGGGTGATTGCGGAAGGCGCGTGCAGAAGTGACGTCGGTGGAAGTCTGAACGCCTATGGCATAACTTTAGCCTGTTTGCGTGCAAAAGCAAAACACAGAAGTGAAAGTTGTTCATAGGGAGCTAACCAAATTTAACCTTGCAAATATAAAACGTCAATGTCTTCTGCAACAAAAAAACATAGTGCCTCCCTAGGGTGTGGGTATTTAACCCACACCCTTTGGTACCCATTCCCGGGTGGGGTGGGGTGGGGTGGGGTGGGGATAGGGGTAGACTCCTTGAATGATGTTCCGTGCGTTGTAATGAACCAGCTTGTAAAGATTTATCCAACAAGTAATGACAGCGCCCATCATGGGAATAGTGTCACTCTCTTTTTGTTTTGTTTATAGGCGACGGGATTTTACTCGATTTGGATGACTACTTAACGTTGATGTTTTACATTTTAAACAGTTTAAGCTATTATAAATAGTTAAGCTGGATTCGTAAACTAATTCAGCAAATCCTGAAAGAGAGAGGGAAAAACTACCGCATATGGACTCGAGCGGAACGGGAGTCCAGAAAGCGAATCCCGCAGTGTTCACCCACTTCTGCGTAGATAAATACAACACCGAAGAAACTCTTGGCACCTGCACCCCTCGTGCCCATTTTGTACCCACTTATGTTCCCCCATGGCTATTGACTATAGGACAGGTGGAGCAGACGGCATTGGGGTTGGCACGTGAACACTCGGCTGGGATCAAGTGCACACATCGTGTAAGGGGTACCTTTGAACCTGTCCATTTGTCATGGGAAGAAATCGGAATAGATATCAGCAGATTATTTCTGTTCACAGGACACCGAATTCAGTTGATCAACTTAGCTATCAGATCACTCAGCCACCGACCATGGATTCGAAGTTGCGTAATCCGAACTGACCCAAAGTTATTGTGGGTGGCCTCGTGGTAGGGGGGTCGAAGTGAAGGACAAGGAGTTAATCAGCCGTATCTGCCAACAAAACTACACTTTTACATATTTTGTTGTTGTTGCTTGTTTGGAAAGCGAGTGACCAAAATGAGGTGAGTCGACACGACCTACTTAAAAAAACAACAACAACAATACCTCCATGTATATTTTTACCGCCATATGGTTGAATCGTGGAGGTGGTTGAATCGTGGAGGTGGTTGAATCGTGGAGTGTTGATCGTGAGGGGTTGAATCGTGGAGGTGGTTGAATCGTGGAGGTGGTTGAATCGTGGAGGTGGTTGAACCGTGGAGTTCGGTTGAACCACAATTCATGGAGGTAGAATTAGTCTACCTTTACGAACAGTTGGAGTCTTCTACCTCCATGGTTGCACTTAGCTTTTATACTTTCAGGCTTGACCATGAAGGAGTATACCTCTTCCTGGTTTGACCATGGAGAAAGGAAATGATCCTTCCTCCCATGGTTGGACCATTGCCCTCAATTAGAAAGCAGACGAAGGAGGGGAGTTGAATTCTTATTTAACCTCTACATTGTCCCGCAACCCCCTCTCATGGCTGATCATGGATCACATCTCTACCATGATCATGGAGGTAGAAATACCTCCATGCTACCATTGAGAAGGAGGGTGTGTGTGTGATTTATTACCACAATCGTGGTGCACCTCGCCCCTCAATTAGGGAGTTTCTCACCATCAGCCTAGCTCCTAAAGTTCATCTTCTGCCCATCACTCATACACATATTTCATAATAAATTAGACAAAAGTATTGAAGGTATTTTGTTTATGCTATTTCAATCGCTTGTTGTTTGTGATTTGAGGCAATTTGCATAGTGCTATCTTTAATCATTATCATAAATTGATCTGTTGATATCAATCATGGGGTAAAATATGGTTATCTCCATATAAACTCATTTATAAATGTGGCAATCATAATTCTTAATTTCAACAACAAACAAAAAGAACCTTACATAACTAAAAAATATCTATCTATTTATAGAACCCGGACTTTCTCGCGACCAAGAACAGTCAGTGTCACCTCACAGTCTTCTCCTGCTTTATTAGGAGAGTCAACTGGTGTACCCCAAAGAGTCCGAAAGGATTCCACACAAAGTTGGGCGTCCAACTCGGATGCCATCCTCCCAACGGGAGAAATCATTCCGGTGCCAGAGGACATAGACTCTGATCGTCCGAAGCGGTCGCTATGCCAACTCATCAGCCTGAACATGGTGGTCCTGGGGATCGAGTTCTGCTATGCGATGGAGACGGCCCTAGTCGTACCCCTCCTTTTACAGATGGGTCTACCTAACTCCCTCTACAGTCTGTCCTGGCTCCTGAGCCCCACGCTGGGTTTCTTCTTATCTCCAGTGATTGGAACGCTGAGTGATCACTGCACTTGTTTCTGGGGTAGAAGACGACCCTTTATTCTTGCGTTGTGTACGGGTGTCTTCATTGGCTTCACACTGTTTCTGAATGGGAGATATCTGGGGGTTTTGGCTGGTGATGTTGCCCCGGGTGAGTATACTTTTTCACTTCATCTCCAGAGTCTGAATTTTGCTAGCTTTGGCTATCACGTCGTATGACGTGTATGTCCGCAAATTCCGAGATTCCGAGATTTCAGCATACTATGGCAGATTATTGGTCATGACTTACGGCAAAGGTTCTGCGACTCATACTTTCTCACATGACAACATGTGGGTTCGAATCCCGGTCATGACACTTGTGAGCAAGGCCCTTAACCATAATTCCTTGAAAAAAGTTTGGAAGGTGTAAGAGTGTTCTGCTCTACCAGCCAGGCTCCTAGTGGATGATACCCATGCTTACATCCTTACGGACTGTGAAGGGGGTATGTTCAGCCCCAGGAGTAGGTGGCAATGTGCCCCTATGGTGACAGTTGATTTGGGTCGATAGCCCAAATCAGTGTAGCCCTCACCTTGAGGTGGCCGTCCGGCCTTGTGATGTTCGGTGATATTCCATTAAAAAAAAACACTATTTAATTTTTTTAATTTATTTTGACAGATCACCCAGTTGGACTGATACTGACAGTGGTTGGTGTCGTTATCCTGGACTTTTGTGCGGATTCCAGCGACAGCCCGTCCAAATCCTACATCATCGACGTCTGTAACCTACAAGATGTAGACAAGGGTCTGAACATCAGAGCTGTCCTTGGTGGTATGTATTTAGGGTTCTATGGAAGAAGTCTCTAAAACTTAAGCAAGGTTTGTAATGGTCTTGCAATTATGTCACGATTGCAGGTCTATGCACCTTGAGGGACTGTGAGGATGACTAAAAGAAGGTTGATTCCCGAGGTCAAAGGCCGAGGGAATTAGGACCCTCTTTTAGTCACTCAAAGGCCTGATGGGAGGTAGTCGTGCACTAGTGACCGAATGATGCCAGTCAATTGTGTTACATGTCAGTCAAAAAAATATATATATATTTTGTTTTTTTGCTACTGTTTTAATCCATATAACAATTAACTCATGAGCAATTCAACAATTGAAGGAACGCTTTTAGCTTCCCAAGATTTATATTTTTAAGTTACTGTTTACCATTCACATTATAAGAGGGCGCCGCTGTAACCAGTCGAAAATGTTGAGTATTTTGCGCGGTTCAGGAACTATTTCTCGGAAATACTGCAACCATGTTAAGTCTTGACCCGTATCTAGTTGACAGTTGCGCAAATCTTATGCACTGGCAGCAATAGTTAACCCCATGTGACCATGTTTTAACCAACCAGAATACAGAATCAGTAAAAGAGGTGTGTTGTAAAAAAAAACGTTAACTGTTGGAATCCTTTTTGTTTTTCTGTCAAGGTCTTGGTGCAGGGGCAGGTTATATATTTAATGGCATTGATTGGGAATCCAATGCCATGGCCGTGCCCTCGGTAGTCAGTTACGAGTGGTGTTCCTCTTCAATTGCATCGTCTGTTTCATATGCTTCACGCTTACCCTCTTCAGCATCAAAGAAAAACCACTGCCTCGGGCCCCTAAAAAAGACGACAAGGTGACTCGGTGGCAGGAAAAGAATAGGTACCAAGGATTTGCCAGCGGTGTGCCAAAATCGCCTAACGAGAGGAAGCAAATGAGCTACGACTCGTTGTTAATCACAGCGCGAGGAGCATCAAAAGCGAGGAGCCGAGTGCCGGAAGGAGTCTAGCAGAATCCAACATCAACAGTACCTCCTCTTCCAGGGTTGATCAGTACCCGTCCACGTCAAACCTGACAACCTGACATCTTCGGGGTCAGTAATGGATGACTGGGAAAGTTCGGAACCCGAACCGAAGGAGGAGACGGGTTCTTCGAGGAAGCTTCTGATGTCCATTATAAAAATGCCGAGCGAGCTGCGATGGCTTTGTCTGAATCACTTCATCGGCAGGTCGGCCCTGGGGTCCATCTTTCTGTTCTACACAGACTACATGGCCGAGGTGGTGTACAAAGGTAATACATGCCTGATGCTTCGTTCTTGAAAGGTCAGGGGCACCAAGGCGTCTTTTTTTCTCTTTGTAAAGGGCGCACCTCTCTGTGATGAAATTGTAACTATATTTATATGGGAACATTACAAGGGGTACCAAGGCAATGACCAAGGGCAACGGAGGCTGTTGCCTCTGTAAAGCATCAGGCCTGGTAATGTAGTTATGGGAGTCTCTGCTTGAATTTGGTTGGAGTGTTGTGGCCATAGATGTGCGACTCGGGGGGGGGGGACCAGAAAAAGCAGAAAAGACTTTAAATCAGGTACACATATTTTCATTTGTGCAAACCCTCTGCCCCCGTTAACCAAAGAGTCCCCATACGGCCATGGTTGTGGCCGAAGGGGTCTAGTGTGGGTTCAGGTTCCAGTCATGTTACTTGTGTCCTTGAGAAAGACAATTAACCATTATTACTTCGTCCTTCTGATGGGTCATAAAGCCGTAGGGGCTGTGTGTACAAGAACCCAGTTACACTTATCGATGCAGACGGCGCTGCATCACCTTGTAAACCCTTACAAGGTGCTTTATAAATAAATCTCATAATTCAAACTTAACATACCAGTTATTGAAATAATAAGCCATTTGAGACGCCCGTAGTATTATTATGATTTGGTCACCATCCCCCCTACTTACTCACAAACCACTCACTCTTGGCTTTACACCAGACATACCAATAGTTTATTAGCAATGCTAAGAGTATTTTGATGGCTTTAACATAACTTGCATTTTATCTAAAGTGTTTTTTTTTCTCTTTTCTTTCAGGTATTCCTACAGCTCCAGAAGGTTCTGAGGAACGAAATCTGTACGATGAAGGGGTCCAGATGGGATGTTGGGGAATGGTCATACTTTCTGCATCAGTCGTCATCTATGCAAGTAAGTTTATTCACTCATCCATGATCCAACCAATTCTACTTTGACCAAAGCCAAAATTCCCTGGCAAAATAACGATATCTGTTCGCTTCGTTCCAGCTCTACTGAACAAACTGTCGTCCTACATGTCGCCTCGCACGGCTTACGTCATGGGACAGACCATATACGCTGTTGGTGTCGGCTGCATGGCCATCTTCAGCGACAGTATTCCTGCGACCCTTGCCCTGAATCTGACCTCAGGGATCATGTTTGCAACTGTTACCACGCTGCCCTATGGCCTTTTGGCTGAGTATCATGACAGCTACAAGGTATGATGAGTTGCTGTAACCTGAAATTTGAGTCAATCACGGAACTAAATTTACCGTATTTATCAATTTATTTATAAGTTCTAGTTCCTGAATCCCCGCTTTCTGAGTACAGATTGATAAATTTCTTTGTTTTTGAAAACATTTGTTAGATGTTCAAAAATTATTTTGTCTTCAAAGACATCAGTAATAGCATTTTTTTTTTTTTTTTTAAATATGAGGAAACTTTGTGTTGTATATTATTCTATAACCCACGTGGCATATTGTGGCCAAGCAGTCGACCTCTGATGTTTGTGACTAGCAGAGTATGGGTTCAAGTCCCGGTCTTGACCATTATTGCTTAGTCATTTCGGATGGGACATAACGGCCGCAGCTCCAGTGTGTTGTGTAATGCACGAACAAGAACCAAGTACTCTTATCACTAATAGAAAGGAGAAGTGGTTTGCCCCAGAGTTTTCTGGTATGGTTGGCTGCAGATTGCACCACAGCACCTTGTAGATCGTTACATGGTGCTATTGTAAATAAATTGGTCTTATGTTTCAAACATAGCTCCACATACCTTGTAGAAAAAACAATAAGCACTTTGAGATGCCCTTGGGCGTAATAAAGTGCTATATAAGAACTGCCTATTATTTTTCTTAATATAACTCTTCTTTTTGTTTGTCTGTGGCAGAGCATGAATGACAGCGAGCGTTCCAAACGAGGCCTGGGCACTGACGTGGCTTGTCTCGCCAGCATCACTTTCTTGGCGCAGATGTTCGTGTCGGCGATCTTAGGCGCTCTCATCTCCCTCACAGGGACTAAGATAACCATAGTCCTTTTCGCCAGTGGATGCAGTTTCTTGGCTGCGATTACGTCTTCCCTTTTCGTCGTCTACAGCGTGGGGGACCCGCCTGATGAATATCAAGACCTCGATGAGGAGCAACAACCACTTGTGATGTAGTGCCCTTAAAGGAACATTACAGAATTGGTTTTTGCTAACAAAACAGTTGCTGGCAGTGTAAGCACTTTATGTAATCCACCATATACATAAACTGACAAACCTGTAGAAAGTTGAGATCGATCGGCCATCTGGGTCACGAGAAAATAGTGAAAAACCGATTACACATTTGCATGAAATCATATAGATTCAACAAATGAATAAAACGCTCACTGAGCGATAAACTCCAATCGGAAAATTAGTTTATTCATTTCTCATCTAATATGGCATTTCAGACAGAAATATTTCAAGGGATGTTTCCTGCTATCATCATCATTAGACCTTGTAAGTTTCATGTAAATCTGTGATCAAAAAGTATATTTTACAAGTTTTGTTCTTACCAATTCTGTAATGTTCCCTTAAGAAACTTCAGATTAGAGAAATTAATACTATACGCCATTTTTATACAGCATTCCAGTGACAGTCAGCTCAAAGCGCTCACTATTTTATGGCAGATATGTAGACCCAATTTTGAATTATGAGACCTATTTATAAAGCCCTTTGAAAAGGTCTACTGAATGCTGTGGCACAATCTGCAGCAAGCAATGTCAGAAATTGACAAAAAATGAGCAAATTCTTGTACAAACTACACTCGTATATAAAGTTACCCCGCCTTTATGATCATGTGAATGTATTTATCCAGTCCAAGATTTTGTTGCTTTAAGCAAAGTTACATTTAATTTGTGCACACATATATATTTTAGACCTTCACGTATAACTTTACAAAAAGAAGTTCTTTTTATCGTTGTAAATGATAAAATGCCCAGCAAACTGTTCGTGAATAACTCACTGTCCGTTTTGCATCACGTCAAGACCTCCAGGTCATTGCGGCGGCATTAACGATTATGAATGTCAAGCCTGGAATTACACAGAGGCCACGGAGGCCATGGCCTCTGTCGCCCCCTGGTCTTGGCCTTGGTGCCCCTTCAAAAGTTTCCCATTAAGATTTTCCAATGGAAGTGCCTTTTCCCAAGATCAAAATGGCCTTGCCCTCAATTAACAATTAACATCAATCAAGACAGAATGATTGGTACATGGGCGCAGACATCTTTAATTATGAACGAGGCTGGAGCGCTGTGATGCAAATTCTTTTAAAAAATTGAATAATTGTATTTGAAAATTACCATAGGAAATGAAATTAATATAAAATGGAGAATTTTATTTTATTTAAGGTTAAACAAATATTTTAAAATTGAATGATAGAAATGTGAAGCCCGGTGAGGCCGTATACTTAGTCTGTTCCCCTGCCCGTAGGCCGAGTTCAAAGTTACCTGAATTTTTGATGAATGATACTAGGAACTTGACCATCCGGGTTTCTCATTTCCCGTGAAAAATTTCATCACCTTAAACGTCTTCTTTTTTCGGTAATTTGGTGACCAAGATTGATATGTTGAGGACTTTTTGGCAGCCCAAATTGTTGTCTTAAATATTGGGCTTATTTTAGGGTGAACTTGTGTTTCAAGATTGAGCAAGATGATCAGAGTTTTGTCGGGCATGTTCAGGTAAGTTTACTAACTAAATAATTTCATGAATTTGTGCACATCGAAATGAGTGACACTGGCAGTTTTGCAGGGTCTAGTTTAGTTGTTATTGTTGTAACTTGTATTTGTAATGAATTTATTATAGTTTCAACAGTGACTGTGAGTGTTATTGTTACATGTAGGCATATTAGACATGTCAGACATGTGCTGTTTCGTTTCCAAGAAGATACTTTTGACACAAACAAAATGGCAGATTGAGAAAGTTATTATTTTTTAAAAACTTTTTTTAGTCCACAGAAGTAACCTTAATTTTTAATTTTGAAGGACTTTTGAAATCTATATATATGTTTTAAACATTTTCCTGAAGTTTCAATACAATGGCTTAACAGACTGCAAGAAAACAATTTGAATGAATGCTACACTTTTCTTTGAAATCAAATCTTCTTTTTAAATTCTATTTTTGCCAATCAAGCCCAAATTTGTACAGCCATCACACAGGTTTAATCATGACCACACGAACGTCAGTTGGGCAAAACATTTAATTTTATTTTTTTATAAGTAACCGCAAACGGAGGTCAAGTCTAATTCTCCGGTTTTCTTTTGTCGATTTGTTAAAAACTTTATATTTCTTGGATAAAGTTGACTTTTCCCATCAATACAGGCGAGGTGAGGTCCGTTAATATCGCACGGCCTTTAAGACTTTGTAAAGATTTCTCATTTTGAATTTTGTTTGTGTGTTAAAATCCCAGCAAACAATGTGGGCAGCAACTGAGCGAGCTGTTCACAAGAGGGCGCCAGATCATTGTGTTCCCAAGGCAACCCTGTCGAGTGGTCCAACAGTATCTCTCCGACTTCTGCCGAGCTCGAGGAACCTCATTTATATTCAAACTGCAAATTATTCGGGGTTCTCCAAGATGTATCTTTGTGTTCGTCCTCGGGTGTTTATTAACGATGCAAACGTGAGAGCCATGTCGTCCATGATGCGTGTTCGATCGCTGCTAAAGGTCTTCAAGATCAGATACTTGGTGATAGGTGGCGCTATCGCCGGAGGAGTCTCCCTCAAGACGGTGAGATTTTAAACCTCAAATTATCTCCTTGAAGTTCAGTATCTAAGGTTTGGATGTTTAACCGGTTAACCGTTTATAAGAAGTAAATAAACGTTTAAATCCGTTTCCAAACTGCCTCAATGGTTAAACTAAGCCGACAGTAAAAAAAAAAAGAAAAAAAAAAGATAGATAGAAAAAGTAAATTGGGACCTTCCTTTTCTTGAAAATGTTAGTCCCCAGATGCTATCTAGGGAGAATGATTGACATCCCTTTTGTTGGTGGAACTGTCTTATCTTAATCCTCTACCTCTACAAAATGTAACACATAAGACTTTCAATCTCCTACAATTTGTTATACATTTTGCTTTGTACCTGGCCCCTGCCACACCTGTGGTTTGGTGTTTTGTGACTGTGAAGACTGGCTACAGTGTTCTATTTACAATACTGGTCGATCCTGGAAAGTGTGTTGACATTTGTTTCTTTTACAGATCGGCTCAAAGCTCAGATTGAAATCGGTACAAAGTGTAAAATGGTTAACCAGAACTCAAATATTGAAATGGTTAACCAGAACTCACAAGTTGAAATGGTTAACCAGAACTCACAAGTAAAAATGGTTAACCAGAACTCACAAGTTAAAATGGTTAACCAGAACTCACAAGTTAAAATGGTTAACCAGAACTTACAAGTTAAAATGGTTAACCAGAACTCACAAGTTAAAATGGTTAACCAGAGCTCACAAGTTAAAATGGTTAACCAGAACTCACAAGTTAAAAAGGTCAACCAGAACTTACAAGTTCCGTTTAACCATTTAGGAAAATAAAGGTTTATGCACAACCCTATTAGTAACAGGTTTGGGTAACATAAGGTGGAGAGTCTTCTGCAAGCTTTCTTATAAACAGTTGCCTGTTGGATTTTTTCACAAAAAGTAATGCTTTTTTAACTCTTCCGTTTTCACCAGACTTATAACTCCTGGGTGGACAAGCTTCCCGATCTCTCATGGATGTAGAAGTACACGCCAGACAACGCCACCTTCCGACATGCCGTTGCTGAGATGAAGAAGCTTGCCGGTCACATTCATCTACCCGATAAGGGTTGGCTGAAGGGCACACTTCCCTCGAAGGACACAGTTCGATCCTGGGTGCCTGAAATGCCTGAAGGTGTGTGCTGGGCATCGTACAATACGTCACATCGGTGCAAAAGCGTTGTATCTCGATTTTGCAAAAAAGTTGTATCTCGATTTTGCAAAGAAAATGCTTCGTTCAAAAAACAGCGTTTTAAAATTTTGGCAAAATAAAATGTATTTCGTAAGTAAATGCTCCATACATAAACGTTGTATTGCGGTGCGTACGTGTTTTGTGTGTACATTAGGGCTATTTTAAGCGAGATATAATGTTATGACAATTTCAAACTCGTAACTTAAGTGCTATTTTAGGAGATACAACATTTTTGTACTGCCATGACGAATAGTTGTGTATGAGCTGGTTCGTAATTCACACAGTAAGCAAACAAATAAATCTGTTTCTCCATTGGTGACAAGCGAACGTTTTCGTTGCTTTCACATTTGGAATTTGGAACCAGGTTTTGAGTGTAGACAAGTTACATTTGGTTCTGGGATTTTTTCTCTGCCTTCAAAGGTGCATGGGAAGTTTGGTATATTAACCACTGCAGTCCACCGTTCTTAGGCCTAGAACTACAGAGGCGACAAAGGCCATGGCCTCAGTTGCCCTGCTCTTGGCCTTGGTGCTTCGAAAGCTTCCACATAGACTTCAAGATTTTTCCAATGGAAGTGCTCTTTGCGAAATGGAAATGGCCTTGCCCTCTCAAAGATGAAATTCCAGGCCTGCATTCTTTGAAAAAGAAAAGTTGAATACAGATAACCCCGGTGCTGTTCAGTATAACATTCATCTCGGTCCATCCTCATTATTTTACTAACAAAAATACTTCATGAAATCAAGTAACCAAGAAGCTAAAAACTGTAATCCATACAAAGGTTTTTTTCTTCTCGTTTTCCCTTCGATATATATTCCCATTTGTTGCATCTTTTTTATCCCTTCTATGTTATCGCAGATGCACAGTTTGAGTTCATGTACCAAGGGTTGCCGGAAGGCAGAGAAAATATCTCAAGTTTTAAAGGTAATTGTGTGGAATTCTTTTGACCAAAACACGTAGGAAGCCTGACTCCTTGAACAGGTGTGTAGTGATTGAGTTCATAGCTAGTATTAAGTTAAAGATGGACTCTTAAGTTAAAATGAGTTTTGTGATGCACTCATTTTTCCAATAACAGAGTCCTCATGAAAGTGGGGGAAAAGTTACAAGTCTCTAACCTCACCTTAAAAATGGCGTAAAATGTAATTTGATGTGATGTGATACTCTTTCAGAGTGAAATTTGAAACATGATGTCGTCAGACGTCAAAAACAACTGGGTCTGTACATTCCAAAGAGGAATTTCTGAGCCAGTCAAAAGCTCAAATTCAATGCTGTTTTTATTGAACACCATCGGAATTCAGGAATGATTTCTGAAAAATCTCTGTACAAAAATGTGCTGTTGGTGTCTTATTTCATGGGAAAGGTCTGTTATCTTAAAGTATAAAATACGGATATATGTTCTTCTTGGCGCCAGTTGAGACTTTTGAGGACACTGGGTGGCAGCAGCTTTACCATTGTTCCTCTGTAATGTCTGCATGCTCAGAACGATGTCAACAAGATGTTTACCTGGTATGTCTGCTGCCACCTAGCGTTCTAAAATCTCTCATTGCATTGTGTGACCTGGCCCCGTTTCATGGTAAACTTTTGTTCACAACACTTGAAAGTTTGTTTGTACCTGTCATTTGCTACCAAAACTCCATTTAACCAATAATAACAATAATAAGAAGAAATAAAGGATGACACGCGACACAAATTCCACCAATCAAATGAGAAGGATCTATGTGTGAGCTATATAAAAGCTATCAATGCCCATAAGTCTCTTCATTTCAAGTCCAATAGACCCCTTGCACTGGCTG
This sequence comes from Pycnopodia helianthoides, assembly GCA_032158295.1. NCBI lineage: Eukaryota > Metazoa > Echinodermata > Asteroidea > Forcipulatida > Asteriidae > Pycnopodia > Pycnopodia helianthoides. Next base: position 1,277,018 of record CM063260.1, read on the forward strand.
CCATCTTTGATGAAGCGTGTACAGCTATCATTGGCTGAGAGTCATGCATAGCGCGTATACGCGTGCATGTTTCCATGTGCAATCCATATAAATGGCTGTTTTCTTGTAAAGGTTCTGGTAAGTTCAGATAACAAATATCACTCTAAACTCCAAATATCTTTTTCCCTCACTCCCCCGACCTTATCCCTTGTAGGACTGTTGTGCTCTATTGTCTTCTGAAGCCGATGGGCGTGGCTGCTTCCCACTGGATGATCATATTCTGTGCCGTGACTGTAACACCAAGCGTGTCCAGGCCCTGACAGCACCATAGACGGACAAACAAATGGAGAGAGAGAGAGAGAGAGAGACTGAAATGCAAAACAATCTAAAAGGACTTCGGCTATTTAGTTTGGTCAAAACTTGGACATTGGCTGTTTTTAAATAATGTTTTTGCCCTCACAGCACCATAGGTGGAAAAACAACAAACAAACAAACAAACAAACAAACAAACAAACAAACAAACAGAGAAAGACTAAAATGCAAAACAAACTAAAGGATTAACCATTTTGGTACTTGGTTATTAATTGGACAATGGCTATTTTTAAACAGTGTTTTTGATTGTTGCCTTTTCACTTCAAATTTCAAAAAAGGGTCTGTGCTTCCTTTCGTGGCACAAGTTTTTCTTACATGTTTATGTGACACAATTAGAACTGAATGTTCTTGGGAAAGGGTTCTTAACATTTTCTTGGTTAAGGCCAGAAATTTATGTGTCCGTCATGCATTATGCATAATGCTTAGTGCACAATGGCTAAAAATGGAAGGACACGCCGAGCAACGTTTATAATTCCATGTGTTATTGGTAAAGATTACGTGCATAACTTGGCGCGGTATTAGTTGCATTGTCCGCCATCTTTGATGTCAAACAATGAAAACGTGCATGCGTTTTTTTGCGCTGTGCATGACTCTCAGCCAATGTTAGCTCTTCATTGACCTCAGTGAGGGGACTGTTTGTGAGGTCATATACAAGGGGTCTATTTTGATTTTATAGAATTGCTCAACGCATGACGGATACGTGGATTTGCGGCCTAATAGTTTTCAGGACTCGTTCCTTCCCTGTGCTTTAGGAGACTCTGTCTGGTACCCTGTTTGTGTCCTGATTGTCGAGGGGTGACATCAATTTTTTATTGAGGGTACAAGTCTGTAGAAAAAGTGCCTTGTTGTAGAGATTCTGTACTTGTATAATGTAAAAAGTTCAGCTGCAGTAATTGGAAAAAAAAGTCTATGACTTATGGTTGGGTATCAAGAAATAGAATCGTAATGTGAAGATAACTTCAATCGGGTTGATTGAAATTTGCAAAAAGTTTTATTTGTTATGCTTGCCATGATCGTTTAATAAATGTAGCAGATGGATTCTGCACCGGCAGATTCATGTAGTTGCAGTTTATAAAATGGGTTGTCATTTTTCAATCTAGTTATAGTCTACATGTGTAGGTACTGAAACCAGAGACTGACTGGAATGTAAATTGTTGAAAGCTTAGAAGTTAAGTTGGACCGTGATCAATACAGAAAATAATCAAAGGCTTCACCAGAATGCAGCTTCGGAGATTTAAAGAAGGATATCAGATTGTAGAAAGAGTGGAATAAAAGCAATGAATTTTAAAAGCTTAGAGAAACTGTTAATATGCCGCTACAAACACTAGATCATCATTTAGTTTTATCAACTGGCATTAGAAAACGATGGTACTGCAGTATTAAATTTTGTTTCAGAAAATGGTGGCAGAAGTGGGATCACAATTTTGTAATGTGCACAGTTACTCAGATTGGACAAGGACTAAGATAAAACTCTGCACCCAAGTACCACTTTCATACAAGTCTGTCATCCTTCATCCCAATTTGTTCATGTTAACGTTTTATACTTTCTCGTTTCTGTTGTGCTCTGTTTTATAGCCAAACAAATTTAGCTAACAAAGTTATTTTATTTCAGAACTAACTGTTTGTTCCATCGTACCTAACACACTTTTTGGTTTTTCGCTTCTATAATTAAATTTTGTTCCTGATTCACAGCTCCTTTGAAATAAATTGTCAAACGTTTGTGTGAAGGCAACTGGATGAAAAACGTATTCGTTACTTTACAAAGAGGAAAATTATAAAAGTGGAATCTTAATTTTTTGACGTTTGTATCTGTCATAGAACAATATCCAAAGTCAATTTCTCAAACTATTTGTAGAACAAATATTTTTTAAAGATCTTCTGTAAACAAATTTCTAAATTAGCTATTTAAAACATGTAACCTTTGTTAGATAATTCTAGAAGTTGTCTTTTTCGAAAGAGAAAATTTCGTTCCTTAAAAAAAAAATGTAACCCTTTGTAAGATGGTGTCATAATGACATCAAAACATTCTTCTTTAAAAATAAATTAAAATTATTGTTTTGAATTGTTGGTGTAGCATGTTTAAAACTAATGCAAAAATATATCTTATTGGCCCTAAAATTGCAATCGGTTTAGTTATTTTCAAACACATGTACCAAAATAATGTTAGTAACAATAATGTAGAGATTATTTATTGTTAAATTCTCATGTGAAGTAATTACATCCTTCACCAAGTTTTAGAAAAAAATTCTTCCTAAGGGAGAAAATCCCAAAACGTGGTTACAATTGGCTCACATGTTTAGATTTTGGTAGCTCAGCACAATTGTATATAAATGTTAATACAAAAAAAAATCACAATCTTTTCCTTTTATGACCATTATTTATGTTCTGACCCACCAGACTAAATCATGTTAAATAACAATTATGCAAACAATAATTAATTTACATTTAAAATCATGGTAACTAAATGAAAAACGTACGTCTTTGTAGTTCTATCACAGGAAAGTCTTAATGAATTAAACTGTATGCGTTCACTTTCACCATTCAAAAATAATGCAATTTTCTTAAGCATTTTTGACATCCTGTATTAGTAAGTTTGCGTTGGTCTTTTGACTTACTTTTGGGGGCAAATTACTTGGAGGTTTCCATTTCATTTGAATTCAAAAAGAACATTTAAAATTTGTTTTATATAACATGCTTTGGTTGTGTGTTCTGTTTTTTCTTTTCAGTTCTTAAATGCATATAATTACTTCTACTTTGAGACTAGATTCATATTTTACAGTACAATAATAATACCAAATACTGCTACCCGTTTGTGGAATCATGCTATGCGAAAATTTGTATTAATTTTTGGTTAATAAAATAATAACTAATAATAAGATGTGTCTTTGTAGTTGTTGGTTTATTACTTGTGTGTAATTGAAGTCTTAGAACTGAGACAATGCGGTGGTTAACGGTTGTTTTTAAACGAGATTCCGATGCACGTGGTGGGTGATTGCGAAAGGCGCGTGTAGAAGTGACGTCGGTGGAAGTCTGAACGCCTATGGCATCACTTTAGCCTGTTTGCGTGCAAAAGCAAAACACAGAAGTGAAAGTTGTTCACAGGGAGCTAACCAAATTTAACCTTGCAATTATAAAACGTCAATGTCTTCTGCAACAAAAACATAGTGCCTCCCTTACCAAAGGGTGTGGGTATTTACCTTTGGTACCCTCTCCCGGGGTGGGGTTGGGTGGGGTGGGGATGGGGGTAGACTCATTGAATGATGTTCCGTGCGTTGTAATGAACCAGCTTGTAAAGATTTATCCAACAAGTAATGACAGCGCCCATCATGGGAACAGTGTCACTCTCTTTTTGTTTTGTTTATTAGGCAACGGGATTTTACTCGATAACGGCATTTTACTACCGTACTAAACGTTGATGTTTTACATTTTAAAACAGTTTAAGCTTTTATAAACAGTTAACTGGATTCGTAAACTGATTCAGCAAATCCTGAATAGAGAGGGGGAATTAACTACCGCAAATTGAGCGGAAGGAGTCCGGAATGCGAATCCCGCAGTGTTCACCCACTTCTGCGTAGATAAATACAACACCGAAGAAACTCTTGGCACCTGCACCCCTCGTGCCCATTTTGTACCCACTTAACTGTTCCCATGCTATGACCATTGATGCTATTATGACTATTAAGAGACAGGTGGAGCAGACGGCATTGGGGGTTGGCACGTGAACACTCGGCTGGGATCAAGTGCACACATCGTGTAAGGGGTACCTTTGAACCTGTCCATTTGTCATGGGAAGAAATCGGAATAGATATCAGGAGATTATATCTGTTCACTGTTATATTTGTCTAATCAAGAGGTTTATGCAAACAATGACCACGATCATCCACTGATAAAGGCTGAATGTTTATTGTTGCGTCTTTTATCAAAACTAGGAACCCCGAGATTTTCAGGTTACGTCGTCTCTGCTTTTGACCTCAACAGATTCATTCGTGCGTAGCCGACTTGGCTAGGACTCATCCACAACCCTGCGATCCACAACTGTAATTGTGCCTGATTCGTTGACCCCACTTTCATTTGCAGTACACCGAATTCAGTTGATCAACTTAGCTATCAGATCACTCAGCCACCGACCATGGATTCGAAGTTGCGTAATCCGAACTGACCCAAAGTTATTGTGGGTGGCCTCGTGGTAGGGGGGTCGAAGTGAAGGACAAGGAGTTAATCAGCCGTATCTGCCAACAAAACTACACTTCTATATTTTGTTGTTGTTGCTTGTGTGGAAAACGAGTGATCAAAATGAGGTGAGTCGACACGACCTACTTAAAAAAAACAACAACAATACCTCCATGTATATTTTTACCGCCATATGGTTGAATCGTGGAGGTGGTTGAATCGTGGAGGTGGTTGAACCGTGGAGTTCGGTTGAACCACAATTCATGGAGGTAGAATTAGTCTACCTTCACGAACAGTTGGAGTCTTCTACCTCCATGGTTGCACTTAGCTTTTATACTTTCAGGCTTGACCATGAAGGAGTACCTCTTCCTGGTTTGACCATGGAGAAAGGAAATGATCCTTCCTCCCGTGGTTGGACCATTGCCCTCAATTAGAAAGCAGACGAAGGAGGGGAGTTGAATTCTTATTTAACCTCCACATTGTCCCGCAACCCCCTCTCATGGCTGATCATGGATACATCTCTACCATGATCATGGAGGTAGAAATACCTCCATGCTACCATTGAGAAGGAGGGTGTGTGTGTGTGGGGGGGCAATATCATTGGCTCTTCTTGATTTATTACCACAATCGTGGTGCAACTCGCCCCTCAATTAGGGAGTTTCTCACCATCAGCCTAGCTCCTAAAGTTCATCTTCTGCCCATCACTCATACACATATTTCATAATAAATTAGACAAAAGTATTGAAGGTTTTTTGTTTATGCTATTTCAATCGCTTGTTGTTTGTGATTTGAGGCAATTTGCATAGTGCTATCTTTAACCCTTATCATAAATCGATCTGTTGATATCAATCATGGGGTAAAATATGGTTATCTCCATATAAACTCATTTATAAATGTGGCAATCATAATTCTTAATTTCAACAACAAACAAAAAGAACCTTACATAACTAAAAAATATCTATCTATTTATAGAACCCGGACTTTCTCGCGACCAAGAACAGTCAGTGTCACCTCACAGTCTTCTCCTGCTTTATTAGGAGAGTCAACTGGTGTACCCCAAAGAGTCCGAAAGGATTCCACACAAAGTTGGGCGTCCAACTCGGATGCCATCCTCCCAACGGGAGAAATCATTCCGGTGCCAGAGTACATAGACTCTGATCGTCCGAAGCGGTCGCTATGCCAACTCATCAGCCTGAACATGGTGGTCCTGGGGATCGAGTTCTGCTATGCGATGGAGACGGCCCTAGTCGTACCCCTCCTGTTACAGATGGGTCTACCTAACTCCCTCTACAGTCTGACCTGGCTCCTGAGCCCCACGCTGGGTTTCTTCTTATCTCCAGTGATTGGAACGCTGAGTGATCACTGCACTTGTTTCTGGGGTAGAAGACGACCCTTTATTCTTGCGTTGTGTACGGGTGTCTTCATTGGCTTCACACTGTTTCTGAATGGGAGATATCTGGGGTTTTTGGCTGGTGATGTTGCCCCGGGTGAGTATACTTTTTCACTTCATCTCCAGAGTCTGAAATTTGCTAGCTTTGGCTATCACGTTGTATGATGTGTATGTCCGCAGATTCCGAGATTTCAGCATACCATGGCAGATTATTGGTCATGACTTACGGCGAAGGTTCTGCGACTCATACTTTCTCACATGACAACATGTGGGTTTGAATCCCGGTCATGACACTTGTGAGCAAGGCCCTTAACCATAATTCCTTGAAAAAAGCTGGAAGGTGTAAGAGTATTCTGCTCTACCAGCCAGGCTCCTAGTGGATGATACCCATGCCTACATCCTTACGAACTGTGAAGGGGGTATGTTCAGCCCCAGGAGTAGGTGGCAATGTGCCCCTATGGTGACAGTTGATTTTGGGTCGATAGCCCAAATCAGTGTAGCCCTCACCTTGAGGTGGCCGTCCGGCCTTGTGATGTTCGGCGATATTCCATTAAAAAAAAACTATTTAATTTTTTTAATATATTTGGACAGATCACCCAGTTGGACTGATACTGACAGTGGTTGGTGTCGTTATCCTGGACTTTTGTGCGGATTCCAGCGACAGCCCGTCCAAATCCTACATCATCGACGTCTGTAACCTACAAGATGTAGACAAGGGTCTGAACATCAGAGCTGTCCTTGGTGGTATGTATTTAGGGTTCTATGGAAGAAGTCTCTAAAACTTAAGCAAGGTTTGTAATGGTCTTGCAATTATGTCACGATTGCAGGTCTATGCACCTTGAGGGACTGTGAGTGACTAAAAGAAGGTTGATTCCCGAGGTCGAAGGCCGAGGGAATTAGGACCCTCTTTTAGTCACTCAAAGGCCTGATGGGAGGTAGACGTGCACTAGTGACCGAATGATGCCAGTCAATTGTGTTACACATCAGTCAAAAATAAATATATATATATTTTGTTTTTTTGCTACTGTTTTAATCCATAACAATTAACTCATGAGCAATTCAACAATTGAAGGAACGCTTTTAGCTTCCCAAGATTTATTTTTTTAAGTTACTGTTTACCATTCACATTATAAGAGGGCGCCGCTGTAACCAGTCGAAAATGTTGAGTATTTTGCGCGGTTCAGGAACTATTTCTCGGAAATACTGCAACCATGTCAAGTCTTGACCCGTAACTAGTTGACAGTTGCGCAAATCTTATGCACTGGCAGCAATAGTTAACCCCATGTGACCATGTTTTAGCCAACCAGAATACAGAATCAGTAAAAGAGGTGTGTTGTAAAAAAAAAAACGTTAACTGCTGGAATCCTTTTTGTTTTTCTGTCAAGGTCTTGGTGCAGGGGCAGGTTATATATTTAATGGCATTGATTGGGAATCCAATGCCATGGGCCGTGCCCTCGGTAGTCAGTTACGAGTGGTGTTCCTCTTCAATTGCATCGTCTGTTTCATATGCTTCACGCTTACCCTCTTCAGCATCAAAGAAAAACCACTGCCCCGGGCCCCTAAAAAAGACGACAAGGTGACTCGGTGGCGGGAAAAGAACGGGTACCAAGGATTCGCCAGCGGTGTGCCAAAATCGCCCAACGAGAGGAAGCAAATGAGCTACGACTCGTTGTTAAACTCTCATGCTAGTCTAAATCCGGCTGTGTCGAGTCCAGCGAGGAGCATCAACAGCGAGGAGCCGAGTGCCGGAAGGAGTCTAGCAGAATCCAACATCAACAGTACCTCCTCTTCCAGGGTTGATCAGTACCCGTCCACGTCAAACCTGTCATCTTCGGGGTCAGTAATGGATGACTGGGAAAGTTCGGAACCCGAACCGAAGGAGGAGACGGGTTCTTCGAGGAAGCTTCTGATGTCCATTATAAAAATGCCGAGCGAGCTGCGATGGCTTTGTCTGAATCACTTCATTGGCTGGTCGGCCCTGGTGTCCATCTTTCTGTTCTACACAGACTACATGGCCGAGGTGGTGTACAAAGGTAATACAGGCCTGATGCTTCGTTCTTGAAAGGTCAGGGGCACCAAGGCGTCTTTTTTTCTCTTTGTAAAGGGCGCACCTCTCTACGAGGAAATTGTAACTATATTTATATGGGAACATTACAAGGGGTACCAAGGCAATGACCAAGGGCAACGGAGGCTGTTGCCTCTGTAAAGCATCAGGCCTGGTAATGTAGTTATGGGAGTCTCTGCTTGAATTTGGTTGGAGTGTTGTGGCCATAGATGTGCGACTCAGGGGGGGGGGGCTGGGAAAGACCAGAAAAAGCAGAAAAGACTTTCAATCAGGTACACATATTTTCATTTGTGCAAACCCTCTGCCCCCGTTAACCAAAGAGTCCCCATACGGCCATGGTTGTGGCTGAAGGGGTCTAGTGTGGGTTCAGGTTCCCGTCATGTCACTTGTGTCCTTGAGAAAGACAATTAACCATTATTACTTCGTCCTTCCGATGGGTCATAAAGCCGTAGGCTCTGTGTGTACAAGAACCCAGTTACACTTATCGATGCAGACGGCGCTGCATCACCTTGTAAACCCTTACAAGGTGCTTTATAAATAAATCTCATAATTCAAACTTAACATACCAGTTATTGAAATAATAAGCCATTTGAGACGCCCGTAGTATTATTATGATTTGGTCACCATCCCCCCTACTTACTCACAAACCACTCACTCTTGGCTTCACACCAGACATACCAATAGTTTATTAAGAGTATTTTGATGGCTTTAACATAACTTGCATTTTATCTAAAGTGTTTTTTTTTCTCTTTTTCTTTCAGGTATTCCTACAGCTCCAGAAGGTTCTGAGGAACGAAATCTGTACGATGAAGGGGTCCAGATGGGATGTTGGGGAATGGTCATATTTTCTGCATCAGTCGTCATCTATGCAAGTAAGTTTATTCGCTCATCCATGATCCAACCAATTCTACTTTGACCAAAGCCAAAATTCCCTGGCGAAATAACGATATCTGTTCGCTTCCTTCCAGCTCTACTGAACAAACTGTCGTCCTTCATGTCGCCTCGCACGGCTTACGTCATGGGACAGACCATATACGCTGTTGGTGTCGGCTGCATGGCCATCTTCAGCGACAGTATTCCTGCGACCCTTGCCCTGAATCTGACCTCAGGGATCATGTTTGCAACTGTTACCACGCTGCCCTATGGCCTTTTGGCTGAGTATCATGACAGCTACAAGGTATGATGAGTTGCTGTAACCTGAAATTTGAGTCAATCACGGAACTAAATTTACCGTATTTATCAATTTATTTATAAGTTCTAGTTCCTGAATCCCCGCTTTCTGAGTACAGATTGATAAATTTCTTTGTTTTTGAAAACATTTGTTAGATGTTCAATAATTGTTTTGTCTTCAAAGACATCAGTAATAGCATTTTTTTTTTTTTTAAATATGAGGAAACTTTGTGTTGTATATTATTCTATAACCCACGTGGCATATTGTGGCCAAGCAGTCGACCTCTGATGTTTGTGACTAGCAGAGTATGGGTTCATGTCCCGGACTTGACCATTATTGCTTAGTCATTTCGGATGGGACATAACGGCCGCAGCTCCAGTGTGTTGTGTAATGCACGAACAAGAACCAAGTACTCTTATCACTAATAGAAAGGAGAAGTGGTTTGCCCCAGAGTTTTTTGGTATGGTTGGCTGCAGATTGCACCACAGCACCTTGTAGATCGTTACATGGTGCTACTGTAAATAAATTGGTCTTATGTTTCAAACATAGCTCCACATACCTTGTAGAAAAAACAATAAGCACTTTGAGATGCCCTTGGGCATAATAAAGGGCTATATAAGAACTGCCTATTATTTTTCTTAATATAACTCTTCTTTTTGTTTGTCTGTGGCAGAGCATGAATGACAGCGAGCGTTCCAAACGAGGCCTGGGCACTGACGTGGCTTGTCTCGCCAGCATCACTTTCTTGGCGCAGATGTTCGTGTCGGCGATCTTAGGCGCTCTCATCTCCCTCACAGGGACTAAGATAACCATAGTCCTCTTCGCCAGTGGATGCAGTTTCTTGGCTGCGATTACGTCTTCCCTTTTCGTCGTCTACAGCGTGGGGGACCCGCCTGATGAATATCAAGACCTCGATGAGGAGCGACAACCACTTGTGATGTAGTGCCCTTAAAGGAACATTACAGAATTGGTTTTTGCTAACAAAACAGTTGCTGGCAGTGTAAGCACTTTATGTAATCCACCATATACATAAACTGACAAACCTGTAGAAAGTTGAGATCGATCGGCCATCTGGGTCACGAGAAAATAGTGAAAAACCGATTACACATTTGCATGAAATCATATAGATTCAACAAATGAATAAAACGCTCACTGAGCGATAAACTCCAATCGGAAAATTAGTTTATTCATTTCTCATCTAATATGGCATTTCAGACAGAAATATTTCAAGGGATGTTTCCTGCTATCATCATCATTAGACCTTGTAAGTTTCATGTAAATCTGTGATCAAAAAGTATATTTTACAAGTTTTGTTCTTACCAATTCTGTAATGTTCCTTTAAGAAACTTCAGATTAGAGAAATTAATACTATACACCATTTTTATACAGCATTTCGTTGACAGTCGGCTCAAAGCGCTCACTATTTTATGGCAGATATGTAGACCCAATTTTGAATTACGAGACCTATTTATAAAGCCCTTTGAAAAGGTCTACTGAATGCTGTGGCACAATCTGCAGCAAGCAATGTCAGAAATTGACAAAAAATGAGCAAATTCTTGTAAAAACTACACTCGTATATAAAGTTACCCCGCCTTTATGATCATGTAAATGTATTTATCCAGTCCAAGATTTTGTTGCTTTAAGCAAAGTTACATTTAATTTGTGCACACCTATGTACTTGGCTAGACTTTGTAATTTAGACCTACACGTATAACTTTACAAAAAAAAAAAAATCCCATTTTCATTGTAAATGATAAAATGCCTTATGCTCAGCGAACTGTTCGTGCATAACTCACGTTTTGCATTACGCTAAGATATCTAGGTCATTGCGGCGGCATTAACGATTATGAATATCGAGTCTGGAATTACACGGAGGCCATAGCCTCTGTTGCCCCTGGTCTTGGCCTAAGTGCCCTTTCAAAAGTTTCCCATAGACTTAAAGATTTTCCAATGGAAGTGCCTTTTCCAAGATCAAAATGGCCTTGCCCTCTCAAAGATGAAATTCCAGGCCTGGAATATTAAGTTTCATTATACATACAGACACTAGCCTGTGTTAAGTTTGAGGCTTCAACTTGGGCCAAAATTCACGGAGCTGCTGTGAGCAGAAAAATATCACTTCACAAATTACTTCTGAGCAGGAATAAGCAGGAAACCAGTCACAAATGGTACATGTGACGTGGTATTTCGACTGGTAACCATATTGTGCTTCAGCAGCTCTATGAAATTGGGCCCAGTGTTTGGTGTGCACAAAAGAAAAGACAAGATGGCTGAACACACTACAAATACATACACAGAAAAAAATAACTGCTCTTACAATTTCTTTTCATACAATCAAATTTATTTATTATGATCATTCTTTGTTTATTTCAAGTTCCTGTCATCAGAACAAGTGTTCTTTACATTCCTGTAAAGAATCTATAAATATTGTATAACTGCATTCTTGTACGAGTATTTATGTACCACTTTGAAATGAAATATTCTGTACAACAAAACATAGAAGTATGTACATAGAAATGAAGATGTATTCATTGATTCAAGAACTGAGCAAAGAATTCTAAGGAAGAAGTTGAGATTTTGCTTGGGGTATAAAGGTAGATTACATCATTTGCAGACATGACAGAAATATACTTCGAGTTACAACAAAATAACTTACTTGACTGAAAGTACATAGTATTCACAAGTGAAATAATTTCGCCAGGTGTTGTTAAATTTTTAAGAAAAATGCAATTCTGTATAATTTTGAGGCGATGGTCGGCTGGCTATCGTTTGAAAGTGTGAGTTTTTATACAACAAGATCTGTCTGGCAGTTTATAATCGTCACCATTTGTGGTCTGTTTTTTTTCTTGGCAGGCATAGACTGAAAAATGTAAACAGGTCTTTGGAATGATATTTCTTATTAAATCCTACCCAGCAAATCCATATTTTCTGGGGAAAATACAGCAATTACCAATGATACAAATTCTCTTTAACAATATTACCCACACCCTAGCCGAGTTTGGATGAACGAGCAGGATCAATTGTTTTGGGAATGACGCTGAGAATTAAGCATCGTAAATCAATATACCAGTCCTATATTTATTTCAATATTTGATGGTCTGATGCTGAATTAAGGATGACACGTGGCATGTGTTCCACCAATCAAATGTCAAGGATCTATGTATGAGTTGCATAATAATAGCTGATGGTTTGATAAGTAAGTGGAATTTTTTTCTTTTTTCTTAAGTAATTGTATTTTTGAAGATAGATTGCATTTTTTATTTTAAATTCATGAAAAACTAAAAATTTATATTACAAAGTATTACAAATGATGTATTCCTTAACAACTTCTATGAATAATGCAAGTTATATGTCTGATCAATATGAGACATCCATAAGTATAATATAAAATCTATGCAATTAATCTTTATATCGATTTATATCAATAAATATATACACACCGTTGACACTTCTTTGTTTTCTATTGCTTTGAAGAGTTTGCTCAAATGCTGTACATTATCTTGATTCATAGAGAGTAATAAAAGACAATGTACATCAGTAGCTGCACTTGCCGACATTACCAACATATATGGTACGGTAATCTTCATTAACTCCAACAGTCCAAATCCTCTAAAATCCATTTCATGAAGGCTGATTTTGTAGGATATAATATTAGGGGCTCTATTAACAATCGCTTTCGAAACAGGCTACCAATCTATCAGAGTCCGAACATTTCATCATCACCATCATGTTTATCTCTATCTAGCGTTGTCGGATGTCGAGTGGCCAGAACTCTGAAGAGTTGACTGTGGTTCAATATTCTCTTTTGAATGCTTTCTTGTTAAAATCATAAGCAGCGCAGTGTTCATTGCTCAGTTACCCTGCTTTCTAATGTTGATTTCCTTCCGGGTTCTGTTGCTTTATTGTTGTTAAATACGAGTTTTTCATTTTATTTAGTGATTCTGGTTGTGAAGCTAAGGACTCTCAGAAAGCGAACTAAGTACTAGACTAGCCAAGAACCCACGGGAGAAACAAGGAAGGAAGTTTCGTTTTAGATGTGGGGGAAAACCCCAGAGAAATATTTCAGGAAAACCCACGCAATCAAGTAGGGACTGAAAACCCAATCCACATAGTGCCCCCGGCGGGAATCAAACCGGGGTCTCTGAGGTGGAAGGCGAGAAGGATAGCACTGCACCAACCCAACCGAGTTGTTTTTGTCAATATTGTATTGGTTGACATCTGGATGTGGAGGTATCAAATGAGTGGAGTTATTTGGAGGATGTGGGAGGGTCTCTAGCCAAAGGTACTACAGATTAAAAAAATAGACCGTCGTTACCTAGAATCAAAATTCTGCAGGTAGATAAGTCTTGACAGTTGGAACTTTTCCCGACACAGAGGACATTCAGCCTGTAAACAAACCAGAGTATAACTTGTAGTTTTTAACCAAAGAAAGGCGTTATTGTTATTATTTTATATTTCTGGTAACGAAACCAAGGGTGCCTCATAAGTGAACTTAATCACTGTAGCTCGCAAGCCTGAGGAAACCTGTAAACAAGGTGATTGCTATGTGAGCCAGAAACACCGGGGTTAACCCCTACTCTTCCATTATAGGTGCTCTGGGTTCTTTTCGTGCACTACCAATCCTAGTGCATGGGATCTACGGCTCAATACCCTATCCGAAGGATAAAGCAATTATGGTAAAGTGTCTTGCTTAAGGACACAAGTGCCTTGACCAAGACTTGAACCCACACTCTGCTGATCAGAAAGACCAGAGCTCAAGTCCAGTGCTCTTAACTGCTCTACCATAACCCGCCACACCAGCCACAAGCTTCGGGCTCTTTGGGATCCTTCCCCGTCACTGGTTTTAGGTGCCCTGATTTAATTTGTTGAACCTTGTAAACGCAGAGATTAAGGTGTGCTGACTAAAATCAATTTGGAAAAAAATGTGATCAAAGAGTAAAACTTACCTTAGTCGCACACCACTCGGTGATGCAACCCCAACAGAAGAGATGTCCACAGGGTGTGGCAGTTGAGTTACGCCTTGTCTCAAGACACAGGGCACAGCGCAAGGTGGGGTCTGTGCCTCGCCCGTCCTCGCCCACTCTAAAAGAACAACCAGTAAAGGAGTTTAAATAATTGATGTTACTGTTGACCCAACAGCAAAATGGACAGCACCTTGGCAGTCATAATTCTGCAGTAATTTGTGTTTTGTGTTCTGATTGGCTACTACCTCATTAGGTCAGATTCAGATGTAGTCTCCGTTCCAGACGCTACTGTGCCTTGTCCCGCTTTCATCTTGTACAGCGAGTGTAGCAGACTCGCAGTAAGCTGAATGAATGACAACCAGGCTAAGACCTTGAAGCTCGGTCTCATACTACCATAGCCTGGACCACTCCGCACCATTAGCTGTAAATAATAAAATTCAAACAAATGGTTAATGGCCTGACATTGAATGACAACACAACACACACATAAGATTATAAAACTTTAATAGTGTGACACAGTTCCAGTTCTAATACACTCATTGGGCCTGACTTCATAAAGCTGGTAAGCAGAAATATTCCTGCTAAGCAGAAATATTCCTGCTAAGCAGAAATATTCCTGCTAAGCAGAAATGGGGTACCAGCACAAATACAATTTAATGTATTGTTTATGTCTTGTTCCCATGTTGTGGTTTTATACAAATATTTTTCTCTGACTTCTGTCCAAAGATTATAGAGCGCCGAAGGTGCAAGATGGGGAACTGGAGCTCTATCTATTGTTGGAACGTGGAAATAGCATTGGGGGCCATTTCAGCAAGCAAATGTTCTGTTATATCTTTGTCTTCACTGATCTATTGTGTCTTCTTTGATCTATTGTTGCATCAAAAGAGTTGTTTGCTGAAATGGCGTCCAGTGCACATTTCACATTTCAGCTCGAGTTCACAATCTTGCGATTTGGGCGCTCTATAATCTTCGCTTCTGTTACACTCACATACTGTATTCCAGTCCATCGCTTGGCCAAGTGGTAGAACACGCCTCGGAGATAGAACAGGGCCATGTGGGTCCTCTGGATGATGGCTACTGCGTGTCTCAATACAGGAATCATCTGTAAAAGTCTCTGTCGTCGCTCCGGACTTAGTCTTTCTGTTGCTCTGTCTGTTTCCAAGAGCTTTGGAATGTAAGCGAGCAGCCTGTCCAAGAGGTAGGGCGAGCAGGATAACAGTAGTACAAGAGCCAACCGTCTCTGAAATATGGAGGTTGGACGATAAACCGTCAGGAGATGTATTAACAAACACAAAAAAACTGCCATGGCAGCTCGGGGCTGTATATTCCCCAGGGAGCTGAGAAAGATTACAGGAATGCTGTTAGTCCAATGACCAGGGCACTATTGTAAAGCGCATTGATATGTTATTTTAAAATGCGTTATTTAAGAATAGTTATTATTATTATTTTTATTAAGTATTGGTTTCCTGTAATACCTTTTAACATTTTTAAGAACCCAAAAGTTCCCTTGAAGGGAAGATGGTTTTTATTCAGAAATTTTTCTGAATTTCGTGTAAAAATGTTTTTAAAATCCTGCCTGCAATCTCCATCTCAATTCAAAACCAAAGGAATTTACTTTAAATTAATAAACCTGAAAATTGTCAAAAGGATTAATCCTTGAATAATTTTTCTAATCAATGTCTTTCTGTCCCAAAAGTTGTTATTTACCTTGATGGTTGGTACCGTCCTACGTGTGTGATCTACCTGAAGAATGTTCACATACTCCTCTCCAAGTGTCTGGTACCCTGTGACATTCAAGTTTAATTCAACTTTTAAACAAATTTATCATATTTCTTAGTTACTTTAAAAGTATGGTTATCATTTGTTTTTTTTTCAACGCAATGCTGAGTTATAGGGCAAAACTATCAAGAAAGATACAATAAAAGTCCACTGTGAAAGCTTCAGTTGAATATTTGTTGAGAAAAGAGGACAAAAACTGTTCTTGTATTTTAAAGGCACTGGACACTTTTGGTGGGTATCAACTGCATCTCTGGCCACATTGAGAGCAGCACCAGACCACCGAGTTTGCCTGGTAGCTAGAGGCCAGTTCCATGATCTGCTCTCGAATGGCAAAGGTTGTGGGTTTGAATCCCATCAGAGTAATATGCCTGTAGCTTTTATCCCCACAGGACTGGATAAAGCACAAATAATATTCTTTATCCCTGAAGCAAATATAAACATATTGTTCAAATAAGAAATTATGAGTGATTTGCATTTCTGATTAAATGTCTTTCATTACATTCTTTTTTGAGGATGCATTAATTTTGGAATATTGACCTGCTACTGTTGTCAGGCCAAAGTATAAGACTTCTCCAAGAACATCAAGTTCCTTTCTCCATCTGGCCCATACTCTAGCTCCTGAAACAAAACAAAAATATATTGATTACTGTAGGGTCCATGGAAAAGTAAGCCCTACTCTTTTACTTGTTGTGACTAAATTCTATTAGAAGAGATGAAAGCAAGGGTGCGAAATTAGGAAAAAGCAGCTGAAAGGACTTATAACTTATAGTTATTTTCATATTTAATTCATATTTAATTTTTTCTTCTTCTTAAGGCCCCTTTTGGGGTGAATTTGAATTTAAAAAAATATTTAAAAAATAATCAAATTGGAAAAAGAGCTGAATTTGATCTCAACTTTTCACTCATTGTTATGATGAAAAGTAATAGCTCGTTCACTAATTAGTAATAGAAAAACTAGAACATTGAAGTTTTGTTTTTAATATGGTCCTTTTTAATCACCCAATTCAGCCATTTGGTTGCAATTTTTATATATATTTTTTTAAACCTACGAACGAGTGAACGAATGAACTAGTATATTGGGTTGAATGAATGACAAAATTTGCAGTCGTATTCAGAAAGCTTTTTGGAAAAAAATTCTGTATCCGACTGCCACTTTTTCACTCATTCTTCCCAAAAGCAATGTCTCATTTGAGCAAATGAGATACCATTTTATTTCATAATGAATGAAAAAGTGGCGGTCATATACGGAAATTTTTTACCATCTTTACAACCATCAAATCTTGATTCGGTTTAAATGCTGAACCGGGAACTGAATACATTAATAATAATATCGTTATTTCATTTGATTTACCTGCAAGTGACTGGCATATATCTGCCAAAGAGCTGCGAAGGAAATCCACATAGAACTGGTCTTTTTGGTTGCTACGGATGATCTCGGATTGACTGGCTGGTTTAAACATCGTTGGCTAAGATCTAGAAACTGTAGTATGGAGGGTTTTCATGAACTGAGTGAGTGAAGCTAAACAGAATAACAGAACCCAATTGCACTAACACTAACAGTAACACTATTTAGTAGCCCAGCTAGAGTAGCCCACCTTCTTAAATCTTAATCTTTATTCTTAGGCTGCTTTATGGCACTCTTTAACATCAGACACAGTCTTACTCTTACTCTTATCATAGTCGCAACTATGTCATGTATTAAAAATGTATGTAATGTCGACTTTAGATCGATGTTATAAAATAAAAGAGAGACATAACATTAAATTACACTAACATTAATTAACAACAGTGCAACATTTCTCAGACAACCCAACAAGGTAGACCAGACTTTGCCAGGTTTGATTGTTGTTGCTCAGCTAGCTCAGTACTGACTACTACTTAAGTACTGGACAGTGACAGTCAGTAGCTGCCGCTCTGGTCACTCATCAGCGATTCCTCAGCAGAAGTTCGATGGATGGTCGGTATTTAATATGCCGGAAAACTGGACGGAAAACACAGGAAAACTTGCCCTCGTACTTACAGGATTAATCAGGTAATAACGACGACGAATGTACACAATACAATAACATCAATCAAGACAGAATGATTGGTACATGGGCGCAGACATCTTTAATTATGAACGAGGCTGGAGCGTTGTAATGCAAATTCTTTTAAAAATTGAATAATTGTATTTGAAAATTACGATAGAAAATGAAATTAATATAAAATAGAGAATTTTATTTTATTTAAGGTTAAACAAATATTTTAAAATTGAATGATAGAAATGTGAAGCCCGTTAGAGGCCGTATACTTAGTCTGTTCCCCTGCCCGTAGGCCGAGTTCAAAGTTACCTGAATTTTTGATGAATGATACTAGGAACTTGACCATCCGGGGTTTCTCATTTCCCGTGAAAAATTTCATCACCTTAAACGTCTTCTTTTTTCGGTAATTTGGTGACCAAGATTGATATGTTGAGGACTTTTTGGCAGCCCAAATTGTTTTCTTAAATATTGGGCTTATTTTAGGGTGAACTTGTGTTTCAAGATTGAGCAAGATGATCAGAGTTTTGTCGGGCAAGTTCAGGTAAGTTTACTAACTAAATAATTTCATGAATTTGTGCACATCGAAATGAGTGACACTGACAGTTTTGCAGGGTCTAGTTTAGTTGTTATTGTTGTAACTTGTATTTGTAATGAATTTATTATAGTTTCGACAGTGACTGTGAGTGTTATTGTTACATGTAGGCATATTAGACATGTCAGACATGTGCTGTTTCGTTTCCAAGAAGATACTTTTGACACAAACAAAATGGCAGATTGAGAAAGTTATAATTTTTAAAAACTTTTTTTACTCCACTTATTTATAATTTAAGTACAGAAGTAGCGTTAAATTTTGATTTTGAAGGACTTTTGAAATCTATATATGTTTTAAACATTTTCTTGAAGTTTCAATACAATGGCTTAACAGACTGCAAGAAAACAATTTGAATGAATGCTATACTTTTCTTTGAAATCAAATCTTCTTTTTAAATTTTATTTTTAGAAACCCCATTTGCCATATTTGCCAATCACGCTCAAATTTGTACAGCCATCACACAGGTTTAATGACCACACAAACGTCAGTTGGGCGAAGCATTTTATTTTATTTTTTATAAGTAACCGCAAACGGAGGTCAAGTCTAATTCTCTGGTTTTCTGTGTCGATTTGTTAAAAACTTTATAATTCATGGATAAAGTTAACTTTTCCCATCAATACAAGTGAGGTGAGGTTCGTTATCGCACAGCCTTTAAGACCTTTTTAAAGATTTCTCATTTCTCATTTATTTTTTGTGTTAAAATCCCAGCCAACAATGTGGGCAGCAACTGAGACTGGCTGTTCGCAAGAGGGTGCCAGATCATTCTGTTCCCAAGGCAACCCTGTCGAGTGGTCCAACAGTATCTCTCCGACTTCTGCCGAGCTCGAGGAACCTCATCTATATTCAAACTGCAAACTATTCGGGGTTCTCCAAGATGTATCTTTGTGTTCGTCCTCGGGTGTTTATTAACGATGCAAACGTGAGAGCCATGTCGTCCATGATGCGTGTTCGATCGCTGCTAAAGGTCTTCAAGATCAGATACTTGGTGATAGGTGGCGCTATCGCCGGAGGAGTCTCCCTCAAGACGGTGAGATTTTAAACCTCAAATTATCTCCTTGAAGTTCAGTGTCTAAGGTTTGGATGTTTAACCGGTTAACCGTTTATAAGAAGTAAATAAACGTTTAAATCCGTTTCCAAACTGCCTCAATGGTTAAACTAAGCCGACATAATAAAAAAAATTAAAAAAAAGATAGATAGAAAAAGTAGATAACAAATAAAAAATGAGGGGGCCACAAAAAATGAAAAAGAAATTGGGACCTTCCTTTTCTTGAAAATGTTAGTCCCCAGATGCTATCTAGGGAGAATGATTGACATCCCTTTTGTTGGTGGAACTGTCTTATCTTAATCCTCTACCTCTACAAAATGTAACACATAAGACTTTCAATCTCCTACAATTTGTTATACATTTTGCTTTGTACCTGGCCCCTGCCACACCTGTGGTTTGGTGTTTTGTGACTGTGAAGACTGGCTACAGTGTTCTATTTACAATACTGGTCGATCCTGGAAAGTGTGTTGACATTTGCTTCTTTTACAGATCGGCTCATAGCTCAGATTGAAATCGGTACAAAGTGTAAAATGGTTAACCAGAACTCACAAGTTACAATGGTTAACCAGAACTCACAAGTTAAAATGGTTAACCAGAACTCAAATATTGAAATGGTTAACCAGAACTCACAAGTTGAAATGGTTAACCAGAACTCACAAGTTATAATGGTTAACCAGAACTTACAAGTTCCGTTTAACCATTTAGGAAAATAAAGGTTGATGCACAACCCTATTAGTAACAGGTTTGGGTAACATAAGGTGGAGAGTCTTCTGCAAGCTTTCTTATAAACAGTTGCCTGTTGGATTTTTTCACAAAAAGTAATGCTCTTTTAACTCTTCCGTTTTCACCAGACTTATAACTCCTGGATAGACAAGCTTCCCGATCTCTCATGGATGGAGAAGTACACGCCAGACAACGCCACCTTCCGACACGCTGTTGCTGAGATGAAGAAGCTTGCCGGTCACATTCATCTACCCGATAAGGGTTGGCTGAAGGGCACACTTCCCTCGAAGGACACAGTCCGATCCTGGGTGCCTGAAATGCCCGAAGGTGTGTGCTAGGCATCGTACAATACGTCACATCGGTGCAAAAGCGTTGTATCTCGAATTTGCAAAAAAGCTGTATCTCAATTTGCAAAGAAAATGCTTCGTTCAAAAAACAGCGTTTTTAAATTTTGGCGAAATAAAATGTTTTCGTAGGTAAATGCTCCATACATAAACGTTGTATCGCGGTGCGTACTTGTTTTTTGTGTACATCAGGGCTATTTTAAGCGAGATATGACGCATTGACAATTTCAAACTCGTAACTTAAGTGCTATTTTAGGAGATACAACATTTTTGCACTGGCATGACGAATAGTTGTGTATGAGCTGGTTCGTAGTTCACACAGTAAGCAAACAAATAAATCTGTTTCTCCATTGGTGACAAGCGAACGTTTTCGTTGCTTTCACATTTGGAATTTGGAACCAGGTTTTAGTTTAGACGAGTCACATTTGGTTTGGGATTTTTTTCTCTGCCTTCAAAGGTGCATGGGAAATTTGGTATATTAACCCTCCTACTCTTGGCAACATTTTCCAGTGAGTTGACCAACCATTTGAAACCATTCGACTGCCAAGGTTGTGTACGGTGGCACAACTGTGCACAGAACTAACTGTGTACTGTGTACATGCATTCCCTCATGGTATCATATTTCAGGCTGGCATAGTTGATCTATCATTCAAAACCACAGTGAATGGTATTGAATGGTCAGACAGCAAGAGGGTTAACCACTGCAGTCCACCGTTCTTAGGCCTAGAACTACAGAGCGACAAAGGCCATGGCCTCAGTTGCCCTGCTCTTGGCCTTGGTGCTTCGAAGCTTCCACATAGACTTCAAGATTTTTCCAATGGAAGTGCTCTTTGCGAAATGGAAATGGCCTTGCCCTCTCAAAGATGAAATTCCAGGCCTGCATTCTTTGAAAAAGAAAAGTTGAATACAGATAACCCCGGTGCTGTTCAGTATAACATTCATCGTGGTCCATCCTTAATATTTTACTAACAAAAGCACAAGTAGTTTTTTTAATATTTTTGTCATTAAATGGACACTTCAATTATGATTTTGTTTAAGCAATGAAATCAAGTATAACCAAGAAGCTAAAAACTGTAATTCATACAGAGTTTTTTTCTTCTCGTTTTCCCCTCGATATATATTCCCATCAAAATCATGCCAAAACCACACCCCCTTAAAATTGTCTTCCTTTTTGTTTTTGTTGCATTTTTTATTTATCCCTTCTATGTTATCGCAGATGCACAGTTTGAGTTCATGTACCAAGGGTTGCCGGAAGGCAGAGAAAATATCTCAAGTTTTAAAGGTAATTGTGTGGAACTCTTTTGACCAAAACACGTAGGAAGCCTGACTCCTTGAACAGGTGTGTAGTGATTGGGTTCATAGCTAGTGTTAAGTTAACGAGGGACTCCTATGTCAAAATGAGTCTGTGATGCACTCATTTTTCCAATGAAAGTGGGGGAAAAGTTACAAGTCTCTAACCACACCTTAAAATGGTGTAAAATGTAATTTGATGTGATACTCTTTCAGAGTGAAATTTGAAACATGAAGTGGGATGTCGTCAGACGTCAAAAACAACTGGGTCTGTACATTCCAAAGAGGAATTTCTGCGCCAGTCAAAAGCTCATATTCAATGCTGTTTTCATTGAACACCATCGGAATTCAGGAATGATTTCTGAAAAAATCTCTGTACAAAAAATGTGCAGTTGACATCTTATTTCATGGGAAAGGTCTGTTATCTTAAAGCATAAAATACGGATATATGTTCTTCTTGCGCCAGTTGAGACTTTTGAGACACTAGGTGCAGCAGACTTACCATTGTTGCTCAGTAATGTGCGCATGCTCACAGGACGTCAACAATGGATGTTTACCTGGTATGTCTGCTGCCACCTAGCGTTCTAAAGTCTCCCATTGCACTGTGTGACCTGGCCCCGTACCCCTTACTCCCGAGGCCCACTTGCCTACAGGTGATCTCAAACAAGAATGTTCTCTTTGGGTTTTTTTAGGAAAAAAGGGACAAGTAATGCTGTCCTCTTTACAAGCTGATGAAGAGACTGACGACAAGTCTACTGGATTGCCTACAGTTCCACCAGGAGTAAGTCTGCTAATCCATTCATTTAGGATTGCCCAGTCACGGATTCCCACAACGGTTGTTTTACAAACATTTCTGAAGAATTGAGAGCAGAGCAACAATCCCGCCG
The DNA here is from genome assembly GCA_032158295.1 of Pycnopodia helianthoides. Lineage (NCBI taxonomy): Eukaryota > Metazoa > Echinodermata > Asteroidea > Forcipulatida > Asteriidae > Pycnopodia > Pycnopodia helianthoides. The sequence continues at coordinate 1,299,807 of CM063260.1, forward strand.
AAACCTCGCTGGGCATCAATCCCCCCTGGCTCTTGGGTATGGTTGGCCCTCTTTGCCCGTAAAGATTGCCAACTGTGCACTGTGTGGTGTCTAGTAGGAACTGTCTATTGGCAAAGTGAAGCCTACTGACAATCCGGATAAAATCATCATCATCATCATCATTTAGGCTGTGTTCATCCAGTGTAGGATGTAGCCCTCCTCATGAAAATGCCATTCATTTCTATTTCTTGCAGTTCTGGTCCATGTTGTTCCTGCATATACCCTGATGTCATCTCTCCATCTTCTTCTATGTCTACCTCTTTTCCTTTTCCCTGTCCTTGGTTGCCAATCCATTATTCTTGTTGTCCATCTATTGTCATTTCTTCGGGCAGTGTGTCCAGCCCATCTCCATTTAGCTTGTTTTATTGTCTTTATGATGTCTCTTACTCCAGTTTTCTTTCGTATTTCTGTGCATTTAATCCTGTCTCTAATTGAGATATGTAGCATTTGTCTCTCCATTGTCTTTGTGCTGTGCGGAGTTTATGTTCTATCAGTTTTGTTGTTGTCCATGTTTCTGCTCCATAAATTATTGTTGGTAGCACACACTGATCATATACTGATCATACACTGGATGAAATAGAAACTCTCAAATGCAAGAGCCATACCATTTTATTTGGATTTTTCCTTTTTGTTCAATGTTTCAGGTGACAGACAAAGACAAGCTTGAAAAAGCAACAGAAGAGTTCTAGAAACGCAGGTAAAGCCCTCAAAATCTCATTTTTAACCCTCTCTTTACAAAATTGTTTCGACATCCACAACGTTGTCGTTACCAATTAAATTGGGTATTTTACTTTGTGTTTGATTTGTTTTGGTATTTTCTCTTGTATGAGTGTACGGAAATGAATGTTTTCTTGAATTTAAAATAATGAGTGCTTTGAGAGACCCTCGGGTGTGATATAGCGCTAAGATCTGCGTGTTATTATTTTGTGTTGTAGCTGAGGTACCACGAGAGATTGAACGTTTGGAGAGGGACAACAGACGACTCAAGAAGTCCCTCCTACTCAGGGGAGATAAACACTCCATGATTCGCAAAGGGAAGGTAAACATCAACAATGATATTATGAAGTAATATTATCAGGGTATTTATTATTAAAGATATATATATACATATTGCATGTGGTTTTGTGAACATAATGTTTACTCCTTCAGCAAACAGACAACATCGGTAACTGTCATGACCCAACATATACGTGAAATAAACCTTTAAAAGTTTTAAGCTCAATCGGTCATCAGATTCACAAGAAAATAGTGAAAAACCCCACCACTGTGTTCAAACATAAGGTTTTAGACTTGTGAGATCCAAATTAAACGTTTTACCCATTTCTTAAAAGCGAAAGCGTTTAAAGCAAAAATATTTCAAAGTAAGTTTTCCACCATGACCATCTTTATACCATGTAAGTTATCTGCAAATCTGTGAATGTTTATATTTTCAATCTTACCGATGTTCAATGCAGCATTTAAATTTTAAAGATTTTCTTTTTCTTCAGATGTCTCTGATTGACATGTACTCTGAGGTTCTGGATGAGCTAGTTGGATTCGATGACTCGTATCAGATGCAAGATCATCTCCCAAGAGTAAGCACTTAATGGAAGGGTATACCTCGGGCAATTACTCCCAAAATTTTATGAACATAAAACACTCACTTGGTAAGAAGCACTGCAGCTGTTGATAAATGTATACCATTTTAAGAAACGATTCCCTTCTAAGGAATGTGGTTTTGGAGAAATCGGATTGAAGAAACATTTTCAGTCAGAAATATTTCATGCCGATTTGAACGCTATACGACTTGACTGACTGACTTGACTTGGCTTCTTAGGACAAGATGTCCCTTGGCCCCTTGGATAACCTCTCCATTCCAGTCTTATTGTCGCTATTTGCTCTGCCTCAAGAAGTGGAATTTGGGCATCTTCTTGGACTTGATCTTTCCAGCGTAATGGTAGAAATCATTGCTGTTGGCCTGGTTGGGTAGCCTACAGGCTGGCTATTCTGATGATAACACTATTATTATTTTGTATAAGGTCTACAGGTTTGTCTGCGCGTCTCCACACTTTTAAACTTGATTTTGACGTCTTCTTTTTCAGGTTGTCGTAGTCGGAGACCAGAGTGCCGGGAAGACGAGTGTGCTTGAGATGATCGCTCAAGCAAGGATTTTTCCAAGGTATGAAAGATCTCCAGACATATTAATAATTACAACACTTTTTTTTCTTCACATCTTTCACAATGACCTTTAACCCGTTCATTTCAGGGGGTCAGGTGAGATGATGACGAGGTCACCAGTCAAGGTCACGTTGAGCGAAGGACCTCAACACGTCGCTCAGTTCAAGGACAGCAATAGAGAGTTTGATCTCGCCAAGGAGACAGAGGTAACGGCATCTTGAAAATATCTTGGAGACGGGTTGGGAAATGTTTTAAGGGTTTGCAAATATCAAAGTTCAACAAATTAAGTCGCAGAAAGTCTCTACGGAAACCATTTTTCAGATAACTGGTTAGATTTTTCATCTTGTTTTTTATTCTTGTGATTCCCACAGCTCAAGGCGTTAAGACAAGAGATTGAGCTGAGAATGAAGAACAGTGTACAACAAGGGCAGACTATCAGCACAGATGTAAGAAGTATTTTTGTGTCTCTCTAATCAGTCTCTAATCAGTCTTAAACGGTAGTTTAAAATCTTACAGGGTCATGGCCAAAGGAGCTGGCCTTCGGCTCGGTCCTTTATCGCACTGCCACAATCCGGCCGTTTAAGACCTCGTCGCCGCTCTTTTATTCTCTTATTAATCTTAACAGGAAAAGTGTACAGCTGTTGACTTTGTTAGCATTTATGGATTTGTTCTTTCGTGAATTAAATTTTAATTGTTCTCATGTTGTTTTTGTATGAGCTAAATGTTCCTGTTGTTTGGAAAGTTTGAGTTCGGTGCTCTTAAACGCTCGGCCACGACATGCCACCAATTACATGGTGTCTTCGCAAGCCTCGTTTCATTGTATTCCCACCATGCAGAGTTTCAAATGCTACTTATTGGAATTTTTCCTTCTAGGTGATCTCTCTGAGCGTCCGAGGGCCTGGTATCCAACGGATGGTTCTAGTTGATCTACCAGGCATCATCAGTGTAAGTACATCAGAATTTAAATGAGGCACCAGACTCCTTCCTTTACTGATAATCAAAAGGATAAATCTATAATCAGTCACATATTAAGAGGATAGAACAATACCAAAAAGTTGTTAACGATAATTTGAATTGTTTTGATTTGTCTTGCAGACTGTTACTACTGGGATGGCACCTGATACTAAAGATAGCATCCAGAAATTGAGTAAAATGTACATGAACAACCCGAATGCAATCATCTTGTGTATACAAGGTACGCACATTCCACCAATCACTGGCAAAATTTAAGGTTCATTGCTCCTCTAGGAGTTGAGAAAGTTTGAAGAAAAGTTACTGTTACCTAAGGACTCAAAATATTAAGAAGTACAGACAAATTATGCAAAAATGAGGAATTTGGTCCCAGTCGTTGCACTTGTGTCCTTGAGCGAGACACTTAACCTCATCATCAAGCAAACTTGAATCCTCAATTCTGATTGGATGATCCATAGCACCACGAGTGTGGTATAGCACCTTGTAAACCATTACATGGTGCTATGTAAAGGAATAGATCTAATACTTCAAAACGTAGCTCCACAATACCTTGCAGGAAAATTACTGAATGTTAAGCGCTTAGAGGCTGGCCTGCATTATTATTATTATTATTATATTGAACGGCCCATATCAAACCCTGTTGTATAACGCGCTATTTTAAGCGAAGCGTCAAGTTTGCCTGAAAATAATATATGGTCAATTGTGATGCACTAAATTCGCTGTTGAAAGCGCCCTCATGTGGTCAACAGTTGGATCAATTCTAGCAAATGATTTAATAATTTTTCTGTTTGATTGGTATATTAACAGACGGTGCAATAGATGCCGAGAGGAGCATAGTCACAGATATAGTGAGTGAGATTGACCCACTGGGTAAGAGGACCATCTTTGTCCTGACCAAGGTGGATCTTGCAGAGAAGAACGCCGCCAACCCAAGTAGGGTGAGTTTAAGGATTTCTCATTTGATGGTTGAGTGGCAGGGTTCGAATTTAGGGGGGGGGAATCCACAAGAACCCAGGGCTTGTAGCTCAAAATGTTAACTGGACCAGAATTTTTTTTTTAAAGACCAGAATCAAAATGAGAATAATTGTCCTGACACAGTGTAAAGCTCTGAAGGCCATTCGAGGCAATTTTCAGGCAACCAGCCCCAGGCAATCTCAAGAAGAAAATTCATTCACATTTCAGTTTTCTCATTATTGTCTTGGGTTAGAAGATTGTCTGTTGTGCTGCCGAAGTGTTCCTTGTTCATACAGTGCAATGGGAAACTTTTTGAACGCTAGATGGCAACAGACATACCAGGTAAAATTCCATCGTTCGCGTAGTTCTAAAGCATGCGCTCATTGCCGAGAACAATGGATTTACCTGGTAAGTCTGCTGCCACCAAGCGTCCCAAAAATCCTCCATTGGTTGCCTCCAAGTTGCCTGAAAAAAATTTGCCCTGTGTGACAAGGCCTTAAGACACGTACATGTGAGAGAAGATTGATCTCATTTGTCTTCATGGGTATTAAGTTTACTTCATTACTCAACAGAATTTCAAGGTGTTTTATCAGACTCAAAGTCCATCTTATTGTGTTTCTTAGAAATGAATAGACATCCTTTTTCCTCCATGCAGATCAAGCAGATCCTTGAAGGAAAGTTGTTTCCGATGAAAGCCCTTGGGTACTTCGCTGTAGTGACTGGAAAAGGTATGTATGAAGTCATACAATTTTATGATTAAATGCATCTTTATGACTGACAATTTCTTCAATATCTTCTCTACACAGGCATCCTCCGGCCTACAGGTTACCGTGCTAGTCACTTTTAAAGGCACAGTACACGTTTGGTAATGACTCTGAAAATTAATGGCAATAAAAGCTTACTTGGTAAGAAGTACAGCAGCTTTGGGTAGTATAATGAATTTTGAGAAACTTTTAAACTTCGAAGTACTACGGTTATGGAAAATATATCACTTTTTATTCCCCAAATTTGAATCTGAGAAGCGTTTCTGTCAGAAACACTTCTCAGACTGTGTATTCCTATGGGGAATATTCTTCCTGCGTGGAAATATTCGCTCTGGTTTTTCGGTGATATCTCAAAAACGCGACCACCTTTTGAAGTGAAATTTTCACAGGTTAGTTTGTATTGTACATACCTACTTTATATAGGATTATCACAATCAGTAGGCTCCAAATACCAAACGTGTACTGTGCTTTTAAGGATCCCTTAGTTTCATTACCAGAAATATGTAATAATACAATTTGCTTCCCAAGTAAAAACTCAGTACTCCTGTTAAAACTCGCAAATTGAATTTTGTTGAAGATTGTTTCAAATCTTGTTCAGGAATTGATTGATTATTTTTCTTATCGATTTCTTGTTTGCTTTCTCCCGCTAAAGGCAATACTACTGACAGTATATCCACTATAAAGCAGTACGAGGAACACTTCTTCAGGGGCTCTGCGCTATTCAAGTAAGATATGTTTAGGAATGATTTAGGGAAAGCACCAAGCATATAACTCTTGTTTTTTCACTTGGCTCTCGAGTAGATTTAACTAAAGATGAAAAAAACAAACTCAAACTTTGGACTGAACCTGTCGGCTATCAATTTTTATTTTTTGTTCAATGATGGACTCTGACAAAATAGGGAGACTGCCAACATTAGGGCTCAATAGCTCAGTTGGTAGAGCCTCTGCATGTTAATCCGGACTTTGCAGGTTCAAATCCCACTCTAGTCAATTTTCTAAATAAAAAACTTAAAAATAAAAAACAGATTACCTCGAAAGTTGGTATGAACCAAGACTTCAAAAAGAATCGAAAGCATACATTATTGATGCAAATGTGTTTTTAATTTTGTTCTTATAGGTCTGGTACCTTGAAACCCAGCAATGACGACACAGAATCTCAGCTTTGCGTCTCTGACTGTTTCTGGAAATGGTACAAGATTCAGTCACGCAGCAAGCTGACATCTACAAGTACTACAGGAGACAAAAAAAATCAGTTATGAAAAAATGAAGACAGAATACACTCTTCATTTATTTTTATTACTCAAGACTTGTTGTACTTATCTCGATTCAAAATAGGAAGTAATTATTCCTAGTAACTTTTGTTACAACATGTGTAATCTCTTTGGAGGAGTGTAGTCTCTGAAAAGAGCTGATGATGGTCTCGATATTCAAACAGCATACTTGCTCATCTTCTTGGTTCAAAATTATTCAATCATTTCTAGGTATACTTGAAAGTCTACCAGTAGCCTTGCCATTGATTGTCTTAAGCAGAATTGTGTTTGAATCCTCGTTTCTTGGTTTTGAGTCTTTAGTCTGAGTCCAAGTCAGAGTCGTCAAAAATATGTCTTGAGTCAGAATCGAGTTCAAGTCGAGTCCCGAGTCATACAAGCCTGCTTTAAAGTACCTTGTCTTGATTCAACGAACAGGTGTAACCAAGAAATAAAGTCCATCAGACGAAGACTCAATAATCTCTCTTTTTACATTCCTCAGCTTCTAGGTTTAACTTGGAAACGGAGTGGAAAAACAACTTCTCCAGGCTACGAGAATTGGACCGGGTATGTCTAAGCTAAAAAAAACGATCACAAATTTTATTCAACAAAATCAAAACTTTGCATACATGGAATTACTTAGGCTTTTTATAGATTCGTAATATTTTTGTGATGTTTTCTGTTTTTCTTGTTTAGGACGAGTTGTTTGAGAAAGCGAAAGGGGAGATCCTGGATGAGGTTTTATGTCTGAGTGAGATTCCTCCCAAGAGATGGTAAGTCACTCCCAACAGAAAGCAAAACAAGTTGGAACTTTTATCTGGTGAAACACAAGCCCAGGTTGGATCATAGATTGGTAAATACTCAAACAAAATTATGAACACAAAAACTTGGTGAGAAGCACTGCAGCTGTTGATAGTGTCAATTATTTTGAGAAAGGATTCCCTTTGAAGGATTATGGTTTGGATAATTTTTTCACCCATAAACGTTTGAATCTGAGAAACGATTCATGCAGGATTCGTTTCTCAGATTTCTGAGGTTGTGTCCGCTCGCGAATGCTGTGGCCAGAGATGCGTTGGTACCCGCTGTCTTCCTCGCTAAACGTGGATGGATTCGAAGATTTTGTGGAAATACTGTGACAGTTTTTTTTTTTCTTAGCAAGTAGACAATGTATTCAGTTGGAACTAAGGTCGCAGGTTCAAATGCCCCTGTAGTCAACATCAAAAACTGTCACCGGCACGTAAATCTGGAGGTCGCAGGTTCAAATCCCACGTAGTCAGTTTTTCTTTCTTCAATCGAAATTGAGAACATAAATTATAACAAACTAATTTTTATTTTATTTTTATTTATTTTTTCTTCTAGGGAAGAAGCTTTGTCCAGGGTACTTTGGGAGCGGATGTCTGGCTACGTCTTTGAAAATATATTCCTTCCTGCAGCTCAGTCCCCGGATGCTGGGTAAGTAGAAAATAATCGATAATCAATAATCAATGATCATTAGCCAGTAATGAATAGACCTTAGTGCTGATGACGTCACAGTTTGTTTACAACTTTGCAGAAGAAGGGGAAACCATCGGTCTCTGCATGACTGTTGGAAATGCAGTTTAATAATACTTTATTCAGGCATATCACAACACATACAAAAAAATACAAATTTAGTAAAATATGTAAAAAAAAATATAAAAAATATGAAAATTGCCTCATCCCAATATACACAAGAATTGAAATAAAAATAGCGGAGGTGCGGAAGGGGGTCAATTAATATGTAACTCTTCATCAGCTTTGAGTTTTTTAAAGACATTTTGTGTTTTATGATGAACAGGACTTTCAACACAACAGTGGACATCAAACTGAGACACTGGGCCGATCAACAACTCCCCAAGAAAAGTGTTGAGGTTAGTATAAGGCTTAAAATCCATGTGTCCGTCATCCATTATGCTAGTGCGTAGTGCACAAAGACATTGGGCCGATCAACAACTCCCCAAGAAAAGTGTTGAGGTTAGTATAAGGCTTAAAATCCATGTGTCCGTCATCCATTATGCTAGTGCGTAGTGCACAAAGACATTGGGCCGATCAACAACTCCCCAAGAAAAGTGTTGAGGTTAGTATAAGGCTTAAAATCCATGTGTCCGTCATCCATTATGCTAGTGCGTAGTGCACAAAGACATTGGGCCGATCAACAACTCCCAAAGAAAAGTGTTGAGGTTAGTATAGATAGTTCCCAGTAGACGCCATCTTTACGGGCAAATTGCATTTTGGCTTGCAGGTGCGTCAAACGCTCAACTTATTAACGCAGCCGCGTTGTTCACTGACCAATCCTGCAATGAGTTTCGTGAAATGCGCGCGTGTTGCACGCCGTTCTCACACGAAACGCACGACTGTTTGTTCTAAACGGTCCGTAAAGATGGCCGATTTACATCATACTGCAACCTATCTTAGGCTTAAAATCCATGTGTCCGTCATCCATTATGCTAGTGCGCAGTGCGCAATCCTTCAAAATGGAAAATACACGCCAAGCAATGTACATCACTTTTACGGATAATGCAGTACACACAGTATGGGTACATAGAATTGTGTGCATTGCTTGACCCCTTATATGACCACAGAGCACAGCCAGCGATCAAAAGTGTTTGATTTTTTTAAAGGACGTCACAGTAAGCTGGGCTCGATTACACAGAGAGCTTTATACTTGGATTGATCTCAAACGCTGTTAACCTTAAGTGCTCTAAAGCAAAGTGTGAGGTTCAAATCACAATGGCAATATTGACAACTCATCTTAAAATTAAATCCTGCCCCCAGTCTTGCAATTTTTTTTTAAACGACCTTGTCTTGGCAATTCTTTGCAATAGACCGCGCAAGTCTGGCGCGTATTCAAACATTTTTGGGACCACTTTGGTCCCACGCCAATGCTTTAACGCGTGAAGGAAACAAACTCGCGCACTTTAACGGGTCCCAACGTTGCGTTTACGCGCGAGACTTGCACAGTTTATTTACAGAAGGAATCACAGAATAACTCCATTGATTTCTTTTCGATCGTTTTTGTCAGGTGGCCCTTGAGACACTTGTTGAGGAGTTTTCCAAGCTAGTAGACAAGGACAGGTCCAAGAGCAACCACGAAACTCTCTTTGACGACGTCAAGTCGGCCGTCAAACAAGAGGGGATCAACAGACACAAATGGCAAGAGCAGGCCGCCGATAGCTTGGTAGGTCTTCAATGCATCTGGGCCTAATTGTTTACAGGTCATAAGCTGAAAACTAGCTCTTTTAAAAAGTTTCTTTGCTTAGAGTAATCTAAAGAGAAACCAATCACAAATACGTGATCAAAGATTATGGTTGGTAACCCATGATTTTGGTTGGTAACTCAAGATTTGTTTTGGTAACTCAAGATTTTGGTTTGTGACTCAAGATTTTGGTTGGTAACCCAAGATTTTGGTTGGTAACTTAAGATTTTGGTTGATACCTCAAGATTTAGGTTGGTACCTCAAGATTTTGGTTGGTACCTCAAGATTTAGGTTGGTTTGGTTAGCAAAACAAGATTTTTAGTGGTTGAATTTTGGTTGGTTACTTAACAAAATTGCCAATAAGTAAAGATTTTGGTTGGGAACTAATGATTTTGGTTGGTAGCTAAAGATTTTGATTGGTTGCTAAAAAAAAGTAAAGGAATGTGATAAAAGAGAGAAACAGGAAATGTGGTCGAAGTGCAGCTAGGTAGAACAACCAGTGATTGTAATTTTGTGTGTGTGTGGTTTTTTTTGCAGAGAGTGATGCAATTAAATGCATTAGAGGATCGCTCAGTGCATGACAAGCAACAATGGGACTCGGCAATCCACTTCATGGAAAGCGTCCTCAACAACAGACTACAAGAGAGTAAGTCCTACTGCTTTGATTTCGCCATCAGAGGAGAATTGCTGAATTTCGACTGTTCTTATTACAACCTTATATTCAGAGTAAATGAACAACAAATTGTATATATTTGTGTTTTATCCTTCACCGTTGTGTAGCTGGCACTAAGAACGTATTTGTTTTCTTCAAGGAGTTGTATATGTCTCTGTTATTGTCTACTTGTGTGAAATTTGAGATTAATTTCGTTAACGGGAGACATGCATCATCTCCTGACAACGAAAGAGAGCACACACTTTGAAACGTTTGTTGAGTATCGTTGAGTTCCTCTGAGAACCACAAGTAGATTCAAAAGAGAGAAACCACATGGTGCCAGTGTAAACTGTTCTCCGTATCGACTAACCACCATGCAAACCTTCAAGCTTGATCTAACTGCATTTTTCCTTTTTAATGAATTTTCAGCCGAGGGTCGTATCCAAGAGTTGATAGGCCCAGGATCCGCCGAGCGTTGGGTATATTGGAATCATTAACACCTGAACAGTGAGTTAGCTGACTATAATCCGTTCAACTAGTTAATAGAAATTTGATCATTATCACCTGAACAGTTGAGTTAGCTGACTAGTAATCCATTCAACTAGTTAATAGAAATTGATCATTAACACCTGAGCAGGTGAGTTAGCTGACTAGTAATCCATTCAACTAGTTATAGAAATTGATCATTAACACCTGAGCAGGTGAGTTAGCTGACTAGCAATCCATTCAACTAGTTAATAGAAATGATCAAAGAGCTGACTAGTGTTTTTGTGAACCCTTTTGCCGACAATCCGCCACAACCGCCCTGCCGTACCCAATACTGCGCCCAACTTTTCCTTAACACGCACTTACTTCTTGCTTAACTAATGTTTCCTAATTTTAGTTGATCTGTTGTATGTTTCCAACCTTAAACCTTCCATTTGGTAAAGCGAACGAAACAACTGTGCAAATTATTCGAAAGGTAATTTCATCCTCTAGAAAGGTGCTGGAAATATACAAAGTCACTCTTTTTGTAAACCAAGGTTACGTGGTCTATTGTGTTTATTTTAACCATTCTCAAACCTTTTTTCTTTGTTTTCTAGAATAACAGGAGGCATGCAAGAGATGAACTTGAGAAACTGTTACAAGCCTCAGAGGTGAGTGTGAGATCAAAACACCAAACTCTATACAAATTTTAGCATAAAACAGTCCAGGAATTTCATTAAAAAATCACACTCATTTTCCCTGGAGGTAACCCTTTAAAGAGTGTCCATAACTCTCTTGCTTACTTTCTGAAAGGCAGGGTATACTTTTGGTAATTGTCAAAGACAAGTATCCTCACTTGGTGTATCCCAACATATGCACAAAATAATGAACCTGTGAAAATTTGGGCTCAATTGGTCATCGAATGTTGCAGAAAATAATGGAAGAAAAAACACCTTTGTTGCATAGAATTGTGTGCTTTCAGATGCATGAGACTGAAGGCTTTCTCAGATTCAAATATTTTAGTGAGAAATTACCCTTTCTCAAAAACTACTACTTCAGAGGGAGTCGTTTCTCACATTGTTTTATACTATCAGCAGCTCTCTAGTGCTCCTTACCGAGTAAGATTTTATTGTAATGTAGTTCTTGAGTAATTACCAAAAGTATCCTCTGCCTTCAAAGACTGTGCAAGTCTTGGGCGAGGTCAAAAAAAAGAAAAAAATTCAAACGTGGACTTCATTTTTCGTGATATCAAATCTATTTTTAAGTTCTACGTATCAAAAATTTTGAAAATCTAAATTCCACAGCAATTTGTTATAAATACAATTTCAAATTGTGTATAATCTCTAGAAGCACACACCAGTCCTGGCCAGCGATGAGGTAACGGCCGTCAAGAAGAACCTAGAAACCAAGGCGGTGATATGTGGATAGTGAATTTGTGAGTAAATGCGCATTTCAGAAATCTCCATAAGCATGTATAGAAACCTTTTCACTGATGTTACAGTTCTTCAGCAATAGTAATAATAGTAACTAGTTCTTATATAGCATATTACAATAATGTATCGATGCGCTTTACATAAGTGCCTTGGTCATTGGGCCAATAGCATCGAATAGCACCGGACTCAAGCTCTGGTGTTTCTGATCGGCAGAGTGTGGGTTTGAGTCCTGGTCTTGACACTTTGGTCCCGTGTGTCTGTGTAATACCCCCCCGTGTTTTCTAGTATGGTTGGCTGCAGATTATGCCACAGCACCTTGTAGATCGTTACATGGTAAATAAATGGTCTTACAATTCAAATAAGCGTCTAAAACTGAAACTTCGTTCATTGTCTTCTCTCCACGAGGTTCTTGGCTAGTATAGTGATTAAGTTCTCTTTTCAAAAGTCCTTGGCTTCACAACCACAATTAATAAATGGAATGAAATGAAAAAATTTATCTTTGTTTGCTGAAATATGACTGCACATCAGACAGATTTCTTTCTCAGCATACTCTACTAATTTTTCTCTTGAAGTTCTTTGTGTTGACGTTTTCCATTTTTTCATTCTTAGATCCGAGAGACGTGGCATCCTTTGTACAGGAGATATTTTCTGCAGCGGGCCATCGGCAAAGCACAGGAATGCCGGAGGGGATTCTTCCATTACCAGAGAGGGTTCAGTAACTCTGGGGTAAGTTTATTCATGAACTGTTACTCGCTTTTTTTTTTCGCCTCTCCTAAAGGCCCTGTACACTATTGGTAAGATCGAAAAACACAATGTTCACAGATTCACACATAACTTACATGATTTAAAGTAAGTAATGGTAGAAAGGGTTCCTTAAAATATTTCTGCCTAAAATGCTATCGTTTCTGAGAAACGAGTAAAACAATAGTAATTATCGCGCGCGATAATTTGAAAAAACAGAAAACACATGAGATCTCTTTTCACTATTTTCTCGTGACCTCGATGACCAATTGAACTCAAACTTTCACAGGTTTGTTTGTTCATGCATATGTTTAATCACACAAAATGTGGACACTGATTTTGAGCTGTTACGAAAAGTGTACAATACCTTTAAAGCAAGGACCGAATTTGATAAAATTTCCACAGGTTTTTTTAAAGTGTACTTCTTGAAAACAAGAGGATAGGAATTAATGGGCATTCAGTTTGGCTCGGTGTTTTTGCCTTTCAACTTTGTGAACCACCGGTTCGAAACCCACCTCGTACCGAAGCCTTTCATGTATCCCAGGTTTTCAGTCCCTTCCTGATTGCTCGGGTTTCCCCCTCTTGCGGTTTTCCTCCTACATCTAATACTGACATTTCTTTATCATCTTCTTTACACAAGTGTCTTCAGGCCTTTGGGTCACAGCGCTAGAGTCGCTTTTGAAGATCCCTTGGTCTCAGTACCAGAAAGATATAATAAAAAATAGTCATAATTAACTCTGCCCATGTTAACTGTTGGTTTTTCTTCTTCTGTTTTGTGTGTGCAGCTGGAATGCAATGATGTGGTGCTGTTTTGGAGGATACAGAAAATGCTTCAACTCACCAGCAATGTGCTAAGACAACAGATCATGAACACAGAAGGTATGTTTCAAATATTCACACAATTTATTTTATACATTAAAAACAAATCTCGCTCTAAGTATTTACACATTCGCAGATTTTTTTTTTAATTTAAACTTTCTCACACCAAGTTTCACATATTTACAAAATTTAATGTTTAGAAAATGAAAAACTTGTTCCCACCAAGTTTCACATACTCACAAAATTTAATTAGCAAAAATTTAAACTTTCTAACGCTGAGCATCACATATTCACAAAATATAATGTTTAAAAAAATGAAAACTTTCTCAATCCAAGTTCCACCGAGTTTATTTTGGACATTCGTATACAAACGTTAGATGCATGTGAGTGCATTGTCGCAGAATACAACCACGAGGTAAAGTGGATCAGCCAGATTTCAGTGAGTGATTATATTTTGCAACAATGCACAAACAAAATGCATCCAATATTTGTTTTATATAACTCACACATGCATTCTAATCATTTGAATACTTTTTCAAATATTAAAGCGCTGAACCAAACTCTGTGGAAAGCAGTGCAGTGAAATTGGGCCTTGGTTTAATTTTTTATTTTTTGATATTTTTTACATTTATTTGGCAATTTCACTTAAAGAAATACATGTATATACAATATGGATAAAACTCTAAAAACGTTAAACATTAAAAGGATGCCATCAAGAATAAATACATTATATTATTATACTATAAAACAAATATATTAAAAAACAGCAGAAAAAGGGGGAATAATAAATATTAAAATATTAAAAAGACAAAAGACAACAGAAAAGACATTGACAATCCTAACTTACATGTTTGTCCGCAACAAACTAGCCCTTCATACCCCTTGTTTATTTTCTCACGAATATTTCTGGATGTAATTACAGCCAGCCGACTGGAGAAGGAAGTCAAGCAAGTCCTGGAAGATTTCGGTGACGACCATGACCTCAAGACTCGACTGCTGACCGGACGGAGAGTCGATCTCGCCGAGGAACTGAGTAAGTCCTTTTTACGTTTTCATCCTGTGTACATGTGTGTATCTTATTCTTGTTTCAGCTCTGCAAGTTGGAAGTCATGCTGACATATGGATTTTGTTTCTCTGTTATCAGTATATCAGTATTGTTCTATTATTTGTATCATTATCGTTATTCCTAAACACAGGTAGACCCCGGGGTACCAGATTGTTACTTGTAACTATTGTCTTTAAGAGAGTGTACTCATGTGCTAATTTGAATCAAATTTAGATGAAGCCATATTCAAAAATCTTAAGACAAAAGTGTACTTTTAAACTGCTTTGCTTTATTTAATTTGACAAGACAGGTCAGCCATTCGGAGAGTTATTTAGTTATTTCTCAGCTTTTGTAAATGTTGACACTGATGATTGTCAAGAATTATGTGTGTATTTTTGGGCCAGTTCCAGCTCTGAAGCTGACATACGTTTGTGTGAAATTTGATCTGTATCTGTACACATACAATGTACAACCACCCATAGGGTTGTTGCCGTACGTGGTCAACATGGCACTTGTGTACTTTTTGCCACGTCCAGTTCGGAAGCTACGATACGTTTGTGTGAATTTTTTATCTGTATCAGAATCTGTATCTGTACACATACACACGACCTTACGGATCGGGTTTGTTGGGTCTTGCTATTGTTGTTCTATTGTTCCCTTTTTTAAAAAAGAATTCCTTTGTGGGGGTCCAAGTTGAACAAAGAAAAACTTTGGGGGGTCTATTGTTCCATTGTGTAAAGGACCCCACCTGGACCCTTCTGTAAGCCCAATCACCCATACGGTTGTCGCTGTACATGGTCCGGGTCGGGGTGTGCAGCATTTCAATATTTGGGTGGGCCTTTAAAGTCTGATTTGCCATGTTTAAGGTGTATAAGTTTACCCCCAAATCACAATAGTTGCTTATCAACTGAACTGGCATACCGATCTTATCTATAATTGACCCAATTCACCCGACGCAGATGACGTGATCATCACAATCAGTCTTGTACAGTGTATCAATGCGCATTTTAGGCGTATTGGCTTGAACTCGGGTATTTTTCTTCTACTCCAAACTGTACCCGACTATGCCACTGGATGCCCTATGTTCATTCAACAATGTAATGCTTCGAGAGAAATGGATTTTTCGTATGATGTTAATTTTAAGTTGAGGTACTTGGTCCTTCTTGTATGCAAAACTGTACTCAACAAGATTTACATAACTATGTCATTGGATGCCATAATAACTTTTGATTTATGTAGAGCATAATATATTAATACTTCTTAGTATTAATTATTATGCGCTAAAATTCTCTATGTGCTTTACAATCAACATTCAGTATTTTCCTGCAAGGTATTGTGGAGCTACGTTTTGAAGTATTAGACCTATTCTTTTACATAGCACCATGTAATGGTTTACAAGGTGCTGTGGCGCAATATGCAGCCAATCAATTCCACAATTGTGTTATTATTATTATCCTGTATTGGGGGGGGTTTATTATAAAAACTTTTGAATTACAGCAGCCAAAAGGCTGAAACGACTGCAAATTAACTACGATTATAAAAGGCAAGATACAATTTTGCACTAATTTTAAGTGAAAATTTTGAATAAGTTGTACAAAACACCAGACGGTTAAAGCCCCAAAAAGGCAAAAGGGGTGCAACGCCAAAAATATTACCAAAACAATAGAAGATTATACAAAGTAATTTTTTTTTAGATTCAAGTGAAGGAGTAACAGATCTTCAGTAATGCTCAGTTTTTCACTTGGTTATGACAAGCTCCGGTTTCTGTCCTGACCTCAGTTGATATTTACTGACTATTTTCTCACTACGAAAATGAGGAATGTGACGAAATTTGTCAGATCCAATGCTTTTTTCTCCAAACTTGCGTGTATGCATAAGGTTAACCTCCTGCTTGTTAAGTCTTAAAATGTATTTCACTTTTATTCAATAACAGAAATCAACATTCAATCAATATTATCAACAGTGATTATTTATAGTGATTAACATGCTCTATGTTCACTAATTAGTAAACAAAAATAACTATAGGAAAAAAATGTCTTGAGACTTAAGTCATACGTAGTTGCATCTCCTGTTCGATGTACAGGCCAATCCTTAATACGGCTCACTGTTTGGTTTCTGAAAAATATGAGAGTATTTAACTAATGGCAATTCACTGGGTTCTCCCTTTAAAATTTCACAACCCTCGACCCACTTTTAGAAAAAAACAAGATTCCATTCACAACTTTTACAAAACACGACCTCTGTACTGAGAAAGAGAGAGGGGGGGATGGAAATCAATCAGAAATTTTCTACAATCTTGGACCGATCTTGATGCTAATCTTATCTGATTAAATCATTGGTCTATTAAACCGTGTATTGTGGGCTCTAATGCCATTTGGCTGTAACAGTAGCCACCATGGCTTTAATACAGTTGTGAAAAGGAAAATGGCCGCCTGGGCTTACTTGGTGTTAATCTCGATGGTTTGAGCCACCGGCATGATATCCAGAACCAAGTTCCACGTTGTCGGCTTGGGGTTGGGGTCCCAGATGGGATCGACACTGGATAGTGTTCGGGGCATTTCACTTTCCAGGACGGATGTGAAAGTGTTGTACATGTGGGAGTTTGCTGAGGGGGTCTTTGTACTATGCATTAAAGGTGTTATATACAGGAATGGTAGAGCTGACAAAATAGTCGTTTTTGTATAAGACGGTGTTCATGTTTTGTGTGATTAACCATACACTGTACATGAAATAACAAACCTGTGAAAATTTTTGCTCAATCCGTTGTGTGAGTCAGGAGAAAGTAGTGAAAAATCAATGCACAATTTTCAGCAAGTGAACACACTTTCCTTAATTTGGGTTGTAAAACCGAAATCAGCTGGTTTAAAACAAATAGGTTTTCAGGTACAGTTTTCTATAATGTGACTTCATTTCAGAGGGAAGTATTTCACAGAAAAAATTGGTTCTTGTTTGAACTTCATAATCAGTAAGCTTTCATACTACAATTAAACAATAGTGTTTTGTATTATCAATACCAATCCTATATAATACCTTGAAAGTATAAAGTATTGAAAAACAGCCGGCTGGTTTTCTTGAAAATGTGTCGGCAGCTGTTAAAAAAAAGAAAAGAAAAAAAAAAAGGCCGCCTCTCCTTTTTTTTCCAAAAGCAGAGTGTTAAACATGTTTTTTTTTATGTTTTTTTTGCTTTATCAGTACTAGATGTCCCACTATGTTTAGCTGCTTGTAATTTGCTGTAGGAGATGCACAAATATGAGTTGTGTTGCTAATTCGTTCAAGTGATTATCAGTACTATTTGTCCCACTATGTTTACTTTTTGTAAGCCAAGTAAATAAAAAAAATACATGTTTAGCGGTCCCCGCTCACTTCCTTAAGTTTTAAGAGGCCAACTCTTTTTTCTTTTTTCTTTTTTTTTTTAAGGTTCAAATTTTTATGATCTCTGACAAAACAAAATCAATTCTAAAATACTGAAGCACACCGAAAAAAACACAGAGAAAAAAGCTGGCAACCATCTTGAAAAAAAGCCGGCCGGTTTTCTTGAAAAATGTGTCAAGCGGCTGTTTAAAAAAAAAAAAAAAAAAAAAAAAAAAAGGCTCGCCTCCTCCTTTTTTTTCAAAAAGGCAGAGCGTTTTTTCATAATTTTTTTTGCTTTATCAGTACTAGATGTCCCACTATGTTTAGCTGCTTGTAATTTGCTGTAGATTTAGACCTCCAACAAAAGTTATCAACTGTTTGGTCAAAATTTAGCAATGTAGGTCAGACAGTGACCAACATTGACCTTTCACAGGAGTTGATTTCTCTCTTTAAAGGTGGTAGCTTACTTCATTTGCAGACATTGAAAACAAAAATGTACTTTCAAGTTACTACAAAATAACATTCTTGACTGAATGTAGATATTATTCCTTTAGCATCCAGTGAAATTGTTTCTCCAGGCTTGTTGCATTTTAAAGAAAGATGCCATTTTGTATCATTTTGTAGCAATGGTGGGTGGACCATCATTTAAAGTGTGATCTGTTTTTATGCCACAAGATTTGACTGACAGTTTGAAATTGTCACCATTTGCACTCGTTTTTCTTGGCAGTCACGTTTTTCTTCGGAGTCACGAACTGACACATGTAAAGGGGTCATTGGAACAATGTTTCATACTAAATCCTACCCCCAAATCCGAATTTTCTCAGAAAATACAGCTACTGCCAACAATTTAATTTCCCTATAGTTTTGTTTGCTCTCATGTATCTAAAATGTTACCAGGGATGCCTGCTATTTTACTCTTACTTTTAAAGGCTTTTATTTTGTTGTGAAACACCAATCTTGTAACCTGTTGAACTGCACGCCCTGCGGTCTTGTTGATTTTCCTCCCAAAATTTGAGCCCCGAGTGCAACATTTATATAAATTTGTGGTACTTTTTGGGGGTCAGATTGTCCATTTAAAATCCAGCCGTGAG
Organism: Pycnopodia helianthoides; assembly: GCA_032158295.1. Lineage (NCBI taxonomy): Eukaryota > Metazoa > Echinodermata > Asteroidea > Forcipulatida > Asteriidae > Pycnopodia > Pycnopodia helianthoides. Next base: position 1,318,751 of record CM063260.1, read on the forward strand.
AAATGTCTGTAGCTATTGTCCGTTTTTGTCACGCTTGGTTTTTTAATTGTTGAATGGAATGAAATGAGCTCATTGCCAGCTCAAAAAACTTAGACAAATCCTTTGATGTCTGGCTCCAAAATATATGTTTTTTATCTTCTTTGTGGTTTTGATAATGTATTTGTTGACAGAATTTTCTCCCCCCCCCCCGACCTTTTTCTTTTCTCAATTTGGTGTGAGTTGTTGGCTGTGAAACACGTTTCGACAAACGCAATTTGTTAGATGAAATATTTGTTGATAACAAAAAAAATTAGGTTGAAACGTCAGTCGAATTATTTTTCTGTTTGTTCAGTCTCTCTTTCGTGATGGATAGGTTTTTACTATTCACCAACAGAATGGAATTCACAAATAATAATTTACCCCCCCCCCTAACAGACGACGTATTTGGCTGAGAATAATGTAGATATTCCCCTCTGTCTCTCTCTCTTCTGCCCCAGACACAAAGAAAACGAGAACTGGGATCACGTTTGTGTGTCCGTGAACCTTCTGTTGAAGCAGGTCATTTATCTCTAGAGAAAATATTACTCTGAAGTTTAGGGGTTTGACTTTAAAGGAAGGGTTGTAGATTGGTAAAATACGCCGAACGTTAATGACCATAAAAACTTACTTGGTGAGAGGCGCTGCAGCTGTTGATAGTATAAAACTATTTTGAGAAAGGATTCCCTTTTGGAGTAGTATGGTTGGGAATAATTTTTTCACCCAATGAACATTTGAAGCTGAGAAACGATTCGTGCATGAATCGTTTCTCAGATTTCTGTGGGTTGGTGTCCATTCGCGAATGCTGCGGCCAGAGATTCGGTTGGTACCCGCTGTCACCTCGCTAAACGTGGATGGATTCCACGTTCTTGTGAAAATACCGTGACAGTTTTTTTTGCTGTTTTCCCAGCAAGTAGATACTGTATTCAGCTGAAACTTTCACGTGTGACTTTTATTGTATCTTTTTGTATAATTTTGCCTATAAATGAGCATCCGTTGACAAAAAAACCAATCCATGACCTTCCCTTTAACCAAGTGAAGTTAAACCGTTAATCAAATCTTTGATCATGACTGTCCATTAATAACTTGATTTAGGTTTTCATTTAGCCATACCCCAAGCCTATTAGAAAAAAATTATTCCCTCCTGCCCCAAATCAAATCTGCATGGGATGTTTTTACGCATTCAAAAAAAAGGTCCACCTCTCGCTAAAACACAAATGAAATCATGGCTTAATTTTGGGCATGCTGAGATAAAAGTTGTCGCAATTGTGGAGAAGTATAACTGTAGAATTAACCGTAGAATGTTGACATTTTGTCAGGAATTTGGAGAAGAATGCATCGATCGAATTTCGCGAATGCGAGGATAATTCTGATGAAATTCGATTGGGCGATATCAACATGTGGTGATTAGTTGAAGCTAAACTAGTCTAGGGCCTTGCAGGTTGTATTTAGGGAATGAATTGGGGGACACTGTTAGCCCTACTCCTCCCACCCCCCCTTCTCAAAATGTGAGACCAGCGTGAGGTTTTATTGTCAAAAGCGCTATCAAACATTTTCAAATGAGTCAGGAATATCTCAATAAATATTACGGAAAAGAATTCTTATAAGAGATGAACAAAAGTGGCGTCTTTTACAACCACCAGTCTTGGAAAGTTTGTTATAATTTCTGATTTTTAAAAATGTTTATATATTTTTTTACCATCGGGAGTGTTGTTAAAAACAAATTTTCACAATTGCTTTTCTTCTAATAAGACTTGAAGACAATTGAAAGACAATAAAGGTACATGTAAATCACGGTAACACCATGTGGATTTATTGTTTTTTGAGGGTGAGTGGTTCTAAAGGAACCGGGGTACTCAATGGTTCGAATGGCATGCTCTGCCCAGTTTGAATCTAGCAATAGACAAACAAAATACGGAGACAGGTTTACCTACTGTGATAAAGACTAATTTTTTACTCATTTTTTAAAAAACAATAGCATTTCACGCAAAACTATTTCAATGGAAGTTTTCCACCTTGACCATCTTTATACCATGTAAGTTATGTGCAAATCTGTGAACATTTATACTTTCAACCTTACCAATGTTGTACACACCCTTTAAATTGAGAAAGTTCAACAATAATTGTAGTTTGTGATCACGGCCTCCTCTGTGATCATCGATCCCTTCTCAGCAGAGTTGTTTTCATCTCGCTCTGTTAAGGGAAAAGGCAGAAAAGCAACAAGCACAAAAATAGCGAAGAAAGAAAAGAAAGAAATTGATGGTTCATTGTAGTGATTCTGGTGGTGTTGATTCCGACATTTCTGGAGCAGCCCCGGGGCCAGAACGCCGAGGTCTCGGAGCGGGGACCGGAAATGCCACAGTCTCAGCGCTATCTCGGACGGCAACTCCATTTACCTCTTATTGTTCACCGTGTCAGCAAAAGTTAAGGGGGCTATTTATTTGAGGATGTGAGGTGATTGGGTGTTGATTGGCTCAAGAGGTTGTTTTTCAGATCTTTTTTTTTAATTTTTTTTTTTTGGGGGGGTGGTGAATAGAAAATGAATTTTAAAGGGTTGCCTTTCTTTGTGAAGCATTCAAGTTGTGGATAAGTAGTTTGGAAGAGATGAAATTGAACAGTTTATTTAAATGAGGTACGTACATAACACTTTTGATGAAGCAAACGTAACAATCAACAGTTGACTCATTTGCAGACAAACTGTACCGAGCTCTTGGTGAGTTTTTACCATTATAGCGACCATTTAGGTCTTGTTCCCTGTGTGAGGTAGCACTCATCAACACTGATTTGTTTGTATACAAAGTGGAGCCAGACTAATTTTCCCTTCCAGCCTCGGTTTTGGTTACATTGTTCTGAGTGGATGAAGTTTAGGATTTTTGACGATTCGGCATCGTGGGTCCCAGAGCCCAACTCCACCAACTGCAGTAGCTTGCTTTCATTAAATTAAATTTGTATTCGTGATAATTCCATTACGACTACCTGGGATTTTTGTATTTATTTTTATATATTTTTTCCCTGGGGTAGGGGGGTCCTTTGTACAGCGATGCTAATAAGTTATGACATGCTGGTAATTCTGAGGTAAAAATGATGGATTTGGCACTTGAACATTTGACCAAATCTTTTGAAGTTTACCTGAAAGGGTTTGTTAGTCAGACGTCATACTTGAGGGGAGTATGACAGGATCTTTATTGTTGTAGGATTTATTCAATTTGACAAAATCTTGGGTTTGTTATCTTAAATTAACATTTATATTTTTTGGCCATTGTTGCTCGGGGGTCCTTGCAGGTTTTTGTGGAAGAGACTTCGGCCAGATTGCATTTGACGTACGCACGTGACTTTAGCCCAATGAAAACAATGAAGTTGTCAGAGCTCGGGACTTGTTCCGAAAAGCGTTTACGGTTCGGAGTTGAGAAAAACATCTTGAGAAATGTTTTCCGCTCGAAGGCTTTTTTTATTATGGAGAATGGGGACGGACCCAACGGCAAACTCTGACTTCATGAATGTTGCCCATGGTGAAAATGAACACTGCCCTCTGTTGGCGAGTTTGGAAAATGTCCTACCAAGACCTGGTTTCTTAGAGGTGCTAGCTAACTTCATTAATGTTTTGCATTTGTATCCGTACAAAATGCATTGTATTGTAAGTAACAAATTGTGAAGTTTCATCGTCAATTTAGTGGCCGTAGTTTTGTGAAACGGGGACCAGTGACCAGTTCTGTAAATCCGGTTGCCTCAGAAAAGTCTTGCTAAATAGACAGGGTTACCAGCCAAATATCAATTCATTTAAATATTGTTACATAATATGACTGGTTTCAAGCTGGGTCCAGTTTTGTAAAACTATTATGCCTCCCACCCCCCCCCCCCACAAAAAAAAAAAAATAAATAACGTTTGTTTTAAATTGGGATGGCTTAGATTTTTTTTTGCTTAGGGCCAAAGTAACATAACTTGTGACTGCATGTAGTTCCCTGCTATTTTGTGCAAAGCAGACACATTTCCTAGACATTATTTCTGCCTAACACATTTTTGGAGTACAAAGGGCTGACGGTAATGATTGTTGAGTCTGACATAAATTTGCAGAATTTTTTCTTCTGCTTAGCAGCATAATAAATGAAATAGTTATTCTTTAAGCACCTGGGCCCAATTTCACAGAGCAGCTTTAAGAAGAAAATATTGCTAACAAATGTGCTGCCTAAGCAAAAATGAGCAGGATACCAGTCACAGATGGTACATGCGAAATTGTATTTTTGGCTGGTTACCTTATACTTGTCAGCAACATTTTGTTGTGCTTAGCTACTCTTTGTGCTTAAAGGCAGTGGATACTTTTGGAAACTACTCAAGAAATACATTACCATGAAAACTTACTTGGTAAGGAGCACCTGAGAGTTGCTGATAGTATAAAACATTGTGAGAAACGACTCCCTCTGAAGTTAAGCTAGTTTTTTTGAGAATTTCTCACTAAAATATTTGAATCTGAGAAAGCCTTCGGGCATGAAGCCTTTTCAGGCATTTGAAAGCACGCAATTCTATGCAACAAGGGTGTTTTTTCTTTCATTATTCTCTTGCAACCTCGATGACCAACTGAGCCCAAATTTTCACAGGTTTGTTATTTTGTGCATTTGTTGGGATACACCAAGTGAGGATACTAGTCTTTGACAATTCCCAAAAGTATATCCTGCCTTTTAAGCAGCTCTATGAAATTGGACTCTGTTGGTACAAACACGGCACGACGGAGACCGACCGTCGCAGCGGATCGCCCAAGTTCAATGTCCCTTGGCTCCTAATCTCCAGTGATGTTATCGTGCTGGTGGATCTCAGCAGAATGAAAAGCCGTGGCCCGTGGCGGGTGTCGCGCGGGTCATGGGAAATTAGGAAAGGGTTACAATGGGCCACAATGGGGCACTTTTAGGATTAAGAGAGTTAAGTAGCTTTAGACCAGTGGTTTGCTAGTGTAACTTTTATTGAGGGTGGGTATTTTGCAGTAGGGTTGAGGGTAAATATGAATCCCAATGGAAAACCCCTTAGTGTAAAGGCCACCAATCGAACACCTGAACAACCAAATAAAAACCTTCAATTACTGGAAAAATGCTGGTTGGAAATGTTGTCCACACTTTTAAACAAGTTGTACTAATCTTAAAGATTGATTGAAACAGTTTTGAAAACAGCTTCTTTCAACGTTTTATTTGGGGGCTTTAATTTGTAAAACCAAGTGATTGAAAGATACCTTTGGGCCGTGTCACATATTACATTTTTGGGGCTTATCCTGGTTTGGATTTTGGCTTAATGATACTGGCTAAATATTGTGCTTTTGTAGATTTTGACTTGGGTTATTATTCAGATTCCTGCTTGGATTCTGGCTTAGATTCTTGAAAGGATACTTGCTTGGACTCTGGCTTGGATTGAGGCTTAGACTCTGGCTTAGGCTCATATGAGGATTCCTGCTTGGATTCTGGCTTAGATTCTTGAAGGATACTTGCTTGGACTCTGGCTTGGATTGAGGCTTAGACTCTGGCTTAGGCTCATATGAGGATTCCTGCTTGGATTCTGGCTTAGATTCTTGAAAGGATACTTGCTTGGACTCTGGCTTGGATTGAGGCTTAGACTCTGGCTTAGGCTCATATGAGGATTCCTGCTTGGATTCTGGCTTAGATTCTTGAAAGGATACTTGCTTGGACTCTGGCTTGGATTCTGGCTTAGACTCTGGCTTAGACTCATATGAGGATTCCTGCTTGGACTCTGGCTTGGATTCCGGTTAGACTCTGGCTTAGGACTCATATGAGGATTCCTGCTTGGACTCTGGCTTGGATTAGGCTTAGACTCTGGCTTAGGCTCATATGAGGATTCCTGCTTGGATTCTGGCTTAGATTCTTGAAAGGATTCCTGCTTGGACTCTGGCTTGGATTCGGTTTAGACTCTGGCTTAGGCTCATATGAGGATTCCTGCTTGGATTCTGGCTTAGATTCTTATTAGGATTCTGCTTGGACTCTGGCTTGGATTCTGGTTTAGACTCTGGCTTAGGCTCATATGAGGATTCCTGCTTGGATTCTGGCTTAGATTCTTGAAAGGATACTTGCTTGGACTCTGGCTTGGATTGAGGCTTAGACTCTGGCTTAGACTCATATGAGGATTCCTGCTAGGAGTCTGGCTTAGATTCTTGTTAGGATTCCTGCTTAGACTGTGGCTAGGATTTCCGTGAGGATTTCTGCTAGGGCTCTGGCTAGGAGTCTGGCTTAGGCTCTGGCTAGGATTCCAGCTTTGACTCTGGCTTGTTTTGTTTCTGGTTTAAAGGTCAGTAATTTTTCTGTTCAAACAGTGGAATCCAACTGGAGTCAGAGCCAGTACCAATTCTGAGTTCTGTTCTTAAAGTAAAGATTTGTCAAATGATAGCGATTTTCTTCTTCATGGTCAACGGTCAGGGGTCCTACATGTGTGTTGCTTGGAGTGTCTTGCATTGGTTAACAGTTCAGTCTGAATGCCCTTTAAACTGGCAGATCATTTATTTAGTTGCAGCTTGATTTAAAATGAGTTTCAATGTATTTTTTTATCAGTAAGAAATGTTTTAAGTTTACACACTACAAAATAACAAAGTCGTTTTATCTTGGTCCCCCCAAAAACATTTCTGAACAAATGCTTCACCCCCCCCCCAAAAAAATCCTCTGAAGAATTCCTGAGATTCCCAGAATACAATGGGAGGGGGCGGGAGGTACACCATGTCACATACCAAGCACCAATGGAATAATAAACCATTACATAATGGAGAATGGTTAGCCAAATATACAAATGAGAAAGCAAAATAGGTAATTGTCCCTAAAGGCTAGATGCCCTGGATGGGGGGTGGTGTAGGCAAGAGTTATGGGGGTTTACAGTGGGCTAGATGCCCTGGATGGGGGGGGGGGGGGGGGGGGGGTGTAGGCAAGAGTTGATGGGGGTTTACAGTGGGCTAGATGCCCTGGATGGGGGGTGGTGTAGGCAAGAGTTGATGGGGGTTTACAGTGGGGCTAGATGCCCTGGATGGGGGTGGTGTAGGCAAGAGTTGATGGGGGTTTACAGTGGGGCTAGATGCCCTGGATGGGGGTGGTGTAGGCAAGAGTTGATGGGGGTTTACAGTGGGGCTAGATGCCCTGGATTGGGGGTGGTGTAGGCAAGAGTTGATGGGGGTTTACAGTGGGGCTAGATGCCCTGGATGGGGGTGGTGTAGGCAAGAGTTGATGGGGGTTTACAGTGGGGCTAGATGCCCTGGATGGGGGTGGTGTAGGCAAGAGTTGATGGGGGTTTACAGTGGGGCTAGATGCCCTGGATGGGGGTGGTGTAGGCAAGAGTTGATGGGGGTTTACAGTGGGGCTAGATGCCCTGGATGGGGGTGGTGTAGGCAAGAGTTGATGGGGGTTTACAGTGGGGCTAGATGCCCTGGATGGGGGTGGTGTAGGCAAGAGTTGATGGGGTTTACAGTGGGGCTAGATGCCCTGGATGGGGGTGGTGTAGGCAAGAGTTGATGGGGGTTTACAGTGGGCTAGATGCCCTGGATTGGGGTGGTGTAGGCAAGAGTTGATGGGGGTTTACAGTGGGGCTAGATGCCCTGGATTGGGGGTGGTGTAGGCAAGAGTTGATGGGGGTTTACAGTGGGCTAGATGCCCTGGATTGGGGGTGGTGTAGGCTAAGAGTTGATGGGGGTTTACAGTGGGGCTAGATGCCCTGGATTGGGGGTGGTGTAGGCAAGAGTTGATGGGGGTTTACAGTGGGGCTAGATGCCCTGGATGGGCGTGTGCTAGTGCAAAGTTGATGGGGGTTTACAGTGGGGCTAGATGCCCGGATAGGGGGTGTTGTAGGCAAGAGTTGATGGGGGATATACAGTGGGGCAGTCACCTCTGTTGTGTCCATCTGTCCTTCCGCCTCCGTGCCTCCCAACAATAAATTATTAATCCTCTATACAAAAAAAATTTGTGCATTGTAGCATTATCAATAAACAATAATGCCTCCGACGCACATTCTTCATTCTCTTGGTTATTGTGCCTTTCGAAGAAGAAAAAAAAAAAAAAGCTCAAAAACACTCTTGATTGAGAGTCAACCCAACCGTGAGAAACCGCCTGGAGACAGCCACGATGGAAAAAATTTAGACCTTAGCATCAAGTTCACAGTGGCAGAGTTCACTGTCTTAAGGGCGCCTATCCCGAACCTGTGGTTGGGGTACATTTTTCCGAGGGGGGATACAAACAGAAGGGTATTGCCGTCTCCCCAATGTGACGCCCATTGTTTAGGGGTACCCTGGCATGCCCCCATAGGGCGGGACTGGGTGCCTCGTGGGGTGGAAAGAGCTACAAAGGGGATGTGAGAAACTCGGCGGTAGGAAACAAGAGATTGTAAATGGTGATAAACACTCTTTTTTGTGTGTGCCACAGAGCGTGGGAAGTGCCTCACTTTTTTTGTGTGGGGGTAAGGGAGGCGGGGGGGGGGGGGGCTTAAGATTGAACTGGTGACCGGTCGTTCATTGCATGGAGTAACCCCAGACGAGGAAGGGGGTGAAATACCCACAGATGACAGTGCAATAGATGTTTTGAAATAAACAAAAGCACAGGAAGAAGTTTGAGAAGGGATCCCATGTTGTGGAATTGTACAAAATGGTTTTTGAGGTATTGCATGGTGAGGTATCTATACACAGTTTGCGGTAATACCATGTTTATGTCTATCTACTTTGCTGTGTAGATTTGTTCTTAGAGAACTTGTCTTGCTATTTGTTCTACTGGTGCAGAGTAGATTTCGGAATTCGGGAGACTACTTGGCTCTGAAAAAAACAGTCCTTAATAAGCAGGCCAGTTCTTTGCAGAACTAATTAGTCTCCCGAATTCTGAAATCTCAAGAACAAATCTACACAGCAAAGTAAATATATATAAATACACATGGTGTTAACTGCAAACCAAATGTTGATTGAAGGGTACAACTTTTCTCTACCCTTGAAATTCAAAATTTCCCCACATTATTATTTTATTTTGGATAAAGTGGACTTTTGTTAAGCAAAACTATGCAGGGAACCAGGCACAGATTAGGTGTGACCTTGCTCTTTGGCTGGTAACCTTATAAATTCTGGTAAGCACAATTGTTTTGTGCTTGACTACTATTTGTGCTTTAGAATCAGCGCTATGAAATAGGGGCTTAGGGCTTAAACAAAAAACCTTTGGCTATCGTTAAATTTCAGGGCTTCAAGTGAGATTTCAACACAATGGATAATCTGTGTTTTTTGTTGTAATCCTTTCTGGTTACCATCATCCTTAACAGTAACTTTTCCATCCAATTTCCTTCCCCGATCTAGACAATATTCAACCGGTAGAACAAATTTCAACTTGACCAAAAATGTAACCTGACACCCCGTTGGACAGAAATACCTCGTGAATTAACTTTTCCGGCTAGATCCTTGAGGGGGATCTGGCTAATCCTCCATAATCTCCCCAAATCCTTATTAACTTTGGAATTTGAACCTGCAGGGCAGGCAGTTTCTCTCTCAGTGGGTTGTTACACTCATGGGACGAAAACTGTCCAAATCGGGAGTTATGGAGTTATTCAGACTGGGTCTAGCATCGGTCTGGTTGCTGTTGTAACGGAGATTGTCTTGAAGAATATTGAGGGCTGGACGAGATACAATAACTTCCTTGATCCCAGCCCAATCAACCTGTAACCGGCTGCCAATATATTTGTCTTGTTCCCTGTGTGCAATGAGCAATACTGGACAGGGATTCCCATTCTGGGGTCAGATTAGTTTGTCCTACCAGCCTCAGTTTGAATTCATTTGACAGGAATGGAAGAGAACAAGACGACCGCTTCGTTATGAAGTTAATTATACGGACTCATTAAAGAGCTCCAACTGACTCTCTTTTAAAGCACATGTACAACATTGGTCATTTTCAAAGACTAGTATCCGCACTTTATGTGACCCAACATATACATGAAATAACAAACCTGTGAAATACTAAGCTCAATTGGTCTTCGGAGCCGTGAGAAAACATGAAAAACCCCATTATATGTTTTCACTGTTTTCAAACATCGGGTTTTGGACACGCCCGATAAAGACTAACTGTTTCACTCATTTCCTAAAAAACTACAGCATTTCAAGCAAAACTGTTACAAGGGAAGTTTACCACCATGACATCTTTATGCCATGTATGTCATGTGCAAATCTGTGAACGTTTATATTTTCCATAATGTTGTACACACCCTTCAATATCCAAGTATTTGTGTTTTGTATCTCAATGATTTGACTTATTCTGTGATTGGCATCTGTGCTGTCAGACAATTCTAAATATTATTTCTTTTTAATAACAAAAAATGCACTCTTCAACACAATCTAAACAGATTCTCATCAGCGCCTACCCCTCCAGTCAACATTTAGTGGAAAAGAGGAAGGGGGGGAGCGTCTGATGGATGGATCGGTTTTCTCTTAACACCATCCATCATAATTCCCTCTCATACTATCATTTACCACTTCACAATAGATGCCCACAATTACCCCCAAATTGGCTAAAATGAAAATGGGAAATGATGGCAAATTCAATAGGGATCAGAATTCACAGCTGACTGTGTGGAAGCAGCGGAAAAACATAACCTGTGTGCCCTAGAGCAGAGCGTGATCCAAACTTGGCGATATAGGCGCCCGCTGGACAGCTTACATTTTGAAACGGAGGTGGGGAAGCCATCAGAAAAGGGTTCTAGACTATTGAGCTGGAGTGATAGATTCATCTTGGTTCATTGTTTAGTTTTACAGGCCTGGTCGATTTCACAAAACTCTTCCTAACTTAGGACTAGTCCTAAGTATGGTCCTAAATTAAGACTAGTCCTATCTCTTAGCATTGCCTAGGACTAGTCCTAAGTTAGGACCAGTACTTAAGACTAGTCCTATCTCTTAGCATTGCCTAGGACTAGTCCTAAGTTAGGAAGAGTTTTGTGAAATCGACCCCTTGAGTTCCACAGAGGCCACGGACTCCATGGCCTCTGGTCTGATCTTGGCCTTGGTGCCCTTTCAAAATGTTTCCCATAAGACTGAAAGGTTTTCCAATGGAAATGCCCTTTGCAAAATGAAAATGGCCTTGCCCTCTCACCAAAAAAAAAGAAGAATTTCCAGGCATGTTTTGAGTTAAAGGGTGTGCCTAACATTGGTAAGATTGACAATGTAAATGTTCAGAGATTTTCACACAAAAGTCACATCAAAATTTGAAATGAAAAAAAGAGACCCAGACAACCCCAACAAAATAAACCTTGTATCGTTCGATGAACAGCGTTCATTAGGAATCACATAAATTTTTAAGACAACCCTAAAAAAAAAAACTGGAATGATCACTAACATATTCTTGCTTTTATTCCTGATTTTGGATCAAGCTGGTAGGGATTTTTTTTTCACATCGGAACTATTATTCCCTTTAAGGGAAAAAAATGAGAATGGTCATCAGGGAAAGAAAAAACCAGAGTTCCTATTTGCCTGAGGGACCAGGCTACGTATTATTAAACTTCCACATGGTACCTGTGAAAACTAGTGTAATAAATTGGATTTTTGGGGGCATAATTTCCCCGGGTTTTTTTGTTTGGTTATTGTTGCCACCGAAAACAGGTGGGAAAAATTGGGAGGTTTCGGAAGTAAGGGGGTAATGATGCAGAACTGGGTTTTTTCTTTCGGTGGTATGGTTTTTTTTTTGGGGGGGGGGGATGTTTGAGTGGGTGAGGTTGGCAGATGTTTGGCCCCACGGAAACCAATATTGGTCAATGACTGACAAGTTTGGGGTTGGAAGGTTTTGTTTTTTGTCTTGCCTGGACTGTTCAGGAATTTGTTGAGTTTACAGGATTTCGTCACAAACCCAATCTTTTTTTTTTCACTGCTGAGAAAAATAGACCCTTTTGAACGGAGACTTTGCAATGCTAGGTGGCAGCAGACGTTCCGGGTAAATTCCCATTGTTCACGTTGTTCTGGGCGGTCGGACATTTCCCAGAACAATGGTTTTACCTGGTAGGTCTGCTGCCACCTAGCGTCTCCCACTCAACCGTCTTTGTCCTGTACTTCTTGTACTCTGTTTGCTACAGCAATCATGTACACTGCGCACTTCTTTTCTAGAAGGAGCCAGACTAGTCTCACTCCGAGCCTCAGTTTCATTACACTGGTTTCATTTAGAGAAAAACAACATGGCTGCTCTGTAAAGTTGAGCCAAGATCTGTGTTCCGACTCTTTGTATGAATAAAGTACAGCTAAATTTTCATATTGTGACAATGGTACCACAGTGTCTCTTTACATCAGTCAGTCAAATTATAGATCTCAGTCTCGAGTTAGACCATCAGTCACCACGAAACCCGGAGAGGTCAATCGAGGTCACTTGGAGCAATTCTCCCTGGCTGCGTTATATTCCTGTTCGGGGTGTATTCCACCGGTGCCCACCCAATGGACTGATCACCCCCTAATTGTTTGTTGGCATGAGGGTACCAGTCTCTTTGTTTGTAATTGTGTAGTACTGGAGTTTAACCAAGGTTAATAGATTGTCACTTGTAATATAGGAACGCATCTGAAAACCTCTTTTTTAAAGTTAAATCCAGCATTTTGGGTGGGTTCCAAACGAATGTTTAAAGAGGATCAACATTTTTAAACATTGATGTCTCTGATTGGCTCCTTCATGTTTGCATATTTGTTTTTTTTCTTTGTATTTTTCTTGTTTGTTTTCAGTATTATTATTACTGCAGGTTGATTGGCTAATGTGTTTATGGTAAACAAGACGATAGCAACGAATCAATTTACTCCTCCATAAAACAATGAGGAACTTTTTCTTGAAACTGAAGAGGGACTCTAATGGCCACCAAGGATGGCCAAGAAAGTCTCAGGGAAAAAGAGCTTTGATTTATCAGATGGGTGGGGTCACCTGAAATTCCTTGGAAGAAATTACTTTTTTGGGGGTTGGTTTCTACTCTCTGAGCTATTCGAAGAAGATGGAGGAAGGGTTGGTAACCGGTTGGGTTTACCGCCCACAAGGGAGTAGTTGTTGGCAGTGCTGGTTTCAGACGGGTGATTTATCATCGAGGAACACACTGCCCACACATGTGCAGTTTGATCTCAGATTAGGGAGAAAAAAATATATATATATATTTTTTTTTTAAGAAATGCAAGATTTACACCAGCAGGGAACCATTAAGGAACTTAGATGGTAGTAATGTCTTCAAGTATGTTGGGTGTGGTGAGATGCATAAATCAGTTGCTGTTCCTCACAGAGCTTGAGAGGTTTTTTAGGAACCTTGTTCCTGGAACCCTATCAAGAAGTATCCGGGATAAGGGATTTCTTAGTTGTTTTTTTTTCGCTGATTGCAGGATTTTTTTAGTTATTTACCCATCTATGACCCTACCTCTATAATCACCCCCTTTTTGGGGGTATTAGGCCTTCCTCATTGCATCAGTAGATACTTGGTGGACCCTCCTTGTACCTCCTTCGCCCATGGTGTATGTTGACCACAAAACTACTCTCAGTCACAAAAGACAGTTCTTTATTTATTTTTTTATCGGAGATGATGTTTGACAACAAATAAAGGAGATAATAATTCTTAGGAATTTCTTGGGCAGCTGGCGTCACTTTTTTTGCGACTCTAAATCCCTCTTAACATTTCCCCCCTGAATCACTTTTGTGTGTGTGTTTTAAAAGATGCTAGCTGGCTCCAAAAAAAAAAAAAAAGCCATGATTCTTATTTCTGAAACAGTATTTAGAAGACCCCCCTATGGGTTGGGTTTTGCAGTGGTGGAGCATTCACCCCCTTGAAACAGCTTGGGTGCTTTCATGGCTTGGAACGCTAATCTGCGATTAAAACACTTCAAAATAGTTTCAGCTGCTTTTAGCGTTGTCACAAAAGCTAATTTGTCTGCTTTAAGATTTGAAGACGCATTTTGCTTTTCTGTGTTTGTTTTTTGTGTGGCTGCAGGAGATGCTTCGGGGCCACCTTAAAATATTAATGTGTTGTAGGGCCTCAGGCAAAATGCTTTTCTTACAAAATTTGTTTTATTTCTGTTTTTTTTTTTAATACGCTGTATAAAGGGTTCGTGTTTCAAGATCCCATTTGTGTAAAGATTATTTCAATATGGTATCGATGCATCATCATTCTAAGAAGGAAGAAAAGATTCCATTCGGTCTCTCTGGTCCTTTCAAGGTTTTTTACTTGCTCTCATCTGATTTAAAGGTAGGGCCGTCAGTTGGTTTTCGTCAACGAATTGCTGATTTATTGGCAAACTTATCAAGAAAGATACACTAAATGTCCCTTTCACACGAGAGCAATTTAGCAGGGGTCCCTGGCTTTATTTTAGCATGGTTGTAAAATTTTACAAACTGCACTTGGTGTGAAAGAGCAACAGTGTTTGGACCGAAGTGACAGACTACCGGCACCCATTACCGAGGACCTTTGCTATTGGTGCTCATGTGAAAGGGCCTTAGAAGTCACCTGTGAAAGTTTCAGTTGGATGCAGTGTCCACTTGTTGAGAAAAACAGGAAATACTGTCATGGTATTTTCATCAAGAACATTGCATCTATCGATGTTTAGTGACGTGACACCAGCTACCAACCGCATCTCTGGCCGCAGCATTCACAAACGGGCACCAGGGAAATTTGAGTCTCCAAAAGATTCAAATTTTTCGACACACTTTTATTAATTTCTAATCAGTGTGTGGGGGGGGGGGTTACCTCAGACAAAATAATTTTGCAGGATGCTTACTACCATTACCATAGTAAATATAACAAGTAAGCTTTCGGGTAGAATTACAGGTTTTTTTTTCAGGGTCATTACCAAAGTATGACTCTACCTTTAGGAGAAATTTGCGATCCTAGTTTCAAATTCATGTTAACCCCCTCCCCCCCTGCTCTTTAAACGAACATTATCATCTTCGAATTGAAGTAATTCTTTATCCATACATCATGAACACTGATAGGAACTGTTTTTTACAAAAGTTAAAAATCACCACTTAGTAGAAACGCAAACCAAATTTTATTCTTTCCTCTCACTCTAGGATAACTGTGACTTTATCAGAGAAAGTCCTTCCCTAACCATCCCCCGAAACTCTTTTTTTGTTGTCATAAAGCATTTAAGAAGTAAATCCCCCAAAACCACTTCAAATATTTCAGAGACTTTGCCCGACATGTTTCAGTAATCGCATGAACAAAGCATTACCTTGGATACTGAATAAAATGTAGACAGACCTAATAACGTTCCCTGACGCACCCTCTGTAGTTCTCAAAAGAGAGTTTTGTTTCCCCGGTGAACAGTTAAGTTGTCTAAGCTCTCATTCTAGTTTCTCAAGAGACCTTCAGTTTTTTTCTTCTTAACAGGCGCTTTTTATTGAACAAAATTCAAGAAGTATTTAGGTCGGATAATCTTTTTTTTTTCAATAAAAAAAGTATTTTCATCAAAAAAGGGATTTCGGGTACAAGCTGAGTTGGCGCCCACTTGTGAAGTATTATTTCTTCAGAATTGATTATGTTCGCGACATTTGTGTTGATGGTAAGTAGTAAAAGCAGCTGACATAACCACAAGTGGTTTGTAGATTGATCAAATGATGTTGGTCGGCGCATCAAAGGAATTTTCTTTTGAAGAGGAAATCTACTCGGAACATTTCTTTTGCGGCAGAGTCTAGAGCCACTCTGTGAAGATCTCTTTTTTTTTACAGGGAAGGGTAAGGCCGGAAATTGGACACTTGCGTTGTGCGTAATGCGTAGAAATTAAAATACACGCAAGCAACACATATAATTCCATGTACAGGCATGCAACTTGTCCTCGGATCAGCTGATTTCCTCTTTTTTATTCTCAGTTTTACCATTCAAAATTGAAAAATACTGTACAAAATCATTGAAATTTTGTAATTTCCTCTTTTTTGGTGAAGTTACAGTTGCATGCCTGCATGTATTGTCTACTGCATTATCCATAAAAATGATTTGCTTCGCTCGGCGTGTATTTTCATTTTTAAATGATTGCGCACTACGCACATTGCATGAGGGACACATGGATTTCGGGCATATGGACACAGAATAGGTCATATTGAATTCTGATGAAAAGTTTCATGTAATGAAATCATTGTTGTTGTTGTTTTGGGGGTTTTTTGTCTCTTTTTTTTTTTTTTTTTTTACAAAAATGTATAATTTTGATTGTGAAACTCGAAAGGGCTGTTTTGGATAAAACTGCAGGAAAGAAAAACATCTGTTTCTAATAACTGTTGCCTTTTCCCTAATGGTCAGCATCTCCCTATGTAAAGTACTTTACTGTGATTATATTCTGACATAACAAAAACAAAACTGCGGTTGTTTCAAAACTTTTGATTTGTCCTCTTGTCCGAGTAGTTGTTTTTTTCCTGAGCTCACTCTGTCAGTAGTTCCTTCCTCAGCATTTCTCGGCAGGCTGGTCGTTGACATCTCTACCCCACAAAAAACCTGAATAATCCCAACACGTCGGTCCGTGTGGAATTTAAGCTTCATCAACCATTCAGAGGAACTAAATCTTCTGATCGTCAGGCAATTTGTCGCATCACTTAGTAGTGAAAATCTTCCCGTAAAGACGGTTAAACGATTGCATGTTTGGTTTTTTGTTTTTTTTGTTTGCGGGATCGTAAGCCAGATCAGCCACTTGCAAACATTTCAGTTTTTGAGCTTATTTTTTTGTTTTGCTGATTTTCATTCAGCTCAAAGAATTAAATAGCTTAGTAATCAGCAATTTAAGAAAACGCTGGCATTATTTACTTTAATCCGATGGCGGGTTGGGGGGGAAGGAAATCCGGGATGAGGAGGTCCATCTTAGCTAGTCTGTTGTTCTTAATGAGGAGAAAGTTTAATCATTTGGACACTTTTTGCGATTAAGGCGTCGGTATAATGCGGAAGTTTGGCAATTCACTAAACGGGGTTTATTGAGCACTGATCCTACTATGGGAACTGAAAGAAGAACATGCCCGTTAACGGAGTGTCAATCTTAGGGTAATCCCTGGTTCTAAAATCCTGTTCTCTCTTCCTTTCTTTTAAGAGGGGCAGGACCCCTATTCTGTGCAACAAACATTTTACTGCCAATTCCACATTCCATTGATTTGAACACTAGAGTCTGAGTAGGCTTCAACAGATCCACCAGTAATTAGGTGCTTTAATTAGTTGGGACGGACAGGGTGTCATGACAGGTAGTCTCCCTCCGTTTTACATGCACCTGTGATTTCTTTTGTGTCGGGGGGAGATAATGGGCATGGGGGGGGGATTTTGACGTGTCAAGCGTGGGGGCACGCTTCCTTCTTGAGAGGGGGAGCATGCTGGCTTGTTTACCTCTTGAAGGGGATGTTTCTGTTCTTGAGTTTTGGAGAATTTCATGGAGGGGATGTGACAGTGAGAGTTTCACTCTGAAACCTCGAGACAAAGGTACCTGAAGGACTGCCTCAACATCTTGAAGATTCAATGATGAAGATCGATGAACCAAGATGTACGTACTTCATCACTATTTCTCCCCCCCTCGAAAAAAAAAGAAAAAGAAGTAGGCCAGGGGCGTTGTCGAGACTCGGACTAACAAGTTCAGCGAGTCAGTTTACGGAACCCATTTAAGTCTCATTCCTCCGTCCCCAGTCGGGTCTTCTCCAGAGTACTGGAGATCACTCCGAAAATGAACTCACCTGTAGCTAACGAGCAACAAAACATATTGGGGTCTCGAAGAACTGACACATGCACACACACTGCAAATTCCTGCTCTCCGACGAGCTGTTGCCGACACGGCCTGTCATTCTCCTTCCCTGTAGTCTGCTTCTTCCCCCCACTACACCTGGCCCTACGTGACCCTCAAATTCTTCCTGCAGATAAAAATCAGCAAGAACCATCTACGTTACTGCAGTTCCTCCCCGACCCCCCCTTCAAGAATTTCCCCCGAACAAATTGGATGACCTGAACTCTCACCTTACCCAAGAACACGGGGGAGTAATTGTCGGAGAGATTGCTCCCAAAAGTTTAATTTTGCGGGGTGTCGGCTTAGCTATGCTGTCTTACTTTTTGCCTAACTTGCACATCCCTCCTTGAATTTCCAATTTGATGCTGGATTTAGCCGAACCGCTTCATTGTTCTTACACGATGCAGACACTCAAACTCGTTGTGGCTCGAGCGTGCCGGGAATTGCGGAAAGGATTAGGGACTTGGGTTTCAAATTCAGGCACATAATGGAAGGGAATTTGTACGGGGAGGGTCTGGTGGAGAAAAACGAGGGTTGGCCGAATCATCTCGGGAATTAGGAAGGACTCAAGAGCGAAGTCCAGTGGAAGCCATCTGGCTCCGAGTGGGAGGACACTTGTAGTTGACTCTATAATTATGCCTGACGTTGCTTAAAGGAACATTACAGAATTGGTTTTTGCTAACAAAACAGTTGCTGGCAGTGTAAGCACTTTATGTAATCCACCATATACATAAACTGACAAACCTGTAGAAGTTTGAGATCGATCGGTCATCTGGGTCACGAGAAAATAGTGAAAAATCGATTACACATTTGCATGAAATCATATAGATTCAACAAATGAATAAAACGCTCACTGAGCGAAAAAACTCCAATCGGAAAATCAGTTTATTCATTCCTCATCAAATGTGGCATTTCAGACAGAAATATTTCCACTATCATCATAACTAGACCGTGTAAGTTTTATGTAAATCTGTGATCAAAACGTATATTTTACAAGTTTTTTTCTTACCAATTCTGTAATGTTCCTTTAAAGTCTCTCATAATCCGCTCAACATGTTGTTCTCCCTCTTTGGCTCCGGGGCAGAAACTTGTGGTATGCAGCCCTCGAAACACAAATTTTTGAACTGAAATCAAAACAACCATTTTAATCAAATACTAGTTGATTTTTTTTTTTTTAATCATTTAAAAGGATGTATCAATGTTTTGTTGCTACACTAAGATATGGGATAAAACTTTATAAGCTGCTTAGCGTTAACAGTTTAGCTTAGTACAATCAGGGTCGATTTCATTGAGCCGCTTAAGCACCTGTTGCAGCCAAGCACAACAAATTTTGCTTACCAGAGTAGGGTTACCAGCCAAAATATCATTCCACAGGTACGATCTGTGACTGGCATCCTTCTCATTTATGTTCAGCGGTATTTGCTGCAAAGCAGCTCTATGAAATTGGGCCAAGGTTACCATGTCATGGTATGTGGGGTTATTTTGGTGACTGGTTTGTCAAGCTATTGTGTACATTTGATTTGAGATTAATAACTGTGTGTTTCATTGGTCTGTACCCAGAATTGTTAAGTGCGCCCTCTCTGTCCAAATCAGCTTATTCTGTATAGCATCCTATTTTTTTATGGAATTATTATTATTTATAGTATGGGGAAAGAATGTGTTCGGTTTGCACATTCTATAAGCTCGGACACCTGGAATTTTTCTTTGAATTTGCAACTGCCCCATAGTCCGATTTTTACAAAATGAAGTATGTACTCTTTTAAGAGGGGACATTCCCCAAAGATCCCCCATGCACACCACAGTCTGACCCCCAGAAACAATGCTCAAATATTCATTACCATTTGGCCATAAATCTTCCGCCTATACATGGGAAATGAACGTTTTTTTAAGTGTGCACCTCAAAAATGTCTTTGAAATTTGTATCGTCTCCGAAATAGTCACACTTTCTCCTGAAGACGAGCAGAGTACACTGTTCGAAACGTCGAGACCACACCGGCTCTTTTCAGAGCCAACACTCCCACAAAAGAAATTACACATGGTTGTACCCACAAGTTTACTATTTATTTATAGTTCCTTCCTATTTTTTCCACACCATGCAAAGCTTCAAACAACACTTAGTCACATTTTATTACACAAAATGTGGCTGTACATTGTATAAAAAGGTTCATTCCAGACTGGTCCCCTCCTCCCTATTTCAACTCAATAAGTCATAACGGTTACCAGTCGGGCGATATCAACATTTGTACACATCTTAATCTATATTTTAACGAAATTGCTGTATTATGTCACCTCCAAAACCCCATCTCAAGATTTATGACTCAAAAAAAAACTGTCAGAGTGTTAGTAATTAGGGGTCATTAACTGACCATAAAATCCCCCCTCCCCTCTTTTGAAATTGGAGAATTGACACCTGGTTCACCATTTTATTAGACTTTTGTCATCTACTATTTATTGATTACAATGGAAGAAAACCTAGTCACATGGACTCGTGGGTTGATCACTTGCAACAGGAGACGACCCTGGATTTTATTTTGACTGCTGAGGAAAGGCTTGCAGAATGGGTCCAGGGTGTGTAGGGTTCTCTAGGGATTTTTCCAAACTGGGGTGGGGGGGGGGCATTCTGGAAAGTGGATTTTGCAAGTTTGGCCGAAGTATGCAGAATGTTTTTTACTTGATGTTTGTGTTTGGTTTTGAAAGATCTGCGCAATCTAGAGCATTTGAAATTATATTATCTTATGATTTTTGTGAATTTGATCTAAAATCGTTAAAAAAACCAAAAACTAAACTGCTATTTTGGTTTTTATGTGTGTATACTGGCTTGTAATTCATGCATGTCAGCCCATAAATTGTACATATTGGTCTGTAATTTGCGTGTGCATTGGTAGTTTGAGCTTCGAGGAGAAACCTGGACTGCTATGACTGGTTTCAAATCCTATTCATGTATACGTGTTTACTGCAAGTTACAGGATTGTGTCTCCACCATGCAAAGTTTCAATCCTACTCATGTACATGGTGTTACTGCAAACCTTACTAGATTGTATCTCCACCATGCAAGTTTCAAATCCTACTCATGTACATGGTGTTACTGCAAACTACTAGATGTATCCTATCACTCATGATATGTATCTACCACATTGCATACTAATGTTCTCATAAATCCTCTACTCATGTACATGGACATGGTGTTACCACACACCTTACTGGTTTGTTTCAAATCTTAGTTTTTGTTCAAAATATGATTCATACGTTTGATCAACCTGAGGATTGAGTTTCATTTTTTAACAAAAGGTTGCAAGGGTGAAGCCTGTTTAGATCGTATCGTTTGATAAAAAGACAGATCTTCCATGTGCGTCTGTCATCATGTCCAATATCACAATGTGTTTCGTATCCATCACTTTGAAAAAAAAAGACTGATTTACATTTTTTCTTCAGTTCGGCATTCCACCTGGGAGTCCTTTGAGAAATGTTCTCCTGGAAATAAAAGCAATTCAGTTGGGATCAACAATCACTTAATGTGTTTGTTGAGATGATCTGTGACTAAAGACTAGGGGCCCCTGTCAGTAGCGGACAACATGTGCAACTCAAAGAGAACTACCAGCTTTCATAGGTTTTTAAAGCCAGGGTATATTTTGTTGGTAATTGTCAAAGACCAGTATCCTCACTTGGTGTATTCCAACATATGCATAAAGTAAGAAACCTGTCAAAATTTGGGCTCGATTGGTCTTCGGAGTTGCAAGAAAATAATGAAAGAAAAAAAAACACCCTTGTTGCGTAGAATTGTGTGCTTTGAGATGCCTGAGAAAGGCTTTGTGTAACTTCGAAAGGGGGTCCTTTTTAACAGTGTTTTTTAATAGTAACTAGTAATCTTAACCTCCCTTCAAATGAAGCAGATATTTGAGATCAGTGCTCTCCCAGCTCAGAAGTTTTAAATGCCTTTTCCTGACTTCCAACACGCAACTTTGTAGTTGACACAAAGAGAAAATCAAAGTTTCAACAGTATCAGAGTCTTTCTCTAAGCTTAACATAAAAAATTGTAAAAACTTTGCCGAGTAGACGCTATTCCAGATTGACGGGAACTGTCATCAACTTAACATAAAGTCCATTCTCAAGGAGGTAGAAAGAACAATTTGAGGTCAAGGCGGTATGTTTTCAAGATCGCGGTTTTTCTTCATCATAATCCCATAAAACCACAAGAAATCTTCACACGCTTTTACGGTCTAGACTTTTCATATGATCAAACAACAAAAAGCCTGCTGCTTATTTTAAACCGGTGACCCATTAAATAGGTTTGCTTCCCAATTACTTACAGGAGCCATAAAAAAAGAAAATGGGGGGATACTAAAATAGAAGCCGGTACATTTAAAAATCGTCGTAAATCTGCCGATGGTGTATGTAGTCTGGTTGTGCTAACAAGGACAGTGTAGCTTGTGTACTATGGCACAATTGGCCCAAATGAAAATAAAAAACATGTTTAGCGTCTCAGTCCACTTCCTTTTGAGAGGCCGCCTCCTTTTTTTTATTTTATTAAAAAAAATTCTGATGAAAAAAAGGGATTAATTTTAATGATCTTTGGCGAAAAATATAAATTTTTAAATAAATAAGATTGAGTTTTTAGACTTTAGCACACCGAAAAAAACACACTGAAAAAAGCTGGCAACCATCTTGGAAAAATAACCTAATATTGGGCTGCCTTTAAAAAAAAAAAACGGCCTTCCTCCTTCCTTTTTTCAAAAAGGCAGGACGCTAAACATGTTTTTAAATTTTTTTTTGTCTTACATGGCTGTTATCAGGTAGAGTCTAAAGTGCTTTTCGTTAGCATTTTGGGGCAAGAACAGTTCCTTCATTGATTCCAGCCACTTTACTACTCCAAAGGGAAATTGTAGCAATTTGTTCAATCATACTACAATTTGTTAATTTCACGGCATGGTAGTTTTTTGGTGTTTTTTTTTTTTACCACAAGAATTCCAGAGACTAGTTGCCTTGTCTCGCATTGCCTAGGCCTTGTTCACCGGTATGTCGGATGTAGCCTGTCTTGTGCTTGTCTTATCCATGTTGGATGTGATGTCGTATCTCTGATTTTTTTTTCAACCTGTGCCTTCAATTTCTTGTTGCAAAAAATTTCTGCTAAATTGTTGGCATCTCTACCAAACCCACTCCACTTTGGTTGTTTTTGTCTGGGTGTCTTTTGGACACCCTGTTTTAAAATTTGGACACCCTGTTTTATCTGTTTTGTATTGTAAGTGATCAATTTTGAAATTTTTTTATTATTTAATTTCCAGCAAATTTGGACACCCTTTTACCATCTGGTTAAAACCTTGCCACTACTATCATGTACACAACTTTTCAGTTGATCAGCTCATTTCCTTGTTTGTGGTTTTCTCAGTTTGTCATTGGAAGTTTAAAAACACAGTGCAAAGTCTTGCTGCGGAGTGTGCTTAGCACTCCCCTCTTGTTTTTTTTCTTGATAATCTGCAGTTGCATGCCTGACTATGTAGATGAACGATGTCGATGCTGTACTTGATTTTGTTGCCATTATAGCCCTTGTCACACAGACAACAAAATATCCAACTCCCTTGCTGCAACTTTTTGGGGATCTTGTTACCATTATAGCTCTTTTACACAACAAAATAACCATGTCCCTTGCTGCAAATTTTTCTTGAGAGCGACTGTTTGTGGGAATGCTAGGATAAGATGCTCTTGGATCCAGGGTATGGAGGGACCACTTACAATCCGAGTGTAAATACAAGCACTTTTTGTTGTCCACCCTGTCCCTGGTATCCCAGGGGAACCCACTGGTCCCCCATCACATTAAAGCTGCCATTCCCATTACCGAATCCATCCAAATTCACACTCTGGTATTTTAATGCAAACATCAGACTTTTTTTTGAGGGGAGGAATTTTTATCACCCGCAGAATTCTTTCTTAAAAGCTGTTGTCTCCAAAGCGTGTGACCCAGTTTCCAAGTCAGGTAGCTTTTAGCTGAAGGGAAAGATGAAACACAAAATATTTTGGGTGGGGGTGGTCCTTTTTTTCTTGAGATGTATTTTTAAACAGCGGTAACATTGTTGTGCCCACACTAGTAATGTCATGCTGTAAGTACGAAGGACCCTCCATCATAAAACTTGTCGAGAAGGAAAGGTCTGAGGGAATATCTGCTTTAAAAAACGGTAACATTAAAACAGACAATGCAGTTTTCTCTGGAAAGCTATTTGGGCTGAGAAACTATTTTTTCTGGATGTAGCTGCAGCAGTCTTTAAACTTTGTTTTGGAATTAAACGGAGACTCGGCAATTGCTGTAGTTGGATGATTCTGACACCTTCTCCTGAAGGTCCCCTTACCAGGGAGGAGGATAATGATCATCACATCTACAAATACCACAGAGCTTTGTGAATCGGCTCAAAGGTTGTTTCAAGACTTCAGTTTGGTCACGTCAGACCAGAGAGCTGCCAACTCTCCCTGATTCGGCAGGAAGTTCCCTGAAAATAAAACCAATCTTTCCATGTTCTGGTGATACAAATTTGAACATCTCCCTGATTATGGAAACTTTGTCCCTATTTATGTTGAATGTAATTCTAAATATCTCCCTGATTGTTGTACACAATTTCCCTGATTGCAAGATGCAAATGTTAGCAGCTCTGTCAGACCCTCTTATAACGATGACGATGATCGTGAGTACAACCTTCAGATGACCAGAAACCTAAAACCAATATTCGGAGAGTAATCACGGCAAGTAGGTTATCAGCTCCATCTAACCACAAGTCACCTCCTTAGCTGTTGCCCATATCGACACCGATCTGTCTTACTATAAGCTCTACTGTTAAATCCTCTTCAAAAAAAAAAGTACAAGTTCCTCTGCCCTCCATCCACTGTCTTCCCCGCCCCCCCCCCACACCTCCCCCTACAAAGGTCGTCAGAACTTTTCCTCTTTTCTGGCATGATTTTCCCACCGGGTCCAATCACCCATCGCTTGACAATACTAACGATTGTGAACCAGAACGGTGCTCCCCCAGAGCTCATTCGAGCAATCCCCACAGCTAGCTATTCCCCTTTTACTCTCATGGTATCCGAGTCAGCCTCTGGTGGTCTGGCCATATGGAATTTCCATGTGTACAAATACAGGCGTAATCCGCATCTTTCAAGACCGCGTAATAGGCCCCTGGTCCGCTCTCGGGACAAACGCACCCGACAGGGTCTTGTCCTGTCTCCCCCCCTCTCTCTCCCTCTCTCTCTCAGTGGCTGCGGCACGGGGCAGGCACCCATCTGGGCACGTGCGGACGGACACGGTATTAGCGGTAGAAAGAGGCCGTAGTTTGCGTTTGTATGAAACCGTTATCTCATTATGACAAGGATACAAGATAATGTGCAAAGAATGGTATCCTGAAATCCAGCAGATTTCAAGGGCTTGTTCTTGTATTTTCCTCAACTTCAATTTTTTCTCCCCCTGTTTTTTTTATATATTTTGTTTGTCTTGCTCTTGAGTTAAAGAAGGGGTAGTACACTCGCATCAAAGTTTCTTCTGAAATATTTTATATGTCGTATAAACTTATAAAGTATTAGTTCCAACTTGAAAGCTCACCGATTTTAAAATCCATAGCAGTTTCTGTCTTCCAGAGAAATATTTCCGTCTTGAATACTGGTAGAGCTGAGAAATCAGCTTTTGAAGACCTCAAAGTCAAGTGCTAGTGATGCACAAAATAAAATGTAATTTTGGACCAAGACTAGTTAAAGATCAACTTGAACAAATTATTATTATTGGGGGGGGGGGGTTTGTTATAGAAAGGTGAACGAGTGTGTAATGATTACATGTTATTGGGTAAAACTCAAGGAAAATTGTTTTGTGATATATGTATATGTAAAATAAATAAAAACATTTTGGTCAGTGTCATGCTTGGTAAAAATGCGGAGTTTCACGAAAAGACTTTAAGCGCCTAGTAATCAAAACAGCAATGTGACATCACACTACGGACTTGATCCAAACAAGACAATGAAAAATACACAGCAACGAAGACAAACAACCGCCATCCAGTCCGTGTCTTGACATATTTTCTGTGACAACACGAACTGGTTTTACGCTGGTTTTCTGACGCACTGGTACTTCAGTGTGGATTTCAAAATGGGCTTTTATGGGTCTTTGATGCATAGGTCAGGACGCCGCCTTCTTTCGGACGAAACACTTGTTCAAAAACCAAAAGGGGGGGGGCCTAGTTTTTCCAATCAAGTTTTTAAAAAAATTACAGGGAGGAAACATTCACAATTATGACAAAATAATAACAAAACACAAAATAAACATGGAGAAAGAGTCAAATTAGTTTGAGTAATTTCATTCATGTTGATCTTTAAGAGTTTGTGAGGCTGGCTCATTTCTTCTTAAACTCCTTAAATGTTTACTTCAATTGTGGGATTTTTTTCACAGACCAGAGTTCCCCTTTAAGCTTTGAAAACATCTGTTCATAGCACCAAATAACCAATCAGCAACCTTCCTTGGGGCGAGCAGCGGCTGTCATTGATTTAAATCGACCACCCCCTTCAAAACTAAAATGATCGAGATTGACACTTTGTTGTCCCACGTGGAATTTTTTTAATTCGGTAGATTGGCTGAGCAAAGGGAAGATTTAACTCAAATTAAAATCAAGGCGTTAAATTTACTGCAGATGTGTCAAAGACTATAATATGAACCATTCGGAATGTGTCTTCCAATTAAATAGGTTTTATTTGGAAAAGGTATTCTTGGGGATTTGTTGTGGTATTACCTTGTCAATTAGTGGCAGAAATGTTTGGGACTAATCATTGGTGCATGGTTTAAATGTAACCGGGCTGAGAAATTTCAGACTTTCATCTCATTTGAAGAAATCCTGGTCTTGAGCTACTTCTCTAGTGCTGAGGATGCTAAGCTCAAAGCTCCTTGAACTTTACTCCAACTTCAGGTGCTATTAAGAGGTGGAAACCCCATCATTTTGAACGTACAAAATTTGGATCTTAGTTTCAGACTTTTTTTGTCAGTAAATGACTCTCGCCCCTGAGAATCAGATGAATGATTAGAGTATGTCGGTGAAAATATCTTTCAAAACACGAAAATATACATTTTGTAATAGTGTTTCCTTTGGCAAGTTTTCACAGCGTGGTGGTAATATTGGCAGAAAGTAGACGAGGTGGTCACTGACAGTATGGTGATTTGCCGCTTCACGTTTTAAGGAGCTATATTAAAAAGTACGCAGATGTTACGTGCGTTACGATTGTATTATATTTTTGATGTAGAGCAGGCCAAATCATGGCCAGTTTGATCGTTGCTTTGGTGTCCCCTAGTATGAAATGCTCTAGTAGAAATTTAAGTTTCCTATTAATAGAGGCCCTTTACAACACTAGCTGATAAACCATGAATACACACCCATCCTCACTTTGATAATAGTCCTTCACAACCCCTTTCGGGAATCATCCTCCCCCCCCCCAACAAATTCAGTTGGCTGAATTGTCCTGGTTTTGATTTGTGAAGTTTTTGGGGGCCTAATTGGGCGCAGCCTCCCCACTGTGCCATCCTCTAGCAATTAATTCAATGAGTGGCAAACAGGGGCAGCAACAATGATGCACCTTTTTTTTCTTCTTCAAGTATTTGGTTTGTCTGCAAAGAGCGGTGCTAAATTGGTGCCCTGACTGGGGCCGGCCCACGGTAGACCCTGCCCCCACCAGGTCCCTGTTAGTACATCATTATCCAATGAGGTTGTACACTCTCCCTGCCATCTCCTGCAGTTTTCAATTACTGGCGCTGTTTTTGATCAGAGATTGAGAGGTTCTGGTCATCATTATGTCCCCTCCTCCTGGAATGAAGACATCCTTGATATCTTTTTTTTTTCTCTTTCCCCACATCCCTGAGAGAGAACCAAAGAACGTTTGATTCTTTACAGTGTCTTGAAGACAGATGTGGTTGATTTCTTGCGACCACCCAGCCACACAAGGCAAGGTCTTCATCAATAGCTTCACTATCAAGGCAACAAGAGTGAAGACAACCTATCCCATTCCAATTTGAAATCACTTAATTCTTAGAACGTTTCCTTTTCTAAACTGCCTGTTTCTATTTATTTTTGTTTGTTTTTTACTGGCTAGATTATTTGTTTTTCAATCAATGAAAAATGCAAGTAATGTAACAATTGCTTCAATATATAAGATCATAGCTCTCCTAATGAAAATTAACATGGATAGAGGTGAGTCTTAAGAGCGTTACAGAATAGAGAAGAACTAACAGATCCCCAATGAAAAGAAGGACGATTGTTCCAAATCATTGGTTCAACTGAACTGAAAGCTTTTTGAGCCAGAACTTTGTTTGTGCGGGAACTTTCAAGTGAGTGATGTCAAGTGTGGATCAAAGTAAATGTAGAGGAGTGTATTATGACAGTAAATTGGAAAGACACTCAGGAGTAGTTTTGTTCAAGCATTTATAAACCAAAGTTCTTACAAGAACTTGTCCTGCAATTTATCTACTACTGCCATGGAGTAAATTTTGAATCAGGAGCTAGTTCTTACAAGAACTTTTCCTTCATTGGATGTAATGCTGTGGAGTAGTTTGGGAATCGGGAGCTAGTTCTTTAAAGGCAGTGGACACTATTGGTAATTACTCAAAATAATTATTAGCATAAAACCTTACTTGGTAACGAGTAATGGGGAGAGGTTGACAGTATAAAACATTGTGAGAAACGGCTCCCTCTGAAGTGACATAGTTTTCGAGAAAGAAGTAATTTTCCACGAATTTGATTTCGAGACCTCAGAATTAGATTTTGAGGTCTCGAAATCAACCATCTGAAAGCACACAACTTCGTGTGACAAGGGTGTTTTTTCTTTCATAGTTATCTCGCAACTTCGACGACCAATTGAGCTCAAGTTTTTACAGGTTTGTTATTTTATCCATATGTTGAGATGCACCAAGTGAGAAGACTGGTCTTTGACAATTACCAAAGGTGTCCAGTGTCTTCAAGAGCTTGTCCTGCTGTTTATCTTCTACCACTGAGTAAATTAGGAATCAGGACACTACTAAGTTCAAACACGGAGGTAAAAATAGAATGAGAACATATCCTGCTGTTAATAAAGTCAAAGTTCGCCCTCAACAAACCCAAACTTGGACTCAAGGTATTGGTGTTTTATAGGGGGCTGTTATCGGTGACTGTGTCACTTGCTAATGATTCTGAGGAGCTGTAAACTAGCCTGTTACTAATCAGCAAAGACAACTAGGATTAAAAGGATCAAAGGAAAGATTGGATTCCTAGCAACAGGATTTGTAGATGTTCTGGTTTTGTTGCTTACAAACCTTCAAAGGAAGTCATTAAAGTGTCCCTGTTTAATTGCCCCTTGATAATTATAGAGATAACGGAGCCTGTTGTCAGGCTTCAGTTGTAATTCGTTTTTTTTTTCACAGGTGTGTCAAAGTCGTAAAAATTGATTGCGGTGATTGGTCAGGTGTTTTTGTTTGATAGCAATGGTGTTTAAAGTAAATCGGTGTAAGTTACTAAACAAGCAGAGGAACACATTGCTATCAGCTTGGAATGCGTTATACCGCAGGCTTGGCCTTAGCGGCCACTTCCTCGGAACCTTATCCTCCCCCTCATTCCTCCGCCTCCTACCCCTTGCAAGAGACTTGTGAAATATTTACACGGTGAATCTCTCACAAAATATTTAACTGGAATATGGAAGTTTGATTTGACAAAGGTGGAGGCCGAGTCTACTTTATGAGGTCCACTCAGTACAATGACATTACTACATGTACATTGTACAACCTATTAGCAACAACTGGAGCTATGTGTGTTGGGCATTGTTAAATTGTAGTAGCGCCCTCTTGTGGTGGAGAGTTTACCAGCGGCAAAGCGATTGTATGGTAATTGAATGGGGTTGTCTTGCTCTGTGTTCCTTGCTCTGTGGTATATTGTACCTTTTTCCAGACATTACAAGGTCTTGTGTTTACAAACTTTTCATTAAATCATAAGGTTTACATTTTTTTATAGTATTTCTAGGAAAGTATAATGCAAAAGTTACATAACATTAGAAGTCACCAAATCTTAAAGGCAGTGGACACTTTTGTTAATTGCTAAAGAAATACGTAACCATAAAAACTTAATTGGATGAAAACGTTGTGAGAAACGACTCCCTCTGAAGTAATGTAGTTTTTGAGTAAGAGGTAATTTCTCACTAAAAAATGTTGATCTTAAAAAGGCTTCGGGCATGAAGCCTTCCTCCTCAATTCTACTGTATGCAGCAAGGGTGTTTTTTTGTCTTTCATTATTTTCTTGCAACTTCGACGACCAAATGAGCCCAAATTTTCACAGGTTTGTCATTTTATGTGTATGATGGGATGCATCAAGTGAGGATACTAGTCTTTGACAATTACCAACAGTATATCCTGCCTTTAAACTTATGCTTTAATCGGACATTGCACCATCTAGTTTTATTCCCAAAGAGTACTACAATTTGAATCAACCTGTCTTCAACACATCTTGTTGTAAATAGTTGTAAATCTTGTTGTTGTCTAGAATAGAATCTGTTTCAAAATTGCTCTATGGACAACATTCACAGCTTGGCATTTCTCGGAGCACAGTGCAAGGACCAGACTCTGGAGCAACTGGTACTCTCATCAGCTTAACATCCACTTATTTGATAATTTGGGAACAAGGTTGTTACTGATACTGTACTGTGCCTGATTAACCTCCTCAATTATTATTGTTTTTGTTTGGTTCCACCCCCTGCTGGTTAATGTTAAACCACCGGTCTGTTGTACTTAGTTTTTTTTTTAATGTCAGGGTTAAACAATAGCTTCAACCTAGTTACTGTAAAAAAACAAAATTGGAGCCTTGCTTGGAAAAATTTGCATCCCACGTGGCCACCACATGTGAAAGTCATCTAGAGTAACCTGTAGATGAACTTGTGACCCTGAATTCTGATGTTGTAATTTTGATCTTGGGTTTTGAAACATTCTCCCACGCCATCTCGGCTTGACCTTACATGTCCCTTCCAGGGTCATTACACCATTGATAATTATTGTTCAGATATAAATAAATACTTGTTTTCTTGGAGGGGAGGGGAAGGGGGAGAGTTACTAGGGTAGGGGTAAAAATGATTTTTAGGTACAGTTTTAAACTTCACTCCATCTCGAATGCAAAACACATGGTTCAGTCTGAAAACCCCAAGGATGAAACATTTCAGAGACTTTTTTTTTTTTTTTGGTCTTCTCAGAAAACCCTGTTAGATTCCCTTGTGGTTTATTATTTTATTTCTTTAGAAGCAAAGAAATGCTGCTCTTTGATCTCTGGCATGTGATTCCTCAGGATTGTTTTTCTGATTTCAAGATTTTGCTCCAAAACACCTTGAGTCCTCACATCATTTTCTTTAAAGAAGTAAAGCAGTCACATGGGCCCAATTTCATAAAACTGCTTAAGCAGAAAGTATGGCTTAACATTTTTCTGCTTAGCAGATATCAGCAGGATACCAGTCACAAATTGTAGATGTGACATGGTAGTTTGGCCAGTTACCTTATTCTGGAAGCATAATTTTTGCTGAGCTACTTTTTGTGCTTAGGCAAGCTCTATGAAATTGGGCCCAGGGAGAAAAGGAAATAGTCCACACTGGGGCCAAACCTGTAGTTCTTTATTTTTCTCATGATGTACAGATTCTGTAAACCTCCTGAATTGGAACATCTGAGAGGTTTTGGTTCTAGAATGAGAGGGAAACCCAGGCCCAGAAGCCATTTTTCAGGAACTTCAATATTTGTCAAATCTCGCCCTGTGATGTACCTCTCTGGCACTGAGGATGCTATTCCCAAAAGCTCCTCGAAATCTATAACTCATGTGTCACCATAAGGTGGAAATGCCATCATTTCAACATTCCTCCTAAAAATTAGAATCCCTGTTTCAGACTTCTTCTTTTTTCTTGTTTAGTGGTCGCTCTCTCACCTCTGGAACCTTGTAATTAAATCGCAGAAGTTGAGAAGTTTGATTTTAGAGAGGGGAAGAGAATAAGGGTAGGGTAAGACTCAGAAGAACTGATGTATTTAAAAAATTACTTCAAAAGAAACCTGTCTACATCTCTTGACTCTTCAATATCTCCTAATTTTAAAATATCAATCTGCAAAAATAACATTGCGGTGAGAAAACATAAGGCTGTCAAAACCTCGACAAACTCCATCCCCCACCCCAGTGTCATTAGAGATGCCTACAGCAGCACTAAAAATGCAACAACCATTTAAATGAGTTGCTTAACCTCAACCAAATATTTGCCGCTGGTAAACATTTCAACTTCCTTCTGACAAACTATAGTACATAGGGGGGGGGGAGTTGGTTTCACCCCCACTTGGTCTAATTGTTCTACCCCTGGTGTCATGATTGTCCGGGGGTAGTGAAGTACCCTAACATTGGTTGTTAGTCTTAAGTACTAGCCCTCTTCAAAATGCTAAAAGCGTGTGCGGAACTGATCACCTTCTTCTGTATTCAGAATGCATACTTACATGGCCATTGTGAAAATCACTTTTCTTAAATTCCAGGCTTAGTCCTCCAGGCTGCCTCAAAAAGGAATCTGAATGATAAAATTAAAAGGGGGGGGGGTCAACGCTGTGCCAACTTTCCAAAACGGCAGTAATAGCTTGCATTGTTATTGCGCTTATTATAGGCGTTTCTAAGTGCTGGAATATTTCTTTCCTGCCAGGTATGTGGAGCTACGTTTTTTAAGTATGGGCCCTATTCATTTATAGCACCATGTAATGGTTTACAAGGTGCTGCGGCGCAACATGCTGCCCGATCAAGCCAGGAACCAATGTCGATTGAGGCTCAACATGCCTACTTGGGGATCAAGAGGGGTGGGGAGGCAGTCACATCACCCCACCCCCCCCCCACTGCCCCCCCCCCATCCTCATTCACTGCTATCCTATTTAAACCGTGACTAGTTACAGTAACTATCTCAACATCAATAGTTGTTAGAGTGCCGTAGATGGGTTCTTAATGAAGACTAAGTACCATCGAGAGTCAAAGCATTTCTTTGGTTTCCTGCGGGCATGTTGATCACGCGTGCTCTTGAAATGAAACTAAGTAACGCATTCGGAGAGTCAAAGATCTTGGGATCCGCTCAGAATGTGACTCACGCTGCCCTCTGGTAGAACAAAATCATAAAAGAATGAAAGTATAGTCTCAGAAAAGCATTCCCCCCCCCCCCCCCCCCTCAACCACCTTGAAAGAGCCACTCAAGAATTCAGAAATTTTGACAAGGGATAAGTTTGCAAACCAATTACATTTTCAGGTCACATCTGGCTTGAATAGGTAGCCTGTATACATTCAGTGCGCATCTTCTTATGGCTATGGCTAGCTATGACTAACTGAGCATCATTTTAGGCTGTGGCTTATTCTCAACATCATCGTGAAATTTCTGGTTATTTTTTACTTTCCGAAAGTGGAAGTTGGTAGGTGGTAAACTGTGACAGGAAGAGATGCCGTTCGAGAGGACAGTTGTTTGGGAAGTAAAGCCAAACCCGAAAAGCCACAATATTCATATTCACCGCAGTCGTTTGACGGACAGCTCTGCACTAAGCCGTCAGAAAGTAACTTGTCTCTATATTTACCCACAAACACAACAGAGATCTGTCAATCTTTGGTCAAAGGGGGGTCCAGGCACGACTGTTTTTTCTCTCTTTCCCTCCCCCCCCCCTTCTAAACTCTGGATAATTCTTTGAGAAAACATGAGTGAATACCACTGCACTCTGGCAATTAGCACGCAGAATTTGCTCCAAACCATTCGTGCCCCTGGGTGGTGATTTCTGAGATTCCCTGCCTCCCTCAGTGTCAACTTTTCGTGTTTTTAACAGTGTTTTTTTTTTTTTCTTCTTCCCTTGTATCGTTTCTCGCACTGGTGTATTCACCCGTCAGAGCTTGGGTTAAATTGACGTTTCTCACACAGTCCGGCTATTTTTGGTTGGTCTTAGGAAGTAACTATAACTTGCAGGAGGAGTGTTGCCTCTGAAGAATGTCGTTGGTATGGTCAAGGCGTTTCAAACAGTATATAGGTCAATCAGGTTGGGTAGTGGTATCTTTCCTCATCTCCACCTCTAGGACCGCAGTACGAATCCCGCCGGGGCACTATTTGGATTGGGTTTTCAGTCACTGCTTGATTGCGTGGGTTTCCCGGTAAAACTCTCTGGGGCTTTCCTCCCACATCTAAACTTGAAATTTCTTCTTTGTCTTCTCTCATGAGGTTCTTGGCCAGTATGGTGATTAAGTTTGGTTCTCTGAGACTCCTTGGCTTCGCAACCAGAATAAGTAGAGAAATAAATATTCTCCGTTCGTCCTTCAGGAGATGGAGCCAGCACTCCTCCCTTTAAGAGCTTTATACAGGCCTGAGGCGTTTTCTCCTCGGTAAAGGGCGCCTCTCTGAGGAAATTGTAAATTTCTATGAGAACAATTCAATGGGCACCAAGGCAATGACCAGGGGCATGACATAATTGCCTCCATTGCCTCCTTGAAATATCTAGGCCTGAAAGTTTACTGGTAGTAGTTACTTCTTATGATCTGCAGCCGCAATTTTTGGCACATGCTCACAAAAATATATATTAAATTGAAATAAAATGAATAAATTCCTTGCAAGGTTCTAAGTTTTTAAAAGTTACCGTGGGGAAGTTCAAAAAATGTCACTAGTTAAAGTCTTCAAGATGTGTCTTGGAAGCCTCAGTCCACTTTCATTAAGCCGTTAAGCAGCAAATATTTGATTTGCTAAGCAGAAATTAGCGGAGTACCAGTCATGAGCAGTGTAAGTTACGGTGTATTTTGGCTGGTGACCCATTTCTGCTGGCCAGGAGTCTCTGCATGCTGAGCAAGTTTTTGTGCTGTATGAGTTGGACCAATTGTTTGAGTAGAATCCTTTTATAAACGGCAGTTCTGAGCCAGATTTCTGTCAGTTTTCTGTCACTCTCTCACCATAGAAAAAAAATTCAAAGTCACAGTGTGAGAGATTTGTTCACTCTTGTGAACAAGTCACCAAAAATGTCCCCCAAACAACTTCTTTATTTGCTTTTGGTCCAATCTCCCGAGGCACGTCAACAATACCTTTTCACATGCGCTGACTTTTACAGACGCGATGTGTGTTCTTGGCACCTATATTATTTGGGGAACATTTTGTGTGGACTAGTCTTGCAGTTGCAGTGCATTTTTTTGCCCTGAAATTCTTTTCTTTGTTTTGAAAAGTGCTGACTTTCTTTTCTCTGATGTGGTTGTCTGGATTGGTTGCTGTTTCAGTAAACAAGACTCACATTCCGTCAATTGATTTCAAAATGAGCTAACAGTGATTTCAGAAGCAGAGTGTCCGGAAAAAAATGTGTGGGGCTAGATGCTAGTTTAGTTGGTTGAGCTTAGCGCCAGCAGGTTAATCCGGATGTCGCAGGTTCAAGTCCCGCTCTGGTCAATTTTTTTCTTTGTGCGACCCCCAGTTTATTTTTGTTTATTACCCAGTCAGTTTTCCTGGAGGTTTATTACTGGATATTTGAAACAAAAAAGTCCCATTCCCATTTGTAAGAGTAAAAGATTGTTAATGGCCGAACGCTTCTTCTAGGGATCAGGTTGGCTCAGTGGTTTCTTTCCCTGCCTTTCACACTTCCGTGGTCCCTGGTTCGAATCCCACCTCACACCGGAGCTCGTGTGTGGATTGAGTTTTCAGTCCCTACCTGATTGCTTGGGTTTCCCAATTGAGGTTTTTCCTCCCACATCTATAACTGAACATTTCTTGATTGTTTCCTATTCATCTTGTTATTGGCACTAATTGCACTGTTAGATAATAATAATAAGGCTGTCACTCGCTAACGAGAATGACTATCGGGGGGGGGGGGGGGGGGGTTAAGTTGCGGAGTTTAAGTTGGCATGCCTTCTCATGAGAGTATAGGCCAATCCTGGCAGACGTTTGACGACCACAGTATCTGCATTTGAGGGATGCTTCCTCGGATGTAATAAGATAAACAAGACACTAGGAGAGTCTTTTTCGTAGGCAAAATGACAACACAACACACGCGCACACGCATACAAGTGTAACACAAGCAGTCACTGAAAACAGAAAGCAAAAGTTAAAACCACCTTTAACAAACAAGACCCCCCAAAAGTAACAAAATACAAGAGAGGTACATTGTAAGGGGTACCACCAAGAGTGATGCTGCAGCAGAGAGGATACAAATGACAAAGAAATAGAATAATTGTTCGCTTTTTAGACAGTAAGGTTTCCACCGAATCTCATCAGAGTTTGTTAACACCCTGTTCTAAAAAAAAACAGTTCTACAATTACTGCCTGCCTAAAACTGTTCCTTCGAGAGAGAGAACAAAATGAACAACTTCTGATAAAGTCCATTAGTAGCAAGATTCCCAGTTTACCTGCCCAGAAGGGGTTTAAGCCAAATGGAAACCCAATAAATGATGTTCCCCTTTTTTTGCCGGCGTCTTGTCCCCCCACTGCTCAGGGAAGAAACAAGGAGATCCTTTGGAAGGACTTCATTTGTATCAATCGATCAATCAATCAATCCAACAAAAAAAAAACGTTCTTTTTCTTGTAAGGATGAGGAGGGGGGCGATGAATAGCTTCAGGCATGATGCACTGTTAGCTGAAGACAAGATGGACGAATTGAATGGATAGTGGATGACTTTTGGGTGGTAGTCCAGTAGAATGTCACACGGAGAGGGCAGGATCATTGACCGATTCCTTCTGGACGCAGGGCTGATCTGATAGTACAGGCTCTTATAGGCCAGTCAGTCGTAAAGACAAAATCTGACCTTTAGGGCAAAGTGAAAATCAATAGAGCCAGTGTGTAGCTTGATGTCTCCTGCTTAAAAGATTTAATGATTTTCTTTCTTGTTTTCTGTTAACAAGAATCAATAACTCTTTGGGCCCCCGTTCTCTCTGACCGTGGAGGTTAGAATTATGCTCTGACTAGGTACCTCTGTCTGGTCCTTATCACTTGTTGTTGTGCTGCTCCACCCCTAAGAAAGAAATTCAAGTGAAGAGTACATAACTTTGTACAGGTTTTGCAGTTTCGGTTTATTTTGTTGCAAAAACTTCCCGCCCAAAGTGCGCCCCCGTTCCCAAGCTGAAATAGCTATCAGAAACCATTTCCCATTACTGGTAAATGGGAAATGGACTCATCTTAAGATCTGTACAAAATCTTTTTCCACACAATAGGCTCCCTTCAACTCTGAAGTACCAAAACCAAACAAATCTTTCTTATGAGTAAGGAAGATTTGTTTGGTGTCCAAAGGAGGAGTTGGGGGATGTGGAAAGTTAAAACATGGAGGTATCAACATTCCAGAAGGCCAAGAGCATCCCTTTTGGACATGGTGAAATCTTTTCAAGAACCAATTTTAAACAGCTGCTTAAGCAGAAAAGTATTGCTTAGCAATTCTCTTTTGAGCAGAAATGAGCAGGGCATACCAGTCACAAATTGGACATGTGAGTGGGACATAGTATTTCGGCTGGTAACCTTATTCCAGTATAAGCATTATTTTGTATTGCTTAGCTATTTTTTGTGTGCGTGTTTCAAAGCGGCGCTTTGTAATTGGGCCTTGATGTTCTCTGCCCAAGTGTGGAAACCATTCCAACCTGGCAGTGGCAGGCACTTCTTTCATTGCATTCTTCCATCTTGAAACTCATCTTAAAGGTATTGTACACTTTTGGTAACAGCTCAAAATAAGTGTCCACATTTTGTGTGATTAAACAGATGCATGAACAAACAAACCTGTGAAAGTTTGAGCTCAATTGGTCATCGAGGTCACGAGAAAATAGTGAAAAGAGATCTTATGTGTTTTCTGTTTTTTCAAATTATCGCGCGCGATAATTACTATTGTTTTACTCGTTTCTCAGAAACAATAGCATTTTAGGCAGAAATATTTTAAGGAACCCTTTCTACCATTACTTACTTTAAATCATGTAAGTTATGTGTGAATCTGTGAAGATTTTGTTTTTCGATCTTACCAATAGTGTACAGGGCCTTTAAGATCTATGTACAAAAATCTTTTTTTCATACAATAGGCTCCCTTCGTTTTTCCCCCAAACCCACAGGTGCAAAAACCCAATTAGATAGCGCCGGCGAATTCCTGGTTATATTCCAGTCGAATATGGATTGACAAAAGCACAGTTCGATATACCGGGGGGTATTGCCCCGACGGGCAAGTGAAAGAGAGAGAGAGAGAGAGAGAGAGAGAGTAACAGATAATGCATTTGTCCCCGTTGTCAAATCGTTGAAGAAGAAAAAGAGGGGAGCCTTTCTCATAAACACAGAAATATAAATCTGCCTCCTGGCTATGAAGGGGTTTATTCTTCAGAATCTTTTTTTTTTTCCTTCTTTTTTTTGTCTCTTTTGAATCAATACGGCTTTTGTGTTGCTGCATTTTCTGGGGACCAGCGGCACGCGTGTTTTTTGGGACTCGTGGGAAACAGCAGGATGGTTAGTTAAGCCCCTGTGGTATGCATTGTCATAGTTTATTGGGGAAGGGGTTTATAGAGTACCAGTGATGGAATGGGGAAAAAAAAGACATTGTTTCTTTGCATCTCAATCTGAAGTGATGAGGGAAAAGAATAACTCACAATTTTTTTAAAGGTGGTGCTAGACAATCACTTGTTTTGATTTGAAATTTCCTGCATTAAACCTACACAGATGAATATAGCCATCCCCCACCCCCCCACCCCCCGGTAGGGTGTGTAAGTCTTGCGAAAAAAAAAAATCATTGATGTGTCCGATTTGTATTTCCTTTGTACATTCAAAGATAAGGTCCTCGTTTTTGTTGTTGTCAACGTAATGCTGATTTATATCAAGAAAGATACAATAAAAGTCACCTATGAAAGTTTCAGTTGAAAGCAGTGTCTACTTGTCGAGAATGACAACAGACTATCACAGAGTTTTCATCAGCGACGTTGAATCCATCTACGTTTAGCGGGTAACAACGTATTGAGGGCGGTGTTTAAACGAACACCACGGGAATGTCAAAAAGTTGATCTTTTGAGACTCCAATTTTTTCATCATACTTTTATTAATTTTATAAAACAGGGGGGGGGGGGGGCTCTAATTGACCGAGTCATTTGAGTGTGGGTTTGAGTCTCTGGGTCATGACACGTGTGTCCTTGGGCAAGACACTAATCTATAATTAATTGCTTCTCATCACCCAGGAGTGAATGGGTACCTCGAGGGCAGAGATTGTTGATGTGAATAATTAGCAACCTGTGCGCTAATTTGGCTGCCGGTGCTGCATACTCCGAAGGAGTTGAGATGGTTTCAGGAATACATCAGACCCAATAAACAAGAGTAGGGGCTAATAAATGCCAATTGTTATTATTTTAACAGAGGCCATGGCCCCTCTGTAATTCCAGGCCTGTGAAGGTCTGGGGGTCAGCATTCAAACAAACAACACGAAAAACGTCAGCTGCAGGCGAGCTTTGGACACTCAAATTTTTGAACATACTTTTATTGATTCTATTTAACAGGGTGCACTAACTGTAAAGGTCTCGTTGACTTGTACAAAATTGAAGAGGGGTATGGGACGGGTGGCAGTGCTTGAGAGTGGTGCAACTCAGAAAATGCTAGCATTATGCTAGTCTTTATCCAGAGTGTACAAGACTATAATCAAAATGAGACAAATCTTCCTGAGTCCTAGCAACATGCATTTAACTGTTTTCATTTGAACAATAAAGCACTCCGACATGTAAGATGAGATTTGTAGCATTGGTCATTTTGCTTGTTAAGTATGCTTCATTACTTAATAGAATTGAAAATTCAAACACAATAATTGGTATGGTGCCTAATCACCATAGAAGTGAAATAACCAAATATGGGGTGAGAGAAAAATCAAATGGTCCTCATTGGGATTTGAACCCAAGACCCCTGACACTATGGGCAGATGCTCTACCAGCTGAGCTATGAGGCACAGCGGTATACCCCCTCGGGTTTTCCCTAAGAACCACAGGGAAAACCCAAGGGAGTATACCACTGTGCCTCATAGCTCAGCTGGTAGAGCATCTGCCCGGAGTGTCAGGGGTCTTGGGTTCAAATCCCAATGAGGACCATTTGATTTTTTCTCTCACCCCATATTTAGAATTGAAAAGTATTTATCATACTCAACATTTGAACGAAATTGATTCTGTTCAAGATATTAAACAGTGAGGTACATGTATTGTTATTCAATTGAAAAAAACACAAGATCGTCGGAGTTGTCCAGTCATAAGTTTGGTGGCCCGACACTAAAACCACTGGCCTCAGGCCTGCGGTCCAGTCTAAAATTTGAGCTCTTCCCTTCATGTTTTTTACCTCTTTTTTTCTTTTTTACCCCACACCTAGTTGTGATGAGCTTCGTACACTGGGGATCAGTCTTATTGATCAGTTGCGTGTTACCTATATTTTGACTTCATCATGTGCAGATGACAAATACCTTTATCTCCATCCCACCCTCAGAAAAAAAAAAGAAACACCCTGGAAAGTAATCCTTTTTTGTTGTAAATGATAAAGGGAAAACCTTGCACGCTTTTGGACTCACTTTGCCCTTTGACGGTTGGAGTTAATCCCACTAAATCCTCCTCGGCTTTCATCAAATGACTTCAGCTCTGAAGATTTACAGAGATTTAAGCCCCAATTCAGAAGACCACTACCTGATCTACAATAAGGAAAAGTTGAGGATGGCGTCACTTTTGTTACCCTCAGACCAAATCCTAGGGTGGTACTGTGTCTTCCCTTGGGCTAAGGAGCTATAACTCACCGAGCCAAATTGCTCAAATCCTGTTTATAAGTTTAGGAAAAGGTATTATTATGGGAGGGGGGATTTATTTAAGTTTTTTTTCTTCTGTATACCAGCGGAGAGAGAGATTTGTTGCCCGCCTTAATCCGAAGAAAAAAACACAGGGATTTGGGGAGGCTTACTTCTCTTAAGTCTATTTTGTTGTTGGAACTTTGTTTTGCAACAACTTCTTCTGCTTGCAATGGAATGTTGCCTCAGTTTAGTCGCGTCTGGCTTGTTAAATCTTAAAGTATTTGAAATATGCGAGTTGATTTGGCTTTTGCCCCAGTTTATCACGGATTGAAATTGTCATTTTGGTCAGTGCTTACTTATTTGGCTTAATACGGCTGTCTTAATGAGATTCCATCTAAGTCTGTTGCTCTGACCAGCTAAGTCCATCGTGCATTTACACTTTCAATTACCCAGTCAGTTAACCAAACTTCCCAAGCAGAAGGCCACGACATTATCTTAAGATAAAGACTTCAGCCAAGCTCTTTAAGAGGATACAGTTGGTCTGTTCAGGAGTCAGTAAATAATACCAATAGAGCAAGATGATGTTGATGCACAGATATCCACATGCACATTTTCATTCAGCTTTTAAGGCAGTGGATACTTTTGGTAATTACTCAAGAAATACATTACCATGGAAACTTACTTGGTAAGGAGCACCTGAGAGCTGCTGATAAAATAAAACATTGTGTGAAACGACTCCCTCTGAAGTAATGTATTTTTTTTGGAAGAGGTCATTTCTCACAAAATTATTTGAATCTGAGAAAGGCTTCAGGTCTCAGGCATTTAAAAGCACACAATTCTATGCAACAAGGGTGTTTTTTCTGTCATTATTTTCTTGCAATCTCGATGACCAATTGAGCCCAAATTTTCACAGGTTTGTTGCTTTATGCATATGTTGGGATACACCAAGTGAGGATACTGGTCTTTGACAATTACCAAAGAGTATATCCTGCGCTTAAATTATTATTATTATTTTTTTTCACAGGAGTCGGGAAAGTACTGAGTTTACAGTGCTTTACACACATCGGTGTATGGGTAAAACAAATTAATATTCTCTGTCCCTGATGCAAATTTATCATCCCTTAATTTTTGGTAGGTTGTTTATCAACATAGGTAGCCCTTCATAGTTAATCCCCCCCCCAAAAAAAGGTCCCCATCATTAGTTTCACAATTTGGTCTACAGGTGCAGAGTTTGCCCCCTGGGCCTGTCATAACTCTCAATTTATCTAGATCATTAAAGTTAAAAGAGCTTCACCAACATCTCAATACACACACAAAAAAACTTGTTTTTCCATCTTCCCAATTCTGCTGAATTTGGCACCAGTCAGGGTCTACGCGAACTCTGTCCTGGGGGCCAAAGTTGATTGCATGCACGTCAAAGTGAGTAAACATTTTTCCTTTTTTCAAGGATTCTTTGGGCTTTCTTATTTTACAAGACTTTATCTCTTGAAGTTCCGACTTAAACTGTCCAAAAAGTAGCTTCTGAAAGCATCTTTAGAGGGTACTCGTACTTCATACTTATTTTTATTGTAAAGCGAGATACCAGTTGTCCGCAAGATACCAGTTTAGTGTTAGCCAGAGGGGGCTGTCTGGGTGTCTTTATGGCACCCTGTTTTTAAATTTGGACACCCTGTTTTATCTGTCATTTACATGTAAACTTATTGTAAGTGAACAATTTGGACACCCAGTTTTTAAATTTCCAGCGAATTCGGACACCGAATCCTGGCTATAACCTTGGATACCAATTGATTGTTTTTTTTTTTTTTAGAAAGTAGAAAATAGAATTAGCTGTTGCAAACTGCTGACCAACCAAGAAGATGGTACAGATGCTAACTGATGGAGCGGAATGAAGTGAAAAGGGGGGAGGGAGGTGAAAGCTTTCATCTTTAGAAAGTAGCAAAACGCTGGAGGAGACGGTTTTCAGATGTTTGGTTATCAGTTAATTTATTGCACTGGTTTTAAATTAAGACAGTGTTACTAACAAAATAAAAATAATAATACTTCTCTTCATGAAATTCAGACAGACCTTAAAACTGCATTTGGAACCTACTACTGGGGTGGGGTTCTCATCTGGGTCACATCACAAATAAAGATACAGTTAGAGTAAGGGCATGGAACCGTGGACGACGTTCTGAAGGGTTCGGTATTGTTTCTATTGTAGGAACTCTTGGGTTCTTACCTGAAGTTCTGTAATCCATAAAGAATGGACACTTGTTCTCTTGTAGGTGTTGTCCTTCAGAGTTTGGGGGGGGGGTGGAAACTTTTTTTCACTGATTGCGTTTAAACCCGATCTCTCCCCCCTTCCCAAATGAGACCTGAACAACAGTCTGAATAACAGTCCAATGATCACTCTGAATTTTAGTCGCTTCGCTGTGTTTGAAGATTCAATAGGTACTTCAGTGTTTTGGGGTCACTTTGTCGGCACGTGTTAATCACTTCAGGAAGAGTGCATCTTTTAACAAAATGCCAGAAAAGGGTATTCAAACATCGTTTTACTATTGATCTCTTGCACGCCACTGCACGCGGCGGCTACTGTGCCACTCTCACCAGTTTGGGAGTCGACATGTATCTATGCGTGTGAAGGCCTAACAATTTGGGGCATTGGGACAATTGACCAGATCCAGTCTGGATCTTTCTGGAAATTCCAGCGTGGAGTTCTGTTATTTCGAAATAATTACAAAACTACGGCTGTTTTTTGAAAGCACAGTGTGGGCTTGTGGGCTATGGCTTGGGCAGCTCCCCCCTGTTCTTTCCCTTGCTCCCCCCTCCCCCTCCCCGGTTATTACGCCACTGGGTCAGAGATGCCTCCATATCTCAGGCATGCAACTTTTCCTCGGATCAGCTGATTTCCTCTTTTTTTTATTCTCAGTTTTACCATTCAAAGTTGAAAAATACTGTACAAAATCATTGAAATTTTGTAATTTCCTCTTTTTGGGTGAAGTTACAGTTGCATGCCTGATCTCTCTTTCTCTTGAAGAAGAGATTGGTAACCAACTCAAACCTTAAGTGGTTATCCCATAGGTGGGTCATTGCTTTATGTTTCAAGAAACTATTTTTGGTTTTAAAAAAACAAAACAAAAACTCAAACCTTAAGTGGTTATCCCATAGGTGGGTCATTGCTTTATGTTTCAAGAACTATTTTTGGTTTAAAAAAAACAAAAAAACAACTCAAACCTTAAGTGG
Source organism: Pycnopodia helianthoides (assembly GCA_032158295.1). Taxonomy (NCBI): domain Eukaryota; kingdom Metazoa; phylum Echinodermata; class Asteroidea; order Forcipulatida; family Asteriidae; genus Pycnopodia; species Pycnopodia helianthoides. The sequence continues at coordinate 1,362,372 of CM063260.1, forward strand.
TTATCCCATAGGTGGGTCATTCCTTTATTGATCCCCCAAAGTTATCTAAAAGATGTTTCTTCTTGTCCGAGGTGCTTTAACTTAATTGAGAGATTACACTTGGACGTAATGCCCCTCATCCTCTCCTCCACAATTGCCCCTTTTTCATCCCAGTCCTTCTTTCACTGAAGGGGGACGGCGGTCACCAGTCAGCCAAATAATCACTCTTATTGTGAAGGAAACAAAACAGGGAACGTGCTAAGTAGGGACCCATGCTGCCCTACTTAGCTGCTAAGATGATCCAGAGCAGTGAGAAAAGATGTTGCAACCAGTTTGATGTGAACCAAAGAACCCTTGATTGTCTCTGATTGTCATCTTGCAGGTTTTGGTGGTGTTTAGTGTAACTTTATAATCGTGGATCCAGGGGTGTAGATAGAAGCCTTATCTTTGGGGCTGGTACCCTCTCTTGATTAGAGCAGCATCCTTTATTGTTTCTAGAGTCAGTGTCCCGGAAGGGGCCGTATTTAAGGGATAAGTGTGGTTAGAAGGATTTCGGAGCTTCTGTAGGGCCTTTCTCTGGGGAAGGATTAAGTGTTACTTTTAAAACCACAGTCAAAGTAACAATTAGCGTTTGCGATAATTTTGGAAGTGTTTGAGATTGCTGTATATTCGTTTTGGTTCATTGAGGGTTTGGGGACGGATCAAAGGAACATTGAGAACAGAAGGGTTTTTAGAGTACTTTATAATCAGTAACAATCTGAGGCAATTAATGGTTTGGTCATGATTCCGCACCACCTGCCATCTTGATGAATTATGTAACCCTCCTACTTTTGCTCTGGGATGCCCTCTCAAGGGAGTTACCAAACCATGTGGAATAATTAAACAGTGGCATGGGCTGTGTGTGCTGTCACCACATGATATCTTATTGCAGGCTGGCATAGTTTATCTATCATTAAAAACCACAGTGGATGATATTGAATGGTCAGACAGTAGGAGGGTTGACTGCGTAATGTGAACATGCATTCAGTACATGATAACATATTGCAGGCTGGCATAGCTTATCATTCCAAACCACAGTGGATGGTATTGAATGGTCAGACAGTAGGAGGGTTGACTGCGTAATGTGTACATGCATTCAGTACATGATAATGATATAGATCTCCTCTGGAAGAAACAGCTTAGAACTTGTATTCAAGGCAGGCCAGGTCTGATTTGGTAGCTTGCGGCTTGGTTGCCATGTTGACATGCAATGAAGCAGATGATTCCCATAGCAACAGCCACAGCCACAGCCAGCAGTTTCGGACATGGCCTCATAGTCTGAGCCCCTTTTTTTCACAATCAGTGTTCATGATTCTCAGTCTCAGTGCAAATGCATGTCTTTATGGACCATTGCCTACAAGCTCTGCTTCTAAAATGGATCCCTCTGCAGTGTCACAATTGTTTTATTCAGGTTCTTTATCTATACTGTTAAAGGAACATTACAGAATTGGTAAGAAAAAAAATTGTAAAATATACTTTTTGATCACAGATTTACATAAAACTTACACGGTCTAATGAAGATGATAGTAGAAAACATCCCTTGGAATATTTCTGTCTGAAATGCCATATTTGATGAGAAATGAATAAACTAATTTTTCGATTGGAGTTTATCGCTCAGTGAGTGTTTTATAGTGTTGAATCTATATGATTTCATGCACATGTGTAATCGGTTTTTCACTAATTTCTCGTGACCCAGATGGCCGATCGATCTCAAACTTCTACAGGTTTGTCAGTTTATGTATATGGTGGATTACATAAAGTGCTTACACTGCCAGCAACTGTTTTGTTAGTAAAAACCAATTCTGTAATGTTCCTTTAAGTTGTATTCTGATGTTAATGTTTCTTTACTCGATACTGTGGAAAATAAAAATGAACCTTGAACCTTGATTGGTGTAGCATGGGGAATAGGACATCGGTGAAGGCTGCAGGATCTTTCATTGTGAGTCCCCAGTTCTCTGTGGTCAGCGCTAGACACACTTATTGCATTTCATAGAAACCCAACCAAGTTGCTGGTTTGGGCTGTTTTCTAAAATTCTTAACTCCTTGCACCCACTTTGTGACTGCAAACTGTTAGTTGAGCTGTGGTTGAACCGACCATAAAACACCTGCCACAGATGGGTGTAATTTGTAACCAGCCTTTGTAATTAAGACAAACCTTTGAAAAAACACCATCGCTACATCAGTGTTCTCAGGTGTTAAAACCTTTCTTTGGCACCCTGTTTTAAGGAGGCTTTATTTCTGAAGAGAGGGTTGGGCGATACTTCAAGATGGAGGGGGGGGGGGGTCTGTGGAGCTGTGTTTGAGATGGTTTTTTTGTTCACGAGCTGTCATTGTGTTTGTCGATCAAACAAAGTCTGGAGATTATCCCAGTGCTTTGGTCAAAGTTTGTGACTCGCTGCTAATGTGTGAGTAATCTGGTAGCTTTTTAGTTCCCCACTGGTACACATGTAAAGTGTTGACCCCTCCGTTGATGTCACACATGCAGCTACTGTTTGCCAAAGGTCTGCCATTATTAGGAGTCGAATTGCAGGTAAAGATATGGAGAGTGTTTAAATGCGCACCACGCCGCATAATGCACGGGGAAACGGACTGCCATAGCGGTACTGTCAACAAGATTTATTGTGATGATGACATGAGGTTGAATTTGAAATGGGTCTGTACAGAGACTCCGCTATGCCGTGTTCTGGCTCTGGGAGACTTTTGAATGCTAGGTGTCAGCAGACATACCAGGTAAAATTCCATTGTGTACGTAGTTCTAAGCATGTGCACATTGCTGAGAACAATGGATTTACCTGTGAAGTCTGCTGCCACCAAGCGCCTCAAAAGTCCCCCATTGACTTAACTTTCAAATCAGGTTATTCTTGTACCCTTTTTTTACATTCACACACGCTAGAAATATTATTCTATTCAAATCTGATTTTGTATTTATTTATTTTTTTGTCCTGTAAAGAAAACCAGCTGATTTTTGTTTTCACAACCAAATTTAAGGACAATGTGTTTACATGCTGACAGTTGTGCATGGTTTCGACTACTTTCTCTTGACTCACACAGCGGATTAAGCCCAGATTTTCACACAGGGGTGTTAGTTCATGTAAACGGTTTATCACACAAAACATGCAAACTGTCTGCGACTATTTTGTCAGCTCTATCAATCTAAACCTTTAGCAGCCAGCTATATTATGAAATCCTACACAGGAAAATATCGGCTGGATCATGCTCTGTGGGTTAAAACACTGCACAGGTCAGGTATATCTTATTTTACTTCAAAACTCTGATCAGCAAGACTTAAATATTGGAGATAGTGGACAAGATAAAATTCCTCTCAGTTATTCCAGAAATGCCATACCAGATCAACAAAAGCCAACCTTGGTTGAGTTAAGGGGTTTAGTCTTTATCATTAGTCAATAATCCGGGAGGGAACGTTTGTTGTTTAATTGCCTTGTCGTGAGGGGTAACATTAAATGGAGCAGTATAAATCCAATAACTGGTGCACCTTAGGTGTTGAATTGGGACAGCCCAGTTGTAGATTAGTCCCTGAATGAGGTGGTGGCATCTGACATCAATTTGTTCAATGCTTGTGGAAGGTTTTATTGATAAGACATACATGCATGAGTAAGCTTTGATGCAGGTTGCCTTTTTCCAAATTTTTGTTATGGGGGGTGAAATGTTGCTTTCGCCGGCGAGACTTATCAAGATACTGAAAGTGAAAGGGGAAACCGGTGGTCGGCATAGTGGTGCCCTCCTCCCCCTTTACCTTCACCTCTGTGGACACTGGTTCGAGTCCCTCCCTGGTAGGATCCTCACTGGATTGGAATGTTCAGTTTCTATTTAGTGTGTTTTGAAACGTTCTGAATTGGCTGAAACATGACTGAAATGATCGCAGTGGATAGATTTGTCACCTTATAGGCTGAAATGGCCTGAGTGGTTTGGCTAGATTTGTCAACTCACTGGCCGAAATGATTGCAGTGGTTGGATTTGTCACCTCATTGCTTGGCAGAAATAATCACAGTGGTTGGATTTGTCACCTCATTCATTAAGCTTATAGCTCCCTCTATTGACAGTAATTCGAACCCAAAATGGGGAATTACCTGTCTTTGTGTGCGCATGAGTAATTCTTTGTGGTTATCTTTTCATCACCACATTTGTATTGATGGCACCTCCCCACTATTTCTGAACTGTACATGACCTAGTTAGATCCCTGAAGGTTAAAGAATCAAGTTTCAATGTGCTCATAAAACCATGACTGTGTTAATTTAGACGAGCTTTAACTTATCATACAGGCATGGTATTCTTCCTACTTTAGTCTGATTTTCAATTTGTTTTGCCCTTGGAAAAATCAGATTTTTTGTTATTGAATAGCCTGAAAAGTCTATTAAAGCCAACGCTTTTTGTACAATCATCTTGTTTTTGCTGTAAATTATGTCATTTGTTTAGGCCTATATATATCAAACTAATTCGAAACAAAGACGTCAGTTTGCATTTTTTTTTAGCAAGTCTGCTCATTTACAGCCTTTAATAGTAATTATTTCAGATAAAAACCATTAACATTCTTTTTCAAAGTACACACAACTTGTTATTTTAATCAGTTTGTATAAAACTGACAACAAATAAAGAAATAAAATGAGTCTTTCTGAATAAGGCTTTTTATCTGCATTGCTATAAAGTCTAGTTTTGGACCATATTTAATAAAGTTATCATAGCAGAATCTTTATGCTCTTTTCATTTATAAGATTTGTTTAGATTTAAAAAATAAAAATTATTTGTACAATCAGCGCAGACTTTTTACAAAGTACATTTTTACACAAAATATTATAGGTAATAAAGCTAACAAAAACATGATTAGAAAACAATTGTGCACAGCTATAAAGTATAAATTTACAAAATGTTCCGATCTGAGAGCTGTATAGGCCATAGGATTGTTACAAATACACAATTTGAAGAGGAAAAAATGCTCAGTTTAAAGAACAAATTTACAAAAATATTATTATGTTCTTTATGGTTTGCATTAGGTCATACAATTACATTATTGAAAATATACTCAATATTAAGGAAAAAACTTACAAAATATTATTATTCACTTCTTCAAATTGTGGCATAAGCCAAACAGCTGTTAAGATTTGGAAAAAACATGCACAGTAAAAAGAAACAAATTTATGAACCTGAATATTTCGTTCTTGAGTTGCGTAGGCCGAATAGCTGTTACATTCATATACGGAGAAATATATGATCTGTTAAAACGTACAAATTTACAAATGTTAAATTCTGTTCTGTTCATGGTTGCATAGATCATAGAGGTGTAAAAAATACACGATTTTACAAAAAAATTCATTCGAAATAAAAAAAAATACTAAATTACAAAACATTCTGTTTTAAGATCTTGGTGAAATAATATTTGCAACATTGCAAAAATTTGCAAAGAAATATTTGTGGTAATATTTGTGACATCGTAAATATTTGAAAAGACATTTGCAATAATGTTTGCAACATTGCAAATATTAGCAAAGATATTTGCAATTTTGCAAGGATTTTTATTTGAGATGTGTGATGTTCCTTCAGGGCCACCATACATGTCCACCCTTTACTATGGAAAAACATACACTATAGATGTGCACAAAGTAGGTCATCATGATTTTACGTTTTCACGAAGAGACGGGCATGTTTGACTAATTATTGTGTTATTAAAGTAATCAACCTTTTGGTATTTGTGATTTCGGACTTCAGTCGTTGCTTGCCTCATTGGTCTGCTCTATGTCAACGCTTCTTGAAATGTGAGGAGCATCTGGTAAGTAATTTAGGATGAGTTTGTAAATCTTCCTTTTCTTGATGACTGCAATGGCGGTTGCCAAAAGGATAGCTGATACGATGCAGATGGTGATTATGAGCGCGATTGGGAAAGTCCAAGCTTCGTGAACGGTGCGATTACACTCTTCAATGTCCCCTGTCACAAAACGGCCATCGGGACATTGCAATACAGTCACTGGCTCGCTCGTCTTGCTCATACCGATGTCATTATGCGCTGTGCATCTCACCTGCAGACCAGTATCTCTCTCCGTGAGGTTGTACAGGGTAAGTAGATTCGATGTCAACTCAAACCTTCTTCGGCTTTCGTTGTGAACATCCACCCATGTTTGATCTGTGTCGTTTGGGAAGCTGGTCTTAAAGGCCCAGTCGAACTCTGTTGCTTCAGGAACCGCGATCGCAACACATTCAATTTTTATAGAAGAATCTTGAGCATCAAGTTCGAGAAAACTCACAGCAACAATCATGTCTATCTTGAGAGGCGTCAATGTGCATTTTGGTCCCTCTGTTGAATTACTGGCAATACAAATAAACTTCTTGTAGTTGTCCGTTTCTCTCAAAACTAACTGTATGGTGTGAGATGAACCGGGGTTGACGTTGTTGCGTGTGTCTGTCTTGGGTGTATGCCATGTTAGTTGAGTTGAAACCACGCTCTCTTCTGGAACTTTGCAGTTTAAAGAAACTCTGTCTCCTACCGCAGCACTTTTGGATGAGGTTGAACATATTGGAGTCGGTGGATTCACTACCCGCAAATGTGCACAGTTTGAAAAATTGATGTTTGCAAGAGAACACGCGTACATCCCAGCATCACTGAACTGTACATTGCGAATCTGGTATTGACTGAAAAAGCCCTGGAATGAGATGAAGAACCGACTTGGATCCACTAAAGGATTTAAAATTAGAGAACGGCAAACTCCAAAGGACGACAAAGAATCCCTGTCGCAACCTGACTTTGAAAAGAACCAGGTAACTTGTCCACACTCGTAGTCTTGGTTGAAGATGCACTTAAATGTTGCAACGCCCCCGACGGCAATCGTAGCATTATCTGGATCTGCCAAGAAAATGCTAGCTCCCGTAAATGACATTTTTAAGAAGAGGATAACGACAGCAACTGTTTCCATTTTAGTAGTTATTGAGTTGGCATTAGCAGCTATAATGGCCAAAATGCATCACAGCACGACTGAAATATGGTGCATTCCATTGGGAGGAAAATTACTTCCTGCTTCCTTCGGATCACTTTCGATTGGGTCAAACCTCAACATGGTAAAAGATAAAGAGGGCGTCCTTCAGCAACATTTGAGATCGCTGTTTCCTGAACAATTAATTTTTTTTCTTGGGAGTTTGCAGGGGTTAGAAATTCAAGTTTGAAAAGCTCAAATTCAGTTTCCAGGAATTTTCATGGGATATTTTTGTACTGTGAAAGGGGCATCAGTTAATTGCAAGTTCTTGTCTGTTAACTGATTTGGGCTGTCGACCCTAATCGACTGTCACCAGGGGCACGGTGCCACCTACTCCTTGGGCTGAAACAGGGTTACCCCCTTCACAGTTCGTATGGATGTAGGCATGGGTATCATCCACTGGGAGCCTGGCTGGTAGAGCAGAATGCACTACCTTCCCAACTTTTTATGAAGCAATAATGGTTTAAGTGCCTTGCTCAAGGGCACAAGTGTCACGATCGGGATTCGAACCCACTCTCTGCTAGTGACACCACCAGAGCTTGGGTCCGATAAACTAGACCCCTCGGCCACGCCACGCCACTGTTTTAGTGGAGAAAAAAACACGAAAGTGGAGTGGAGAAATTATTTTTTAAAAGCGAAAACCCGGCTAAACCTATTAAAGGGCAGAACCTTGGGAACGTGCACCATCATTTTGTTGTAGTGGTCTCAATCAAGGTATCCGGATGCACCCTTGGGTTTTTGTCACCATTCCGTTATTGTTACAGAGTGTTTTGCGTCAAGCGTAGATTTTAATCCAAAACGTGAATAAAGGCGGCCGTCCTTGGCACACCTCACAGTTTCATTTCCCCAATGCTTGACTGGGATTAGGGGTGTTCCATTGTACTGTCTGCAGGAAAATTAATTTCAAAAGGAAATGATAACCTTGATGCAATGTCATCCATATTTTTATGTATTGAATTCAGTCTGAGGTGAACCGTGCGTGTAATCTGTCTACTGCTAATAAGAGTGATTTGTCACGTACGTGTTTTTTCCGCAAGAGCCGTGGTGGTCTTACCTTTTGACTTGTAAGTTTTGTGTCTGACTGAGGATGAGTCCATTTTGTGATTTAAATGAAATAAAAAATGCTTATTTGGACACTTAAATATGCTCAGTTAATTGTTTGGGCCGAATTACCCTGAAAATTTAGACTCAGATTTTAAATGGCTCTTTTTATGGACCATGTAGCCTTTGTGTACAAAAAGAGTGACCTTGTTTATGCCATGGCCTTTTTGGCAGGCGAGATACTGCACTGGCTATATGGGAAAGTTTATATTTTGTGTCATAATTTCCACATAAATTGAAGACTTATAGAAATTACAGCGGAACAAGTTTTGAGATGTGCCCCTTTCTTGACAACAAAAGTTGATGAAAACCAGACAGTGCAATCTCTATAAATTATGAGGTTTAATGTTTTGATCCATGCGGCTCTGTACGAACCATGCCTGCAGGAAGTCCAGGCTCTGTGGCTCGAACCATGCCTGCAGGAATCCAGGCTCTGTGGCTCGAACCATGCCTGCAGGAAGTCCAGGCTCTGTGGCTCGTTTGAAAACATTTGATGTCATCGGTTTACATGGTCTTTAGATTTGAGAAAAGTTACAAACTTTTGTTTAAAGGAACATTACAGAATTGGTTTTTGCTAACAAAACAGTTGCTGGCAGTGTAAGCACTTTATGTAATCCACCATATACATAAACTGACAAACCTGTAGAAGTTTGAGATCGATCGGCCATCTGGGTCACGAGAAAATAGTGAAAAACCGATTACACATTTGCATGAAATCATATAGATTCAACAAATGAATAAAACGCTCACTGAGCGATAAACTCCAATCGGAAAATTAGTTTATTCATTTCTCATCAAATATGGCATTTCAGACAGAAATGTTTCAAGGGATGTTTTCTACTATCATCATCATTAGACCGTGTAAGTTTTATGTAAATCTGTGATCAAAAAGTACATTTTACAATTTTTTTTCTTACCAATTCTGTAATGTTCCTTTAAGGTATTGCCTGAAAAAAACTGCCTTTGATTAAAATTGCATGGTACATGCATTTTGTGCACTGTCCATGGCTTATGTGAAAGTTTTTGTATGTTTTTCCTCTTGAAATGGCATTGTCTGTCAAAATGTGTTTGTTCAGAGAAAAGATTCCTTACAAAAAAATTGGTTTCTGCGAAAATCGGCCCATGCAACTATTACAGTTGTGCACCCATCTGCTAAAAGTGCGTTCACCAATCCTCCAAAATCAACCTTCATGATTTGTTAAGTCTAATATTTTGATTGCTAAGTCACCATATGGTGTGAGATTTTGTTAGGGTGAGGGGAAGGATTCTAGTAAAGGTAGTTTTCCGAATTTGCGGCTATGGCTGCTGCCATGGGTGTTGCCAAGGCCAGCCTATCCTTCAACGTGTGTTAATGTGGTGATCCAACCACAGCTGCAGCTGTAGCCTAGCCTAAATATACCTCGCCCAATATGTGGCAGAGGGTGGTCCCCCCCCCCAAATGTTCCCATACTTGAACACACTCTTTTCCTCTTGTATAGAAGTACACCCCCCTCTAAAATCCTCTAAAGAATTCCTGGGATTGGGGGGGGGGTACACCATGCCATATATTGAACACCAAATGGGTCTAAATTACTCAGATGAGGTTTGATTGATATACCTCGATGTGCCTCCAGTAGTGGAACAGGATTGACCTGTCTGGATATGAGTAACCTTTTCACTTCTCCTCCTCAGCGCTAATTAATTCGTGGAAAATAGTCACTTGAATGCCCCATTACCAATCTTGACCTTCGAAAAATCATGTTTTCTCTATTTTGTGTGCCAAATTAGTGATTGTTTGTGTTTGAACAACAATTCCCCTCTTTCCTCAAGTGACCTTCCTTTTATGTCAAAAATTGCCTAAAGTGCTTGTTGAAAAACATTCTTTTGTATGAAACAAACGCTGGAATGCTGTGATCAATCGCCTAACAATGTGAATAATGCCAACGAGTCTGTGTTGTGTTCAAGGTAACCTTGGTGAATGGGAAGAAATTGGTTTGCAAAACTCTCAAAGTGTTTCTCTTGCAGAGCTAGAGAAGAGAACTTTTGCAGGCCTAAGGTTAAAACACCTTTTACTGTTTTTGCTTTTTGATGTGAATAACTAAAATAATTCTTACTCCATACCAACTAAATTACAGCTCCAGTTCTAATTCTCATTCATCATTCTCCCCAGTGGTCCGCTGGCCAAATGCCAGTTTAAACGCCTAAGGACCAGTCCAAGTTCTCTCCAAGTGGTCCAACTGGCTAGTTCAGTGTTGACAAGCATCCCTATTTAATCTGAAATATGGACTAGTGAAAAAACTGACGGACCAGTGAAATGAAATGTTAACTGGTCCTGCTGGCCAGTCACTGAACAAGTTAAGAGTGAAATGAGAAGTGAAAAGTGAACCAGTGAAATGAAAAGCTAACTGGTCCTGCTGGCCAATCACTGAACAAGTTAAGAGTGAAGTGAAAAGTGAACCAGTGAAATTAAAAGCTAACTGGTCCTGCTGGCCAATCACTGAACAAGTTAAGAGTGAAGTGAAAAGTGAACCAGTGAAATTAAAAGCTAACTGGTCCTGCTGGCCAATCACTGAACAAGTTAAGAGTGAAGTGAAAAGTGAACCAGTGAAATGAAAAGCTAACTGGTCTTGCTGGCCAGTCACTGAAAAATTTAAGGGCAAACCCTGTAGTAACAATTCCAAAGACTAAATTAAAGTCTTCATACAAAGGGTTCTGTGCTGTGCCGCATCACCTGGGTCCCAATTCATGGCTCTGCTTGCTGCGGAATTCTGCGCTGTTGCCCTGTAAAGCACGTTATTTCTATGTGACGTAACGAAGAATTCCTTGGTAAGCAGAGCCATGAAATTGAGTCCTGGGCCCAATTTCATAGAGCTGCTTAAGCAGAAAATATTGCTTAACATTTTCTGCTAAGCAGAAATGAGCAGGATACCAGCCACAAATTGTACAGGTGAAATGGTATTTTGGCTGGTAACCTTATTCTGGTAAGCATAATTTGTTTTTGCTTAGCTAATTTTTGTGCTTAAGCAGCTCTATGAAAATGGGCACAGCTGATCTATGGACTGATGTACCATAAATCATGCTGTATCAATTAACCAGATCAACTCTTTGCTTAAAAACCTACTTGTCTCCTTGTTCGCTTTGCCATTAAGTTTTTGTTTAGTTTATTTTGTTGATTAAGCGCTGATCAAAAACAAAGCGTCACCCCTAGCACACTGAACGCCCTGAGTGTATACACAAAATACATCCTTTTTTTACAGCACGCCATAATGCCAAGACAAACATTGATTGGTGTGTCTTCTTTCTTTTTCTCCTTCGTTGCAGAGAGGGTGAGGAAGATCCAGGAGAAACTAGAAGACTTCATAGCAGCACTCAACAAGGAGAAGACAAGATGACCCCCATGTTCGTAAATCCTCTCTCTCTCTACCGCAATTAATCGACAATGTTAAGTAATTTATTGAGAGATTTGCTTTAATGAGGTAGATAGTTTTCTCATGCAATGGTCCCAGGAAATTCCAGGGGCGGAAAAAATTTGGTCGATCATTTCACACTTGAATTGCTAACCCTTGCAAATTCCTGGGGAATTGCCATTTTTCTAGGAAATAGCTACTACCCTGCTTGGGAGTAGGGTCAAGTGAAACGATCCTGGGGGTTAGCCGACACTTAGTGTTAATTTATCCCCGGAAATTTGCAATTAAGCATTGAACCAGCTTAGGATGGCGGTGGAGTTTAAAATAAAACCCCAGGAATTGCCCGGGGTTTTGTTTCCTGGGAATTGGTGTGGGAGTGTGAAGAGGGCTTAATAAGGAATGCATGTATATAATAACCTTTATCGTGATGCAGCCATCTTGTTTTTGGAACCTTTCAAATCAAACCAAGTTACCGTAACAGGGAGGATCTAGTTGGTAGGGTGCGAGGGTTGTTGACCGGACTACGTCTTTTGACATGTAATGTTAAATGCCCCATGCCCTTTGTTAATTGTCCCCACTCTGGTCACCAGAAGAAAACAAATTCCTGTTAAAAGCAAATCTGACAGATGATAAGTCGACCACCTTTGCCGCCCCAAGTCAAGACCACCGAAAACCCATAAAAATAAAAACCCAGAGTTACATATAGAGGCCATGGTCTTGTTTGCCCTGGTCTTCGTCTTTTTGTGCCCCTTCAAAAGTTTCCCACAAGATTTTCCAATGGAAGTACCCCTTTGCAAAATGAAAATGGCTCTGCCCTCTCAAAGATGAAATTCCGAGCCTTCTATTCTTTTACCTTTGTTGCTTGAATGTCTTTGTGGCTGTTGTAAACTTGACTTGTCAGCGTTTAGACCTACCGTCAAAGTAAATTTGAACAGTTAACCAATTTTGTACAAATATTGGATGTGTTTGAGTGCATTGTCGCAGAATATGATTAAGAAGTGAAACCTGGACTATTCCAAATTTGGCGACAGAGTGGGGAAGATTCAGGCACAAGAAGAAGAAAACAAATCGGACAGAGAAAGCAAAAATACTTTTTATTAGAAATTAGTACTTGTTGTTTCATAATGTATAAAATTTCAGGCAAATCAAACCCACTCCCTGTTAACTAATGAGTCCCCATATTCCCATGCTGGGAAATTATTTCAAATATTGGGAGTAGATTTGGCAAAATATTGTTCATGGTTCTGCTAATGAATAGTGAAAACTCATACAGTACAAAGCTCCTAGCCCTTAATAAAAACTGAATTGGTATCAAATGCCTGTTGTAGGTTTCAGTATAAATTGAGTTCCAATTGTTCAAGAAGTTTATTCAAAGTCTGTATAATAATTATACACTTTGTGAAGAGTCTGGTAAAGTTTGAAGGAGGTATGAATTATGGCAAAGGACACTCCTCTAGTGTGTTGCTGTGTTTTAACTCCTGGACCCAATTTTGTAGAGCTACTTGTGGCATGTCGTGGCCGAGCGGTTAAGAGCACGGACTCAAGCTCTTGTGTTTCTGATCAGCGGAGTGTGGGTCCGAGTCCCGGTCATGGCACTTGTGTCCTTGAGCAAGACACTTAACAATAATTGCTTTTTCCTTCCGATGGGACATTAAGCTGTAGGTCCCGTGTACTAGGATTGGTAGTGCACGCAAAATAACTCAGAATACTTATCGTGGAAGAGTTGGGGTTAACCCCAGTGTTTCTGGTTCACATAGCAAGCACCCTTGTTTGCAGGTTTCCTCAGGCTTGCGAGCTACAGTGATTAAGCTCACTTTTGAGGCATCCTTGGTTTCATTACCAAAAAATACAAATAGCGGAACATTTCGCTTGACAATTTTTTGCTAAGCAAGACTAAGCAGGATACCCAGCCACAGATTGTGTGTGTGACGTGGTATTTTGGCTGGTAACCTCATACTGTTAAGCAAAATTATTTTGTGCTTAGCTACGTTTTAAGCAGCTCTATCAAATTGGGTCATGGGCTTAAAATAAAACGTCTGCTCAGAACAACAAGGTTTTTAGTGCAGTTAGTGCGGCTCAATATTGATCAAGAGTTGTCTCCAAAGTAATTGTTTGCCAAAAAGAAAATATCAAATTTATAAGCATTTTTCACTCAACGCCCTTCTTTTTATTATGCAAATAATAAAATGGAAACTAATGACCTTATAGCACTGAGCCGTCAAAATTGACCTTTGACAAAAAGCATTTGACATTTTGATATTTGCATAAAAGTCATTATGTAAATTAGCCCCCAAAACATGTAAATCCTCAAGATTCAACGAGTATAATTAAGTATTAACAAATAACTTTGGATTTCTGTGAGAATTGTTCCACTTCCTCTCAAATTGCCTTGTCTTGTTCAATTATTTTAAGTTTTATTTTATTAAGGCATAGTATACACTTTTATCATGATAAATTGAAATATGAGTAGTAAACACGGTCAATTATTCCATGAGTACAGTTTTCTTTTCCTTTGTACATTTTGTTTATATTTACTAATTCGGTTCTTTTGAAATAGATATCACTTATTATTATTATGAATTGATAAATTTAAATGGGATGTAATTGGTGTAGGATATTCCATGTGATTGTCAATCATTGCTAAATGATCATGAATAAAGTCACCTGTCAAAACTGAAACAGTTTTTTTTTGTCAGAATATAATATGATTTTTCTTTAAATTTGTTTTATTGTATGAAGGGTTTTAAAGCAAGTTGTGTTTTTGCATAGAAAAGAAACATACAGACTCATAGTTCAACCAGAAGAAATCAGAGTTATGTTTATTTTGAGGCTAAATTCTAAAGAATTTTTCTTTCAAACTAATTTAGTTTCAGCAAAGAGCAAAGAATTTTCAGACAGAAACTTTCCTTTTAGGGAGTATACCGGTATTATTGCATCCACCATAACACTTGTTTTATTTCATTTTATTTATTTGTTTATTTTAATCTTATTATTGCATAATTATTTGGGGGGGTGGGGGTGGCTTTGAACTTGTTTGTTCTTTTTTTATATAAAGATTCAATGTCTTCTCCCTGTTGTTGTGATCGTATGTAATCACCCTAAGATGATCTCACGAAGGAAAGGGGGGTGTCGACCTGTCCCTCAATGCTGTCAACTCAATAAAATAAATACATTTTGTTGAAAAATCTTTGTTTCTGTTATTTTAATGATGTAATTTTGTTATTTTTCCTTTATTTTATAAATACCATCCAACATAACTCCCCTTATAATTTATATAACACCCTTGCCCGGCTCTCCCCGCCCTTAATTCCCTTCTAATTCTATTGTTCTAAGTGGACGATCCCTTGTTTTTGGTTTGTTTGTTTTGCATCGTCAGAGGGCGCTTCGAAGGCGGGAACCATAATTTTGCAATTTTGTTTAAAAGTTTGAATGTTGCGCAATATTTCGGGGGAATAAAACAGGATAATGCCCAGCAACCGTCAAACAAATGGAGCACCACAACACAAGGTAGGATAAATATCTCTTTTGTTATTTCGTAAGTGGTACCGAAGAATGTCTGCTCGGCCCAATTGTTTATAAATATCGGTGACAATTAACACAGACTGCCCAGTTGTCTTCGGCAATTCGCGAAGATGTGGTTGTATTTTCACTACTGTTTCACGTCGAGCTGTCATCGGCTGCAAGTCTTGCTCCCTACCCCGAACATTATTTTCACCACACCTCATAGCATAAGGGAACCAGTCTATTGTCAAAATGAGCGGATTGCCACGTTGTTTTGTTAAAATATACAGACAATTAAGCTGCTTTTAAAGAATGTAAACAAAATGAAGAATCAAAGCTGGTGGGCTACTCAATAAGGTCCTAGGGGAGAAGCGTATTGGGGACAGACAGGAGAAGAATTTAAGCATTTCTGGCCGTTTGTACCGTTGCCAAAATGTATTGGAACCTACCACCCTAGAACTGTTCATGTGGCCCGGGCCCGGACGGCTGAGGACGGGTCGTCCGCCTCGTCCCTCCATGCTCGTACTCGTCATGCTCGTAGTATTAAATAAACGTCTAGTGTCTCTTCTGGTGTGTTTTCAGCTGATTTCCATTCCACGTAAAGTTAGGATATAGCTCGCAACAAGTGGTTTTAACCATGGAGAATAAACTAGACTGAGTCAAAACATGGGGTTCAAAAATGTGACTAGTGACAGTGTAATAAGAGTGTAGTCTCGCTGAGATGTTCTCAGTGGATGAAATGATTAGAACATTCTAGTGGGGATTGCATGTTACATTGTATGAATTCATTGTGTTTCATGCTAATTAATTATGCAGCTAGCCAATAGCACCTGGTCAAATATTCTGTGCGCCGAATTCTTTTGGGGAAAACGCATACGATAGTTATTGCATAGTCTTATTGTCGGCATGTTTCTGTTGGAAATGTGACATCCCCCCAAAATCGACCTCCTTTTTGGTTGTCTTGTAGAGTTGTATATTTATAAACAAGTCTCATCACCTTTTGTTGGCGCTGGTTTTGTTGTCATACCTCCGCTTGTAACAATTTGTGGAATGTTGATATCTCTTGAGGAATGTGCCGAAATTAAAAACAACATGTCGCCTAACTTAGTGGTAGTGGATTTCAACAAGGTTGGTTATGTACAGGGCCACAAACGCTGAGCCAAACAAAATTATGCTTAGGAAAACCATAAACTGTGTGTGTGGTTGTGATCCCGTTGAAACCGAGGACTTTAACAAAAGGGATCCGGGTGTTTTGACAGAGCGAGGACGTCCTCGCTTCGCTTTCCTGTACAAAACCAATGAGGACGTCGCAAATAAAAAACTAAGTCCAAACAACGGGGGAAGAAAGAGAAGTCCTCGGTTTAAAGAATTCACAAACATGTGTGTGTATGTGGAGGAGGGGGGGGTGGTCACTGACAGTGGTTTTTTGAGAATTGGTACAAAAAAGCACACCAACATGGGATATGTATTGTGACGTTCATTTGCCAATGGCTACGTTATTTTTTATTTTGTTGACTATAAAACTGGTTAGTTTTACAGTTTACTGGGGTCTCTATTCAAATATTGCCAAAGTAGAGGAAAGCATATGACCGTACGGTCATATTAATAACAATTATCGGTTAACGAAATAAAGTTTGTAGGCATATTTAAAGGTAGGGTATACTTTTTGTACTTGTCAAAGACCAGTATAAGTATCCTCACTTGATGTATGCCAACACAAGTCATGCATAAACATTACACAAACATGTGAAATTTTTTGGTTCAATTGGTCCTCGAAGTTGCAAGAAAATAATGAAAGAAAAAACACTCTTGTCGCTTAGAATTGTGTGCTTTCAAATGCCTGAGAAATGCTTCATGTCTGAAGCCTTTCTCAGATTCAAATATTTTAGTAAGAAATTACCACTTTCTCAAAAACTACATTACTTCAGAGGGAGTCGTTTCTCACAATGTTTTATAGTTATACTATCAGCAGGTCTCAGGGGCTCCTTACCAAGTAAGTTTTCATGGTAATGTATTTCCTGAGTAGTTACCTAAAGTATACACTGCCTCCAAAACTTGTTTTCTGGGAACCACGGATAGTAAATTTGACAAGAGTGCAGATCGTCAGAAATAAAACAAGGCTAAAAGAATTCCAGTCTAAATAGAAACTGACGTCATAGATGTCGGTTTTATTTTCCGCCCATTCCTCACTTCCGATCGATGCAGCTGGCAGGACAATTTTTTTTCTATTCCCTCAAAAATATTTCTGCGCCTTGCGGCACAAAAAGAAAAGAGTGCAACTTCTTTCGAAATACGTAGGCGATTAGCGGTGGAAATAGGATCTCATTTGCATACAAATATTTCTCGGGTGACGTTTTTTGTCAAAGTTGTTTCGAAATTCAAACAATGGGCACGCGAGCTGGCAGTTTCGCCGAACAAAGGGCCTTTTGACGGGGAAGGCCCGGTGTTTTCTGAAGTCGAGAAGGGAACGTGTGAAAGAATGCCAACGCCTGGTCAAGTTTCAAGTCGCGGAGCGTGACCTTGTGTGCTAACCACGCCACCCACGGATACCGGTATTGTTCGCGTGGAGACGGTGCACGCGACCGGACACAGGCCGCACGGTGTAAGGGTACGTGCCGAGCGGAAGGCCCCGGGTTTTGTTTGGTTCCGCGCACGTGGCGGGAGAAGGCCCCACTTCAAAAAGCTGACCGTGCGCACGGCCGGTCAGCCACTGTGGTGTGTACAGCTCCCTGATTTGTTTTATTTTCCCGGAAAATTTTCAGCAGCTGGTCGGGACGGTGGGTCGAGCCGTAGTTGGGGGCAGTTTGATTCGTCTCTTTGACAATTGTCTGCTCGCTTATAACCCGGGTATATTGCTCAGTTTCAGAGTTAAGAACTGTATTTACACAACAACTATACCGACAGTACTCCAGGCATGAGATCCGCAAGGCTTTGAATAGATGCGATTGCCTTCAGAAAAAGGGCGCGAATTATTAACGAAGGACTTGTTGAAAATAAGCTCACGTGACAGGATCAATTGTATTACACATTTTATGTGTTTTCACATGATGAATAAATAAAATGAATGAATGACACCAGCATCCACATTTTTAAAATGACTTGTTTTATTCATTGACTGTCGCCAGAAGAAAATTTTTTTTAATAATCTCAAAGAAAAAAAATCTGGTTAAGCCTTTAAAGGACAAAAATGCGAGTGGGTCCAAAACCTAAATATTGAAGAAAATCAGAGGTGATAATAATGTGTATCGAAGGTGGATTCTTGCAGCTGGCAGCGTTTCGTGTTTCATTGTTTGAATATCGTGGACGTAGCGCTAGCCGCTGGTTAGTACCAATCGGGTTGTACTAATGTTTCGAAAGTGAGACAAACGGGTTTTATCTCATTTTACTTATTCATTCTTTTTTTATATTATTTATTGACGGCTATTACATCTATTTTCGGTGGTGGTTGCTGAGGGGCGTTAAAATGACTTATCGATTTTTCAGAGGTGGAAATAATGTGTATCGAATGTGGATTCTTTCAGCTGGCACGGGAGCCTCCATCTGTGGTATGTTTCGAAAGTGAGACAATTGGGTTTAATCTTCTTACTCATTAATTCATTTTTTTTAAATTCATTGACGCATATAACACCTATTTTCGATGGTGGCTGCGGAAGGGGCGTTGAAAATGACTTGATCTATTAATTTTCGGAGGTGAAAATAATGTATATCAAATCAGCTGGCACAAGAGCCTCCATCTGTGGTATGTTTCGAAACTGAGACAATTGGGTTTAATCTTCTTACTCATTAATTCATTTTTTAAATTCATTGACGTATTTTACATCTATTTTTCGGTGGTGGCTGTATGAGGAGGGGGCGTTGAAAATGACTTGATCGATTTTTAGAGAAAGTAAACATCGGAACCCCAAGCCGTCGAGAGGTACACCCTGGGTAACCGTTTTGTTGGTTCACCTTCCCGTGGGACTTCCAGAGCTTTCTTTCCCACGGTGTACGAGGGCGACGGGCCGTGATCGAGCAGAACATAAAAGCGTCAGTACAGATTACGGACGCCTGACTTGACAATTTTAAACACGCGTAAATGTGGGTGTTGTGACCTTTGAACTTGATGTTGACCTCGCGGTTTATCACCTTGGTTGACGGGGACTGCTGCTTCGCCACGGCAGTTTTGTGTCTGAAGTCGCACGGTTGACGACTGTTTTATTTTGTGGTTGTACTTACTAAATTCTTATTTGAAAATCAAATGTTTGGAGCAACCGTTTATTCCCGAAACGTAAGCAATTTTTAATAGCTTTCGGGGTAACTAGGTTGACATTTCCCGTTCACCTTTGACATGGTAACGCTATGAGTAAAAACATTAGCAGATTTATTCTTACGTCATTGCCAGAAACTAACCTTTTGAAGAGGCATCAGGGAGAAAGTTTCGCCAGAAGATTTGATTTGACAAATGTGAGAATATCATTAAACTACACATTAAAGTCACCGACAAGCTCACGTGATCGTGCTGACTGCTGTTATGTGTTTGCTAATTTAACTTTAATTCGATCCCATGCCGGCAGTTAACTTAACATGCAAAAGCTATCGGCAACTTAAGCTTACCTGGTTAATAAAGAAAATATTTCATGTTTGTAAAATGGATGTTTCAAACCAGTGTGGTGCAACAACAGTTCTTGGAACAAAAACGTGCGAAAAAATCATTATAGATGGGCGTTTGGAAGAAATCGGCAACCTTTGTTAACATTTATGCTGACTGAAAGTGTAATCCCACCTCCATCCCGGTCGAATATTGAGCCATGGAGGACACTGAAACTTGAAAGGGTTGAGAACAGACCGTGAGAGCAAGAGCAAGGATGCGGTAATCTGCATCTGCTGAAATACTGCTCAACACTCCTAGTTGCTTGGTAGCCGTTGGAGTAATCAGAGCAGGATTGTGATGAGTGCGCATGAAGTAATTAATTTCTTATGTGCTTTTGTATTGTTCTTTTTTGAAATCTTGTTGGTCGGTTTGTGGATGTTACATTGATGGGAAGTGAGTTTCAGTCGGTTACTGAACGGGGGAAAATGAGAACTTATAGCAGTCCTTTCTTGCTGGTATTCTAATGTGTTTGAGTTGGATGATCTCGATGAGCGTGTTGTAAATAGTAGCTCGCAATTTCCGCGCGGCAAAATAAAACATGCAACAGCCGTCCACAACCTCGGCTCACCTGGTCTCATGACAACTGTTGTACATGTTTTTAACAGCCAAAAGCACTTGCTTGGCACGGTGTTAAAACAATGACGAGTAAAAACCGTCTTCGGAATACGTATAGGTGACAAGTGTCAGGTGTTGTTTTTTAAGCCACGGCTGTGTTTCGTACGCTGTCTTTTTTTTGGCGCATGAGAGCCCGGGGATGGGATGCCGAGTATGGAAGAAATACCTCTCTCTTGACTCTCAGAGTAAAGAGGTAACCCCAGGGTGACTTTAAAAGGCATTCCACAACAGATGTATTGTGAGAAGGAAGAGGGGATGAGTGCGAATGTTACAGGTTGTCGGACCATAGAGAAAGGACCACATTATTGTCCGGTCGTGAGTTTACTATGGCCCGATATACTGGCCTCGGGCCTGCGTGAGTTTACTGTCCCGATATACTGGCCTCGGGCCTGCGTGAGTTTACTGGCCCGATATACTGGCCTCGGGCCTGCGGTCCAGCGTAAAATTCAAGCCATGCAGAGAATTGCACGCGTTAGCGCATTAAAACTACATTGTGACACAAACCTAAAAACCAGCTAGAAAGCGACGATGGAC
Source organism: Pycnopodia helianthoides (assembly GCA_032158295.1). Classification (NCBI taxonomy): domain Eukaryota; kingdom Metazoa; phylum Echinodermata; class Asteroidea; order Forcipulatida; family Asteriidae; genus Pycnopodia; species Pycnopodia helianthoides. The sequence goes on from CM063260.1 coordinate 1,383,134, forward strand.
CATTTTTGTATCCAACAAATTGTTTGTAGATTTGGACCCTGCCTGCTGCTGAGGTGGTGTGATTGGGGTAATGATTTATCCGTCGGGGTGCATTTTAGCAAATTTTTTAGCGTTGTCTCCAGTATTGTCTCTGAAGAGGGTGAGGTTGCCAGAGACCGTATTGATGGTGACTGTCATGAACTGTCGCGAAAGCTGTGCATTATGATTGAGGTTATGGACAGATGTTTAGCGGTGTATTTAATGAAGCCAATTTCGAATACACTGTTAATGCCAATTGATCGTTTACGATCAGTCCGACTGTGAGAAGTCATTTATGTCACCTGATCGGTGTTCTTCAAAAATTAGTTACGGTAACTTCTGCGCCCGGGCCTTACGATGGTAGTAACATTGCAATGTTAGTAACATTAAGGGAAAACGATTTCAAGACATCACGTGAGAAAAGTCTGGGAAACAAGTCAAGTTTTCGATCAAAACTCTGAGCAAGAAACAGTGGCACCACAATTGACATTACCAGCCTCCCTCTCTCGCCAAGAATGGAATTTCGATCAGTGAGTGTAAGTTTCGGGAAGTGAAAGTACAAGGAGTGATGAATTGGAACAGAGATCCATAGCGAAATGAGCGAGCTTTGAAATTCATGTTTCACAACTCAGTTTTAAGTGGGATAATTGTGCCGGACAGATACACTGCTAAGCGGGCAAGAGCCAAATTGGTCGAGTTATGGTGTGATCGATGGGGCAGACAATCACATGTGTTTCAAGTAATATATTAGGTGTAGATGCACTCCTTTTGGGTTAAAATTCTTGTCAATTCTTCCCCTTGTTTGATACGTTGACAGTGTAGGCAGACATCGGTGATTTAAAGGCAGAGTAACTTTTGGTAACGCGGCAGTAGAACAAAACTTGAAAAGCAACACAAGTTATGTACAGAACAGAAATCCACACAGCAAAGTAGATATACACATGGTGTTACCGCAAACGAAACCGAATTATTACTCCACAAGTTAATGACCATACAAACTTACTTGGTAAAGAGCACCGGGGAGCTGTTGATATTCATTGTTTTTATAAACGACCCCTTTGAAGTAATGTAGTTTTAGAGAAAGAGATAATTTTTCATCACAAAATTTGAATCTGCTCAGGCATCTGAAAGCACAAAATTCTATGCTAGTTTTAATAACAACCTTTAATCGATATGAGATTTCGGATAATTATCCGGAGATATTAAATAGACATTACAAAAACCATAACACTACAGAAAAACAGTAGCAGCCATGCAAGTTTGTTCGTTTAGAATACTTGTTGAAAACTCAGTGACAAACTTTTGGAGAAACTGAATACTAGGAAAATCTGAGTTAGAATCGACGACTTTTTCCTCCCTTTCTCGGCAAGGGAGAAGCCAACTCCCGTGTCCCAAGAGACCATCCATCGCACCTTGTGTGGGGTTGCCACGAGCCGTTTCCCACGGTATGCTGCGGTCGTCATCAGGCGCAGCGAGGCGACCGGCTCAGCGTGAACTCCGCACAGGGTGGATGGGGTGATGTTTATACTATCACGATCGCAAAAGTCATCGGCGTGTCCCGTGCCAAGGATTAGCGGTGGTGATCCCGCTCTATCTCGCGAGTGGTCCGATGGTAGTTTTGTAATATTGGGGAAGAACACCGTCCCTTGAATTTTATTTCTACAAAGATATTAGTTAACTCAGTTGTATGAGTTGTTGAAATTATGACAAATGATAGTTGAGGGGAAACCACGGTTGGTCTATGGTCACGCTGAGGGAAGGAGCGTGTGGAGGAGGAAGGGTGCGCCTTTCCTTGGTGCGAGCAAGAAGTCTCATCGCCTCCTCCCTGAAGCACCGGAAGGGTCAATAGAAGAGACGAGGTTGTCCAAGGGGCATGATGAGTAGGGGGGGCATGTTGATGTTGAAACTGGAATTCTTAAATGGGTTTTCCTGACTTCAGCAAACAAATGAGTCAAAAATTCCGTGTTAAAACTAGTGACATCGAGAAATATTAAGTGGCTGGGACACCGCATTACCGGGAAAAATGTTACCTGCTGAGCGTTGGGCATGTTCTATCTTTACTTGAATCGACTCTTCACTAATGATTCTACTACACTCGTCTAAAAAATGCCATTGCTTCGAATATGAAGGAACTTAGCGACGGTCAAGTCAGTTGAAAATGTGCAGTAGAAAACGTCCATGGATTATGTTCACTCTTTTACCCCAAAAAATTCCTGCTGCAAAAACAAACATGTTTGCCTTAACTAATTATTTAATAAGAAAACTTCTAAATTTCGTGAAATCAGAGTTGTAGCCTTTAATTCCTGAGCCATCGGATGTGTACATTATTTCAGCTAAGAAAACAACGACCCAGGCAACAACAGCGTCCTCTAGCGGCGGGGGGTTCAACTACCCACGTGTTTGCCTCTCTCTTCACGGTCAATATTTTGGGACGAACTCGCGTTTATTTTTGATTAATTTCAATGCAATCCGCAAACAACCACCGGGTCCGTTTTAATGTGCAGTGTGTCGGCATGCCGATGGGCCCGTTACGGGGGTTGAACCGGTGAAAATACACGCCGTCTCTCTTCCCCAGCATGGAGTAGAGTGGTTGCTAAGGGCTGCCTTTGTTGGATAGTGAAGAAAAGGCGCGAAACGTTGGAGATAGAAATCACCTGTGTTCCCTATTTCCTTCAACAGTTCAATGGGCGAATTTTGAGGGTTTTTTTTCTGATGAGATCGCCTGAAGTTTAGTCGATTTTAATTCGATAATTATTATCAGAAATTAACTGAGTTTCCGTGGTGCACAAATCTTATGATTTGTAAAAGGGCAGTGTATCAAACGATCCTTTCAAGATGTCAACGAATCTTCCTCCGCCACTGAATGAGTTTTCTTCATATTCTACTTTTTCTGCTGCTTCTTCTTCTTCTTCTTCTTCTGTGAGGAAAATTAGATCATGCAAGTTGAAATGTTGGGATATATCAGTCTAGTGAAGATAAACCCTCCTCATCATCATTTTATTCTTCTTCCTCTTCTTTTCCGTCTTCTTCTTTTTCTACTTCTGCTTCTTCTTCGGGTTTTTTTTTTGGGGGTGGGTTGTGGCTGAATTCTATGGTATTGGGAGAGGAGCAAGCTGTTATAGAACCTTTATGTTACTGCAAATTCTGTTTTGGCTCACATTCGAGGCGAAAATCGAGACCATCAAACCAGTTGGAAGCATTGATAAACATGACAAGTATGTCACCTTGGTGTTCCCAAGGAAAACACCAATACCAACAAGAGAGCATTCCCCTGCACTCTGCCGGCCGAGCGTGCGGCCCACCACCGAGCCCGTGGGCAAAAAACAACGCCTTTGCCGGTGTGACACTAAAAGCTCAGACGCGGCGGCGGGTTTTATGTCATGTATAAACACGTGCAGTTCCCAACACTTAAGAGATGGGTTGATGGAGAGGCGTCGAGGCGAAACTATGGGAAATTTGCTTGGAATAACATTCACCGTACACTCTGTCAATCATTGTCAAAAAGACTTAGGTAGAAAAGAAACTGATTGATATTCAACGGAAGAAATATTTAAAAACTTCGGTTTTAACAACGCGGAAGGCGCACGAATGTTTTTTCAACAAAAATATCTGAGTTCCCTTCTCGAAATATAGGCCTTGTTTCGATATACATGTGTTAAAGGCAGTGGACAACTATTGGTAATTACTCAAAATAGCATAAAACCTTACTTAGGTAACGAGTAATGGGGAGAAGATTGACAGTATAAAACATTCTGAGAAACGGCTCCCTCTGAAGTGACATAGTTTTCGAGAAAGAAGTAATTTTCCACGAATTTGATTTCGAGACCTCAGAATTAGATTTTGAGGTCTCGAAATCAACCATCTGAAAGCACACAACTTCGTGTGACAAGGGTGTTTTTTCTTTCATAACTATCTCGCAACTTCGACGACCAATTGAGCTCAAGTTTTTACAGGTTTGTTATTTTATCCACATAAGTGAGAAGACTGGTCTTGACAATTACCAATAGTGTCCAGTGTCTTTAAAGGTGTTCTCGAATTCATTTCATAGGGAAAAATTTCACAGAAAATAATTAATGCTTGTAGTATGAACTTTATAATCAGGAAACTTTCAGACTAAAATTAAACAATGGTATTTTGTATCCTTCCAATCCTGTAATACCTGGAAGTGTACACCAATAGCAATACCCTCTGTCACCCCCCCCCTTTTAGTCACAAGCTCAATTGTCAAAAAAGGAAAATTATTAGCAGAACCATGTTTGCTGAGCAGTGTTAGTTTACACAACTTTGGTCTACACCGCACTCCAAGTGTATTTCATATAAACAACGTCGTAAAATAAGGCACTTCTAACGTCATTATCCATTCGTTGGGTACACGGTTTGTGTTTATGGAGAGTTCGGCTGTTTGAAACAATGCGCTTATTGCACCGGGCAATCTCAAATCTGTTAGTATGAGCAAAATCATGGCTGCATTTTATTGCTTGTTCAAGAAAACTCTGGGCGCCGGCTCCACAAAATAAAAAAAATCCCTCGACATGCCGTTAATTTCCATGTTGACGCCACATCAACCATAAATGGGCGTTTTCGTTGTGAGTATTTAGTGTGCTGGCAGACTGTTCAAATCGTGCAGTGAGGCTCATTATGTACACAAACGGTACACCCCTCAAGTCCCTCGACCCCAACACCATCAATATCCCTCGAACCCCAACACCATCAACACCCCTCTCATCATGGGCGTATGAGGACTCTTTGGTCAAGGGGTGGGGGGGGGCAGACGTTTTTTACTCCCAAATTGTACACACATCAAAACATAAGTACCAATTTCCAATAGCCAACCAGGTAAAAAAGCTTGTTGGCTTTCTCTGTCCATTTTTCCCCTTTTTGCTGAGTCCTAATTTTCTCCACTGCTTTGCCTGAATTTGGGGAGGGACCATGCCGCCCCCTGGGTCTTACGCTTATAATGCCCCTCAAAAATAAAGCAATTCGTAGCATTCAAAGCATGGTCCTTCTGAGCGTGGTCTGATGAACGATGTACCTATATTTGGATCCCATGAATACAATTAAAGTTCAACCTGCAGGCATTTTGTCTTTCTTTTTCCACTCTCACGCTTGGATGTATAATTAACGCCAACCGACAGTTTGTGACACCATCACAAGCACGCATCCAAAAGCTGGACAAAAACGGAGATACCATCGTGAACAATAATAATAATATATGCAAATTGGCATGAGTGCGCGGCCTAGCTTTGAAATCAGTTTGCCACTTCTTCTGTTGGTTGTGTTGCCGATGATGCACCGCTTCGCACTCCCTCGCGACTAGGTGAGAAGTGCTTTTAATCCTGTTGTGTCAACACGTCCCGAACGAACAACTGGAAGACAGCGGCCGGCATAACAAAGAATAACGCAGAATAATGCCCGGCGTGTTGTGTGGAGTTTACAACTGCATTTTATTTTGGCTTTTAATTATTTCCTAATCGCTCTAAGTGAAAGACGTGTGAGCTGTGTATACAGTGCCTCAATTTGACTTCAGGCATTTGAGAACCAACAATCAGGAGACAGACAATACTGATGGGTTGGTCTCCTTACCCGGCTTCTTGTCTTGTCAGAACAACGGATCTTCTTCGGAAGATGATGAAACGACCAACTAATAAGATGACATGTGAGAACTTACGAAGGTCATCCTCTACTCCAACAGTTGGTAGTTTTCACCAAATTTGTCCCACGGAAGTGAGAACCCACACACAGTGTTTGGGGATCAGGTTGGCTCATTGGTTTCTTTCCCCGCATTTCACCTCTCCGTGGACCTCGGTTCGAACTCCACCTCAGACCGGAGCCTTGTACGTGGATTTGGTTTTCAGTCACATACCTGATTGCGTGGGTTTTCCCCATTGGGGTTTTCCTCCCACACCTAAAACTGAACATTCTTCTCGTTTCCTATTCATCCTGTTATTGGTGGTAATTGTGCTGTTTGATGAGTAATAAATTAGAACAGTAGTTGTACAGAATGGCTACAAAATGGTAACCATCAGAAAAACTTGTTTTAATGGTCTAATGCCATGATATCTAATTCTGCTGAGAAATATTAAAATCTGTAGTATTCTCATCTTTGCTATGATCTGCGTTTTTAGTGCATATTTTGTTGGACTGGTAATGTGGTCCGTTTTGATGGAGGAATTGCATAGTGGCTTGTATATTTATTTCTGGTTCATCTTCCATGATGAAGTGTTGGCTCTGAAAGTTCTTCATGGGAGAACATTTGTATTGTTTGAATTCATTTAAAAATTTACACTTATAATTTTAAAAACTATCCAATGATGTTGATGCTGATAGTATCTGAAATGTTTAGTGCGATTATATTGTATATGGTGGTTGCTTGGTTTGAATTTGAAGTTAAGGTACTGCCTTGAAGGCCTATGTAGTTGGTTGAACACTCGAAAACATCATGGGTCAAAATTGACCCGAATTGCGGGTCCAGGGGGGCCTGACCCATTTCTGTGTCAATATAACCCGGAAGCTGTGTCAAACTGACCCGAAACTGAGTCAAACTGACGTAGATTCCGAGTCAAAATCCCTGTCTGGTCCCATGGACACGGGAATCTGCGTCAATTTTGACCCTGGAGTTTTAACAGTGTAATTATTACCGGTTCACCATTATAATAATAATCTTTTCTTTGACGATTGGCTCTGACAAAAAATGCCGCTTGGTTTTGTTCTGCAAGTTTTAGGAGAGACCGTTTGTTGTTTGTTCTTCATTCTAGGAAAGTATGAACATACATCTGTTAAGCAGTTTTACCAACATTGACACAGTTTTTTTTAAACTTTGGCAAAGAAAAATCGACTCAGGCATTGTGAAACATTTCCTTGTAAATATTAATAAACGGCAAACACGCGACAATGATCGTGGTGAGTAATAGTAAGTCTCCATTTCCTTCGGTAAATATTTGCTTTTTGTCCCGGCACTTTCGTCAAAGGACCTGTTTTTTTCAATTAGACTCTATGTATCATAATCTGTAAGTGGGGATTAGTGGGAAATAATCCTACTATTAAAATACCTGTGGGTTCCCATCAACCCGAACCGGTTTAATAATTAATCGAAATTATTTGCCAGCAAAGGGTTCTTTTGGCGTTGAGATCTCGGAGACTGAAGAGAATTGGCTAGATGCATTCCAGTCCCTTGTGAAGCACGATCAGTTAGTTTCCTAGTGCAATACTACAATACAAGAGATTAAACAAAACACTCAGTCGGATTTTGAAAAGTTGTTGGGGTGGTAAGGGTTAAAAAGTAAAATAAAAAACGGTTTATGAAGATAGATGTTTTAGCCTTCGAGAAAGACTCTTCTAGGGTCGAAACTACCCAAACTGACGAGTAGTAAAAAACTGCTTTTGTTACACCAGTACTCCTGTTTGTGGGTGTTGTGTTGTGTTGTCATTTAGCCTTTGAAAAAAGACTCTTCTAGGATCAAAACGTTCAGGCCACTAACCAAGTTTTGCATTTATACCATTGGTTCCTTTTGGTTGGTAAAGCAGTTTGCAACAGCTAATTCTATTTTCTCAAGACAAGTTTGAGTAAGATTGAAGCTTTGCATTGTGGAACTACATTCTAATGAGGTTTGCGAAGACACCATGGGCATACAGCTATATTGTGGTGGTACTGAAAAGAACAACTCAACGTTTCGATCAGCATGCTCTGACTGTCTTCAGGCGAATGCTTGACTCTGCTGCTGTATGTAGAAACGATTTTGACGCTGTCAATTTAACCACGAGTGAGGTAAAAAACCATCGTAAAAACAACCATGTCCAATATGAATCGACCCATGCCGTCGTTTTAGGTGAGGGACCATGACGGTATGCAGACTGACGTGAAAGTCTCTCTGAAAATGTTTGACAAAGCTATAACAATGGTCCCATTACCCTCGAAGACAGAGGTCCTGTGTCATGACACATTTTTGGGCGTAAGGCCGCAGATCAAAATCAAACCCCGAAAAGATACCAGGAATACCACCGGGATCTCAACCGCGTTATCCCCGAGGCGTGAACGCGAGCCACACCAGCGGGACTTCCCTTTAATTGAGACCATTTCTATCCGATAGCATTTGTCTTTTTAATATTATATCGTCTCCTGGGTGAGATGTTGAGATTGAAGAGAGTCAGTGATTGTTCCAAGGGGTCTCTATGTATTGTGTGTGGTATAGATTGTTTTACTTTTAGCATGGAGGAAGGAAACTACCTTCAGCGAAACACAAACCCTATTTTTTACCCAGGTGAATAGTTTAACCAAAGTGAATGATAACCAAACAGCTCGAAAACGTTTGACCATTTGAGTGGGTCTTGGTGCTCTCGTTGTGGTAGACATAAACTCATTTGCAGGGAGAAAAAAACGGGCAATAGATTGATACTACTGTCGTGTTGTTAATTCATGCCTATTGCAGGAAAAACGATATAAGGTAGATTTCTTTTGCAGACATGAAAAACTGTACTTCCAAGTTAAAGGTATTGTTTATTAAAGATCGAAAAACACAATGTTCACAGATTCACATATAACTTACACGACTTAAAGTAAGTTATGGTAGAAAGGGTTCCTTGAAATATTTCTGCCTAAAATGCTATCGTTTCTGAGAAACGAGTAAAACAATAGTAATTATCGCGCGCGATAATTTGAAAAAAACAGAAAACACATAAGATCTCTTTTCACTATTTTCTCGTGACCTCGATGACCAATTGAGCTCAAACTTTCACAGGTTAGTTTGTTCATGCATATGTTTAATCACACAAAATGTGGACACTGATTTTGAGCTGTTACCAAAAGTGTACAATACCTTTAATGCTCAACTGCAAAATACTGGACTTCAACATTGGTACACCATAGAGAAAGGATGGGTATACTAAAGCACAACGAGTCTACTTAATATACTTTTCTCAGTCGAGTTGTCTTCATGATACGTCTACATTTCTTAAAACTGTTGGGCTGGAATTAATACAAACCAGTCTCTGTACTCATCGAGCATGATAAATGATGTCCAACCCATTTACGTGTTCTCTTTGACGATTAGCTCTCAATGTATCCGGCTGTTCCTTGCTCTACGGTCCTATAAACCGACTTAGCCCCGAGGATGGCCGGTTGTTCTCAATCTGCAACTGCTGTCTTGAATCTGTTCAAAATGATTGAACGGATTAATTTGAATGTCTCAGTGCTGGGGGATCAACGTGATTGCAACGGGCGGGGCCCGGGTGATCGTCCCCAGGCCGTCTGGTGCGTGTCTTTATGTATCGCCGAAGGAGATTTGCGAGTCTGATAACTTTTGATTTCGTCTTCTGTTTCGGCTGTGGGTAAAAATGGGGTTTCTCGGCCCGGGGCGTGTGGAGAAGTTGCTTCGGTGGAAGTGGCGCCAAAAGACGGCCACTTTCATCAATTCATGCTTGAACCAATCATGGTATATTGGATTGAAATGGGCACGTCCCAAACGGTACTAAAGTACTAGTCTGTATTAGACAGCGAGACACAGCTCTCGCGTATTTACGTGCACGGTGCCGTTTCCCAGATATTGAAGTTTTGCAGTTGTAAACAAGAACAATATTGGAATTAACTTTTTTTCTTCTAGCCATCGATGAACCAAAAGTTGATTATGCTCAAATCGCATTCAGTATCCACATCTTGTTAATTTGTTTACAGGGTATCGACCTTTGTCGTGTTCCCTGTCTCCAATACAGCTAATTAACCTAATGTGTTTTGTACAAAATTGGGCCAGATTGTTTTTGCCTTTCCGTCTTGTATCAGTTTCGTTCATTAGTTTGGAAGGCCTGAATATCCAGATGGCTGCCATGAGAACAAGTCTATGGCTCTTTTCGAAACTGCGAATTCGGCTTGGGCTTTCGGCTCGGGCTCCATCGTTTGAAGCACCGTATAATAATGAAAACGCACACTTTCCAAATAACCGACGAATACCAAAGCCCACAAGGCATGGTTTCAGCAAAGGCTCTTTTTAAACCGGTTTGGCGCTGCGCTGTATTTTACAAATCTACTGTGATCCCAATTTCACGTCAAAATGACAGCTTTGAATGCTTCCCGCGCTAAACGGATTAACAAATTACAAAAACTGCACGTCCCAGTTTCAGAGAGCTGCTTCATCATAAATTATTGCTTTACAATTTGCTGCTTGGCAATAAGCAGGTTCTTAGTCACATACTGTGGCCCAGATTGAGTTTACAATGTTAGTAAAAATATGGGGGAAATGAGCACCCTTGCTGATTTCATCGAAATAGAGCTGAACTCTGCAAAAAAATATAAACAAAAATACTCTGATTTTAGGCCTACTCTGTCATCCACCAACTTTCAAAGATGTGTTCAGATTGGACCATCGTGTCCATGAGTTGTTTTTACAGTTGAAGCCCATCTGCGAACCATCAAAGAAAAAACCGAGAAAGTGTGACTCTCAAAATACGAGGTGATTATTGGGCAAGGGTCGAGAAACTTGACCAATACATCCGCACCCTCTTGAAGCTTATCATTAACATACTTCATGGATTATCAGGGAGTATTCGATGGGGATTTAGACGTCAGTTGTGGAAAATACTGTCCAGAATACTTGAGAAAATAAGCGGGGAGATCGACCGGCCGGCTCGGTGTTGATGAGTGGTCGAGGCTGCGGTCCGGCTGTATTTTGTTTTTGTCATAAATTCCTTTGGCTATTTCGTCAGTTTCGTGAAGTAAAAGTTTCGAGATTGTGGATGGTGGCGACTCGAGAACAGATTTTGGCTTTCTGTACGACTTTGTAGATGATATCATTATCTCTAATAGTAATTTGTTGAAATGCTTTTCATTGAAACCGTTATCAGATATGGTTCTCACACAAATAGTTTAGTTATCTAATGTCAATGATGTCTAATAGATGAAAAATTTACTTCGGGATAAAGTTTCGTTATTTGTTTTTCACCATAACACTGATGATTTGTAAAGCACTGTATATACTCGGTACTTTCCCAAGTCCTGTAAAAAAATATCCACAGGCATTTTACTCGGATGGGATTCCAACCCACTACCTTTGTCATTCTAGAGCAGATGTCTTTCAACTAGACCACCGAGATCGCCCGGTTAGTAAGACATCTGCTCTAGAATGGCAAAGGTTGTGGGTTGAAATCCCACCCGAGTAACATACCTGTGGATTTTTTTCACAGGACTCGGGAAAGTAATAAGTATAAAGTGCTTTACATACATGTGTGTCAGGGTAAACACTAAATAACACAATGATGTCTACTCCACGTTGTGAATGACCTTCTCTAGTTTTGTTTGGTTTTGGTCTTGAATGACATTATTTCAAAGCTTGAAAATGATGCATTGTGGCGTTTTATACGTGGTGATTTTTACTAAAAGCTGGTCCGTTAATAGCTGTGAAATGGTATTATCAGCAAGTGGGGACAATGGAGCATAGGAATACGAAAGAACAATGCTGTCCTCACATTGGAATCCTTTGTATTTTTGTGTCCTCACTTTGTTTTCCGTGCGCTTAGTCTATGGAAAGTGTCAAGTTAAAGGGACAAAGGGAAGTCCTCACATAGCAATAAAATTGATGTATGTGGGACTACGGTAGCCTTTGAACACTTTTATCCTTGTGACATACCCATGTAACTTCATACACTGGAGGAAACGTTTGTACCGTGTCACGACCGCAGAACATTTTCAGCATTACGTTCGAGCATGGAGGTAGATGGTTCGAGGTTGTCTCGAAGTAATAGGGGCGTTGCATTTCTCAATACTGACATCCGTGTGTGTGAGTTTAACAAAAGTCTCATCAAAAAAACATTGCACTCCGAGAAAATAATATCCTCGAATATTTCAGTGAATTGAAAGACAAACAGTTTGCAGGGCTAGCACCACGCTTCACTCCATGACAGTCAGCGGGGTCCCTGCGAGAATAGTTGCTTGAACAAATAGCCAGGAGTCAGGGAACACGCCTTCTTCGTGCTCGGGTTTCTTGTTTTTCGCGGGCAGTTGCCTTTTACTTGTTGCCGTGGGCGACAGACAGCAACTCTGGGTCGCACGGGTTCACCTGTGCGAAGTTGTTCAAGCCAGGTTGTGTAAGTACGTAAAACATCTCGTACCTTTCGGTAAATATTTTCTCAGTGAGCCATGTACATTAACCACGGTTAACGACTCATCGACCTTTTCTGGCGAATGTCGAGATTTGATGCATGCCTGATGTGGTTATTAGTTTTAACGAGAGAGAGAGAGAGTGGCTGTAAACGTTAGATATCGGAGTGTTTACTTCAAGTTGTAAGATTATTAAAGACTGTCTCGAAAATGTTTCTTGCAAGTTGAAACTTGTGATCAAATAAAAATAATTATCGGTACAATAATATATATTTAAGTCTATATCAATTTATAAAATGTGTCTGCCGAAACCCGGGACAATTCAGAACTCATGTAAGTTCTCCGGGGATTCGAACCAGGGACCTTTAGATCTTCAGTCTAACGCTCTCCCAACTGAGCTATTTCGGCACATAATAATGCATGAATAACTAAAGACTTGTATATTGAAATTTTGCAGAAAATATCTCAATTTCAAAAAGTGTCTGCCGAAACCCGGGACAATTCAGAACTCATGCAAGTTCTCCGGGGATTCGAACCAGGGACCTTTAGATCTTCAGTCTAACGCTCTCCCAACTGAGCTATTTCGGCAGATGATAAATTGATAAATATTGCAGTTTTTCTTGTATATTTCACATGAAATACTTCAATTAAGCAAAAATTGTCTGCCGAAACCCGGGACAATTCAGAACTCATGCAAGTTCTCCAGGGATTCGAACCAGGGACCTTTAGATCTTCAGTCTAACGCTCTCCCAACTGAGCTATTTCGGCAGATGATAAATTTGATAAATATTGCAGTTTTTCTTGTATATTTCACATGAAATACTTCAATTAATGTTGTCTGCAAAAATTGTCTGCCGAAACCCGGGACAATTCAGAACTCATGCAAGTTCTCCAGGGATTCGGACCAGGGACCTTTAGATCTTCAGTCTAACGCTCTCCCAACTGAGCTATTTCGGCAGATGATAAATTTGATAAATATTGCAGTTTTTCTTGTATATTTCACAATGAACACTCCAATAGGCAAAAATTGTGTGCCGAAACCCGGGACAATTCGGAACTCATGCAAGTTCTCCGGGATTCGAACCAGGGACCTTTAGATCTTCAGTCTAACGCTCTCCCAACTGAGCTATTTCGGCAGATACATTTGCTTCGTCTTAAATAGCTGATTCGATAAATTGGTAATAAATCTTATTTAATCTTGTTATTGTAAGGAGGACACTACTGATAGCAATTTGTAAACACAAAATTGTGTTAATCTGCGGTAAATAAAAAGTTATTTGTTAAAGAAATTAAAACAAACAATATTAAACAAGGTGAGGCTATTATGTTTAAAAGAGCAAATAATAACCTACAATAAAAAATAAATGTTGAAAAGAACATTTGCCGAAACCCGGGACAATTCAGAACTCATGCGAGTTCTCCGGGGTATCGAACCAGGGACCTTTAGATCTTCAGTCTAACGCTCTCCCAACTGAGCTATTTCGGCAGATGACATTATCTGGGGATTTGTTTGAAGTGATTATATTGATCAATGCTTGCTCATTGAATCAATCAAGCGCTATCATGAACGGAGGGGGCAGTGTACATGTACACAACAATGTATGTGTATGTATGTACACACAGTACACTGAACAAGTGGGTGTATGCCATCGGGTTGAGTGTAGCCTATACAATCAATGGGCAGTGACGCAATGTATTCTGAATATTTGGCAATAATACATTGTACATAGGCCTGCTATAGAACTGTTTCCTGCACATGTACACGTACACGCTTCCGTGAGTACATGACGTGATTGACATAAGGCACAGTGGGTCGGTGTTTTGTCATTCAATCGAGTATAATAAGAGCCACTTGGAACGGTCACCGTTTGTATTTTCAGTTGCAATTTTAACAAATGCATCACTTTTGAAAATTATGTTTGTTTCATCTGATAATGTTTTATTAAAATGTTATTATAACAGGACTCGTGTTATGTTTAATATACGAAATAATAACTTGCGGGCTACCAGTATGATGTACAACCATGGAGGTAGAAATATTTCTACCTCCATGTGCCTCTATGGTACAACACACATCTTTCATGTAATACACGAGACTGCTAATGCCTATGACTGGTGCATTTTGGTAAAATTGTTAGGGGTGAAGGCAGGGGGTACAATTAGTGTACGTGTCCCAATCCCCGCCCTCAGTTGAAATCTGAACCGTTGAAAATAAATTACTAGAATAATCATGTAAAGCTTTTAAATATTAAATTGGTTATTTTTTGTACATTTATTGTTCTATTTATACTCGGACATGGACTTGTTTTTTGTACGTTTTTTTTTTTGGCTCCACGTCAGATTATCTTATAAACGGAATAATTCAAATCATGTTTGAGGAAATTGCAAATAGAAACTACAGAATAAAAGGTGCAGGCTCCTTTCACCACCCGAAAAGCTAACATCATTTCGCCCATGATTCACTGTCTTGATGAAGAGTTGATATACATGAAGAGAACTGTCCATACCAATGTTCTTGGTTAAATTGGGCTAAATTGACCAGTTCTAGAATGATATAATTTTGTACGATCTGACTTTGTGAATTTTAGTTGTCTTAAAGACTTACAGGTTTTAAACACTCGGTTTTCTTCTGAAATTGGAGAGAAGAACAAATCGAAGTATTTTGAAGTTATGTTTTTGCACAGATTTATTGTACACCATGAATTGTGTAGGATTTGACAACAGGTTGTTTCGTCTTCCCTAAACAAATGTTGTGCCACTCATGTTATTCTCTAACGACCAAACAAGTGGACCGACATTCTTTCGAACGGACCCTGTTTGAAATGAATGCAAAACCCTCGCGGTGTGTTTGGTGGGGAGCTTGTAGTTTGGGGGCTTCTGGTACGTAACAAGTCTTGCGGTAGGCTTTTCGGCAAACATTTTAAAATACTGGAAGCACCAAAAGCACATTCTGCTGAAAGGTTTGAAGCTGCTTTGCAATAGGTTTGACAGGACCGCGTCTCTTTTGTACGGCGCTCCTCGAGTGCCATCCAACTTATCGAGATAACCAGATAATTTATTGCATCAAGTCGACTTTTCTGTGGTATAAGTAGACTTAGCGACATAAAATATCGTGTCAAGTCGACTTATATAATCAAGAAGTCGACTTACCTAGATAAGTTATCTCGCGAAGACAGCTTACATAATCGAGAAGTCGACTGACCAAGATAAATTATCTCACGAAGACAACTTACACAAATTACGAGTCGACTTACCAAGATAAATTATCTCACGAAGACAACTTAGACAAATTGATTGTCTTAAGTCGTCTTGGCGAGGTGCTTTTTCTAGATAAGTCGAATTATTGTGTTTTGTAAGTCGTCTTGGAAAAAATAATTTATCTCGGTAAGTCGTCTTTTTGATTATTATAAGTCGACTTGATACGATATTTTATGTCACTAAGTCTACTTATACCACAGAAAAGTCAACTTGATGCAATTTATTATCTGGTTATCTCGATAAGTTGGATGGCACTCATGGAGCGCCGTACTTTTGCATCTTCAATTAGATCGCAATTCCTTGCGTGCGCTGTGGGGCGGTATGTAGACATTACCACGGGCCCAAGGTCGTCTTATCAACCCACTAAAAAATAAGTACAAATCATTGTTTATACCATGACGCTACACAAATAGACAAACTTAAACAATAGCCGGAGAGCGTGACCGACAAAGGCTGAGGGGGAAGAATGTCGACATCATTGAAAGTAAGATGTCGACATCCCGAGATAATTCATCGTGGGATGATAACATCCTAAAAATGTCGAGACCCAAACTATCTTTGGAGACAACATCCTATACTTTCAGGATGTCGCCATCCCGAGATAAAACATACATGGAAGACGAAATTCTATTTTCAAGATGTCGTCATCCTGACTTAATCATCTTAGGATGTCATCATCGTACGTTCATGATGTCATCATCTTACGTTCATGATGTCATCATCTTACGTTCATGATGTCATCATCTTACATTCATGATGTCATCATCTTACGTTCATGATGTCATCATCTTACGTTCATGATGTCATCATCTTACATTCATGATGTCATCATCTTACGTTCATGATGTCGTCATCCTGCAGTAAACTATCTCAGGATCCAACAAGTTGGATGGCACCTCCAGAGCTCCGTACATTTGACGCTCCGTGTTTAGAATTAAATTACATGTAGTATCGATCTTAATAAAATCGAATTCTGGAGTCGTCAAATACGGGCCGATTATGCATCCGCCATGATGTTTCTTTTCTTGGCGTTGAAAGCAACAAACATGGCAACGTATACAGTTACAAGGACGCTTGACAGCCCCGTCTCCCGGCCCATGGAAGATAGGCCCACTATTCATCCAGCCTTAAATTAAGTTTCACACAAGGTGAGCTAATACTTTGGAACTTCCCCTATTCGCAATATTGATGTAATTTTCCACCAACAATGCGTGGCCTATCCATCACTCAACCACAAAAACAACATTTTTGGGGGTGCCGTCGTTTCGAACACAAATCCCCGTCAGCACCGCAAATTCCACGGTGGTTCAGTCATCCAGTTTTCTGGGCCGTGGTCTCTTATTAATAGAGAGGAAAATAAAGGTCTATGAGAAGCTTAAGAGAGACGGCAGAAATAGATGTCCGTGTTTCTCTATGGTGCCCTTAAGATCCCATAACGTGCTTTCATGAACCCGGCCGTTAATTACCTACCCACCACCGTATAGCCTAAAGGCCGTGTGCCCGTAAATTGACGAATTAAGCCGGCGGGTGTGAAACGGGCGTGCCGGTAGCTATTAGTTTTTCACGCCGGGCCGGACGAAGTTTCCCTTTGTCGCCAATTGGAACTTGGATGGACCATTGAGGAACTTTAACACGGTAATTAGGGAACTGGCTAATTCGCGGGGTCAGGGACTTCACAAAGGCCTTGGTTTCACGCTTAACAACACATGTAAATTACCCATTTTCCCTTTTTACAATGGGATGGGTAGCTGGCCAGCTTTTCCTTGGCAGTCCCCTTTTATGAGGGGAAATTAAAACGCTGACAACAACGCACCACTTTGGAAATGCTTCGTGGAAAGTGTTTTGAAATGTTTTTAGTGTGTGACATTAGTCAAGACATTTGCCAAGTTGCCACAGAGCCAGATGACAGAGCCAGACGACAATGGCAGACACGAGTCGGCAGATGGAAAGGGACTGATTGCCACTTTGTGAATTGTTTGTCCTGGCCAGTTTGTAGTCATTATTGTTTTCCCAATCGGTTGCATGTTCACTGCCATGAAACGAACTCGCTATACGGCCAATGGGGGTCTGTAAAAAAAATATATTGGTTGTTTATGTGCCCAATGTCATAGAGTTGCTTCGAAAAGAAACCGTAACAATGCTTAAATATTACTTTAAGAAAAGAGAAAGCATAGTTTGTTTTCTGTGCCCAATGTAATAAAGTTTCTTTGAAAAGAAACTGAAACAATGCTTAAATTTTACTTTAAGTCAAAGAATTATTACTTTAAGAAAAGAGAAAGCATAGTTTGTTTCTGTGCCCAAATGTAATATAGTTTCTTTGAAAAGAAACTGTAATACTGCTTAATTGTTACTTTAGGTCATTTGTATGTTTTAACCCAATGTCTGTAAAAACAAAAAGTTGCTCAAACAGCAATAAACGACATCTGCCGAAATAGCTCAGTTGGGAGAGCGTTAGACTGAAGATCTAAAGGTCCCTGGTTCGAATCCCCGGAGAACTTGTTTGAGTTCTGAATTGTCCCGGGTTTCGGCAAAATGTTCTTTTTAGTCACTTTTTGCTCAGTTTGAATATTTCATGTGAAATATTCAACAACTGCAATATTTATCAAAAATAGCATCTGCCGAAATTTAGCATTTTTATTATTTTATATGTTTTAAACAGTAATTGTAGATTATGCTGGTTTTCCTTTTTATCAAATTCAGCCTCAATCATTTAAATTTTATTCGTTTTAATTTTATGCGCTGTCTTTGTTTGTATTATTCACATCAATTTGACTTTTTTGACAGAGTGTTTTTTCGTCCTAAACTAATTAATGAAATCATAATATAGAGGTCTTCAAGGCTTTGCGAATCGACAACGGGCGAAGCGACCGGGGCCAGGGGGGTCCAGCGTAGGGTCTGTAGGGGTATGACACCCAAATGACTTTTTTTTCAGTCGGTATTTTGAGCGATCGGGCTTCAAAAAAGCAGCAAAGCTAGTCACCCCAACTGATATTCAGTTTTATTTTTCGCAGATTTAAATCAAAATGTTCTTTCTGCAAGCCCTTCAACTTGCAAATCTGAAATCCCATTAGTCTTCTCAACACAAAATTCTCACACAGAAAGAATTCGACACAAGTGTTTCCCGTATGTCCCTTGTGACTTTGACCTGCAGCTTTGGAGTTCTTTAAACTCTTTTTGAACTGCTGTATACGATAAAGAACAACCAAATTCCACTGAAACCGGACAAAAATAATAGAAGAAAAAGACGGGAGAATTCCCCAAAGTACATGACGCATGAGACGCAACTGGCCCACCACTCCTTATGGGTGCTCAGTCATGGCTCGCCGGTTTCCTGTTGAAAACCACGGGGCTGCCGTACCCGAAACAGACGGACCCATTCACGGTAACCCGACCACCCCCAGCCCCACACGTGGCGCGCCCATGTGCGGCCCAAGTCAAGCCGCGAGACCCCTGCGAGTAGAAGAGGTCGACGCACACTCGCGACACGTGTTGCGCACGTGGGGTTAAACTTTCGCGCGCCTTTTGAACCCTGGGCTCGCTGCACGGTGTAAACTTTGAACAGAGATGCTATTATTTCACCACAGAAAAGGGCGTGCTGGGTACGGCTTTGGCACCCCATGCCCAGATTTAGTCCAACCAGGCGGCAGAACAAGGCTCTCATTTAATCGGTCATTAATCAGAGAGCATTGATTAAAGATTGTCTCACCGTGACATGGCAGGTAGGAAATTAGTTTTTCGGGGAATAGTCGACCTGTCCCGCAAAACGCTAACCTCTTTGATTACGCCGAGACTCAATGTTGTAAAATTTTTATACGAGAAAAAAAAGCTTCACAAATTCATTCTTTTCCTGTGTGTGTCACACGCTACTTCCGGCTCCAAGGCTGGTACACGATTGTGTGTAATTTTACCCCAAAACATCGTTCATCGTTCAAAAGCAGTTATGATCGATGATGAACTTAAAAGACAACGAGTTTTTGTTAGAAAAGGCCAAGTCCAATTATGAAAGTTTTCTTAATACATAAAACTTAATGCGATTCCTATGGGCTTCTGGTACTCGTTGGAGCCAGCCTGTGTGAAGTGGGCGTGGCTTGCAGTGGAATTACGTCACAATTCGAACGGTATAAGCTAATATGCGGGGTGCTAGTCACAAGCAATTTCTTTTTTGGGGGGTGCATATAACCCGATGTTTGCCATTATTAGTATGAGTTTTCTCTGACGTGCATTTTTATTGTTGTGTACCACTACCAAACAGCTTTATGAAGTTAGGCCCCTGTCAGCTCGAAGCAAAGTCATTCCAAAAGCATTAAAAAACACGCCTGACTTGGCCTCATTTCGCTACTACTGACAGCAATGTAATTATCCTGTCCACTATTATAGTAATACACGACCGCATCTTAGTGATAAATCACTGCTGCAAAATGAGACCTACTGAATGCGAAGAAATTGTATTGTCACAAAGAAGAAACGTATCTAATTATCGCCAACTACATGCCGAAGCACGACCTCGTTACTCCGATAGCATCAGTCGAAAAATGAAAAAGAAAAAAAATCTTATCGCTTAATACCCGTAATAATGCAGCAAAACGTTATCGCCTAAGTTTGACGGACGTCACTCTCAACAATAGTGCAATCCTTGTAGTTGATGCCAAATCTCTAATAGGGCGAGACGCGACATTTTCTCTAGTCAAAGAGAGGCTTAGCGATGATCTCGTTCACGCGACTAGTGATTGACATGTGCTACAAGGTCAATAATATTGGCTTATAGGTCTCGGCTATTAAGCGGTCCAAGTAACTTTTCTTTTGTAGAAGCACAGTACATGTTTGTGGTAAAAAGAGAAAAAGGTCACCATCCATTATACGCAATTATAAAAAGTAACTTTTGCATTATGAATGTTTATGTTTATAGTTTTTTAGTGTATGTGTATTATACGGAACTGTTTACAAAACGTGCATTGTTCAGATCTTCCGTTATTCCCCTCAAAATAATTGGAAAGGCACTGTTCATTATTGACAACAAATTCTAGTGTGACTGGTTACAAAGAAATTCAACAAAACATCACATTTTCCCTGAACGGTTTAACCTGTTACGTAAGTGAGATTGCCGTTCATGATCATTCTTACGACTTAGTACCGTAAGTTACCGACAACGGTGAGGGCGGCACCCCCCCCCCCCCCTTAAAGGGAAAATGTTCGCAACAACAAAACCCCGATTTTTTTTCTTTTTTCATTTTCTTTTTCCTTCTATATGTTTTTTATCGAGGAAAAGGCCGGAACGACGTGCAGAATTAAGAAAAAATGGCAAGCGTGCCTTCGAAAATACATCAGTGTGTTATTACGGTTGCTTTTGTTTTGACATTTCTGATTTCGTTCCAAGGTTCATAAACGATCTTCTGACGAGAAAAGACAACATTTAATCCAATTTGTCCGATTCGGTGTTGACCTTGCTACGCCGGCTAATCGCGGCAGGTGCGAGACGGCTCTCTACGGTTGTCCGGTCTCGTATTGTTTCGAATAAATAATTGAGATTTATTGATAGTTGCTCAAGGTCGGATCTAATACTGTCACTCTTTGGTTCAGAAGCGGTAATCAAAACGTAACAAGCCGATATAATTGACCGTGTTCAAGGTGAGCGTCGCTCTGGGCACGGTTTTGTAAAGCTGGTGTGCTTAAAACTTTCGCTCGTCCCCAGCGCCTTGCCTTAAAACCAAAGGCGCTGGGATGGGCAAACGTATCGTTAACGTTAATGCTCAGTCCCATCATGCATCACACTCACACTGCAAGCACTGCACGCATGACGTACTTCCTGAACAAGAATCTGTGCAAGCTGATTAATTAGCCCGCCCCAGCGGCCGTTGGGGCCGAGCGAACTTAATATTGGAACTGGTGCCCCGCAATTATGTCGTTTTGGAAATAAATGTCATCTAAAGGTATGGTCATAGATTGGTTGTTGCCAACGTGATGATTATTTATCGGCAAAGTTATCAAGAAAGATACAATTAAAGTCACGTGTGAAAGTTTCAGCTGAATACAGTGTCTACTTGATGAGACAACAGCAAAAACTGTCACGATTTTTTTTTATAAGAACGTCGAATCCTTCCTCGTTTAGCTAGGAGACAGCGGGTACCAACCTCTTCATCTCTGGCCGCAGCATTCGCGAACGGACACCAATGCTCAGAAATCTGAGAAACGATTCCTGCATGAATCGTTTCTCAGATTCAAATGTTTTTGGGTGAAAAAAGTATGCAAACAATAGAACTATTACTTCAAAGGGAATTCTTTCTCAAGGTTTTTACAATCAACAGCTGCAATGCTTGTCAGAAAAGAATCATTAATGAATCGTTTCTCAGTGATTCAAATGTTTTGGATAAACAATTTTGAAGGTGATACTTGGAACTCCTTTAATCTTCCCTGGAGTGTTCAAATTTTCAAAAACTTTCTTTAGGGGACAGCACCTTGCGTTTCTCTTCACGATAGTCCGTTTTATAATTTTGCTCTGTCATGCAATCTTTCATAAAAGCTGCTGTTTACATAAAAGTTGTTGGAAAGCTAAGCTTATAGCAATTCTTCCCAGTTATCATTACTGACTGAAATCGACTCTATTCGACGTTTAGGCCCATCCTGTTTAGATACTCGGTCTTTTCTACCGTATGCGTTTGGTGACCGGCATCTTGCCCTTTCATTGCAGACTTTCAACCACCCGCCCTTGTTTAAATATTTATCTTCCCACTTGGTTTGCCTTGAAAGGCGTGGGAACCAAGGTTCACCCCCCGTCTTAGCCCGAAGCCAAACCCAGACTGATAAACTCTGATACCGGACACTGCCTTCTTGTCACTCTGGACTTCTAGGGGTCGATTTCACAAAACTCTTCCTAACTTAGGACTAGTCCTAGGCAATGCTAAGAGATAGGTCTAGTCCTGGGGTCGATTTCACAAAACTCTTCCTAACTTAGGACTAGTCCTAGGCAATGCTAAGAGATAGGACTAGTCCTAAGTTAGGACCAGTACTTAGGACTAGTCCTATCTCTTAGCATTACCTAGGACTAGTCCTAAGTTAGGAAGAGTTTTGTGAAATCGACCCCAGGTCCTAACTTAGGACTAGTCCTATCTCTTAGCATTGCCTAGGACTAGTCCTAAGTTAGGAAGAGTTTTGTGAAATCGACCCCAGGGCCAGTATGATGCGCTTTCAAGAAGTAGACATCCATGTAACCATAGAGCAAGGATGTAACCCAGCTCATTTAAAAATCCATCAGTTCCAAATGAG
This sequence comes from Pycnopodia helianthoides, assembly GCA_032158295.1. Classification (NCBI taxonomy): domain Eukaryota; kingdom Metazoa; phylum Echinodermata; class Asteroidea; order Forcipulatida; family Asteriidae; genus Pycnopodia; species Pycnopodia helianthoides. The sequence goes on from CM063260.1 coordinate 1,405,752, forward strand.
AGCTGTTTTCGATGGAATTAAAATTAACAACCAGCGCGTGGTCGGAAAAAAACAAAAAAACTAAATTTGAACCAATTTTTCTCATATCTCAAATAAAAACTATGTCTAACCCACATTATGATTGCCGCATGCAAACATTTACGAGTGGGGTCAGACCTTGTTGTCACTAATGCATATACTGACCATCACCCCATTCAGCTAAACCAACGATCGAATGCAAAATCCGTTGTCGCCTCGCTGTCCCTTGACAACTTACCGGACAATCTTACCGTCTGACCGGCTCAACTTTCCCACGGTTTTCCTCAAGGCCCTCGTCGACGCGTCAGTCAAGTTCCTTGTGGCGATAATTTATGACCTTTAGTGCAGAGAAGGTCGTCCGTGTCTAAATTGATGTTTTGCAGTTAATCAAAAGTTTTTACAACAATCGTTCATATATTTGTTAACACGTCACTCCGGATTCCTCAGACGCCATGCGGTCTACCTCATTCCTGATCTAGACTCTTGGACAAACTTTGAGGGACTCCATGAAATTACAATAATATTTCATTATTTCAAATAAAGTTACCAGACTATTTTTCTTGCGAACGTCGAAGTTCACCATGCCCGATATGGGGGTAGCCTCCAATGTTCCAAAACTTTAACACACTATTTTACACTTGTCTAAAAACAACCCCTCTACAAATCCTCTAAAGAATTCATGAGATTCCAAGCACACAATGAAGACACAATAGATGGGGGGTACCACCATGTTCTATATTGGGCACCAATGTCAGGTTGATTTGAGTATGACTAACACAAGTTGGTTGCTTTTAAACAAAGCCATAATATACTCAAGAATATTGTTCGAATTCTTCTTCATATTTACATACAATGCGAATTGATTGCAACAAAATGGAGTCTGTGTGGAAAGCCAGTATCCGTAAACGAGACCTCGCCATGGGCCAAGCCACACCCCACAACTTCCAATCACCTGTTCTTTCTTTTTAAATCTACCGCATCATCCTATTATTGGACTCTTGGGTTTTGGTTGCTGCGTACACCGCGAAGCCCTCCCCCTTCAGGCGTAGACTGGTGTTGGGTCAAATCAAAAGGGGGGGGGTGTGAATTAATACGGTATCCAGACTTGCCCTTGGCCTGTATAACAAGTTTCATTTATCTCGCTCTCTAACGGATCTACCCAAGGTTTGATATCAATGGCTGTTGAGAACTTAAGGTAATTGTATCTCTTGTTCAAGAAAAGGCCTGGCGTGTCTTTTTTGAAGACATTTGAAAGAAACAAAAAACATTGTCATGACCTGGACAAGTTAAAAATGATGTATTGGTTTTGCGGAAGATTTGACACCACGTCGTGTGCCTGGAATTAGAGGGGCGTATAGAGGCTCAACCTCCTCTTCTAAGTCTAGGCAAACAAAGAATTGTTTTTCCCATAACAAAAGGCCGTAACCAATTGGCTCCTTACAAAAGGATATGGCATTACTGTTCCATTTATGTATCTAGAATTAACCCCAAAGACATGTTTTCCCATTCCCTGCGGAATTTGACCTTCCTATAATGACTTACCGGTACGAATGGCAGAAAACCGATGATTTTTTTTGTGGGTAAAACTAAAGTTTCTTGAAACACAATTTTGCTCATTATATCGCTTACGTCCTTTCTCTTGTGAGTTGTCGTTGACTTCTTCCGGGCAAACAACGATAAATGACAAGTTAGAAATAAATAACTCGACAATTAACTTGTGTGAAGAGTTATTGTATTTTGCCTCAATTAAAACATGACCGTTTCCATGACATTGATGCGATATTTCTTAGTTTTCCTCTTTTCTATATAGGACCCAGTTTTAAAGAACGGCTTTATTCGAAAATATTTATTTTGACCTCGCAAATGCTGAGCCATGCCGTTTCGGTTTACCCTGAACACAATATTTCGGCATTCTAGAGCCTCTGCATTAGAACCCCCCAAAAGAAAATAGTCTTATTACAGTTAACTGAAAGGTTAATTTTCTCCCCAAAGGAGCTATCATTTAAGAGTTACAGGGTGAATTAATTTCCCCATTGAGTTGTTTTTACGACTTCATGAGACGTAAAGTATGTGAAACTTTCACAGTTTGACGTCCGTAGGGATGGATATTTTTTACTAAAACAGTCTGGTACGAAAATGGATATAGGGTTGTAGTTTTAAACATTTGATCTGCTTGTGGCCCATAAATTGTTCTTGCTTGTTTTGTATTAGGGCAGTTTGTATCTACTTCATGTTGGTAGGGTTGCTTTTGTTGCCCGTACGGCTGGGAGCAATGTCACGTTGCTCGGCATCGTCTTCCTGATTGTCAAATGGGTATTCTGTCTGCAAACTAAGCAGTTTGGGGGTACTTTTGTTTGTTGGGGTGTTTGTTTGTTTGTTGTTTAGTTCGCTTCCTTTTAGAAGTGTTGACTTTTATTACAAGCGTCACTTTGTTTTGAAACACCTTGATCAGTGTGCTTCCGTGACGTTTGCATGAAACCCCCACCAAAGTACGGAACCTGATGGAGAGAACAACCGTTTGCGCTCGGTGCTGCTGCCTCCCCAAGGCGGTTGTATTTCTCCTCTACTCACGTCCGTTGGACATCAACTGACTTACGTAGTGGCTTATCGAGATGCCTTTCTTCAACAAAAATATTGAATGTGCTTTCTATCTTCCTGTATCATTTGGGGGCAGTAATTTTAAACTATGAATCGAATCTTCTGCGTTCAATGTTCAATGTATCACCAATAGAGGGATAAATTCTGGGTGTCACACACACGCCGAAGACTGAAAGAGCCCTCGGCGGCGATATCCAACGGACACAGCGGGAAAATATCACACGGAGCCACCCGATATTCCCGCGGTATTCACGGCGCGCACAGTCCCGCTGGTTTCTCTCCAACTGTCGGGGAATAATTTACGGGACCGTTAGATTTCACAGGTGATAAATTTGTCTTGGGTTTCAGGTCCCACACCTCCACACCCAGTTTACAGAGGCCTGATTTGTCAAGGGAGACGGCAGACCGCAAATTGAAGCCATGCTCCGTTTGCAGCGTTTTGAAGAAGAGAGTCCCAGAAGGGTTCCCTTTCCAATGTGCCGTCTACGTTACGTAACTTTACAGTCTGATTGGATAAGTTCCTTATGTCCTGACATAACAAAATATAATGAATCTTTCACTATTGGCGGACAAACTGCAATGGTTGAATTCGGCGTAGGCTCTACCATCAATTTTCCTGCGGAGTTATCCTGCGGACAAAAAAGTTTACCCCGCGTCTTGTTTTAAATTGTACGCTTCTATAGTGTTTAATGCAAAATGGACTAGACTTTGTAAATACAAAGACTACCATGCATGGTGAAGTATTTCCCAGTGGTTTTTATTGACCAACCTTTGGTGTGTTTTTTTTTTGCAGAGCCTTTGGGGTGAGGATTTAATTGATGCAAGCAGGATAACATCAACCCTGTTGTCCGACCATCAATGAACACCTCACCTCTTGGTACCAACAAGAATGAGGCCAAACCACTCTGAGCTGACCCCCATGACAAATGGAACCAACTCTTGACCCCGAAGTCCCACTTTTTTCCCCGACGACACGTCATTAAGTCGCAGTGCTCTCATTCATCTTCCCAGCTCGCAAAAATCTTCCCAGCAAGACTAAGTTAAATCTAAAAATTCTTTTCATCAAACCGCATTGATTTTAAACCTTCACGAAAAAAAGTTGGTTCATGACTGAGAGTTCTGTGTTTTTCCACCACAAGGTCATTTTAAATGGACCCGCTGTCAGATAGTGTGGTCAGCATTCGATTTCTGTTTTACCGATTCGTCTTCTTCATTCAGGGCGATCTCTTCGGCTTTTCGTAAACAAAGACAAGATTAAAACGTGCCGGTCACGTTTCGGTAATGGCACGCCGTCTGCATGCCCCCCCCCCCAACACCACCTCTCGAACAAGGGCCTCTTATAAAGCCACGCACCATCACTCACGAGTTTGACGGAGCGTTGAAAACGGGATGTGGTAAACGCAAAAAAGGCATTCATAAAACGCATTTAATAAAAACAAATGTCCACAAACGCAGTTTGAAGTCACACGTTCGCATGACTGTTTAGTTGAACCCTTGTAACTGAAAGCGTTGGAGCGCAACGATCGTTGCATCGTTGTGACAACTTGGAACACTTCATAATTCAATGAGTCCATTAGTCCATGACCAAAAGTAACAGTTTTAAATTGATGTCCGAATCACATACCCATCAGCTCACCGCCCTCTCTTTCCGTATGAAAATTCGTACTCATTGTGGATGGAGGTTTTGAGATTCGAGGTTTTGTTTTCGAGTTTCAAGTTGAAGTTTTTGAGCTTCAAGTTGACTTTTTCGAGTTTTGAGTTGACTTTTTTGAGGCTTGAGTTGACCCTTTCGAGTTTCGAAAGTCGCAAACTTCAACTCGAAACTCAAAACTTGACAAAACCTAGCACTCTTTTGGACGCATACATGAAACAAAACAAATATCGCGGCAGTAATGATGGAGGTTTGAAATTATCCATTACGATTAACGTAACAAGTGTTTATTATAAAGCACCCCAGCCAGTTAAATATTACATCAACAGGAGCTGAGATAAGTGAATTTTTACGGCAAGAAACCAAATCTGTAATGTACCATGTTATCTCTCGAGTTATTGCACCTGTCGTGAAGACCGGTATCTGGTATCCGAAATCGGTGTTGCAAACAACGATCGATTACCGCGGCTTTACTTGAGTATTTCGGCCTCGAAATCGCCCCGTGTGCGCTCTTGTGTGTCCTTGCAAGACTTAGTGTCTGGGAATCGGGATGGGCAGAAATCTCTGTTATTGCTGATCTTCGCGCTATATAGACCCCCTTGCATATGACGTCACACCCTCTAACAGCGCCCCCACTGAGGCAAAAGAAGGCAGACCATTGGACGACGGCTGCTCTTGGTGCGTATGGTAAAAACGTGCGCGCGCGACGTCAGGGCACCATGACCAGTAGCCCGAACATCTGACGTCACACTTCAAAGCTCGTGTTTTACGCCAGAGACCGGCTTTGACCGCACCTTTGACCTCGCATCCCATTGCGGTCTTGCAGATAGAGGACCAGTCGAACAGGGGACCAGTAGCAGTGGCCATCTCTTTGATTAATAGACCGGTGCCTGTCCTTATCCTTGCGGATAAGGACAGCAGCGGACCAGTCTACATGACCAGCAGCTTTGCGCGTTATATGCAAGGGGGTCAAGTCGCGTTCGTATTCGAACTTCCGGAATAAAAAAGTTCGTCTGCCTGAAGCGCCGCCAGAATTACGGGGTGTCGGGAACTATGGTTGCCGTCGGACTAATTAACTTTTTTTGAAGAATACAACTACAGCACTGACCACACTTTTCCAACCCTTTCCCCCTCTTCCTCCCCCTCCTTATAAATCAAACCAAGTGACACCTAAATCACTGGCTCTTGTTGTATCCGTGGAGAAGCGTCATAATGAGAACCACCACCGCCACGTCTCATCAAATAATATCATAAAGGCTATCCTTGAAGGGGTCGTCTCTGCGCATTCATTCACTGACTTTTTTGGGGGGGGAGTCTTGTTTTCTTCTCGTCTCCAATTTACAAAACTGCTCGACATTCCTGAGAAGTTATTCTTCCCTTCTTCTCTAAACCCAAGAAGGGCATCACAATCACTGTTCATATAGTTAAAATACAAAGGACTCCTTGTTAGCACGGCCACTTGAAGCAGGATTTTCCTTGCCCTTTTTGTATTTTATGGATCCATGGAGGTAGAAATAAATTGTCTACCTCCATGATGGAACTGGCACGTGACACACACGTTGCATTTTGCGTATGACCGTTAAATATGGAGTTATGCAATCCATTATAGGACGGGTACGGGTAAAGGATTTGGTATGGATAAAACATTATTGTTTATTCTAGTCTGAAAGCTTACTGATAATGAATATCATTCAAAAACCTTTTTTCTGTTAAATATTCCCCCCTGAAAAGATAAACACTGTCTGTGACTATTTTGTCAGCTCTGCCAATCCTGTATCATACATTTAATGACATCCATAAATCCATGTTCAAAAATCATCAAGGAAGGGTACGGTAAGCTTGCGGCTGCTGTATCGTTGTTACCACACGGTACTTTCCCTTCAATACCCCCCTGTAAACTCAAAGTGTGCCAATAGACGATAAGTACTTTGTTGACTCAAGTCAAATTGGAAATCGCGTATATGTATCGATCAGAAATAGATTACACATTGGTGGACCTTGGATTGGAAATCTCACTCTCTAGCTGAGTGAGCCATCTCTATCTACACAGACATCAACCGGGTCGAAGCCCCCCGGTCTCCCCCATCTCTCTCGCTGTCCACCCCCTCCCCCACCCTCTCCCCCTCCCTCCCTCTTGCTGTCCCTCTCTTCTGTATTCTGCTGAATTTTCTCACCGGGCCGGACAAAATAATAATCCTAGCAACGAAATCGAGAGCAGTGCGTGCGCGATGTCCACTGTCACAGGGCACAATGACAAAGATGACACGCAGGCAGGGGGGCCCCGAGACCTTGGTGGGGAATTATCTCGATAAGCAATGGACAACAAACCCGTCCACTCGTCGTCAAATCATCCGCGAAAGCGTCCTTCTTTCTTTTTTAACTCCGAAAGACAAAAATAGATCAGGTGCCTTAGGAAGTGGTGATTTATTTGCGTCTTGAATTAATTCAATTTGTTTAGCGAATTCAGAAATATCCTTACCCCACAGGAATCTCACCACAAGCCTTGGCTTCTAGATGATGCCTCCATACTAATCTTATGTTCTGCCTTGTAAATTATGCTGTTTTGGGTTACTTCTTTAAATTAGTGTTTTTGGCTATGTACTGTTTGGAAATTTATCATGAAGTATGGACATAAATGGGAGTTTGAATTGGATCAGACTCAACCAACCAGTTTACACGAAGGGTTTTGTGAATGATCCAAAATAATTGTAAATGAACGCTGCAACTATATACCTTTCACCTAAGTTGTACACTGGCTGCCGAAAAATCGCAATACCATTATCGGGGATTTTGTCAATACGCAAAATAAAAATATTGTGATAACGTCCCCGGCGGTCATCTGAACTGATAGGACAATACGTGTTGCTACGGGTGTGTTTTTGTTTGATGTAAAACGTGTCCATCTTTCCCATGGGTTACGAGATGGGTTCGACCCCCTGTGTCGTGTGCCCCTGGCAAGTTATCTTTAAGATTGTGTTGGTGCTTTGTGAACGTGAGTGTAAATAGCAATATCTGAATTGCTGATGTGTTTTGGAAAGGCTAGAGATGTCCTATGTACACATCGTGGCACACTGCTTTTTATAACGAACACCCATTACAAATTATAAGCCTGATTGCTCTTGTATATTCACTGAATAGTTTTCTTCTAATTGTTCGTCTTATTTATTTTTTTGACAGTCCCACCTTCTTGGTTGTACTCTCAAGTGGCGGTAAACATCAGTGACGCTATTGTCTTGAGGTAAGCTTTCAGTGTGATACTTTATACTTATACCATGTGACTAACATAGATCTTTTTGTTGAGTCTTACCTTCGCTCGTCCCCAGCGCCTTGCCTTAAAACCAAAGGCGCTGGGATGGGGTTAACGTTAATGCTCAGTCTCAGTACCATCATGCATCACACTCACACTGCAAGCACTGCATGCATGACGTACTTCCTGAACAAGAATATGTGCAAGCTAATTAGCCCATCCCAGCGGTCCTGGACAGGCCGCTGGGGCCGAGCGAAAGTCTTACCAACCAGTGGTGTGCGAAAGTATTGACGGCCTTCACGGCAAAAAGCACAATAATTTATCATGTGCCGGTAATACAATAATGCTACCAAATTACCAAATCACTGATAAATCAATTGTGCTGCCCAAAACACATATTCTTCGTTTAGCTTTTAAATGGCAGATTTTCTGCAAACCCAGTTAGGGGGGCCTATGTAAATTACTCAAGGCCGTGGTTGTCAGGTTTTTTTGTCAACAAATGTAAAGTTTGTTGATGTGCAATTGTCTTTTTATAGTTGAGGTTTTCCCCGCGTTTTTATCACTTACGTTTTCTAGGGAAATGCTGCAGAATGCAAGAGATAAATTGCAGTTATGTAGTTTGTACTTTCCCGCCAAAATATGCGAACACTTGTCGCACTGGATATCCACATTTCCCGCCTCCTGAATCCGGCAAAGAACAAAATAAAGAAATGCTTTTTGTTTTACAACTCATGAAAAAAAGGTCCCCCTTTTTACTTGTTTGTTCCCACCAGAAGGAAAGACACCCGGAGGGGTTATTTGGGTAGCGCATTTGTATTACACCGAACCCTCTTAACACCTTGTGCAAAGTTGCAAAGCATTGTTTGAAAACAGTAAAAGGAAGCCTGCAAAACACGACGGCGTCCTTTGCAAAAGGTACAATTCCTCTTTCACTTATCCCAAATCCCCCTCAAAAAGCATCTTTTCCCTCTTCAGTCCTCATCACATACACGGATTTTCTTCTTATTATCTTCGCTCTTTGGATAATTTACAGAGTATGTTTTTCCCTCGGTCCTTTTTTTCTCTTCAGCGTGGGCTTTTGTGCCGCACGTACCCCGGGAGACGAGTCGATCGCCTCCGGTGAGATCGCGGCAGCAGCCGCCCTCTCTCTCCATTGTTCGTAGGGCGCAGATTACCGCGAGACCGCACACAACTGATCAGTGCGTCGTCCCCAATTTTCTAAACACCCCCAGTCTGTTATTTACTACGTCTCATCCGGGATCATCTCGTCTTTTGGTCTTATTTTGGAACACGGTTTCCAAACCTCCAAACAGTGGAAACTTAATGTGGTCACGAAAGAGACTTATCTACTTCGTGATTCGTGAACATGGATTGATGGATGTCACTTAAAAGGTGTTAAACAGGATTGGTCGAGCTGACAAAATAGTCGCAGACAGTGTTCATGTTGTGTGTGATCAACCTTACACATGAAATAACAAACCTGTCAAAATTTAGACTTAATCCGTTGTGTGAGTCAGGAGAAAATAATGGTGGAAAAAACCGTGCCTAATTTTCAGCATATAAACACATTATCCTTAATTTGGGTTGTAACAACCGAAATCAGCTGTTGCCGTTTTGTGTGGTGCAGTTTTCTCGAACGTGACTGATAAACATCTCTCGGAAAAATGGTTCTAGTATGAACTTCATTATCAGTAAGCTTTCAGACTAAAATTAAACAATATTGTGTTTTTGTCCTTAACCGATCCCGCATTATACTTTTAAATTCTCGTTATCGGCATCAGCTGCTGCTGCCCGTGTTTGTGCTCTGAAGAATAAGAAGTGTTATTTTAAGTCAATTTCATAAGCCATTTCGAGATAATGGTGGACACAATACTAAGACACTATTAGGTTTTGGTAAATTTGTCTGTATACACCCAAACCAAACAGTGCACTCCTATAGTGTCCGCCATATCTCAAAAAGGCTAATGGTGATGCTTGCCGCGGAATTCTGCGTTTACACTGGGTGGAATCATAATAGGGTGTCAAAAGAACATAACTCTGTTACAGTGCCATCAAATTTCGCAAATAAACTACAAATCTCCCTCTTTCGCTTTCTCCATCTCCAAAAACAAAATGAAGACAGTGGGTCTTAGGATAGTTTTGCTCTGAAAATACAAACGGAGGCAAAAGTTCCTCTCTCCAAGGTTGCAAGACGTAACTCTTTGTGGTAAATCTTTGCGGGTGCTAATCTCCTTTTTATAGGAGTGTTGGCTCTGTGAAGAGCCGATGGGTTTGGCTCGACGTTTCGAACAGTGTACTCTGCTCGTCTTCAGGAGAAATAAACGCAGTTTATAGAGCTCTATGCGCACGCTATAATGAAACAAAGGAGACATGTTAACGCCCAAAGTGTCCCCACACCAACAACCCTTCACGCACCACTCGTAAGACTCCAAGCGTATCCGTAGCATAAGTCAATTGCCCGGAGCATCCCAGAGCGAGGAGGGCTAGGGCAGTTGAATGACCGGCTGGACGGCCGGCTGTCGTTCAGATACCCCGCGCAAATTAACCGGACTGTTTGGTTAAAACAAACGGTGAGAACTTGAGCCCACAAATCTTGGCACAACATACGCACACGTTTTAACAATATTGGGGTGTGCGGCCTATGGCTCGTGAAAATATACATGACCTGATTGTCAGTTAATTGGTTTCAGATAAAGTGAATTCCAGTATCGATGTCCAAATAAATCAAGAGCAGAGAATTTGGGAATAAGGATGGGGCTGTAAGGCTAGTCACTTCGTGCATGACGTCACAATGTACAGTCGCTGTACGGAGGAGTGCGGGTTGTTTCTAAATGGGTGCGAGATGGGTCAACCATGGTGGTACATTGATGTAATGAATAGTGTTATTTCATTCCTTTTTTTTGGGGGGGGGTCAAATCAAGACTATTTTACCTAGTAAGCAAAGACTATCAGAATAATCAAAATGGTTGTTTCTTAAACGGATTGAGAATCCGTAAGAGGGGAACAGTGACAGATTCCCTCTGTGGGTTATTATCTGTCGTGTCCATGCGTTTTCTTCCACCATGGTTGTTTCTTAGGACGGATTGAGAATCCGTAATTGGGCAGCGTGATTCCCTCTGTGGGTTATGTCTGTCGCGTCCATGGCGGGGTGTTCTTCCTCCATGTGTCCTCTGTGATGATTTCTACCTCAATGGTTTACGGCCTTCCCCTCCTTGCTCTATGGTTTGACCATGATGAGGCATAGAGAAGATGCAGCTAGAGAAGCAGTACGATTAAGGAATTTAACAAGTTAGATTTTACTCTTGACACTTTCCAGGACTCGATTTCACAGACACATATTCGTCTGAAGATGAGTAACACTGTCAAAGTGATTTGTATTCTTGCATCACTTTGCCTAGCAATTAAGATTGATAACATCTTAAGATCAATCTTAGCTCTTCTGTGCACTCCAATCAGCCCCTGTATAGATAAGAAAAGACTATAAATAAATAGTAACATTGCGGTATTTAGATCTCTTTGTGGGAGTGTTGGCTCTGAAAAGAGTCGGTGTGGTCTCGACGTTTCGAGCAGTGTACTCTGCTCGTCTTCAGGAGAATGTTATAGATGGTATATTTACCATAAGTTTGTACAACCCATTCTCATAATGCAACATGTGCTCGAAAAACATCAAGTATTGTCTCGCAATGATGACGTGGTGTCTACAACGCCACACGTGAATGCCAATCACGCCTCAACCTTGTCCACAAACCAGTCGATCCCATGACTGTACGCCACGGTAAATCCAGAGTCAGCTCTATCAAAATGGGGGTCATGGGTAACCCCCATCGGGGAGGACGAGGTTGCCTCTTGAGACGGCACCCATCACCTCATCCCGCAACTATGCCGAGGTTTAAGGGGACAGGCCATTAATGAAACCCACGGATCGGTTACCGTCAGGTCAACTGTAAGGTCAGCCGGCGGTATCGTGGGAGGTACCACGGGGATGTTTCGGAATTCAAAAGTTGTAAATTTTGTTTTGCTTTTTTTATATATATTTTTTTATGGCCGCTCATGCTAAGTATTTGAAATAATGTTCACAAGAGTTATTGTGGCGTGTCCTCTATACGTGCACGTGCACGCCAACTCCTGGCCCGTTCCCGCCATCCTACAATCTAGACAGTTTTAAGAGGAATACCAATTCCTACCTTCAGCTTCCCTGAGTTATTATCATCTGAAATATTTTCTTCATGTCATGTAGCCTTTTACCAAGAGTGGCTTTTAGCCTTGTTTTGGGCGAACTTGCAGAATGTTCTCTTTTTTTCAAATTGTATACATTAGGCGTTTTCAATTTGTATGTGTCATGAAACAACAGGCTTTTATCCGGTAAACTTCACCTGAATACGCCAACTCGTGTCTGATGTGATTATTAGAATATTTACAAATGCCAACCGCAATAGCCACCGATGACATTTGAACTCAGGGTAAAGATGACGATGTAAAAAAGGAGTGGTTGTTTCGTATGACGCCAATTTCCAATTCTTGCTGTGTCCATGAGTCTCTACCGAGGCTGAGTGGCTAGGGTGATGGGGCCTCTGGCCGGCTAGTGGGTCCTATTAAAGGCCGCGGCCTCCCTGCCATACGCCCGGCCCTCCAGCCCTCTAAACCACGCTAATATTTTCTTAAGTAAGTATCTGGGCAGAACGGAATTTTTGTCTTCTTCCTGAATGACTGCCGGCCTCGACGGGACACCGATAACACAAAAAAACCTTTTAACTGGACCAAAATTTCCCCCTTTTTTCACACGTGTGCGCTTGGGGACACATTTTATCACCAAGTCACTTCAGTTCGGTTTGTAATGGAACCTAGTGTTTATTCAAAGTAAATGACAATTAAGTTGGTGTTTGCGAACCCCCCCCCTCCTCAGTTGAATTTGTTAAAAAAAATAATACTAGTTAGGTATGTTTCAAGAAACTTAATGATGGTATTAGGATGAGGTATTTTGAAACTTAGGAGCGCACCAGTGTGAATGGAACCCAGACCGCCGCCTACAAAATTGGGGTCACCAAAAATCTCGTATGTACATGTATGTAGAGGTACAAATTTGACGCGATAGCACCCCCCCCCCCCCACACACACACACACACACACTCACACACACCCCACCCTCCCTGTGTGTCTATTTGGCCTTGCGATTGGTGACCCTAAAATACGCTTCAATAAACACAGAATTGTTACTTTGTCAAAACAACCATTTTCTCGCAGCTCGGCAGTCGCCAGTTGATCGTCGACCCCCGGTCATTTTTGAAATATTTACAATCGCCGTGTCTGTACACCAATATCCATATAGATCCTTCATATCTGTCAGGTGACCGCGTGGGTGTCCGTAGTTTAATTTACACGAAGTTTACATCGCTGCCGTAAAATATTGTCACTTTCAAGGCGAAGCTTGGACATCAGACACGGGCCGCCAAAGGTACAACAACCTCCGAGCTGTCCGCATCTTGTACTCTAAATAATCAAGACATAGTGGTTTCAGCAATGCATCATTATTTGCTGTACCCAAACAGACGACCGCCAGGTCAACAGGGTCGGTCGTTTCCCGCCCGAAGGTTGTCCGCTCTTTCCCCCCGGTCGGTCTTAATGGAGAAAATGCACGCCAACGGTGTAGCCTTGTCCACACTAAACACATTTTACCATCAGAGTTTTACTGCAGATAGATAGTCAATATTTGTCCGATGTGGGTTTTATGAATGTCCAATTGTTTAACGTGTAGACATGACTTCTTCGTAGTTTGAATCGAAGGAAAACCTCTTGAAGTTCGGTATTTTAAGTAGCAAGCCCTACGGTTACACATGGAAGTTGTTTTTAGATTCAAACTACTTTGTTTTGTGGCGTGTAAGCTTTGTGTAGATGTAGAAGGAAGTAACTATTGCTAGAAAACTCGCGGGTACAAGTCCCGGAAGGCCCATCTTTGTTGGGGGAGTGTTGGCTCTCATGAAAGCCGTTGGTCTTGTTTTGGAAGGGCATTTGTGAGGATTAGTCAGAGCAATTAAAGGATTAGTTCAAACAATTAAAGGATTAGTCAAAACAATTAAAGATGGACATGAAGTTCCAAAAGCACTGATTTTTCGACTACCATATTTCGTTTCTCTTTTCTCCCGAGCCAAAGGGTTCAACTCTTGAAATTACCGGCGGGCACTTTCCCCAAAAGAAGGGGAGGGTTTGCCGCCCATCTTTCACCCGCTCCCATGGTATAGGCTTGACAAGCTTTATGCATTTGGGGATACAAACAGCAGAAGCAATACAAAAATGGTGTCCTTTTTTGTAAAAAGCCAACTGCCTGTACCATGTATGCCAGGCCTATCCTATCCTTACGGTGGAGAAATAAACAGTTATACGAATTCGCTGTATAGATAAGTCAACAGAGAAACCAATAACTCGACTCCTGTTGGCTTTGGTCCGATCGATCTAACCTCTCATTCAAGAACCGAAAACGACAAAAACAAGAAATCACTTAAAAAGTTTCTCCCTTCTGGCAATCGCAAGAATTTGGCGCCGAGCAAAGTGCACTTTGTTTATTGTGAAACTGGTTCGTCCTCGTCTCGGATCCTGTTCTAATGGCTTCTGCTAAACACTGAATCGCATACGGGAATGCGAGTCCGGCATCGGGCCATTTTAGTCGAAGAGTTTATGTCAACTCCTCCAAATTGCAGAGAGCGAAAGAGAGAGAGAATGAGACTAAACCGAATAGTACAGCAATATGCGTCCCCGGCGGGTATTGAAATATTTGGCGTGTACTGGGTACGAGCGACTATTGGCGCACACACAGTTAAAGACACTGGACACTTGGTAATTGTCAAAGACCAGTCTTCTCACTTGGTGTATCTCAACATATGGATAAAATAACAAACCTGTAAAAACTTGAGCTCAATTGGTCGTCGAAGTTGCGAGATAACTGTGAAAGAAAAAACACCCTTGTCACACGAAGTTGTGTGCTTTCAGATGGTTGATTTCGAGACCTCAAATTCTAATTCTGAGGTCTCGAAATCAAATTCGTGGAAAATTACTTCTTTCTCGAAAACTATGTCACTTCAGAGGGAGCCGTTTCTCACAATGTTTTATACTGTCAACCTCTCCCCATTACTCGTTACCAAGTAAGGTTCTATGCTAATAATTATTTTTAGTGATTACCAATAGTGTCCACTGCCTTTAAAATGGATCCAATAAGTCCACAGTATTATAACTGCATGATTGGTAAAGTTCGGAAAATTCATCCATTTACGAGTATGGTGCACACACTGTTAAAATGGGCACCAATAATTCCACAGTTTTAAGCACTACATGATTAGTAAAAGATCGGAAAAATTATCATTTTCGATCGCAAAGCTATAACTTGGCACCATTAAAGAATATAGATTAATAAGTTATTCCATCCTAAACACGTACGGGAAAATTATTGTCTCGTAAAGACCGCCAGAAACCGTTACGCAACTTGTGCACAAGTCAAGTTTACACGCGCGTCCGGCCGGAGCCATCCTATATATTATATAAAGGTCGATGCGGTAAGTTCCAATACGTGCACAGTCTATTGCGTTTGTCCCAAGTAAACGGCTACGACTATTGCTAAGGCTGTTACCAAGGACGTCATAATTTGTATACACTTCAACGCACGATGACGCGGCGATCAGCCGTAGCCGCTGCCCTAGCCGCCAATTTGTACACAATTCAAATTATGCGCCATTTTCTTTTGGATGCGCAACACAAAAGCAGTTAATCTTTACTGAGTTGCGTGTGAAGAGTATGAATTCATGATGCTTATTTATGTTTTGTACATCAGTAGTTGTTTATGAACAGGAAGAGATTTTTTGGGAATCACTTTTTTAACAAACGTTGCCTACGTGAGAAAGCAACTCGCCTAGTTTTAACGACCCGAGACAACCTCACACACCACCGCAATTTCCGTCAATTCGTATATAGACGGTACCGGTCGTCGTCGCTTTCCCATGAACGATGACGTGGTGTTTGTCGACTGAATCGAGTCAATAACCTGAGAAAGAGAAAAATCAGTTATTTATCATGAGACACATTTATAATTTAAAAAACATTTATTTCCATGCATAATCGTATCATTTTATTTCCTAGTGCCAACCGGTGCCGTGATTCTGAGGAAATAGTCATTTTTGTTACTCGCTAGGGGGCCATTGTACTATTCAATCCTGACACCCTTCAATGAACTGCCTGTAGTTCAAATAGATTTTAGTCTTTGACTCTCAAGAAGGTCTAGTGTTTTTACATATTATTTCCAGAAGAGTACATTATTTAAATATTCCCAAGAAACGTGCATTAGCTAGGTATAGACTTAAAGGTATGTACATTTATGTGTTTTCTGTTTTTCAAACATCAAGTTTGTATCACGCGTGATAAAACTATTGTTTTGCTAATTTCTCAGAAACGATAGCATTTTAGGCAGAAATATGAGATTTGAGTATTGGTTCGTCCTTAAACTGCCTGTGTGTTTTTCCTCAGTACTCCAACAAAAGATTCTGAGTATACAGTACGGTGCAAAGCAGAAATCAAATTGAAATTGTCTTTAGGTCTCCTCATCTGATATTGCTTCGTCCTTAAACTTCTGTTCTGACAGTGACACCAAGTGCCTGAGTTTGTGTTTTCCTCAGTACTCCAACAAAGGATTCTAAGTATACAGTATTGTGCAAAGCAGACAATAAATTGAAATTGTCTTTATGGTCTCCTCGTCTGATGATTATCTGCAACGTGTCATAAAACCAGCTTGTCCCCGCAAGTCTATTGTCTTAGCGTTCTAAGGTATCAGTTGTAAGGCTCCATGCCCCAACTGTCCCTCGTGGTACCTCCGAAATTCCACTTTTGTAACCATATCTTGTCTTGCTCTGGGACAAGTTTTCCCCCTCAAAAACAATCGGTTTTATATATATATATATAGCCAGTCAGGGGCGTTCAGACTTCAGTTGACAGGGGCTGATGGGCCGGTCTGTTTGCCCTTGGCTATAGCTGTGTGTCTTGGTGGTGTTTTTAATTGTCTTTACACTGGATGTCGAAGCAATTACGTGTGTAAATGTCTGTGCGATGTGTAGCCCGCTCTCTTCAAGTGTTCGCTCTTGTAGTCGAATTGAAACTTGGGACAAAATCATATGTAGTTGTCACTAGTTTCAATTGATTATAGTGAATTACAATCTATAACTATCAAGAGAGTACTCTGTACATGCATGGAGCATGGAGGGAGCACTTATGGCAAGCCATATGCCCAATAATTCGATAAACACTGTTTATCGCCGATAAACAGTATTTATCGAATTATTGGACATATGGCTTGCCATAAGCACTCGAGTTGTGGCTTTGCAAAACACGCAAAATTGTGTTGGGTGTGTCATGGCGATATACCTGTCTGCGTGTCTTTTGATAATATGTTTGGACCCAATGCTTTTTTATTTAATTCATGTAAATTGTGAAATTGAGCAGTTTAAACGCCACAATTTTTTACTTTGTAGCTAATTTTGAACTCAGTTTTCAAACGTAAGTGTTGAGAGACCATCTTTAGAAGGATCGGTGTAAAGTTCGTTCTTGAGTGTGGAGGGGATGTCTTGTTTAAAATGTGCTGCTCGTATCTTTGACGTTTTTCGAGTTCTTACCATATTAGTGTCCCTCGATAGAAGTAACAGTAATTGACAGATCACAACAAAATAATAGTTCTTGGAAGTGCAATGAACGTAAATATACACATGTTACGGGAATGTCACCAGCACGTACGCATCGCAGCTCGTCTAGGCGCCCAGGTGGTCTGAACGAAGTTAGTCCTCGGAAACAGGGGGGGGGGGGGGCGTGACGCCACACCGTTGATGATCATGCTATTGTGGGTGTTCCAGGTATACAGGCTAGCCCCTATTCAAGATTATCTCGCCTCCGGCCGTTCCCAGAAAAACAAAATATATAGATATCCTTGGCTGGCTCTGGACTTCCACTCACTCTTCAAAAAGATTACTGGATTATGCTTATTTTATAGTTAATACGTGGGTGGGGGTTATTACGGGGAAAGTTACAGGCCACCGGTGGTACTCCCTCATGTCTTGTGTACCATTCACGGCCCCGATCAAAATATTAAGGGGTGGGAATGGTCGTCAATCCATGATCCAACCGACTTGCCCGAAACAGAATCGTGCCTTTGTCCGGATCTTCGGGGCAAGGTGGGCTGAGCATCGTGGTTTTTTTTTTATTCGGGGTGGCATGCGCGGGACAGAAAATGATTTCCACTGCTTTGTTATGTTGACATGAGGCTTTTGGGGTAATATTTACAGAGATTGGACCCGAATGTAGAAGGCTGACAATTTGGTCGATTGTGAGAAGCCGGACTGAAAGAGTGGGATTATGGCTTGATGGATGCGAGCAAGTTGTACGGAACTTGGGTGTTGAGACCCGTGTACAGGGGCGGATCCAGAATTTTTCATGAAAGGGGGAAGGCAAACTTTGAAAGTGCTCACTTCCAAGTTGAACATGTTTTAAGATAAGTTCATTACCGGCGTGACGTCCGGGCCAAGTTATAGGGCCCGGGAAATTTTAAAAACAAGAATGCTCTCTGATGGGGTGCAACTGTGTGGGTAGTATAGAAGCATTTTACATGTTACTTTTAACCCGTTTTAATATTTGGAATTTGTTTATTTGCCGCTCAATAAGAAGGTGGCGGAAAAAAGGGTAGAAAATACACCAACAAAATGAATATTATAGCCCGCCTTACGCAGTGTATGGAACTAGTTCGTCTTACATTAGTGGTGTGCAGACAATTTTAGTGTAATGAAGAGTGTAGACAGTTAGTTTGAATTTGGTTCATTATGTGTACCAATTAAGATAGCCATCTATTTTTGGTGTAAATATGACGTCACCGTAATCAAAATGTAATGATTGTTTAATGGCTTTGCTCCTTGTCCCAATGAGCAAATACTGTATACTTGTCATTATCCATCGATCGTTCCTCTTTGAAATGAGATTTTGAAACCCCGTCTGAATTGCCTGCAGCAAAATCCAGAAACATTGTCACAAAAAGGCCCATCAAAATTGTCAGTTAAAGGAACATTACAGAATTGGTAATTGTAAAATATACTTTTGATCACAGATTTACATAAAACTTACACGGTCTAATGATGATGATAGTAGAAAACATCCCTTGAAATAGATGGCCGATCGATCTCAAACTTCTACAGGTTTATCAGTTTATGTATATAGTGGATTACATAAAGTGCTTACACTGCCAGCAACTGTTTTGTTAGCGAAAACCAATTCTGTAATGTTCCTTTAAAAGCAACTATTAAGATGCATTCCCCCGTTTAGCTCCAGTGATTCTTTCTTCAAAACATGTCAATTTAGACCACATCGCTCAGACGGAAGCACAAAAGGGATACATTATTTCGATGTTAGTGTTGCCAACTTTTGTCCAGCTCTCAATTATCAATGAATCACGTGACGGGGACAAGGTTTTCGTATTCTACCGTTTGCTACTTAGTATCTAAAGAGGGTTGTTCATAAAACTGTAACCACACAAATAACTGGTTGGACCACACAGCTAATAATCGGCAACCTACGGGGACAGTTTTAATATAACAGTTCCACGCGGTGGGTTTAGCCTAACAGCTTACCCCCTTTTTGTAAAACTGTTTTCGGGTGGTTTCAAATATCGATTTTGAAATATTTGTGGAATGAAACTGACAATAAGGTCTTGACCGAATCCATGGCTTCTCCAGTGGCTTTTGACCTAAGGTCCTATTCTTTAATGTAGTCGAGTACAGCCAACAGCCACAGCCGTAGCCGAAGTCGCTTGATCGGGCAGATGCAGCCTACACAGTCATTGGTAAAATACTTGGCAAAACGATTTGTAAAAAGACCGCAGACTCGAACTTAAATTCCTGGTAAAACAAATTGACAGCGTTTTGTAACGGTACTGTGGGTATAAGCGCCGAGTTCAAAGTTTCCAGTTTATTAAACACACGTGATTTCCTGGTAGTTAATTATAATTAGCGATCCTATATCAGCTCATAAACAAACTGAAAAGTTTTCGATTTAGAACAATTCTTTGTCAACATTTCGTTTGGCGAAAGGGTCATGTTCGGGCGGACACAAACCGGCCGAATCCGCGACATGTGCAAAAGATTATTTCGTGCCTCCAATTGACCTGACCATAAAACAAAGTAGGGTATATTAGAATTCGAAGCCGATGGAGAGAGTTCGATTTCGATGTAATATCCTCCTGAAATTGAACCCATATTTTACGTTCTCCGCTTGTGCCGGAAATCTGCCGGTGTGCGGCCACGTGGCGTGGAGAGTTTTCCTAGCAAAGATGGCGGGGTTTTTACCGCCTGGGTGTCCCCACTAGAGGGTGTGACCACAATCCCAGAGTTTGGGTGAACTGTTGTAAAGGTGTTTGGGTTATTTTGGGATCATTTCACCTCGTCTAATGAGTACCGTACACACTCATTAAATGAATTAAATCAAGATTTGGTACATCGTGGTCAGTGACTCAATACAGAGGACTTTCTGTGTGGTTATAACGCATGGTTAGATTTGATCAGAAAAAAAGTAACAGAACGAACGATCTTTAAAACCAAAAGGGTGTGCGCAGCATTGGTAGGACTGAACATAATTATAAATGATCACAGATTAACACATGTAAGGGCCTACGGGGTATAAAGATGGTCATGGAAAACAACACTGGAAATATATATCACCTGAAATGACATAGTTTTTGAAAAATTTGAATAGCACTTAAGTTTGGGTTTCGCGAGTCTAAAACTTGATATTTGAAAGTGAAAACATAATAATATGATTTGTTTGTCCCACTGTTTTCTCGTGACCCCGGTTACCGATTGAGTGTCACACAAAGTAAAGACACTGGACTTTGACAATTACCAATGTTGCCCGCGTGCTATGTTGAGGCAAAGTGTATCTTTGGTTTTTGGAACCGTTGGATTGTTTTGATTCTACACACATTGTAGACGCATAAAATAAAACCAACTTGTGAAAATTTCTTTTCAAAAGGTGGTAGCGTTTTTGAGATATTGCCGAAACTCTGGAGCGGTTATGTCCACGCAGGAAGAATAATACCGTAATTGGAATACACAATCTGAGAAACGTTTCATGAAACGTTTCTCGGATTGAAACGTTTTTGAATCCCTCTCTCTTAAACCACATTTCTGAGAAGGGAATCGTTTCCCAGCATGGTACACACTATCAGCAGCTCCAGTGTTTCTCACAATGTAAGTTTTGATGGCCATTACTTTTTGAGTAATTACCAAAGGTATAGCATCTCTTGAATGTACTTTTTGCCAGAAGCAACTGTTTTGTTATTTAATTGTGGCGTGTTGTCTGGTTCGGCACTAGTCTGTTGTGGTCAGAGCGCAGAACTTTATAAAAGGGTCTCTTTGACTGCCGTGCCAGAAAATCACAAGCGGATATTTTGTGAAAGAAAAAGAAAATTTAATTCACGAGAAAGAACCTTGTTTACCCTCTTACTTTCGTTTAATTAGAGGCAATTAGTGTGCCTGTGTGTAGGCCAGGTTGTACTTGGATTTCAGTAAACACTGCGGTGCACAATAGATTCGGTGAAAGCCATGTGATATCAAAAATCACAAAAGAGCCGTATAAAATTGTGAAACCCATTATTATTCCCCCCCTTAATCGGGGGCATGTTTCGTCCCCTCCTCAGAAACCACCCCAAGTCAGATTTCCTTCCACAAAACCCCGACAATGGAACCGGAAATGCGATCCATAGAGCTTTTTATCTTCCCCCATTTCAAAGTACTATAAGCCGGGGAGGGAAAATTATATGCGTTCGACGAGGAAACGGAGCCGCCGTTCCTGGGTCCGAAACAGAGTCGCGTGTCCTGCGTATTCTTATACTAATTAGGTACAGGTTGACGAACGGTCGAGCGTGGGGGTTGAGTTACGGACGCTGTGCGCTTTCCCACGCTTCTTAACTGACGGAATTTAAGACGGGACGGTAGCGGAATTTCGTGCACGGTTGACCTGAAGTGTGAGGCCCAGAATAATGTGGTGTTGTAAAGTCTCCCAGACTGTGCCCTGGCATGGATGATATCAAGGAGGTAGAATTCTACCTCCATGACGATATCGACTTGAAAGAGTCTCCCATAAGATACTTTTTGGACACTGCTCCGTCATCCTTACCATGGCATTGCCCCCCCCCTCCCCGGTTACGCAACAGTTCAGCTGATCAACTCAATTCCTCCATTTTTTTTCCTAATAGCAGTGCCATAGAAGACTGAAAAACACTGTAAATTGTTTCCACATTTTAGCAGTAAAACAAAATTACATGTCTGTTATTTTTTAATCTTGCAATAATAAAACCATAAGGGGAACTGACTGGGTAAAGTTTAATTCAAGTTTTTGAGAAATTGTTGTCACTTTTGTAGTCGTCGATCAGTCACCGTTGTCATTTTCGTGTTTCGATCGTCGCTGCCGTCACTGTCACCATCTCCACCACACATTGTGCACAAAAAAGTGTGCTTTGAAATGTCATTATGACCGAGAGTTACTCCTGTTAATTTTTCATAAGATACCAGTTTCTACTTTCTATAAAAAGTTAAATTATAAATTCTTTAAATTTACAGTTAAACACGATAATATCAATCCTTAACAATCTGAACATGGGGGAACACAATTTGTACCCCTCGTTTGTTTAAAGTGTGACAACTTGACATTCTCGCCCCATTTCTCTCCAAACCGCCCACGACCCAACTGCGGTCAAAATGCCTCCATTCATTCCAATGCAATGAGTCCTCGCAATAATTCCGTCAACTGTCGGTACCCATCTACCCATCTACCACCGGCCGGCCCCTTTTGGAATGCACTCCCCGGTTTGCGACCCTGTCATCAACGCCGTATAAAAACAATGAGGGAATTCTATCTAGTCCCTCTCCCCAAACGCTCGTACATTTTCATTAAGCTGCTTCAGTAAGCTGCTTAGTATAATAAAACAAAAAGTACAACACACCCAATGCATAGACTGTCACGTTTAATGACGGTCGTTTGTCTTTCTGTGTGTCAATTGGTCACTTTTACGACCCTTTCAATAGTAAAATGACTTTGATTGTTAGCCTTCTACACCCCTATCCCATTAATAAGGGTCTGGCACGTATTTGGGAGCGAGAGTTTTCGGGGGACATTGGCTGCGGTTGAGAGCTTTTGATGAAGATTCCCTCTTGCTGAGTTTTATTGCCTTGGTTTCTCCAATTCGGGTGCGTTTGAAGAGTAATCTATTATTGTTCGTGGTTGGTATAAGAGCAATCTTTCATAAATGAAATGGATTGGGAAAACCTCACTTGCAATGCGTCCATGGGCGGCGATTAGCAGCAAAGACAAATTAATTCAACACCACCAGTAATACATCAAAGCCGAAACTAGGGTTAGTTGGCACAAGGGGTGGCTCTGGGGGTCTTTTACTTTTGTTTAGCCCCCAAAAAAATGCAAGGGGAGAAGAAGAAGAAGAAGAAGAAGATAATAATGCTGGAAAATACTGGATCTTCATTTTTTTAAATCATTGAATAGATTTTCACGGTCTTGTGACATAGTGTTGGCCCAGACTACATGTACGGTCAAATGTTTTCCGACCCATTTAATATTTTCACGTTTGACAAGCGCGGTGCTTAGAGTTTGCGGTTTCCGCCGGCGCTTCCGCCTCGTTTTGCTTTGTGTTAAATGAACATGAAACCGATCTCAGTTACGCTCCAAATACATGAAAAATGTATACATATATAGGTTGCTTTTTTACTCCAAACATGAAATAGCAGTAGCGAAAGTTAGAGGGTGACGTCACGTGCGAAAGGTCTAGCTCCCCCCCCCCAAAAAAAAACCACCAATAAATAAATAAATAAATAAAATATTGGCTCTTAATCCGTGCCTGCACCATTTTATTTCTGGGGTCACTTCTGGCCAATTGAAACTGTAAATTCTGTGTGTTTTTTCCTAAACAAGCCTCCCCCTTTTAGTTTTAGCACTCTTGTTATCCCATTTACTGATATATATTTTTTTGAGATACAAAAGAACCTGACCGAGCTCCCGTAGAGGGGGCGGACATCAATTATGAGTCCCCCTGTTCCCCCTGCCCCCCGCACCCTGCCCCCTCTTTAAGTTACACCATGGTTACACCAACCTCATGTACGATTTACCATACAAATAATTTACGCCCGAAATCAAGCCAGGTGTGAGAACAATCTATGTTTTGTTAAAAATTAAATTCAAGTGAGCGCTTCTACTCAAAGGTTTTAATAGCCATTATTACAGAGAGAGAAAAAACGTGTGTAGGTTTTACGATCGTTGAAAAAAAGAAAGGCAGATGCGAGTTCATCAACCTCTTCAGGAAGTAAGTCCACTGCAGCGATTAATGTTGTCTATTTTCTCAATTAAGCTTGCGACGCAATTGTTCTGATTTCGTTCAATCTTCCCACGGGGGGCTGGCCAAGCCACGCGCGGCCGGGTCCCTTCATCTGGGAGGCGCGCCGTGGGCAGCGGATGTAAGGACGCTTCCGATCGCCTGAGTGAAGCCGCCTCTCGCATACCTCCGTTTAGCTGACTAATTATTGAGCCTACAAAAGAATTCCCCGCTTTCGTTTCCCATACTGTATCTGATTGCACAATATTCTCAAGTGAAATATTTGAACAAGATTGATATCAGTAGCTATTTTATTGTGAAGCCACAAGACTTCAGCTACCCTATTGAGCGGAAGTGATGGCATGACTGTGCGAGTCTCTCGCATATTCGGACTTCTGGGACCAAGTTGGTCTCAACTAATTAATTGTTAATGAAATAATGAATTAATTAGAAGTTGGCAGATATACGGGGCTGACACTCACTCCTGATCGATACAAGAATTATTAGCAATTTATCAAATCATACATCTGCCGAAATAGCTCAGTTGGGAGAGCGTTAGACTGAAGATCTAAAGGTCCCTGGTTCGAATCCCCGGAGAACTTGCATGAGTTCTGAATTGTCCCGGGTTTCGGCAGACATTTTTTGCCTATTGGAGTGTTCATGTGAAATATACAACAAACACTCAAATATTTACCTTATTTAATATGTGCCGAAATAGCTCAGTTGGGAGAGCGTTAGACTGAAGATCTAAAGGTCCCTGGTTCGAATCCCCGGAGAACTTGCATGAGTTCTGAATTGTCCCGGGTTTCGGCAGACATTTTTTGCCTATTGGAGTGTTCATGTGAAATATACAACAAACACTCAAATATTTACCTTATTTAATATGTGCCGAAATAGCTCAGTTGGGAGAGCGTTAGACTGAAGATCTAAAGGTCCCTGGTTCGAATCCCCGAGAACTTGCATTAGTTCTGAATTGTCCCGGGTTTCGGCAAACATTTCTTTTAAACATTTATTTTTATTGCAGGTTGTGCTGTTGTTATTTTAAACACAACAGCCGCAACCAGTTCAATATGGTTCGTTTTAATTTCTTAAAAATAGCTTTTATTACAAATTGCAGATCAACACAGTTTTATTTATTACTATCTGATTAGTTATAGGTTGGCATTTAAAAAGTGCTGACAGTCCTCCCCCCGATCGTTACTAGAAATTTTAGCAATGTATCAAATCCTAACAAATGTATCTGCCGAAATAGCTCAGTTGGGAGAGCGTTAGACTGAAGATCTAAAGGTCCCTGGTTCGAATCCCCGGAGAACTTGCATGAGTTCTGAATTGTCCCGGGTTTCGGCAGTCACTTTTTGCTTAATTGAAGTTTTCTGTGAAATTTACACCCAAAACTGCAATATTTATCAGAAGTAACATCTGCCGAAATAGCTCAGTTGGGAGAGCGTTAGACTGAAGATCTAAAGGTCCCTGGTTCGAATCCCCGGAGAACTTGCATGAGTTCTGAATTGTCCCGGGTTTCGGCAGTCACTTTTTGCTTAATTGAAGTTTTCTGTGAAATTTACACCCAAAACTGCAATATTTATCAGAAGTAACATCTGCCGAAATAGCTCAGTTGGGAGAGCGTTAGACTGAAGATCTAAAGGTCACTGGTTCGAATCCCCGGAGAACTTGCATTAGTTCTAAATTGTCCCGGGTTTCGGCAGACACTTTTTTGCTTAATTGAAGTCTAATGTGAAATTTACAACAAAAACTGCAATATTTACCTAATTTAATATGTGCCGAAATAGCTCAGTTGGGAGAGCGTTAGACTGAAGATCTAAAGGTCCCTGGTTCGAATCCCCGGAGAACTTGCATGAGTTCTGAATTGTCCCGGGTTTCGGCAGTCACTTTTTGCTTAATTGAAGTTTTCTGTGAAATTTACACCCAAAACTGCAATATTTATCAGAAGTAACATCTGCCGAAATAGCTCAGTTGGGAGAGCGTTAGACTGAAGATCTAAAGGTCCCTGGTTCGAATCCCCGGAGAACTTGCATGAGTTCTGAATTGTCCCGGGTTTCGGCAGACATTTTTTGCCTATTGGAGTGTTCATGTGAAATATACAACAAACACTCAAATATTTACCTTATTTAATATGTGCCGAAATAGCTCAGTTGGGAGAGCGTTAGACTGAAGATCTAAAGGTCCCTGGTTCGAATCCCCGGAGAACTTGCATTAGTTCTGAATTGTCCCGGGTTTCGGCAGAAATTTTTGAATTTTGTTGTTGTTGTTATTAAATACAAATCACATTGTTAAAGGAACATTACAGAATTGGTTTTTGCTACAAAACAGTTGCTGGCAGTGTAAGCACTTTATGTAATCCACCATACACATAAACTGACAAACCTGTAGAAGTTTGAGATCGATCGGCCATCTGGGTCACGAGAAAATAGTGAAAAACCGATTACACATATGCATGAAATCATATAGATTCAACAATTGAAGAAAACGCTCACTGAGCGATAAACTCCAATCGGAAAATTAGTTTATTCATTTCTCATTAAATATGGCATTTCAGACAGAAATATTTCAAGGGATGTTTTCTACTATCATCATCATTAGACCGTGTAAGTTTTGTGTAAATCTGTGATCAAAAAGTACATTTTACAAGTTTTTTTCTTACCAAATCTGTAATGTTCCTTTAATAATATCTGCCTAAAAATTGCTTAGATCGGAGATCTAAATCAAAGGTCCCTGGAGGACTATCGTAAGTTCTCAGTTGTCCCGGGTTTCGTCATTTTACCTTCATGTAATTTCCACAATTTCTTTTATTCATTGATATTTCGTTTTACGCTCAACTATTCATGGTATATGCAGACACCTGATTATTGTATGGAGGCAGAAACGCTTCCATGGTAATTACGTAACACTGTGATAATACCCAGTACGAAAGGTATGTGCGTCGTCGACTCGTGGTCTGTGACCTGAGGGGTGGGTCTGTGACCTGAGGGGGGTGCACCGCCGAGTCGTCCAGCTTGCTGTTAGCTGTTTTGTAAAATAACGTTCCTTCTGCAAATACGAAAAATACCCTAGGTTGTCGAAGGAAAAGTAGACCAAAGTGATCAGTTTGTGGTGTTTGCTGAGCTCGACGATCCCTTGGGTGGGGCCAAACCCTAGAATAGCTCAGCTCCCCGTTGCTTTAAGTTCAACCGTGGAGGCCAGCTTCAACGGTAAGTGAACTTGTCAACGTCTGGGAAGCGTATGCAATAATCCCGGGTGCCCCCATTTTGAAATCTGGACTTTTGAGATTAAAAATGTCCAAAGTAAAATGTACCATTTTACAAGCTTTAGTGTGATAATGTTTGTGTTTTAAAAACTCGTTTTGCCTTTACACCAGGCCTGATTTACACGCAGATCATGTATTTGTTTTTACACTCACTTCAGATTATCTTAGCCTATAACAAGAGCGCTGAAATGGGGGTAGAATTGTATATCCAATTGATTTTACCATAGAGAGATTTGACAGAAGAAGAAATCTCTTCAATAATTTCTTCGAGAGAAGATGTGGAAACCAAGTTTAGAAAATCTCTCGGCAGGGGCTGATGACCGCCAAAACTAGGGTATTTTTTGTTGGGGGGGGGGGCACATGGGGTGCACCAGTCAATTAGCTGGCCCTCACCTCGGTTAGTGGAATTGGGGTGTAGATTGCAGTGTATAATTTATTTGCCGGTTTTCCCACGGTGGCACAAACCACTGAGATGTAAATCCGGCTTCAAATCTTCGCCACCTTCAATTAGCACATTATAAGCTGATTATGCTATGGTGGCTCAAAGGGAACATAACAAGCCGCGGCTTTTTTTATTTATCGCGCATTATTGCAGGTTCAACCCACATACGTCAATAAATAGTATACAAAACAGACTCGCCTTATAATGTGTAGGCATTGTGGTTTTAAATTAAATTTAGTATTGTGTTGGTTTACTTTTGAAATTGAAAGCGGCAAGGACACATTTGGTAGTAAACCAGTACATAACGCATCGTGATTCCAAACGCTAACCGAACCTGACGACAGTGCTTTCGCCCGAGTGGGGTATGACGTGTCGCACAATCGAAGCATTATCGTTTGCTCTGAATAGTGTTCATCGCTGTCGAGTACCGAGATACCATAAAACCGTGCCACGGTTTGTGCCGTCACCAAACTCTGTGACCCCACAACTCATCACACGGCAAAACAATTGAGAACACTCCCAAAAATCTACAGAAATCCAAGCCCTACTACCCAACCCCTTCAATCCCACCTGCAAAAGCCACCCCAGAATTTGGCAAAATTCTCAACAGATCTGTGGTGCTATGGCCCTTCCACCCATGCACCCATTTATCCGAAAAATAAGTGATAATTTACTGAAACACCTGCAGAATAGTACCCTGTAAATAACCATCTACTTCAACCCCACCCCAGCCACACACCTTCAGAAATCCAGGGTGCAAGTTTGTACCGTCACGGAGGTCCATGAAGGTACGCTCAAAAAAGTACCCAATGGTTCCCCTAGCCACCACCACCACTTAATTGAATCGACAGGCGCTAAGAGCCCCCTTCTATGAACAATAATTTTTTTATTTTTATCACGACACTGTTCAGGAGATCGAGGGATCAAGACTTGATAAACTATTCATTTGTACATTTTCCCACGGTCGTCAGTATCCAGAGCTTGGAGGTAGAAACCAAGTAACTGTCATTATACAGTATGAACAGTTTATTCGAAGTCGTCATCGCATTGATGTTGGTTGGTGTCATTTTGGAGAGTCAATTTCCAGTTTTGTACAAGGCATCCCCCAGCCTTCAAGCTTTGGTTGGTGTGATTTTGGAGAGTCAATTTCCAGTTTTGTACAAGCATCCCAGCTCAAGTGCAAGCTTTGGATGTGATTTTGGAGAGTCAATTTCCAGTTTTGTACAAAGCATCCCCAGCCTGCAAGTGCAAGCTTTGGATGTTGATTTTGGAGAGTCAATTTCCAGTTTTGTACAAGGCATCCCCCAGCCTGCAAGCTTTGGTTGTTGTGATTTTGGAGAGTCAATCCATTTTAAAGCATCCAGCCTATTAAGCTTTGTTTTGATTTGGAGAGTCAATTCCAGTTGTACAAACACCCAGCCTGCAAGTGCAAGCTTTGGTTGTTGTGATTTTGGAGAGTCAATTTCCAGTTTTGTACAAGCATCCCACTGCAAGCAAACTTGGTGTGTGATTTGGAGAGTCATTCAGTTGTAAGCATCCCTGCCTCAAGCTTTGGTTGTTGTGATTTTGGAGAGTCAATTTCCAGTTTTGTACAAGACATCCCAGCCTACAAGCTTTTGCTTTGATGGGTCATGCCTAGCCTCCATACAGTCTCAGTCTCTGTTAACCAATCAAGTTTTGTAGCTGCGTGTGACGTTGCTACAAGCGGCCAATAGTAATGAAGGTACCCTTAAAAAAGTGAATATGCTGTGGCAAGGGGGGGGGGGTGGCGGGGGTGTTTCAAATGTTCCTCCTCTATGGTTTAAGAGAAATGCAAACGAAAACTAGTTTAATTGGCCAATGCCCCTAGAAAAATGTGCACTCCTGTGCCCTTGTACCCAGTTTTGGCATTGCATAGACGATAATATCAAAGGAAATATATTCGTGCAGAACTTGGTGCAGCTTTTGATTCACCATCAGTAGTACAGATAAAGAACCGAGACAAAAATCCACACAAGTGATGCAGACTATTATACAAATTTATGATTTACAAAAGGATACGCGAATTCCTCAATAAGAGGGTAGATTTTCTTTCGCAAACATTTTGTGATTTCGATCAGTCACGTCTGATGGAAAAGCAAACGGTAAAGGTACAATTTTTGTTATCATGTGATCTCGGACGTCAAGTGCGAAGAGGGTTGTTAAATTACACCCAGAACATCCGCCCATCAGGAAACCGAGCCTCTGGTCCAGCGGCATGTTCAGTCACCGATCCCCTCTCTCTGAAAAAAAAAAAAAAAAAAAAAAAATCAAGGACACCGACCATCACCGCTTTATATTGATTATCACCTCTCCCAGAGTTGTTTACCCGGGGACCGTGGGAACGTCAGGAGGACGGGGGCAAGGTATCCGGCCGCAAGCCGCAAGTTTGGAAAGACCCAAACTAAAAATTGCTCAACGCACAAAGTCCCACACAAACTCAACTCTACACTGAAACCTCTGAATCCCTAAGAAGAGACCAGCATATCATACACTCTTCAGTCTCATGACGATGACTAGAGCAGGCTAGTCGAAACGTCGAGACCGATCAAAAACTCACTCCGCGGCGTGAATTAATAACGAGAAGTCCTCTCGATCCACTGAGCGATTTCCCTGCCTCCACAGGTAGAACAGTTCTTCGCAGAACTCATTCGTCTCCCGAATTCCGAAATCTACTCCGCGGCAGTAGACTCAAGGCAAGTTCGCAAAGAACAAATCTACACAGCATAGTTGATATATACACAGTGTTACCGCAAACTGAATAATATACATTCACAGCTAGCTCCCGAGCAAAATATTAAAACAGATGCTACGATTGTTGAAACCGTGTAGTTTGTTTGTTTGAACATTGTGATTGTTTGTTTGTTTGTTTGTTTGTTTGTTTGTTTCAAGTTTGGGGATTGTGGCATTGTTTCTTATCGCACATCGTGTCATGCTGTGAAAGTGGCTTCTGTGCTGTAAATACAAGACAGTTCCATGAAATATGACCCTTCATTTGATTATCTTTACATAGGCTGATAACCTGTGTCAGCCACGTTTATTTGTCAATCGATCCGAGACCAGACCGTCAGACAGGTAGCCTGTTGTTCTGAAGACAATTGTCTCTTGGCACGAACAATACGACGGTGTCTGGTCGTGAAGGTGTCAGACCCACCAGTCGAAGAACGACCGGGGGAATTGACAAACCGTTCGATATCATAGTGCCAACTGCGGACTGGTGTTCTTCTGTCGGGGACAATAGGAAGTTATCATGTTTCCAAACCAGCAAAAAGGGGGGCACACTGCTAGAGCATAGAATAAACGAGAAAGAAAGGAAGGGAAAAATCAATGTGCGTGCGAGTCGTTTGGAGTCATAAGATTAATGTACTCCGGGATGGTAGTGTGAATTAGTGAACAGTATAAGACTGAAGAAGTTGTCTTTATTGATTTGAATGGGTATTGAGTAGCCTATAATTATTTTTACGTAGAAATTAACAATTTGTGTCGCCATGTTGTTGTGGTTTGGTAATTGTGAGTTAATTAAAAGGTAATGCATTAAACAGGTGCTAACACGTCAAACATTAAATGACTGCCTTTTTCCTTTCCGTGCTCCAGAGAATGGGTAAAAAGTCACTGCCTTGAGCGCGGAGGTGCATTACACAGGTGTACCGCAGAGGGCGCTGGCCGTTTTCGCTAAAATTGGACCGAGTTCCGCGAATTACGTTGATTACGTCATGCTTATTTTAGTAACAACAAATTCAATATTTCGCTGCCAGTAGTTTTGCCGTGTCATGTGAAACCGGACACAGTGATCACCCAAGCAGAAACCCGCTCCGAAAGTTTGACATCCGTTCTGTGTGTTTATTTGGCCTATCAGAAATGAAAACATTTTCGGAAATATTTTTTTGTCAAAAAAAATTATGACGGAATAGATTGGCAACGGAAGCATTTGGAAATGACAATAATGTAAAAAAAAACCACCGCGGCGTGGATTATGTTATGTCTCTTTTATTTCCTCACTCACGGACCTAGTTCCTTGTCTGCGGTTGGGTACAGCATGGAACACCCCCTCGGGGCGCCATCTTATTTTTTTTTTTTTTCAAAACAAGACTGAAGTCCAAGTTATGGCTTTGGATCGGCTGTGGCTACGGACGGATTGCGCTCAAAAGCCATATTCTCCAAAACGGTTGTTGTTGCAGCCACCAGCCGTAGGCGTAGCCAAAGTCGCTTGATTTGGACACGGTCTTACATTCTTTGTATATCAAAGATGAGGTCAGAGTAAAACTGAAATCAAGCAAGAAAGAAAAGTAGATTGCCTCAAAACAAGCTCTACGTTCCCTGCTTGTTTTTCAGTTCAAATTTTCAATCACTGCTCTCGAGAAAATGTTTTCCTAAACACACGAAACAAACAGATATTCCACGTAAATGCATAAACGCATGTAGAGCCTCATTATGATGTTAGAATAACTAATTCCCACCCATTATGTACATGATTGGTAAATTATCTCAGTAAGAATAAACAATTGTTGGTGTTGGCGTCTTGAGAATCGGCACTCAGCAACTTTTTGTAACAAGTTCCATGAAATCAGTGTCTGTATTCATTTTTAATGGAGTGATTTGCGAGACAGTAGACACATGCTGCAGACGATTCATAAAGTATTAATAAGACCATGGTAGGACCATTAGAGGTAGGACAGTTAACTTCAGTCATCACCGATGACAATCAGGGTG
Organism: Pycnopodia helianthoides; assembly: GCA_032158295.1. Lineage (NCBI taxonomy): Eukaryota > Metazoa > Echinodermata > Asteroidea > Forcipulatida > Asteriidae > Pycnopodia > Pycnopodia helianthoides. The sequence continues at coordinate 1,438,085 of CM063260.1, forward strand.
TACGGGTCCAGTGTCCTCTCTCTTTTCCACCTCCATACTTCTAGTGACTGAAGGCACCGGAAAGGTTGTTAACAATCTACCCATTATCGACACCCAGACGACGTAAAACCCGTGGGAATGTTCTCCGGGGAGTGGACGCGCCTTGATACCACTCAGACGCCGGGGCTTGAAGTAGTGTTGCCGGCCCGCGCGCCATCGTGTCTGCCGGGGCGTTTTCACCTGGGTGAATATCCGCGGGAACGATCCATCGCGAATGATCACGGAGTGTTTGTTTTGGTTTTATGCGGCAACCGATTAAGCATGAAAATGGTTTTGTTTTGTTTTATACCGCTATGTGCGGAGGAATTCAAACAAGCACCTTTACCAGTAGGCCTAATTATACCGAGGGGTTATTGATGGTCAAAAATCATGAGTTTCCTTGACAATTGAGGCAAACTTTAAGGGTGGCTTCTTCGTAGTGTACTGACCTTACAAATTCATTTGGATAAGTTAATCCAGTGCACATTCAAAGCATTGTGCAAGATTCCACCCCTTCTTAAATAATTACCACTTGTGTTTTCTCTGCTGCCGTCTTGGGACCTAAAGCCCCATTTACTCTCCTTAGATCCCAGAGCAAAGCAAATCTTAATGTTTGTTCGGACCGCAGACCCTAGACTCTCCTGCTGCGATCGTGGGCACTTAAAAAAAACAGAGAACGTGGCACTCCACATCATTCTGCACACGCCTCCCACGAGAGAGGTTGCGCAATGCGTGGTTGCTAGGGTCTAAGGAACTCTCACCAACAGTTTCCCGCGTTTTCGTGAAAAGCGCGGGAGAAGGAGTGCCGCGCTGCTCTCAAGTCATCACGTCTTTGGAGCTAAATTGGCATTGATTTCAGACAATTCCAGGGATCGTTGTGTTATGTTCCTACCTCCATGTTCAAACTTTCCCTCACAGTGAATTTAACAGTACCACTAGAATTGTGCGGAGTGAAAATTTATATGTGAAAACATATTTCATACAAACATCAAGACATCACAGCACCTTTCAGAGTCAGACTTCTCGATGGTCAGACCTTGCTCTATGGTCAGACTAATTCTAAGATGTGGGCCGTTGTTTTAGATAGTTATCGAATGATTTGATTAACCGCTTCGACCCACCCTGTTCTATTAATACCATGCTATACTCAATCGTGTCGTTGTACATCGACTGATGTGTTGACCAGGAAAACCTAAAGGGACCCCCCCCCCGCCCCCACCACCATCACCTAGTGGAAACAAGTGTACTAAGTCATTGAATTTCTTGGGCTATCCTTAGATAATTTTGTGAAGCTCTTCTTTCTTGTTTTTCCTACTTTCATTTATTCATTTCCACTGTTGTCCACCTGTATTTATGAACATTTGTTGCCACGTTGCTAGTCCTCTGTCCAAAGTTCTTCCCCACCGTTATCTATCTCTTACCCATCACATTGCCTCGCCCACAAGTGCCTTTGTACACCCCCCCCCACCCCAACTGGCACGTCTAACCCAATCTCAATGCCTTGGGTCGATTTCACAAAACTCTTCCTAACTTAGGACTAGTCCTAGGCAATGCTAAGAGATAGGACTAGTCTTAAGTACTGGTCCTAACTTAGGACTAGTCCTATCTCTTAGCATTGCCTAGGCTAGTCCTAAGTTAGGAAGAGTTTTGTGAAATCGACCCCAGGACATGTTTTCTCATTCATCTTTATCAACATTTGGAATCATCATGTCTTAGAAAGCAGGCAATTAAGAGATCAATAAAATCAATTAAACAAGTGACTTCAAAGCAATATTTAGTAGAAAAAAGCAAACAGACTGGGACCAAGTTGTTTTCATGTTAAAGCAAACTTGTTTCACTTTCAATTTTTTATTTTGTCATCCAAAAAAATATAGTTCTTTAGAATTCGTACAAAAATTAAGAACAAATCTTAGGCACATCCGGTGAAAACCCATCAAGGCTGAATACTTTGGTTACGTCATGATCACCAATCGGTAAATAATCAACAAAACAAATCTCAAAAAATTAAGTCTTGCGGTTGGAATAAACCTGGAAGCACGAACACTTTATAAAAACTCTAAAAAATATTATGTACAAATTTAATTTCTGTAAAACGTTAACGTTGCATATAGCTATTTAGCTAGTCTGGAGAAAGGCCCTCCACGAAAATAAATTAATGTTTTGTATATTTACATGACAGTAAAACCAATCTAAGAAACTTGCAGTTGTGCTGATCAGATTCTTCTTTAAGACGTCCCTCTTCCTACAGCAACAGCCATCTTGAAAATTGTCCACAAAATACCACGCAAGGGTGCGAGGTCAATATTTAAATTGTCTGGCTCTCGAACGTTTTGGGGAGCAGTGTTAATACAAGAACCAAGATGGCTGCAGTGATGGGGTCGACTCAACATTTTTCTTGTTTCCAAATTAAAAAGCATAGCACAACACACAAAATCAAGCTCGTTTTTTTTAAAAGGGCAACCATTCACAGAGCTGCTGTGAGCAAACAAAATAAAATCTAATGTTAAATTGTGATCGTGTATCAATCGACAAAATAATCTGTGAAATTAAACTTTGCAGCAAAAACAATGAGAGTTTTCAAATGTAATTTGTGAATACAATAAGCAAGCTGTTTAAACTGTTGACCATTAAGTTTAGGAATGTTAAGACAAAGCGGTGAATACTCTACACTCGACCTGATTTAGGATTTTGGAATGCTAGTTAGTCTTTCTTTTGTCTGCTGTTTCGTATTTAAACGGGAATGATTTTTATTATTTTACAAGCACAAACTTCAGTAACAAAGGAAAAAGGCGGGATAATCTATAAAAAAAAAATTGCAACACAAAGTTTCACACCACACTTCCACGCACTAAGCATAAATAATGTCTTTGACAAAGTGTTCACAAAATGTTGGCCGTTAACTCCGTATTTACCACGGCCTCCACATGGAGTCGTGTTCAGCATAATGAGGTGGGACGTTGGCGTTGAAAGCTCTTAGAACAGTTTTACGTGGGATCTGATGAACGAGGGGCTGTGGGTGACCGTTTTCTGTTACAGGTGCGTGAGGGGGCTGGTAGACAGTGTGTGCCGGGAGGGTTACAAGGGTCGGAGCTTGCACCATGATTGGGGCGAGATTGCCGGCTACCGGACTGCTCGCACTGCCCCGTGCGTCCCCGTGGGTGACTGGGGAAGGTGCTGGAGATAGCACAGCAGAGTTCAGTGGGGCAGTAACAAAACACGTCTGGGGAGAGTCTCTGATGATGGTTGGCTGGTACACCGTTGTCTGCCCGTTCATCAGCGTGGGGGAGTTCATGGAGGAATTGGGGCTGGACATTGGCGATGGGGTGGAGCTATCACTGTGCGAGGAAGCTGGAGGCGAGAGTAGAGGAGTGCTCTGGGCATAGACGGGAATAAAGTGGCTGGGTAGCTGGCCGCCAGGGAGGGCCTGGGATGGGAGCACCACGGTGATCTCACCGGAGGGAAGGGTACCAGGGACACCGATTGGAATGCCGGAGATCACACGGGCAATGTTACTTTCCACCTTGAAGCCACCCTGGAAGGTGTTCGGCTGATATGGAGCACTCACGGCAACAGTCGGTAGGGTCTGTGCGCACGATGCAGACGGAACAGCAACCTGGAGTTGTGCAGGGTTCTGCTGCAAGTTGGGCTGTTGTTGCTGTGTAGACTGTGTCACTGCTGCAGCCATGGAAGTGGGCACAACATTCTGTGATGCAGTCGGTGATGGGGCATAGCCGACCTGCTGCTGCTGTTGTTGCGAGTGTTGAGGAGGAGTCTGGGATTGCTGCTGCTGCTGTGGTGGCTGCTGCTGCTTAGCTGGGGTTCCCTGTGGACTGCAGCAGTTGGCGAGGTGGCCTATCAGATTGGTTTGTACTTCTACATTGGGGCCCTCTGCACCGTTGTTGAGGAAACGGGATACCTCGCTGATACATTCGTTGAATCCGAGTCGGTAGCGATTCAACAGGTTGGGATCATTGGTCATGGCAGCTGAAAAAGACAAAGAAAAAAAACATTAAATATTTTGCAATATTTTTTTTCATCTCCCCAAAAATTGCTTCGGATGATGGGTATATTTACTTCCGTTTAAAGTTACACTTTTCTTTTTAAAAATTTCAGAGTGTTATCCTCACCTGACATTTGCTGCCTCTGCATGTTACGGAGGTACTTGACGGTCATCTCCAAGATGTCTGCTTTCTCTAACTTGGAATGGCGGGAACTCTGCAAGAGGAAAACAAGAAATGGCACAAAGAACGTAAGTAAACTGTGTGCTTTTCAATTGAACAAAACGGGTCGATAGGACGTGCACATCGATTTTTTGAAATGCGCGCCCCACGAGCGATACGTCCGTAACACCTGTCCTGTGGGTGGGTGGTGGGGGGGGGATGATGGAGTTACTGGTGCGTTGTGAAGTGCTGCACACATCAATGTTCCGGCTCAGGGGCTAGATCACTTGATGGAAAAGATAACAGGTGTAACGAGCTGACGGCCAAGGGAATGCCTTGCATGCCAGTATGCGAGATCGAGAGGCAAATCCCAATTTCTCCCCCGTGTATCAGGTTACAGCCCCCCCCCCCCCGTTGTCATCAAGTCTAAGCCATCAATTTTGAATCATTGTTATTATTCTATTTTTTTTTTGGCGGCCAAATTATTAATCAGACAAAACAGTGAAGTCATGATTGCAACAGTGTTTACACTTGAGGGGTCACGTGTGTCGGCCCTGTTGCTGGCTAACGACATGTGCAAATATACACAGAGCAATGACGGAGGTGGGTTAACCGGGCTTGCGCGCACGCGTATTGGGTGAGGTTGGGGGTGACGTCTCCCAAGACGTCCAACAATGGATTGGGCGCGAAACTTGAGATGGTGGTAAAGATTTGCCAAGACGCATGTATGGTGACGTTCAGATACATCCAAGATGACTTGTTGGTATAAAAAATTTTAACAAGTGAGATAAATGACATCTCAAAAAAAATCCGCCAAGTTATTAAATCTGTTATGTAATTTCGAGAAGTTTTGGAAATCTAGAGCTCCTTTCAAGACAACTGTAAGACTTGAATTAATTTTCAAGCGCACTTGACTTTTTTTCTAAAATACATTTATAAATTTGAACTCGAGTGACGGAAAGTTTAATTTCAACGAAGATGATGAACGACAATTAATGAGAAAGAAACTCACATCTTTGTTAGTAGCTTCAAGGATCAACGTCTTGAGTTGGCCAAGACTGTCATTGATGCGGGCTCGCCTTCTCTTCTCCATCAGAGGCTTGGAAGACTGAAATCAAAGAAGAAGAATGATAGGCATGATTAGATTGAATAGATTGATAAGTTGGATGTGGAGCGCGGGAGTTAACGAAATATCACCACAAAAATCGAATAACAATAACAGGGTACAACTTAAAGTTAAAGATCGCCGTTTGTATATATAATTATAAAGCTGTTGCCATACAACTGCCAACAAAATTATGTTTCCGCACACCGATTTGGTACCTATCGATCTTTGCGAATTTCTTTTCTTCTAAATAACAAAATTGAACTGTTAAGTCATTTTAGACAACGGCCGCTAAATACATTAACAAGGTCCTTTCCCAGACTACAGAGATCAATAGAGTAGGTGATTGAGTTTACATGCAATGCATCACAAACATTGCCCGATTGCACAACTTTTGAAAATGGTAAACAGGAGACAGGTTTGCAGTTTTTTTAAATTTTAAACAAGGAGAAGAAAAAACATTAATAATATTAATATTATTAACAGTTCTTGAAAAACTTACCTTTCGTCCTTCATGCATCTTTGGCTTATTGCTGGTATCTATCGGCATTTTGGTTGAAAAAAAATTCAATCAAAAGAAACGTTGAGCGAAAACAAAAAAAATCCAAACAGAGAGTATAAAATTCCAGAGAGCGGCGTTGGAGCGTGCGGAGTGTGCGCCAGGTAAGAGGCTGGTGGTGCGACTGAATACCTTCACAACAGTGACAGCAATATTTCAAGTTGTGTGAAAGGATTTGCTCATCAAATGCCTACACACAGTACTATGACTAACTTCTTGGCCGCACGTACTTATTCAATCGTTTCGTTTACGCATGCTTCACCAACTCGTGTGAACATTCCATGAGAGCGGTTCCCACAGCGGACCCCAAACCCGAAATTCCACGACACTCGGCCAATCGCGAGCCGCCCTCTAATTTATTCACTCACTTAATGACAGACGACGAGTGTGCTGGAACGCGCGCCCTACGATTGGCCGGCTGGAGTCGGCCGCGTGCCACGCGATTGGATTAAGGTAGCGGTGACAAGACCGCGGGGGCGGGGCCAAACGAAGCCACCGTATTGCTCATCGGAATGCCATGTTGGTCGTTATCCGTGAACCACACGTGCCTGCCGACTGCCATTGTTACCGGCCACTCTCGAGCGTGCCCGAGTGTGGGAAAACCCCGCCCATCGAGCCAAAGACGACTCAGCTAATTGTAAACAGGCAGTGAAAGGTAAACAATGATCGCAGATAACGTTCCCAGCGGTACTGTTGCCAGAGACAGGGTCATGATCCGGGGCCAGTGCGAGCAGCCCGGGCTACCCCCGTGTGCACTGAGAGTGACTGTGGCTCGTCCAACCGGTGGTTAGGTAGGTGTACAAGGGTATACACCACCAAGCAAAGGTACACGTTGTGTATCACGAGACAAACCGTCCTCTGGCCTGGCGTTCTCAACCCCCCCCCCTATCAATGGGTCTTGTCAAACAAGCATCCGCATATCCCATTCTCTATTATGGCAACCTGGGCTCTAAGTACAAACTAAAGATGCTGTATTGGAATGCAGCTGCCCAAGCATGCACAACATCCTGGACTTGCGCAATTTACAAACCAAGTCTTCATTATGTAACGCTGGAATATTAATGTACATCCTCAGCCTCGACATAATGTGTCCTCATTTTTTGTGTGCTTTATTCGAGCGTTAAAGGAACATTACAGAATTGTTTTTTGCTAACAAAACAGTTGCTGGCAGTGTGAGCACTTTATGTAATCAACCATAATCATAAACTGACAAACCTGTAGAAGTTTGAGATCGATCGGCCATCTGGGTCACGAGAAAATAGTGAAAAACCGATTACACATTTTGCATGAAATCATATATAGATTCAACAAAATGAATAAAACGCTCACTGAGCGATAAACTCCAATCGGAAAATTAGTTTATTCATTTCTCATCAAATATGGCATTTCAGACAGAAATATTTCAAGGGATGTTTTCTACTATCATCATCACTAGACCGTGTAAGTTTAATGTTAATCTGTGATCAAAAAGTATATTTTACAAGTTTTTTTCTTACCAATTCTGTAATGTTCCTTTAACTTCCAACAGGAGGACAGTCCTCTTTACCTTTCCCCCAAATAAATCAGAATTCTCAATCACGCCCCCAATGTCGACGATATCGTAATTCGTCGTTATCAGCAACGCAGGTCTTTGCATATCCCTATCTGCTCATATTTAGACGGCGTTTACGAGCATGTTTACTGATGATATTTAAGGGGGACCTCTACCACGGTACCGAACCATGGGAAACGCAAACAAGACTGCGATTTTTGTGGGGGGCTTACCTGTGCCCCGGCCCGCCTTATCTTGATAACAACACTCTACCCCCAGGTCCTTCTCCATATACCCGCTGTAATAAACTCATGTCCAGGTTGAAGCACACGCGTGTCATAACACACACAATAGAGCTATTAATAAATATCAATCAAGAAGTCAACAGGCTCACAGATTTTTAGATTTGTTTGGAAAAAAATAAAGAATAAATCTGGGGGGTGGATTAAGTTTCAACTTAATAAAAACTTTCAAAAATCTGAAACATCTGAAGGGGGAAAAAGGAACTAATCAAGTGTACCAAACGGAAGAAGTTGGTTCTGCTAAAATTAAGGTCTTGTAGCCACGGTAACCAGTAATGAAACAACGGTTTTTAAACAACCTTCGAGAAATGAACGGTTGTAGCAGAGAGAAAGGACCAACTTGGTTATAATTTCTTTTTAGCAAAAAGTTGTTTTTCTTCTTTCCTTTTTCTTTTTTTAACACCGATGTGTTTCTGCTTACTAAGTGCTTAGGTTGATGTGGCGACTTGAATGCTTCCCTATAGCTATCCCAAATCAGTTGTTATTTGATTTCGTCAGCAAAAAAAATAAAAATGCATCATACATGCCGTTCACTCCACTCCCAAATAAGTACGTGAAACAACGAACATTTTAGTTGAGTTTGATTCGAAACTTCCCTTTCACCAGCGGTGGTAGGCCTGTTGAAGAAACACCTACAGCTTCCATTAAAAAAACAATGAAGTGGCTTAGTCAATACGACGAAGAATAACCTGTTGTTCATAACCATTGTTTTGAATCTGATATCATTTACTCGAAAGCATTTTCTGAAAAATTGCTGGTTTTTTAAATTATGTATTTGTGTTGTTTTAGAAGGAATACACTTTTTAGACAGTTTGCTTGAGAACCAAATTCACGGTTTTCTTTGAGTACTTAACATCCCTCATTTTAATAAACAACATTTATAAGCTTTTTGAATAAACAAACTGTTCCGTTTGAGGTTAACAATGAAGAAAAAAGAAAGAACCGACAAATCTTTAACAAAAACCAAAAGAACAGCCCCAAAAATTTAGTCAAATAAATTTCCATAAATAAATAAACGCCATCGTGGAACAGAACAAATACGAACGCCAAAAATGAAACCACCGCTGATTAAATAAACTGGCACTGTGTGGTGGAAAAACACCTGTTCGATTTTTTGACTATAGGAATTTTCCCACGGTCGAGCTGAAGCGCCAGCACTCATGAGTCAAAAGTCCCTCCACTTGCCTTTGGCACGTGCCCCGACACCGTACGCTTCCTGCGGGCCCCGAATCTCTCTCCCCGGTTGGCCCCGATGTACGATAACGATCTAAAAGTGCTGAGCTGTTTCGAAGTTTTGTCCAACACGTAGCCAGAAGAAGAAGAAAAAAAACGTATTATAGTCTTGACATGAATGTGTTATGCTCGTAGAGGTCTTGATAAGGGGATGAGTATTCATAACTTCTCAGGTAGAGTTCTTTTCTTAAAACATTGTGGTAGTGTTTTTGTCTGTTGTTAAAAACTAGATACTCAGTTTGTGTGTTGTATGTATTGCCCAATTTCTCTACACATCGACTCATAAAGCAATGATCGGAAGGACTTTAGAATAATGCAACCAGAGAATTCTGGTTCTGTGCTGTTTTAGTTTGTATCGTGGATACCCGCTTTTACGCGTGTGCTTCTGGAATCACTGTCTTTGCTATTGCTGTTTGCTGTCAGCATACTTTTCCGAAAGGTATTGCACAGCGTGCAGTCAGTGTGTGATGTACAGCGCCAGGGTTATTTTTGGTTGTCACGAGGTGGCGCTCCACCAGTTTCTTAGGTACGGGAAGCAACACGGCCGGCAATTTTTTTCTGCAGCACACGTCGGCTTTGGAGTAAACAGTTAAGGGATAGGCTGTTCTTCCCTATCCCTTAACTGTTGACTCCGTAGCCAGCGTGTGCTGCAGAACATAAATTTGCACACGGCCGATCTTGCAATGGATGCAATGGGACACGAGACTAATGAGTGCACACAAACACATTTTTTTTGGTGGAAATTCAGTTAAAATGTACATTGTATGTGATTATAATCAACAGTGTCAATGCACTTCGGATGATAACGAGCGTCGCGGTGATTTTCGATTCCCACCCGGCCGACAAAACTTTATAAATAATTTGAAAATCTGGTTTTCCACTTTCGTCTTCCGTTGAAGAATGTTCAGGTGAGGTGGGACGTGAATGCTGCAAACTCTGTTACTCATTCAAGAGGAGTTTTTCCAAGGGTCTGTTTAAACTGTTAGAGTAACACAGTATTAGGGAGAATTGTAAGGTAATTTGTAAAGAGAAATAAGTGGTTGGAAATTAAGACGAAGGAGCTTATTTGCCGGTATTAATTTAGTGGCAGTGCGTTTTTTTTAAGCGAAGTTGAAAACGGACAATAATGGCAGCTAAATCAGAATTGAAATGTGCCTCTCACTCGTTGTCATTTTAGGCTGATACCTATCTATATACACACGAGGTATGGGGTTTTTTCAATTCTTTTGCACAGTTTGTGCCTGCTAAATCTCTGTTGCAAATGGTCCATGAACTTTGTATGTATGTGTGGGTGATAGGTATACTGTATACACCTTCAAACTGTAACCTTTAACAAAAGAGGACGATAGGGTCCCGGTTTGGGTGAAGGTCTCCATTTGGAGAGTGTATACAAAACCAACAGGAGCCGATGCCAAAAAGTTAAAAGTACAAACAAAAGAGGAACAATAGGAGGTCCCCGATTGCAGGTGTTTACACACTTGTGTGTTATGCATAGGCCCTTGTAGGGGTCTTTTACACTATAGAACAATATACCCCACAAAGTTTATCTTTGTTCAACTTGGACCCCACAAAGGAAGTCTTTGAAAAGAGATTAATAAGACAATATTATTAGCAGGATCCCACAAACCCGATCCGGTATTTTGTTTGTTTTGTTCTTGTTTTGTTTTTTAACTCACAAGGCCGGACGGCCACTCGAAGGTGAGGGCTACACTTAACTGATGTGGGCTGTCGACCCAAATCTACTGTCACAGAAGCACGTTGCCACCTACTCCTGGGGCTGAAACAGGGTTACCCCCTTCACAGTCCGTAAGGATGTAGGTATGGGTATCATCCACTAGGAGCCTGGCTGGTAGAGCAGAATGCACTACCTTCCCAACTTTTTACGAAGCATTTATGGTCAAGTGCCTTGCTCAAGGGCACAGGTGTCATGACTGGGATTCGAACCCACACTCTGCTGCCGACAACACCAGAGCTTGGGTATGATGAACGAGACCGTTCGTACACAACACGCCACAAAATGATAGGACTATGGGTGGGGGGGGGGGTGGGGCGGAATGTATGTGACATGAACAAATCTAGAATGTCCTCGGTTCGTTTTTGTGTATAAAACCAATGGGAGAACGTGGTGAAGTCCTCGGTTTACCAGGTCGACGAGAACGTGTGTGTCATGTGTCTACCCGTAGACACTGCCGACTGAAGCCGCTGAGAATCCGGTTGGTGACGTTCCTTTCTCTGCGGTGTGACAGACGTGGGGACGTCGCTAAACAAAAAGTCAAAACAATGGGAAACATTGAGTAGTCCTCAATTTACCGAGTTGACAAACATGTTTACGTCATTAATTGTTTTGTTTCTCGTATAGTGGATGTAATTGAGTTGTAAAGTTATGTAACTGTTTTCAAAACACTTAAAAGAAACACAGCTCTGGCTGGAGGGGGGGGGCTATAAACCGACTCTAAAAGTAAAATGTTGATTCAGTGCATAGGGACATGTTCTTACTCATACTGTTCATTGATGTTGGCTTCTGCATGTACTTTACATATCTATCTAATAGCGCGTATGAAAAGAGGGCATTTAAAAAAGTACAATGCTCGATGCAGAGACTGCGAACTACACATGTCCTTATGATATTTCTATTTTTGTCACGGTCGATGAGGCACCTTTGCTGACACTGCCCTAAGCAAGTACCCCAGTGGCGATTCTCCATCAATTAATAAGGAAGCCATTGATGGCCTTGTGGCGATCGTGAGACTTGCCGATGCGGAATTTATGTTGCACCCCTTCCTTGATCGATTGCCATTTCGTAAAAAAAAAAAAAAAAAAAAAAAAAAAAAAAATACTTATCCCGTTAAAAACTTACCCGAGGCGCGGCTTTTATGACAGCACTTTACGACAAAACAAAACAATGAACAGTAAAACTCACAAAGCTGGCGAAAGTCTTTTCATCGGGGATAGGAAATCCACTTTAATGTTTCAAATTTCGGAAATTCCGACGCTGTAAAAGCGCTCAATGCGTGACTTTTATGGCAATTTCTGAATAAAAGTTTAACTTTTTTGAAGTTAGCGAAATTGTACTTTAATTATTTTTTAACAAAATTCCAACCCCCGTCTAGGTTTTCGGCAATTATCATCGGTGTAAAAATGCCCGGAGCATGACATTATGAAAAAAGGGGCCGAGAACAGCCCATAAAACGTGCGCACTTAAATATTTCTGAAGAGATAATCGGCATGACAATAAACTTAATGAGCATTTTAGGAATTAATAAAAACCTAGGAGGTTGGCATTTTGATTTTATGGGGAAAACTGTGTTTGGCATATTAATCATAGATGTACCTTTTGGACTTTAAACCGAATATTATTACCCCCCATCATTTCCAAACCGTAGCCTACCTTATAAACTGTTCAGATTTGTGGCAGTTTTACTTTTTAAAATTATTTTATATAAACGGCCTTATTGAGACGGAATACACTGTACTAGAAGGGTGATATAAGATTTGTGAAACAAAACAAAAGCGCGTTTGGAAACAATGAAATATGGATTTCGATTTGTATCGGGCCTTCCGCAACGGCTCGAGGTCGTTTGTGGAAACAAGCTTGAAGATTAAGTTAATTTTATTATTCGGAAACTAAACTTTGATTGTCCTTTATAAAAATTGATACATTAAACAAAGTTTAGCAATTTTGATTTTTTTTTTAAATACCAATACACATATATAGCATAGACAAGAAAATAATTAACAGTAAATCAACAAGCAAATGAGGCCCAAGAAATCCTGAAAGATAGCCTAGATACCTTAAACTGGAACATGGAGGCCATTGGTGGAAAAATGGTGCAGAAAATAAGTACACAGAAATGTTCTTTTGACTTGAAGGTGTGTGGGGTAAATCCACGTAATTGTGATATGGGACTGAGAGTGAAAACTAACAGGCATGCCGGGGGTAGGAATCGAACCGGCTGAGGTTTGAAATTTTGAAAGATACAGTGCTAAAACTGTGGTGTTAATTTAATTCACGTGGTATCTATTTTTGTGACAACACCGACACGGTGTTAATTTCACCAACGGTATAGTAATGGGGATAACAAACACCGTGGATATCAAGAAAATTGTTTAACACTCCAGTTTTTTGCAGTGTTAAATCTGTTTAAACCCTAAACACACAATTGGACACCTGCAACACTTTTTTATGACACTTTTATGCAAACTTTATGTTTATCTGGAAATAAATCCACTGCTTTTTTCTCGTTCCAAAAGAAGCACTAATTGTTGTTAGAATGGCAGAAAGCTTAAATTTATATAGGCTCTATTTTTTTTATAAAGACAAAACAAAATTGCAGCGCTCGTTACAAAATCAGCGCCCACATAAATATTTTTTTTACAGTCGTCGTAATTTTTTCTTAAGAAACTTCCTCATGCAGTGCCGTGGTTTCCAAAAGCGCTGATCCTTAATGGTGGGTCTCCAAATTTATTGACGATTTTGTTTTGTCAGCAAAACAACTATTTTAAAGGTATAATTTAGGATTGGTAAGGATTTAAAAAAAGAGGAAGTTTAACTTTTAGTTTGACAGCTTACTGATTATGCAGTTCGTACTAGAATCATTTTTTTCTGTGAATTTATTGACGATTTTGTTTTGTCAGCAAAACAACTTTGTAAAGGTATTGGTAAGGATTTAAAAAAAGGTTTAATTTTAGTTTGAAAGCTTACTGATTATGAAGTTCGTACTAGGACAATTTTGTCTGTGAAATGTTTCCTCTGAAATAAAGTATTTGAGTAAAAACTGTATCTGGAAAACCTAAAAAACAACGCACCAGCTTATTTCGATTGTTACAACCAAAATGAAGGACAGTGTGTTTTACATGCTGAGATTTGTGCATGATTTGTCACTATTTTCTCCCGACTCACACAACGGAACAAGCCTAAAATTTCCACAGGTTTTGTTATTTCATGTATATGGTTGATCACCCAAAATTATGAACACTGTTTGCGACTACCAATCCTGTTCGATACCTTTTAAAGGCACAGTACACGTTTGGTAATGACTATGAAAATTAATGGCGATAAAAACTTACTTGGTAAGAAGTAACAGCAGCCTTGGAGAGTATAATGAATTGTGAGAAACCTTTAACTTCGAAGTACTACGGTTATAAAAAATATCTCACTTTTTATTCCCCAAATTTTGAATCTGAGAAGCGTTTCTATCAGAAACGCTTCTCAGACTGTGTATTCCTATGGGGAATATTCTTCCTGCGTGGAAATATTCGCTCCTGTTTTTCGGTGATACCTCAAAAACCCGACCACCTTTTGAAGTGAATTTTTCACAGGTTAGTTTTGTTGTATGTACCTACATTTATATAGGATTAACACAATCAGTAGGCTCCAAATACCAAACGCGTACTGTGCCTTTAAAGGGGAACTGTGTGCAATGTTGGGACGTAGGAATCTCGGGCGGTGATGAAGTTAATTAAATGTCGCGCACCAGCTGACGATGACGTCGCGTGCGCCCACTCGTGTGTTATTGTCGACCGTGGTATTTGGTCCTCCCCCCCCCCCTCTCTAATGGTGGGGGCGTTAACCGTCGGTTCCCAGTCATGCATCAAGTCGTCAGCTATTTTTTTTTTAATCCCCTGGTATCAAAACACAATATCACAAATATGTAGAAAACACGTCTGATTGTGTTGTGTCGGTGTTGTTTTCTTCATCGAAAGAGCGGGGTGCATGTACATTGGCAGTACTATACACATTCCATTGCATAGTGTTTATAGTTCACGCTCGCTGTAAACAAACTTTGCATTCAGAGTGATTGCCCTGGAATTTATTTCGTCTAATGGATAGCCACGGATGAAATATAATTCAAAATAATATTTACAGAATTTTAGTTTTGTGTTTTTTCGTGATGCAGTAAGAGGAAGTATTAATAGACCTCACATACCACAAACTCGCTATATGGAAAGGTGGCTTAAATGTTCAAATAGCAAGGTTTTTGTGCATTTAAATTCAAAATTCAAAACTCACATTTGTTTCCTTTTAAAGTTTAAGTTTTTCGTAATGCAGTGAGAGGAAGTATTAGTAGACCTGAAATACCACAAATTCGCTTTATGGAAAGGTGGCTGAAATTTTTCGAACAGCAAGGTTTTTTGTTCATTCAAATTAACAATTATTCGAAACTCACGTTTGTTTCCTTAAACCACACAATGACCCCCCAAATATGGAACTTAAAAAGCCATAAATCAAAATTTTCAAGACTAAAATCAAAATAAGTGTGAAGACATCTTAAGTCTGGGCTTGTGATAAGATGCCTGACGGTCAGACAAACTGAACATAAACAGGAATAATACAGCGAAAGACAGCGATGATATTGTTTAACCATGGTTTACTTTACCCCCCCCCAAACCCAAACATTCTCTCCACCCCAACCCCTTCATTATTTCATGACGCCATCTTTTGCACCGAGAATCGATAAAAACGGTTGTTCTTCATGAGCATGCAGAACCACCGTAACTTATAACCTCTCGTTGAAAACAAAGGAGTCACCCCAGGCGAATACACCTTATCTTCAGAGTAGACTTAAGTTTAAAATACGTGGGCAATAATTGTCTCAGATCATTGGAAGAAACACGCAACTCAGAAGTGGCCATAGGGGGTGGGGAGGGTGCCTTTCCAGCCCTCAGTTCTCACGATGATAGGTATGTAGCTGATAGACAGTACCGATAAAATCGATTAAAGTGTACACCTACACACTCAATTACTGAAATAACTCAAATGCGTCTCTCGAATTCTTCTTTTGTTGAGATACTGAAGACGCCACCAAGTGGGTGATCGGTGGGGGTGGACCGGCGGTGGATAGCCCACATGCGCGAGCGCGTTCTTTAAAATATACTACAAGGCATATTGGGATACCAGGCCGTTAATAAAGTAAACCAAGCTGCCAAGATGGACACCATGCTGTACTCAGGTCCAATTTCGTGGAGCTGCTTAAGCGCACAAACTAGCTAAGCACAACAAAATTGTGCTTACCAGAAAAAAACGTTATAAGCTAAAATACCATTTCACATGTAGCATCTACGGTGACTATTATCCTGCCTATTGTTGCTTTTTAGCAGAAATTTTAAAGCAACATTTTCTGCTTAAGCAGCTCTTTGAAATTGGGCCCAGGTGTAATAGTTGTGTACCGCATTGCTTCGAAATCAACGCTCCCGTGATGAGTGGGTGGTGGTTGCTTGGACTCTGATTTCACCCAGAATCCTCTGCGCGCCGATCATGCGCATTGTGGGGCATGCGTGTGCTCTCTATGTGGGAGTGTCACGCCACATACCACCGAGCAATGTGAGTGAAAACCATGGTGAAAACAAGTTCTGTAGGGGGTGGAAACCCACGGATCGGGAGTTGCACTTTACAGCTGAAGTTCACATTTCGAGATCGAAGTTGAACCTGTGCGTGGTGGTGATTGTACCATAATTATCTACTGCTCTTATATAAGTGTTTGTGTTTTACCCCCAACGAATGAAAGGCCGAGTAACGTTTCGATATCTGAGGTAGTTTGTTCTTAAAGTGATTTCCTCGTTTTTTAAAGCTTGAATGGCTTTAATGGTGGGTAGCTTGCTGGACACGGTTGCTTGTCATTTTAAATTAACATGCTGCAGATACATGTGTTGGGGCCTCATACACTTTTCAAACTCACTGCTGTTATTTCGTTTAGTTCCTTTTACAGAGTGTAGTGACGGGGCAATTCGGCAGGTAATGCTTACACATTTCCAACCTACAGGGACAACCTTTATACACTAGCTTAGACTCTCCTCGTTGCTTTTAATGCAATCAATTTCTGGACCAGATTATCTGATATAAGTAACTCACTTTGAAAAGGGGCATCTCTCAACCACGTCCCTAGAAAAAAATTCCCGTCAATTTGTAACGTTTCCCCCTAAATTATTTTACCGGGGTCCATTAAGATGACCCATTTGTTGCCTTCTCTTGGCGCCGACACGTCAACCCAGTCCTTGCACTCGTGAGATTCGGAGTGCCCCAGTGCGATAAAGAGCGCGGTCGAGCCCAAGGGAACGCGTCTATGCTCCGGTTCCCACGACACGCAGGCGGTGGGTTTCTGGTTCTCGCACGGAGAGCGCGACGTTTCATGGACATGGACGGTTTGAGTTGATAACACCCCGATCGTAGCTTCGACGTCTCACAAAAAAAGTAGCTAAGCACAACAAAATCATGCTTACTAGGATATGGCTACCAGCCAAAATGACACCACTTATGTACAATCTGTGACTGGTATTCTGGCAATTGTTGCTTAGCAGAAACCTTAAGCTGAAGCAGCTCTATGTAAATTGGGCCCTGCTCTGGACCAGGAACTAAGCCTTGGACACGAGGCTTGTTTCTACTGTAATTATAAAAACAAGCAACAAATTGTGAGCAAGCAATCTCGACCTTCAAGCTCGACCCAGCTGCCAGGGTTGGTTGTTATATAAACGGTATCACTAAAGCTGGGACCTCGTGTATACACTTGGAGAGTTTTATCTAGGTGCAGCCAAAGTTGTATTAATCAGACCAATGAAATCACGTCGAGACTGGGTAGAGTGGGAAATAGTCTGGCTCCTTTTCTTATTTTTGTATTAATTATTTTCATGACAGACAGGGGACGTGACCAAAGATAGCTGCATCGTGATAGAGGTCTATTTATAGGCCATTTTCGAAACCAGCTTCGGAAGTCCCGTACCGCCGACAGCCCACCTTTTCAAAGTAAAGCGAAGCCGTGAGTTTCGAAAAGGCCCATTAGAGTATACGGAAGGGAGTACATGTACAAATCCACGAAGGATCATTTTGATGTGGGCTTTTCTTTTAGGTGGCAGCGTACCCGTGGAGGTGCGTGCAAAAACGAGGGGTGCATTTTCCGGTCGTAACCAATAACTGTTTCGGTTGACTTGGCCATTGGTTAATCACTGGGCAATGACCGAAACTTTTATTGGTTACGGCCGCGAAAATGCACCCCTATCATGTAGAAACCAAAAGAAAAACCAATCATTTTTGTTTGTTTGGTTGTTGTGGTGTGCAGGTTTGTTTTGTGTGTTTTTTTTAGTGCCGGTTTGTTTCGAAGAAACACAGGAGGAAATGTCTGCATGATCTTCTTCCACGGAATAACCATCCAGCCATCCATCTATTGTCAGTGACCGTGTCGGCTGCTCGCCTGCTGATAATGGAGCTTCCACATAAATCATTGACGATGACAATTGTGACATTGTCTATTGCAATATCCCACATACGCGTTCGCAATGCGCATAATCGGTGCGCAGAGGATTCTGGGTGAAATCCAAGTCCAAAACACCTGCAACCATGATTTTGAAGCAATGCGGTACACACAACTTATAAAACCTGGCATTTATAGTTACATGTAAACTATACAGCATGGCGTCCATCTTGGGCGGCTCGATTGATATAAACAGTACTCGGTTTCCCAAGATGCACTGCGGTATATTTTTAAAGATGGCGCTTGTGCGCACGGGCAGTTGACATTGCGTCTTGCAGATCGGAACAAAGGCTGACGAAAAACAAATTTGCTTGAAGTTATGAGCTGGAGGAGGAGGGGATGCAACTCATGTTAATATTAAGGCCAAAAAAACACACGATCCAGTTGCATCGCATCGGAATGTTCCCTACTGTCCTCAGACGTGTCGGAATGGTCGTTGTATTGCACTACAAAACAAAAACAAAATTGATTACCTTAAACATTTTCCCCAACAAAGAAAATATTTATGTCCATGATTAAGATAAACTCCCCGCCGGCTTTAGTAGGGTAACAGTGCAAATGTCAAGACATATCACTACACGAGGCCACTGCGGGGTCCTACCTCGTCACCCACGGTGCTAAATCACTAATACTATCAAAATAATTGGAGGGAAATTATTACATTTTATTTCATTTTTGTTCTTTCTTTCTGATCTCTATTTTGGTGCTCCAAAAAAAGATTTTTTTTACGACCTGCCCGGGACCCGCTTTCTAACCAGGGGTCTTAAATCATCCGTCGCGGCGTAGAGTTGATTGGCCCCTTGGTTAGAAGCTCAACGTCACACGGAGCCCCGTGCAAAGGTTGGCCTGTGTCTTTTTGGTGGACAGTTCTTGTCGAGCGCCACGGCGGGGTCCACCGATAAAAAAAAAAGACTACGGGGAAGGAGGGAAAAAAAACTTGCCTGAGACCGACCCGGGACAACTTTCCCACGATCTCCATAAACTTCTGTGGCAGTCTGCCAACAAAACTATGCCCCGCAATCTGACATGACCAAAGTCATTTAGCGCCACGTTTTGGCATGGCACGTGCTGAGTCAGTGTGCTTGAGCGCGCCAAAACTTGTTTTGCCCGTGCAGAAAAAAAGACAACAAGCCGCGATTGTTTCTATGTATGGGCTTGATTTTCTACCAAGTTGGAAGTCGAGATGAGAAGAAATCCACAACGCATGGGTCAGGGGACTTTGGACAGGGGATAATGTTGATATTAAACAGGGGTCACTGGTGGTGGCTGAACTGTGTAAAACGGGAGCGACTATAGTATGAGACGGAAATGTGTTACAGTTAATTATTACTTGTGCTAGATCTGAGGGCGCTCCTCTGTACACTCTAACATCAACCCGGGTTAGGATTGACGCAGAAAGGGTATGTGTGGACAGCCTGATCCTACCCACGAGTCAGCACCCGGACTCGGATCAGTACGGTGTTTGGCTCAGATTTCGAGTTACGTTGACTCGTTCACAGGCTCGATTCTGACTCGGTACTTTTTCGGGTGTATCTTCTTCACGGAAAAGGTAGACCTTGAGAAGTTCCTACCCCCTATACTACTAGTCCCCGGTTTTCAGTTCACTGTCTCTGCCGATGAGTTTGAGGTCCACATCAACTGTGAAGTCGGTGTACCCCGAGCTAGGTGTCACCGTTTAGAGTGTCTCCTTTAAGATATCACCTTTATAACGTCACCTACAAAATGTCACCTTTAAAGTGCAATACATATACGCGTGTATGGTTTGGGATAAGATTTCATTCTTTTTATAACCAACAGATGCCAACCTCCTCGAGAACAACAGAATACCGTTCAAAATCACCATTATCTGTATTTTTTTAACTTGTATTTTGTTTCTTATTATTTGCAAATTGATCATCGGTTTTTTTATAGGCTGAGATCACGCACGTGTGCAAGCTATTTATAGACTAGTAATAACAAGTCAACTTGTCAGCCGGGGTAATTTATTCTTATGCTACCTGCCAATTCCCGTTAAGAGGAAGTTTTACCAAAATATTTCCCTGAAAAAATGGGTTCTTGCCAGCAAAATAGTATTGTGTGCAAATCATTTTCTCAACAATTTCATTTTCGAAAAGCTCTCCTGTGATAATCGTTAGATTGATCTACCGCATGTTGTAGATTAGCTCATAATATTTCCATTCTGTTTTGCATAATTGAAGTTCAACGTCTGTTTCCGTCTGCTTTTTGGTGATCGAGATATTTTCTCCCTGCTTATCTAGAAAGAACTGATGTTGATCCTTGATTTGGAAACATTATATTGCCAAGGTCGCGGCCGAAGCTCCCTCTATTGTCAGTGGAGAGAAACACATGATTTCCCTGCAGATTTCATTTCCTCATTCCTGGACTCTTCACTTTGTTCAAAAATTTGTGTTTTCTACTGTCCAGGTCTGCCCCCCCCCCTTTCCCACCACCCCACAACCCCACTCTACCTGGTCTCTCTTCATGGAGTTAATAACTAAGTAAACACGCGCTGTTTGGAACAGAAAGTGTGATAAAATGGCCAGTATTTTTTGAAACCCCTAAAGCTCAGCTGTGGGATTTTTAAATACCCCAAATCTTACGATATCACAACCTTTAAGCTAATTGAATAGTTTACAGTTTCATACGACTGCTTGAACTTCTATATAGGTTTTCCAAGCACTCATCTGGATAGAAACAATTTCAAACTTTCCTAATTCCGTATTGTCTCTAACCTTTTTTGCATAGTCCCGTCCAAGTTGAAATGTCATATCCTCCAATCTCTAACGCCCCTTTTTTTGCTCACATTATTGTACATTCCTCTAAAGATATTGTCTCAATCCTCTGTACAATCACATAAACAAAGCTACAGTTGGTGTTGCCATAGGTCATCGTTCACTCCCTTGTGCCAAAATAACTATTATTTATTCATACATAGATATTATTAATTAGCCTATATTTTCACCTTGCTATATGATTAAACTACATCAATTATTGATACCAAAGCTACTATCATGTCATCACTGGTCACTCCCTCTGTCTCGTTTCCTGATAACATCGATACCTTATTCCTAGTTTACAATTATCTCTTTGCTAAGAATAGCCTATACATCAATACCAAAACTATCTGTTGATAGCGTTTCAGCACTGATTGTTCACACTACCTCGTTTCCCTATAACATTGATATCTTATTCTACGAAATTACTTGATTATCTCCTTGCTAAGAATAGCCTATATCAATACCAAAGCTATCTGCTGATAGCACTGATTGTTCATACTACCTCGTTTCCCTATAACATTGATATCTTATTCTTACAGAGATAGTTACTTAATTATCTCCTTGCTAAGAATAGCCTATATCAATA
Organism: Pycnopodia helianthoides; assembly: GCA_032158295.1. NCBI lineage: Eukaryota > Metazoa > Echinodermata > Asteroidea > Forcipulatida > Asteriidae > Pycnopodia > Pycnopodia helianthoides. The sequence continues at coordinate 1,459,598 of CM063260.1, forward strand.
CCAAAGCTATCTGTTGATGGCATTTCAGCACCCATTGCTCAAACTACCCTGTTTTCTAACATTGATATCTTGTTCCTATACAGAGATAGTTACTTAGTTAAATCCCCTTGCTCTCAGATTACATCAATACCCAAGCTACTGTTGATAGCTTGTTATCACTCATTGCTCAAACTTCCTTGTTTCCTAACATCGATTATTCCTACGAATAAATTATCTCCTTGCTTAATGATCATATCAATACCCAAACTAAACTGTTGATAGCTTGTCACCACCGATTGCTCAAACTGCCTTGTTTCCTAACATCGATACCCTATTCCTACAGAGATAGTTACTTAATATTGTATCTCCATAGCTCTATGGCTACAGCAATACCACTGTTGGTACTTTCTCAATGATCTGTGCTACCGTTTGGTCCGCTCTGGTGAGTTCTCTTCACTTATTACCCCTCAAACTAGTTTAGATTATTGGGGCATCACGCCACGGGAGTTGCCTAATGTCTATGACTTCATCTTTTTCTCTCTCTCTCTTTTTTTTTTGGCGCGAGTCTCGTTCGTTTTTGAGTCGTGTTTGTCACCAGCCAGGAAAAGATCAGACGGCCACCCGCGGTTGCTAGGGAAAATCAAATTATCAGCTATGGCACGCGCGCCAATTTCTGTCTCTTTAACTACACGGTGGGTATTTTTTTTTTTCGCTTTCCGTGGGATCGAAGCAGTCGCATTTTCCCATGGAAGCTTTTCCCGCGCATTGTGGATGGACACAGCTGGTGTCCGCCTCGGCGTTGGTTTACAACGCGGTAATGTCCACAGCAGGGTGTTGGTTGGTGTAATTAGCGTGTGAAGAAAGTGACGACTACAAGCGTCGATTATGAGGATGTTGGGGGGTTGCAGATTTCATTGGATCATATCATTGGCTGTCGCAGTTGCAAACTAAGTACCAAGGTGTGATTGTTACTGTTGAGTTGTCACAGTCCCTTTAAAAAGATGGTACTCACGATGTGTGTCAGGTGATGGATGTGAATTAGTTCGCCCGAACGACGGAGCGACTGGGGACACCTCTATTATAGTCCATTTGGCTTGTTAGTGTTACCATAATAGTAGAAAGGTTATGGTTTTACATGGTTGTACTTAATTCTATGGTTTGACCACAACATAGGGAGCTGAGAAGGATCATTGTGCAGTTGTGATGTAATTTTGGTAACAATAGGGCTAAGGTAGTTCTATACGATAATTCTGTGTAGTAATAACCATTTAGTGTGTAGTCAGCCACAACACAAAAGTCAAAGACCGCGCGGAGATCTTCAGTTCACATTATTATACACAAAATAACGTATACATTTGTTTGTGACTGTTTCCCTGCATGCTTAACACGTCAATTTTTGCATGAAACAGCTGGTAATTGGTGCTGTGAAGATCTTTTATTTACGGTACCAAAAGATTTCTCCCAAAGACTAAGGAGTAATATGTACATGTACGCGTAAATCATGTACAAAGTACATCTACAAAGTACATGTATACAAAGTACACGTACATACACTTTGCATGTACATGTGTACAGTAGGCCTACAATGCATGTTCATGCCGTATCCATTATACTGGACTTTAAGGAGATCGTAGATTATTAATATTAGTCGGGGCTACATTTCTATCATTGTTAATTTACAGTTTTGTGAAGCATGTAGGCCTAAGTGACTACAAAAGTACTTTACCGTATGTGTATTAGGAAAACGCATTGAAATGCACTCAATGTTGATGTCCAGCCGTATTTCTTAACTATAAGTACGAGTACTCGAATATTGTTGTAAGCCACAGCCATTTTCAACCCACCCAGGTACATTGGGGTTGAGTTCCAAGCACCGTCACTGGGCTCATTCAGGCTCATGCCATCAGGTCCCTTAACCCCTGACCTCTGTTCCACCCACCCAGGTACATTGGGGTGAGTTCTAAGCACCGTCACTGGCTCATCGGGCTCATTCGGGCTCATTCTGGGATCATGCCATCAAGTCCCTAACCCCTGACATCTCTTCCACCACCCAGGTACATTGGGGTGAGTTCTAAGCACCGTCACTGGGCTCAATCGGGGCTCATGCCATCAAGTCCCTAACCCTGACATCTCTTCCACCACCCAGGTACATTGGGTGAGTCTAAGCACCGTCACTGTCATTGGGGCTCATGCCATAGGTCCCTTAACCCCTGACTTCTCTTACGCTACGGGGGGGGGGGGGCCTTACGAGACCCCATTCCCAGCCCTCACAACGACTCCCAACTTCCCAAGTGACTCGTGTTTACCGGACCCCTCAAGTCCCAGAAACATTTACCCTCATCGTATCCATCATTCTCTGTTGTTTATTGAGCCACTTTGTACAAACAACAATAGATCTATTTTTCTTATAAACACAATTTCACCAGCTCAGAAGGATAATAAATAACTCCATCAGCGTAAATCACCGGTGCGCCCGGTAGGTTGTTGAGGGTCACCCTGGTTTCCCATCCAAATGGTCGTGGGAAAATCTTGCGAGCCCTTGAAGCAGAGTTTAAAGGGACATTCTTTAATCCGTTCGCAGGAGTCAATCCCATAATCGCCAAATATGTGCTCGTTTTCGAGAGATTTATCACCCCTGTTTTCTTGTTTTTAATGTCGTCGTGTGCCCCGAGTGAAGGCCGTTGAAACGAGTTATTGGAGAAAGGGCGTTTGCAATTAATGTGCAAAATTGTGTTTCAAGAAAAACTGAGCGTGGAAGCCTGATTCTGCCATTAATAAGTCATTATAGGATTGTTAAATTCTGCACGCGATGATGGGAAAACATGTTTTTGGTGGGTAATTCTAGCGACAAAAAACCCTCCCGTTGCCTACACATAGCACTGTGCGTAATGTATGTATCACATCGCACGACGCCCGTACTACTACTGTGCGCAGGTCATCCGCACTCGTATTACTGTCCGCATGCGGAGGCCGTCAGGCCGACACGCAGCATACACGTACGCACACTCAGAGCGGGCGCATAGCAATACTGTACTGCATGCAGTGCAGTAACAAGCAAACAAGGCACGCTAGCTCTGGTGGCGCAAAGAAAACAAATAGATAATTAATGAAGACCATATTAATCTCCGACGCCTTGGTCAAGGCTAATTTTCATCAGGAACATCGAACGCGAACCCATCCACGATGAGCGAGGTGACAGTGGGTACCAACCGCATCTATTGGGGGCAGCATTCAAACGGACTCCACGGAAAATGTCCGAAAGATCTTTGAAGATTCAAATTTGTCGACAAAATTTATTGAATTCTAATCAACGGGGGGGGGGGGGGAACTACAGACGAAATACTTGTTCAGGTTGCTTACCACCAATACCATCTTTAAAGGAACATTACAGAATTGGTAAGAAAAAAACTCACAGATTTGCATAAAACTTACACTGTCTAATGATGATGATAGTAGAAAACATCTCCTGAAATATTTTCTGTCTGAAATGCCATATTTGATGAGAAATGAATAAACTAATTTTCCGATTGGAGTTTATCGCTCAGTGAGCGTTTTATTCATTTGTTGAATCTATATGATTTTATGCAAATGTTAATCGGTTTTTCACTATTTTCTCGTGACCCAGATGGCCGATCGATCTCAAATTTCTACAGGTTTGTCAGTTTATGTATATGGTGGATTACATGAAGTACTTACACTGCCAGCAACTGTTTTGTTAGCAAAAACCAATTCTGTAATGCTCCTTTAACAAGTAGGCTTTCGGATAAGAACTACATAATGTTTTTGGGGGGTCATCACCAAAGTATGACCATAGAGCAAGGACAGAGATTATGAGCCTACCTTGAAAGCAACACATGAACCCGGCATCACTAAGATAATCAAAAAGTAACTAAACAATGAATGAAGAATGACCGAAGACAAATGTTTTGAAGAACAGCCTTTTCCAAACTGTGGAGGGGTGGGGCATCATAAGTGGTCCACTAACCATGTAATTGAAATTTGCAAAACACATTTCGTAGGTTTCGGTTAATTTAGTCACGTGCACGCTGTCGTCAACCACACGGTAACCCAGTATCGTTAAAGGAACGTTACAGAATTGGTTTTTGCTAACAAAACAGTTGCTGGCAGTGTAATCACTTTATGTAATCCACCATATACATAAACTGACAAACCTGTAGAAGTTTGAGGTCGATCGGCCATCTGGGTCACGAGAAAATAGTGCAAAACCGTTTACAAATTTGCATGTGTTATACAATGCATGAATAAAACGCTCATGAGCGAGAAACTCCAATCGGAAATTAGTTTGATTTATTTCTCATCAAATATGGCATTTCAGACAGAAATATTTCTAGGGATGTTTTCTACTATCATCATCATTAGACCGTGTAAGTTTTATGTAAATCTGTGATCAAAAGTATTTTTTACAATTACCAATTCTGTAATGTTCCTTTAAATGTGTATTTAGGAAATGGCGGGAATCACTGTCGCACACTGACCTTGGCGACAAGCCGTTTTTGTACTTCGTCGGGGAAATTTCTTTTTAGTCGATGTTGAAAACTGCACAAAATAAATAATTAATTAGAGAATCAGGAAGTGTTTGTCTGAATATAGCGTGGGAATTAACAAACTCGTTTTTTGTGTCGATCCCCTGGGTGTTCAGAGCACATGGCGAGCTTTTGATGATCTAACAAGATGGAGTTAAAGGATGTGTCGTCAAAGTATACTTTTTAGACAACCGTCGTTTACATTTATCATTGTGAAGCTTTGTGCGATGGTGACATGGAGTTGGGGCATTGAGAAAAAGGCTGGAGGGAGAAGTCCAGTCCTCTAATGGTTTATAGAATGAAGCTTGACCGTTGACCAGACTCGAGACGACTCGACCTATACCAGAAACCTACGGTGACAACAAACGGATGTGTTTTATGGTGCCTGGTTCTGCCATACCACGCTTCTACACATACGAGGCAATAAACTACGTAATTGGATTAATTCAATTACGCGCGGACAAGCTGCGAAGATCGACAGCGTCCTATAATATGACCACTGGTGACACCGGGCGATCTGGTTTGGTTTCCCCATCAAGAACCGTGAGAAATCCCACGAACTTTGGAAACCACGGGTGGAAGCAATATTTTCTTACTAATTAAAGAAGCAGCCCGCCCCAACAACTCTCCTACCACCTGGAAATAATGCCCACGTCAACCTGGTCTAGGGCACAGGGGCTATGGTTTGAGCCGGCCGCGGCCACGCGAGTGTCCCGTGGCTTGGGCTGTTTTTGTTCCCCTGGACCCTTCGGGGTGATTTTGTGAAGGGACAGTAGTGGTTTTTTTTTCTTGCTTTCTCCAAGGTAGTCAAGCGTACAAATTGTTTACTTGGTGGGGTTGTTTGTTCTGTTTTGGAATGTGTGTTTGTGTGGGAAAGCATCTATGCATGAAATTGGAATTGTTTAAGAAACAAAAGTGTGATTCTTTAATTGATTGTTGTAAAAGCAAGCGTGCAAAGGACAAACCCATTATTATTTGACACAGGCGCGAGTCGAGAATGACGGGAGGGTTGTGCGGCGCTGTCACAAATCAAGTGACAAATACCCTGATGCCCCAGCCCCTTACAATAGCTGCTCGTAACTTTATAATAATATACTCTTTTTTTTAAAGGTACTACAATACCACCACCAGGATTGGTTTGAAAACTTGCTTTCGACAACTTGATTTTTGTAAAAGCAGCGAAGGATTTAAAGCCAGTGCTAGAACTAAACTTTTTTTGTTTGGGGGGGGGGGAGGGGGAACGAATGAAGGGAAGAATTTCCACCTGCCCGTAGGGGAAGAGAGAAAGAGGGCGACTGCTGATAGGTTTTGACTGTGGGGGAAAGATTGTATATGTAGAAGAGGCACAGAGCATAGATAAGGAATTCCGAAGTTTGACAGAGCGTGGGAACAATCTTGATTGCGAGGGAAACTCTAGCCGTAGAGTTGTAAGTGGATATCGAAAACTAAAACGCCAAGAATTTAAAAGTCGGTACCAGTATTGGGGCTCAAAGTGATACTTTTTATAGTCCCTGAACATATGAGCAGACAGACGACCTTTTGAGAAAGTGTTTGTATTGACGGCTTAAGTGAGCGTCCTTAAAATGTCTTCCCGTTGCCGCCAGAAGCAAACAAGACTAAAACACAGGTGGTTCATTTCTCTTGAGCCATTTTCTCGCAACCCCGTAACATTTTTTTTCCTTCTTCCCGAAAGTCAAATCAGTTTAATTGTAAACAGTAGACCCATAGTCCGGTTTCTTAATGGCCGTATAGTTTAATATAATAATGGGTTCGCCTTCTCACGGCTGTTCTCCCCGCGAGAAATCTGAAGCGATCCAGGGCGATCGGTTTTCGGAGTTCCCAGTAGCCGAGTCCAGCGATTTGATACAGGTGGACATAATTAAATATCGTCCGGTAACTCTATATTGAGTCGACGGTCGTTGTCGGTGAAACAGATTATTTTATTTTCCGGACCTCTTGCAAAAAAAGAAAAAAAAAGAAAAAAAACAAAAAACAGGAGCGACATCGTTTTCAAAGAAAGATATTGTGTCATGTCGCTCAATTTCGCGACTGTAGCACTTTTAAGTGTTTTTTAAGCAGTCGTTGATAATGCACGACACAACGATAATAACAGATGGCAATTCGCAAAAGTCAGAAGAAGCGTGGATTTGGTTTTTTTTCTCCACAAGACGCCAGCCGCAATAACTTCTAGTATGTACGATACTAATCGTTATCCAGTTTGATAACAATTTAGATTTGCTTGAAGACCTGGACCGAGGCCTGGCAGTTTGGACCACGTCCCGTGTAGTAGTGGGGCAGATAGGGGAAATGTTGAGAGAATTGTGCCTTTGATGATGTATTCAGCATGGAATTTGGCACATATTCAGAGCATAGAGCAAGGGCTTGCTCTATGTTCAGAGTGTGTCATGAGAAATATAGTTTCATCATCATCACCATTATCATCAGAGAGAGAGAGAGGTGGTTCGTATATTATGGAGTATAGATAGTTCCCAGTAGACGCCATCTTTACGGGCAAATTGCATGTTGGCTTGCAGGTGCGTCTAACGCTCAACTTATTAACGCAGCCGCGTTGTTCACTGACCAATCCTGCAATGAGTTTCGTGAAATGCGCGCGTGTTGCACGCCGTTCTCACACGAAACGCACGACTGTTTGTTCTAAACTGCCCGTAAAGATGGCCGATTTACGTCATACTGCAACCTATCTATACGGGGAGGTCGTTGTTTTTGCAAGGACGAACTTACAATGTACATGTACTCCCCAAAGGAAGTGTATGGCGTTTATTTTTTTTAGTGACGACTCGGGCCTTTTCCAAACCTCGGTTTTGGGCTCCGTCGTCAATTTTGGAGCAGTGTACATTTCGTACGGTGTTTCCAAACATCAGACGGAGCCCGGAGCTGGAGATGGAGCCAACTTCGAGGTAGTGGAAAAACACCTGTGGACTCTAGGGGACAAGTCAGAATCCGGCCATGTTGCCTTTAGGTTATCATTCAGCCAAACCTAACCCGTAGTACGAAGGAGGGAAAGGTCTCATCCTCCTCAACATCACGCTGTGTCCATTGTTGGATGAACTCCTCACGCAATTACCATTATCTTCTCCTTCTTGCAAGTTGTTGTGTTTGTGTATTTTTAGATTTCATCTCTCCATCTTCTCTCCTGTCTTCCTCTTCTTCTTTTTCCATTTCTAGGTTACCAATCGGTTGGCCTCTTGGTCCACAAGTTGCCATGTCTTCTGGTCTTCTGTTGGCTTGTCTTCATGTCCTCTTGTTGTGGTTACAACTTACAAGTCCTACATATTTGTCAGTACGTAGTGAATAGCAACTGTGCAGAACTAACGAGGAGGTGTTGATTGTTTAGTTTATTAATGGAAATAAACAATGGGGTTGCCAAGAAGCTTTCATTCCAGTCGTAATAATACCAAGTCTTCTTAAATGGATGTGCGCAACATTTGTAAGATTGCACGTAACTTACATGGTGTAAAGATGACCGTGGTTGAAAGTGTCCCTTAAAATACTGTTGCTTGAAATTCTAGTTTTTGAGAAATGTTTTTGAGTAAACCTCAGCCGTTTTATTTTGAGATATGGTGGGCGCAGGTTAACTGCACTGTTTGGTTTGGGTGAATCTGCCTGTATACGCCCAAATCAAACCGTGTATTCCTATTTATGGTGTTCACCATTGTCTCAAAAAGGCTAATGAAATTTGTAGGCTGTTTACGTAAACTTCAATTCGGCGCTCTTCCTGGGAAAATCGTGTCCTTAAAGGTGAGCCAAATCCTCTCGCTTCAACTCCTCTGCTGTCGGGCAACTTAAGTGTTTCTCACGGACGAGGTTTTCTCACGCTCCCTGAGTCCGCGTTCCACGCGGTGTCTCACGTTTCAGGCGGTGGGATGCCGGGGCGAAACCGCACACTTCAAGGTGTGAAAGCAAGAGCCAATCAACCGTCACCTGTGTTGTTTTTCCCTACCTCTCTCTCCCTCCCCGGTAATGAAAGCCTTGTCGGCGACGGTTTTTTCCCCCAGGATAGAGAAAACAAACCCTGCTGAATTCTTGGTAGTGTGCCTCCTTCGTCCACGGTAGAGTAGTTTGCAAGAAGTACAACTTCCTGTCACCTGTGATTTGTCGTTTCATTTTGTCTTTAGTTGTTGAACACGTCGGTGCAGGAGTAAAGATGGAGGCAGCAAGGGATTATGGGAAATAGATGACGTCCGGAGTCAGAAAATTAATATTTATTTACCCCCCCCCCCAAAAAAAAAAGAGCCTACAAAAATACTAAAACTGCATGTCGACTTGAGTATAACAATGGCATAGACCTGCCAACCACATCATGAAAATCTAGGCACAGTGTACAAAAGACCCCCATATCCCTCTCTATATATCCATGTTAAAGGAACATTACAGAATTGGTAAGAAAAAAACTTGTAAAATATACTTTTTAATCACAGATTAACATAACTTACACGGTCTAATGATGATGATAGTAGAAAACATCTCTTGAAATATTTCTGTCTGAAATGCCATATTTGATAAGAAATGAATAGACTAATTTTCCGATTGGAGTTTATCGCTCAGTGAGCGTTTTTTTCATTTGTTGAGTCTATATGATTTCAAGCAAATCTGTAATCGGTTTTTCACTATTTTCTCGTGACCCAGATGGCCGATCGATCTCAAACTTCGACAGGTTTGTCCGTTTATGTATATGGTGGATTACATAAAGTGTTTACACTGCCAGCAACTGTTTTGTTAGCAAAAACCAATTCTGTAATGTTCCTTTAATGTTTTGAATCTAAAAAGAAAACAGCTAATTCAAATTTATATCAACATTTTGGGGTCAAATCGGCCATTACCGAACCTAACATCTTTAAGCGCTCTGAAAAAAAGTATAGGGGCGGGGTGGGGTATCACATTGAAAAAAAATGCCTGGGATGTAGGCATTCAAACAGGTTTCGAATGCAATAGATAGACCGTTGGCATAATTTAGTTGATGAGTGTCTGCAAGTTGTTTTGTCAAAGTTTTGTAAACCGTTAGACTGAGAATATTGGCGATGTCTGAAACCTGTCCAGCCAAATATGAATTCAGACTAAAAATTATCTGAAAGCTTCGACAACAAGTGGCTTCTGAAAAATATCCGTCACTCGCGATATGATTCCCCGTGCGCCACTCATGAGATTAAAGTTTATAACTGATCAGTGGTCAGACGAGGAACGAAGTAACGAGGTCAATCCGAGTGCCACCTCTTTTTTTTTTTTCTTTTTATTAGAGACGAGCCTTCAGGGGCCTACTTTGGTGACCCTCGCGCACGCAGTGAGCGCCCGCAAGAAGCACGACCCACACTACCATCCCCCGCAAGCAACCCGTGCCAGTACGTCGTGCACGTACACACAGAACACAAGCCTGGGGGCACACAGACAACCGGGGTGATGTGAAGAATTGCTGTGCTATTTTATTTTTTTCCGCTGTTTACCGGCCGCGCAACAATTTGTTTTAATTGATACCAGGCTTCAAAAAAACCCTACCCCCGGAGTAAGGTGTTCCCACGCCCTCCAGACCAACCTCTCCCGACCGCGAGGTCCCCGAAATGTTTGTCTTTGCGGTTTTGTCTTCTCCTCGCTGCCTTAAAAAAAAAAAAAGCGAATCGGGTTCAAACTGCCTCAGACATAACATAGCTTGATTCTATATTATCAATTGCTGAGGAGCCATCAATCATTCTTGGGCTGACGTCATTTTTTTGTTTTCTTTCTTCAAAATAAACTCCGCAAGAAGGTCTTCTGACACATTGAGTGATGGTGTCGAATTGGGTTTGCCTTTATTCCATTTTTTGAGCATGTAGAGTGATTCTTTGGTCGTCTGTCTTGTCCCAGGGCTGATTTCTACAAGTTTTGACTTGCGCAATCAGCCTCTATGCTCCTCTTTCTATTTGTACTGTTTCACATTGAATTCATTAATGATTACTTTGTTTTTGATTCGTCGCATTATTTTCTCTTGTAAAAAGTTGTACGAAAGTATGCGAATACATGTTATCTTGAGTTGAATTGCTAAAATAGATCCGGCCAAAGAACGTGGGTTTTAAATCCGTTCATGGAACCTGTAATCGACCGCAATGTTTGTCCTGTAGTCTAGACAACTCAAAAGAACCACCTTGCAGTTGTAACCGTGGGAAGCAAAACGAAATACCCAAACTTTACGGTGTTGGAAATCGAAACAGAAACGTAGTTCGGTTCCGGTGTGCACTTTAAACGTGGGTCTTTCTCTATGGTGTAAACCTCTTGTCTGTTAAGTGCTTGACGGCTGCTTGGCGAAAAAAAAATCAAGTATTGGAGGTTGAATGTTGCAATCGTGATTGTGTGGTATCCCCGTGTGCAGCTACCATAAGGAAAACTAGGCCATGCCAAATATGTGGCAGAAGGTGTGTGTGTGTCCCCCCCCCCCCCAAATAAAAAAAAATGTCCCCATATGACTCACTTTTTCCCTCTTGTACAGAAGTACCCCGCCCCTAAAATCCTCTAAAGAATTCCTGATATTCCCAGAAACAACGAAGACACAATAGGAAGGAGGTACACCGTGCCACATATTCCCCCCAAATGTCCCCATACTTTGACTCACTATTTTCCTCTTGTACAGAAGTACCCCCGCCCCTAAAATCCTCTAAAGAATTCCTGATATTCCCAGAAACAACGAAGACACAATAGGAAGGAGGTATACCGTGCCACATATTCCCCCCAAATGTCCCCATACTTCGACTCACTATTTTCCTCTTGTACAGAAGTACCCCGCCCCTAAAATCCTCTAAAGAATTCCTGATATTCCCAGAAACAACGAAGACACAATAGGAAGGAGGTACACCGTGCCACATATTCCCCCCAAATGTCCCCATACTTTGACTCACTATTTTCCTCTTGTACAGAAGTACCCCCGCCCCTAAAATCCTCTAAAGAATTCCTGATATTCCCAGAAACAACGAAGACACAATAGGAAGGAGGTATACCGTGCCACATATTCCCCCCAAATGTCCCCATACTTTGACTCACTATTTTCCTCTTGTACAGAAGTACCCCGCCCTAAAATCCTCTAAAGAATTCCTGATATTCCCAGAAACAACGAAGACACAATAGGAAGGAGGTACACCGTGCCACATATTCCCCCCAAATGTCCCCATACTTTGACTCACTATTTTCCTCTTGTACAGAAGTACCCCCGCCCCTAAAATCCTCTAAAGAATTCCTGATATTCCAAGAAAACAACGAAGACACAATAGGAAGGAGGTACACCGTGCCACATATCGAGCACCGAATGAGGGCAACGCCGCTGATTCTGTTTCTTACAAATACTAGGATCAGCCTCTAAAACAAAGTGGCGGCACAATGAAGAGGCTCATATTCTACAGGCCACGCAATAAACACGAAAGGTATTACAGGCAGGGTTGGAGCCGGTTTGTGCGCCCTTTGCAAGCTTTGGCTGCAATTGTTTGACCCAAGTGGGTCAAAGTTGAGAACGCAATGAACCGTGTCGCTCAGGGACAACGTGAAATAAGAGCGTCTTAAAGGCCATCTTGCTGTGACCATAGAGTAAGGACTGTGACCCAGTCTTGAAACGAACGTAGCCAATCAATGTAGATAAACTATGGTAAACTATGCCAGCCTGCGGTATGATATCATGTGGCGAATGCTTCCACACAGTGGTATGATATCATGTGGCGAATGCTTCCACACAGTGCATAGTCAACCCTCCTACTATCTTACCTTTCAACACCGTCCACTGTAATGTTGAATGACATCTAAACATAGAGAAAGGACCAAATAATGTCAGCCTGCCATATAAAGTGGTGAATGCATTCACAAAGTACACAGTCAACCCTCCTACTGTGTGACCATTCAATACTATGGTTTTGAATGATGGATGAACTATGCAAGCCAGCAATATCATATCATGGTGAATGCATCTAATGAGTACACAGTTAACCCTCCTACTGTCTGACTATTTATCATCATCCGTTGGGGTTTGCAATGATAGATAATTGATAAGATAAGGAAGATAGATGATGAACACGATAAGAGCAAACTGATCGAAACGCTGAGTTGCTACGCCACCGGGTTTTTCAGAATCACCACAGGAGAGAGATTTTGAAAAACATGGTAAACCATGCAAACCTTACTAGATTGTATCTCCACCATGCAAAGTTTCAAATCCTACTGAGGTTTCAGGTGGTTAGACAACTTGCCAAAAAGGGTTGCCAAGAGTACACGAGTTTTTTGCAAGTTGTACTTATGTTTCTTCCAACTTGAGAGCTTATTGATTTACAGTTGTCCCCATTCAAAAGGTGAATTTTTGATTGAGTACTTTTGACGAAACTAAAATATCAAAAATAGACCGAATACCACCTATTTGTCGGCACGTATGGTCGTTTCTCGAAACCGAAAAAAGGGAACCAGTGGCGAGTTTCAAGCTTTAGCAATAGCTCTGATCTCGTGTAACAGGGTGAAATCGTTCGCGCTGCGGTATATTGACAAAACAAGGAACTCTCGATGACTCAGGGTCTGACCAGGTTTCAAAACAAATTAAAAAACAATGATGTTGTGGTGGTAGACTTGAGACAATCTCAAGTTATAAAACACCGTAAAAGGGTCCAGTCATAGAAATGGCATTTCAAGCAAACTTAGTGGTTAGTGAGGTACTTTGGTGATGTTCAACAAGTGACCAGAATTAGACAAAGAATTCAGTGTTCGAAACCCTTTTTTCATGAGAGGTTTTTGTGTCTGTGTCCCATACCGCCGAAGATTAACGGTGTGGGTGACTCTCGGTGACACTCCCGCCCTGGGAGAGTTGCTGAAGAATCCAGGCGGGCTCTAAGTGGCCCGAACTGTCCAAATCACGGACCTTTCGAAAGTTGAAACCGGAGCTCTCTCTTTTTTTTGACAATAAATAAGTACCCTTTCATCAGCGGTTGTTGTATTTTCGCTTTAAGTCCGCACATCAATCACAAGAAACGGGAGAAAGCAGCACAACTTGAGCGATAAAGCCTACTGGGAAAACGTGTCAGTTGACGGCAGTGGTTTTTCAAGTTCAACTGCTTCTTCAAGTAACTTAAAGTGCCCATCCAGGTTTCTGTTCCCCCCCCCCCCTGAGCTAAGTTATCTTAGAAAGACGTAAATCTTCGATAATTATGGTGTTATTATTATTTCTGATAATGAAACCAAAGATGCCTCATAAGTGAACTTTTATCACTGTAGTCCACAAGCCTGAGGAAACATGTAAACAATTAGGGTGCATGCTATGTGAACCAGAAACACCGGGGTTAATTAACCTCTACTCTTTCATGAGATGTGTTCCGGGTTATCTTACGTGCACTGCCAATCCTAGTACACGGGGACCTACCGGCTTAATGTCCCGTCCGAAGGACAGAGCATTTGTGGTAAAGTATATTGCTCAATGACACAAGTGTCAAGACCGGGACTCGAACCCACACTCTGCTGATTAGAAACACCGGAGCTCGAGTCCGGTGCGCTTGACTGCTCGGCCACGATACATGTCTTTCCGGGGTTCTAATATCATAAGAACTCATCCTTCTGATTTGTGTTTCGGAAATCTGGGAATGCCGATGGTCGCTGTAAGATCCCGTACCATTGTCATTTTGCGGTTGAAACTATAGCGCCTGTAGATACACTATAAACAGCAAAGTGGTCATGGCTTCGTGATTTGAATGAAAAAGCTGGCAATTTCTGCACAAGAAATTACTTTGCAAGCCGGAAATGCGCCGCGTTTGAACAAAAGGACCACTGCAAGCCCGCGGAGACATAAATTTACGCTGATCGAAATGAGACAGTTGAGAATAGATTGATTGAATTGGATGACTGATAGTGATATTACAACACGTGCATTGTAGACATCTGTTCGCCAAAGAGAAGGGTTTTCTTTATCGTGCATAACAATGATAATATCTCACACCGGAAGAGCGAGAATTGATTCCAATAAAAAAATACATATCTCCAGGAATCTGTGTTGAATTATTGCTTTCCGAAAAGCGCAGACGTAATTTGAAGGAAGTGGAATTAATCCGAATGAGTTTTCAATAGTCGGCTGACATTAGTCATGATTAAAATAAATTGGGTGCAGATTTGAACGCTTCGAATGCTGTTTTGTTTCAATGACAACGGACCGAAGTGCGAACACAAGAGGGCGAAAACACCATCTGAGGGGTGCAGCACACTATAAGCTCCCTATGGCAACCAATGGTGGACGCTAAATATTCCAAAATACTCAAAAATGCTCTCCTAGCCTCTTGAAATTCTAGCAAATGTTGTTTGCGGACAGATAAACTTCAGTTTTCTTTCCAATTTTAAGTAGGTTAGCCGTAGAATATTTAACACCAAAATGAAAACGCACATGAACGAGTAAACTGGCCAGACTCCATCTTCGAAAAAATGGCCCTACACTTTCTAGCAAAAAGGGCAATTTTTAAAGAGGGTTTGAGACTAGCATTGCTCCAGGTTGAAAGTAAATAACCACAGGGGCACAGTTATTTGGACCACTTTTCAACAATCCATAAAAGCCGCGACATTCAAATCTTTGATTTGCAGAAAATATTGTGCGTTTACATTTTATTGTGAGGCTTAGCGCATGATTTTTTTATTTGGACTTGGTGTTGGTGTTGATGTTGGTGTTGTTGTTTGTTGTGTTTTTGTTGTTGCTGCTGCTTGTTGCTGCTGTTGCTGCTGTTGCTGTTGCCGTTGCTGTTGCCGTTGTTGTAGCTGTTGCTGTTTCTGTTGCTATTGTTGTTGTTGTTTGTTGTTGTTTTGTTGTTGTTTGTTGTTGTTATGTTCTCGTTCTCGTTCTTGTTCTCGCCCTCGTTCTTGTTCTCGTTCTCGTTCTCGTTCTTGTCCCCGTTCTTGTTCTTGTTGTCAAGCAAAGTAACATGACAAGGAAACATACAAATTTGTAATTTGATTGTCTCTATTTTTTTTTTTAAATAGGCACCTATTCCGTTACAGCACCAAAACAAAGAAACCAGCAGGCCTGTTGTTATTCAATCATGGTTTCCCACCATTCGATAAGTAGTTGGTAAAGTTTCATTTGCTGATGTTTACCACGGCCATCAGCCCCTATCAGGTGTAATGTGAATAGTCAACGAGTTCTGAATGTCACATTTTTGTCCGATGACGATGGTTTCACCGGTAACCACATGGATTATAGTTGCTGTTATTCCCCCCCCCCGAATAAGTAACTACATGGATTATAGTTTCTGCTATTCCCCCTGAACAAGTAACCACATAGATTATAGTTTCTGTTATTCCCCCCAAATAAGTAACTCAGTACACTTTTAGACTTTGAACCGCTGGTAACATTTTTTAAGGGATGCTATATTTATATACATGTACATGTAACATGGTTAGTTGTATTACCCGCATTCAGAAGTGAAGTTTGTTCAACATTGCAACAGGACAGAGAAGTTTCTTGTATTAACATACCAAAGAATGTCTGATAATGCTCAATCTTGACGTCTGCGCCCAAAGCTTCCACACATCCCAGCAAAACAACAAAATAAGGCTTTTCAACGGGAGACAGTTTTAAATACAATTCCAGATGTGGACCTTCACCGTGAAAAACAAGACGTAGACAATAAAGACGAATGACCTCAGCTGGTTTGGAAAGTCAAGTTGGCATAAACCAAATCTCTCAACCCCCCCCCCCCCAACATCCGCCCATAAAAAAGGGTCCTGCATTGTAAGCAGCACCCGTCAGTCTCACGGAGAGGAACGTCTGGGCTTTCCATGGCGTACTTGCACTTTCTTGCCCTCGGGGACCAAGTACACTTTTGGCTGTCCATACCATAGACGCTATTATTACATGCCTAGAACTTTCTTTTGCGACGTCACAGCGGCGAGTTTTGCCAACCAGTGGTTGGCAAAAGTATGAGCGGCCTTCAATGCAAAAAACAAATACTTCAAAAAATACAACAGTTATTTAATAATTGTTGCATTTTTTGCACTGAAGGCCGCTCATACTTTTTTAATACTATGGAGGTCAATGTTTGCAAACAAAAGAGTGTTCCGTGCTCCGATAGATCAGCCAACAAATAATAATACTTTAGTTTAGATGTTTTAAAACCACTTTTAAACTAAACATTACTTGGTGTGTGTTCTTTGTCTTAGGTACATTTGCACTTCGGTTCTTCCTCCACAAGACTTCAACAAATCGTGTGATGGTCAGGTAGGAGGTTTTGCTATACTTTCCGAATGTGTGTGCTTAAAAATTGACTCAAATTTTTTAAAAACAGAGGCTGTACTTAGGCCTAGAGCCTCATGTCAAGCTGCTTAGCTCAGAAAACAAATAACACTAAGCAGAATTCCGTGCACAATTCAATCGTGTTGTACCAATCAGTGGTGCCTAGCAAAAGAAGCTGTGTTTAGCATCAATTGTCTGCTTAGCAGCCAGATTTCAATGCTCTGTGACCTAACATTGGTCAATTGCCGTGCAACGACAGTTGAGCTGAAAACAAAAACTCGTCACAGTACCTTGAATAAAGACCAGTAGACAAGGCTAAAAATGTTGGTCTCGGTAGACAACGCGCTCTCCCAACTGGTTGTTTTATATACATTAAATGAAACGAGATAATTCCCCGCGTTTAGTTTTGTTATGCACACGTTCTGTACTTTGTACATGTACATATAGATGTAAACATGTAATCCTCGAACCAAGACTAACTGTATGACTGTCTTCCTCCCTGGGCTGTTCTGTCCAGTCCGTCTACGAGGCGTTCGTATTAAGTGAAAGCGGGCGCTGTTGCTGTTTACGGTGACAGACTCTCTGTCTATCTCAAAAATAATGAGGACACCGGAAGTGCTCCTCATAGTTGCGTAGAAATCACAAGGGAATTGAAAGATTGACCGTGAAATCGAAGTCCGTGATTTGAATCCTACTCTTAGTTAACTTAAACCCCTACAGTCAAAGACAAGGCTGGGTGCTTTGACTTTACTAAAGCAAACCATTTACACCTACACTGCAAAAACTGGGGTGTTAAAATTGACACCATTGGTGTTGTCACATATATATACCCAAAAGAGAATTGAATTGAACACTATAGGGTGTTAAAATAACTGAAATGTAATTGTTTTGGCAAATTAAGTGTTAATGGGCAGAAATTAGTGTTATTTTAACACCCTATGATGTAAATGTTTATTCGTTTTTGGTATCTATATGTGACAACACCCATGGTCTGTACAGTGTTCGATCCACACGCGGATTGGAAATCAACCCAGGTCAGAGTTTGTTTTATGGTTTCCCAGTAAATTCATTATTGGTTACCTCCTATATCACAACATCCACCGTTCTCTTTGTACTTGTTTCCCGAATCATTCAGACTATCGAGCTTTAGAGACTTCCCTTAAAGGTTTCCTTGGTTTTATTAATATATTAACCAACTAAAATGTGGAAAAGATGACAGCTTTACTTGCCTATATGGAAATCGGTGTTCAGTCTCTTGCTGTGAGCCAGGAGTGTCTGCCTAACAGACATGGCACACTTCGGATGTCCATCATATTATTTTTTTGATTTATTGTTTTATTCCAAAAGGAACATACCCAATTACCCTGGGGAAGGGTTACAGCAAAATGTGTACAAAGGGCGCTCATCAGACATATACAAATTGCAGTTTACATCATGACGTATTGTTGTTGTTGTTGTTGTTGTTGTTTTGTTTTTATGAAATATCGCCTAACTCACAAGGCCGGACGGCCACCTCAAAGTGAGGGCTGTAAGGGCACAATAGTGTCATGACCAGGATTTGAACCCACACTCTGCTGCTGACAACACCAGAGCTTGGGGTCCGGTGAACTAGGACCGCTCGGCCACGACGCGCCATAACTAAGCAAGACATCAATAAAAGCGATACCCAAAGTTACCATAGCGTATAACGTAAACTTATTATTATATGTTTGTTTTTTTGGTAACAACTCGCATACTGAACTACGCGCCAGAGCACTGTGAGATGGTAATCAATACGTGTCGTGCAATGGCGCACACTCGCTACTGTTTAGCAATGAAAAAAATGTTGTCACTTATTTTGATATCTCTAATCAGCTGGCCCTGGGGCAAAGGTTGAGCAATTGGGGCAATACTTAAAGTATCAGGATTATCAGAGTGTAGATGAGGTTAGCCCAAGGACAATATGTTCCCACGGCAGTAACTCTAATGTAGTGTTGGTATTGAAGCCCAAGGGTCTTAATACCCACCCCTTGGGCACCCCCTGAGCGCCCCCTGGGCACCCCTTGGGCACCCCTGAGCGCCCCCTGAGCACCCCGCGCAGAAAAGTTCCCCTCCCTATACAGCGGTAACATTTGGATTTCAGACTAGCGACAAAATTTGCCGGTTTGGATTGTGTGTGTGTTTTTTTTTGCGGTGACCCGCCTTTTTGTGTCCTTGAATTTCGACATAAATTGATATCTATTAATATCATTGCTTGTGGTGGTATGAAAAATATCTCAAAAAATAAATTAAGGTACCGGTGCAAAGTGGTATTCTTGTAACAGCGGATCATAATTATTATATTAAACAGATAAGTAGCGGAAACTAAGGGCGAGGGCCACGCGGACTCAAGTATAAACCATTTTACAAATAATATTGTTACGGTCCTTTCTTCTTGGTATTTTCTAACCTATACCCTTAAAAATCAAAACGTTTTGTACCCCGTGAATAGAATATTAAAATGGAGAATGATGTATGCAGTAAGTAACTCTCAAGTGCAATTTGGGAGATTTTAAGCCCAATCGGTTTTAAAGCAAAACACAATTAGTGGAATATAATGAGAAAGCGATATTGCGCGTTCGTAAACAAGCAACAACAAAAAATAGAAGATTGAGAACGCGGCCCCCTCTCGGTCATATATATATTTTTATCAAAGCGATGACATCCCAACAGACGATAGGCCTAGCTGTTTAAAAATTTGGGTTTATAAATCGTCATGCTCGTTTGGTTTTAACGACATTTTTATCATCTGTAATAAAAAAAGAAGAAGTTCAAACCCGAACCATACAGAGGTCATTCTTTAGTCAAATCGGTCTCGTATAACACACCGCTTTATGGTATTATAAAAAAAAAACTAAGTATAAGGTCCGGTGAGTTTTATAGTGCAACACTTTGTGGCGCTTAATGCGAGAAAAGGTAATTTAAGTTCAATTTCATTAAGGAAGTTGTCATTAAATAGGGATGCAGTCATATTTGCCACCAGAACTCGTCGTATTTAACAACTGGGCCTTGTTTGTGTGTATACAATGGGGACTAAGGGGTGTCAAGCGCCCGTGACGTGCGACCTCAGTTTGAACTTTCGGTCATAGACGCGAGTTCACCCGCAAGTGTGACTCTTTATTCAACGATCGTGAGCAAAGAATGACAAGTCACGAGAAACAAAATGGATCTTTCATTCGTTTCATAACAATGTGAGTTTATTCAATGATTGTGAGCAAAGAATGACAAGTCACGAGAAATAAATGAAACTTTCATTTGTTTCATAACAATGTGTGTTTGTCGTAAGCCTATAATTTTGTTGTAAACCTTCGGGTGGCTTTTAGAAGACACCGTAGTCCTGAGCCCTCACGAACCGCCATCTCAATCCGGAGCCCTGCATGTTCGTCAAGATGATCAATACTCAGTAAATGAATTATTATTTGTATTTTCCCCACTGTAACCGAAGTGCGTTAAAGCACTTTCCCGAGTCCTGTGAAAAAAAAATCCACACTCTCAACATCTCTGGGTTCAGAATTGACCCGGATTTCGAGTCCCATTTGGCCTGACCCATGAGTGGGTCAGCATGATCCCGATCTGTGTCAGAATGACCCAGAAATGGCTCAAAACTGATGCAGAATTCAAGTTGAAATCCAATTTTTAAACCACTTTCCGGGTCAGCCTGAGAAACGGGTCAAACTGACGCAGAATTCGAGTTGAAAATCCTATTTTTAAACCATTTTCCGGTCAGCCTGACCCAGAAATGGGTCGGGTCTACTAAGAATCGGGATCCAGGTCAATTCTGACCCGAGAGGTTTGAGAGTACACAGGCATATTGTCCAGGTGGGATTAGAACCCATGACCTTTGCCATTCTAGAGCAGATGTCTTACCACTAGACCACCGAGCTCGCCCGTTAGCTAGAGGCCGGTTCGAATCGTCGCATACTAATAACATGGTGGTATTTCGCCAATCTGTCAGTCTCCCGGCAAAGTACGAGTGTTACAGAAGAAGAAGAAGCATTTAATGGAATGTTAATTGTTGACAAGTTGAGCTGGAGTAACGACGAGTGAAATGGAGGTTGTGACCCTCTCACCTTTGGCTGAATGACGACATACAGCCTCGTCCTCAATAGTTCAGTGTCACAGCTAGCTAGCCCATGCAGAGCGTCTCAGGGCCTATCCCTATACAGGCTTAGGCTTTTGCTGAACATTTAACTCGTGCCATTCATTTGGGAAGCACACTACGGCTGACAAAGCTCAAGCCATAGCCAGAAGGCCCACTAAAGACGATGTTTATTAAACTCATTTAAAGTAATTTGAACGATTTGTAATACTATACACGGGTTAGTTTGAAAGGACATTTAAATAGATAAGTAAATAAATACCAAATAAAAGAAAATAAAAAAATAACTAAAACCACCGACGCGAAACATTAATCACGATTTAATAAAACGCCCATTTGACTTTTCATCTGATGCACTTTACAAGGATTAAAAATAAGGAGGGTAAACTAATAATGACGTGTTTTTTGTTTTTTCTTGTCCGCGTTCAACGAATTGAAAATTATTTTTCCACGCGATGCTTTGCGCCACTCCTTTTGTCACGAGATTTCTAAAAAAACGAATTCGGTGCAAACTCTCCTGCTGGGAAGTTCTTTGTGATAGAAAGCGTGCATGAAATTCCGATCTTCCCCTAATCGGGTATACACGATGGGGAGATAGGCGTGTCACTCAGATCTGTACTAACTTATACTCTTTATAATGAAAGCAAATCTAGTATTATGTCATCATACAGCTGAGAATAATAAATTTCGAAGAAAACGCGATAACTTATCAGATTTTTTGCATATTTTTGCCGTGAGTCATGGAGATATATACTTTTCATTTCACGTTTGTAAGAAACCCCCCCCCCCCTCCAAACAAAAACAAACAAACGGACATAAATGGGGGGAAGCGAAACAAAATAACAACAAAAACGAAAACAAAAACTAAAGTTGAATTTTTTAGAGACGACGTCATGAAATTGCTATTTTTGGTAAACGTCATTGATGTAAGTATTTGTGATAAAAAAAGATTGGTGATTCTCACTGGCACAAATAGGAACTCGAGGTGTTTGTGATTATGCACCGTCATGATTTTAGGTAAAAGGGAAGCGATGCAGCGAGTACAGACAGGTGCAGCGCAGCACTTAACCGACCCTCGGCTGGCGTATACAAACCCGGTATCCAATCGTGAACTCCATAATGCTTCGGGGACTCTTAATTTCCCGGTGAAATAATTGATTTCGTCCTCAGTTTGACTATACTTGTGACTTAATTTGGAATACCACCATTAAAAGGCACATCTTGATTGTCTCGATAAACCGTTAAAGCATAACATTTGATAATTGTTAAAGACCAGTATCTGCACTTTATGCGACCCTACATAATGCATGAAATTACAAACTTGTGAAAGTTTAAGCTCAATCAGTCATCGGAGTCACGAGAAAATAGTGAAAACCCCCAAGTTTTCACTGCTTTCAAACATCGGGTTTTGAACACGCGAAATAAAAACTAATTGTTTTACTAATTTCCTAAAAAAAAATAGAATCTCTAAATAAACACTCTATTGGTGTCCTCAAATACTTCCTGCCAAAACACCAAAGGAAGTTTATTTTGTTGAAAAAGCACAATGATTTATACCTCACTTCTGTCATATTATTAAGGGGGTGGTAGCGCCACTTGGGCGACCCCGAAGTTGGCGCTATCTCTGCCTTGACTTCGAGGAATTTTAAAGACTTTCTGCAATTTTAGAGAATGACCGAAGTCACTAAGTGGTGTAGTTATTTTCTTGGCGTGTCTCTGACGTGAGAGTCAATGACCTAGAGGTCAATGGCAACGATGAAAGAGTCAAGCAAATCAATTAATTTTTTATTTTTTACACTTTTGTTTGTTAACAAACATTTTTATAGGTACGGGGTTGGGGGTTGATGAGGGTGTCCAAAGTTTAAAGGAACATTACAGAATTGGTAAGAAAAAAAACTTTTTGATCACAGATTTACATAAAACTTACACGGTCTAATGATGATGATAGTAGAAAACCTCACTTGAAATATTTCTGTCTTAAATGCCATATTTGATGAGAAATTAATAAACTAATTTTCCGATTGGAGTTTATCGCTCAGTGAGCGTTTTATTCATTTGTTGAATCTATATGATTTCATGCAAATGTGTAATCAGTTTTTCACTCTTTTCTCGTGACCCAGATGGCCGATCGATCTCAAACTTCTACAGGTTTGACAGTTTATGTATATGGTGGATTACATAAAGTGCTTACACTGCCAGCAACTGTTTTGTTAGCAAAAACCAATTCTGTAATGTTCCTTTAAACCATGCTGTTTAACACAGAGTATGTTACATGCTGAGCTCTTCAAGTTTGTCCACAAAATAATCTAAATATTGATTCAAACTGATTCAAAGTTTGAATTGATTCTGTGTTGTCTTAATTGGGAAGCGAGCAGACAGAGTTCGCCTAAAACATTTTCGAAAACGTACGCCATTATTCCAACTTAAATTTCCTTTCAAACGTTTGCAATAATCATTTATCTTGAAATCTGGATACTGAAACGAACTTTGTTCTTTTCTAATGCTGTCTGTTATACCATATTATTTAGACGCAAAGCTTGAAGATTTGTTGGATGAGGGTTCAGAACGCAGCCTCTAAAGAGCTTGGGGTTAAAGCATTGAGGTAGAATTGGGGTTTAAAGCAAAACATACCTCACCCGGAGCCCGTGGGATCATAAAACCCGAAGTCATCAATCTGTCAAGAAAACATATTTGAAGAAGGTAAACAGAGGTGTTAATTACCGATGACCCCGCGGGTGCGTGAACGTGACTGGGTAAAGAGTCATGAATATTTGAGCAAGTGAAAAAAAAAAATGTGTAATGACCCACTTGAAAAAAAGAATTCCAATTGTTCGAGCAAAAGTAAAGAAGAATACATCAAATGTTTTACTAATGTTGGCACTTATTCCAAGTTGACCCAGGTCAGGCCCACATGAACCCGGGTCAATTCTGACCCGGAGGTTTTCAGAGGATCAGCACAAACCGGGATTTCAATGAGCTCAACCCGCTTATTTAAAATAGAAAATATTTATTCATAACGTTGTAGTGTCCAAGTGTCCAAACAATATTTTACCCCATTACAGTCCACTTGTACACAACAAATTATCTTTTTGAATGACCTCAAATTGTTTCTTAAAGGAACATTACAGAATTGGTTTTTCTAACAAAACAGTTACTGGCAGTGTAAGCACTTTATGTAATCCACCATATACATAAACTGACAAACCTGTAGAAGTTTGAGATCGATCGGCCATCTGGGTCACGAGAAAATAGTGAAAACCAGATTACACATTTGCATGAAATCATATAGGTTCAACAAATGAATAAAACGCTCAATGAGCGATAAACTCCAATCGGAAAATTAGTTTATTCATTTCTCATCAAATATGGCATTTCAGACAGAAATATTTCAGGGGATGTTTTCTACTATCATCATCATTAGACCGTGTAAGTTTTATGTAAATCTGTGATCAAAAGTATTTTTTACAAGTTTTTTTCTTACCAATTCTGTAATGTTCCTTTAAAATAGAAAATGTTTATTCATAACGCTGTAGTGTCCAAGTGTCCAAACAATATCAATTCATTTTACCCCATTACAGTCCACTTGTACACAACAAATTATCTTTTTGAATGACCTTGTCTTCTCAAATTGTTTCTTAAATTTGAATCATCACAGCTGCAATTTCTTGAAACTTAATCTTGAAAAGAACGAGTACATGTGTAGGCCTACTGTTACCTTCCCTTTTTCTTTCTTTTTTTTTAGGAAAAAAAAAAATACTACGATCCAAGTGCCGCTATCATTCCCTTAAGATTTTTCATTTAATATGTGTTCATACTTCAAACAAGATCCAAGGCACGTCTCCAACAACCTATGATGTACATGTATTTCATTCAATCAACACCATGTAGAACACGCAAACAAAATGAATCCATCACCGACCCTATTCATTTGGAATTTTGTCACGGAAAAAAAAACTCATTCGCACCATTGTCAGTTTGAAAAGAAACATACAGCAGTTTGCCTTATTACACATTGCACAAAGTGCGGTTTAAACACTATGCATACAATACTTTCTGGGCGGTTTCGCAAGAACTACTGAATATGCATGAAAGAGTTCGTTGACATCACTGTGTGCACAGCCGCGAGAGGCTGCCCAGGCGCTTCGCCTGATATGAATATGCACGAGTGTTGTCTGACGTCATGTAGTGGATTTGCATGGAGTGCCTCGGTGGTGTGTGTAACTTGAGATCTGTCATAACTTGAAAAACTGCTGACGTTGTCGTGACCCATTTTACGGGACATGTCCCACGGACATGTCGAAACTTGATTCAAATTTCCTTTTTGAATGTATGTTGATTTTCGTTGTAGAACCCTAAATCTAAAACGAGAAGTGTTTTTCAGAGGCGAAATCTTTCGAAAAGAATAGAAAGTGTTTAAAAAAAACTGCTTTTGACGTGGAACGTTTTGACAAATTATGAATTTATTTTATTGTTTGCAAATGTAGGGCGTATGTGTGCCCACTTTTTTATGGCGCTGCTTATCGCAGAATTCGCCGCGTATAGACTTTTGCGCTTTACTGAGGTAGCCGTAATATAAGCGCAAATCTCCGCGGAATTGCCGTGAATTTGGGCGGTCTAGAAATCAGGAAATTCAGGAAGATTAAAAACTCATACTGGTTGCGTAGTTCATGACAATCAAGCGCGGGAATTGCAGGAAGGAGATTTTCCCCTGTGGAGTTTTAAAGAACGATTTCGAGCAAGCAAAGCCCATGAACTCACAGCCCGTTTCACGGTACACGTTACGACTTGATTTTTTTTTTGAATAATCCTTATTCAAACAAAATTGGTTCCATGAGCCTGTCTGGCTTTTGAAACACCCTATAGATAGTCCGAGATTGGGAAAACAAACCTGATAAAGTTTGGGATGAGCCGTGAGATTGAAGGCCACGGGTAACAAGTCCCAACCTGATTGAATTCATCGGTGTAGAATTGATCTATTGAATCGGCAGGCACGTTGAACACGCGTGTTGTGTCATGACCTTATAAGGAGGTCTGCCTGGGAATAGACTGGTTTCGAATTTATGCTAAATCATGCCTTCTTCAAACTTAAGGGAGCCAATTATATTTAGGGGCACTGACAACATACAGTCGAAGCTTATGACGAAGGTTTTACTGAAATTAGAAACTGCATACTAAAGGCTTCAGAATAATGGGTCTGAGCCTGATGGTGTTCTGGTCGATGAAATGTTTTCGCAGGTTAGTTTTGGGGAAGTTTTGATTGGTTGGGGTTGACGGATTGGCTGAGTATTGTTTAAGAATTGCTGTAATTCAAATGATGAAATGTACATGTTTACGAAATGAACAATAAGATGCCCATTATTATAATAAAAACGTTATTGACAGAGTGGTCTCTTTTAATTATATGAGTGTACAATGTACACTATTTTTTGTTATTTTGTTGAAGTCTTTTGGTAAAAAGAGAAGACAAAAAATCTGTCCTGGACTGCCTGTCCATCGCAGGTTTCTCCCCAGCTCTCGCCGGTACCCATTTGTATCCTTGGTGGAGAGAGGTAATTATGATAAAGGGCCTTGCTCAATGACACAAGTGTCGCGACTAACTAGGCCAGGATTCGAACCCATACTTTGTAAACTATGGAACAGGAGTCCACCGCCCTAGACCACTCGGCCACGACACCCCCAAAAGTCGTAGAACTGTAGTAATTTTAAAGTCCCCAAACCACTTTGTTTGAAAAATGATATTTTTGCCAATAATGTTATCTCCATACAAAAAAATATATATAATACATTTCACAGGTGTGTTATTTGCATACCTGTATTTGCCTATCTAAGCATTGTCTAGGTCAGAATACGTAGGCCAGGTACAAGGTCGCGGTATTTAGAGTGCAAACACTCTACCCACCTGACGAATTTAAGTTTCAGGCATGTTCCAACTTGTTTCAAATACCCAATGATAACTATTGTCTTTTTTTCTGCTGGCACGCGACGGGGTTGGGAAAAGTTCGCCCGTGCGAACCATGGGGGTATTACACGTCAGTCAAGGTGAAATCCCGCATTCGTCATCAGTTCGATTTCGCAATCAAATAAATATAATAGCCCAAGTTTTTTTAACTGTGCGATCAAGTATATCTGTATTCTTTATTATTTTTTATTTAAATTTATGTAAGTTTGTGTAAGTTTACTGGGGCTAGAATTGCATGAAGGAGAAGAGAATGAAAATTGCATGAGGAGGGCTTCATCCAACAATGGACAAACACAGCCTTAGTGATGGTGATGATAATGAAGTTTATCTGTTGTAATTTTGTACGTGATTAAAAAACAAAATGTGTTCTGCGATGGCCAATTGAAAATTATACTCAAGTTGACATGACCACCATCAATAATTTAAGTACTCATAATTATTATAATACTGCGTTCATTAAAAACCAAAAAGGGAAATCCAAACTCGAAATCGTAATTTCATTGCAGTTCGAAATACTATCATCCTTTAATAACCGCCCTATAAATTTAACCACACGATTGAATTATATCAACAGAAATTCTGTGCGTTTCTACAAAGAAATTACACAACACAAAAGGTTCTTCACAAGAGATCATCCAAAAATAGTTTTTATTTTTAAGTTTTGCATATAGACGTCACTTCAAACAAAAATAATTTCAACACATTTTTTTTTTATTTACACGGCACAACTCCCACACGTTTTGTAACCGGAAAACACCCACAGTAAACATCCATTGTCACGCAGAGAACAAAATCATAAAACTTTAAGGGCAGAGTCTCATTTTCTCTCTGTTTGAAAAAAATAAATTAAATTACGTAAATTATGAAAAACTAAACACATCTTTTCCAATCAGATTAATCATCAATTGCAAATCAAATCGGTAGAAAAAAATATAAAATTATATTCTTCTTCATATTACAAAATGTACAAAATCTATTGTATCAAAAAGTAGAAAAAAATAGCTACTCTGGAATGGAAGACAACATAATTTTGTTGTGGAAAACAACGACAAACCAATCTTTACATTATGTGATGCCATTATGATATGTACTTGATTAAGGAGGTGCATTGCACACGCCTTTCACCGTGGGAATGTTTGTGTCCTTAACAAATTTGGGGAAAATCTGGTATAGTACCAACTTGTCCTTTTTTGGTAGGCCTGTACCATTGGTAACCACCAACATCTCGATAGTACACACGGAGCTTGACACATTGTGGTGGGTGTATTGCATTATATCACAAGCAAAACGAAATATCATTTCCCAAATGGCTTTGTAGACGTTCATCGTATAGCGGCCATCTTTGTTTAGCTCCCTGTATCACGCACACACACATACACACGCACACAAACAGTCACTTGACCTCATTAACACACCCAATAAGGGATCTGACTATTCGTCCATTTAAGCCATTAACTTAGCCACAGCCGCCAGTTAGGACGCAGTTTTAGTTTCCGCGGCGAACATTGTAAAAGTGGGAACAGAGAACACGAAATGTCAAAACATTTAGTGATTAAAATTTACCTTTGGACTAAGAAACAAGACTGATCTTGAAGAGTGAAATAGAGATCAAACTACAGTGACGATATTGGACAATAAATTTGTTCCAGAGAAAGCTTTTTTTGGCATTTTCCTATTTATTGTTTGTTTATTGAATAATTTAGCCTAAGCGGCGAAATGTTTCTTACTTAAGTTTACAAAATATATTAAATTCACAAAAACACATTTCAAAAATATTTGTTTAAATATGAAAATGAAAACACTACAAATGTTATCTCGGGGTTAACATCTAAACAAATGTTTACCATGGTCTCCACATTGGGTCGTCGTCCCCCGACACCTCGTAATTTGGATACACCCCCGACAATCGAATGGGACGTACAATCTGCTCTCGCGGTTTCTCGTGAGTAGCTAGTCTGGCTGGCGAGATTTCGGCATTAAAAGGGAAAGAAATGGGGAGCGGCGGGGCCATCAGCGAGGAGGGGGCGACAGCTCCCGGTCGCGGTGATATCAGCTGTGAAGCTGGTATCGGAATGGCAGTCCATGCAGCTTGCTGGCCATCGGCCATCGTAGCTGGCGCTGTTGTCGTCATTCTTGGGCCTGCCGCGGACGCAAGTGAGACTGCGGGGCTGACGTCAGCGGAGCGTTCTGCAGTTACAGTAGCAGCAGGACTAGGTTGTTGAAAGGCTACTACACCGGGAGGGAGGTGATAGCGTTTGCTGTTGGGGCATAGACGGGGATTAGATGGGTAGGTACCTGGCCACCAGGGAGTGACTGACTAGGCAGAACCAGCGTGATCATATCGTTGAAGTGAGGCGGGGGCAGAGACGCTTTTGCCGGTAGATTTTGTGCGACGATCACAGACTGCGTGTTCGCCCCCTTGGCGATCGGTGTGTCAGGTCGGGACGAGGTCGTCACGGGGAGTTGTTGGTCCTGCATGATCGGTGCCTGGCGGGGGAGTCCAGTCCTCGCCCCCTCCACCTTCGGCGAGGTCAGGAACGTCGCAGCCGGCTGCCGCCCTACTTTATGGGGTCTGCTCGGCGGCGGTGTGGGGAAGCTCGCGTACGGCGGCTGGGCGGAGTTGACTTGGATTGATGGACTTGGGCGAGCCATGGCTTCCAATCCCTGTGACGTAGCCTCTGGTTTCGGGGATGGCTGCAAATGGGGACCGCCGGCAAATTTGATCGGTTGCTGTCCACGGTGCTGTTGGGTGGTGCACATTCCAGCGAGGTGGCCCAACAGGCGGGCCCGTACCTCCGGGTTCTCGTCCATCGCCCCGCCGAGGTAACGCGATACCTCCCCCATGCACTCTGCGAATCCAGTCCGGTACTTTGTGAGAACTGCCGGGTCCACATCTACCGAAGCTACAAACAAAATAAGACACACAAAAAAAACCATTTAGACTTAAACTTTCAGACATTATACATCGATCAATCACACATAAATAAATCGGACTTACCACAGCAAACTAATTGATTGCAAGCTATTTGAAATTGAATATTGATTTCAGCCCAAACCCATAGTCGCTTCCTCATCAAATTTAGATTACACGCATACGATAGAAACGAATCCCGATTTAGAAGATTCGTCACTGAAACCGATTCCCTAAAACCAGTTTGATACAATTTGGAGGGATAACAAATAACACCTGTCTTCTGTATACAGCCCGAAGGGAGGCCGTGAAACTGCGTCAACATAATACTCTTCTTGACTTTTGATGCTTGAAAATTCGATGGGAAATTTGTTGTACTTCTATAATTTTGGTACCAATCGGCCGAGATAAATATCTGTCGTGAAGTTTGTATCAAATTCAGATTAAATATCAAATAATAAACCACAAGGGAAACTGACTGGGTACAACTGTTTAGGGAGGCCGCCAACATTTAGGGCTGGATAGCTCAGTGGGTAGAGTGCCGGCATATTAATCCGGAGGTCGAAGGTTCCGGTCCCGCTCTATACAATTTTCAAACCAAATTTACTAAATTCAGACTAACTCTGGAAGGTTTTAACACTCGACCAACTATTTCGGTGAAATTAACGGTTTGTTGCAAACTTGGAAAATGGAACGAAGGTTTGTTTTTTCTCTCTCTCTTTGAAAAATGATGCCGTTTCAAAAACGAAAAACATACACAAACTTTTGCACATGCCACGGACAGTGCACACCAAACATGTAAGATGTAAACAAATTTGTTTACCATGGTTGATGGACGTGCATTAAATCATTATTAAAAGTTTTTAATTAACTACCACTCATCATTTTGCAGATTGTGCCGTGCAATATCTTAAAATGGAAGCTTAATATTTCTCGACTATTAATATTAAAAGTTGAAATTCAAATCTAGATTTTCTGGACCAATCGGCCAGAAATCGGACGTTGCATTTTTAATTGGGCAAAATCATTTCCTCTGACTAGATAGGCCTATCTCGAGAGTTAGAAGTCCAATAATTTGTTGTTAACAAATCAAACAAGCAGGCCTAACCATGCATAAGCATAAACACCTTGTTAACGCAATCTTTCACACTCTATTCTCTTTTTATTATGCCAGAGGTAAAAAGGGTGTGTTTTTTTAAGTAACGGCAATCAATCATTTTTGTGATAGACCGTGGGATCTTTTTTGAATTGATCGGTAAACAGAGAGTCGCGTTGGTCCAATATTTTAGTCTACTACGGTTTCGCTTTCATTTAGGAGCCCGTGTTTACAGCAGCAGTTGCTACCTACAAAGGGCGTTGTGTTGGCTTCTTTTCTCTCGCGCTTGTCCGTAGTTTCAACATATTATTCATTCACACACTCACTCTCGAGGACTTTTTTGTGTTTGTTGATTTCCTCCGTCGTCAGACAATGCTTGGAGCACTTTAAAATCCTGAATTCCCGAGGCCTATTTTAGTTGAAGGTTCTCCTGAGTGGTTTCTATATTCGTAGTCACACCCTTGGTAAATTTAGATGCATTTACTTACACTGTTTTGTTTTGTTTTGTTTTGGGTCAACAGACCAGGATATAGGTTTATTTAAATAGGCCCCTTTCGAAACCATGGCTTTTGGCTTGTGGCTCCGGCTAAGGCTCCGGCTTAGGCTCCGTTAGGTTTGTTGCTCCAAACAGACGGGCATTAAGGCAGAGCCGGAGCCCGAGCCATTAAGCTTGTGTTTCGAAAAGGAACACAGACCGTAATCACACTGTCACCATCGTCGTCTGGTTCCCTGACTGCAATCAATTCAGGAACACTGATTCCAAATGCATTTATATCATTTAAGGAACACACTAATCTGTTTACTTTCAGCCTCGATATGGTCACACTGGTATGAATAGGGTGAGCACAAGATGGCTACAACGTAATAGCAAGTAGACTGATAGTACAACAGAAACTTGTACCAAACAAACTTGAATTAAAGCTCACATGTTGTTCCACTTACTTTTGACTTGTTGGCGCTGGACGCTTCGCAGGTACCTGACTGTCATTTCTAAGATGTCTGCCTTCTCCAGCTTGGAATGACGCGGATTCTGCCAACAAACAAAACAAATATATCTAATTACAAATTGAGGAAATTACTTTCATTTCAGTTTCCAACACTTGAAGGCTTGTAATAAAAAAGGTATAACAAAATCACCATGATATTTACAGTTTATATTCAGGCCTAATCTTGAATTCTAGAAAAGAGACAACATGTAAGTCTAAATTTAGCAAAGTAACTTGAAAAAAATACATCAGTTGATTGTTATGGGGGGTGTTCCCAGAAAGAGGAGGTTAAGGGCCTTGGTAAACAAAATTATGGGTTTTTTCGAGGAGGAAAGAGACAAATTAAAATGTTTCCGAGTTTGTAAAACTTAGAAGTCTCAAATATGGGCAAATCAAATGAATCGTCAACAGAATTGTGCCAAGATGAAGCGAATATGCATGAACAATAGTCTTTAGGGGACGATAATAAAATAAAAGGGTGTGGCTTCAAAAATGGAAGAGGCAGGGACGATAAACTTTTTTTACTTGGCCCCAGTCCTTCATTTACAGCTTTTTCCTTTCATGTGAACCAACAACTCGAGATACCATTTCCTTTAATATTAAAGTTATGTATTCATAAATATCCACGAAACATTTAACTAAACAAAAAGATAAACTTTATTTCTCCCAAAGGACCTGGGTAAGTTTTAAGTGAACTTATTGTACTTAGAGTTTTTCCCAATTTTGCGTGTACACAAAGATATTATTTAAGACTAAATTGAAATTTTGTTTCTTTAACAACCTACTATTTGTTTATCTGAAGAAATCATCAACTGTGAAGTTTTTGCGTGGTTTGGTTTAGAAGAATCGATAATCTTCCGATTATAAAATAACCCCTATGTCATAATGGGAACATTGCACAATCCATAGCGTGTTTAACTTTGCGCATGACAGCTTGCAGAAAGTGACGCGTAAACTCATGAATAATTCATGTTTCAGCCCGGCCTGATGAATTATGGATGCAGGCGTTCGCGTTGTCATCATGAACGTAAATAAAAATGATATCACAAAAGTTGCCAATCGGGCAGGTCTGTTCATGCCTGTGTGTTTATTTACATAAGCCCAGCTGAGTGGCAGCGGGGATTTAATTCAATCCACGCTCAGAAAATAACAACGAGAGGGAAATAAAATTAATACGACAAAAGAAATTGCAGATTACTTGTATAAGTCCCGTAAAAGGAAATGGATGAAATTGCGTTTCCTTGTTTAGGTTGAATAACACCCAAAGTGAGCGTTTTTTAAGATGTCAACGTCCAGGTAAAGTTTGGGGGCAGGACTGTGTATGTAGTGATAATTTACTCCAACCACACGAGAAAACACACATTCTGTTTTGTATGCATCGTCTTGGAAGACGTTAAGCTTTGTATGGATTGAAAAAACAGGTCTGCGAAGAAGGGGCACTGCTGTTAGAAGTGCTGTCAGTAGTTCAATCACTGACGTAAAACATTAAATGCAAAGACAGGTTCTCTCTTTATTTTGGTAGGAATTAGGTGTTGAGTTTGCTGCTCGTGCACGACTTAAACCACACCTTATGCAATATCTTGTAATGATAGGCTTGTGTTAAGGAGCATTAGTGCATTTTAAGTAGGATTTGAAACTTTACAAGGTTTAGATTAAAATCAAGTGAGGTTTGTGGAGACACCATGTGATTTTAATCTCCGTTATGAGCTGTGGTGGTTCCGAGAAGAACCAGTGGTATAACAACTCGACGTTTCGACCAGTATGCTCTGATCGTTCTCCTGAAGACAGTCAGAGCACAGTGATCGAAACGTAGAGTTGTTAAGCCACTGGGATCTCCTCAGAACCACCACAGCTCCATAACAGAGATTGAATCACATGGTGTCTCTGTGGTCTGATTCTGGTGCATAACTGCATTAACTCGTCAAATGGGATGTAAATGTGTTGCAGGCGCTCGTGCCTATAGATGGGCAGACAAACTACTGCGCCCCTTCCCTTAAATTGGACCATCACTCTTAGTTCGAGTAAACTAATGGCAGGTTCTCACTTGAGTGT
This sequence comes from Pycnopodia helianthoides, assembly GCA_032158295.1. NCBI lineage: Eukaryota > Metazoa > Echinodermata > Asteroidea > Forcipulatida > Asteriidae > Pycnopodia > Pycnopodia helianthoides. The sequence continues at coordinate 1,493,456 of CM063260.1, forward strand.
GTTGGACATAGTTAGAGCAAGGATTGATCCCTGCTCCATAAACCCCATGATGATTGGCATTGGGCCAGTACAGTCATCATGCTAATCTGTTTAGAGTCCAAAGGTTTAGATCAAGTCACATGTGTGCCAATGCATCATCTGGGGAATTATAAATATATGTATATATAACTGGTTTTTTACCCAATAATATGATGGTGTTTTTACCTGTGCTTCAAGTTCCACAAATCTCATGTGCTGAAATCATGGGTAGTGAAGATAAAATTGTTGTCACACACCCAAAAAAGTAAGCTGATTTTATTGATGGGAGATAAATAGTTTAAATATTCATTTACTTATTTATTTATATATTTGGAACCTACATTTTTGTTAAGCCCATCAAGGACCAAAGACTTGAGCTGTTGTAGACTCTCATTGATCCGAGCCCTGCGTCGCTTTTCCATAGCCGGCTTTGATGCCTGTCAGACGAAACAGGAAGAAAAACAACCTTCTTATTTATCGGATCATATTTTTGCAGAATGTCTTTCTTTATTTCGACTGAAAGCAAAGATCATGATGTTAGATGACGAGGGCATATATTTTCTTGAAGACTTTGTGCAGTTTGACCAATCTCTTAGGCTACTTAAAATAGCATGTATAACTTAAAGAGTTTATGAATAGAAACGCAAAATAATATTGAACTGTAAAAACAACAGATATTCAGAGTTGTTCGGTCTTATAAATGGTATTTAAAATAAGTAGCCTTCTTGGAACTTTCTCAACCCAAGACACATGCAATATTACTGCTTCTGGTTAAATCTTAGCCACATTACATAATTTATTGTCACCTTTGAAACTTCTGTAATGAAACATCCACAAGTTGACGATTTGATAAAATATCTTCAACTCATGCAATACTTGAATTAAGATTATCAAAACATTACACAAGTTTGGATCCACACACGGCCGGACGCACGCCCCTTTTTATAGCAATCCTTTCACATGAATAACTAATCAATGCATCCAATGGAAATTTATCATTTAATTATCTGATGAATCAAGTCTTAATTGATAATATTTAATCACCTTCATTGTTTGTTTCTCCGATGGCGAGCTAGTCATCTTTGCTTCGCTGTCAATCGGTAGAGATCAGCATCTGTATCGGAATGTTGACCAACTGTACCTGATATATTATTAAAGAAGGGCACACACATACACACCACTTGGTTGGTTAGAGCACTGGATTTATAGCGACCTCTTCGTCAGTGTAAACGAGCGCATGCTTCGGTGACTCGGTGACAGTTCGAGTATGACTCGTACTACGCATCGGAATGGCTCGGGGATTTTTCTTACTCGCTCTTTCTCTTTTGCTACTGAATGGGGGGGGGACCTTCGCCTAATACCTGGAGATGTGGTCGTGTGAATCCACCGCTGGAAGATTTCCCACAGATCTCCCCGTCGACCAATAGACACGTCCGAAACAATACCGTCTTGGGAGCCTTTTGTGTAGCCACTCGCGACCGAGCCGACCGGATTGGCTGAAGTTAATGGCGGCCATTGTTAGGAGGTGCAAGCCCATTGGCCGGCTAACGTGACGACGTCATCGATGCATGGGGTAATTATCACTGACAGTTGACCCGATTTTGTTTTGCATCCGTGAGAAATGTGGCTGCCAATGGTGGCAGCGCACGTGCCAAGTCCTTCGTTTATCACCAGGCAGCGAGCGTGTGGGGCAAACGTGGGAAAACCACGCCCCCAGACTAGACCCAGACCCCGCACACACAGGTATAACGACGCAGGTATGACCGGTAAACAAGTGCCGGTGTTGGTCACGGGAGTAACGTGGCCGATCAAACAAACAAAAACTGTAGACCCCCGTAGGGTACGGGAGAGAGGGTTGATTGTCTCTGAAGGTAGCGCACACTACTAGGGGGAATACTCGTAGGGTTTTTTATACCGTGACGCATCGACGGCGACGAGTGGCCTGGCCCGGCCCTGGAATCTAAAGCTGAGCTGCACCGCCGGGCCCTCAGCGTAAATTACACCCCAAGCACCGGACCGGTGCGAGAAAAAATAGCAACACACTGTATCAGAATGTGGACTATTTAAATACCGATACTCTCACCATGTACGGGTATTTTCTTTCAAAAGGGCGGGAATTAAAGGGGGAAAAGGTCTCCTGCTTGTTAGAGTGTAAGAACGCTGAGCCTTCGAGGCACAGCTTTAATGCGTCAGTCATGTACATGTACATGTGGGCTCCACATGTACAGCTGTTACCTTTTTATAACCGAGACGCAGTAATACCAGGTCGCCATGGAAACGGCACGCACGGACCGCTAGAAACGGGGATTTTTCGGTTTTCGAATTAATATTGGCTAATAATTGGCTTTTTTTCTCTCTCTCTCTCTGGTAATTATTAACTCGTTTTCGTGTCAGAGTTAATTTTGTCAAATGAGTGGGGAGTTGGCTTTTCTTCGAGTGGGCTTTTTTCTTGTTTGTGTGTTGGAACGATTGCAGCCGTGTGTGGCTGTAGAAATCGCATGTAATGGAATCCGTGTTGATTGAATCATCTTCAAAGAAGACGAGCTGAGAGACATCGATTCGGTTTACTTGAAAGTGCTGGAGCTACTGTTAGTGTTAGCCCAAGATCGAACCAATGGTCCCGAAGTTGTCACTCGGAGTCGGAAATACATTTTGTGGGCTGAAGGAATGCCCGCAATGGCCTCAAACATAACACACTCGTTCAGGATTCAATTAACTGTCTGTTGATAAGCCAACAGGTTGAAGGCACCTGTACCCAATCCTTATTTACATGTAAATAACTTTTTGTTAATGGAATTGTAATCGTTTCTGTTCTGTATTTGACTTGTACTTTTTAAGAATTTCATGGGAAAATATTTCAAATTGCTCTCTTTTTGAAAGAAGAAAAAACGCACGGCAAACTTTTGTTCTCTTTTTCTTTTTCTTTCCTTTACCCCCCCCCCCTCTCCCTCTCCCTCTTGTCTTTTAGTTTAGACCAGTAGTGGAACTAATCCTACTTTAGTTCGTGGTTGTTGTTCGTGTGTGGGAGTCAAGGCGAGCATTCTTCGCCCCAAAGTCAGGGGAGAGCCAGCGAGCAAACATAGTCGCTGGTGATTTTTTAAAAAACTTGTTTGCATCAATTTAAAAAAAATAAATAAAGTGTCGCATTAGCCATTAAATGCAGCATTGTTATATTTTTTATTGCCTTTCCGTTTCTGACAAATGATTGATTAGGTAGAACAAATATCTCCTTCAATTCGAAAATTTTCGAGCGCGCCACGGCTCATAAAACCTTCATAATAATATACAAATACAAAAATAAAATGTTTCAGAAATTGTCGAGCTCAGAATGTGTATCCCTCCCCCCCCCCTTCAATTGGGTCCAATCTGATATTATAATCGCATTACGAGGAGAGCTGTATTGCTACACATACACACACCGGACGAGAACAAAACACATGTGGTGAGAAAAGGTGTGCCTGTGATAAATAAGAAAAGCACAAATGATTTTTTTCCCCTCTTTTTCCTTGTTTTTTTCTTTCTTTTTTGAGAGTGGGGGGGGGGGAGAAATAACAGGGTAAAAAAAAAATGATCAGAAAAAAAGGACCCGTGTGTGGGAAAAGTGGTGCCGTGGTAGATCCCACGCTTTCGGATCTATCGCTCCGTCGGTCAGGAACATGGGAACCAACAATGCTTTACCCTACCTCTGCCGGGTCTCACCCATTGTTGTAGTCTACGACACCTTTGCCACTAAAAGAATTTCGTATGTACAGAGAGAACAACGAAAAGGGGAGCTCTTTCTTTTTTCGGGGGATCAATTCAGTCATTGAAAAGTCAGTGGGTTTTATAAAAACAATTTTGTTTCTTTTCTTCTTTTTTTTCTATTTTAGTCAGAGATTAGACAACTCTTTCGATTTTGAATTTTCTCCCACGGTCTGGTCTACATCACGTGCATTGCGGTCTCTGAAGTATAAAGAGACTAAACAAAACAAAATGCAAACAACCTTGTTACAAAAAAACAACCAAAATCTGGCTCTCGAGAATCGAATAATATTTGGTGTTGATCATTTTGATAAGATAAAAATGAGATTGGTTGTATTTGTTAATGACGTCATAACACGAAGTTTACAGTGTTCGGGCAAACCGCGGCCAAATTCCTGTTTTTTGTTTCGGTGGACCCATCAAGTGAGAAAAAAAAGTTTCCGCCCCCCTCACTCACGGGTCGTGTCATTTATATTTATATTATAGTTTTAATAACATGGACAATATACAATGCACGACCAGAGGCCGTTAAGGGAAGGGGTAAGTTAAAGAAGAAGAAAATGTGCCCTCCCAGACCACGCTCATTTTAAACAAGAACACAAATGCTGTAAAAAGAAATACGCAGAACGTTAAAATATAAATTTAAAGGGGAAGAAATGGCAAAAAAGGAAAAAAGTATAATAAAATACAAAAACCAACAGCACTTTAAACCCTTAATCTAAAGGAAAACAAAAATTAGAAAAAAAGAGAACAGTGTAACAAAATACAGAAACCAACAGCACTAAAAACTCTTTTAGAAAAAGCAGTAACAGACAGTGTAGAAATTACAAGTCCAAAATACCATCAATCGAGAACAAACCGTAGCAACTTAATAATTCATAAAGATTCTTGCATATTCAAGGCGGGTAATATACGAATCTCGCGGCTCAGCATGTAGACTTTATTTCATAATTCCAATCGAGCGACTGTCGTGTGAACCGATCTCTCTTGGGTCGTCCAAATGCTAAACTCTCGTTGGTATACTATTGTGATTCAAGCAAACATATTATTATGAATCAACTTTAATTTGAAGTAGATTATTGGGGTGGATTTTGTTTAGTCAATACATGTAAATAAGTGTTCATTTGGTTCCTTACAATTAATATGGAGTCGGAAATTAACAAAACGTCCAAGTTCACCTGCATCTGTCAACCGAGATTTCACATACGTGAAGTTTATTTCGAATTAAACATAAGAACATTTGCGTGGACACGTGTCACTGCAGATTGTCTTATGTTAATTGTCCCTCCACCATGCAAACCTTTAAGTCTTCCTGCCAATTGTTGCAATGAGACGTTACTTTATGTTTTGGATAATCTTGCATAAATTATGCTGTTGCAAACTTCCAATCAGGTTTGTTTATAAAACAAAACCTGGCGTAAACAGTTTGTTTTTCTCCACATAAGAGAAAAACAGGTGTTAGAAATAAGGAAACTTATCAACTTCTCCCATGAAATGGGAGGGACATTTTTTTTGTTCGACTTGAATACTTCGAATAATGATGGCATCAAGATTAGCTTTTGTATACACAAAGGTAAAAAAAAATCGTTTGTGTATTTTATGAGATGACTTGGCCACGGAAAACTGGACGAAGGTGAGTTCCCACGGTTTGAGGGTTTGTTCGGGCGGCTTATTAACGTCTGCACCTGCTTGGTAAGTATAGGTGCATCGAACCGGCCCCACGGAGGACCCCATAGTCAATGCCCATTCACGGGCCACCTGGATTGCTCATGCGTGGCCCGTGCGCCTTTGTCATGCAAATTGCAGGTGAACGCCAACGCGTGATTGGACGGGGATGCGCTTCATTAAAAAACAACACCTGTATTTACCTGGCGACGAGCGGTGGTGTGAGTGAGTGTCGACCGAACAAAAAGAAACATGAATTGCCCTGCCACGCGCGGCACGTGGGAACTAGGCCTCGCAGGCACAGCCCTGCATGTAGACTTTTGTCATTTACAGCGTAACGGAATTTTAAGTATTTTACTAACAGTCAATCTCAGTTGCCCCCCTTTTTTTTTCGCAGACCACGTTTTTCTCGATGCTTGTCCGAGTTAGCGTTATCAAGCCAAGCTCAAAACGCGTCACAATTCTTACGCTACATCACACAAACAAAATTCATTCATCTGAAATTATGCACAACAAAATTAGTTCGTGGCCTGACGTTTCAACCCTTTGCAGAGTCTTTCTCTTAGCTTTTAAGAAAGACTCGGCTAGAGTCGAAACGTCAGGCCGCCAACTCTTGATTTTGCTTTGAAACCATATGTCTTTTTGGTTGGTAAGCAGTTTGCAACCACTAATCCTTTTTTTTCTTATTCTGAAATTATTAGGAAAACTTGTTGATGTTTGATGACGTTCCGAGACAAACTATTTTGATTGAAGGTGAATTTGTATTTATTTGTTTAAGAAAATCAAACTATTTCGATACCTTGAACACGGCAAGGGATATCAATATGCATTCTTTGTCTCATTTACAGAAAAAAAATCAACTTTAAATATCTCAAACTTACTAACACTTGGTGGCTGTTATTGGAACAACCGATACTTAAACAATAAGCATATTTTAACCATTCACCTGCGCCTTGAAATCGGTAAACCCTTTTTGTTATTATAAACTAATCCAACCTTCTCATCTGGCTAAAGTGTTGTACATCTTTGATGGGGGTGGCTTGGGGGGGCACGATGGGTACACCCCCCCCCCCCCAATTGATGCCCCTCTCCAGTTGCCCCCATTTGAAATCTGCACTTTTGAGATAAAATATCACCAGAGTAAAATCTTGGTAGCCTTTATGTGATAATTTCAATGTTTTAAAAGTTACTTTTCTGTTTACACGCAGACAAAGTAGTTGTTGTTTTTTAATCATCAGATTATTTGGTAATAGTAAATAGTAAATGGCATAACAAGAGCGCTGGAAAAGGGGCTCGTTTGTGAAAAACGGAAACGGGAAACTCTCCACACAAAATGTGCCTCGAAGTTGTGTGATTTTCCTTCTATTTCGTGAACTGACGCGGTCTGCCCTTTTGTAGAGTCAAACAAATTTGGTTTTAGAAATTGGCGGACCGTGTTAGTTCACGAAGTCGAAGAGGAAAACCACACAATTTCGAGGTATATTTGTGTGAATCATCATCTTTCCAATTTTAATTCATTTTATAATAGATGCTTTTGAAAGCCCAAAAGCGCCTAATTAAAGGCAACGGGTCCCTGAACGCAAACACCAATCAAACTTGGTTCTTGTTCTTCTTCGTCACTGCAGGACAGATTTTTAAAATAATTTTCATACAGGGCAAGATTGATTATTCTTTGACAGGTTATTTTCCCGTCTGGTATACGGTCACGAACAGATTCCACTCCGTCACATACCCGTCACAGCAGCGGACTCATGCGCTCATTGATTCGTCTGACTAATTTCACAAGATAGTGACTATGCTAGCGATAGACAGAACATGCTGGAGTTCAGAGGAGTTATTCAACAAATACACCCATCCGACAATAAAAGAAAAAGCTTTTTAGAGGGAAACATGTAAATTGTTTTTCCCCCTCGTTATGGCTGGCTTCGTGAGACAACTGAACTGTGGAGGTTTCAGCTGACTACGCTGCATTGAAAGCGAAACCATGATGGCAATATTTCAAAATACCTTTTCTGATTTCCTTGTGGTTACTTTGCACGTTTTGTGTGAGATTAAAAAAAACATGGTAAACAAGGTCTATACAAAGGACAATTGTTTTGCATGAATGGGTGAACAACCTTGTTATGTTAGCACTACTTTTTCTTCCATATCGCTGTGGTTAAAGAGACAAAGGCATATTCTCGAGAATGACTGTATGCGGTGTCACCCGTTACGCTTTACGAATGGAGATACCTGCGTAGAGAAGATGATGAAGAAAATGTTCTGTTTTAGTTTTTGGCGCGAAACACAAACAGGCAAACAGGGGGGAAACCAAAGGAATTTGGTAGGTTGTAAGTTCCAATTCTCACAGGAACCACGCTCCTCGCCTCAATTCATGGAGCATGAACCAAATTAGGTTCAGACCTTGATTTGGGGGGAGGGTACTGGAGACCTTTTGGGGAGGGTACTGGGGAGACCTTTTGGCGGAGGTACTGGGAATTTTGGGAGGCTGAAGTCTTGGGGGAGACCTTTTGGGGAGGGTACTGGGGAGACCTTTTGGGGGAGGGTACTGAGGAGACCTTTGGGGTCGGGGAGTTTAGGGTATGACTGGGGAGGTACGACCTTTTGGGGGGAGAGTGGTACTGGGAGACCTCTGGTCGCGGGTTGGATTCGAACCGAGTTCCAGAGAAGTGCAAAGGCAGGGACAGCAGCCAACGTGACGCAATGGCTCACTTTGGTGCATGAATGTAGAACCTATAGCTTCTTCCAACGAGAAGGCTTGGTGTAAAGTTCCTATCGTCCAATGAAGTAAAATTAAACACCGGTGTGAACAAATTAAGGCATTCTGCAAATTCAAGAAAATAATTATATCGGACAATTTGTGCCTTAAAGTTGCATCGCCCAATTTCTCACTGAAAGTAAATCTTTTTTCCGAACTGTTTTTTACAGATGATTAATGTCTCAAAACGAACAAAAAACCCACGTAATTACTTTCGCGTACACAAATCTCAGTGTACGAAATACTTGTGACGTTCGCATTTCTTGCACATGTACATGGCTTCTGGCATACTGAATGTTGAGGCCCAACAAGGACTCAGTTGTATATTTTAACCATGTTTAATTATACTAATCTTCCAAAGGGTTTATTTTTTCCATTCATTGTCTCAAACGAAAGTTTATAGTTGGACAAAAGGAAAATGGCCATCATAATTTAAAATAAATTAATTTTACCATTAATTTGGCACAAAATCAGCCGATGCATCTTTAATGAAACGCCATATTCTTTGAAACATAACTTTCTGTTGCAAAAGAATTTCCGGAGCTGTGAATATTTCTTCGTCAGTGACCGAAATGCTGTTACTACGGGACAGAAAATATAGTTATAAGCAAAAAAAGACGACAGCGGGACATCATTCCCATTGCAATATTCTTGAATGACATTGCTTTATAACCGGCATCTTTTCAAACGAGAACTTTCCGTCCATGGCAAATTAATTGGTGTCGAATTCTCCCGAGGACCTGTTGCTTGCCTCAATTCATGGAGCATGAACCAGACTTGGTTCTTGCCTCAATTTCATGGAGTGGACTTGGTAGCCTTTTGGGAAGGGACTTGGGAGACCTTTTGGGGGAAGGGTACTGGGAGACCTTTTGGGGAGGGTACTGAGGGAGACCTTTAGGGGGAGGAGACCTGTTAAACAGTCTTACCTCAGCATTACTTTTCTTCTATTAACGAGTGGTAGGGTGATTGTGTGGATGGTTTTTATACCATCATCATGATCAAGCCACGATGTCTACCCCCCCCCTGCAATCCAATCAGTTCACTCAAATTGAGGCTGTAAGGGAAAAAATGAGCTTGTCTCAGTTTCGGTGATGGGCGGCTGAAGTAGTCATGGTTGCTGTTTACACACATGGCGACGTGACAAAGACTGACGCAGCATGACGAAGGTCGGTAGTCAGCAAGCTAAAAACACTTGACGTGTCTTGGAGACTTTTTGACGTAGCTTTTTCCAGCTTCAAGAACCCCCTGCCCCGGACTTTACACAACCACTTATTACAGATTTCATTCCCGGCTTCGAAAGGGCTTTAAAGGACCCACTGATTTTCCAAGCCGGCATTGTTGTGCCCACCTCAACAAGGCTAGTGAAAGCATGTTGACTTGAGCTTTCGCGGGTGAGCTTTCTTCCCCCCATCGTCTCCTGGGCATTGTCTAGGATTTCGTTCCCACGCTCGACCCGTGCGGCAGGTAACATCTCCTGAATTAATACTAGCCAGGGTCCATTGTTCTTGGGCCTTGATTCCGTTCTAATGTCTTAACAGAGGTAATGTTGTGTTTACGTGCCGGGCGGGGCGCCTCGGAGCCCCGCGAGCAGGCAGTCCGCAAACAAGCTTTACTGAAGAGGTGGCCCAGAATAATAACTCCGAAATCCTTGTAATTTGGAAGATCTAAAAAAAGACGTTTATTTTTTTCTGGGGGTTGTTTCCTTTAGCCCTCTGAGCAAGGTAAGGGCTGATTGAGAGCTGGAGGGCAGTCTTGTAAGATTGAGAGGTTTTGGCTCAGGCGTTGGAACCTTGAGGTGTTGCGTCTATGCTCCAGAGTAAGACCTCCAGTGTTAGGGAGTCCTGGTGTGTTCTAATTGATAGAGTTTATTGCTCTGTGGTTTCATGGACTCCAGTTGAATGAGGTTGGACAATTTGGAGTCAAATTTGTTCCAACAGACTTAAGATGTATCAAGAAGTATTTAAACGATCAATAAGTAGAACACTTTCATGTGATGCAGTTCAGAAAATAGTCTTTGGAACAAGGCATTTCTTGACAAAGATTAATCGCATTACGCACTAGTTGTGCGTGTACTTTCACCGAGCTTCGGTCTCATCCACAGATATACTCGTTGAAACGAAGACTAGATAGGCATAAAGGTACGATTGTTTGGCAGTTGCGAAGTTCTGCTTGAGGACGATTTGTGAAAATACTAGACAACATGGCATGCAGTGGGGGTGAAGAACCACCGCGAATTCCCCAATCCCTCCCTCCTCCATCTCGGCCTCCTTGGAAGAACCTCGTGGAACAGAGGGTTGGATACGAAGCGAATCACCATAAAGAGTCGAGCCTTTCTCATTTGCATACAAATATAAAAAAAATACACAAAAGTGCAACCAATGTTTTGAGCCAAAAAACAGAACAAACAAACAAACATGTACATATACAGACGTGTGTCCTGACGTAAGCAAAAAGTCCGGCAGGTATCCCTTGCACATTAACCATTTTTGCGCTGACTCGATACCAGACTATTTTCACGATTAAGTTACCCAAGACGTTGATTCCAATGATACACATTTAATCTTCAAACAGTCCCTGTACAAGACCTGGTCTGCCGTTCTCCTGTTTTCCCCCTCCAGTTCGCTCAAAATATTGAGCATTTTTACCGTCTGTAAAATACCTTTAATTTGGTTTGTTGTAAAATCCACTCCCAATGACAAACTCACATAAGACCCAATAAAGAATTTCTAAATTACTTTTGATTTTCGATTATTATATGTCGTAGTAAGAAACTTATTTTTCTGGTGTGGTATCCCTTCGTGGTGATCCCTTTGAGTTGCTTGTTCTTTGTTTTTACTCGTTATTACCATATCCATTTTATCCTTTCCCACTCCTCACCTCTTTTTTTGATATAAATGGATATGTTTTCGTTTGTGCGTGTGTATGGCTCTGACGAAGGTCCGGTTTGGATCGAAAGCTCAGGCCATCTAACCTACAAATTATATATATATATATATATATATTTGCTATAAACATTCATCGGCGTCAGTATTTCATATTGACTCTATGTACTTTTAATAATAACCCATTGTGTATCGATGGGGGTTGGGTTACGTTACTGTTAAATCATTCAAAATTGAAGATGTGTAGCCGATCTCAAGGATTGTATGGAATGGATGTGAGTAAGATTTCGAAAAATCCTACACAAGGCTCGCCACATAAGGGCCTTATATCCCAATGAAAGCAGTTGTTTTTCTCGATCCATAGTGGATATAGAGAAGTTCAAGTCGAAAGTGTTCACTGACGCGTCCCGGCCCGGTGTGTCCACCCGACCGAATGACTTATCCGCGTATGAAGTGCGTGAAATCAGGCGAGGGGCAATTTGCTCGGATGACGGGGCCGGCACAAGCACCGTGGAAAGCGCCTCACACCTCCACAAAACGGACCCGTTGTCATGCCGCTAAAAAGCTCTCTTCGGAACTCTGCTCGGACCGTATAAACTTTATATCAACCAACAGGGAAGTGCGGGGAAAAGGGAAAATCTCTTTCCAGTTGTCAATCACTTTTTGGGGGGTACATGCCTTTGTTATGAGTTGTCATAAGGCGTTGACCAAGCAAATGCATGTGTTATTTGCTGACGGGGTTGGCTATTTTAAGACTTACCTGCTATCTGTGTAACACAAGTTTCGGTCAAATTTTTAAAATTAAAAAAACACAGACAAGATGGCACACTTTATATCGGACTTTCTTGGGCAAATAAAATCGCTATCACTGTGTTTTTACCGTTAACTTGTTTTCCATCTTAATTAAGTCACCAAATTTTACTCTGCGAGGTCACAGTTTCATAGCCTTGTCTGCAATTATGTTTCCTTTTTATTCCTTAACGTTCAATAAAAGGTCTATCTGATGGGGAGGTTTTTTTTACATCAGCCCTCAACGACCAAATTGAATGTAAAAAAAAAATGTGGGGGAAATTATCGTCAAGCATACTTTTCACCGTCACGGTCTAAGTATATAACAAATAAGCAAATATTTGCGATTCAGACATTGTGTCTCATTGGACTCATGAGAACTGTTGTATTGTCCGAGGGGAGAATGCATTATCGGTCCGGCCCCACCCCCACCCCCAAAAAGAAGACAGAAAAGAAAGGAAGACAGACACCTCGGTTAACCCACTAAACACAAAATAGCCGAAATTCAATATTTGGCGAACGGTCTGTGCGAAAGGAAAATGTTAGTCGGCGTTCCATGCTAGAAATAAAGGAAGGCACGTTCTGCAAACAGATAGATTTGTAATGTGTATATAGCTATAGGTTAACAGAGTGACTTGGAGATGAAGTTAGAAACCCCCATCTGGATCGAGAGAACATCAGTAGCCGGGGCAACTCGACTCGCCAGACTCTACTATGTCTCTAATGGGCTTGGGCTAAGGCTCGTGTTAGTTATTCAGAAAACATGTGCCGTCCTTATGAGGCTTCAATCGGGCTGGCACAGCCCAAGCCGAAGCCCAAACTCAAGCCTTGGTTTCGAAAAGTCACCATGAAGTTAAAAATAAAACAGCAGGGAACTTTGCAAAAGGTATCCTTACGTTGATTGTATTTTTGATAGATTGATTTTTTTTTCAATATGTTTTTTTCATCGGAGGTAAATAGTACACGTTTTCGCAGCCAATGTCAACAAAAACTAATTCAAATTAACACTTGGCTCATTCAATTTCGTTTGAAAATGAATGCTCGTTTGCATCAGCATTCAACAGCCTAAAGGAGAAATTAAATTTCCACAGTTTAGCCGTAAATTTTGCAATTAATGAGTTCGGTGCCGTGCTGTTAAATTGTATGAAGAGCACAACGATGTGCACAAGAGACTATACCAATGCATTAAGATATGAAACTCCTTTACCGTTTGGATTCATTTGAAGTCTATGCCTGTTTTATTTACTTTTTTGGCAGTCCGGTTGGCGTAGTGGTATCTTGCCTTGCCTCCCACCTCTGGGGACCCCGGTTCAAATCACACCGGGGCACTATAAGTGGATTGTGTTATTCAGTCCCTGCCTGATTGCGTGGGTTTTCCCTGGAATAATTCTCTGGGGTTTTCCTCTCACACCTAAAACTGAAACTTCGTTCATTTTCTTTTCTCCACGGGGTTCTTGGCTATAGTTCGCTTTCTGAGAGTTCTTAGCTTCACAACCAGAATTAATAAATGAAAATGAAATGAAAGCCACTTGTCAAACCGGAAAATAAAACTTCGCCAACTTCTAGCCTTGTTCCTGGACTTCGTAATAATATGCTGACTTAAAGATGAGAGAATAACAGCTTCAGTCAGATTGCAGAGAGCGATGATCCGGCTTTTACACTTTCGTGAGTCAAAAGGAACTTTATTGGGTTTCGTCAAATCTCTTTGATAATAGCCGGCTATCTTGAAGAAAACAAAAAGAAACCCGCAATAAACATGTCTTCCTCATTGGGAGATAACTTCACAAGGAAGAGAATAAGAAAAGGAAACCTTTTCTTTGGTTTAGATGGCTAAGTTGGTTAGAACTCATTTTGTGATTTCTTTTAAAACTATTATACCACGGGCTCAAGCGCGCAGCAGAGCGTGAAGATGCGCATTCCTACGGGCATTGTCAACAGCGTGGGAACCGGTCGTCCCAAGTCACGTCGATTGTTCCGCGGAAGAATAGGCACTCGCACAGGTAGCCCCACAAGATAAAGACGGTGACTGGTTTTTTTTCTCCAGACACCTGGGGGCTTTTACTGAAAGACAATAGTCCCCAATGACTGCGCTGTCAGGGAGTTTTTGTTCTCCAGTTTGACTACCGCCTTCTTTGGTATCTAGACGGGATTTAACTTTTTTTGTATCCATTGACCGAAGAGTTCAAAATCGACAGTCAATCTTAATACCTGGATTTGTTTTGGGTAAAATAATAATACATTTGGAAAATTCACATGTAGTTCAGAAAACTTACAGCGATTTGATTTTTATTCAGTAACTCCTCTGACCTTATCCGCATGACCTGGGAAAACCGAACCATTTATTTCAATCAGTGTATTAAATAGATTGTAAGTAGAGTGAATTTTATTTTTGCCCACCTCGACGAGTATGACAAATATTGATTGGTTCGTGGTGTTGCTCGACATCCATGATTGGATCCGACCTCGTTTGAATGGGTGCAAATACAGCAAAGGGACACTTCCATTATGGTGTGTCACACTTTGTAAGAATGCAAATCCACAGAGCCCATAAATCAAACACAACTGGATGTGTGTTTTTACCTGTGGTACCTGTGGTATCGTCGATAACGCGGGCTAACGGGGTTCAAAACCCGGCCAAATTCGTACTGCTGTTTCGAGAAGAAACAACAACATAGTAATGCTCTTTAATATCATAATTTACTTGTTTAGCATCGATTGGAAGGGACATTAAAACAAAATTTAACACAGTATGACATCTTGGAGGGTAATGTTATATATTTATTTGTATTTATTATTTATATTTATTGATATATTTTTCTTAGCGAACATTTTATGAACTTTTAACGGGGAACGCTAGGTGGCAGCAGACTTACCTGTTGTGAGTCATTTTTTCTCGGAAATGTGCGCATGCTCAGAGCTACGTATTCTGATGTCACTTAGCGTTTCAAAATCTTGAAAATTGCCGTGTAAAACCGGAACTTTAAGTAATTAAACAAACGTGACGCATTCAAAATGTCATTATTAAGTAATGTAGGCTGCTTTCATCATAAAAAAGAAATCAAAGTTGGTAGGCACCCAAACTAACCTAAAATTTAGGATCGTCCTACGGATTATTACAAAGATGGGCATGGTTAAAAAATACCAACAGTCTGTTTTTATTTGTTCATTAGTGCATGTATGCATTTATGATGATAATAGTAACTTGGGAGGCTGATCATCTTTACTAGCAGCTGAGAAGCTGAATTGCGAACAACATGTTCGAGCAGCATCCATTCGAGGGTGCATTTGGCATCCAGCCACATCAATGCATAATGACCACCACGGAGCACAGCCACAGATTTAAAGTGATTGAGTTAAGCATTTGTTAACTCTTTCTTTTATACACCAAAGTTTAGTTCAATTGTCGCCAGAATTGGCAGTGACAACTTTACTTCAAGCTGAAATAACGAGAGGAAACGCTGGGTGGAGTTTTGGCACCGTCGCGGTTGTCCCTTATCTTGTCTCACAGAGAATGGATGAATCACTGCCGTTGGATTTTTTTTTTTTTATCAGTTGTCGATGTTGTACATTATGCCTTGAAAGTTGTATGAGACCAAACCATACCAAGATATCATTAATAAACGTATTCAACTCTTCCAAAAACTTTTGTTTGTTTGTGAGTAATTGAATTCCGATCTGGGAGTAAGGGGGGGGGGGAGTTGGAAGTGACGCAGTTTGGCCGGAAAGCATGCACACAAAACAGAAGTGTGACCCGCCGCGGGTTTGTCGTTCCTCGATTGTTCGGGGGGAATGATCGATCGATGTGACGGTGGGCTCATTCGGAAGTTGTCTGTACCCTAGGCAGCGGAAATCCCTCGCTAAACCCCGGGGGGAAACTGCACCACAGTCGCGGGCCGTAAATTCAGAAGCTTACCCCCTCCCCTTTTTTTGTTTCCGTTAAAGGGTTATTGGGCAACATTTGCGTAGTGTATCACCTGCAAGAATTCAGGGTGTGTGTTTTTTTTGATCTCAAAGAAGAAAGTATTACAAACTAAATTCCTTCATCGTGATTTGAGTCTAACAGTAATATTAATAGTAAATTGGCTTTTCTATAGATCTCTGACAACAGGTCAGAGTGCTTATCAACGACAAGAACAACATGGCAAAACACAACCGCAATACTTTAGAAACAATAGAGTACAATGCTATATGGAGACACATGAGTAAGAAACATTATTAACACTCATTGGAATAAGAATGTCCGTTGACGCTCCTTGAAAATTTGATTTGATGATGAAGATCTGACATTTGATGTCAGACTGTTCTTTAAAGAGGGCCTTGAAAAGGACCCAAGAGTAAAAAAGTTTTACCAAAATACTTGTAATGATAAGTTCAACATAAGTAATTCACATATGCTGTATACGATCAAACTCAAGTTGAATTTAAACCAAATAAGTGCATACATTTCATTTCATTTAGTTTGTACACTTCACGAAGAATTATCATTATAAAGAAACCTTAATTTCCACATAATGTGTGGGAGTTTTGTAACATGATAATAAAATACGCAAATTACAATTATTGTTGTCTTTTGTGTTCCAACTGTCTTGTTAACTTTGTCACCACAGTGAACTTTCGTGAACAAAATTGGTAAGTTGGACCATGGGTTGGACAGACAGTCGAGTCGTACCATGTACATGTACATTTGCATCGAAACCGTGCGCGTGGTACAGTTGACGTCAGTCACACTGCAATCGATCATTTTTTCACGAAATGCTTGAGCGGCCATAACAAATAAGATCCGGTTTTAAGAAAAGAGAAGCATTGTTGAAACTCCAAAGAAGATGATGTTAATCAATCAATGAAAAATTCATTCTTCGCACGCAATCTTTTGGATATCTCGTTAAAAGGAAGAAGGGAAAAGGACAGTGTGGTCCTGGTCGGACAGTGATCAGTGCACGCATTAAGTGGTCAATCACCCCAACATGTCTGGGTCAATTGGGTCATGGCTCTGATTACCATGGAATGATGCGCTTACTGCGCACTGTGAAGCACATTACTTTTGATTTCACAAAACTTTAATACGCAACAGCGTTGGTCCACTTGCGCAACATTAATATTGCGCAAGCTGTGCCCCACTACCACATAAATCTTGCACACGTGAACTTAAAGGCACTGGACACTATTGGTAATTACTCAAAATAATTGTTAGCATAAAAAATTACTTGGTAACGAGCAATGGAGAGCTGTTGATTGTGAGAAACGGCTCCCTCTGAAGTAACGTAGTTTTTGAGAAAGAAGTAATTTCTCAGTAAAATATTTGAATTGATTTCGAGACCTCACGCGTGAGGTCTCGAAATCAAGCATCTGAAAGCACACTTCGTGTGACAAGGGTTTTTTTCTTCCATTATTATCTCGCAACTTCGACGACCAATGAGGTCAAATTTTCAAAGGTTTGTTATTTTGTGATGTTGAGAAACACTAGTGAGAAGACTGGTTCACAATTACCAAAGGTGTCCAGTGTCTTTAATACGCAACAGCGTTGGTCCACTAGCGCAACATTAATATTGCGCAAGCTGTGCCCGACTACCACAGAAATCTTGCACACGTGGACTTACTCAGTTGCGGGGTTTTTTTTTGCGTAAAGTTTCGTGAAAGTGGCTGGTTCCTCATGCCTTCGAAGTTTGGAGATACTATTCATCAAGACGAATCCGTCTGCTTGTTTGTTTTTTTCTGGTGAAGATAAAGTGTATCACTTATTATAAATGACCAGGGGCCGATTTCACAAAGAGATAAGACTAGTCTTATCTGAAGTTAGGACCAGTAACTGGTCTTAACTGAAGACTAGTCCTATCTCTTAGCATTGCCTAGGACTAGTCCTAAGTTAGGAAGAGTTTTGTGAAATCGACCCCAGGGGCCGATTTCACAAAGAGATAAGACTAGTCTTATCTAAAGTTAGGACCAGTAACTGGTCTTAACTTAAGACTAGTCCTATCTCTTAGCATTGCCTAGGACTAGTCCTAAGTTAGGAAGAGTTTTGTGAAATCGACCCCAGGGGCCGATTTCACAAAGAGATAAGACTAGTCTTATCTGAAGTTAGGACCAGTAACTGGTCTTAACTTAAGACTAGTCCTATCTCTTAGCATTGCCTAGGACTAGTCCTAAGTTAGGAAGAGTTTTGTGAAATCGACCCCAGGTTTTCATGGTCATTTTTAGCAAAAGGGCAGCCTATTTCATGTTCATGCGATTTTGCCTCTTCAGTTGAAACTGTCATGCAATTTCACTTTGAGGCGTGCCAATTTATAAAGGATTTCTAGTCAATGGGTTCGGTATACAACTCAGCAACCAGGGATTTCTACCAACTTGTTACTTTCGTTTTCGTTTTACGGCGAGGGGGCCGCTCGTCAATTTATTCCCCTTTTGTCTCTCTACACAAAATATTCCCGTCAGAATTTGACACATTGAATTCCGTGCAGAGGGGCCTGACACATTTCTGGGTCAGGTTGACCCGCAAACTGGTCAGAAAATGATAATTGAAGTCAGTTGGACCCATTTCTATATCCTTTTTTGACACAGATCTCAGGTCATACTGACCCAGAAATTGGTCTGGCTCCAAGGGACCCGGACTCTATATCCTTTTTTGACACAGATCTCAGGTCATTCTGACCCAGAAATGAAATTGGTCTGGCTCCAAGGGACCCGGACTCTATATCCTTTTTTGACACAGATCTCAGGTCATTCTGACCCTGAAATTGGTCAGGCTCCAAGGGACCCAGACTCTATGTCCTTTTTTGACACAGATCTCAGGTTATACTGACCCAGAAATTGGTCAAGCTCCAAGGGACCCGGACTCTATATCCTTTTTTGACACAGATCTCAGGTCATGCTGATCCAGAAATTGGTCTGGCTCCAAGGGACCCGGACTCTATGTCCATATTTGACACAGATCTCAGGTCATACTGACCCAGAAATTGGTCAAGCCCCAAGGGACCCGGACTCTATGTCCTTTTTGACACAGATCTCAGGTTATACTGACCCAGAAATTGGTCAAGCTCCAAGGGACCCGGATTTACCTTCTGAGATCAGTCCTCACTGGTCCCGGATCCGTGTCATTTCTGCCCATGGAGGTTTGGGAGTTGTGTTACCTTCAGTCCTTCGGGTTAACAGCGACGTGGTCACCTGAGGGTAAACTTGGTATCTTCTTAATAATGTAATTGCGAGTGCAATTCCAAGACAGTTGTTATTTCGGGCGTCGGGAGGTTTTTACAAAACAACCCACCACGTGCAGATCATTCCAGTTCGTGATCTTCGGTGGGTTGACCTCCTTATACTTAAGAAATCCAATAAATCTCCTTTTTTCTCTCTCTCTCTTCTTCTTCTTTTTTCTTTTGCATCTAGTAAATGCCATCTTAAGAACAAAATTTGAATGAGAAGGGGGTAAATCCGAGACGCCTCCAGACCCTCCTCCATGTTGGCCCAACACAGTCGCTTGAGTGGGCAAACTGAAGTCCTTCTCTATCCCAAATCAAGAAAATCTTGATTAAACACCAGATGGGGTCCTCTACAATTTCTTCCCCGTGTCAAGAATTAAGATAAGACGTTGATATAAAAAGAGGAAAATGCTGAAGGATACCTGAAGTGGCTTACCCCTAAGGGATCGCTTTGTAAGATTCTTAATACAAGGATATTAGGAACAATGGGAATACATTTAGATCCCTTGAGCGGATTTCATCTTGGTGGATGAATCGGTTTAAGGAGGAGGACTTAAGGAGGAGTTTTGGACGTCCCTGAGGGCGTCTCAGCATGTTCCTCAAAACATATTGGCTTTTGAAAGGCATCAGCACACCCTTTGATACATTTTGTGAGTTTCTTTGACAACTTTTTACACGTTGGGAAGGTAGTGCATTCTGCTCTGACCAGGCTCCTAGTGGATGATACCCATGCCTACATCCTTACGGACTGTGAAGGGGGTCTAAACCTGTTTCAGCCCCAGGAGTAGGTGACAACCCAAATCAGTTAAGTGTAGCCCTTAACTTGAAGTTGGGCGATATATCTTTCTTTTTTTTTCTTTTTTAAACCCAACAACAACACGACAATGAAATAATAATAGTCCTTATTCTCACAGTCATTTAGAAGGTACCAGACCAAAGATTTGGTGCATCCTAAACATCAATGAAATAATATATGGTGTTGGGATTCGTTCAACAGCCAAAGAGGTGGAATACATTGAGAGCTGTGAAAAAGAAAAAGATTGGACTAACTCTACACGACAAAGTCAGACTTACAAACATCAAAGACATCATGGAAAAGATCAAGGAAATGAAATGGAGATGGGCAGGACACTAACAAGAAGACATGACAACAGGTGGGCCGAGAGACTAACCGAATGGCAACCTAGAAATGTAAGAAGAAGAAGAGGAAGACAGAAGAGAAGATGGAGAAACAAAATAGAAACATTAAGGAGCACAACAACTTGGGCTAGAATAGCAAGAAGGGGAAGAGAATGGAAATTGCGTAAGGAGGGCTGCATCCAACAATGGACGAACACAGCCTGATGGGATGTGACCTTTCCCCCCTTCGTACTGCGGGTTAGGTTTGGCTGAATGATAACCCAAAGGCAACATGGCCGGATTCTTGTTCCATGGAGTCCAGGTGTTTTTTCCAAACCTCAGCGTTGGCTGCATCTCCAGCTCCGGGCTCCGTCTGATGTTTGGAAACACCGTACGAAATGCACACTGTTCCAAAACTGATGACGGAGCCCAAAACCGAGGTTTGGAAAAGGCCCGAGTCGTCACTAACGCCATACACTTCCTTCGGGGAGTAATTTCGTCATTGCAAAGACAACGACCTCCCCGTATACTTTAAGAACCACCCCCCCCCTCTCCCTCTCTCCTCCCCTCTCTCCCCTCCCCTCCTCCCCTCCCCTCTCTCCCCTCCCCTCTCTCCCCTCCCCCTCTCCCTCCCTCTCTCCCCTCCCCTCTCTCCCCTCCCCTCTCTCCCCTCCCCTCTCTCCCCTCCCCTCTCTCCCCTCCCCTCTCTCCCCTCCCTCTCTCCCCTCCCCTCTCTCCCCTCCCCTCTCTCCCCTCCCCTCTCTCCCCCCCTCTCTCCCTCCCCTCTCTCCCCTCCCCTCTCTCCCCTCCCTCTCTCCCCTCCCCTCTCTCTTTCTCCCTCTCTCTATCTCTGTCTTTCTGTTAAAAAAGAGAGACGTGTACTTAGTTTCAGTTGTATATCAATACCTCAGACATGGTTTACTAATCACTTCAGTCTCCCATTGTGTCCATTCAGGTCATTTCGGAGGAGATCGTGTCCAAGTAACCGTACTTTAATCGAAATATTAGTGTGTTTTGTCTCCACTTGTTTGTCTGGGTCTTCTTGATCCCGTGTTTTAGGGTTTTCAAGTCATGATCTCCCTCCAGAGGTCGGTGTTTTCTCCAAGAAGGTGGGGTCCAGACACATCACAGGCGTCACCAATTGCCCCTAACGCAGGATAATCCAGCACACAACTCAGTTTTAATCTCGCCTCTTTTACGGTTATTTTGGCAAAATTAAAAGCAAGTTTAGTGAAAATCGCCCTGGCGAGTGGGATTGGATTGGCAACATCGGACCCACGTCTCCCTCTGTGTGGCATTGTCGAAATGGGTCAGCAAAGGGTCAGGCCACACGGTATAACCGGATCCGGGTCGATTCTGACCCCGGGACCCGGGGCAATTTCGACCCGGATCCCGGGCGGTTCTGACCAGGATCCGGGGTGATTCTGAACAGGATCCGGGGTGATTCTGAACAGGATCCGGGGCGATTCTGACCAAGAAAGTTTTTTAGAGTGAGGGAAGACTAACCGCTATCCACATCCCTCGCATCGGCTTCTAGAAATCCACGCTTGCTTCCAAGGAGCTGATGTACAAGGGACAACCTCACGAAAACTACAAGATTATGAACAATGGTGTGAAACTGTCCTTTCAGCGTGCGATGATTAGTCCGTGTGGTATAACTTGCACAGTTTATCCTGCTGTTTTGATTCCTGCATCTTCTGTAAAGAGTACACTATTTTAAGAACGAGAGAAGAAAAAAGCGAACAAAAACCGAATGGGAGCCAGTTCAGTAATGTGGTAAAACCAAGGTTTAGAGGATTAGGCTCTGGAGACACCGGGTTTTTTTCTCTTCATCCAGATTGAATTGGCATCCAATCAGACTTAACGGTCGGAAAGCCGGAAAGACACACCGCAAAGTGAATCGGCCGTGATTTGGGCACAATAGACGGCGCGGGTAGTGAAGGAGAGAGCCAAAGCTGGAGGGAACTCCACACTCGCCATTTTATTCTCCTTTTTGTAACTATCGGTGTCCCAGAACCTAAAGGAATTTCGCCAAAGGACAGAAGGGATTTAATTATCTTAAGGTGGAAAGGTTACAATTGACAGAGGGTTTTAAGCTTAACAACTGTTTTGTTGTTGTTGTCTCCTGTCCCTATTTCCGCAGAATGCAGTTTGTGTGACGTGCCGTGATAGGTGGTGTTACTGTTAGATTGGAAGAAATAAACTCCATGGTTTTGAAGATGTAATCGTGGTGTAGTTCATCCACTCACGTGCTGGTGCGAGGCGCGCCCTCGGGCCCGAATCTACCGTAAAGCATGGAGCTATAAAAAGGTACTCGCTTTTACAAAAGAGGTACTTCCAATGGATGTTTAATTTGCACCGGGAATACAGAATGTTGTATGTATTTAGCTTCTAAGATGGGGAAATCGAGCAGCTCCTATCAAAATTCATCAAGTTGCTTTTCAGTTGTTGTTTATTTTTGTGAAATTCTGTATATTTCCGGTGTAGAAAACGAGGGATCTAACAAATAATGACTTAAAATCAAGTAACCGTTAGGCAGGAAATTATGCATTTATAAATATGAGAAGAAATTGAAGAAATGTTTTATGAGGAAAAGAAAACCTGAATAGGGAAACCCAAGTTACCAGGTTTGGACTGAGAACCCAATTCCACTTGCAGAAGTCTGGTCCAAGGCGGGATTTGGGGGTTTGCAGCGGTGAACCACTTCATCCGAACTGATCCCTTCAACGGAACCACATCTTGGTATTTGCTGTAACTTTAGTGTAAGAGTCTGAAATGGGTAATTTACCCCCCCCCCCCATGTAGAAACTATGTAGATGTGGGACTGACTATAAACTTGCAGCGTGCGAGCAATGAGCATAGAGGGTAAGCGCCAAGCACCGTCCCCTCCACACCCTTCATACACGAGGCCTCCTGGTTTGAAGAAAAACAGTCGCGTGATTATCAACAAAATAACACCCTTCCACCTCACCTCACCTACTGGCATCGGCAGTTTTTAATCATTGAAGAAAACAAAAGTCAACAATGACCACAACAACCAAATCTTTGCCAGGATTGTGGAGAGGATGTTTCTTTCATGTTGGTGGGCTAATCTTCACCTGATCTGGCCTTCTTGATGGCAAAAGAAATCCGATTATCTGACTGGGATTAGAGTCAATCAAGTCGGCTGGGACAATCGGTTCGAGAAGACGGGTCATGTTTGCGCGTGGGCAGCGGGAGGAAGAGACGTGATGGATATGGTTTAAAGGGAATTTCGGAAGCACAAATGTAACAGGATCTGGAAGTTCGCTTACTTAAAATAAAACAGCAGTATTAATATGCCGTTTGGTAGCAAAACGTATGTTTTATTACCAGTGAAGACAACCATTTCAAAACTGAATTACTTGCAGATCACTGTACTGTTTTATTGCACATTTTCTTCAAAAGGCCTCAATTTACAATCCTAATTGAATTATTATTTCCACTCGTTAAAATAATATAGACATTTTCAAAAATATATTTAATGTACAATAACGTTGTGTTAAATTTTTTATACCTACACTGGATGGGACGATTTTTGGTTATATAATTAGAACATAATGTTATCAAGGCCACTTCTCGGACACATTGTGTTCAACTCAAAGATTGAGGAGTCGATTGAAGTTTTATACAACCCTGTATTATTAACTTATTATAGGAATTTATTCAGAATTATCCAAACTCTGTCCTCTACCGAAATAGAAGAAGTCTTGCTCTGCTCGTTGTGCATTTCTTTCTTTTTTTGCAAATGAGAGGACTCTTGTCTTTAAAGGCGGCGTGCTCGAGACTAAATACTTTCCAAAGACGAGATTTAGTGTATTGATGCTACCACGGGAGGGCGACAAACAATACCTACGGACACCTAGATTTGTGTTTTACTAATATCGGAGTGGGGAGTAATATGTGAAGATTTTACGATCCTACTGTATGGTGATTTCAGATACATCAGCAACAATAATAACAGTAATAACTTTTGCTTGATAATTATTTTAAAATATTGGTGTACAATACTAAGACCCGTAGCGTCCATAACTTGATAACTGTTTCTTTCCACCGCAGCTCCGCAGGGGGCGCACTTATGCGTTTCTACTATCAGTCGAGTGAGGGCGCCCTTGACAACGAACGGTCTCCAACTAATGTGTGTAGGGGTTACTCTTTCCCACCATCGACCACTGCA
The DNA here is from genome assembly GCA_032158295.1 of Pycnopodia helianthoides. Taxonomy (NCBI): domain Eukaryota; kingdom Metazoa; phylum Echinodermata; class Asteroidea; order Forcipulatida; family Asteriidae; genus Pycnopodia; species Pycnopodia helianthoides. The sequence continues at coordinate 1,517,813 of CM063260.1, forward strand.
TTAGAACGGCGTCTGCTCCGCCGGTGGAAACCAGAAAGCTGTCGTTCACAAGGAACCGTGCGCAGGTGATGTGAAAGCTTTGTGTCTTGATGTCAAAGGACGTTGCCTGGAAAAACCAAGAAAAACAGATGGTAAGGTCACTGGGAATTGTACACATAAATTAGAATGCAGCACCTCTCCAAGATGCCACGCGTCCATACTGCGTGGATGGCAGGTCACCTGCAAATAACGCCCTCTAGAGTCTATATCTGTATACCTGTTTCAATAATAGGCAATGGTTCTTTGGGCCTGTAGTGTCAGTACCATATCCTACATAATCTTACTTTTTCATTAGAAATTAACTGTGCGGATTTCACAATAAAAATTTTGCTTTTGGGCACAGCCCCAGCACATAAGTACTCACTTTGGTCGCCGAGCATGGATATCTGTAAAGCGACAGGCAGCCGAGATTATCCCCGGTTGCAAGCAGACTACCCGTTCGCGAACGGTCTACTGTGTTGACATCAACACCACTTTCCCTTGCTGGCCAAATTCCTAAATAGTAAATAACACCAAACGGACAGTTACAATACTGAACTAGGATTGTTAAATCCAAAGCATGCTTTGAACATTGGTTAGAAGGGTAAAACCGAGTGCCGAAATGGTAATAGCTTACCTAATACCGAATAGCCTAGTGTACACGTCTGTGTGTGCCAAACTGCATCCCGAACTGCGTCGGCTTTTTGTTTCTTCATCTCCGAAACTTCCCCTGAAAATAAAACAAAAATTAAGATACCGGTATAACTTTGAAAGACTGAAAAATAACGTACAACTCATTGAGCCAGCATGTTTGATAAAGACTTCATCTTGTCCGTTAAATAATATATTTACGTTTCTGCAATAGGTCATATGCGCAAGTGCCATCTTAAAAATATACCGCAATGCATCTTGGGAAACCGAGTACAGTTGGAAAATAAATCTAGCCACCAAGCTGGACGCCATTCTGTAGTTTACATGAAACTATGGCCCTTTTCGAATTCACGGCTTCGGCTCCAAAATCGGCTCAGGCTAGCTAGGCTCCCTCAATTATTTTAACTTACGCATGCTTTGCGGTCAGGGTTTCAGACAAGGAAACTGGGCCTTAAGCCCAATCCGGAGCCGAAGCCGTGGATTCAAAAAATGACCTATGCCATGTTTGATAGTTGTGTACCACATTGCTTCTAAAATCAGCGCGCCATGATGGTTGCCGGTGTTGCTTGGATTCGGATTTCACCCAGAATCCTTTGCGCACCAATCATGCACTCTGGGACATGCATACGGGCTAATGCATTTTCAGTTTGCATTATCCAGCACAAGCCCGAGTGTCAATGTCATTGTAACAAATTTGGTTTATTTGTATTTTTTGTATTGTAAAAACTATTGGGGGAGAGGGGAAGAGGTGGAACTTACAAAATCTGAGGTCGTAGTTGCCAGACACGCTCTGCAGGTAATGGCCGTCCAAGGACCAATCGATTTGCGTAATGTAGTTACTGTGACCCTGCAAGGAAGAGAAGGTTCATTGATAAACACCACGTCTTGGATGAATGCACTGATGGATTCAGAGAGGGGTGACAATGTCTTGGGAGTAAGAGACGGAATGTTGCTCCGAGGAATACAGCGAAAGAGTACACCCAAGGATTAAAGACACTGGACACCTTTGGTAATTGTCAAAGACCAGTCTTCTCACTTGGTGTATCTCAACATATGCACAAAATAACAAACCTGTGAAAATTTGAACTCAATTGGTCGTCGAAGTTGCAAGATAATAATGGAAGAAAAAACACCCTTGTCACACGAAGTTGTGTGCTTTCAGATGCTTGATTTCGAGACCTCACGCGTGAGGTCTCAAAATCAATTCAAATATTTTACTGAGAAATTACTTTTTTCTCAAAAACTACGTTCAGAAGGAGCCGTTTCTCACAATGTTTTATACTATCAACAGCTCTCCATTGCTCGTTACCAAGTAAGTTTTTATGCTACTAATTATGTTGAGTAATTACCAATAGTGTCCAGTGCCTTTAAGAAACTTATGTTCGGAATGCCGGGGAGGCCATACGCGGAAAAGCGAGTTGAGAGGCTAGTGAGCTGACAACATGCAACCCGGGCTCACGAGGCTGTCATAAGCGGTGGCATAACCAGACATTTTCATTTGAGGGCAAGCAGGGGGAAAAGACATAATTTGGGGGATATTTTAGTACATCGAACCACTCGTTTGTGCTCCTTTTCAATCTTATTTAGGGGCAAGATGGGGAGGCATTGGGTTCTGATGGGGGTCCTCTGTTATGCCACTAGTCATAAGATACCGTCTCTCTTTTTTTAAGTATACGGGTTTGGAGATTCATAAGAGTACAGTATCAAACACAGAAGAGGTTTATGCAGTGACTGCTCTTTTCGAAAGTGATTGAAATATTATTTGAGAGCACAAAAAGGGAGAAAGAGTTTTACTTGGAGAGAGCCTGCTCTTCGGTACACCTGGCCGTCATCCAGAACTGAAAACAGGTAGATCTTATGGTCATGAGACCCCATCACCAACATACTCCCATCTGCAATTAGAACAAAACGGCATAATTGACTACCTGCAAGGGATTGAGTGAAGACTGTTCAACTTGAATCAGCGTTTATTTGGTTTAAAGTTCAAGGGGTTGATGCCGCAGGTCAAGCCGGCGCAAGTTGGTTCTTTTTTGTAAATCTTTTGAGGCTGAAAACCCATTAATGTGAGACTTTTTGGGGTCGCTGGGTGGCAGCAGACTAACCAGGTAAATCCATTGTTCTGGGGAAGTGTGCACATGCTTAGACTTACGTCATATATGGAAAATGTGTCTGCTGCCACCTAGCGTTCAAAAGTTCCCAATTGCCTTCTTAAAACGAGACACGCATGTGGGTTGAATGCACTACCTATCGACCGGACAACTCACCAGGTGAGAACTTGACCGCGTCCAGCTGTTCACTTCCGACTTGTACGGAGGTAACGTGCGCTCCGTTGTAGGCGTTCAAAACAGTGAACCGACCCGAGGTAGTCCCGATGGCAAGGACCGAAGCAGACGGATTGAATCCGCAGGACACACACGGTTTCTGTACAAGAAATTAAAAACAAAAATTAAATTAAAAAGTTTACACATGACTCTTTTTGTTTGAGTTTTACAGATCGATCATTTTGAAAAAGGTAAAAAATAAAATCACTTTTATACTAAGAAAATGTTTACCTCTACTTCTGTCTTCCAGAGGAGTTTGTGTGAATCGGCTTGCCATAGCATAACGATCTGGTCGTGGCCAGCTGTAGCGAAGGCCTGTTCAGTCGGATGGGGAGCCAACGCCCACAATTCCTGACAGTGACCCTGCGATCACCAAAGGTAAGAGGAGCAAATTAAGTTACAATGTATTTTTCAGTAGAATGTGTTTTATCAAAACTGTTTCGCCTGAATTAGAAGCTACCAGTATTTAATCACAACCTTCAAGAAAACTGGTGTAGCTTATTCGTATTTTACGTGAGCATTTTATTTTTGTAATGTGACCATTATCTTGAGTTTATTCACTGTAGGAAATACAAACCCATTTCAGACAATAATAATGTTACGAAATACACCACTATATTACATACACCGTATATACCTGTAAGATAAAGATGAACTTGGTCTGTAACGACCCCTCCATAATGTGGTTCCGGGTCGTTCCTAAGACGATCCGGCCGTCCGGGCTTCCGGGATTCAAGGGTACAATGGTTCGGATTCCACCTGCGCTTTCTGTGAACTAAAATTTAAGACATGAATTTAACAGAAAGTGCTCTCTGGCCCTCGAAATATTTTGTTTTTCTGTAAACAGAACTGAAGGAAATTTGTAATTGCATGCCTTTTCAAGAACCGAACTGCAAACGTGGCGTCGGGTTTCTTTGCTATCCTTCCACCTCTTGGACCCCGGTTCGAATCCCGCCGGGAGCACTTTGTGGATTGGGTTTTCAGTCTCTGTCTGATTGCGTTGGTTTTCCTTGGAATAGTTCTCTGGGGTTTTCCTCCCACACCTATAACTGAAACTTCTATCTTTGTCTTCTCCCCATGGGGTTCTTGGCTAGTATAGTGATTCGCTTTTCTGAGAACCCTAGACTTCACATCCAGAACTAATAAACACCATTTTACAAAAAAGCTGGAAGATAAAATCAAAAGTTTCAACTTACAAGTCTTTCGATCTTGGCTGATGAGTAGCCGTGCAGCGAGTCCCAGGCTTGAAGTCGTCTGTCCAGCCCCCCTCCGGACAGTAGCGTCCCGTCCTCCAGCATGCAGAGTGAAAACACACTGCGCTCGTGGGCGTGCTGTATGCAGTACCGAACCCGAAATATGTCTTCGTGATCTGAAAATATGACAATACATTTGGCTTATTAATAAGATTTCAAAAAAACGTACAACTTCAGAAAATATTATTAGAAATTGTTGATTTTATTGTAAATGGCACTTACTAAAAGTCGGAATTCGTAAAAAATAAAATAAAAACAATAAAAAAAATTGTTACGTTAAAAAACAGTGCATAAACAAAACGTAAAACCGTTCGTAAAATGAAACGTAAATTTGAGCGTTAAAATGTCACTAAAAAGTGTAATCTATAATGTACCTTTTTCCCACACGGATATGTTACCGTTTGAGTCTCCCGTCAGCACATCACCCGTGTGTGAGAATTCGATGCACGTCACGTAACCTGGCCGCTGACCCTAACATACGAAAAAGTAGTTTGAACATCAATTTCTTATTTCAATCTCCTTCGAAATCAGGAGAAGTCGACACACGTCAGTCGTACTCTGAGACCGCTTACCCTAAAATACGAAAACCAATATCAATTCCATATTTCAAGCTTTCTTTGCATTCAAGGTTATAAACCATGGTGACCGAATATGCCTCATTTATATCCAAAAAACTTACGTCAAAGTTCCCGCTCTTTTTGTCACGGATGATTTTCTTGTGGACCAAGTTCCAAAAGAAGAGGTGTTGCCTCCCCGCTGTGACGATGATGCTGTCGTCGAAAGGGTGGAATACTCCCACCACTACGGCGTCTGTGCCCGGTGTCTGAAATAATTCAAATTTAATTAATCATTCAAAACATGATACAGAGGGCTAACTGCCAAACAATAACAATACAATAATGTAGTAAACGCGAGTGCGCCCTCAATCTTACTTTTGGGCATGATGCAACTTTCTTACTTGCATATTAACTGTAAAAACTAAAAGCTTTAAAAGCATTTAAAATAACGCTTACCTGTGAGGATGCAGCGTCGAAGAGTGTGTATTCCTAAAATGACAAGAAGAAAAATGTAAAGTTTTGGTGGAGCTTTTCGCTATGGCTGAAACTTTAAACATATTTATCATATCTGGGTGATAGTATTAAAATTCGTATGGCGATCACGGTGGACACACGTTGGGCACCGATGCTTTGTTGGACGAAAGAAACTGTCATACTCAATACATTGTCCCGGTAAAGTAGTAATAATAATGGGTTCTTATAAGTTTTTAGCGCACATATCCTAGTAGCAAGTTCAAAGCCCTTTACAATATTATTATCCTTGTTCATCAGGTATACTTAAACAATTCTTCAAACTTTCTCAACTCCCTATGGGATGGGGATAATACATAGCACCATCTCAGCCCTCGCAAGTTCTGATTTTTTGGTTGTGTTGGATGTTTGTGTATATTTTGTTTAGCTGGGTTAAGTACTAATGACCACGCGTTATTCGCAATTGGCTGAAATGTTTGAAAATAGACCAAGATGAGGTCATTAAAACACTGTGAAACATTACGATTCATTTAAGAATTGTATTCGTTACAACTTCGGCATAGATACTTACTTTGGATTTGGCAAGTAAAGCATCGTCGTTCCATTCCCATACGCTGAGCACGTGATTACTGCCTTGTTCGACCGCTAGCAGCCATTCACCGTTGTTCTACCGTAAAGTGAAAAATGAGTTTCAGTGCACGAGTCTACTTGTTTCAATTCGTACATGGGTTTGGTTTTGCAGTTGGGCTCAGGAGGAGTGATATTTATTTTACGTTCAATTACAACACTCGATGATGCATGTTACTGTTTTGAACAGTCTGTTTAAAAACAAATGTTGTTTACTCTGCCCAAAAAATCGGTTTCAAAACGTCCAAGTTCCCTATGGTGTAAGCGTGTGGGTTTAATCAGATACCGTCAGTAAGTGTTAATGCAACTGTGTCGACAGAAGTTCGATTTGTGAGTTAAACAAAATGGCGACCGTTGATAAAGGTTCTTGTTACCTCGTTAGAGAAGCTGAGGCAAGCGATACCAGCTTCGAAGAACTCCAGCCCCAAAATGGCGTGGGTGTGGAGAGAGTCCACCTCCCATACTCGTATATGAGCCTGCAAAATAATCAAGTCAAATTCTTTATGACGATACAAAACAAGTTAAATATTCTGTATAATTTAGGAGGGCATAATAAATCAGCCCCTTGAAGCTTTGACTTCGTGAGGGCGTGTGTGAACTGAATTTGCATGATGCGAAACACGTAAAACAAACGGGTTTTTTCTTTGTTGTTATTATTTTTTTGTGCCTCGCCATCGATACAAGAAAACAACAGACACGCAGTCAAAAAAGATCAAACTGTAGATGCGATGCAAGGAAATTTGCCGTTGAAAGCGCCCTCATGCGGTGAAAATACGGTCAATTAAGAATGCTTTCAAACACGGGGGCGTCGTGTTTTTAAATCTTCGACGTTTCTACCAGTGCGATGCTTGATTCGTCTTCATGAAGATAATCTTCCAGAATAAGTTAAAGTTTTAACAGATGGATGCAACTTACCGAATGACACATGACAACATCCCGTGGCTGAAAGGAAAGACAGATAAACAACAAAATGGTCTTAGGGTCGGCTTTTGAGTAATCATCTTAATTAATTCCTGAGTCAATATTTTTGCAGAAGGTTTTGAACCCCATGGAGAGACAAATAATGGTAACAATAATGGCGTCTTCTGTTGCGCCGGTGTCCACACAAGTGCTCATGGCGCTTGCTCCAATAATAAAGTACCTCTGTGGATGTGTTTCGATAGTGCAAAGGCAAGAAAAGGTGAAAAAGGGGTGCTGCATAAAAACAGCAGCAGATTGAATAATAATCACTATGGAATTAGATAAATAGTAGAAACGTTCATTACAAAGATGTGTCTTTAAGGTTGTTTTGAAAATGTATGTTGTCTCTCGATGGCTCTAATGGAGTGTGGTCGACCATTCCAGACCATTAGAGTATGTATCTAAATTATTGATGCGGTTGGCCATGTGGACTTGCTACTTACGGTCGGATTGGTACATTAACTATCCAGTAGCGTTACAGTTCACATTATTTTACTGACTACCTCCATTAATATTAATAATAATATTTTGCTCTTATATAGCGCATTTCGCAATGCTATAATAGAACAGTGCCTGTACACCTGTGTGATCTAATCGTCATCGACTCAAGATGTATTATATAATTAGGAAGGGACATTGTATGCTGTTCATTACCGCTGCAGTTCCATCGGTAAATTGAGGCAATTTGTTTTGAAGTGTTTTAAAGCACATGTACAACATCGGTAATTGTCAAAGCCCAGTATATCTGCACTCCATGTGACCCATATTAATATTATACGTGTAATAACAAACCTGTAGAAGTTTAAAGGAACATTACAGAATTGGTAGTTGTAAAATATACTTTTGATCACAGATTTACATAAAACTTACACGGTCTAATGATGATGATAGTAGAAAACATCCCTTGAAATATTTCTGTCTGAAATGCCATATTTGATGAGAAATGAATAAACTAATTTTCCGATTGGAGTTTATTGCTCAGTGAGCGTTTTATTCATTTGTTGAATCTATATGATTTCATGCAAATGTGTAATCGGTTTTTCACTATTTTCTCGTCACCCAGATGGCCGATCGATCTCAAACTTCTACAGGTTTGTCAGTTTATGTATATGGTGGATTACATAAAGTGCTTACACTGCCAGCAACTGTTTTTGTTAGCAAAAACCATTTCTGTAATGTTCCTTTAAGCTTGATTGCCCATCAGAGTATTAAGGTGGGGGAAAAAACTGTCACTGTTTTCGAACATCGAGTTTTGGACTCGCAGAATCAATACTTATGTTTCACTCATTGTTTTCTAAAAGACTAAAGTATTTAAAGCAAAAATATTTCAAATGATTTTTTGTTTTGCTGTTGAACACAGACACTCTCAACTGTCTAAACCATCTGATAAGAGCCTTCGAAATCAATAAAACGATTTTCATCCCATCGATCCACCTGGAAGCCATATCTGTCGAAGACATGATTGACTTCTTCCAGGAGTGGTTGTTTTAAGGCAAAGCATACCTTTGGTTTCTGGAACCGTTCGATTGTTTTAATCCTATATAAATGTAGATAATATACTATAAAACTAACCTGTGAAAATATCTTTTCAAAAGGTGGTAGCGTTTTTGAGATATCGCCGAAAATCCCGCGTAGGAAGAATAATCCGCAATTGGAACACACAATCTGAGAAACATTTCTGACAGAACCGTTTCTTACATTCAATTTTTTTTTTTTGGGGGGGGGGGATAAAAGTGAAACCTTTTTCCATATCCACATTATTTTGAATTGAAATATATCTCAAAATTCTTCATACTATCGAAAGTTGCTGTACTTCTAAAACCAAGTAAGTTTTTGTTGCCATAAATGTTTAGAGTGATTACCAATCGTATACTTCCCTTTAATAGTCAGGCTAAGTGATTAATTTTTTATTTACAATTTCTATGGAAATTCCTAAAGTGGCGGTCATTGATCGATTTTTTAAAGTCAAAGAATCAACCCAGGGTAAGTCGACATTTCTCAGGCTATTTTGCTAGGTGTTAACAGGGAACTTCGAATTTTTGAGATTTTCTACCGGATTTTTGGCGAAGCCACACAGCATTTGTTTTCAAACACCAGTTAAAACCAGTGCGATGGCATCATTGAGTGTTTGAACTTGAAAACAGTAGACATCGATAGTAAAGGCCTACTTACAGTTGTTTCAGGCAGCTGTCCGGCGAGTTGTCCAGTTGCGACGTGAGTGCCGTTTGGGTGCACAGCAATACTGTGTAGAGAGGAAGTGAGAGGAAAGGTTGGGTTCGTGTCTAAGGACCTTGGGGCACAGGGCAATTTTTAACCTGGAGGCAACCAACTGCACAACTAACGTAAAGTGGGAACGTTGCGGGCAGCATAAGAGAGATTCTTCAGACTGTAGGTCACCAACCCCAATAAAATGATATGCTGATGAGATGTAAACGTATTTTCTTCGTGGCCATTGCCCTAACATGGAGATTGCCCTAAACTGCTAATTGCCCTAAAACTGGTGATTGCCCGAAACTGGTAATTGCCCGAAACTGGAGACCGCCCAAAACTGGCGATTGCCCTAAACTGGTGATTGCCCTAAACTGGTGATTGCCCTAAACTGGTGATTGCCCTAAACTGGAGATTGCTCTTTACTGGTGATTGCCTTAAAATGGAGATTGCATGAAACTGGTGATTGCCCTAAACTGGAGATTGCCCTAAACTGGCTATTGCCCTAAACTGGAGATTGCCCTAAACTGGAGATTGCCCTAAAACTGGTCATTGCCCTAAATTGGAGATTGCCCAAAACTGGAGAATGCCCTAAACTGGAGATTGCCCTAAATTGGAGCTTGCCCTAAATTGCAGCTTGCCCTAAACTGGAGATTGCCCTGAACTGGAGACTGGTTGCCGAGAAACTGACGCGTGTGACATGACCCAAAGTAAATTCAACTCATTTTGATGCAAGAGTCGTTCCAGTGTTCTCAGCAACATTCATGTGGAAACAGAATATGTAGGAAATGAGAACTAATCAATGTAACGAATTGATTCGATAAACAAATGAGTAAAATATTTATCATGTAGGAAATAGAGCACTTAATTAATTAATGTATTGATGAGAAATAAATGTAAAAGGAGTTGGACCCAAAGTAAAATCACAATATTAGCTGCACATCTACATATTCCTAATAATACTTCTCAAAAAATGTTCACACAATGGTGTACATTATGTATGACCTACATGAACAGTCAACCCTTGTTTTGAAGAGCACTGTTATAAAGAGGTTCTGCTTATAAAAAGTATATTCTGAAGACCCAAATATCATTTCTGCCTTGTGTTTTGGGGTGGTTTTTCGGGCTGTCCTCTTATAACAACGTTCCTGTTATAAAGAGGTAATAGCCAGTCCCAGGATCTTGTTATAACGAGAGTCGATTGTATTATTGACAGCATTATGTGAATGAAAAAAAGGCTGGACTGAGCCCAAACTCTTACAGCAGAGTCCCCACACACCCAGGTCCCTCTTACCTCTGTATGTCCTCATTGTGGCCCGTGTAGTGCCTCTGCCTGTCCGCATCCTTGTCGTACAGCACGGCCACGGCACCCACGTAGTACAGAAGCTCACCGGAGGGAACAACAAACAGATTGTTCCGGTGGTCGAACCCTCGGTATCCGTAGCTGAGGTTTTAGTTAAAGAAATACTGAGGTTGTGCTGAATGGCAGGTGGACCGAGCTATCACTGAGAGGATGCCATTCTTATGATTTACCCTCCCCTCGGTAAATGCCATGGGATGTGGCAGGTGTTACCGTTCGGTTGCGCTGTAGCAGCTGTGAGCAGCTGCTCTGATCTCCAGCAGTTACCAAAAGAAGGGGGAATGTTATATTGCCAAAGAGAAAACCAACCATTAATGGCAAGTGCACACCAGTTTGAGTAAAATGAACAAAATGGCTTGACAAACCCAGAATTTCTTTTTTAATGGTTTAATGGTAGACATTGACGCTAGGTGGTAGCAGACACACCAGGTAGTCTGCTGCCACCTAGCGTCCCTTGAAGTCTCCCATTGTTGCATGTGCTTTCTGACAGAGATTTTAAAAGAGTTGCCAGTCTGTCATGATCTTTATTCAACTGTTGGATTTTCTCAAATCGCCCGCAATACAAACTTCCCCCCTGAGTAAAGATATAAACCTAAGACATTAAAAGGATACACCCAGTCCAACTTCAGTCGTTTATTCGGAGCCGTGTCTCGATTCAGTTGCCTCGGGTCGACGCTTGACGGTGATAGAAACTGCCTCGTCTGACCGTGGATGTCGATGGTGACTGGTGGGGCGAGACCGACTCTCCTTTCCACTGAATCCCTCTGACCAACGGGGCCCGCTGCGCCGTTCGTCGCTCGGTTCGGCTGTTCGTCCACGACACCGTCGTCCATCTTATCCGGGTGAAGCCTCGACTGCCTCTGTCTGAGATCGTACCTCGGCTTCGGCGCGCTGACCTCCATGGGCACAACCTCCGGGTAGGCGATCTTCTTGCGGTCGGTCTTGTGCCGGTTGCGAGGTGGGTCAGACCCGTCGCTGCTGCCGAAGGCCCGGCGAGGTTTCATCGGTGGGAGACGGGGGCTGTTTTCTAAAGATGAACGGGGACTGGCAGACTCATCGGCATTGTAAACTACACCAACAAAACAGAAAAGCAAATAACTTTACCAATGGTACTTTATGAGATTCTTCTTAAAATGTTGAGGCATGATTTTCCAGTAAGATGTATTCAGGTTTAGTGGAGTGTTACGTGTCACTATGGTCATCCTTCCCCTTTTTCAAGGAACGAACCACGTTCAACCTCTTTGGGACGTATGTCTACTTTGGCTCGCTTGTGACACGGTTTTCTTTCTAGCCCCCTTTAGCCCTCCTCTGCCTTAATACTCATTCTCGGTCTCTCCTTCTGACTTCTCATGTCTCGACCTTAACTCTCTTCTGGACAATCAGCTTATCTTCATACCAAGACTGAAACTCACCATCTTTGCTGACATTCCCGTGCCGCCTTTCCCCTTCAGCCTTCGGTTTATTTTTCGTCTGTGCCACATCGTGTACTTCCCGCCCTTTTTCCGATCACTTTCGTCACCGACACCCAACTCGAAGCGCCCTCTATTAGCGTCAGCAGAGTCCGCCTCTGTGCTGGAGTCGCTGAAGCTGGTGGTTTTCTTCAGCGGCTCCAGGCCGCACGCGATGAACTTGTCGTGGTTCTTGAAGTCACGGAAAAGCTGAGTGAAGCTCAGAACCTTGTGAGAGAAAAAACATCAAACTGTTTAAAACGAAAAAACATACTTAAACTTTCGCATTATGCCACGGACAATGCACATAATACATGTGTAAAATAATGTTTACTTGTTCCGTAATTTTAGTAGTGTTTTGTCATAATTCTGTTTTTCTGTTGTACTGTTCTTCAAGGCATATCCACCACAAGCCCCTCTGTCTGGATTCTGCCTCCACTTTGGTATTTTCCTTGGTTCCTTTTTTTCCTGGTATACGCGTCTACGTTTCCATTTGTTTGACCTTAGCAATGGCGTCCTATGCAAGGGGTCTACAGAAGAGTTGCACATGACGTCATTGACCGCCATCTTTGATGTAAAACAATGGAAAGTGCACGCGTGTACGCGCTACGCGCGACTCTCTGTTAATGATAGCTCTTCACGCGCGCACGCTTCATTGGCGGCCAACAATGCAAGGGTTCTATTGAACTAGTGTAGAGGAATGAACTAAGGATGTGCCATTCATTTTAACTGCGAACGGAGCGAAATTAATTCAGTACAGAGAGTCAAATTGCACGATCAAAGCTATCATATTGACGGGTACTCTGTGGTGATATGATCAATACCAATAATCATATTACCAGACAAGCAGACGTATCATAATATATCGCATATAGATTGTAGTATTAATGCTTAACCACTCCATCCCGTATCACAGTCAATGGCAGCTGCGATATGAATAAAACATCGCATTCATACTCTAGGGCAAACAATGACATGACTATGATTTTCAGTTTATCACTTAGTGCGGTGCGTAGGTGTGAAAACCGGGTAGTCCACTATTGCTGTGCAACCGGGCAATCTGAAACCTTTTAACATGTGGGGAGTTTACTTTGTGCATTCATGTGTTATCAGACAGGGTCACTATGGAAATGCACCTGTGTTTGTTTACTGTAAACTTAAGTAGGTCTGATTTTGTGATTGTTATTATAACACATGAACATTAATTTCAGAACAAAATGTAGTGTAGTTCTTTTGCTTGCGAATCCGGTGTTTTAAAGGCCCTGTACACTATTGGTAAGATCGAAAAACACAATGTTCACAGATTCACACATAACTTACATGATTTAAAGTAAGTAATGGTAAAAAGGGTTCCTTAAAATATTTCTGCCTAAAATGCTGTCGTTTCTGAGAAACGAGTAAAACAATAGTAATTATCGCACGCGATAATATGAAAAAACAGAAAACACATAAGATCTCTTTTCACTATTTTCTCGTGACCTCGATGACCAATTGAGCTCAAACTTTCACAGGTTTGTTTGTTCATGCATATGTTGAATCACACAAAATTTGGACACTGATTTTGAGCTGTTACAATAACTTTAAGTAGCAGCATGAGGTGGATCAAAGTGGTGGCTGGTGCACTTTTTAATGGTATCAGTCAATGTGGTTATATACGAGTTGTAAAGGCCACGGCTACGACTGTGGCTAAGAGTGTTGCCGGGGACGTCCAATACTTCAATGCATGATGGCGCAGCGATCCAGCTGTAGCTGCCAATTCGGATACGGCTTGAAGCCGTTAATTAATGGAAGACTTTTGCGGACGCTAGGTGGCAGCAGACTTGTCAAGTAAATTCATTGTCCTCTGAAATGTGTGCATGCTCAGAACTATAAGTGAACAATTAAAACACCTACAAGGGCCCAATTTCTTAGTGCTTTGCTTGACACTGTTCTGCTAAGCACACATAAGCAGGATACCAGTCACAAATTATACATACGACATGGGATATTTAGGTGGTAACCGTAATCTGGTAAGCATAAGTTTGTTGTGCTTAACTACTTTTTGTGCTTAAGCAGCTAAATGAAATTGGGCCCTGGTTTGCTGCAATAATGTATAGTCTCTCATGATCCACAAGATACTCAATATTGATGCTTAATTAATAGAGGACCATTCTTTTTAACACCTAACCTCGGTTTGGTTTGGGGGTCTCAATGGAAGAAATGAAATGACTGAATCAACTTACAGCTTCCTCGGTCCTCCAGGTGTACAAGTGCTTGATGGGCGGGCTGCTCATGACAATGGCCGGCGTCATGTCACGAAGTACCTGTTCAAAGCTCTGGGTTGTCTTCGGGTTGAGGAGAATGGACGCCCTGCTGGCCGGATGGGTGTTGCTGATGACCACGACCACCCTGGGCCTGGCGTGCTGGCCCACCGTAGGGTCAATGGCCAGGATAGAGTTCACATTCGTGTTATACGGCACATACTGGGCCATGGCCGGCACTGGGTCACCGCCGACACTATCGAACGTTTCGTGCCAGCGACGCGAGGCTTCGTTCTGAAACAGCTCCATGTCCGAGCCTCGCACTCCCTCGCTGGGCTTGCGGTTCTGCCAGTGCCGGCTGGCGTGCTCCATCCTGCCGTACGGCACGTTCCTGGAGAACTGGCCGCTGGCGCACACGTACGCCCTACCGTCCACGAGCTCGGCGATGCTGCCCACCTGATCGCCTCCGAGGTCGTAGACGTATCGGACGCCGTAAGGGAGGTGGATCTTCTCGGCGAGGTACTTCAGCAGCGTGTCCCACTGCCGAAAGTTGCGCTGATTCACGGGGAGAGTCACCCCCTTGAAGTGCTTGTCACCGTTGCGGTAGAAGGTTACCACTTTGGTGGTGAAGCGGCCCGCTTGCCCCGGAGGCTTTACTGGCGCTGGGGGCTGGTAGCGTATCATGGTATCCACATTGTACCTTGGTAGAGTTGTTGGGACGTCTAGCTCATTCAGGCGGCGGTAGTCGTCCTCTAGGCCGGCTCGGAGGTCTGGTAGGCCTCGTCGTGGGTCATCGTACTCGTCCGCAGACCGCTGTGTGAATGCAAATAAAAAACAATGTCAGTTCAGGTGTCTGTTGTTAACTCGTCTATTGACTTTCTGTCATATTGAAGCGACACATTTTTGAGGATTTGTCGTGATAGGAAACTTTGTGCTCCGAATTCCTTCAAACCACATTGACAACCAACATCCACATACACTGGACTCAGAATCTTGCTGGCTGCATAGTCATCACAAATGAATTCTCACTGCATGCCTAGCATTTTGCATCATACATAAACAAAACTGTACCTCAGTAGTAATACATCTGGACATGTACACACAACTAACATTATTGTTTAATTTTAGTCTGAAAGCTTACTGATTATGATGTTCATACTAGAGCAATTTTTTTTCTGGGAAATATTTCTCTCCAAAATAAAGTCATATTCGAGAAAACTGTATATGAAAACCTTTAAAGAAGCGCAACAGCTGATTCGGTTGTATATACATGCTGAAAAATGTGCATGGTTTTTCACTATTTTCTTCTGCCTCACAAAACAGATTAAGCCCACATGTTTCAAAATTTGTTAATGCAATACTAATCAACCCAGAAAGATGATTTTGTGATATTTTGTTAACAGGAAAAGTAACTACTTTTTGTGTGGTGGACTATTTTCTTGTGCACAAGATTCTTGGTACAGCATTGTTTCCTTCTGAGGGGTGTCACTCACGCGCTAGACTTGCGTGCCTAATCATTCTCTCATGCATGTTACTAACCAATCTGTAGAACATTTCAACTTCACTTGTCTGTTTTTTTTTCTTCAGTACAGTCGTAACCGTGGAGCATTAAATTAGTCACTTAGTCCGTTTGTGTCTGGCTCAGCATCATTTCTTTGGCTTTATCGTCAAATCGATGAGATCGATTCCATTGTGTGATCAGACGAATCGATTATTGGGGTCGCTGCCCCTCGGACGCCTACAGGATCACAAATTATTTTCAGACTGTTTGCAATTGCTTCCTAATTTTCATTTTAACGTTTTTTCCCTCGAATTTTGAGGTTTACAGGGGAAGGTTTGAGGTATATTACAACTTTTGAGAAGAAGTTGAAGAAAAGGTGCACCGCAATGGCGAGACACCTCGACCTTTTGATCACAGGGCTACTGGGACTACCAGGGTCCAATTTCATAGAGTTGTTTGAGCAGAAAATATTGCTGAAAATGTTTTATTCTAAACAAAAACAAACGGGATACCTGTTACATGTAAAATGGTATTTTGGCCGGTAACCTATATTCTGGTGAGCATAATAATGTTGAGCTTAGCGTGAAATTGGGCCGTGAGAATTAAGCACTTTTTATGATGGATATAAAGCATATCAGATAATGTATTTTCCAGGATGACCGTTAAACCAGTACCAAATTATCCCCAAGCTACTTTGATGTTTTTATGTAAGAACCCGTTAACTACTTTTCCCCCAATAGTCTCATTTCCACTCTAGACACATTGTCCCCATGGTGATCAAGTGCTGTTATCTGACGCTGTGGGTACTAAAATAACCATTCCAAATTCAGACTTTGGTTTTGGGGACCGTTCGATTGTTTTAATCCTATATAAATGTAGATAATATACAATAAAACTAACCTGTGAAAATTTCATTTCAAAAGGTTGTCGCGTTTTTGAAACATCGCCAAAATCCGCAGCGAATAATGTGTCCACGCATAAAGAATAATCCCTAATAGGAATACACGATCTGAGAAACGTTTCAAATTTTCAAAGATTTAAATTTTGGGGGATAACAACTGACATATTTTCCCATAATATCCACAGTATTTTGAATTTAAATATTTTTTCAAAATGCTTTTTACTATCGAAAGTTGCTGTACTTCTAACCAAGTCAGTTTGTATTGCCGTTAATTTTTAGAGTGATTACCAATCGTATATTTTCCCTTTAACGAGGGGGGGGGTACGGCAGCACTAAAAAAAAAATGGTGAACAGAAGTAATACAGGCAGCATAAATTGGCATACAATATTTAGTTTATGTTGACAATATTTATCCTTGTTGCTAAGAATGCACAACACCTGTTGTGAACGAGGCTTTCACGTCATTCTATTCAGAGGCCTGGTCGCCATGACTGACTATTATAGTATTGCTATACAGTAAAAGAAAGTCATTGTGCACATTCAAGGAAGGGTTGTTGATCGTTTTTTTTCGACAACGCAATGATGATTGATAGGAATATTAAAAAGAAGGGTACAATAAAAGTCACATATTGTGAAAGTTTCAGCTGAATACAGTGTCTACTTACTGAGAAAACAGCAAAAAACTGTCATATTTTCACAAGAACGTCAAATCTATCCACGTTTAGCGAGGTGGCAACAGGTACCAACCGCATCTCTAGCCGCAGCATTCGCGAGCGGACATAACAGAACTACAGAAAGATATTTTACATAATTTATTTTTTTAACCTGGGAAGAAAAAATTATGACAAGTTTGGTAAAGTTCCTGTGTGGTTTTAGAAAGAGTGTGAAATCCAAGGTGTATTTATTTTGAAATCTGAGTTGTCATAAATCCTGTCGGTCTTTAACAATTCATTAAAGTTTTGCCTTTTTTTTGACTAAATATATTTGCTACAGTCGGGTGACAACATGCCGAAATAGCTCAGTTGGGAGGCGTTAGACTGAAGATCTAAAGGTCCCTGGTTCGAATCCCCGGAGAGCTTGCATGAGTTCTGAATTGTCCCGGGTTTCGGCAGACAATTTTTGCCTCTTGGAGTGTTCATGTGAAATATACAACAAAAACTGCAATATTTCCCTTATTTAATATCTGCCGAAATAGCTCAGTTGGGAGAGCGTTAGACTGAAGATCTAAAGGTCCCTGGTTCGAATCCCCGGAGAGCTTGCATGAGTTCTGAATTGTCCCGGGTTTCGGCAGACAATTTTTGCCTCTTGGAGTGTTCATGTGAAATATACAACAAAAACTGCAATATTTCCCTTATTTAATATCTGCCGAAATAGCTCAGTTGGGAGAGCGTTAGACTGAAGATCTAAAGGTCCCTGGTTCGAATCCCCGGAGAACTTGCATGAGTTCTGAATTGTCCCGGGTTTCGGCAGACAATTTTTGCCTCTTGGAGTGTTCATGTGAAATATACAACAAAAACTGCAATATTTCCCTTATTTAATATCTGCCGAAATAGCTCAGTTGGGAGAGCGTTAGACTGAAGATCTAAAGGTCCCTGGTTCGAATCCCCGGAGAACTTGCATGAGTTCTGAATTGTCCCGGGTTTCGGCAGACAATTTTTGCCTCTTGGAGTGTTCATGTGAAATATACAACAAAAACTGCAATATTTCCCTTTTTAATATCTGCCGAAATAGCTCAGTTGGGAGAGCGTTAGACTGAAGATCTAAAGGTCCCTGGTTCGAATCCCCGGAGAACTTGCATGAGTTCTGAATTGTCCCGGGTTTCGGCAGACAATTTTTGCCTCTTGGAGTGTTCATGTGAAATATACAACAAAAACTGCAATATTTCCCTTATTTAATATCTGCCGAAATAGCTCAGTTGGGAGAGCGTTAGACTGAAGATCTAAAGGGTCCCTGGTTCGAATCCCCGGAGAACTTGCATGAGTTCTGAATTGTCCCGGGTTTCGGCAGACAATTTTTGCCTCTTGGAGTGTTCATGTGAAATATACAAAAAAACTGCAATATTTTCTAATTTAATATCTGCCGAAATAGCTCAGTTGGGAGAGCGTTAGACTGAAGATCTAAAGGTCCCTGGTTCGAATCCCCGGAGAACTTGCATGAGTTCTGAATTGTCCCAGGTTTCGGCAGACAATTTTTGCCTCTTGGAGTGTTCATGTGAAATATACAAAAAAACTGCAATATTTCCTCTAATTAATATCTGCCGAAATAGCTCAGTTGGGAGAGCGTTAGACTGAAGATCTAAAGGTCCCTGGTTCGAATCCCCGGAGAACTTGCATGAGTTCTGAATTGTCCCGGGTTTCGGCAGACACTTTTTGTTTAATTGAAGTATTTTATGTGAAATATACAAGAAAAACTGCAATATTTATCAAAATTAATATCTGCCGAAATAGCTCAGTTGGGAGAGCGTTAGACTGAAGATCTAAAGGTCCCTGGTTCGAATCCCCGGAGAACTTGCATGAGTTCTGAATTGTCCCGGGTTTCGGCAATTGTTATTTTTAAACATTTGCTTTTAATGTAGGTTACTTTCTTTTAAACAATAACGTTTAGTTTACTGCAGATTAATACAATTTTGTATTTACATTACAAGAATTATTTCCAATTATACGAAATCAGCTATTTAGAAACAATATATGTATCTGCCGAAATAGCTCAGTTGGGAGAGCGTTAGACTGAAGATCTAAAGGTCCCTGGTTCGAATCCCCGGAGAACTTGCATGAGTTCTGAATTGTCCCGGGTTTCGGCAGACAAATTTTGCCTATTGGAGTGTTCATGTGAAATATACAACAAAAACTGCAATATTTCCCTTTTTTAATATCTGCCGAAATAGCTCAGTTGGGAGAGCGTTAGACTGAAGATCTAAAGGTCCCTGGTTCGAATCCCCGGAGAACTTGCATGAGTTCTGAATTGTCCCGGGTTTCGGCAGTCACTTTTTTGCTTAATTTAAGTATTTCATGTGAAATATACAACAAAAACTGAATACAGCTTCCAGAAAAAAAAACGCATTAACTGAAGATTTTTCTGTACCAAGACTGCAAAACTTGTTTGTCTATATCTGTACATTACCTTTACCACGCCGTGTATAGTTCCACTTAAACGTAGTGACAACGCCGCGTTTTAAAGATCCTCCACATAAGAGACCTGACTATTTTCTTCCCGGCCTCGGTCTGGGACAGTGTGAATTGAATGGGTGAAAGACATCATGGGTGCACCTAGACGAAGGTCTGAAGCTGTCATGTACCAATTAATGGTACTTTGTTCCGCGAGAGTAGATAACAAAAATTCAATCCATAACAACGACTCTTCGTTATCTCTTTGATAAAGTCCACATTGGCTATGTGAAATAACAACACTGGTGCTAATGGTTCATTCGATTCTTGCTTGAGAGGCTATAGTCTCCACATCGCACCAATAATTAATAGTTTTTCAACGACGCGTGTCGTTTCCAAGCAATAAAATTATAGAAAGCCTAATGGTTGTAGTGCCCGCAGGGAAGAGCGGACTTTGTAACACGCCGACTGCACCTAGTAATAGTACACCTACGGAAGCCGCGATGTGCCACGACTTCTGTCTGGCCACAATTCCTTGATTTTCCCTGGCGTGGTTTCAGCTTGAACTGTTGGCGTTGACTGATATATATTTTTTTCCACGGTGTCCATACATGTGTCGCTGCTAATTAACTAGCCTTAGGGACGTGCTACAATTTTGTCATGATTTGCACTAACTCTGACTGCAACGGTCAATATTGATGTGTAGAGCGCAGTTGCAATGATATCGCTCTAACGGTGTCCGTTCGATGGTACACGTTTGATTGTATCATTGTCAAATCGTAGCGCTCTCTCTGCTTGGCCTGACAAAAATAAAACTTTGTTCGTGGTTTCAGATCTCTCGGAAAATCAAGTTGTCGTGGCCTTTTAAACGCGAGAATCTCGCCAGCAATGCATCAGTCACGGAAGGGGATGTACATGTGTGTACACTAAAGGTTTCAGTGAGAAGTTAAACACGTTTGTAGTTACTTTTGTGTTGTTTTATTTGAGAATAACAATTTAGTTTAAAGTATAATTTGATTCGGGAACACCACAAAGCACGCACTCAAACAAACTTCCACAATTCTTTGAAAATGGATTAGATTGGTGATCAATACACCTGACTGTAATTCAGAAAAGGAAAAAAAAGTCGATAGCAATTTCAAAAAGGCACAGATACCGTGCCGGGTTGCCGAATCAATTGTTGTGCTCAGTCGATTGATTACAACAAACAATGTTTTGCGCAAACAGAGGTGCGATTTTGTCGGTTGCTGTGCTCTGTCGTCACCGTACCCTGAGTCTTCAGCAGCCAAGGCCCGTGTACACAGCGCCCACTTTTATAAAGGCAAACAAACAAAAAAAAGCCGGTTTTCAAAATGTCAAGAGTATCAACTACCCAAAGACATGTCTGATTGGAATTGTCCATCTTTGATTGAACGACAGTTAGAATGTAAACATAATATAGTGTCATTTTAGCCTGCCAAATAACACGGTCCATGATTAGTAATATTTTATTAATGTTCTGTATGGTTTTATACTTGGATCAATTTAATTGCACTTTTTACTCCTCGGTTATTAATTTTATCTTCTTATTACTACAGGCTTAGTGTAAATTTGAATTTGTATTCCTTCCTTTTATAATTCATTTTTTATTTATTTATTTCAATTTGTCAATACAATAGTACGTGTTTGGCAGTTAACCAGTGTCATTTTTTTCTTCGTATAACTGTGTTCAGTACCATAGAACATGCCTGCATGATTAGTGCTTAATAAATGTTGGTAGTATTATTTATTATATCATCCAAGTATCACATTTAAAGGCAATGTATACCTTTGGTTTTTGAAACTGTTCGATTGTTTTAATTCTATATTAAATGTGTAGATATATACAATAAAACTAACCTGTGAAAATTTCATCTCAAACAGTAGTAGCGTTTTTGAGATATCACCCAAAATTTGGAGTGGTTATGTCCATCACGCATGAAGACTAATCCCTAATAGGAATACACGATCTGAGAAACGTTTCGACAGAAACGTTTTTTAGATTCAAATTTTGGGGATTCCATAATCCACATTATTTTGAATTTAAATATTTTTCTAAATCCTTTATGCTATATCAAAAGTTGCTTTACTTCTAACCAAATAAGTTTTGATTGCCATATATTTTTTAGAGTGATTACCAATCGTGTATCTTCCCTTTTTAAGTAACTGTTGGACCCCGTTGTCATCATGCACTCTGTGTATTGTTTTGATGTATTTTTTGTTCTCTAGTTTCGTCTGTCCGTTGTTCAATGGTTCGGTCTGTCCACAAGGGAAAAACTCAAAAGCACTGACCTTCTTTCTTTCCCTAGACGCTGTTAAGATGTATACATTATTCATTAAGATATCTCTTGATGTATAATGTATAATGTATTATTTGAGGTGTACTAATTCCAGTTATGCACCTTCTACATGCATTTGCTGTTAGTGTGAAATAAATATCAATAAACTAATGTCAAAATTATGAGCTTTTGAAGGACAAATGATTATGTTATGATAACCCTTAGGCAGGGTTGATAGATTGAACTAAACTTCCTCCCAGGTGTGCCACTCGTAAATTGGCACTGGCCAATCCAAGGACTGCTCCGCCAGACATGATGGGCAATTATTTACACCCGAGGACATGACGAGACTTGGAAATATTGATCCTCGCGAGACTGTGAGGTCAGCCGATGGGGGTAATTATTGCCTGAAGAGCTACAATTTGCAGGTGTTGGCCAATAGAGGGCTTCTCAAGTGAGGGCGCTATTTGTTAGTGGCCTTCTGTTTTGTCACCTCCCAGTCAAGTTTAAAAAAAAATTAAAGCCATTAATCCATTTATTTTGTGTATCGTTTCTTGGCTTATTTCGAAAAGAATTTTCAACAATTTATTACAATCCTTCCTCAACGGCAATTGGACAATACACTGCGTACATAGACCATCATCAAGTTTAGTCGACAGCCATTTTGTCACTGTTCGCAATGTAAAAAAAAAACGGTGAGAACATGAGAAAGTTGATCTGTTAACGCGTCTGTCCAGATTTTATCTCAATGTTGATGGGCTAGACAGAAGGTAGTCTATCTCCGTTTGTTTGTTGCGGTACCCGCTGCCAAAATACAGGATTCGAACTACCTCTAGCTACCGGGCAATCTCTGTGGTCTATAGTGGTAAGACATCTGCTCTAGAATGGCAAAGGTCGTGGGTTCAAATTCCACCCGAGTAATATACCTGTGGAATTTTTCACAGAACTCGGGAAAGTACCGAGAATACAATGCTTTACACACATCGGTGTATGGGTAAAACCAAATAATACTCCGTATGTTTGGCGGTGTGTTTGCTTGTTTGTTTTGTTTGTTTGTTTGTTTGTTTGTTTGTTTGTTGTCGTCGTCGTCGTCGTCGTCGTCGTTGTTGTTGTTGTTGTTTATTGTTGTTTATTGTTTTGTTTTTAGGTTAAACAGTGTTCCGCTGTGGTTGTTTATATTCTTTTTGTTCGATGCTGACTGACCACCCCCAAGTTAATTTTCATGCAATGCAACTTTCTTGTATTCTAGTGGCTCTATCCATTAGCCCTTTTCGATGGAATTTCAAAAGCTAAGTTGAATGGTGTTTCATTAATGATGTTTTGTTTTGTATGGTTGAAATTAATAATTTCTTTCGAAAACTGTATTTGTACGTTAAGACTAATCACAATAAGAATGCACACAACTACTTTAAATTCGCAAAGAGTATCGGATTTCTTTGAAAAATACATTTTGGGAACACAATTCTCGTTCGGAATGCTTTTTTAATATTTATTTGTGCATTAAATTTGCCGTGTTTTTTAGGACCTTGTAGAAATTAAGACTAGGGGACAGAATTGTAACTCGTTTGGTCTATATCACGTGAGCTAACAAAACAACAAAACACTATTATAACAAAATTCGACTTACCATGAGACGTCACCGCAGGGGACAAATCTCAACTCGCGTATGAACACTGTATCGACAACACCCGCATGAATACGAAGGCAGGAAACGCACACAATCCCCTTCGATTTATATCAAGTGGTGTTGGTTTCCATGACAACGTATAAACCATCTCGAAGCATGCGTGAAAAGACCTTTATTGCCCCCAGAATAGATTTATAAAAAAATATCAAATAGGAGCTAACCTGTTATGACGTTTTTTTTTAAAGCACACAGCAGAGGAAAAAAACTATTATAATACTATTAAAAATCTGCCGGTATTTTTCTGTTTTCCAACAGAGGCAGTATTGCAGATCTGAGGTGATCCAAAATTTGATAATCCTTGAGTGGGTTTTGTATATTGATTTGATGACGTCAATGTGGGTGTAAGTGGCCTGATTAAAGACTGCTTCGTGATCAAGGAGGCAAGTTACCAGACGATATGTAATAGTCACTGTACATGCATACACGAAAAACATGTCTCGTGTTTATTTCCTCCTACACATGCTATGAAAGTGGGGACATGCCAACCCCCTACTCTGCCCCTCCACTCCTTTTCACCAAATAACAGAAAAGAAAGGTAGAGTGGAACTCGTAATCAATATCAGGCGGTCCCTTTAGGATATAAACAAATAACTTCGTATCGAAATATTTCAAGTAATTTTAATTTACATATCGCGCAATTAGACGTCGCCTTGAGACGCCGTCCTCATGAATATTCAATAATGCCACCAAATAATTTCGTATCGAAATATTTCATGTAATGTTATTTTACATATCGCGCAATTAGACGTCACCTTGAGACGCCTTCCTCATGAATATTCAATAATGCCACCAAATAATTTCGTATCGAAATATTTCATGTGGTGTTATTTTACATATCGCGCACTTAGACGTCACCTTGAGACGCCTTCCTCGTGAATATTCAAATTGTGAGTTCTACCCATATTGATGACGATATAAACCATGTATTAACAAAAGTGTCACCGACCCTGGTCTTCATGCAGGCATGATTTGTACACAGCTGATTTGGAAGCATAAAGTCTTGCATTTTTATGGAGATTGCACTGTCTGGTCTCTGTCCACTTTTGTTACGAAAACATGTTTAGCTGTTATTTTGTATAACTCTTGAATCTACGTGAAAATTATGAACCAAAATTCAATAGTTCCCAATATTACCAGTGTAGTATCTTGCCTGCCAGTGAATGCCCTGGAATGTACAGTGTCACTCTTTTTGTAAACAAGGGTTAGTTCCCACATTACCAGTGTAGTATTTTGTATTTTGGCTGCCAGGGATTGTCCTTGTAGGTGCAATGTCACTCTTTTCGTAAAACAAGGGTTACTGGTCTGAGTGGCACAGTTTCCATCCTAAAGGTCACACCGATTTATATCTCGCGGATGGATATCACGGCTATCGATATCGAGACATTGGTGCACTGCGTTGCCAAGAGGAGCTGCTCATTTGAGCGCGAGTAATTTTCAGCGAAGCAATAAAAGCTCCAAGGTGACTTAAAACCATTAGTATAAACAATGATCGATGTTTAACGACCAAGCTAACGAGTTTTGAAATTCGACATTAGAAGAAGGTTATAACGTATGCAGAGAGAAGGGTGTAAGCATAGGGCAAGGACCACGGGGTAAGCAACTGATTAGTAAACTCACTAAGGAAATCCAGTTTATTTTGTGTTCAAATTTAAATGACACTTGGTGGCGCTGTTCATACCATTGTTTCAAATTTAAATGACACTTGGTGGCGCTGTTCATACCATATTTTTTTCAAATTGAAATGACACTTAGTGACACTGTTCATGACAGCAGCAGCACCATCAGCAACAACAAAATCAAGTACAACATCAATAATCAACTGCTTTAGGGAATGGTGTAGTTTAGTATAAGTTTTGGAGCTTCGGGGTATATAGACGTAAGCACGTGACAATGTCTGAGCAATGACCCAAAACACATGACGTCATCATCACAATAATCTTGATTGCGTTTGGGAATCAACGTCCTCCATGTGTTATTCAGTGTAGTGCGCATTTTAGGCCTAGAGGTGTGCGTGGCATTAGCCGTGTTTAAAAGGGTCAATGAAGTACGGTGAGCTAGTGTTTGCCACTCACTGGCCCTGACCGCTCACTCGCTAATTTAGGTAGTCTCCCGTGGTGTTATTTATGGCCGTGTGTGCAATTAGGGTTGTTCCTTTCATTTCAGGCTTGGCAGGGTGTAGTATTGGTAATTGTCAAAGACCAGTATACTTAGGTGTACTTCAACATAATGCATGAAATTTTTAGCTTATTTGGTCATCGAATGTGCAAGAAAATAATGAAAGTAAAAAATACACTTGTTGCATAGAATTGTGTTCTTTCAGTAGCATGAGTCCTGAAGCCTTTCTCAGATTCAAATTTGTGGGTGAAAACTACGTTACTTCAAATTAAAGGGGGGTTGTAACAATGTTTTACAATATCAACAGCTCTCCAGTGCTTTTTACCAAGTAAGTTTTTATGATCATTAATTATTTGTGGAGTAATTAACAAAAGTACACCCTGCCTATAAAACAGATATTACGAAAGCGTTAAAGGGTCAGTGAGAGGGAATTTGTTTGTTTTTAATAATAGCTCATAACTATGAACTTGTGGAGTAGTTACCAAAAGTACAAACTGCCTTTAAAACAAATATTCGCAAGATCAAAACTAATTGCTTGTACCCATTTAAAAAACTATAGCATTTCAAGCTATATATTTCCAGGGGAGTTTCCCACTGTGACCATCTTCAAATTATCAATCTTACTAATGTTGTACACATGTAGAGTTTATTCTTATCTGGTATTTATTTTAATATTAGTTTTATGACAATACTATAAAGACTTATATAGTAAGTAATTGTATCATATTCTGTGATTTGACACTTTTCCAGGAGAATGTGCCAACAACCACGTTAGTTATTTTTGCGTTGATTATGCAAATTTAAATGCAAATTGCGCTGTTCGAGTGAGACCTCTGCTGTTTGAATTTCTCCAGTAAAAACGCCACCATCGTTATTTGGGGTTTTATCTCACTAAATAGAGGTCCTACAGCAACCCACGCTATATTGAACAATATTTTTAAATACTACCAAAAAAAATAATAATAAGGAAAGGCTCTCAGTCTTCAGACACAAATGTACAGTGACATCTAGACTTCAGTTTTTATATCATTTTGTAATGCGAGTCCAGGGACTTTGTTGGTCACGAAGAACAAAACTGCTTCAGGAGTGTTGATTTCCAAACAGAAAAGCGGCCATCTTGGAAATAGGGATCCTACGCTTGATAGCAAAAAAGGACACATTTTTGAGGACCTAGCTTACAAAATACCCGAAATTGAGAGTCAATAGCCCAAAGATACAATGTTGGACAGTATTTTAACAATCTCTAAATTTATTGACCCTCAAATCTGTCTGTACAGAAACTCGTTTGGGGGGCCTCCAAAATTTTAATGAGGTTTGTGTGCGGTCACTTTGGTAAACCCATTAATATTTTGTGTCTTTGGTCCATTATTTTTCAGAGCTTCTGAATAATGCAAATGTTTAGAATTACAGTGTTATCTAGGCCTTTACCCAATTAGTGGTGAAACGGTCACCATAAAAACCGTATTGACACCATTTTGGTGGGCAATCTGCTTGTGCATGCTGAGTGAACCTTTGGCAGTTTTTTTATGAAAAAATATGTCATCACGACAATGTTTGAAAAAAGTGCCTTATGAAGACCTATGACTTACTTTCCTTCAAATAGGTAAATCAGACCAAAACCTTGTAAAGTCATTTGCATATAATTAATTATTATAATTTTAAAAGCTTAACCGTCATTTGTTTTTTTAATCTGATGTGAATAATAAACCTTTTCCCATGCTAATTGAAAAGAAGAGTATGACTCAACATCGGTGATCAAGTTAAAACTCAACCTTTGGGTGCATTTTGAGAACCTAGGCCGATGGACTAAATCTACCGTGCATGTTGGATCGACATTCATCCTATAGTCGATGTCCGTAACACCACACGGTCATTAGTTGATCAGTAAAACAAGTTTCTGTTAACAACAACTAATTTAAACACCCTTAGTGTACCAACGTCATGTCCTGTCTGTTTTCTGTCCTAATGTTTACACTACCTTTGTCTATAAAATTATTCACTACTTTCCTTGGGGTCCTTACTAGACGAGCACTGCTTTTAGAGGGCCTCCTTCCACAATGCAAGTAAATTGTATACCTCATGGTTCTATCTTTGTTGCTTTACTTATTCTATTGTTTTCGAACTTTTATAGTTAAAAGTGACTGCAAAGTTTGCTTGTATGTATTGTATAATTTGCATAGTGTGGAAACAAATATTAAAGAACTGAACTGAACTGAACGTACCCATCCTCTAGTGGGTGATTCCCTCTCTTCATCGCTAGACGTAATCGAGTACCGTGAAGACACCATGTCGTCGGGGCGATACGCCGGGGCAACCGGGGACAGCTTGAACCTCCGACGGCTCGGCGAGTTGCTCTTTGCCCGGCCTCGGACTTCCTCTGGAACTTCCAACAAGTTTCTGGGGTTTCGTCCTCCAGACGCCATACTTTGCTTCTTGCGGTTTGGAAGTCCAGTTTTAACTTGTGTTAACAACAGTTAGTTTCCCACTTGTGAACCAACACACGCTCAAATATTGTCAGAAATTTATGAAGAGTACGGTGGTTTTTGGTGTGGGTTTTTTTTCAATAAAGAATCCGAAAGCACTGAAAACTAATATAAGAGATTGTCCACGTCTTTGATGCGTCAATGGCAGCCATACTTGTTCACAACAACTTCGATTTTTGTTTTCCCTGCTGACCGAAGGGGGTAGAAACAATCGATTGTAAGGATCAGTTATAACAATGAGACCTCCACCGAGTACTGTCTTCTGTTGTATAAATGTACCGCGCTATACTTAGCAGACATCGTTTAGTGTGAGTTGGGGAATGATGCTGTAAAATTAATTCCACCTACTATATCTCGTCCCGATGAGTTTACCGTAAGGCTACCTTCTTTCAGTCATAATAGCTTAGTTATTTTGCAGGCGTATGTTAAGAAATAGGTTTGTTCTGCAAAACTTGTTATGCAAAGTTTTAAAATTTGAGAAAGGAACAGGGAAAAAAAACAATTTGACAGGTAGTTTTTTCGTTTATATAAATTGTAAGCTCAGTGCGTTCTAGAAATGCAGTCATCAACAAACAGGCTATAATAAAATATGTTTTATAAATGATTGCTTTGAATCGCCTTCAAAATATCTCGCTCGTCTCCAGCGCAGAGCTAAGGCCGTGCACGCTAATGTGAAATAGCGCCCTCTATACGTCGCGACGTAGATGGCGTCCTTTATGTTTTGTTCGTATCTTTCTTGTGGATTCTTTTAAAGGAATTAACTGAACATTCCAGTAGCAACTTTCTTTATGCTTGATCTGCGGTCCCTTAATCTGTGCTCTTTTGCTTTGATTAATAATTATTTTCATGTTAAAAGTCTTCTTTTTTTTGTCATCTGCAGCAAATATTTGTTAATTTTTGCGATAATATTTCATTTCATAAACTTCTTGCTTCACCGTGTTCAATTGTTCTCTCGAAGGACTTGTGGTTAATTGTGTCGAAACTTGAGGGAAAAGGGGAATAAGCTGGAAAGAATCACCAAAAAGTATTTTCATTTCAATATTGTACGACAAAATGTCGACACGCCGATTGATACTGACTGTTGCACTTGCAAAAAAAGACGTATTCCTCTATGTTAATTACAGACTTTCTCTTTAATGCCTTGTAAAAAGATCCGAAAATACCACGGGTGGCTTTTCGTTATTCACACGTTGTGTGAGCCTCCGTTGTGTGCATCTCTTCAAATCGAAATGGCTGCCGGACCTCCGCAAGAAAGAAACCAAGGTAATATTTCTGCCCAGTTTTCGCGGATAAGATTATCATATTTATCGAGACATAAATTGTATGACACCTAAGGAGATTAAATGCTGTGAAAAAAATGTCATAATTTGTTGTAGTCGAATTAAAATTAAGTGAAAACGAATTTTGTTAAAGCTTGTCCAGTTTCCGGACAGGATGAACAGAATGGCATTGAATCGGACGGATTGGTCAAATCACTGATATTGTGATAGTTGGTTTGTCCACAAAACGTTTCCCCTGGTGATGTATGTATCATTTGGATACCTCAGTCATGTGTGAATGTACCTCATTCTTCATTTTATTGAACTTGAGATGTTATAAAAATAGAAATTTTTGGTTTATTTTAAATCAATGAACGACTCATCTCACGATTACACTGACATGACTGACAAATATTAGGGACAGTGACATTCGTAAACCAATTTTAAAATGTCAATTTGGAAAAATTGCTGTGTATGACCCCTTACTATTTCTCAATCAGTAATCTTACCTCATGTTTGTTTGTTTAGAAAACTGTTTGGAATTAAATAAGATCCAGAACTCGGAACCTTTTCCCACTACTTTTTAGAAAATAAAATAATGGTCGGTCTGAAATCTCTGCTACAGGAATACAGTGCTAGTGTTGCACTATTGTTTTAATAAATCATTGAGGAACCTCCTTTTTATTTAGATTTATTTCTCTGCCATGTGTTTCAGCTAACTGGTGATGTTTTGTTGCTTATTTATTTAAATCATTGAATTAAATTTTAAGTTTAATGATTGTCATGTGTTGTTTTTAATGCAGATGCCACCGTGTATGTCGGGGGCCTTGATGAAAAGGTATCAGAAGCGTTACTTTGGGAACTGTTTCTTCAGGCTGGTCCAGTGGGTAAGGAATACTTTGCTGTAGTCACTCTCTGACCATCCACGTGGTTTTACTCTCGAAACTCACCTTTTCAAGATTTTTTTTTTTTTTAATTCATAGTTTTGTTGGTATCCATTGTTAATTACTGTATGTTTTCCCTAATTGTTGTTTTGCTTTCTTTTCACTTGATATGATTGTATTGTTTTTGTTTACATTGTCTGTTTCTCTGCGCCTTGAACATCTTTCAGATTGATTTGGCGCATTACAAATGCCTTATATTATTATTAAATTATTTGCTCCAGGGCTTGCCCTTAACACTCGCCTGGTATACTTTGATAAAAACTGCAATGAGTTAGTCAACACCACTTCTCAACTTGCCCTGTGGGCAACTAAAAACTGTGCAACCTACCGTGCAACCTACCAAGAGTAGGACGGTTAATCAGCACATCAAAGTGTTTTATCATTGACCCATATATTATTAACCATTCTGTGGTTTGTTATGGCCGAGCAGTCCACTGCTAAATCACGGTCATGACACTTGACAAGTGTCCTTGATCAAGCAACTTAACCATAATTGCCTCTCTTAGCCCAGTAACCTGAAAGGGCTGTAACATTATTGTGTTGGATTATTACCCATTAGCGCTGATTTAAGCAGCTTGGAGTTGCATGCTCCTCAGGGAGTTGAGAAAGTTAGAGGAATGATCTAAAAGTATGCATGATAAACAGGGATTGATCTAGCTACTAGGATATGTGTGCTATATAAAGCCTGATATTATTAATATTATTCACACAAGTGAGATCGAGATTAGATAGATTTCACATTGGTCATGTAACAAATTTATGTATCTATATTTTTGTATCTTCTTTTTTAGTAAACACACACATGCCAAAGGACAGAGTTACCCAGCAACATCAGAGTTATGGCTTTGTTGAATTCATGAGCGAAGAGGATGCTGACTATGCCATCAAGGTCATGAATATGATCAAGCTGTATGGCAAACCTATCCGAGTTAATAAGGTGAGGTCAATATTGAGGTCAACCATAGGGTCATTGAGGTCGGATATGTTGCATCAAGGTCATTGAATATGATCAAGCTGTATGGCAAACCTATCAGAGTGAATGAGGTGGGGTCGATATTTAGGTCAATCATGGGCTTTGCTCAGTCAGAGATCGAGACTTCGTCTTCAAAATCGAGACCTGGAAACAGCTGAGACCTCAAAAAGTTGGGTCTTGACCCCAGTCTCAAAACATACAACACCGGTCATGGTCAGTAATTAGGTCAATGAATAAACAAACTTCTTAAAACCTTTCAATTGGAAACTTGTACTGCCATTTAAGCTCCCCCGACCCCAATCCTGCTTTCTTCCCCTCCCTCCATTCTTCTTCCATCAAACTGGCTCGTTATTAACCTTAATGTAAATTTTTCCTACAGGCGTCCGCTCATCAGAAGAATCTTGATGTGGGAGCCAACATCTTCATCGGTAACCTTGACCCTGAGATTGATGAAAAACTTCTATACGACACATTCAGCGCCTTTGGCGTCATCTTACAAACACCAAAGGTAAGATCAAAAGAATTAAAATGAACAAAGGAAAGCTTTCTTGGAGGATTTGGCAAAATTTTCCTAATGACAAATTTAAAGGCAGTGGAAACTTTCGGTAATTACTCAAGAATTACAATACCATAAAAACTTACTTGGTAAAGAGCATCTGAGAGCTGCTGATAGTTTAAAACATTGTGAGAAACGACTCCCTCTGAAGCAATGTAGTTTTTGAGAAAGTGGTAATTAATTGCTCACTGAAATATTTTAACCAGAGCTTTTAAAAGCACACAATTCTTTGCAACAAGGGTGTTTTTCTTTAGTTATTTTCTTGCAACTTCGATGACCAATTGAGCCCATTTTCACAGGCTTGTTATTTCATGCATATGTTGGGATACACCAAGTGAGGATACTGGTCTTTAGCAAGGTGACAGCAGGTCGCGAACGGACACCAACGGAGATGCAAATGTTTCTGGGTGAAAAATTATCCAAACCATATTGTATTGAAGGGAATTTTTGCTTAAAACAGTTTATACAATCAAGAGCTAATTTAGGAGTACTTGCCAAAGTATTACCTTACCTAAGTTGTTGTTTTGATCTTTGCAATTCAGATTATGCGTGATCCAGACACTGGTAACTCCAAGGGATATGCCTTCATCAACTTTGCGAGTTTCGAGGCGGCGGATGCTGCCATCGAGGCCATGAACGGGCAGTACTTATGCAATCGTGCAATCAGTATATCTTATGCATTCAAGAAAGATGCCAAGGGAGAGAGGCATGGCTCGTCCGCAGGTTAGTCCACACAAACAGAAAGGCCTGGAAGTTGAGGGTCGGAGAAACACCAGGGCCCCATTTCATAGAGCTGTTTAGCAGAAAATAGTGCTTAACACATATATTTGCTAAGCAAAACTATTTTGGGGTACCAGTCGCAACAATGTAAACTTTATGGGATATTGGCTGTTAGTGTTAGCCAGTTTCTGGTAAGCAATATTTGCCGGACGAAATCATTCCCTGACAAGAATGTCCTTTTTACTTGTAAACTCTTTACATAGTGAGTAATTTCTTCAAATAAAACCCATTTTTTATTTATCCGATCTGCAGAGCGTCTTCTTGCGGCACAGAATCCCCTCTCTCAAGCCGACAGACCCCATCAGCTGTTTGCCGATGCACCAGCTCCGGCTCAACCTAACGGCCTCCCTCCCCCAAATATGCCCTCTCTGGGGGCTCCTCCCCCTCCACCAGGTAAGATCCAGGCATATTATGATTTATCAGGTATTTCTCCTGATTTGAGGATTTTTTTTCAGAACCTTCAGATGTTCTTGAAAGAAGGGATACAGTCACCAAAGGGGGGTAGAGATAGTTCACATTGTCTGAACTTGTAGTGTTGTCTTTCTGGCGATGCATAGAGTCTGTAAACCTCCTGAATTGTCACATCTGGGAGGTTCGGGGGAAAAAGTCAATATTTGCGTTCCTATGAAACCTCCTGAATTGTAACGTCTGGGAGGTTCTGGGGGAAAGACAATATTTGTGTTTTCTTTTTTAAATCTAAGTTTTACATTGTCTGCTTTTGTTTAATTGGATAGTTCATTTGACTTTTGTTCTTTCATAAAGTGATGATTGTCTTGTGTGGTTTTGGTGTAATTTTTCTTGTAAATATAACTGTAAATCAGCCTTTTGCTTTGTTTTTAATATGGTATAGAATAATAATGATTTTGGGTTGAACAAAGAAAACAAAACTAGAGCGGGACTTTAACCTGCAACCACCAGATTATTGTGTCGGCACTCTTCTTATTAGCCCTAATGTTGGCAGTCTCCCTATTTTGTTTGGGTGCCACATAATAATGAAATAATTATAATAGTAGTATTTTTAATGTAAATGTTGGGGAAAGCGCTGGACTTGTTCAGTTGATAGGTTCCTTGCCCAATGCGAATATCACTCTGTTCAGTGGTCGAGAGGGCATTTTCAGGTGTGATTAACAATATTTTAAATCTGTCCTCCTTCACATCCACAGCCACTTCTGGTCCTCCTCCTGGTATGCCCCCCATTCCACCCCCAGGTGTACCCCTCTTACCGCCACCTGGAGTACCTCCACCGGGGATGTTCCCCCCGAATATGCCCATGCCCCCCTTCATGCCGGGGATGCCGTTCCCCCCGATGGGTATGCCGCCACCTCCACCAGGGCAAGATGGGCAAAATCAAGGAGGACCACCACCTCGTGGGATGCCCCCGATGCACCATCCAGGTAGGTCATTCTTACTTCTGCATCTGTTGAGTACTGTGCAAGCTCCTTAAGAGGATATTCCGCTTCAGGAAGTTCTCCCAGCGCAGAATGTTCTCATTCCATCGGGAACACTATGTTTTCAAGAATGAAACCGCTTATTTGAATTTTCTTGTGAGATCTCTCAGAATGTCATAAAAAAGGGTCCCAAATGGAAATTGAATGTTCAACAAATGTTATAGGAAGGGCTCCAAATGGAAAGCCAACTGGTCCTAAATGGAAAACTAAATGGTCCCTAAAAAAAAACTAGTCCCAAACAGAAAACCAACTTGTCTCAAACGGAATACTAACTTGTTATCATAGTGGCTTCAAATTCAAATTGTCCTTCCTGTATAAATAAAATAATGTGTTTCAGAGTCGGAAGTTTTCTTGTTTAATCCATTTTGATTCCTCTCAATTTTTGTTTTGTCTCGTCTCTAGGAATGGGCCCTCGGGATGGGCCACCTGGACCACCCGGGATGTACCCACCACCTTTTCAAGGGGGTAGAATGCCACCAAGAGGCCCACCACCATTTGGTAAGTTGAGAACTAGTTTGCTACTCATTTACTTGCCGGTTATAAAGGGGGGAAAATCATTCATTTTCAGATTTAGATATTCAATTTCATAACATCTGTTTACTCCATTAAATAAAGGGGAATAGTTTAAACAACATGAAAATAATAACTATTTGATCTGTTCTGAATCTGTCTTTTCTAGGAATGCGTGGAGGGCCAAGAGGCATGCCTCCAATGCGTGGAATGCGCCCTCCAATGCGACCCCCTCAACGCCACTATGGACCTCCTAGGAATTGGCAAGATTCCAACCCACCACAACAATAGTCTTAAGAAGTTCATCTCCTCTTTGTTTTTAGTGTTTACCTTTTGGGTTTTTTTTTTTACCCATGTTTCTCTGCCATGCTGTTTTTTTTTAAGAAATCGTAAGCACCGATTTCCTAAGAAAAAAAGAGAAAATGGTGGTTGTGGGATTCAAACCCCTGACTCTTGACCTCCCCCAATTTTTTCTCTACCAATTCCAAAACCTTGATTTTCTAGTTAGGTTTGAGTTGTGTACACACTTTCTATTTTAGTGGGGGGGGGGTTGGGTAGGGGTAATCATATTTGTTTTTATTTGAAACAATATAGTGCACATCGTCACGAGACATTTAGAGAGCTGCCATCTCTCCCTGACTCTGCAGAAATTTCCCTGAAAATAAACCAATCTTTCCCTGTTCTTTTGGACAAATTTGAAAATCTCCCTGATTATGGCAACCCTTTTCCTATTATGTTGAATGTAATTTCTAAATATCTCCCCGATTGTTGTTACAAAAAAATTTGATTGCAAGATGCGTTTGTAGGACTCTTGTTTTGTGGGAAGTTACTCTGCAAGAACTGTTCATGTTAATGACTCATTGAGACAAAAACACTGTTTTGAAACTGTTGGAAAATTCTGCATTTTATGTGACGAGAATCTCTGGATTCATGGAGAATCCTTGTAAATATTCTTTTGTACGAAATATTAATTTCTGTCACAGTTTTTAAGGTTTTCTTTTCTTTTTGTACAGACAAGAAATAAAGAAGAATGTAAATAGTACGTGATTAGTTACCCGTTGTGTTTGTCTCGGTATAAGTTTACAAACCGTTTCGTGCATTTATTCCGTTAGTCTAGATTCAGGACGTGATCTCGTAATCGAGTGATTCATCAATAATCGAGTGAAGGTTTACCGTGATGTTCTTGATGAAATTTATTAACCAACCCACTTAGGTTTGTTATTACCCATGATCCAAGCACCAGAGAAACAAATTATCCAGTCCAGACGACATTGCCAAGCAATTAGATTAAATAATTAAGAACGTAACTCCACCCTGTCTAAGACGACGAAAACAAACCACCACCTACTAACCTCATCAACCTAATTACCCACTTCTCCAATTTAGCGGTCCACGATTATTAATCCAATTTGCGGACGAGATGAAGTCGGATCATCGATACAATGATGGTACTAATTTGGCCTGTGGAACTGAAAGAAATTACAAGATAATGAAAGGTTCCAAGGAAAGATTCCGGAGATCGGTCACTGTTACTTCGCTTGGTCTGAACATTCAGTGACCGATGGATGTTTGTTTTCTTTTGAGAAAATTTTATATGCCTCAACATTATTGGCATTGCTTCATACACATGCAAAATTTACATAATTTGTAAAATTAAATTGGTGTTATTTTATTACCATTATCTTATAGAAACTTTCAAAAAATTAGCAATGCTTTTCCTTTCTGGTATTACTCAGTCAGTACTTGACCTTTGCTGAAGCGCTAAACAAATTTATTTAACTCTGCCCCCCAAAAACAAAATAATAATAAAATTAAAAAATTCTTAATCGGTTAACAATTTTCAAGTTCCCTATTGAGACCTAGCCAAATTGCATTGAAAACGTCAAACTACTCTGGGTTATTCTTTGACTTTAAAAAGTTTCATAAATGACAGCCCCTTTAAGAATTCTCATCGGAATATTGTAAACAAATCTCTTAGCTTGGGGCTAGTAGCCACTCCTGGCTGAAATCGATGATGTCATCGATAGATGGCTTCCAGGTGGCTTGACGGTTGGAATTTGTTTTATCGAGTCTGGAGGCTGTTATCTGATTATAAAAGGTACTGTTGTAAACAGTCCGATTGTTTGAGCGTGTGTGTTCATTATCATGATATCACGCAGGGTAGCTGTGATCTGTAGACAACAATCAATGTTCATGATTTTTTTCTCTTTTTTTTCAAGTAAATGACACTCTGCAAAACATGAATTGCGCCCTCTAGTGTCCCGTTCATTGTTCCTTGACCAAGTCTCTCCTGGCGCGTGTAACCAAACGGTGGGGAGCACTTGCCCCTGGGTGGCCCCCTCGCTTGAAATCTAGACTTTTCAGACTAATATTACCAAAATAAAAGGCTGAATTTTATTATTTTTTATGTCAAAATTTCAATGTTTATCAAACTATTTTTCTATTTTAACGCAGACGATGTATTTGTTTTTATCTTTATGTCGGATAATCTTTAAAGGTATTATACAGGATTGGTAGAGCTGACAAAACAGTCGCAAACAAAGTTCATGTTTTGTGTGATTATAACCATATACATGAAATAACAAACCTGTGAAAATTTGAGCTCAATTGGTCATCGAGGTCACGAGAAAATAGTGAAAAGAGACCTTATGTGTTTTCTGTTTTTCAAACATCGAGTTTATTATCGCGCGCGATAAAAACTATTTTTTTTATTCATTTCTCAGAAACGATAGCATGTTAGGCAGAAATATTTTAAGGAACCCTTTCTACCATTACTTACTTTAAATCATGTAAGTTATGTGTGAATCTGTGATCATTTGTGTTTTTTCGATCTTACCAATAGTGTACAGGGCCTTTAAAGGAACATTACAGAATTGGTTTTGCTAACAAAACAGTTGCTGGCAGTGTAAGCACTTTCTGTAATCCACCATATACATAAACTGACAAACCTGTAGAAGTTTGAGATCGATTGGCCATCTGGGTCACGAGAAAATAGTGAAAAACCGATTACACATTCGCATGAAATCATATAGATTCAACAAATGAATAAAACGCTCACTGAGCGATGAACTCCAATCGGAAAATTAGTTTATTCATTTCTCATCAAATATGGCATTTCAGACAGAAATATTTCAAGGGATGTTTTCTACTATCATCATCATTAGACCGTGTAAGTTTTATGTAAATCTGTGATCAAAAAGTATATTTTGCAAGTTTTGTTCTTACCAATTCTGTAATGTTCCTTTAAGCAAAAGTAAACAGCATGTTTACAAAAGCGCTGAAAGGCATGGGCTTGTTTGGGGGAAAATGCAAATGGAAACTGCAGTTTTAATTGGCCAGAAGTTACTCCGGGGAAACAAAATGGTGTGTGTGTCCCCCCCCCCCACCTTCTGCCCCCCCCCCCCCCCCCCACCCCTGAAATTTTACCCTAGTTTCACAGCTGTCTTGATCCACTGCATAATCCAAACAATAATGAACGGAGAAATAAATAACCATTGGTGATCAATAAAACATTATCTTTTACATCTGTTGATATGATGGGAACCACTCACATTTTTTTCACAGATGTTCAAGTTCCAAATTAGGCGTCAAATTTAACACTAGTTTTGATACTGGCAAATTTAAAAAGGATTTTGGATAAAATGCAGCATCTTGTGAAAGTATAATAAAAGCTAAGCTGATGTTATTCTGCAATTTGTTGAGGACATGTCCACTTAATGCAGCTTTAATAAAGTATTTTTGTTTACAGGTGGAACAAGTTTCCGGCAACGTGCAATATATTATGCAACCATGGAGGAAGGAAAAACAGTTGCAACATACGGTAACATGCAAAATATATTATCGTTCCGACCGGTTTCGAGTGAGTCGATAACACCGATAGAGGGCCTCACACACACGGCAATAATGCACACTGCTGCACTGCTGGTACATTATGTGCTGATAAAGATGTCATGATAAGTGTCAAAGGTCGTGCCAGGATGACGTATTGCCATATGTAATATTGTGTATCCCTTATTGAACCATCAATAAAGGAAGGCATCCGGGTTCTAATTTCGCATAATTGAATGAGAATCGTGACGGTGAAAGGTTCACCATTCATTATTTTAGAGATGTGACTTTCTAAAAACGTCAAAGGTATTGAGAAAGGAAAGTTAATAATCGAATAAAAAATATTGTTTTTACTGAAACCTCCACTAGAAAAATATTATCGTTTGAAATACTGACAAGTCAAGGAAATACACATTTTTAGAAAATACAGATCTATTGTTTTCTTAAATTTACTGCAACGTGCAGTGTAGGGCTATAAACAACAATTAGTATATTCCCAGTGCTTTTACATCGCCAATTCGATGGACCATTCACAGCGTGGTTGCATGTTGTGTTTATTGAAATTTTGAGGGTGGAAATGAACGTAAACACATCCCCAAAACAATTATACATGCAATGTACTTTCACTTGAAACAAAATAAATACGAATTTATCGACTCCAAGCTGCACCCACGCACTTGCTAATCATCATGCCAATATTTACAACTTGTTTAATGTCATTGCCGTAATGCTAGGGATGACTGCTTATTTTTCAGACAGTCAGGTGCTCGGGTTGTCTGGTGATCATTATATTAATATTATACAAGTACATCTGCTGCATTATTTAATTAAATGGCCTACCTTCCACGTAGGCGTTCAATGCATAACTGAGAACCAACGAACCCCAAACGCTCAATAGTTCAAGTTGCCATTGATATTTGAACAAATTATAGTTCACACCATTCCATAGCATTGTACCTACTTCTTGTGCAATGATATTTTCTAAAGTGAAGAATATTTACTGGGATTGCAGAAAATGTCTTTGTATATCGAATTTGTAGTCGGTGCATGGCTTTACTCACGAGAGGACAAAAACTGTTTTGTCAAAATAATTGGCATAAGTTATTTATAACTTGGTACAAAAACTACATTGACCCTGCAGGGCCTATTGCTGCTGAAACGCAAAGGCACCAAAATAAAGTTGCTGCCAATTCTTAGTCTAAACGTCCCTTTGCTTTATATTTATAAATGGATGTTTTCGGTTGTGCTTGTGCCTCTGACGAAGGTCCGGTCTGAGGTCGAACACGAAGGCCATCTCCCCTACTCGATTTACATATATGCATTTATAGGCCTACCTGTGTATATATAAAACGAGTAGGGGATGGCCTTATATAGCTTTCGATCCAAACCGGACCTTCGTCAGAGGCATACACAAGTACGAAAACATATCCATTTATAGCAAAAAAGAGAAGCAAAGAATAATGAAAAGGTATATACCCAGAAAAAGGGGGAAAAATTTGAGCCAATCAAAGTTATTAGCAAACAGTGTGGGGTGGCTATAAGAACCAATCAGAGTAAAGTAGTGTGGACAAAAGGATGGTCAGTGAAATGGTGGATACCTCTGTAGATATATAAATATTCTGGAGTCCTAATAAACGCATAGGATCATCAAATACCGGTAGCATATTCCCAAAGGACCGAAGAGGATTAGCGTGGGTGGATGAAAAAACCCCAAATAGGGTAAACACATGCACGAAGTCTGGGACTGCAACCGCGGCACGCGAGGCACTGGTTTGGAGGAGTGATCGCACCGGGTTCCACAGAAAGGAAAGACAGGGGGATCCCCTATAATGATGCATTGATGGATTGCAAGAGACGTCATCGGCCGCCATCTTTGATGAATTGAGCACGCGTGAAGATGTAACATTGGCTGAGAGTCGTGCGTAGCGCGTTACACGCGTGCACTATTCCATTGTTTTACATCAAAGATGGCGCTCAATGGCGCGTATTGCAATCCATCTATTGAGGTTGATTCTTGCAAGTTAGCACGAGTGACATTTTAGCACGTGCATCAAGGTAGTCCAACTCTGCCTCACCATGCAATTCACTCCTGGCACAGCCTACCTACGTGCCAAAAATTATACATAGATCATCCTTGCGTCAGCGGTGGGATTAATCCTTGCGAGATTAATATTCAATTTCAAGTCGGGCAGCACCCGTTTGTTCCAGGGGGGTGTTCGTAAACCCCCCTCACGTGTGTGACAAACAATTTAATATTGCGCCATGTTCTATGATGGCGCATCAGCAGCTGCATGTTACTGCTACACCCGGATGTGACGTAATTTCTTTTCCTGGCTTGTACACAAACAGCGCGATAGTGATGCTTAAAGGTACAAGTTGCCTTGGATCGGCCGAGTTGGTCTATAAAAAGCGTTTGTAACCGTTTGTTATAAAATGCATATAGTTAGAAAGATGTTTTAAAAGTAGAATACAATGATCCACACAAATATGCCTCGAAATTGCGTGGTTTTTTCTTTTACATCGTGAACTAACACAGTCGGCCATTTTTAGGAGTCAAATTTTTGACTTCACAAAATGGCCGACCGTGTTAGTTCGCAAAGTTAAAGGAAAACCACGCAATTTCGAGCCATATTTGTGTGCATCATTGTATTTTACTTTGAAAACATCTTTCTAACTATATGCATTTTATAACAAACGGTTACAAACGCTTTTTATAGACCAACTCGCCCGATCCAAGGCAACCGTGTACCTTTAAAGCTTGCATGCAACCCGGTCAGTTAATAAAATGCCAAACAGTCTACACGAAGCATGACTCGTAAAACAAACCGCCCAAAATAAATCATGCAGCCAAGAGTTTCACAGAATCCGCCATTACCAAATTTCCCGTTTGATTTACTACGGCTAATTTCCAGCCGAGCTGAATAAAATATTTAGCGAAACGTGCGTGAAACGTGCGTGCATATTCAACGGGCGTGTTGATCAGTCCGTGCATGCAGTACATAGAGCAGGGAACAAAATGCAATCTTGTCCTAAATTTGGTTGATTATTCATCAGCATACCAAGATTTTTGATTCTGATCATGAAGGTGATCTGATAAGTTTTTTTTCAGGACATATTAATCATAATACACAAAATGAATCACTAGCCGATGACCTTTCTAATTGCAAATTTTGAACAATGTGGATACAAATATTTTGCTTCAGACATAAAATCATCAAAACTCCGGTGACAGCCATCGATCAGGCTCTCCATTGGTCCTTCTCTAGACTCTATGATTTCTTCATGGAGCAAGGATCTTGTTCTATGCTTTCACGAAGCATTAGGGCGTGTCCGAAATGGCGGCCGCTGCCGTTGCTAAGGATGTTACTATGGGAAGCCTATGTTAATTTGGAAACAGTCTTATTTTCACAAAATGGACACCATACGTTTTTACTAGCAGCGTAATAAATGGCAATGCATCGGGAAACAAGATCGCTGGTAACCATGACTCGCTGGTAACCACGACCCTCACGAGGATTACATATGCAAGACTGAAATGTGCTAATATGTATTTCTAAGCTGCGAGTAGCTAAGATATCTCAGACTGAAAATCACCATTTAGGTCTCTGAAAATCGCAAAGACTATAGGCCTAGAATTTACCAATTGCAAAGGTTCATCTCTCGGCTTGGTTTATTTATTTTAATGACATATTTTTAAATGTATTTAGATACATTTTTGTAGCCATATTTACACATGTTTATTTGCTTCTTTTCACCTTATAATTTTTTATTAAGCTTATAATAATGTTGCTTTTATGTAATTTTGTTACTTTTAATATTATACGTATTTGAATGTATATAATTTATAGGAATACATGTATTACTTTGATATCAACATTTCATGTAATAACAAAATATTCGATGAATTCCCGCATAACATAAAGGGCTAAGGACATAGATACAATAACATCTTGGGTTTTTAATCTTAAACCATTGCCGAGTTCATTACCTTTTAATTGTATATGCCTTATTAGCACAACTTGTATTATAATGTAGTCTACATGTACATATGTAATAAAACGTTACCGTATCAAGGCCGTTTGTACCCGCAAAACATGGAACAATTTAAAGATGGATTGAACTAACGTTTGTAACGTGCGTCATAGATTTGCGAAAACCTGCAGGCAGTGAAAGGTCGAAGAGAGTAGCAGTTTGTTTTTCCTTTAAAAACAATGATGCAATGAGTGGATGATTCGTAATTTTAAGTCAGTCGTAAATTGTATTGTACACTGACGTAAAATATGGGACATGTTAGATCCTTGTATTGTCTTTTGTATTTATATCCGTGTTCCATATTGACTGTATTATTCCATGAACTCCACATGAACGCAAACATTAGAGTTGCTAGGTAAAGGGGCTTGTTGTTGATGAGTCCATCACGCACATCAAAAAAAACGAGCGCGTAAAATAATGCGTAATCTACTCCGTGTTGAGTTTACATCATCAATCATGCAAGCTGCTGCTCACTAGTGATAAACAAACAAAACCAAATCAATATGTGCGCACAAAATGGCGGAGGCAGCAACCCTCTGCGCAACCACATAGAATTCTAATTATCGACTGGAGATTCTGTATTGACCGGGGTGCGTAAGCATTGTGTTGTAATACAGTAGAGGAGGCCTGGTTACGAGGTCCCGACCAATCACTTAATTGAACTGGGGAATTTTTTCGAGTCGATCCCTGAATTGAAAAAACGGCTGAATCCTTCCCGCCCCCGCCGTGCAGTGCAATGCATTGGGCAAACTGCATCACACTGTACACAAGGCGCTTGAAATTTTCCACTGCAGCTAGCTATTGCTTTGCATTTTATTTATGATTTCGTTCCCCCTGGGCTCTCGCTGGTCGCTTCATTCTCAGCAGTATAGTGTGGAGGGCAAACTTAAATCACGTGAATTTAATAAAGTTATGTGGAATAAGTCTGCGACTGGCTGGGAGCGCTGTGTGCGGGTTGGCTAGGACAAGCCGAGGTTATATCGAATGAGGAAAGGCCGTTTTGTTGTTTTTCACTACTCACGGAGGTCCTTTATGTTTTCTTTAGAGTGTTTTGTAATCTCAGTTGATGCAAGGTTATTACCACCTTTCCTGCCGAGTCCTAGTTCAGCTTTGAATAAAATAGACCGTAAAAATGTGTCTTCGTAAATTTTAACATAAATTGGCATACAATCTGAGGAAAAAATAAGAAAGAAATAAAATACAAAATTAAGGTACTTACGGACACATGTGTACACTCAGCTAGGCAACGTGCATTATTTTAGCTAAAAACGCTGATTGCCCTAGTAACCCCAAATATGCCCAATACAATACAAAGCATGGAGACGAAATCGACGTTTCTCTTCACACATGTTAATATTCAATCTTAACCAATCAGTAAAGTAAACATTTGGGCAAAACAAGCTACATTCGGGTGATAACAGAAAAAAAATCAGTTTTCAATCTTGGAAAAAAAAAAATCCGACAAGCGAAACATTTCAAAAAACGACTTAATTTCTACATCGGATTGACACAATAACGAGATAAAAATCACAATGTCTATTTTAATGAAATCACATTTAAATACAA
Source organism: Pycnopodia helianthoides (assembly GCA_032158295.1). Taxonomy (NCBI): domain Eukaryota; kingdom Metazoa; phylum Echinodermata; class Asteroidea; order Forcipulatida; family Asteriidae; genus Pycnopodia; species Pycnopodia helianthoides. The sequence goes on from CM063260.1 coordinate 1,561,911, forward strand.
AGCATGCAATTCACCATACAATGCACTCTAGGTGACACACCCAAAATCTGCACTACTGGGCACAGCTAGCCGACAACGCCACGTACATAACACGCACTTTGTATGGCCTCCAAGGCCTTGCTGTTACACACGTAAAAACACTCGGCTTGCTGTAGTAAGCCAAGCGCTTTTTTACGCGGCAAATGGAGGCCTTTCTGCTGCACGGCTTTGTTGTTCACTGAAAAATGAACCCTTTTTGCAGCCTTTTATTCCCCGAAATACTCACAAATCCCACCAAAGAAGGACAGGATGAGACTCAATATAATATCCACAACGGGTTAGGGGTAATATATTTTCCAAAACTGGGTGGCATTAATGGTTTATTTCTTGTTAACTAAAAAGCGTCGACAAAGAAAACGCGTCGTCTTTTTACATTCCGCCATTGTTGTGACTTGAGGTGGTGCCATGTCAAACGATATAAAATGGTGCACTTTTGCAACCACTTTTCGACACGAAAAACACCATATATCCACTTGAAGGCAATACAGGGTGGCACAGGAATATATCCGTAAGAGCATGGTGGTCTTTTAGATATAAAAATCCCGGTAAAACTGGTAAAATTTATTCCATTTTGGGGGTTGTGTCCAAGAGAGAGATATGAACACCTCTTTCGTGTGTGATCAACATTTCCCATGATGCATACATGCTAAATAGCTACTAAGCGCTGGATGCTCAAGCAAGCTCGTTGTAAAGGGATGACGTCACCAGCAATATAAGGGAGCTAGCGAGAGAGACACCATTTTCGACTCGCTGAGAAGACAAGCTGCCGAATGTTTCCATGGATTTCTAGCCGAGATTTGAGCGACTGCTGGACGCTTTTCTGGGACTCTAACCCATGGCCAGCATGGTGCGGGAGACCAGGCACCTCTGGGTCGGGAACCTACCGGAGAATATCCGCGAGGAGAAAATTCTAGAGCATTTGAAACGGTGAGTATCGATAGCGAGAGCCCCGATATCCAGCCCGCCAGTGTGTGCTATGTTGTTACTCCGGTGCGAAAAAATCATGGCGATCGTTGTCCATGCAAGGATTTTTAAGCCGGCAGCCGCTCGCTTTCGTGGATTTACGTACCATTTGTGGAATTATACACACCCTGCGAGTACATTGGATTTGCCGCAGATGACCAGGGAATATGTGTCAAGATTTTTGAGGATATAATACGAATCCAAAAAGGATATTTTAATGGTGATCTGGCCCCTACGCTTGGCAAATTTTTGCCTTCGTTTTTATCGTCTGCTAGTTTTGTGTGCGTAAATCATACGCATGTGTTATGTCCACGTAGCTTGTGTAGTAATACTGCCATTGGACACAGCACATGCATTTGTACACACTATCAGCGCACGTTTCTACAATGCATTTGTTACCTGTAACCATAAGGAATATTTTGGAATGTTGTTTTGTGGGTTGTCTCAAAATATTTTGGTGCAATAATTCTCTAAATAGTTACTTAGAATATGAATAAACAATTTTAGCCTGTTGTAAACAAGCGGAACTGACAATATTTTCAAACTTCATACTGCTGCACTCTGCATGCAATGCAGCCAGTGCAGTACACGAGCAATGCCAAGATTTTTTTTTAAAGGTCTACTACTTTTTTTTTTAAATTGTGGTCTCTGTCACACAGTTTGTCTTTTCCAAAGCACGCCAAAGTTGCAGTGCACGCCAGAAATTACGTGCAGTATATCATTATTGGTAAACAAAAACACGTAACTGCATGTTTTTTCGACCCAAATAATAATCTGAGGTCAATGCCAATGGCCTGGACGTAGAATAACTTGGCGAAGAGCCGAAAGTACAACACAGTAATTGATTCAAATTTGTTGGCCAACTCATGGTTTGGAATCTAAATTTAAGCTATCGATCTTCAGGAAACATTTTTGTTCATGGGTTTAGTTTAACAATCATCGTTTATATGTAAATAGATCAGAATACAAAAATATGGCTCGTTTGGAAGAATTTGTTTCTAAGTTGATGAAGCCTGCTTACCATTATCTAATCAATTACCAAAAATACCAGCATTTTAAATTGGTTTGTAGAAAAAAATTCAGCAAAATTCTTGCGTATGTCATTTGTTGTTTTTAGTTCATGAAACAAAAATACAATGGGACCAAAACCACAAGGCCTGTGGTTTGTATTGGAAGACATGGGAAATATTGATAATAACATTTGCAAAAACAGCACCAGTTTTCTGACGAACTTTTCACTGGTTTTTTAAATGATAATTTCAAAATGGGATTGCATAGAATGGGCGGATATTTTGAATAAACTGACTCTATTCTCGTTCCAATATTTAACCCTGGATTGAAATTGCCAAACACATTCACAGGAAATCGCAGCCATTCGATAATATTAATATTGGCAAAAGCTAGGGTTAATTAAAAAGAGCGGTTGTACACTCAAAATTAGTGAGAGCCAGACATATCTTTAGCTTTGAAATTAGAAGTTGTTCCATAAATTCAGGTTAAAACCATCTAAAATAGTCAATGAAGCTCTTTGAAGCTGTGCCAACATATGTGTCATTATAATATAGCCCAAGTAGTTTTTCATGGCCCATCATTGGGCATTACTTCATTCTTGTGGAGGGCAAGACAATTTTCGCTAATAGTGCACCTCTAGTATGAGTCAAGGTTTTAGCCAGGATTTGATAAAAGGGTGTCCAAATTTGCTGGAAAAATTGGGTGTCCATATTGTTCACTAACAATACATTTACATGTAAATGACAGATAAAACAGGGTGTCCAAAAGACACCCAGGCACCCCTCTGGCTAACACTATGCTATGAGTATGAGTTGCATGGAAAATTTCAAGGGGCACCAAGGCAGGTGAACAAGAGCATTGAGGCAATTGCCTCCATTGCCTTGCTGTGAAATATCCGGCCCCTGCCGCCTACCTCATGTATTCAACTGCAGTACAGCACTGTGCATACTTGACTTGGTTCGTACCGGTGTGTTACACATTGACTCCCACCTTATTAGATTCGAGCCTGTGCAATTCAATAAACCCTAGGCTTGCACAAATGCAGCAAACCAGAGCAGCGGACGCTACGGTTCTAATTGTTTTTTTCTCTCTCGTACACAAGCCTGAATTGTGTAGCACACTCATTCGGCACATACAAATTTCAAGCACAGACAAATTTCAAGCTCATACAAATTTCAAACACATCAGATAGATGAGGGCTGAGTGCACAACCCACATTACTCACACATGTACCAGCCAAGTGATAAATCTATAAGAGGAACAAAAAATAAATAAAACATTGTATACTGAAGTAAAGGAGGGTTGTATTTCAAGGGATGGTTGAAATTGATCAGAAATATAAGTATTCTTTCCATCACCTTTTTTCCAGGAAACCTGTCCCGGTTATTTCCATAAAATATACAATATTGTTGACACTGGCTGACAGGTGACCACAAAAAGGGGTTTGCACAGGGGGATAGCTAGAGTTCTGAAATCTGACCAGAAAGTGACTCATTGTCAACAAGTAAACTATGATTTTATCAGCTGGCTTGCCTTGCTTCAATATTTACAGCCCTTTAAACATTTTTTGACAAGTACCTCAATGATTTTGCTCAATAATAATCCATACCCATCAACCCAGATAGACAGTGTGTTTTATATTGGGGGCTGAATCGGTTAAAAATGTTGTTTAAAAAAAATCCCTTTTTGCCTGCATGTCTCATGTGGTTACATGAAGCATGAATATAAAACCAACCATCTGAGGGCATAGAAATATTGACAATTAAATGATTCATTATAAATCTTCTGTTATCAATTTCAGAAGCAATGTTTTGGCCAGGATTTGGTAAAAGGGTGTTCAAATTTGCTGGAAATTTAAAACTGGGTGTCCGAATGGTTCACTTACAATACATTTACATGTAAATGACAGATAAAACAGGGTGTCCAAATTTAAAACGAGGTGTCCAAAAGACAGCCATATACCCCTCTGGCTCACACTATGTTCAGAAGTTCAGATGCATGTGTAAACAATCAGGTGATAAAACCACAAGGGAAACTACAAACTACATAAACATTCCATTTTTATAAATAAAACTTATAATATGGAAGGAAATGTGGTGGGTTGGAGACCAAGTATTTCACCCTATGGTGCAGTGTTGCCATAGTGTGTAGACTATTTAACCTGTGACATTACGTTTACAAAAAGAGCGACAGAGCCTGGACTTCCTGCAGGCACAATTTGTAGACAGCCCAAGAGATGAAAACATTGAATCTCATATGGAGAATGCACTGTTTGATTTTTATCAACTTTTGATATGATGAAAGGGGCACATCTGAAAACATATGTTCCGCTGTTGTTTTTGGTAACTCTTGAATTGATGTGGAAATTGTGACACAAAATGGGAAATTTCCCATGACCAGTGCAGAGCTGCCAACTCTCCCTGATTCTGCAGAAAGTTCCCTGAAAATAAACCAATCTTTCCATGTTCCGATGAACAAATTTGGAAATCTCCCTGATTGTGGAAACTTATTCCCTATTACGTTGAATGCAATTCTAACTATCTCCCTGATTGTTGTACAAAATCTCCCTGATTACAAGATGCAAATGTTGGCAGCTCTGCCAGTGGAGTATCTTGCCTGCCAGAAATGTCATGTAATGTACTAGGTCACTCTTTTGTAAACAAAGGTTATGGTCTACTATAGGGTTACCAATTACATGCATAGTGTACATGTCCATCTACATCAATGTTCAAAGTAAGACCTGTCACAAGAATGTGGTTGTGCCTTCAGGCTAGCTGTGTGAATTTGTGGTTGCCAAATCAGTTACCATCACAAAAACAAAGCAATAGCAAAACAAAACACTATGGTAGATCCCATCACTGTAACCCTTGCTCTACCCTACAACACAAAACCTCTGAAACTGAAGGACTTCTGTGAGTGTTGTAATTATTTTGTTTGTTGTGAGCTTGGTGGTTTGTTATTAAAATAATTGTACTTCCTTGTAAGATATCCTGTTGACCTTTGACATACATGCAAAAACAAGCGCTGATTTAAAAACCCACATAGAAACAATTGTTTTAAATAATACTACAGGACCTAAGTTTGATTTTATTTGTATATATTACTGGGTGGGGTAGCTTTCTTTTCTGTTAGTGTTAGTCACTGATGATGTCAACACTTGAAATGGAAGTTACAAAAGTGAACAAGATTGCCATGAGATTGTTTAAAAAAAACAATGAATGAAGTGTCAAATAAAAGCCGTAGAGACTGCTAAGTAGTTCCCAATAAACAATTCCAGTTTCTCAGATGTGCCTTTGTTGTTATTGAGAAGGAAGTAGGGATGTTCTCGCTGCATATTGAATGAGGAGAAACTTGTTTTGGAACAGCAAGTAAGATCACTGGTTATTGACATCTTGTCAATGCAGCTGACTTCCAAGGGACCAAACTGTAAAACTTAGGGAAGCACTGAACTGAAGGACATGACTAAGCACTAGAGGTCTTCAGGAGGCATTTGCCTCTTCTCTGCACCTCTAAATAAGAAGTCTCTTTTGTTGTTTGGATCCTATGGATTGGGATTTAAGCTCTCATTTTGGCCTTCCTTTTAGTTTTACTCTCTCATTGTTTGGCAGAGCTCCAGCAGCATCCACCAGGGACATTTGTAGGGGATATTTGGCTGGGCCTTCCACCCTTTTTAGACCATAGGGCGAGCCGATTTTAACGCTTGCCTTGTACTCCACATGTTGTGACTACCTGAAACTTATTTAAGAATTAAGAATAATATTTAAAAGAAATTATTTTATGTGTTCCCACACTGGGAAGTGGAGCATTATTTAATATTTTGATGAAAAAGGTAAATATTAGTTCAATAAAACCGCCCAATCAAATCGCGTATTTCATCCACTCACGTTGCTAAAAAAATCCTAAGACTATCAATTTATCCGATTGGCCCATCAGATCGACAAAATGACAAATTATCGCTAGTCCGCCAATCAGAAAGGCTGTATTAATCGGCTTTGGTACTGCGTCACGTGACACGTGGACTGTTGTCAGTGACGCTCGATTTGCCGTAAACATGTCTGCCGATGCGAAATGTTATCTGTATTCGTCAAGAAATAGGTGTTTTGCTCATTGTTCTAGCGTTTCCGAAGATATAAAACCTTTTACCAGCAAACGGTGGAACACTTTTCTAAGCAGTGTGATTATTTGGAGAGATTTAGTTGGGTATCAGGCTGATATAGCGAGAGCCTTTTTAGACGAAGTTCAAGTTGGACCTGAGTGATGATATGCACTGGCCATACTGCTGGGTGGGCGATAGCTTACCACCAGTACCAGAATTCAGTAGAGCTGAATACAGTGTCTACTTGTTGAGAAAACAGCAAAAAAACTGTCACTGTATTTTCGTCAAGAACGTCGAATCCATCACTTTTTATAGAGAGGTGACAGCAGGGTACCAACAACATTAGACCATAGGGCGAGCCGATTTTAACGCTTGCCTTGTACTCCACATGTTGTGACTACCTGAAACTTATTTAAGAATTAAGAATAATATTTAAAAGAAATTATTTTATGTGTTCCCACACTGGGAAGTGGAGCATTATTTAATATTTTGATGAAAAAGGTAAATATTAGTTCAATAAAACCGCCCAATCAAATCGCGTATTTCATCCACTCACGTTGCTAAAAAAATCCTAAGACTATCAATTTATCCGATTGGCCCATCAGATCGACAAAATGACAAATTATCGCTAGTCCGCCAATCAGAAAGGCTGTATTAATCGGCTTTGGTACTGCGTCACGTGACACGTGGACTGTTGTCAGTGACGCTCGATTTGCCGTAAACATGTCTGCCGATGCGAAATGTTATCTGTATTCGTCAAGAAATAGGTGTTTTGCTCATTGTTCTAGCGTTTCCGAAGATATAAAACCTTTTACCAGCAAACGGTGGAACACTTTTCTAAGCAGTGTGATTATTTGGAGAGATTTAGTTGGGTATCAGGCTGATATAGCGAGAGCCTTTTTAGACGAAGTTCAAGTTGGACCTGAGTGATGATATGCACTGGCCATACTGCTGGGTGGGCGATAGCTTACCACCAGTACCAGAATTCATCCAAGCAAGAGAGGGGGAAATTAAATAAAGAGAAACAACAAACAGATGCTGCATCATGTCAGACTTCAGGTAAGCCATACATTTAACTTACATTTACATTGACTAATATTAATGTCCGATTTTTTTTCAATCGCAATTGAGTCAACACCAATCGAATTTTCTTATTTTAGTCTTGCAGCTAAAATCAATTCAATAAAAATGGAGGGCTTGGAATTGACTGGATGGATATGCAACCTGCTCAACAGCATCCTTGGACTGACTTCATGCAAGTGCAAAAAGTCAAAATGTAAAGTCACAGAAGCAGATGACCAGTGATGTGCGTCTTTGGGTCTTCCCTGCACAGCAGAACTGTGTAAGTGCAAGAACTGCAACAACATGGCTGCGCCAGATGAGGAACCTATCATTCATTGAAGAAGAAGAAGAAGCAGAAGCTAATGAAGGTGACAACGGTGACGATGAGGAGAATTTTGAAGAAGAGGAGTTTTTTTTAACATGTTCAGGTAGGTAGCAGGAAATAAATAGTTAATAGGTCACCATTTTGGGATAGGTTTATGTGAGAAGTTTTCTTTGAAACTAGTTTTATATTGTGGAATATGATCATTGAATTTTTTTGCTGATTGATTTATCACGTTTTGATGCAAGATTTTTGCACATGAAGTAAATGCGTAGTTTTCACAGTAAATAATTTGCGGCAGTAAACAGTCAATTTTCTACTTCATAATTTAGTATTCTCACCTTGGTTAGAACAGTTTTGTGCAAAGCAACCAACTTGAAGCTGACAAACAATGTTTATATGTTTCACTCTATTCGCCAGTGAAATGTTTACACAAGTCCATAGTTAGTTAGTAACTGAACCATGCACATTCAGGCACAAGAGTATCGGAAGTGCACTTTAGTGTGGCGTTTGTTTCGATCGTGATTCATGTTTCAAAGCTTGATCCAGTTGACACGGTGATAATGATATTGCATGTAACACTTCGAATACTGCAGTTTGATAAAACGATGAATAAATTTTTGCACAATATCTAATATTCTTATCATTTTCTTTCTTCTTTTGTCTTTTTATCATAAAGATGAGGATGACACGAGAACCAGGTCCTTACAGCTCTCTGCAGACTACAACGTGCGGTATGAGAACCAGGGCCAAATTTCTTAGAGCTGCTTAAGCCCAAAAAGTAGCTATAAACACAACAAAATTATGCTTACCAGAATAAGGTTACAGGCCAAAGTACCATGTCACATGTACAATTTATGACTGGTATCCTGCTCATTTCTGCTTAGCAGTAAATTGTTAGGCAATATTTTGTGCTTAAGCAGCTCTATGAAATTGAGCCCTGGTCTTTACAGCTCCCTGCAGACTACAACGTGCGGTATGAGAAACAAGTCTTAACAGCTCGTAGCAGAATGGATCTGACTTACCACCAGTGTAATGAAAGTTGTATGTACTGGTCATCAACCTTGTTTTAATTGGTAAAGAAGCAGCACAAAGCACTTGAAGTAGATTATTTTTTACCTTAAAATTTTTAGTTTGTAAATGAACTTCCTCATTCAAAATAGTTGTTAAATCAGAACAGGCTTTGTGGCAGAAAAATAACAGCATTACGATTCTGGTCTTAAAATATCATTTTCAGGCAAATTTCATGAACTATACAGTGCTTTGTGAAATGGCGCACTGTACACCTTCACATTTAATATTTTGTAAAATAAATATGAAGTTGGCCCACAATGTATTAGTGAAAAACACTTGCACCGGATGCATTCCTTTTATAATAAACCCAAGCTATTTTTGCACTCCCAGGGCAAAGAAGGGGGGGGGGGGTGCACATTGTGCCAATTGCTATAATTTTAGGCACACATAATAGAGCAACTCAATATCTACAAGATGCAAACATTCCAATTTCTCAGGGTCACCATATCATGGGGGCGATATTTACCATTATACAATGAAATATAGACATTTATAGTGTTTTTAGGTCATAAAAAGATAATTTTATGTATGTAAATGGATAAATTTCTTACCATGAAGCAATCATATCCTTTAAGGTTCCAAATGATCTGAAAGTATTTTAACATCTTTTGATGGTCCTAGGATGCCATTTTGTATTTAAATTCCCATTGAGTTGAAGATAAATTTCATTTCATTAATATAACTGACTGTATGATTTAATAGCTGTATAAATGGGTTTACTGATCTGATTTGAGTTAAAAATTAATTATAATGCACAAAATAAAATTCACATCAATTAAGAAACAAAATTGGTCAAAAATTTCTTTTTTTAAATATGTTTAACTATTTTTATTGTTTTTGGCGCCATTTTTCATGAAAACACAAAGAAAAAAATAATATTTTTTTAAAGAGGTATTTTAAGAATAAAAGATACTATTCATGTGATTCCTGAAATTAAAACACTGAAAACTGCCTCAGTAATTACACTTTGACTTGTTCGTATCAAGAAAATAAATTAAAAAAATTATTGGTTGCCATGGCAACAAGAATTGACGAATGTATTCAAATTTCATATCAAATTGTTTGGTATCATATTTTAGGAAAACTCACAAAATTTTGTTTGAATCAAACATAAACTGTAGACGTGGCAAACAGAAATGTGGTAGGGGGGAGGGGCCCAATGTGCCCCCCCCCCGTAAGGTTAAGGCACCATTTTTTCGTAAGTGCTCCACTTGTGGAGGTGGGAACTATTAGGATTTCGATAAGACACACAATACCCACAATTTAAGCCATATTTTAGGTAGTCACAAGGAGGAGACTACAAAAATCAGTTTAGGAAGCTATTTTGACCCCATGCCCTATAGTCTATTTGTCATGGTGGTTTGTTGTAGGCTCAGTGACTTCCAACTGTTGTTGACCAGCTTAGGGGACTGCTTAGAAATACTAAAAAAGCCTTAAATCCATATTTGTGTGTGCCCTTCCCCCCTCATGACTGGTCGTAAGCTTTGGGACTATGGTTACATCACCTGTGATGTTTACCCTCCAGGGGGGGGGGGGGTCCCGTATTGTTACATGTACTTTAAAAGACAAGGCACAGGAATTGATGTTGGCAAACCTTCAACGTAACAGCTTTTAGCATCTTTTCAAATCAAGACAGTCACCACCTATATGGATGTGAAGCTTTTTAGCCAACATGTTTGTCCCAACAAAATGTAAACACGTTTGTCATACTTCAGACAAAATTTACTCAGGCCTACATTTTATAGTCTCTTGTTGTGGTGGGGAATGTTAGCTTTAAGTATTAGAGTATTCATGTTAGCTGTATAGAAAATGTTGCTTACTAGGTTTGTGTTAAAAAGTGGGAAGTGTGTACATAATGTCGGGACATTCTCAGGGTTTGCCCTGAACTTTTTCTGTTGGGCCAGCAGGACCAGTTAGCTTTTCATTTCACTGGTCATTCAGCTTTTTCACTAGTCCATAACTCATATTAAATAGGGATGTTTTCCAAAAATGAACTATCCAGCCGGACCACTTGGAGTGAATTTTGACTGGTCCTCCAATGTTTTTACTGGCATTTGGCCAGCGGACCACTGTTGTTAACAGAGAATGCTGTATTCTTATTTTGAACATGTATGTGCAGTAATCGTACAGTGAGTGACACACGTATGAAAATACTGGTTTAATAGTGCTGCTTCAGGGAAGGAGGGGGGGGGGGAGAGGCTTGTTTACTTCCTGCATACAATGTAAAGATTCTGAGTGTTCCTGAATTGAATATCAATACCTGATATACCATTGGTGAATATTATGAGAAAATTCCAGTGTACGGTTCAGCCGAAATTAACAATGTACGCATGTACACATCACTTGGCACACTCAGTACAGCTCAGGTAATTTCTGTTGAAAGAAAATAACACACTTGGCACTATGTGTTATGAAACTAACAAAAGATATCACTTCCTTGCAGGGTGGTAACTAAAGTGTACTGACAAAATACAATGCTTTGAGGGTTGTGATAAATTTGCACCACCGGCAGTCACATGAGTCTGACTAGCAATGGAGCTCTGTGTGATTGGTCAAGCATTAAAGGAGTGCAATACAATAGAATCCAGCAGAGTGATATTAATTAAATACCGGCCGATGAATAGTATCGGCAGTAATGAACAACCTGATTTTATGCTTCATGCAACGAGACCGGACGACGAAATAACACGTCACCCTCCTTACAGCACATCCGCACACAAACAAAATAATCATTACCTCAAGCAGCTGTGATGGAGACAAATTTAGAATGTTTTCTACTTTCCTCAATAGCAATTTTACTGGAATATATTTAATTCAGAGTTTTATAATAACAAAAAGGGGAAAACATCAATAGTAACCTCAAAGTGAAATTTGTAAAAAAAAAAAAAGTAAATTTATAACACAACAAAATTTCTAGCCTCTTGCTCCTGTCCCTATCTCTGTTTGGCTGATTACATTTATCAGTGATCAACAAAAGTAGTGAGTGATCTGAGAAAAAGAAAAAATCAATTGAAAAAAAAAAACCCCAAAATAAATCAAGCAAACAAACTACTGACTTCCTCACAGTTAGAGATTTGAAGCGTGGGAAAACACAAGAATTTTAACCCTCACAGAATACCGTCGGCATAACATGTCGATAATCATGGTGAAAATTGGTTTATGAAACAAAAACAACTTGTTTTCTCCCCCCAATGAGAGTTATTGAATCTTATTGATATATAACACAGCACTGACCCATCTGTGGGACCCTATATTATTTTATTTCCACGATGTATCTAGGTCCTAGAGATAATATTGATACTCACTGAAGGACAAAACTAACAATAGTCAGGCAAACTTGCTCTGTACAATGGGCTGATATATGGGTGTGGTGCAATTATAACATATGCATATACGTGCAGGTCTATTTATCCAGTCAGGCTGTATCCGTTTGGCTCTCTATGAATACAGCCCTGGATTCTTTTTTCGTCATTGTTGATCGTTTTTTTTTCTCCCTCCTCTCTTCCCCCCCCATCTATCGCTAGATGTTTGTTTCTCCGTCGATGCACAATGCATTGCCAATAATGCTATGTGTGCACGGGGAACGTTTTGTTGTTGTTTTGTTTTCACTTTTGAATGATAGTATATATATTTTTCTCTATTGCATGTCTTTTTTTCGTTTCTTTATTTGTGTGTAATATCCTCACGCCACTGCCTGTTCAATCCAGGTTGGGATACACAACCGATCAACCAAATCCTGTTGGGAATGAGTGCATCATTGGCCACAGTAATAAAAGCACAGGGTTGCTGCGCCTGGATTATTACAGGCTTGATGAGATTCAATGAGTCACCAAGAAATCATAAATTCAATGCTCCTTTTTTTTATTTTAGTAATGGCGCCCCACTGCCATGCCTGAAATACATGTAGCATTTATATAGCGGAAGTTGGATTTTTTTATTGTAGGCCAGGCGCAGGGTTAGTGTTTGAATGTGGCTCTGAAGACCTAACAAGAGGTTATGTGTTTTTGAATGCAATGAAAATAGTACAGAGAGAGGAAAGGGGGAAAAAAGCAATTGTGTGAAGAGAAACAGGGAGAGGAAAAGATTTGCTCATTAACATGCATTGAAAATAGGCATCTGGATTTATATTTATGTTGAAGTTGGGGAAAAAAAAATAAATAAGGCAATCATAAATACTGAATTAAGGAAGGCATTTATAGCGCCTGAATTTATATTTTAATCTATCAACAATAAGTCACAAGTAAAAGGGGTGGAGGGGGGGGGGGAGATTTGATATTAAATTCCCTGCTCTTGGCACGGAGCCAATATTGAGACATACTTCCTGAGATGTAGCGATTGTGGCCTGTCCCAGCTTAACACTGCAAACCCTGATAACAGCGTCAGAAAATAAACATAGATTTGAACTTTGATATTTCAGCTAGTTATCCATCAATCTGAAATCCAACAAGGGGGCTAGAGTCCATCTGTACTGAGTGGTTTTTTTTTTTTATTACTCGATCCCATTGCCATCATCGTTAGGGCAAGCAAACAAATGAGCTCCAACTAGGGTTAGTATCAGCCAAGTGAGAATCAAATGATAATCATTGGTGTGTTTGTCGTTATACTACCAAAGCATGATGACTTGCTTGAATTTGCATTTTATTGAAGAAGAAATTTAGTACAGGTGTCAGTGTAGTTACAATGTTTGCCCTCAACTTTTTTCAGTGACTAGCCTACTGGAACCAGGGCCCAATTTCATGGCTCTGCTTACCGCTGAATTCTGCCCTGAGATCACCAAATGTTCTTGCTTACAGGGCAATCGCCAAATTTCTGCGCTAGCTTTGTAAGCGAAGAAAACCTAGCAACGTGGAGCACGCAGGGCACAATAGAAAATTCCATGCTAAAATATGCTTGGTGTAAGCGCGGAATTCCCTGCTTTCATAAGTGCTGATTCTTTGCTTACGGCAAGCAGATCGATGAAACTGGGCACAGATAGCTTGCCATTTCACTAGTCCCCCTGCGTTTTCACAAAAGTCCATAATGCATATTAAATAGGGATGCGCTTCAATCCTGAACTAGCAAGCTGGACCACTTGGAGATGAGTTTGTCAGGTGCTCAGATGTTTTATTTAGTATTCGGCTAGCTGACATCTGTTAAGGGAAATGCTGAGCTATCTTTATTTTTGGAAGCTATCATCCAGATTTGTGCAAATCATGAAAGAGTACCTTTGTAAATTTATGCCTTTTTTGTGAAGATTTTTTTTATATGAGAGCGAGAACTCAAAGATTTTTGTTTTTTTAAATTGGTAAACAGTCGCTAGTTGTGTCAGGCTTTTGTTGTAACGGCAAGTTCCAGCCTACATGGTAGAACTCAAAGAGCCTGCTCAAATTTGATTACAAAAATAAAAATACTTTGTCGCAGTTGTGTCTCTAAATTCATTCTCGGTGGCAATATTATTTGATTTACTTCCATTAGTCGTTTGGTTGCATGTATGTTTTTTTCCCCCTGTTAGTCATTGTGTGGGCCATATTTGCCGGTGACCTTGGCATTCAGTTATCTTGTTCCCAGTATTTTCATTGGTCTCTTAGTAAGGAATGAGACCAGCCACTGACTAGCCCTTGATGTTTTAAACGATGTGCAGAAAATGTTTTGTGGCTAAAATGTAGAGTAAATAGATTTAGTGATCAGGTTCCTTTGTATACTTTCTTCACCTATTGATGTTTCGAGTACAAAACACCACAAAAGACTGTCAGTGCGTGAAGAAATTATTTTTTAAGAAGTGAAACAAAAAAGTTTTTTAAAATTTATTGTGAATCTAAGACATTTCCCGTTTTTAATTAAATTGGGATATTTTTAGCCTGAATGGAATACAAATGTTTTATTTTTAAAACCATTTTCTGCTAAAAAAAATACCTGATTGAAAATTTTGTTTAGACACAAGGACATCTTCAAACACAAGGTTTTTCCCTGAATTTTCCAAACTTGTGGGCATTCTGGACCCAAATTGTGGAAGTTTGGCCTCAGCATGCTGAATCAAAACGAGGTACTCTGATTGTATTTTTTACTTGGTGTTTATCTTTGGTTTTAAAAGCCCTACTGTACAATCTGGGGCACTCTAAATGGTTTGGTCATTTTGAATTTCGTTAATTTGATCTGAAGGTAAAAAAACAAACACAAAGAAATAACAACATTTTTATGGGTGTCGACAGCAATTTGTGCGTATCAGCCTGATATGCATGCTTTTCTGCCTAGAAGTAGAGATTCCTGAACTTTTATGTAAACCTAAATGTACATGTATGGATGGAATAAATTGTATATTAATCTTCAGAGAGGCTCATTTTCCAACAATTTCTGTAGTTTAAGTGATGACAAACTTCTCAGTCTAATAATTTGTCCGTTATTATTCATCAAAAAAAAAATACCAAGACCTACAAATTTTTCGTAGTGTCGGTACAAGAAACAGAATTTTATAATTTTATCAGCGTGTCAGAATTTCCCATTGGTTGATGGTGAGACATGTCATGTACAGGCTGTGGGTCTGTGGTTTGTGTCCTGGATAGAATATCCTTGACCCGATGATGGCTGAGAAAGATATCATGCACTACTTATTTATGATGTACTGGCCATAAAATAATAAATAAGGTCAAATTGATAATAATGGAGGGCTATTGTAGATTGGAGTGAAATATAAGACTCTTGTGTATATTGAAAGGACCTTTGTTGTTTGAGGTGGTGCTTAAAAACAAGGAAAGAACAAAAAAGTAAAACATTTTGTAATTTGTTTTGGAAAAGCAAGTTGTTCACCTCCCTTGCTGAACCTGATACATTACCACACATTGGTGTAAGGCTAGAGTTGTATTCCCCCATGCAATTGCATTTACATGTATTACTTCAGTGAAAAAGATGTTTGTTATTTTTGGTTTTTGTACCTTTTTATCTTTTTGGTAAATTTCTATTGAACTACTTGGTAACCCAAGTTTAAAAAAAACCTCAGATAAAACTCACTATTTCGCATGAAATTTTAACTTCAAGTGCAAAACTCATTCATTACTGAGGGAATCTGAAGCAAGTGAGTCAAAATGAAGCATATATTTTGAATCAATAGGCCTACTAACCCTAACCATCCACCATCCTTCAAAACCCTTGTGCCTGTTTTGCTGTATTCTGTTAGATTGAGGACTGCACTCATAAACTGATTATCCCTCTTGCTGTCGGACCATTCAATACCATTCACTGTGGTTTTTAATGATAGATAAACTATGCCAGCCATTTAGCCTGCAACATGATACCATGAGGGAATGCATGTACACAGTACACAGTACACAGTTAGTTCTGTGCCCGGTTGTGCCACCAAACACAACCTTGGCAGTCGAATGGTTTCAAATGGTTGGTCAACTCACTGGAAAATGTTACCAAGAGTTACTGAGAGTAGGAGGGTTATGGTTGAGATTTGAGATCAGGCATCACCGATAATCAGTGTCCAACCGTTTCGGTGTTGATTTATGGGTGTTGGATTTTGTCAGTTGAGGAAGGTCCTACTGGATCACTCTCACGAGTAGAGGTTTAGTTTACGCAATTCATCATGAGTATTTTTAAAGTACAGAACAACAACAAGCACACAGACTCTTGGAAGCCAAGTTGTTTTGTATGAATTCACTCCGATTCTATGGTATGTTTTTGATTGGAGGTAGGGTTTTGTGAGGCTGTTTTGATAAAACCGCACCGCAGTGTATTTACTATTTGGACTGTCTGCAGTTGGTGTTATCATTAGGTCATGGGTCATGCCCGTGTACAGTATAACATCCAACAATAATAACATGGAGAATTCTTTCCAATGCTTGGCATTGGACGTTGCACCATGACAAAAGTTGAATAACTTGTGGAATTTACACGTGTCATTATCACAGTGCTAAGTTCAATCAGTGAGAGACAACACCGGGTTTAGACGATTGTTAATTTTTTCCCCCGCTCGTTAGCATTAATAGGGTTGGGCGGCCAATGTTCAAGTGCTGGCTGGCCCCCCCACACACGGAGAGATTATATTCAAATGGTTCTGTTCCTGTGTCTGTTTTAAAGTACATGTAGGATGTCAGGTGTATGTAAAGTCCGATAATTATCGAATTATCTTCAAATTTTCAAGGAACAGATGTCTCAAAAAGCATTGTTTACAACTCACAATCTGGACTGCTTGGGTGGCGTGAGCAAAGGTGTTTTTCTTTAATAATTTTGTTACAACTGATAACATGTAACAGGTAAATTTGGGAATGCTGTGACAACTTCAACCATCCTCCAAAAATTGTAAATACATCTGTCTTGTGCTCAATTGAGACTCTTTGGAAATTTACAGGCAGGAAAATTACACGGAGGCCATGGCCTCTGTTGCCCCCCGGTCTTGGCCTTGGTGCCCCTTCAAAGTTTCCCCATAGACTTTTAAGGTTTTGTCCAATGGAAGTGCCCTTTGCAAAATGAAAATGACCTTTTTGGACTTTGTTTTTTGGTTAGTTCGTTACAAGTTAAAGTTAAACAACATACGTACAGTATGTATTTATTTGTTCTATTAAAATTCAAGACGCCTCACACCCGTTGCACACATCCTGCAAGAAATTTAACCAACTCTATGGTAAATTTTTCCGCTAGTACATTGTTCAGCGATGGATCAGGTTTGACTCTCGCACAATTTGCAAGCATGCAATCGTGAAAAAAGAGGTCGAGCAAACACTGAATGACATCGGTGAATGGGTAAATATGAAAACAGGTCTACATGAGCATGTACAGCATAATTCAGTACGTATTATGACAGGAATTCTTGAAAATTTGAAGATAATTGGAGGACTGGTCGTCGTGTTTCAGACCTGGGACTTGGGGATTCCATCTCCGTGTACATCTGTTGTACATGTATGTATACATCGAAATTGGTTAGTGTAAATTTGTGCTGATGGATTTCTACGGCTGTGTGCTGTAGTAAAGACAGGTGCATACATGATTGGACCCCTCAATAATATTAAGTTTAGCCAACAAAGAGATGAGATTGTGGTCAGGGAAAAATGTGGCAGTGCGTGACCTCTTCAGACTGATAAAACACGTCAATGATCCGACTCAAATTTCTTATAGTGCTGCTTAAAATTCAGAAAGTATTGTTCAACAAATATCTGACTGAACAATAAGAAAGATGATCCAGATTAAGTGCTTGTAATATTCAGGGTTCTCTCCGTGCACAAGCTAATGTATCGGGCCGAGACACAACTCCCCCCCCCCCTTTTTGTTTACCTCCAGATCAAATTCACCGAAATGATGAAAATAAAACCATTTAGAATGTTGCACAGTGGGGCTTTTAAAACATCAAATAAAACACCTACCTCATTTCAGTTCAGCGTGTTTAGGCCAATTTTAAAAATCCTGGGGAGAACTGCTATTAATAGCATATGACACGAGCAAAAGATTTTCCTCAGATTCCTTTGTTTGTGCGACGCGATTAAAAAGAAATTTTGTTTACATTGATTCATGAAAGTTTTCTGAGAACATTTTCAAATTTGTTTGAGAATGTTCCACACTCGGATTTTCTTAGAAGAATGGAAGTTTGCTTACTCTGAACAACTTCTACATTATATGAGGACAGGAAAATGAATGAATCAGGTCTGTCCTCTTAAAATCATCAGTTGAAACTTCTCTGCCCCTTTACATAAATTTAGAATCAGTTGGCCCCAATCCACGGCACTGCTTACCCCAGAATTCTTCGCTTACAGCGCCCTGTGAAGCGAGTGATTCTATGGGATGTAAGCGCAGAAATGTAACTTCGGCCCAGATGGTTCTGAAAGTGCATACAATCGTCTCGATGTCCTCCTTCCCTTCCCCCTTGACAGGTGCTTTACTCTCCCCCGTAACGAGGACTCATTAAACATGTCCCTGGGACTGCATGCATTGTCCCCGAGACTAAAAATCTCAATAACTCCTTCTACATAGTGGACTATTATGGTACGAAGGACGCGTGATGCAGGTAAAATGCTGTGAAGCCCCAGCCCAGGCAGTAGAAGTCATTTACTTTTCCATGATTGGTCTCTCGAAGCTGGCTGAACTTATACTTCAGAAATCGATTTTGACGTTATAAAATTGCAAGTGTCTAGTAGAAAGTTATTACCGTTTAATTGAGTGGATCCATATTGCGAGGGGAAACAAAAAGAAGAAAGTGTACTGTGGGTATTGTGTCTAATGCAGTACGTTGATCACATTAACTTTCTCCCATAAAGTTTAGAAAGTTGTTTTTTAATTTACCTCATTATAATTTTGGATAAACAAAGACAGAATTGACTAGAGCGCGATTTGAACCTGTTACTTCCGGATTAAAGTGCCGGCGCTCTACCAACATTTTCTAGCCCTATCGTCGGCCTGATATTTGTATTAAACAATGTTTTCCATTATTTTTTTTTATACCAAGGTTGCCCACAAAGAAGCTGTTAATTTTTTGTCAATGCAACCCATTAATATAAATCTTAATGTATCATCTTGCAGTTGCATTGGCCTCATTAGTGCTGTAACTATACAATGCAGGAACTCATTAGCAAAATACTGTGGGAGAAAAATATCCGCAGTAAAACAAACCTTGAGATTTAATGAGGCGCTGGGACAAGATCCCACAAAAGAGTCGAGGTTGCAGGTGTTTTTCTTTTAGTTTTTTAATTAATACCTTACTTGTTTTCTAATTTTTTATAATTAGTGTCATTGTGGATCCTTGGTAGAGTTCCTCTAAACCTCATTTGAAAGTTAGGTTTTGTTTGCCAAGTTCGTTAGGTGCAATTAGTACAACGTTGGACTTATGTTTTAATTCAGTACATTCTCCTAACATGCTAAAAACATACAAAAATTAATGTGTACATTTTACACTAAATTCAATAATTTACCACAGAGTATATTACTGATAACACATGTAGACAATGCAAATCTTGAGCAATTTTAATTTTTTTTTGAAACCTTCAGTTCTCATGTAATTTTGATCAGTTTCACATGTAAGGAACAAAAAACCTGTATACTTTAATAGGCCCTACATTCAAATAAACACAAGAAAGGCTTGCACATCCTATTTTCGTTATGAAAAGAGGCGCTTGGAGGTCCAATCCAGTGTTGTGATGCACTCATTTTGCAACAGATTGAGTCCTTTTATGAAAGTGGGATGGGGCTGAGTTTAAGTTTTTAACCTCATGCTAAAATGGTTTTACTTTCATATTTTTAAATGATACTCTTTCAGAGCGAAATTTTGAAATGACGTCATTGGATGTCGACAATAAATGGGTCAGTTCATTCCACACAGGAATGCTTTTGTTAGTCAAAAGGTCAAATGCAACGCCTTCGTTATTGATTGTCATAAAGTTTTGGAATGGACTGAAAATTTGTTGTACAGACTTTTACAAAAGTGTGCGAGTGTGTGAAGTATACTGTCATGTGATGACGATGAATGTGAAGTAATTTCGAACTGGAAGGGTATGAAACTCAATGGCATTTGACACTGTTAAAAAATGAGTGCAGCACGAAGCTGAATTTTAACCCGAGACTGCAAGCTCCCTCTTGAAATCTCCACCGGTTGTTGTGACTTTGTTGGTGAATTGAAAAGTGCATCTGTAACAATTATTACACACTACATGTACTGCAACACCCACAGTGACTCAACACCAGCTCGTTCTTCAACATAAACCTGGCCGTGATTGCTTACGGTCTGTTGATATTACAGTTCAGTTGGAAAGTTCCAGTTATTCATTTCCGTTTACCTTCCCAGTGAATCTGTGTCTGTTCCTTTCTAGCCACGATGAACCTTCCGCATGCAAGTGTACATTACATACTGCGATGTAGTAGTGCACTGCGCTTTTGAAGTGTTATAGCATTTTATTTGTTGAATGTGGTTTTTTTCCAATCTGTATATAAATTTCCTACCACATCCAAGTGTACATTACATGCTGCGATGTACACTGTAGTAGTGCACTTACTTTTGAAGTGTTATTAGCATTTTATTTGTTGATATTTTTTTTCCAACCTGTACAAATTTCCTACCACGCCTGCATGAGGCGACCGAGCAGTACATATTTTTTTTGTTCACAGTACCAGGTTTACTTTTAGTCATTCAATAACTACCAGCACCAGCCTGTGCTGCTTGTTTTTTTTTCATTGGTGCACTGAAAGTGTTATGACTATGTGGGGTCGAAACCCAAAGATTGCAGTCTCCCTTTGTGGCTAGCCCTGGGTCACAGAACTTCTTCAAGAAAGAGTGCCCTTTTGAGACTCCCCGGGGGATCAAAATTTAACCTGCAGCAGACTGGGCTTGGTGTATCAAGTGTTGTTGTCGCATATTCTACCGGATTCAGGGGTCTTCTGAAAAAAATTATACTATTGGAGCTTTGGATTGAAAAAAAAAAAGAAAGAAAGAAAAAGTTTTGGGTTATTAGCCGGAAAATCCTGCGGGTATCAGTAAAAAAGTTGCAATCGAGGTGAATTTTTCCCTAGCCACATTTGAAATTCTATTTGCCAAATGCATGCATTTTCTTGAGTTTTTACTTTCTGAAACGAAATTGAAAAATACAAACGGAAGAAGTTTTTATATATTTTTTTTTTAGAAATGAAAAGAAGTGTTTCATTGATGGGAACTGAACTGCAGTTGTAATGTGCTAATAGCAATCCGAGTGGCACCGCCAGTCACTGGAGACAAAACCCAGCTGGGGAACTGTAGAACCGTAAAGTATTTGTAAAAAAAAAACCAAAAAACTTGTGTGTCTTAACAATGAATACACTGTTGTGGAAGGAATATGAATAAGTATCCATCACTTTGAGAATCAAAATTGCCTTCTGAATTTTGCTGGTCTTTTTTTTCTTCTTCCTGTTTTTTTTTTAATATTCGGAAACTGATCGCTAGTAATCCATCCATGTCCGATTGTACATCAGTTATGCCTGGATGGTTTACCCACTGGGTGGTGACCGAAGTTCTTTGCTGGCCTATCCGATCTGTTTGATGTAAAATATTTCAAATGAATTAGAAGAATGTCCAATGAGAATCTTGGGAAGGAGTCGGTGGCTCAGGCGTGCAACTTTTGTTTAGCCAATCAGCTGATTCCCTCTTTTGTTGTTTGTTTACAACATAGAAAACAAAATTGCATTGTTTAACCCTCTTGCTGTCTGACCATTCAATACCATTCAAGTGGTTTTGAATGATAGATCAACTATGCCAGCCTGAAATATGATACCATGAGGGAATGCATGTACACAGTACACAGTTAGTTCTGTGCACAGTTGTGCCACTGTACACAACCTTGGCAGTCGAATGGTTTTCAAATGGTTGGTCAACTCACTGGAAAATGTTGCCAAGAGTCACTGACAGTAGGAGGGTTAAAGTTCTTTGATTTGCAGCTTACTCTTTTTTTAAGAAACAAAAGTTCATTTACTTATTTTTATATTTTATATTTAAACTAGATGTCCTACTCAGTGGCAACCACTGGTCCCACATGGGTTCCACGCTTGTTTCCAAAGACAATAAAAACATACAATAAATAATCACATTGCTTAAAAATACTCTTGAAAAAAAGTATGCATGTCTTGTGGCTCCTTCGCAAAGTGGCATTATCAAGAAAGAACACAGTCCTTAGGTTTCATTCATGTAGGGATATAATTTTTTTTTTTAAACCTATGATCCCTTACTCTTAGTTATATTTAATATCTGTCCAATTCCTTTGAGATCAGACTTGCAGTTGGTACAAATGTCATTATGGAAAAAAAATGGATTGTCATGGTTTTCCTCCTGGAACTACGGGTTTTTTGTCGTTTATCCTCCGGGACTTTCATGAACTTCTTTGGAGCTTTCATTTATTGAAGAATGAAATGAAAAAGTAACATAAAAAGCATTGAGCCGCCTTTCAGCTCGGTGATAATTTGATTATCGCTATGCACAGTGGATTTTTTTTTATGAATTGAATGAAGTAAAACAAAATTTGACGGAAGAATTTCAAACAAAATATGATTTACAGTATAGAATTTCAAAAGTCCATGCGAGATTTGTTGCAATTAAATTTTTTTGAGGTTTGGTATAAACAAAATGAAATTAAAAGTAATTTGCAGTCGTCAACTGTACAGGCGAATTGTTCCATACAGTTGAATCCACAACAGCAAAACACAGGTTGGTGTTTTTTGGGGTAATACAGTACATGTAGCTTGTAATTGTATGCATATATGCATCATGTGTTTAGCATTTACAGCTCCCATGAGATTTTCTAGACCTTAAAGGTACCCGTTGCCTTGAATCAGCCGAGTTGGTCTATAAAAAGCGTTTGTAACCGTTTGTTATAAAATGCATATGGTTAGAAAGATGTTGTAAAAGTAGAATACAATGATCCACACAAAAATGCCTCGAAATTGCGTGGTTTTCCTTTTACATCGTGAACTAACACAGTCGGCCATTTTATGGAGTCAAACTTTTGACTCTACAAAATGGATGGCAAAGTTCAAAGAAAAACACGCAATTTCAAGGTATATTTGTATGGATCATTGTATTCTACTTTTAAAACATCTTTCTAACCATATGCATTTTATAACAAACGGTTACAAACGCTTTTTATAGACCAACTTGACCGATCCAAGGCAACGTGTACCTTTAAACTGTATAATGCCGACTGTTATTCTTCCATACCCAGTATCCACTCCCAGCCATCTAAAATCCGAATCAATATTTTAATTTAGAAATGAAGTTATTGAACAGTTCATCCCCACCCCGCTCATCTGAGGTCATATCATTTAATTGGTATCAACGGCGTCATCGGGGCGCCTGAGAGAATCCCCCCTGATATACATTATAAGTTCTAGGCGTTTAGAAATTCATGACGGAACGG
This sequence comes from Pycnopodia helianthoides, assembly GCA_032158295.1. NCBI lineage: Eukaryota > Metazoa > Echinodermata > Asteroidea > Forcipulatida > Asteriidae > Pycnopodia > Pycnopodia helianthoides. Next base: position 1,585,312 of record CM063260.1, read on the forward strand.
AAATAGCGAATGTTGCTCTCAGCGTAGTCGTACAACTCATATAGGAGGAGGATGCTGGTACTGATGGACGACCGGTTACAGTAGATTTTCATAAATAATTTTCAGGCTCGTTGAATCGCATAATTCTTAAGTCGTCGGAGGGGGGGGGGATTATAAAGTCTGCCTCCATGTCATAAATATTTGCCGAACAGTTTGCTCTTGAGAATTGTTAATGTAACAAAATGAAAAAGAAGACAAATAATGAGTCTGTGGCGGGAATATGAAGGATTTGCGCGTAATTCTTATGAAGTAATTTCAAAATTGTTGGCGTTGTACTTTAAAGCAGATGACACAGCTCAGCAAGTAAGGATTAATATTTTGTTTAACGAGCAGTTTTTTTTTTTTGCTAGGGGGGGGGTGGGAAGAAATGCTTGAACTTTTGAACAAGGATGCATGCCAAGATCAGGTCAACAGAGGTGCCTCCATGACAAACCTCAAAGGTGTGCATTTGTGAATTGTTCCATGGGATTGTTTGTTTGTACTATGTTGAATTTGATAGCTGAAAAATATGAGTAGCTTTAATTTGTTATTAGGAAGATTGAGATCCTTCATAAATGCTTTGTCGTCAAGGATTCCTCTCTATTGATACAACATAATTGCCGTTGCTTCAGCAATGGCTTTTTCTTAAACAAAACATACAAATTATAATTGTGAATTTGTGATCATAAAGCCTACAACAAATAAGTCGTAAGATGCGAGTGCGCTGGCGTGTTGACCATGTTGCCCCGGCAACGGCTGAAGCAACAGCCTCGCCTATCCATCAGCGCGACGTCACCGTACCGCGTGACAAATGTTGGAGAGAGGGTCTCGCTGATTACAGCCCTTAATTGGCACCGTTGATGATGAGGCAGTGCCAAGGGACCACTGGCCTGATTGGTACCCTGGGGAATTATTGTCTCACATACGCTGCGGTATTTTCTCATATAATATATATATTTTTTTCTTTGCCGAGGTGTGAATGCCAGTGTTCTGTCTTCACGAGACTACAATTCTGTAGTTTGAGTGCTGCAGATTCCTCTCCTAGGTTCACTTTACCCTCTGTTGAAAGGCTAAAGGGTAAACATGCAAATACTGTTCAATCAAAAAAGGGCGATGGGCAAATTTTTTTCTTTGCAGAAAAATGCTTCAAAAATCACCAATGTTTGTTGCATCCATGGCTTCTTTGTAATTAGCCTTTGTGCCTTCTAAGAAACCGTCCCATGGAGTTCTCTATCTACATGTACTGTACAGGGCTTGAGCTTACAAGAAAATCTCCACCAGATCACAGGGCCCAATTTCATATAGAGCTGCTTTTAAGCACAAAAAGCAGCTTCGCACAGTAAAAATATGCTTACCAGAAATAGGTTACCAAGCCAATGTGACACCATACTCTATGGTCACATACATCATCTGGCCCACTTTCATAGAGCTGTTAAGCACAACAATTTGCTTAGCATGAAATTTCTTCATTGTTGTGCTTAGCAGCTCTATGAAATTGGGCCCAGGTATCCTGCTTATTTTGGCTGAGCAGAAAATCATGAAACAACAACTACTGCTTTCAGTGCAGCCTGGATAGTGTACCAGCATTTCTGTTATAATCTTGTTTATCGTGTTTATTTAACCTTCTTAAACTCCTCCATGGTCTGACCATTCAATACCATCCACTGTGGTTTTGGATTGATCAACTGTGCCAGCCAGCAATAATTATGATGATTGCATCTACACAGTGCACAGTCAACCCTCCTACTGTCTGACCATTGAATATCATCCACTGCGAGTTTGATCGATTGTTAAACTATGCCAGCCTGCATGATATCATGGGATGAGTGACATACATAGTACACACATGGACACAATTACAACCTAATTCTGTGCACAGCTGCACCACCATACACAACCTGTGCAAGTGTCTTAAATTGTTAGTCAACCTGCTTTGAAATGTAACCAACAGTAGGAGAGTAACTTACACCAAATAATATTGCCATGCCTCAATGTTTGTGATATGGATAGTATTGTACATGTAGAAGGCTGGGAAATCTCTCTGAAGTATAAGTCACCAAGAATTACATAATCCCCGTTCACACTGAATTTCCCAGGAAAATTTGGTTTACATATATTCTCACCTGAAAACCCTGGCAAACTCCTGGGGAAACGGCCATTTCCCGGGGAAACAGCTACCCCTGCTTGGGAGTAGGGTTAACCCAGATAACCCCTTGGTTAGCACACTGAGTGTCAAGTCATCCCAGGGTAATTGCATTGAGTGTGAAACAAACAGGGGGTTGGGGGTGGGGTTGAAACTCCACAGGAATTCCCTGGGGATTTTATTTCCGTGGAGTTGGCTCTGTAATGTGAAAAGGGCTTTATATTACCTTGACCTGTCGGAAGAGTTCAAAGCCTACAGATACTTTCATTTATCGTAAATGTTTTTTTCAGATAATCCATGTGAAGTTCATAGGATAAACAGTTTGACTTTCTTTTTCTTGAACTTGAGGTTCTATTTTCGTTTCGGTTGGTGTTCGGGGTGATATTTTCGTTAATCACCTCATTTCCTTGTTGGGGATTCAGATGTCTTTGATAAAGTTCCAAGTTTCCAGCGCCATAATAGTTATTTTACCACACTGAATGTTTTGTGTTTTTTGCTTTGAGACAGTAATTTTGACTACAGCTGCTCTTTAACCCTAACAGACTAGACCCTTGGGTAAACATACTGCCCAAATCCTTCAATATCCTTCGGATTAAAGTGGTAATAAACCTAAAGTGCCCAAATCCTTCAATATCCTTCAACTTATTGTAAGTATACATATTAGCCCAATCCTTCAAAATCCTTTTGAGACAGAAGTTAGGGAGTCAAAAAATGTCAAAAAAGCCCAAAACCTTCAGAATCCTATTTTGGCTAAGCTGCATAATACATAAAACCTTCAAAATCCTCCTATGTAAAAACAGCCCGGTAGCGCAAGTCCTGCGAAATCCTACCCTAACAAAAACTCATTTTAGCCCAAAGCCTTCGAAATCCTCCTGTGTTGCAGATCCCTAATAGCCCAAATCCTTCACAATCCTGCACTTTGGCAATGAGGATATTGTAGGACTTGGGTTCTTTAGGGTTAATGTTCTAAACACAAGGCTTGGAAATAATGTAGTCATCAAGATCCAAGCCGCTATTCTTCTCAAGTTCTTTGCACGGAATATGAAAATAAGAATATCCTTCAGTTCTTGTGAATGCATGTATGTATACATAGCCGAGCTATTTTTATCTTTCAGTTCATTTGTATGAGATGTAAAACAAAACAAAACTCTGCCGTGATTAAGAAGTTAACGCAGATTTAAAAACAACAACAACAACGACGACGACACATGAATAATATTCCCTTCGCGGGCCCCTCATTGCAGTAAACTTAATAAGGCCATGGTATTGGCTTTCCCCTTCCTGCCTGGCAAGCTGTTTCTCCATGGAGGGATTCTTTTACCAGCCCGAGGTCATCCATTTCAACTCCTGACAAAAAAAAAATAAAAAAATATATATGTAAATAAATAAAACATCAAAAAAATAGAAGGGGAAGACGGGGAAAATATGGAGCAGGCCGTGCCGGAAAAGCCAAGTCTCATGATGCTGTTGTTTTGTACGGAGGCTGTGAATTGGTTGACGTGAGTCCGTGTTGTATTGAGTGGACTGGGACTTGCGATCCGATACGTATCAATGGGACACTCGAGTCTCTGTAGTAACACGGAGGGGCGATTGTGGAAGACTGGACTGCACTGTTTGTAGCGTACGGCGAGCGCAAACACTGTGTACTGGTTAAAGCCGAACGGGACGGACATTTTCCTGAGAAGAGCGCTTGGTTTATTTATGGTTTTTTTATTTATGGCCTAAGTGAAAGCACATGGATGGAAGTTTATTCGGTCGCTGCGGTTTGATGTACTAAATTAGTCTGTCAATGTAGTAGGTTAGAGGAGAGAGCATGTAATTAGTCCCTGGTCTCTCATAGTCTCATTGTACTTTTTCATGATCCCGACAACTGCTTATAGAACTTTGACGAATGAGTTTTTTTTTTTTCCATGTCTGTGAATCATCGTTGACATTTAAAAAGAAATGTTTAAAGTAATACTGCCAAGCGCTCTGTCTAAAACCATCAATAAGAATGCTTGGGAATTTAAAAACTAATCAACTCAAATTGAAATTAAATTATTAACAATGATTTGTATAGTCATTAATATGAAAACATAATCATTTAAAGATCAGATGATAATTCAGGCATGCGATTTCTCCTGATGTTTCTTGATTTCAGGTTTTTCTCAAAATCTCCTTGAGCCGTCAAATTTTCTTGGGACAAATAAAGCAGTCACCAAAGGGAGACAGAAATTTGTCTTTCTTGTAAAATTGTTGAAATTTTGCCTTGGTGCTGCGATGACAGTTTATTAATCAATCATTTTATCTATCTATCTATCTATGTATCAAAATAGTCCACATTGTATCCAAACCGGTAGTTTTGTATTTCTTGAGATATTTTGTTGTGAATTGTAACATCTGAGAGAGGTTTAAGGTATAGAGGAATGGGCAAACCCACATCCTTAAGCCATTTTTCAGGAATGTTCGGATTCATCCAACCTCATTCTTGATAGTTTTGAGGTTCAATTATTTATGTTTTTACAAAGGAGAAACGGAATAATTGCTTCACCAGAATAGCTCATTCTGTCATTTCATCAAATAGCTTATTTTGTAGTTCAAAATTATTTAATGGTGGATAACTAAGGTTTCACCAGAATAGCTCATTCTGTCACTTCATCAAATAGCTTATTTTGTAGTTCAAAATTATTTAATGGTGGATAACTAAGGTTTGACTAAAACCTTAATTTGTTTTTTCCCCACCCACTGGTCATACTCATAAATGGGAAGTTGCGTGTAAGATTGACATTAAAAAAAAGGGGGTTAGGGTTAGAGCACCTTTGGCGATGAGCTTTAGCCATTTTGGTCAGATGGCATTGCTGTTATTAGTGAAGTCAGCAGCAGGGTTAGTAACCAAAGCATGCCAAGCCAGCATTCTGATGCTCTCTCCAGCCAGCTTTGGCTTGTTCCCAAGGGACACGGTAGAGATTACTACGAAGTAGGTCACTCTATGAGGTAGCACCAGCCTACTGGAGAGCCCGAACCTGATTCCGGTGGCATTATCGACTTATATCTGTGGGAGAACCGAGGAGAGCCCTTGCGTGATATAAGATTACCTGTGTCGTTCTGCACAACATCAAGTGTTGAGGATTCCAATTCAGTCTGTTCACTGTAACACTGTAGAAGAGACGCCACATTCAATGCACACAAATAAGATCAGGGATTGACTGAATTTAATTAACTGGTTGTGCTAAATGCCAGACATGTCACTTTCAATTAAAGAGAGGATATGAAATAGGGCAGTGTAGCTTCTGTAAACCTACTCTTAGTGAAAGACCTTTTTACGGTATCATTAGTGAAACCCTGCACTAAACACTACACACACTGGCGCTACAATTCTATCTTTGTGATGGCAAGGCCATTTTCATTTCCCAAAGGGCACGTCTATTGGAAAATCTTAAAGTCTGTTGGAAACTTTTGAATGGGCATCAAGACCAAGAGCAACTGAGGCCATGGCCTTTGTGTAATTCCAGGCCTGCTGGCAGCGCCCTCTAATGTTCGATAGAGTGTGCGGGTAGGATAGGGGGAATCGCGATAGTCAGGTGATAAGGAACAACAACGTCTTGCACCAAGACTCCTTTAAAGCCTGATCCCTGGAAACACTTTTACGGTATTTTTTTGGAGGTGAGCGCTGATAAGTGTGACTGTGAGAGTACACTTCTTAAACAGGGTGTTTGGGCAGCGTAAAGGAACTTTAAAGCAAGTCAACCCTTTAATTTGATCCACTCAGGAATTGGTGTGATGCACATCTGACCTTTGGGTTTCAATGCACATTATTTTTTTCCCCGTATGTTTTCATTTACAATCGCTCTGCCCTTAACCTGACACGGTGTGGTTGTGAAATCGCTCACTTTTTGATGATATTACGACAAACCCTACCAGATTGACACTTCTGTTGGGTGTCGGAGACTGGGCACAGCTTGCATGTAGGTGACGGTGACACCATGGTTTTGCAGAACTTGCTACGAAAGTATTGACAAGATTTTGCTGGGTTGAATTGGAGCAAGTCTCGCTTATTCTTCCGAGTTGAGCTCGGTGAAAAAAAAATTAGAATGTTATGTGGATTGTTGTGTTATTAGATCGGGATGATTGCATATTATCGAACAGATCTCAAAAAAGGTGTCAAATGACAAGTTGTTTTGCTCTGCCAGAAAATCTTGTTATGAAACAGTTGTCCCACCTGAGGGTTTTCCCTAAGATTTGTCAAAACTGGGCATTTTGGACCAAAATGTTTTGGAGATTGGCCCGGGCATGCTGAATTTAAAGGAGATCCTCTATGTTTTTTTGCTAGGTGTGTTTATCTTTGGTTTTTTAAAACCCTGCTGTGCAATCTAGGGTATTTTAAATGGTTTTATCTTTATGATTTTTGTGAATTTTATCAGAAGTTTCCGCTGTCTCGCCCCCCCCCCCAAAAAAAAAATATATATTCAGTTTTCCATATCTGCCTGATGCACTAGCTTGTGGGGAACCCTGCACCTACATGGGATTGTGATGAAATTCTCTTAAATTAGATTTGGTTCATCAGTTAAAAAATGATGTCGTGAATAGCAATTATTGTCATGATGCCTGTTTGCAGGGCCCAATTTCATAGAGCTGCTTAAGCACAAAAAGTAGCTAAGTACAACAAAATTATGCTTACCAGAATAAGGTTACCAGCCAAACTACCATGTCACAAGTACAATTTGTGACTGGTATCCTGCTCTTTTCTGCTAAGCAGAAAATTAATAAGCAATATTTTCTGCTTAAGCAGCTCTATGAAATTGGCCCCAGATCAGAACCAATGTCAATTTTCTCAAATACTTTCCCAGGATGTACACAAACATTTTGCACAGCCGCAGCGCTATTTTTCCCTGAAAAAAGCCAGAAGAATGTGGAGAGCAACTTCCTGTCTTTTAATGATTCTGTCGGTTCCGACCTCAATCCGACCTTTTTCTTCAAAACTATAGTAGGCCAGGGGCTCCTGAGATTGGAGATGTTATGTCAGTTTGAAGATAACAAAGTATGTTATTAATCTAGAAAGAGAGAGTGTAGATTTGTTTGTCAGAATTGCCAGAGCTTGTGGTGCATCACCCATATTCACCAGCCCTTAGGCTCGACATCGTGGAATTGAACTAAGGTTATAATGTGCGCTAACAATTAACGTCATCAAATTTTTTTTTACCGGGTTCCCCTCATCCGGCAGCCTGTGGGCTCCGGAGTTGTTGTGAAGCATCAAGCACTCGCAGATTTGTTGTTGAAGCCGAACTAAGTCTACATGTGTAGCACTTGAAATCGAACGTGGATCGGCTGTTCAGTGTGGTTTAGACAGAAGAGACTGGGTCAGTTTTGATCGGGTGGGGAGATGGTCAAACACGGAACTCCATGGCCGCTGTTGAATTTGATGGAATTAAAACAGTCTGGAGTGTTGTTATCATGTCGATTACATACACCCTACAACCACTTGACCTGCTGTAGTTTTCTTCTTCACAAAAAAGAAACATGCTGTTGCATATATATATATGCTTAATTTCTGAAAGCTGCTGTTATGATAATAAATGCTTAGCGAATATACCAGCTGAGCAGACTTTTACCTTGAGTCCAATAAGACCTGTGGACCCACCAGGTGCTTATGCCTCGTATTGCTAAGCAAAAGTTATCTGTACTTGTTACTTTTTTATGTGGTGCTACCCCACTTTTTTTGTCGTCCTTGACACAGACCTGTTTACAGCGATTTTTCCCCTCTAATATGCATTAAATCTTAGATTGCTGTCAATGTCATCATTTATTCATGCTGTATCCTACTTTTCCATCTGACATGCAGGTATGGCCGCGTCGAAAGCGTGAAAATCACTGGTAAACGTGACACCGATGGGGGCCTGTCGGCGTTCGTCGACTTTGTGGATATAAATAGTGCGACCAAAGCACACGATGCACTCATAAAAATTGCAGAACGTGAACTTCGAATAGAGTACAATAACCCGGACTCTATAATATCTGAGGATGCAATAGGACATCGGGATTATGACGTGGGTCATGGAAGGCATTCACGATATGATGGTCGACGTGATGGGTAAGTCTAGTCTCATCCTTAAAAAAAAAAGAGCCAAATGAGCCGTCTACTGTTGTTAAATATCATACACATATGGACTAGCAATGAGGTCACTAGAGCATGCCTTTTCTCCTGAGGGACTGTGAGTGACCAGCAGAGGGACCTATTCCCCGCTCACAGGCCCGAGGGGGGGATAGACATGTTCTCGTGACTGAATCATGCCGTCCATATGTGTTTTATAACACACCTCGGTCCAAAATATGAAATGAGAAAAAGAAACTTTTATTGAGGGCGCTGTAACCAGTCAAAAATTGCAAGTCTATTGGCCGCTTCGGGAACTATTTCCCGCAAATTATGCGCGCGCAATGTCTTGATGTGCATCTAGTTCACGGTGGCGCAAATCTCATGCACTAGCCTATGATACTGATAGTTAACCCCACATGACTGTGATTCGCCAACCAGATTACAGTACTTGCAAGAGGTGTGCTATAATACACAAATATTGAATGCGTAGTGAGTACTTTGTCGCAGAATATAATCACGAGGTGAAATCTGGACTATTCCATTTCTTGAAGGTAAATGGATCAGCCAGATTTCACCGTGTGATTGTATTATGCGACAATAGACCTTATGCAGTGACATCATCAAGCCGCCATCTTAGAGGTAAAACTATGACGAAACAATAAAAAAACGCACGCGTGGTGCGCATGATCAGCCAATGTGATATCTACTTTTGACCTCTGGCCGAGGGCGCCTTTCTCAAATGACGTCATGTGCAAAAGGTCTATTCACAAACAAAATGCATTCAAGATTTGTTTTACATTTCCTACTATTTGTAGTAGGGAATGCGCAACAACATAGCACCTTTAAGCTTTTTATAAATGTTAAACAGGAGTCAACCGTAAACTTGTTCAGAGGGAAAACTCAGTTCCTACTGTAGCCTTGAGACAATGTATTTAGGTACAAAAATAGGGCCTGTTTCCTCATGACTGTGTCTTTCTGTTAATTGAACTACAAGGTAATAAATAATGTTTATAGTTGATCTTTGTAAACTGCCTCTTAATTGCATGGAGTCGGCTGATGATTTTAGTTCGGCAGGATGCGTTCTTGATATTATTAGAAGGCACAGGCCTGAGACACAGGATGTTCCGATATGAGTCACTATAGTCTCTGCAAACCAAATTACCTGCTCGTAAGTTTTCTTAAAGGGACTGTCCACTAAACCAGACTCGCTCGCTGGGGATTTGGTTTTGTTATTGTATTTCGTACCTGCTGTGATCACGACTAGCCGTCAACTTTTGGTAGTGAGGGGCGCAAGTCAGTGTTGATGAGTTACCGACAGCGGAGGTGACCGTGCTTGGTCGGATGGATTGCCAGCCCTGTGGAAGTTGACTGATGGGACACGCTTGGCGTGGAACATGAGTTGGAAGCATGTTCATTAACAACAGATGCTGCGGGACTTGAGCTCTTGCTGTTGAGCTTTAATGCTTTGGGTTTACCAGCATCTGAACTGACTTGACTGTGTGAGTCATAGAAGTTACTGCCATCCAACATGTAATGATAAACAAGGGAAAGTAGCAGAGCAATCTATCTGGCAAAATTTATGCAGGGTGCGGTCACGTAGAGTCTTCGATGAAACAAAACATGCATTCAGTGAAAGGATATAATAGGGGGGAAGGGTTCATATCCAGTGAAAGGCGTGTCGTGGCCGAGCGGTTGTTAAGAGCACCGGACTCGAGCTGTGGTGTTTCTGATCAGCAGAGTGGGTTCGAGGCCCGGTTGTGGCACTTGTGTCCTTGAGCAATATACTCAACCATATTATTGCTTTGTTCTTTGGAAGGGACATTAAGCCGTAGGTCGTGTGTACAATAGGATTGGTACTGCACGTAAAAGAACGCAGAACTATTATCATGGAAGAGTAGGGGTTAACCCCGGTGTTTCTGGTTCATATAGCAAGCACCCTTGTTTACAGGTTTTCTTTTGTACAGTGATGAAGTTCACCTAATCCTTGGTTTCATTACCAGAAATATACATGGAAATGTGTACTTCTACTACTACTACTACCCATGATAATAACACAGTCTTTCATATGAAATGTAACTCTTTTTCCTGATCAAGTTGTCCAGATTCTTTCAGCGTTGTTGTGATGCCTGTGCTATTTAAAAAAATATAATCTGAATCTATAATCACAGGGTTTGCTTTTAAATATAAACCCCAAAGAATGCTTGTTGTATATTTATCCCCTGGCTGTATGGAATTTCCCCTTTGTGTTATGAGTTGTTGTAGCCAGCTGTTGCAGTCTGGTCTCCCCAGAAGTGACTGAAGAACTGATTTTGACCTTGTCATCAGACCTTCTCTTCTTGAGAATGCATTAGGTCATCCACAGCTGGTTTTTATCACCGACTTATAAAAAAAGAAAAAAAAAGTGATATTTATGGTGCATAATAAAAACGTGGGTTTGATAAAAAAAAATGGTTATGGATGTACAGTACCAGTAGGTTTGCACTTTCGTTTTGAGGTGGCAAGTTAATAAATTCTCTCGGTTAGTGGGAGGAAATCTCTCAGGCAGATAATTTTCATGGGATACCAAGGTAAAGGGAAATCTGTGCAGACCTTTATGAGGTTGCCAGCATCTTTATCACGTTCCTTGTATAAAACAACAGGTTTTGTATGGTTTTTTTTCTTCAAATTTTAATTTTTTACTTTCGGTGGCATAGCCAAGGTTGTGATTGGTCAACACTTGAGAAGGCGGAGCTTAATGGATCGGTCTATTGATGCAACTGCATCCTTTGCTTATTTGTGAAGTTTGAGGCCTGTGCACCATGTCGGAAAATGAAAAAAACTTGCTGTGGTTCAGTGTTCCAAATGGCGAGCTTACTATTACAGTAAAATTCTTGGTAGTTGATATCTTGGTAAATTATGTAAAACATGTTCAAAACGGTCAAATTGTGTTGAAGTTGTCCTATCGATAACCACTGTAGCCTGAGCATCAATGTTTTTGTTTTTTTTGGCGGTTGATTTAATCCAAGGGAAACTAAAATGTCGTCAACTTTCTTCAGGGTTTCATTACTTCTACTGATGAAGCAGAAAAATGCGCACTTCCTGCTCAAACGTTTCCCCAGAAGAGTTTTTCTTTTGTCTTTTTTGTTTATTTAGCCTCGGGTAATGTAAGTGGTAAAATACCAGCATGTCTGACAAACGGATCGGACACATGAGAATAATGACTTTATTGATAGAAAGTTAATATTGCTGTGGGAGAAAAATGTGCACTAGGTAGTATTTTTGAGCTCGGAGCAAAGTTTTTGTTCCATTACAAGGTGTAAAGTATTTTTTACTCTGTTTCCAAATTTGTAGACTACAAATTAATTTATGAACGCACAGTAATAATTCCTTATTTTGGGGGTTTATTCTTAAGTTTATTCTTGTTGTAAGATGTGGGTTTAACATCGTTATTTTTCAGTTAAAAAAAAAAATTGAAAAAAAGAAAGAATTTTTTTGTTTGTAAATAGATTTATGCTTAGGATGTTTCTAAACGTATTCCGTTTTTTTTTTTTTTTTCCCCAAGTTAATTTTTTTTATGGAGGCTATTTATTTAACCTCTCCCAAATTGTCTTCAGGTTTATGTCCCAGCAAGAGAATTTAGGACTAAATTATGTAACCTCGGATTTAAAGGTTCCCCTTATTATTACTTCATCCATTGCACTAGTGCCAGGCTGTTTGCATGGCAACCTAGGATCTTGCTTGCGTTTATCCCTTTTTAATGCGCATGGGGGAGGGGTCAACAAAAGAACACATCACAGTGCTAATAAACACGCAAAAGCCCTTGAAGCAATCTTGGTTTTGAAACGCATGATGTAAATGCACGTGGCAACATATCCACAAGCATGTGCCTAATGTACTGATAGGCTTCAGAAAAATATGATTGCTTTTTAAAATTGTGATTGTTACGCCTACTCACTTGAAGAATATTGTGGGAAATGTTGAAGAGTGTCGGCCTTTCTTTTTGAATGCTCTCTTTTCCCCCACATGGTTGGGCTTGGTGTAGAAGTTGGCGTTCAGGTTTTCTGGTGTGGTGCGTTTTTTGCATTGTGTTTTTCAAGTGGTAGCTAAACATGGATTGTGATCACTGTTTCATTCACTGTATTTGTGTACATGTAGGTCGCAGGTCGCAGGCCTGAAGTTTCATCTTTGATAGGGCGGGGCCGTTTTTATTTTGCAAAGGGGCACTTGGACTGGAAAATCTTAAAGTCTACGGGAAACTGTTGAAGGGGCACCAATGCCAAGACTGGGCAACAGAGGCCATGTCCTCCAGGGCCTTCCTGTAAATCCAGGCCTGTACTTTTTTATCAGTAAAATTTGTAGATCTTTTTGTTGTACTTGATGATTGCATAGTGGCTTAATTTAGGTCTTTACTCTTATCTACACACAGTGTCCGCAGTGTCAATATAATACAAAACCTCCTTGTGTTGCTGGTGTGGCCAAAAGGCACAGAGATTAAAAAGCGAAATATTTCTCATGTCATGTTCCATTTGGATTATCAATAGAGAAAATCGCGTGACAAACACTGTGGGTAAACAGAGGCTTGAAGCGCTGGCCAGTAATGTCACTAAGTAAGTACATTGTGCACACGTGGCACCATGACTGTGTACGTGTGTGTTGTTGGGAGTATTTACCCTTTATATATTGAATAATGCCCGGGCGCAAAAGCTCTGTTCTGTGTTATGAATCATCCTAAACCTCAATGCGGATGCCGTGTTCTGGGACTGCAGCGTAATAAATTTGCATGACAGTGGCGCAGGGCATCTGCACAAAATATTTATGCCGATGTATTTTTTTTAAAGGGACGTCAATGACGATGCAGGCCCTGGAGTTACAGGGAGGCATTGGCCTCTGTTGCCCTGGTCGTGCCCTTTTTTTTCCCCCTTCAAAAGCTTTCCACAGAAGTGCCCCTTTGCAAAGGGCCTTGTCCTCTCCAAGATGAAATTCTAGGCCTGAACGTCATAACATCTGCAGTGGAGAATACGTATGTGAAAACTCATAAGCAATGCAAGAATGGCATGATACTCTTCAGTCCTCTGAATAATTAAGTCTGCTGAGTATTGTTACATTTTTCTGTTTTGCAAAAAAAGTGGTATCGGCCTCGCATTTTGACCATTTTGACCTTTTGAGCAGAATCTTTCTCAATACAACACACCCTTACAAGTATCTTTATTGCAAAAAATATTGTTAATGGCCTCATGCTACGACCCTAGGAGAGTCTTTCTCAATTGGTTTATTTATTTCATTTGGGGTTGAACAAAGAGAAATTGACTAGAGCGGGATGTGGACCAACAACCTCCGGATTAATGTGCTGGCGCTCTACCAACAGAGCTATCCAGCCCTATGTTGACAGTCTTTCTATTTTGTCAACATCTTTGTTTGGAGTTTATTTACTCGTTTTCATTATTAAGAGTTTGGATCCTGTACTGGAAATCGCTGGTCAGATTTGTGAAACTTTCCCTCTGTCTTTTTCTTGAGACGAGACCTCTTTATTGTACTATGACCAGGCTTTATCACAATGAATGTAAAACATCAACCTGTTTACATTTATATTTACATTGTAATTATAACGTCTGTACAATCCATGACTTTGCACTAGTTCCACTCACTGATTTCTCTCTTCCTCAGCCAATCCTGTCATGCGACCTCTGACCTCACACCCAAACAGCGGAGAGCAATTTACCTAAACCCCGCCTGCTGGCTCCCCCATCATCAGGGTCAGTCAGAGTGCAACACACACCCTCGCCGTGTCCCTGCACTCTGAGGGCTTCATTTTCAAAACACGACCTGGGTTTTTTTTTTTTTTTTTTTTTTTTTAACAGACTCCCGGAATCCCTGAACAACAAGAGTGCTGCCAGTCTCTATTCACCAATCCCCCCATTGTCTGGCTGTGCTGTGTGTTTTTGTTTCCTTGAAAAGGTGTTCCAGGGACAGTGCCAAGCTGCGCTACAACTTACAAGTGGTCTCGAAATCCTATAGTTGTTTGTACCCATGCGCAAAACCCCCCCACTATAATTTCTTTAAAAGGGTCAGGCAGCTTGTTGGTATTTTCTGTAGCAGCTTTGAATGCCAATAATAGTTTCAATTGGATACTCGCATTCCTGTTAACAAATTTTTCCAAATATCAAAAGAGCTACTTTTATTAATTCTTTGGGGTAAATTCCAACCTGTATTTAAGTGAACATTTGAATGCCTACATGTACATGTGGTCGTGAAAACACCATTGAATCTCTACCACAATAGGTAGCACATCCATTGTTGGTTCTATTTTAACTGCCAAGCAGGTAGTACTAAACTGACAACAAGTTTATGCATTCAACTTCTTATGTACACTGTACAAAATTTATGTGATCTATTGATTCGCATTTCTTCCCCCTTTTCCCCATTCAAATATGCTGCAGACCATTAAAAGGATAGTTTTGTTGGTGCCATGCAGTTTGTTTTTTCTTTGCATTTCAAAAGTTGCCTGAAGTCTGTTTATTGTTCAGGTATTTCTGACCTGCCCCAGTTTACCATGTGATTGGTGGGGAGGGTAAGAGCAATGTGTTACACTGTATTACTATATAAAGTAATACATTTAGGATGTACATGTATAACATTACAATGTGTTACATTTTGTACAATATTGTGTGTACAATATTTGTGTACACTTCTTGTTATTATGGTTTTTGTGTTGAGTACTAAAAATTAACATTACATTGTACCTGATTTGGGTTAGGTAATTTTACTAGCTTACTTGAACAAAGATTGTGGAGAAGCATTTCTACATTTTTCAGTTTGTTAGGAAATAACTTGCCACAATTTTTATATCTTGCATGCAATAAAATATTTATCACAAAATGTGGGGCTGCATGAACATTGCAGCCCTGACATCATCACTCTTGAAGAGCCACATATGCCAAAAGGCATGATTGAGATTTACATTTTAAACTGTAAAGGTTAAAACTTCAAAAATCAGCAAAAACCTAAACCCACGGTCTGCAGTTTAAGACCTCTCATTTCTGTAAAGGTTTATCCTCTCCATTGACTAACTAAATTCTTTTGAAATATTGGCTAATTGCCATTAGTCATTAGTCAGAGATACGTGTGTCTCTTCGTGAAGCCTCATTAAGTGAGATGGCCTATTTATACGCCTATCTGAATAATGTGTCTTTACATAGGAAAGGGACGTGCATGACACATGATCACGCCCAAATTGACGTGTGGCTTTTTTCGGGAAACTCTAAAAATGATTTGACCTACCTTGATGCTAAAATGATTTGACCTACCTCGATGCTATTCTGTTACAACAATGACATGCAAATTGTTAGAGGAAAATGCAAAATGCACTTATCAAGATATGCCCCATCCGGTGTGAATCAATAATGTGTAATTTTTACATATTTGGCTCTTGGTGAAAACAGTGAGGCCATGTTTATTAACAGAGAGTGATATGTTTTGGAGACTTTTTTTTTGGTGTGTGTGCAGACTAGAGAATAAGACTAGCCCTTTGTTGTACCTTGTCTGGCTTCCTGCCACAGGCAAGGCATGTGGGAGAGTTATGGGGGAGAGTTTTTTCAGTAGGTTTTAGTCATACTCTAATTGTTAGGAAATAATCCTGCGTCTCAAGGGATCAGCTTGTAAACTGTTCATAATAACCAGAGGTCAGTAAATTTGCTGAAGCAGTGAAAGCAAAAAAATAATAGAATAAAAAGTAGTACTTGTAATACCGTTCAAAACCTAAGGAAAAATGTTTAATTCAAAATCATGTTAAAAAAAACCTTGGTTTTCCCCATTCTTTTATATACAAATTTTGGCCTAAGCACGCTGAATTGAAGCGAGGTCCACATAAAATATTTTTTACTCTGTGTTTATCTTTGGTTTTAAAAGCCCTACTGTGCAATCTGGGGTATTCTAAATGGTTTTTATCTTTAATACAATTTTTGTGAATTTGATCTAAAATGGGCCCACAATCCGTGAGTACCGGCCCGATAGGCGAGCTTGTGCATGGGGGAGGAACCCTGATAATGTTCATTGTAAAAACGCTGTTGCCGCTCAATTATAACATCTCGCAGGTCAGGAACATGTTGATGGTGAATATTTCATTATCAGTATACACCTGTCTGCTGGGACTGGCTGGGGAATGTCAGCATGTTGCCTGGACCAGCTCGATATTCATCCAGAGCAGTACGCTTTTAAATTAGAAATCATTAAAACAAATATATCATCTCTTATATTTTATAAGAACCAAATAACATTTGGATTGATCGCACAATTTGACCAAATGAAAGGAAAAGTGAATTTACTTTAATTTTTTTTTACTGCATTTTTATGGTTTCACATTCAAATCGTTTCCACAGGGGAAAAAGAAAAGAAAAAGAAAGCCTGTAAATAATTAGATTAAGTCCATTCATTAAATATCTGAGGTTATATTGATGGTGTACTTTCTCAAAAGGTTTTGAAATATTCTAATTAACTTGATGTACTTTTACACATTCAGTACTGCCCCTTGCGTGTGCACAAAATGCATTGAGTACATGTACACAGCAATTCTCAGCACTCTCAGATGGAATCTGTTTTCGTCACTCATTCTCTGCTAATTTTTCATTCACTGTGGCCGGCAGCTTGCGGTTGGCGTCAATAGTCCCATAACTAAGACTTGACCTTTTCAGGATGGAAGATATATACGCGGACTGTATGTTTAAAAAGAGGACAGAATGTGTGTAGCCTCAGGGATGGGGGGTGGGAGGCGGAGTTTGTGTGCTTAAAAAAAAAAACACCACACCGTAGTTTACAGTGAAACTGTGATGGAGTCTTGCAGCCACTACGGTTCTTTTAAAAATATTTCTGTATGTTGCTGAAAGAAGGCCCTGTCGATTTATTAATGATGGTTTTTGTTTACATATGAGGGGGAGTCTAATCTAATATTAGACTGGGAGGCCGTGCGATGGCAATGTTTGTTTATCTCATGAACGATTGTAATGATGTGCCCAAACCATCCATCTTTCTTTAGTCGGGAGGAAAGTCGCAAAGTTAGACGGTTCGATAATTTGGGTTTTTTCCTGCGCCGATTGAAGAGACGGGTTTTTATTTGATTTTATTCCATTGCCCTTCAGATGGACCCAGCTCAATGGAGAGACGGAACATAGCGTTCTCACCGTTCACATGTAAAACATCTGCTTATGTTTAGTCTGTAGACAGTTAAAGAAGAAAAAACAAAATAAAACCCCTCCAATTCTATTTTAAGTTTACTGTAAAAGAGCTAACTATACATTACATGTACATGGTAGGCGTTGCAAATTTATATGAGGTAAATAAAGGAGTGCTTAAATATGATTATCTGTAAACATATTATTTTTCTATGTGCAATAAGGTATTTGTGTTTTAATTTGTTTGTTGATATTTTGAATTTAAAGAAAGAATCTCACAAATATTACAAATGCAAAACGGTTACACAGATATGACTCCCTATATATGCACAGACCGGCCCAATTTCTGAACGTTCATCATGCACGCACTATTACCGTACCAGTACAGTCTGTGATGTACTAGGCCTAGATTTATTTATTCATTCCCTCATTTCTGCCAGCATACCTTCGGGAGTAGGGCTGTAATATTTAATGAGTTTGACATTTCCAAATCGGTGATCTTCAGTACGTTTTGGGCCGTATGCGCTGGATGTTTTTTCTTCCCAGCGAGGCCGACGATGATGACTGCGACCAGTCAGGGCAGCAGATTCATAAGTGTGTCATAATCTCTAGCTAGGGCTAGGGCTGGGGTAGGACTATCCACGGGCCAATAGACACACAATCAAGCAATCTGCCGAGGAAACGCTGGCCAATCACTTATGGATTGGATGAAGGGTCGATCTGAGGCAGGAGTGATTTTTTTGTTCTTTTTATTTTGAGTGGTAATATTATATTGGGTTGGAGAAATTTCCATCACTCTAGATGTCTTGGTGGTGTGATTGATGCAATGGGGTTGATATTTAGCGAAATTTAAGAGTGCGTAGATGCATCCAAACAGTAGAAATTTTAAGAAGTGCTTTACATCAAGATTAAACTCGAAAATTCTGGTTTTTATTTTGAGCATGTTTATTTTGTCTGACAATGAATGGCTTCTGTTTTATAATGCTAAATAATCATACATCTTACAAATTGAATGTTCATGCAGTATGAAGTTTCCTTTGATTGTACTGTGCTTTCTTGAATCTTACAGTCACAAAAACAAATACCATACTTAGTTACGTGTATTTGATCGTAAACGAGTGTAAAATTACGTTTCTAAATGATGGGGAAGCATTCGTGTACAAGGAATGAGTGTCACGCAACGATTTTGCAAGGCGAAATATTTTGACGGAACAAGTTCTGTGCATACTGAATGCTATTTTATTGAGTAGAAAGTGACAATTTTTGAGTAGCAACTGATGTGATTTGCAATACTGAGCTGTGCCATACTGGGGAAAATTATTGATTTATTGGTTATCCCCTAGCAAATAAATAATATGCATGATCTGGATAATCAATGAAAATGCATGATCTGCATAATCAATATCTGGTGAAAATGTTTTTGTTGTTATTAAAAGGAGAAGAAGACAGATTATTTAATGTGAAAATAACTCAGGGGAGCTGAAGGTAGGAATTGATACTCATCTTAAAACAGTCTAGATTGTAGGATGGAGGAAAACATGCACCAGGCAAGGAGTTCCAACAAGATGCAGTACATGGATTAAAGCTGTTGGAATGGCTCCTTGTTCTGCACCTCAGCAAATCAAGAGTGTATGGGTGAGAAGAAGCAGAAAGCCTGGTTTCACGTTCAAACGTTCAAATAGGAGGAACCAGGTCGGACACACTGGTTGCACATTTACCATGAAAATATCTGTAGAAAAGACAGAGGCTGGCTACAGACCTCAATGGGAAAGAGGTTGTAATGTTGATCCTAACAGTTCACCAACAAGATTAACAATTCGCTTCTGCACTCTATCTCTAATAAAGATAAATGACAGTCAGAAGCTCCGGCCCTGTTATGTACCAGTGCTGTTTACATACGGACATGACCTACATGTACATGTACTTGGACATGCAGTGTTTTTAAGGTCAGCTTATCTGGCATTTTTTTTATATATTGTCTGATGTTACTTTGAAGGGAGCTCTTGGCTTTCAAGTTCCCCGGAGCTCTTATTCCATTAAACCATTACAGCTAATGCACTACCCATTAACACAAAAGTACTTTGTCCTAAAGGGCAGGATTAGTAGCGCGTAGGAAGCCTTGCCACACTATTCTGTTTTTTTTTCTTCTGACATTCGATGGCCCACAATAATAAAGTGACTTCGCAGTGGAAATGGTGGAATATTCACGTTGCCTTGAATAACACTTATTATGTTTACACTTTCACAAGTTATTTGCTGAGAAGTGGTGTTCGCCATATTTTAAACAAAATTTAGTGGCATGCCTGAGCCTGATTCTTCATGGAGGCAACAGAGGCAAATTTGGCTCCACAAAATGGCCTGGAGTCAAAAATTTGACTCTACAAAATGGCCGACCGTGTTTATTCACGATGTAAAAGGAAAACCACGCAATTTTGAGGCATATTTTTGTGGATCATTGTATTAAACTTTTAAAAACATCTTTTCTAACCATATGTGTTTTATAACAAACGGTTACAAACGCTTTTTACAGACCAACTCGCCGTATCCAAGGCAACGTGTACCTTTAAGAGTGTACTTGACAACCTTTTGTTGGAACTATTTTTAAGACCTGCCTTCTTAACAAGCAGCGGAAAAAAAGTAGTGACTGTTAAGTATTCGCAGGATTTTAAGTGGAATATTACAGGCAGTCTGTGATAATCTGATGTTGTTGTTTTTGTAGATGAACCGGCTGAGAAAGCTATGAGGAGAATTTAAGCCTAAATCATCCCAGGGGTGTGAAAACATCATAAATGGGTCAGCTCAAATGGTTCACCAGTATAAGGTGTAAAGTAGAATCAGTTTTAGAAGGAAGGAAGAAAAGGAGTCGCTTTGTGGCCATGATTATTACAAAATTGTTTCCAGCCGTTTCGAATCCACCCTCGGTGCTTTCAGCAAACGCGGTACATGTCAGGTGGAACTGTGCTGGAAGCTGTAAACAAATTATACTGTATTGTTGTCCCGGGAGAGTGCACAAAGAGGCCAGGCCAGACCATGAACATTTTCTGACACTATTCCTCGGGAAGATATTTTTTGTTTAGCCGTTGTTGACGTCAACGGAAGTTCAGAAGTGAGAAAATGGGCTGAGTCTACACAGCCGTGCACCACGGGGAAAGATTTGTTATATTCTATCCGCAAAGAGGTGGAAGTTGAGACCTCTAGTTGATGGATCTCAACGGGTTTTGCCCGTTGAGCAGAAGGAAGAGACTTGTCCCCCTTTTTTGCAGTGCCAAGATGAGATGTAATTTAACTTGGAGTCGATCTAATGTTTCATCGGAGTTCAGAGCAGCCAATCATTCTCTTGCGTTTATTCGCGCCAACCCCCTGTCAGCGATTTGCGTGGGTGGAACCATCCCAGTACTTCTTGTTTCCATTTGGGGTCCAACACAAACAGAATTTGCAAATCAATTTCTGGGTCGGCACAGCACCTGAAATTGATTAAATTGATTGGAAGGGGGCCCTGTCCTATCATCACTTTGTTGTACGCTTTCGGCTATGTAGACTAGACCCGTTTGTGGGGGTGGCCTTTTGATAGTCAGACGCACATGGAGGCTGGCTCATTGAGGAAAAAGGTTATATAATGAGTAATTGTGACTGGACAGGCTTGTGCTGCCTCTGCTAATGAGGAATGTCCACAGCATCTTGTGTACCTGCCTGGCACTTATTAATTATCACGGTATATTAAAAGCTTTCAACTATATAAAAATAAGTACAATTTTTAAGGAAATCAATAACAACCAATGCTGGGATTGCAACCTGGTATGTTTCATCTTCTTAACCTTGATCATACTCCTTACATGCCTTCGGTTTGAAAGAAGGAACGGTGTCAACAATTTTTCCTGTTAAACAATTTCACTCAATCCTTCTTCAGCCAACTTGCCAATTTCAGTGCCTGCGGAGAGTCTCTTTTGATTTCGTTGGAGACAAATGAAGATTGACCGAGGCAACCCCCCGTAATTTCGAATTTCTTTTTTCATTTTCTCCGGATCGCAATTGAAGATCAAACTACACGTCCAACTCGATTAATCAGTCCCCCATCTTTGGGAGCGTTGGCTGGCAATTACACGGCACCTTCATTTTGCCCTGATCCAGGGCTGCGGTCTCGGCGAGAGGGGAGAGATTGTGATTGAGGGCTGATGAACTCATCACTGCCAGCAAATCCCTCCGAATAATTGCAATCAGATTTGATGAACACACAAACAATGGCGTGAGAGAGCGGGGGGAGAGAGAGAGAGAGAGAGAGACAGAGAGAGGGGGAGAAGAAAAAAAGTCGCAAATTGTTCACGGGGGAATTCGTAAAAGTCTGATTGCACTTAACATTTGTTATGATTATCAAGAAATATTACTCCTCTTGACATGAAATATTATCAGTTTCTAATCAGAAAATTGTCTTTATAAAATATTAAGGGTATGAAATAAATAGGGCAACCGCCAACACTAGGACTAGATTGTTCAGTTGGTAGGTCGCTGGCATGTTAATCCACTCAGTTGTTTTTTCCCGTGGAACTTTTGTGACCAGCTTGTTATCAATATTTGTATCACTATTGAACTGGGTTATCCTACCAGATATGTTGAAATATGCACTTTGAAACCATGATGTCTGCCAAAAGCCAGCCAAATAAGGACAAATTTGGGTCCTGCATTCTATGAATCTGCATCTGGTCGTGCACCGTGCGCTTATCGTTTCCCATTGTTATCATATGTTGGGTGGGGGGGAGGGAAATGATTAACTTTATGGAATGCTGTTGGCTGAGTGTCCTTCCTTCCCACTTTCATTATTTATCTACAGCACGTAAGAAATTGATGAGTGGAAAATATGATTATGAGATGGACTGGAATTTGAAATAAACAGATGAAAAATAACAGAGGTCAGAATGAGGAAATCTTATTTCACCACTGAAACAATTTCTGTAGGAGTTTTTGTTTTAATATCAAAAGTACAGATTCTCTTTGGCACAATTGAATGAAGCTGCTCACAGTTCACACAACTGCTAAGCAGAAATACACGTACATGTACATGTACAAGTGTGTACCACGACTACCTTGAATGACAATTAATATGCAAAACTTTGTAGTTGTACACTTTTGAATGTGCATACCCACAAACAATTATAAGAATCTTTTCATATTCATTTCCCAAGGCTCAAGGTAAACAAATATTACCACATGAAATTCAACTACCGAGATGAAATAAGATTTGAACCAGAAACTGAGTTTATACTAAAAGTTGTTCCTATTTTCACTGGTACTACATGTATGTCAACGTCAATCTAGTCTACATGCATCTAGTAAAGTTTGCAGGGTGACACCAATCCATGTACATAAATCTCTCTTATGAGTTGGGATGGTTCTTAACAAATAAATATTAATAATACATATTTTTTTTTACCAGCAATCCAAATGTTTTTTTTCCTGCCTGTTGTTACAAGTCCCAACAGTGCATGGGTGATCACAGTGGAGAAGGTGGTTACAATAAATATATATTTTTTTCTTGTATAATATGAGTCTGTCACCATCATCATTATCATTATCATTATCATTATCATTAACAAAGGCTACACTTGTAGAGCAGGTGTCTCGATTGCTGAAGTGGCCATTATGACAGTTTTTGACTGACGCAGGGATTTGATATATTAAAAGTGTGTACTTCACCCGCACGACTAAAAAGAAGAAGATTAAACCAAACCCCGATTTGGATAGTGTTTTTCTTTCTTTCTTTTGTAATAACATTGTGTTTCATCATGTCTTGGTTCGTGGGTGGATGAGATCAGGAAAGCGTGAAAGCGATTCGTACCTGAAGTGGTTCGATGAGTAGGCCTACTTTATATCGGAGTCTGTTTGCAGGTCGCTCGGGTTGACGCATCAGCTCCATTATGCCCTTAATTCATACTGCAATTTTGTTGAGCACTGAAATTGGATGTTAACATCGTTACCGAAGTAATTGCTTCGAACTGTCATTAGGACAGTGTGTGAGAAATTGACGACACTCAAAAAAGTAAATTTGTGGCGAAAAAGTAAAGTCGTTTAAATTTGTGTGTCTTGTGAACGGTGAGCCAAAGTGTTGCCAACTTTGCAACCAATGCAAATATGCTGTTTTGATTAAGACCTTTTAAACTTGGAAGTTGAAAAACACCGTTGAGTATTTTACTGTCTGATCAATCAAAATTTGGTTTTCATGAAGAATGAGTTAAAAATGATTTGAAGTTTTTCAGTTAAGTTTTCTTGTCTTTCACTTGCTGCGGTTTATTTGTCAATTTGTGGAAGAGTGTTTATTGAAGCTGGGAAAGGGGAAAATCGACAGAAGGCAACATTAATAAATAAACATCAAATTGCTGTGAAGTAATTCAAAGAAATAATAGAATAACTAAAATAGGCCCAAGTTTTTATATAATTATTGAAATGCTATAGAGAGTATAATCCCTAGTGACGAATTCCTCACGATTTTCCACGCACACATTTTTACATTTTCTCTTCTTTATGATTCATAAATTCCATGGCAGTTTTCAGCCGAATCCAACAGAAATATAATATTTCACCTGTTTTTATGCCATTCTAGACTGTCCCTCTGTTTTTCCTACCCCTGCAATGATAAATGGAACAACCCATGATTTGGCCTCTGCACACACACACACATACAGTGCACACTGTTCTACCATGGAGGATGGTTTCATTATGCATTCAAGCTGTTGAGCTGGTCCCTGAAACTGACCTTGTTGCAGAGTTCTAAGGGAGACTGCCACAGCATCCTGATCATTTGCATAACAATAGCCGTTAAGCTTTCTGTTCAATTAAGATTAATCACATTTGTCCGTGGTTAATGTACTACTTCAAGGCCCAACATTATTCATCAAAGGTTTTTTTGTGTTTTTGATTTAACCCACTGAAAAGAGAATATAATTCTGTGAAATATTTCTCAGAATCAAAGAAGGTAGTTTGTTTTGGAGTTAGTAGTTAAAGCCGTTGAATGATTGGACAAATAGAAATTGCTTCTGTAATGAAACAAAGAAGAACCCTGCCAACAAATAAATAAAGAAACGGTATAATGGTTTCTGTAACCACAAGTAGCATTTGACCTTTCAATTCCTTTTTTTTTTCGGGGGGGGGGGGGTTTCGATTTAATCACTCAAAATGTCCATGGTGAATAACAGAACAACCTTGCTGAGGGATTATACGGTGTGTTTTTTATAATCTCAGTTTTAACTGATATTTGCGTCAGCACGGACATCGGCCGGCCTGATCCTTCGTTCTTGTGAGTGCAAGCACCGGTTTTTCCTTGACAAGGGCACCTATTTTTGAGGGAATTCAAAAATTGCATTGGACCATTTCAAAGGGTGCCAAGGCAATGAAAAGGGGTAGGAGGCAATTTCCCTCTGTAAAGACTCTGCTTGGGAGTATTAACTGGTGCCGTTAAAAGAAGTTTGTTTTTGTTATATTTCTTACACTTGTGGATGGTACGTATACATTCATCTAAATAAAAAATTTAAAAAAAATAAAAAAAAATTGCTAAGATTTCCCGTTTTCTAAATCAAAATGTAGGCATACTCTAAATATGATATTTAGGATTATTTCTGTCCACCTAAAAAAAAAAAAAAAAAAAAAAAATCCCCTACTCTGTTAAATCTTGGTATGGTTTTAATTAGTTGCCTGGTGCTGTCAGTTTAGTAATTGTATGTAGTTTTTGAAGAGTATTTTTGTGTTTTTTGGATGCTGAGACCTATGGCAGACCAGAAGATTCCACTAAATGGACTTAACCCAGCTTAAATAAGAAATAAACAGGCATTCTAGTTATCAGGATGATACAAATTTTGCAAATTTAGAACCAAAATAAGTAGAATTACATATTTGAAATAAATAAACAGACTCAATTTGCTGACCACTTTGTTTAATCAACCCCAGCAGCAAGGTCAATTCCTCTCACTAGACGCTCATAAATGAGAGTTGGTGGGATAACAACAATGTGCAGAGGAGCGAGTCGGGGTCACGCAGGTCACCATTTTGTTGTTGTTTCTTCATACAGTCGTATTATACGGACCCTATTGGAGGATGGAGTTGACCTAAAGTCGCCTTGCCAGCTGTGTTATTGCAAACTCCATAGAGCGCTGTAGGTTCAGTGGAGGCAGGCGTGATCATGAAGGCTCTGTACAAAACCACAAGCAGTGGTATTAGTGCTGTCCTTATGTAGAGCCAACTACTTATAATAATGTGTGCAAGCAGAGGAGGCCATTCGTCCTTGAGGGTACTGTGTTATCCAAATGGTTCTGATATCCCATTGGTTTATGGTGCATTCATTATTGGACAGGGATGGTACTGTACAGAGGCATGGAGGCTCGATATTAGATCCCATTGGCCCCTGAGGTTACCGTGTGCATATATGCGGACTGAAGACATTTTGTTTTTTGGCTGGGTGATGTTTTTCTGGGCATCTATTGGGGGTTGTGGTTGTGCATGTTATTGGATGCACAGCAGGGTTTGTTTTTTCTGTTTCAGCAGGGTGGGTGTCACGTCTTGACATTAGTTTTTATACATGCCATGAAAACAAACACTTGTTTTGGCTATACATGTTTCACACAATAATATCATGTTTACTTCACGGATTGCTGCGGAAATAAAAATTGAGACTTTTTGGGGGTGATTTTTTTATGAAGTAAAACCATTACTTTGATCATTATGATTTTGTTGTGTTCAACATAAAGAATGTGCGGTTTAGGGCAAGCAACTTTTAAGGTGAGCGGCTGAATCTTGTCATTGGTTTCTCAGCTGTGAAAATGTAAAAACACAGCACAAAGTCTGTCTGTGTTTGTCACTTGCCTCATTTTTTTGGACAAACTGCAGTTGCATTTCTGTATACTAAAATTATAAAAGATACTTTCAATATTCCACTGGTACTTATGTCATCTCTTTTCATGTCGTTTGTAGAAAGGGCATCTTCTTCTGCAGAGATAATTCCATTACAGATGCTTAAAATTTTAAATAACCTCTTTTTTTTTTAGATTATAAAAGAATTATAAATGTTATAAGTTTTCATTTATGGTATTGCAAAAAAAAAAAAAAAAAAAAAAAAAAAAAAAAAAAAAAAAAAAAAATCCACCAATTATAAGTGGTAGTTAATTAAAAAATAATTATTATTATTGGGATCCCGACATTATCTCATGTCCTTCAGCCAAAATTTGTTTTCTTTGCATTTTGCATGTAGGCTTACTTTGTGCATTGTCCGTGGCATATTCAAAAGGTTTATGAATGCCATTCTCTTTGAAACAGCTTCATCTTTCAAAATTTTTTCAAAGAAAAATATTTAAAAAAACCAAACAAACAAAACCCCACATTTTCCCCTCACAAAAATCAGGACAATGCACCTTTAAAACCTGACTATATTTTGTTGATGAGATCATTAAAAATGCATTTTTGTTTATGCGTTTTATTGTCAACCAGGTCAGCGTTGTTAGACACACCCTTATTAATGATTCAATGGCACAGCTGCTCAACTTGCAAATCTTGTCCTTGTTACATATTTCATAGTTGGCATGCAAGGCACAAGAGAATATTTTTGCCAAATTAAAAAAACAAAAATAAAAAGGGTACTTGTCAAAAAGGATGTACACTACATAACATTTTGGCTGATAAATCCTTACTGCCTTAAAGGTATTATACAAGATTGGTAGAGCTGACAAAACAGTCGCAGACGGTGTTCATGTCTTGTGTGATCAACCATTCATGAAATAACAAACCTGTGAAAATTTGGGCTTAATCCGTTGTGTGAGTCAGAAGAAAATAGTGAAAAACCAAAGCACAATTTTCAGCATGTAAACACATTGTCCTTAATTTTGGTTGTAACAACCGAACTCTCCTGTTTTCTGATAGTCTTTCTTTCAGAGGGGATATTTCACTGAAAACGGTTCTAGTATGGACATCGTTATCAGTAAACTTTAAAATAAAATTAAACAATTTTGTTTTTTATTCTTTAACAATCCTGCAAAATATCTCTAATAATAATATTAATAGGACACAGTTCTTTATTTAGGTGTTTTTTTTTTAGCGAAGTGATTTTAGTGTCCAGCAGTTTTACCAAAGGTACAGTTAAAAACAAACTAAGTACATGAAACAAATATTAATAAATATAAAAAAATGAAAAAATAAAAAATGCAACTAATGAATAAATTGGCCTAAATAAAAGTTATCAGCAATGTTTTCATTACTGTTCTCTGAAATTGTATTTACCAATCAATTATTATCCAAGTTATTGATTCGCATTTCACAATTTACAGAAAGATTTATTATTTGTTTTAATCCGGACAAATATGGAATAAGTTATTGCTAAGCAGCATTAGTGTAGCATCATTGGTTTTGTACATACATCATCACGTGAAAACTGATCTTTTCAAGGTTAGGATTGGCTGACATGTACTTAATGACATAACAGAATAGTGTTGCATCATTCCGCTGTGGAGAATAAGGATTTAAGTGAAAGGAGACCCATACATTCTTTCCCCTGCAGAGGTGTGAATTATCCAGGGTTAATAAAAGTTTGTGATAAAAAAGTCGGGGGAAAATTTAATTTCCCTGGCCAGTCTGTATTTTTTGGTTGTCCAATTCGTTCCGGGCCGCAGAGTTCAACCAAATTGAATTTTCTCTCTTTCTCTGAGAGTCGGATTCTCGCGCATTGTAATTACATCTTGGTGTGCCTTACACCAATAATTAAGTTATGGGGCATTATTCAGGATGTTGTTTTTTTTTCTGCGGGGAGGTATTTCTCAAGTGGTGAATAGCTTTGCATCTACATGTATTCACAGTTTGTGTTTGTCTGGATTTGTATTCGTGATTAAAGCACGCAGACAACATCGGTAACTGTCGAAAGCCAGTATCCGCACTTTATGCGACCCAACATCTACATGAAATAACAAACATGTGAAAGTTAAAGCTCAATCGGTCATCGGAGTCGTGAGACAATATTCTTTTGGGGGAACTTGTTTCTCAAAACTCTGGCAACAATATTCCCAAGGGAACGTTCCCACCGTGACCATCTTTAAGACAACGTGCAAGTCTGTGAATATTTATACTTCCAGTCTTACCAATGTTAGGCGTACAGTTAGTAGTAATCATGTGTTGATTACTCACAGGGATGGAATTTTTGAAAATGGAAATCTCTAGTATTTAGCATCATCAAAATGATTCTGCATTGGTTTGGACAGCTTGATTCTGTTGGAACATTTCAAAAACAACATCTTGATAGTACTTCAACTGCCTCCTCGCTTCGCAATTTAAATTTCCCTGAAAAATATTTTTTTATTTTTTTTATTGTTTATTTATTTTTTTTGTATGACAAAGTCTTGTCATTGTTAGTTTTTACCTCTAAAAAGTAACATCTTAAATTCTGTTTGTTTTATTTCAATTATTCAAAACCAAGAGTAACTTTATATCATATTTTGGGATTTTTCGTTTTCATGTATTTAATCTAGCCCCTGATGTAACGCATTTATTGTCATTTCACCAGACCATGCCCACTTCCTTTAATGCCATCAAATAGCTGATCATTTGTGGAAATTCACCCCCAACTCTCATTATAAAACTGCTGGCAGAGTTACATACCACTCTTATGTATTATTAGTATACACTACAGTAGGCTATAAATAAATGCAGTAAGAGCTGTATGGGTTCAGCATGTAAACATCACATGATGCTCAGCTGACGTAATGCTTGTGGAGAGGGCTGGTAATCCGCATTGATTATTGGTCTGTCGGAGACTACTGCCAACGTGGAACTAGCTAGCGTGTGGATGGAAAGACCTTGTGCAGTCGTCAGGCAGACACAATAAAGCACAATGTGTAGAGCGGTGCAATAATTCTTGTGATCTCGTTGTGTTTGTTTCATTGTGTTTGACATGGCAAGTAGCCTTTAGTTTCTTCCTCTCAGCTCTGAAACGGATCCCCTGTTTCCAAACAGAAACGAAACCGAAAATTTGTCCTGCATTTTGTTCTTCTGTACACTGGCCTTTTGATATGCAATTGTTGTTAACCAGAGTGCAGTAATTTTCCACTTTTCTTTGCTATGTAACTGAAACCAAAGGTTGGAGGACAGTGAAGAGTTAAGAACCAATATGATCACTGTGTATCTAAGGTTCTGTACATAGATGGCAATGTGTGAAAAAAGAAGTTGTTGCAGGAACTAGATACATGTAAATATAGCTCGATCATTTGGATTGTTGACTCCAGTCTTACCGGACAAATAAACTGAACAGAAGACCTGGCTTTATACAATGAGGGATCATCACTCCGTGGGTAAGCCACAGCCCTGAATTACAGCACAACCCCGGAAGAAATGGGCACAGCCCATAATCCAATTTGATAAAAAGAATCAATCCCCAGGTTACTGAACCTGTTCTAAGGGGCCCCTCCAAGCTCCTGCGGTTTTCCTCCGGTTTGCAAAAAAAAAAAAAAACGGAAGGCGAGGAGAGAAGACGAAGGGGGGAAGAGACGCCATAATGAAGTTGGTTTCGGGTGACGCTTCATCACTGCTGTCAGCTCAAGTCAATCGATTGGTGATGGGCTCGTGTTTCTTCCTCCTGTATGGATTGGTGAACTGTGGGGCTGGGGGTAGGCTTCATTACACACTACGTTCAATTCTGTCTCTGCCGTGTGTTGTGAGGAAATTCCTGTGGAATGTCAAAGGTCATTTTGAGACCTGAGGATGAAATATATTGTGTTCATTGATATGAAGTTTATCTCGGTGCTCCCTCATCACATTGCTCTCATTTAATCTTTAAGAGTTTTAATATCCTACAGTTCTGGAAATTTACAGCACGCGGCCTGATACTTCACACAGGGTGGGGGGAGGGACAGAGTCAGTTCTGCCCCTGGTCGTTGTCTTGGTTCCTTGTGAAATGTCCCAGTAGAAATTAACATTTTTATCATAACAGATGCCATTTACCACAGAGGTAAAAATGCCCTGCCCATTACAATAACAAAGTATCAAGCCCTGTAGCATTATTGTGGATTTTAGTCAATATTTAATAACAACACATTTCCTGTAATTAGCATTTTTAAGTCTGACGTTGGCCGTCTTACATATAATTGTCATGGGTGTATTTTTCAATACCCAGGCATGCCATGAAATACCTTCAGCCTGTGATGTGTGAATTGTAGCTCTCCGTTTCCCTTCCTCGATTCTCTCCAAGAGATTACCAAGTAATAAAACTTCAAACAATCCAAATCAATTAAAAGCTGAGGCTGCTTTCGTCAGTCGCTTCCCAGTGTCAGCTGACCCCCAAGCTCGTCCTGTGCAAGGATTTTAATTAAAGGATTGTCAAATTAGAAAATGGCTGCCCACTGATTGGAAATGCAACTTGTGTGAGAGAATCAGACAGCCTCTATTCGGCCCTCAATTATGATCTCTGTGCCGTAAAACAGGGCCGGCCTCGAAACTTAAGTGTGGAGATTCACCTTTGAAGTGAAAGCCTAGTTTAACAAAAAAAGTAGTTGTAATAATACACAATTAAAAAAGTAACTTTAAGTTTTGGTTGCGGTGATTGTTGGTGTGACTCACGCAGGCAGTTTAAAGTCATCAGGGTGTGGGTTCGAATCCTGGTCATGGTGCTGGTGTCCTCGAGCAAGAACACTTAACTATAATTGCTTCTCTTCACCCAGGGGTAAATGGGTAGGGCCTACATGTGAGGGCAGGGATGATTCATGTGATTGATTTAGCTTGGTGCGCTACATATTTTGGCAGCACAGGCTGTTCATTCCCAAGTGAGCTGAGATGGTTTAAGATATGAAATACATGGCCCAGTGACTAGGGGTGATAATGTTGGAGTGCCATGAGCGCCACTCACTGATGGATTTGAGCGCAATATAAGAAGCCACTGTTATTATTATTATTATTATTTAGTTAGGCTTGAAGCGAGGATAGGGCTTTTATTTTACTTTGTGTTGACACACTGAGGTGCCGGAACGTACATAAATAAAGCTGAAAGTTCTACCATAGTCTGGAACTAGAGTAATTTATTTTAACTTAACACATAACAAGAATCAAAGCAAAAGGGAGAATTGGTGTTGAAGGCACTTTGTCCAATGAATTTATTTGCAAAGTAAAAAAAGATAGTGTCACTAAGAATTGTCATCTCACAATAATTTGGTTGGTAACTTGTGACTGTTTTAAAGCACTAAGTGGCTCCATGAATTGATTGAAACTGACTGATATTGCAGAGTGTGGCTAAATTTAGTCTGATTTTTAACAAAATTATTATTATTTTTTACAGATCTTTAGATGACAGATACGACCACCCAGGAACTAATTATGAATATGGAAGCCGCGGATATGATAGACATTACGGAAGAGACTCAGGATCATACCACGAAGAGGATAGTTTACCTGTGTCATACCGCGATCGAGATCGGTCACGAGATCGGACGTACAACCGTGGTGTCAACTACTACCAACATTCCAGCAGTGCAAGAACGGAGTCAAACTTTGATCCACAGCAGCCGCCGCCACCTCAAACACAGCAATCGGACCAGGATTACCATTTCCCTCTAAGGGACCAGTTTGCCACCACGCGTGGCGATGGGGACTCGTACTCGGACTCGGGCGCCTCCAGGAAGGCGCGGAGTCGCAAAGTGACGCGCAGAGCGGGCTCTGCCAAGACCACTAGTCGATCCCCCCACTCGGGGTCCGTCACGCACTCGAGGAGTTTAAGCCGGTCGCAGAGTCGGTCGAGGAGTCGCAGCCGGAGCTCGGACTCGAACAGCAGTGCCTCGGTGGCGGCGAGCGAGGAGAACTGGGAACGGCGCTCGCGGAGTAAAGAGAGCGACCGCGAGAGTAGGAACACGGAGAATACGCTGAGCTCGGCTGGGTCCAAGAACGCTGCGGGACTCTGCGTGAGGAACTTGCCAACGCGATCTAGCGGTATGTGTCCCTGGAAGTTATATAATGTGTACCCGTGTGCCTGAGCTCCGATGGGATTTATATAATATCTGGATGGATTTATATTTCTTGCTTCTCCTGTTGGATTTAATACGAAAGATGTCCTATCATTCTTGCGCAAATGCCTGCTGAGTGTTGGGGTCAACATGGCATGGGCTTTTTGACCGACGTCCCTGAAAGTTACTTCGATACCAAGTTGCCATTTTTAAAATCATTTCTTGTGAAGGTGGAAGTTTTACAAAAAAGTATTACGGTGAAGTACAGGATGAAATTTGTGTAATCCTTTAGGTTTAAATCAAATGGCTTGAGAGAGGTTGGGCTGTTTGGGCGAAAGTGGGTGACAGGTTTGTACAAATAAAAAGAGTGGTTAAATATTTTATCAAAATAGAGCTTGGGTTTCAGTGCTCAGAGGTGCTGCTTATTTTGGCACATGTGCAAACATGTGCAAAGATAACAGCCATAACAGTATATAAAGCTGTGGATTACGCCAGTCACCGGCAGAAATTTGATTTTCTTGTCCGAGTTGATAAAGGGAACTGCTGGTCATTTAACAGGGGGGATTTTTGACAGTTTTGTGAAGTACTCTTCAGCAAATGTCCCCAGTTCAGGGCCCATTTTCATAGAGCTGCTTAAGCACAAAAAGTAAGTAAGAATAAGGTTACCAGCCAAACTACCATTTCACAAGTACAATTTGTGACTGCTATCTTGCTCATTTCTGCTAAGCAGAAAATTGTTCAGCAATGTTTTCTGCTTAAACGGCTCTATGAAATTGGGCCCAGGTTACAATCAAATGTTATCATTTACCGACCAATAAGTGATGACAATGTATTCAAGATTTCACATGTGGTTTCAGTTGCACATCCACTGTGTACTTTTCTCCACGGTTGCGGTTTTCTTCGCTGTTGTGGTTTGAGTTGGGAACAGTTTCATCAAACCGTTAAGCAGAAAGAGCTGCTGAGGCTGACAATTTTGCTGAAATTTTGTATGCTAAGCAAAACTAAGCAGGAAACCAGTCACTGACAGAATTTGTAATGTGTTCTATTGGCAGGTGACAACTTTTTGTTTTGCTTAAGCAGCTCTATGAAATTGACTTCGTTGTAGCTGCTTTAAGCAAAAAGAATTGCTAAACAATTCTCTGCTATTGAGAAAACTAAGCAGAAAACCAGTCACAGATGCTACATGTGACATTGTAGTTTGGCTGGTAACCTTATTCCAGTCAGCAGCAAATTCATTTTGTGCTTAGCTACTTCTTGTGATACAGCCGATGTATGGAATGGGGCCATGAGCCCAATTTTCTAGAGCTGCTTAAGCAGATGAAAGTGCTTAACAAAATTCTGCTAAGCAAAAATTCTGTTAAGCAAAAATAAGCAGGATACCAGTTGCAAACGGTACATAAATCGTTATAGTTTGGTTGTTGACTTTTTTCTGGTTAGCTCAATTGTTTTGTACTTGGCAGATTTTGTGCTTAAGGAGCTCTACGAAAATGGAGCCCTGGTTGTAAAGATACATATGGACGATATTAAATTGCTTTTGTAACCCCTGTCTATTAGACACGAGCATTAAGGATGGACTATTTCATGAGTTCAAGAAGTACGGGCAGGTAACAGCGGTGACGGTACACGGCACAGGTGACGACAGAGCTGGCATCGTGTTTTTCAAAAGGTGATTTTAAAACTTGAAATTCCTTAAAAAGGGTGTGTACAACATTGGTAAGATTGAAAATACAAATGTTCACAGATTTGCACGTAACTTACATGGAGTAAAGAAGGTCATGGTGGAAAACTTCCCTTGAAATAGTTTTGCTTGAAATGCTATGGTTTTAAAGAAATTTTAAAAACAATTAGTCTTTATCGTGCGTGTCCAAATTCCTATGTTTGAAAACATTGAAAACATATAATGGGGTTTTTCACTGTTTTCTTACGACTCCGAGGAACGATTGAGTTTAACATTTCACAAGTTTGTTATTTCATGTATATGTTGGGTCATATAAAGTGTGGATACTAGTCTTTGAAAATTACCAATGTTGTACATGTGCTTTAAAGGTGTGATATCTGGATTGATTTCATTTTTCATTCCTAGTTTTTTAAACCCTGACAGACTAGGCAGTTTGGTTAGCATGTTGCCGCAAATCCTCCAGTATCCTCTTCTCCTCAGGGCACTCCACACCAAATTTGTTTGGACTTTGATAAGATTAAAGTGCCTGACCCTGTGACAAGCAAAGGTTAATATAATGGGCCTCCTGGCCCAAGTCATTCGGAATCCTTCACTTTGGCAATTTGATACTGAAGGAATTTGTACTGTAACCGTGTAAGGGTTAAATCAACATTCTCGGACTTGAGGTGTAGATATTGTGTGTTTTTTAAAACCACTTGAAGCACTTTAGGACAGAAATTCTTAGATTTTATAACTTACGTTTCCCTAAGGACAGTTGTGTTAATTCTCCCTTCGGGAAGAATTCTGTTATTTCTGGTATTGAAAGGTCAAAGGTGAAAGACAAGTCTGCAGGTCATGTGCAAAATTCCAACAAAAAGGGCAAGTTGGAATGTAGCTTTGAATATTATCTGATCCCACAAAGCGAAACCAAAGTTGCCATTTTTAAGATTTGAGAGTGTCGCATTTCTGAATCCACTTGGGAAATAATTGTCAAGCTGATACCTAGCATCTCTGGGTTTGAGACTCCACGAGGGTCAAAACATCAGGCCATCAACTATTTTTTTCATTCAACTTTATTTGGATGTGCTGTAAGCTTTGTTTGGACTACAGTTTATTTTTTCAAGACCATGAAAAAAGACCAAAAAGTAAACAAGTCCATTTGGAGAAGTTAATTAACCTTTATGAGATATGGTGGACACTATAGGAGTTTGGGTTTGGGTGTATACAGACAAATTTACCTAAACCTAATAGTGTCATCGTATCGAGTCCGCCATATCTCAAAATGGCTTATTCTATGGTCAAGGCAAATTATTTCTGCTTCAAAAATAACAGCACGTCTCACAGTTGTTTTTGAAGAAGATTGCACCACCCTTTGCTTATCACGTGTAACATTAACATCCAAATTAAGAAAATTGTCAGTCTAAAAAAAAATATGCTGCAGTTCCTCTTTAAAAAATGAACCTTACTTCAGTAATACTCTGCAAGCCTCCCCGAGTCTCTGTATGACAGTATTCCCCGTTCGCAGGCCCCTGCCCAACCGAATCCCTCTAATTGAGTTTGTGCAAGATGCAGCGCTTGCCTGGCTTAGTGCCGTTTATGATAATGATATGTGCGTCCCCATAGAGCTTGGCGTGTGCGTCATCTCCCCCCCCCCCCCCCTGTCGCCGGCAAATGCTCTGATTGGCAAACAGCCCGTGGAAAGTGGGTCATGTTTCCTATGCAGCCAGTGCAACGCAAATCAACGAAACCCACCCGCTTTCTCTCTCCTGTCATTTGTGTTTTTTTTTAACCCACTGACGGCAGTTTTTTTTTCCTGCATGGGTGAGCCAGATAGCTGAGCTTGTGGGCAGGGACATGGGATATTAATTTTGGGATAATTTGCAGTCGTTTGTTTACGCACATTTTTACGATGTACCAAGCTGGCAACAATGGTGTCTCAAGACCCTTTCAAGTTACCTCATGCTCTGTGTGTGCAGCGAGTGTAATCTAATATTAGTATGAAACTTTGTCAACATATTTCACTTTTTATTTAGATGCAGCGGTGAACAAAAAATTAACCCTGTATGCTTTTAAGAAAGTCATCAATGCCGGTCTGAAAGTGTTTTATTTTGTGGCATCCTGCCTCACAATGACATGCATTAAAACAAAAGCAAATATGATATTGATATATGGCATGTTGTTAAGTGTATAGGTTTCACTGCAGTTGAACAAATTACTCATTTTTTCCAAATGTTTTGTAATCTGTTTCTAAGAAGGCAGTGGGACTACATAGTGAAAAACAAATGTTTGAACATCAGGATAATAATATACTTATATGCAGTTATTCTCATAATGTCTTCTCAAGGCTTTCATCGTCAAGACAGTCTCTCTTGTGAGGCATCCTCTCCCCCCGCTCGCCCCCCGCCGCCCGCCCCCCGCCATTTGTGCCCCAGTCTCGCTTGCAAAAATGCCAAACAGAATGAGATCTCGAGTGGTCGATAGACGACAAGACCTGGCGTAATTAAATCAAACGTATCCGAGGGATCTGAGCAACTCTTCCCAAGCGGAGGAGCTGAAACTGCTCCCGTCGATTTAATGAACATGTCCCAGTTGCATCTCATTAGCATAATACCAGAGAGGAGTTTCAAAATGGAGTGGAGGGGAAACGGGCTACGGAATAAAGTAAACTGTTTCGGCCGTAGAAAGCCGCCACACGCGTATCTAGGACGCTCCAATTTTTTATTTGTATCAAGATTAATTCCTTTTAGCGCGAGTTGCACACAAGGGGGACAGCTAGCAAGATGCTTCTTTTGTTGGCGTTATCTCTAGCGTGGATCAGTTGACCTACATCTCCCTTTTTTCTTCTGGCTTTAGGCGACCAGTCTTCCAACGGAAGTGAAACGTTTCTTACTCAAAAAAACTTTCTGAAAAAAAAACTGACTCAAATTCTCAGAGATGTTTGCATCTCACTGAGTTTTAAAGTCTGATATGAAATATCAAGTCTGGTTTCAGCCGTGTGTCCAATAAATGCATTTCTGTGCAATTTAGCATGACCTGGTCCCCTCGTTAATGGGGCATTGGGGGGGGGCGGTAGTTTTCTATTGAAGTAGGTTTAGTTTAGAAATCAGTGAACTCTCATTTTTTCATAAATTTATTGATAAGCTTTCATGTATAAAAAATTGCCCATATTAAAGTTGTTGTGTACGGTCGTTTCAACTGCAATCTTTCGCTACTCGGTGATGACGGCAACTGCGACAGCATTTTCATTTGTATGCAATATCACCGGATGTTTTAATTGACAAACTAAATACAAGTAGATTGAAATAAACCGTGCAGGATCAAAATAACACACATGTACATGTATACACCCACTGGGGCATCTAATTTGGTTTTTCAAAATTATGGAGATCATCCGACTTCCTGTTTCTCTTGTTTTGAAAAGGTTAGAGAGTTTCATTTCATTCGTCTGTGTGGGTTTTGGCATTGCAACTAACTGTTTGGCTTTAATTTTGACATACGGGTGCCTCTGAATGAGTGAGTTCGTTTACGTCATCCCTGTTTTTGTGTATATATTTTTGGCCATATCCTGTACAGGTTTGGCTGCTGTAAAGCCAGCAGTTATGGAACTCCTGTTTAAAATTTAAAAACTTCTTTTTTAGCAATAAACTGACTTCTGACTGGCGCCAAAATAGGGAGGCCGCCAACCGTAGTGCTAGATAGCTCAGTTTGTAGAGCGCCGGCACGTTAATCCGGAGGTCGCAGGCTCAAGTCCGGCTGTATCCCTGTTGAGAAAAACAGCAAAAAGCTCTCACAGTATTTTCATCAAGAATGTCAAATCCATCCACGTTTAGCCAGGTGATAGTGGGTACCAACTGGCTGTATTGAAGGCAGCATTCAAATGGACACCACCTTGAAGATTCAAATTATTTGACATACTTAATTGATTTCTAATCAACGGGGGCACTTCAGATGAAATATTTCTGTAGGATGCTTACTACCATGACCATCTTTATAACAAGTAGGTTTTCAGATAAAAATTACACAATTTCTTCTCTGGGGCACTACCCAAGTATGATCTTACCTTCAAAAGATCCCTTCACAACTTTTTAAGGATTCTGAGAACAAGGTCTAGTTTCATGTTGTTACTTGTTGTTGAGTTCTGCGCTTATGACGTCCCAAAAAGCAAGGAATTCCGTGGGTTGGAAGCGCAGAATTCTGTGGTCAGCGGCACCCAAGAAATTGGACCGAGGTATGGAGTTATGTGGATTCCCATGTTTGGTTTGAAGTACGTGTAAGCCACTGGTGAATTTCAGGCCAGCTCCGCGCTTCATTGATGGAATGAAATTTGATAATGAGAAGGGTAGACAATATGATTATCATTTATCACAAATTTCTGATCTGTAGACCAAACTTGAAACATTTTGTGACCTTGTTTTGTATTGTGAAACAAGTGAAATGTTGTGTGGCATTGTGATTATTAAACAACTGGAAATTTAATATTGTTTTATATAATTTTGAGTGAAGTTTCTTCTCCGATAGAGGTCGAAGTTTAAGTTCATCTTTCACGCAAAAGTGAACATGAAGCCAGTTTTGACTGGAGATGAGATAAACTCTCAGAAAAACTTGCAGAAGGCAAAAGATGTTACAAATTTTGCGAAGCAATCTTCGTTGACAAAACATCTCTTGGTGTTTGCAATTTTTAGTTAAGAAGTGGTGTGTAGTTGAGTGGTTATTTGATTTCTCCACTCCACGTAGTATTTTAACTTTGATGTCATTCTTTTTAATTCTGCAGAACGGAAGACATGGAGAAGGCCTTGTCGGCATCAAAAGGAAAACTCTTCTTTGGCTGTGAGATGAAATTATCAATATGGGATGGACCTGGTAAGATTAGAATTTTATAAAAAATTTGCATTATTTATTTCAGTGTGGCTGATTCTTTACTCCATTTTTTACACCTCTGGTTTTGGGTGAAATTTTGATGCTGGTGCTTTTTAAAGTGTAGTTTTGTAAAACAAATTGTGTTTCGCTCTTTTTGTATTTTTGAATTGAGGATTTTGATTGTAAACAAGGTTTTTTCGGGCCCAACCATGTGTTTGTTTTATAAACCGGAAATAATAACAATAATAATTTTAACAACATTGCCTCGACGATAGACATTTCTCAGAAATGCTAGGAAACAACTTGTTGCCTGGTTGTTTTCTTGTTAAACAGCAAGAAGCTGGAAAAAAGTGTCTACGTATTTTACATTCCGTTTAGAAAGACTTTTTGCCATTATCGAAATGTGAGACTTTTACCACTTTTTTACATTGATAGCATTAGGTCATTTTGGTCGGTAAAGAGCTTGCTAAATCTATTTATCGTCGCAAGTGAGTTTGATCAGTGTGATCAATGTCAGCGTTTTATCGATATCAGCTTTTCCAAGCTTTCAGTGGTTCAAAGTTTGTGGTTCAAAGTTTAAAGGTTAGATAAGGCTAGAAGTGACAAAAAATTTCAAACAAAATAATAACAAGAAAAATCTTCCTTCGGGAAAAGAGAGAGAGAATATAATCCTTGAAAAATATTGAACTTGGATTTAATAAAGCGGTTTTCATTTGTGTGATTTGTTGAGGAGAGATTTGGCAAATTTCCCAGAGTCTGACCTCCCCGGCTGAACATGACCTCAGATTAATCGGGAGATGTATTGAGTGTTACCCTGAGTCATGGGTAAACCTTCTGGCCACGATAAATTAAAGTTACGTTATAGGTTTTGGTGTAGGTTTCCATTATGAGCCGATGTAATTAATTCACCTGCATGACAGATCATTATCATGTCATTTCAGGAATACCAAAACAGACAGTATACATGTAACTGTACTGTCTTCTCTTTTTCTTATCGATGGCAGTTACTTTTGTGGAACGAGGTTAGCAGGTGGAAACCACATGTTATTATACTATTCACAGTTATTTTAAAAAGTCAAGGGAAAGATTAAATATGGATGGAATACTCTAAAAACTACTTTAGAAAAAGTGAATAAATGATACATTTTGTTGTGTAACCGAGGCCCACAATACGCAACATTTTTATAGAGTGGCCACAGGGACCTTGTTCCCTATTGGTGTATCCTGTTCAGTATGTGTAATGTAGTGTTTTTCATAAAGGCTAGAGGTAGTGGCTTCTTTCCCGAGCTGGGGATCTGAAGTTTCTCTCGGCTTTCCCCTGAGCGAGTTCCCCTCTGACCTAATGGAGCACTTCCTTTGCCTCTTCCTTTGTCCTTGGGGGGGCCTTGCTAGCCTGACTAAAAATGTAAAAGGAAATTCGGAGAGGAAAAAATGCTGGGGATCATCTTGTTTTTGAGGACGAATAAAACATAAATGCCTGGAGGGATTGTTCAGAAATCCTAGTAGGTCTCGCTTTTCTCGCATTTCCCTTCCTTTTACTTGCAAAGGATTTGTTTTTGTGGATTTGATTTGCAAATCCACCATTTGACATGAACTAATGTTTTTGCAGATAAAATTCTTTAAAATCCTCCAATAAGCTAAAGCAATTTTCTAAACGACACATGATAATGGTCTGCGAATCTTTGTTCCAAGAAATCGTTACTGATATGGAAGTAGTGTCAAAAGTGTTGTGTGGATTCTTAGGCCTTTGTGCTATCGGAAATCTTGACATTATTGATACCACAGGCTTGAAAGAGAAAAAGAAGAAGTATGCCACAATTTTGTGAACCTTAACATCAGAGCCCAATTTCATAGAGCTGCTTAAGCACAAAAAGTAGCCAAGCACAAACAAATTATGCTTACCAGAGTAAGGTTACCAGCCAAAATACCGTGTCACCTGTACAATTTGTGTCTGGTATCCAGTCTCATTTCTGCTTAGCAGAAAATTGTTAAGCAATAATTTCTGCTTAAGCAGCTCTATGAAATTGGGCCCAGAGCTGCCAAGTAAACCAATCTTTCCTTGTTCTGATGAGTAAATTTGACAGTCTCCCTGATAATGGAAACATTTTCCCTATGTTGAAAGTAACTCTAAAAACCTCCCTGAGTGTTGTACAAAATCTCCATGATTGCAAGATGCAATTATTGGCAGCTCTGCATCCATAGCCACAGAGAATCCATAGCCACAGAGAACCCATAGCCACAGAGAATCCATAGCCACAGAGAATCCATAGTCACAGAGAAAAAATCCAACTCGGAACAAGTGACACTATCACCAGGAACTCTGATACGTTTTTCGTGCAATACATATAAGTCTCTATTATTAGAAATATCTGGCAAGTTGTAAATACGTTCATTATAAATGCGGTTTGGTCGCCAAACGACCATCTGTGTGTCATCTCAGTCGGTCCAAAAATAGCTCTGTGCTGGATGTGCCAAATGCTCGCACTCGTAAGAGATTTCCAGCGAAAAAACAGCAGGCCCCTTTACCAAATTTGGTGATGCTTGCACAGCGTGGGTCCGGGCACAAGAGAGGGGGATTCAGGGGAACAAAGCTCTGTGACTATCGAATGCTTTGAATAATCAGGGGAAGACGGCTTTGTGATGGAGCTGGTGACGCTAATATTAATATCGTACACCTGGTCG
This sequence comes from Pycnopodia helianthoides, assembly GCA_032158295.1. Taxonomy (NCBI): domain Eukaryota; kingdom Metazoa; phylum Echinodermata; class Asteroidea; order Forcipulatida; family Asteriidae; genus Pycnopodia; species Pycnopodia helianthoides. The sequence goes on from CM063260.1 coordinate 1,626,827, forward strand.
TGAAAGTCTCCAAAGGGGGGGATTCAGAAATAATTGCTATGCTGGAATGAAAGTGGACAAAAAAATAGAACACAGCATTAAAGGGTGTGCACAACATTGGTGCTCTCAGATTTGCACATACATGTAACTGGGGTATAAAGATGGTCATGGTAGAAAACGTTCCTTTAAATAATTTTTGCCTGACCTGCTATAGTTTTTGAGAAATGAGTACAACAGACGATAAAAAAACATGAGGGTTTTTCCCTTCCCCCCACTATTTTCTTGTGACTCCGATGATCGATTATGCTTAGCTTTCACAGGTTTATTGTTTCATGTTATACATTGGGTCACATATAGTGCAGATACTGGTCATTGACAATTACCAATATTGTCTAGTGCTTTAAAGTGAAGTTAATTTGTTGATATTTTTTTGTAGATGAGCTTCAGTTTATTTATTGTATCTTCTGGAAATTAGGGAGAACTTACCTGGGAAGGTTTCATAATGGGATCTCTGTCATGTTTCCTGTCTTCTATATACTGACTAATAAACAAAAAATAGACAAGGGTCTGACTTTTTTAAATTTTTCCAACCTAGGAATTTGATACAAATAGATGGCAATTAGGCTAATAGGATATTTTTCATGGATATGACATTTAATGACATTTACAAAAGAAAAAAAAAAGTATAAATATAAATGTCATGTGCTTTTAAATGAATTTGAAGGATTTTTTCCTCCCCGTAGTATCTTTTTTTATTAAGGTCACCCAACATAAAGCCTTTTTTAGATTAAAAAACACTAATTAAACTGTTGAATTAATGCCGTAGATAAGTGGACCCTGGACTTAAGCTAGTGATTGACGAGCAGAACCCCGGTGGTGACGTAGCTAGCTAAGGACAAACATGTAGTAGTTCTGGATAAGACTGAACACCTTTAAAAAGATAGTAAATAGTCGTATGCGTGGGCCATCGTGATGGAAACTGTAGCCCCTTTGATTCCCCTGTACTGTAGAGTCAATCAATGTATAGCGATTAGCTAATAGGGTATTCTGGAATCTCTCAAACGTCTGAGAGACAGTTAGGATTTCACTTTGCCAGCTGTCGTGTCGCGGTATGTTTTACTATGATGGCTGTTTATGTTAATGCTGGTGTGTCTGAACGGGCCGGCGAGAGCGGCTTAGCGTGGGCCGAGGGCGGTGGTAGACAGTGATGCTGTCTTGATGTTAGGGCAGTGGGGATGGCGAGCGTTCTTGGTGAAGTGTTAACACAGGTGCTGTGCGCTGAGTGCTGTTGGCTTCAGTCCAATTCCTCCTACTACAGTTTCATTAAATATTGGGAGACAGAAATTAGGGTCTGTCTTGAAGAATTTTCTGTGCTTAATATTGTGAAAAAGCACTTCTGTATGTTTTTGTCTTTATTTGGGGGAGGGGAGAAACCTAAAGGTTAGTCTTTAATCTCCTTTTCCTTCCAAATCCATCATCTATTTTCTAGGTTTTCTTGAATTATATTTAGATGGTTTTTGCACAACTTTTTTCATTGCATGAGGTCTGTCTATTAATCAGAGAGTCAAACTATGATTGATATGTACATTTATGTAGTTGCTCTCTTGATCAACTTCATGTCGGATAACATGTATCCCAGGCCTGATACTTCACGAAGGCAACGGAGGCGATTGCCTCGATGCCCCCTGGTCATTGCCTTGGTGCCCTTGAAATGCTCCAACAGAAATTTACAATTTCCTCATGAATAGGGTGCCCTTCACCGAGCAGAGTGCAGATATAAATTTTTTTCACAAAGGAACGACAAATCTCACTGCTTATTATGAAAATAGTTGTCTCTCCTTTGGTCAATACGTGTTTCGGTGTGGCAACAATATTGTCAACGGAGAAGATTTACTCCAGAAGCTCTGAAACGTTCTGAAAATGACTACCACAAGGGAAATGTTTTGGAATACCGATGTGAAGTGGTTAAACACCAAGGAGGTTAAAGTCAATATGAGTTGGGCTTTCCAGAGAAAAGTCACTCTCTTAAGTAGGAACTACCAGCCTTGAAATGAAGCAATCTCTGTGTCAAAGTGGAAACACACTGGCGGCTGAGTAGTTATATAGTTGCAGTTGTCTTATCCCCTCTTTCCCTTTCTTTCTACTTACAGACATCGGTGTTGACGACAGCGACGTCAGGTACTACGAGAAGGAATTGGACGAGTTTCATCCGCGGGCGACAAGGACACTCTTCGTCGGCAATCTCGACCGTACCATCACCCGGGAGGAGCTGAAGGAAGCATTCCAGAAGTTTGGGGACATTGTGGTTAGTATAGCCATTCAAATTAAATGTTTCAAATTAAAAGGAACATTACAGAATTGGTTTTTGCTAACAAAGTAGTGCTGGCAGTGTAAGCACTTTATGTAATCCATCACTATACATAAACTGACAAACCTGTAGAAGTTTGAGATCTCTCGGCCATCTGAGTCACGAGAAAATAGTGAAAAACCGATTACACATTTGCATGAAATCATATAGATTCATCAATAATAAAACGCTCACTGAGCGATAAACTCCAATCGGAAAATTAGCTTATTCATTTCTCATCAAATATAGCATTTCAGACAGAAATATTTCAAGGGATGTTTTCTGCTATCATCGTCATTAGACCGTGTAAGTTTTATGTAAATCTGTGATAAAAAGTATATTTTACACATTTTTTTCTTACCAATTCTGTAATGTTCCTTTAAAAGAAATCATACTTTCTGAGAGGCTAATCATATTTAGAGCTGTATTACCTTCCATGGTCTCTGCATATTTTGTACATAATCCTTCGGAAACAGCATACCTTTAAAAAATTCATGGTGTGTTTGCTTCATCGTACTGGAAAGTCCCACCAGGAAATGATCATTGTAAAGTTCCAAGAATATAAGGGATTTTCCACCCGTCCTGGTTTTCGTTTCCTACTTTCCTTTTCGGAGAGTTGAACTTGCTTGTAAACATTTGAGTACTAGAGAGGCATTACGAAGTATCGTCCATAAAAACTGTTCATGAATAATGCGAAGATTCTTCATGGATAATGCATTGGATGTTTATCACCAAGGAGAAGTGTTCAGCCCGAAGATAATAAGGCGCAGAAGGTACAACATGGGGAAGTGGAGCTCTGTCTAGTGTTGGAACGTGGAAATACCCATGGGCGCCAATTCAGCAAGCAACTGTTTTGTTAGATCATTGATAGCGATGGGCATAGTCAGGGCCCAATTTCATGGCTCTGCTTACCGCCGAATTCTGCGCTTGCGGTGACCATTCTCCGCTTACTGTTCAACCGCCGAATTTCTGCGCTAGCTGTGTAAGCGTAGAATGCCTAGTAACGTGGAGTATGCACGTGCACAAGCCGAAAATCCCCGCTAACCCGTGAAATACGCTTGACGCCGATTCTTTGCTTATGGTAAGCAGAGCCATGCAATTGGGCCCTGATCTATTGTTGCATTAAAAAAGTTGCTGCTGAAACGGCGTCCAGTGCACATTTCACATTTCAGCCAGAGTTCCCCCATCTTGCCCATTGAGTGCTCTTCAATTTTTGGTTCAGTTAAGGCCTGTGAAAATCACGACTTGAAAAAATAATTTTGAATAAATAATGCATGGAAAGTTCACCTCATGAATGATTCATTTGAATATGAAATCATGGTTGATGCTTAAATGAACATTGCATAAAGTGAACTTAAGTAACTCTTGTCAAGAATATTGAATAATGCATAGTGTGAGCAAGTCAAGTTCATTCACCCTTCCAAATACATGTAAGAATTGCCTACTTGTGAATATTTCATGTCGACCGTATTTACATATCATGAATTATGCATGATTGTCTATCCTGCAGGATATTGAAATCAAGAAGCCACAGGGTGCCCAGCCCTTTGCATTTCTTCAGTTCTCGGACATCGACAGCGTTGTGAGGGCCAGGAGGAAGCTGGATGGAGAGGTGGTCGGCAAAAACAAAGTCAAGGTAGAACGATTTATTTTATGAACGCAATCAGAGAAAAGGGAGGGGGAAAATAAAAAATAAAAAATGGCTTTGAATGTTTCACTGATTATCTTTAAATTGTGGATAAGCTTTACGACCTGTGTAAGTTATTCAGTATAAGTAGTTGATTGATAGATTCAAATTATGCTCTGACAAACAGTCCACGCTTTGAAAGCAGTCAGACATGTTCATTTGTAAGATTGATCTAATCTTGAATAACTGTATTGACCCTTGTACCGGTGACTGCCTGCCCACGATCTACCATTTTGGGACTCGGATGACATGTAACATTTCCTTAATGGTGAACCTGTTAACATGCGCGTCCGTTTTTAAAAATGCCCGAACCCAAGGGTGAATGTCAGGGGAAAGGGTTTAACACCCAAGATTGAAGAGCACTGAAAGGCACAAGATGGGGAACTCCGGCTGAAATGTGGAATGTTCACTAGACGCCATTTCAGCAAGCAACTCTTTGATGCATCAATAGATCAGTGCAGACTATGCGCATTGCTATTAATGGGTAACAAAAGATTTGCTTGCTGAAATGGCGCCCATGCGTATTTCACGTTTCCGACGATAGATAGAGCTCTAGTTCCTCACTTTGCGCCATTCAGCACTCTATAATCTTTGGTCAGTAGGGATGTATTAGGCCTATTGCCTTTGTGGTATAGAGAAGGACACGAAAATATTTTCACTTGTCTTTGGTTAACGTGTTTGTAACATTGAAGGCATTTTTTCTTCATCGCACAGCTTGGTTTTGGCAAGAGCATGGCCACCAACTGCATCTGGCTGGATAACCTGACGACCAACACCACGGAGAGCTACCTGGTGCGGTTCTTCAACATGCGCTATGGTCCCATCTCGCGTATCAGTCTCGACAAGCAGACGGGCACGGCGCTGATCTTCTTCTACAACATTGAGCACGCTCAGAAGGCCATGCAGGACATGAAGAACACGCGAATCTCTGGACGCAGACCTAAGGTACGGGTTACCTGTAGCAATGAGACGAACGTGGAGAACGGTAGCTCAAGACGGCAGTGGAAACCTGTAAATAAAGGAGCTTGCTTTGTAAATCAGGGACACACACACACACACACACACACACACACATTCCTATTTTTGCATCCCTGTGGAGACATCTTTTCTTCTTTCCTTTGTCCCTGTAGTTAAGAACCTCCCATTGACTTTGTACACAAAATTCCTTGTGGAGCAACCCAGTCTTTAGAATTTCCCTATGGAGACCCTTTGTTTTCCCTTTTCTGTTTTGTTCTCGGTCTCCATAAGGTAGTGAATATGAGAGCACACATACTTTTGCACACACCATTGTGGGGACTTCCAATTGTTGTTCTATTATTCCCTTTTCTGAAGAATTCCCTTGTGGAGACCCAGTTTAACAAAGAAAAACGTTGTGGGGACCTTTGTTCCATTGTGTAAAAGTCCCCACAACTGTGTGTATGCCTACCCACGCACGCACGCACACACACAAGTGTGTAAACACCTGCAATCGGGGACCTCCTATTGTCCCTCTTTTGTTTGTACTCTAACCTTTTGGCAACAGCTCTCATTGGTTTTGTACACGTTTTCCAACTGGGGACTTTTCCCCAAACGGGGACCCTATTGTCCTCTTTTGTTATAGGTCCCCGGTTTGAATGTGCATACCTACCCACACACACTCTCTCAAACGATAAACATCATATAATCTAAAAAAAAAGTCATCAAAAAACCAAACAAACATAACATTGTACAATGATCTTTCTTTCCTAGGTTGACTTTGCCAGCAGGGAGTGCCAGAATCACTTCTACGCTCGTCTGGATAAGTCTGGTCAGCTGCCATTCCATGCTAGAGATGGTTCACCAAATGATCGTCCTTTCCGCGACTCACCTAGGTAAGAACCTCAAGAAGTGATAACGATTTTATTTGTGGCTTCGTTCAGTTTTGTTTTATTGATCATGATATAAGAAGGAACAGTCTTGGTAGCAGGTAAATTCAACAGCAGGGCCCTATTACAAAGAGCTTCTTAAATATTTTCTGCTAAGCAAACGCAAGCAGGATACCAGTCACCGATTGTACATGTCACATGGTATTTTGGTTGGTAACCTTACTTTGGTAAGTATAGTTTGGTTGTGCTAAGCTACTTTTGTGCTTGCATAGCTCTATGAAATTGGGCCCAGGTGATGTTTGTTGGGTTGGTAGTATCAACTATCTGTAACCCATTGATTGTCAGCCTGCAACTTTACAGCTCAACTAGTCAACTCATCTAGTCAACTTGTCAACTCATCTAGTCAACTAGTCAACTCATCTAGTCAACTCGTCAACTCGTCAACTCGTCAACTCGTCAACTCGTCAACTCGTCAACTCATCTAGTCAACTAGTCAACTCATCTAGTCAACTAGTCAACTCATCTAGTCAACTAGTCAACTCATCTAGTCAACTAGTCAACTCATCTAGTCAACTAGTCAACTCATCGGCTTGTTTACTTCTCAAGTAATTAGCTACCTCAACTGTTCATATCAACTAATCAACTCATTGTTACTTGTCAACTCGGCTAGTCAACTAGTCAACTCAGCTGTTCAGTTTGCCTTGTCAACTCATCTAGTGGACTATCTGTGTCAACTCTGCAGATCAGCTCAACGCGTTAAATCCATGACACAGGGCTTTGAAAAATAAACACTAGTTTAAATCAAGAGCATAAGAACTCGGTAAAGAGAACTGGATTCTTCACTGTCGTGTGGATATTTAGCTGACTGGATTACATCAACGATGGCCCGTCAACTATGGATATACTTAGAATAATCTTATAAGAAGGATTACTCTGCACTTATCTTCACAGTAGACCTGGATTCATACAGTTTGTTGAATTTGATAAGTCTGGTGAAAGGATGTGCAAGTTTGGCGCCTTATCTGGATATGGTGACAGAGTAGATTTCAGCTTAAAAGTACTCCGTGGATAAACTTGTTGATTTTTTGGATCGCTGCTCATCTAGCTTTGCAATGTGCTAATTGGATTTTCGAAACGCTTGGATTAGTTCAACAAAGAAGGTCCCCAGTGGATTATAAGGTAGTGCAGCAGAAAATGAGTTGACTGTGATTTAATGTGGATTTATGATTCAGTACTCGAGTGGACAGTCAACACTTCAGACCGATGGATTATATTTATAAGTCAACGTGATAGAAATACCACATCAGTGGATGAAAAAATGGCCTGTGATTTCTCTTGTTGTTGAGTTCCCTTTGCTTTGGATTCTCATAGAAGCTTGGTGGAGAAACCATCACAGGGAAGTAAAGACATTGCCCAGTTGTGTCCAAAGATTTACGATATTCAAGCCTACTACTTCGTTCTTGATAGGGGCGAGGCGGTAAAGGGCACCTCTGTGACAGAAATTTAGATTTCTGCTGGAACATTTCAAGGGGCACCTAGGCAATAACAAGGGGCATGGAGGCAATTGCTTTCACTGCCTCTGCGAAGTATCTGAATATTTAAATCATCTTTGAAACAACAACCTGAAGTTTATACGGCTTCATCCTGTAGACCCGAACGAGACCACACACTTTCTGAATTCGTTTGTATTCTGTACAACCACGCCCCTCTGTAATTCAATGCAGCTTGGGCCTACACGTAGTTGTCTAGGAACGGGACCATCATACCAACCTTAGAAGTCCAAACGGGTTTGAATACAGTAAATCTCATTGTCTCATCAGAGATGGTGAAGCTAAACAAGAGGACGAGGATGTCATTGTCTGACGCCATTGTCTGTACGTCGTGCCTCCCTTGGCGGTCGGCTTAATGCCTCACTTTGTCTCTAATAAGAACTTCTCTTGTGAGATGACTGCAGGCTTACGTACCGACGAAGGATGTCCCAGATACACTAATGGCAACGTAGGGGCGTGTACGCATATTCCACGGTCTCTGACAGGGGATCTGTTAATCAACCTGTCTGCCGCAGATAGTAAATGTGTTGTTTTCTTAAACAGAAGCAGATGTGGGCTTCAGTTTCTCGCCAAGTGGGCAGCCAGCAAACATGTGAAGCTTACTGTGTGAGGTGAAAAATTCTCAGCGTCTCTCTGACTTTCTTCCGTTGTTGTTTTTCCCCCCTCTCTCTCTCTCTCTGCGGTGAGTCATGAAACTTCAAGGAAGTGATATGACATCACGAAGGCTCCAGCAATTTATAACCAGTGGTTATATTGAGATTCTGCGATGCAATGTAACCTATTTATGTTTGCCCCTTTCTCCACCCTTATTGGCGTTGTTGAAGTGTGGGATCTATATTTGGCAGTGACCTCTGACTTCAAATGAATGGTTTGTTTGTTTGCTCTCTGAAACATGACAAAAGATTGCCCTCAAATTTCCTTATTCGTTTTTATTAAAGCATTCCTGAAAGCACTTTAACTTGCAACAGGAAAAAACGCATTTGAGTGAATGTCTCTTTAAAACTGGAGAATCGGAATGGATATGCTGGCTTTCAATATGCAATCCTTCACTCTCATTGAATTGGAGAACGACGTCTTCATAATAGTACATCCAAACAAGAAAGTGCACTCAACTTCATTGGTTTCCACTTGGTTTTTGTAACACTGGTTCGCAGTGATGCTGTATTGTTTCCTGTGCACGGGGTTGGGGCAGGATACCAATCTGTCATCTATGAATATGCATGCCAAGCGCTAAGCCCTTCGGCAGTCGTGTAGATGTACTTATTCGCAAGGAAATACTCAATCAGTGGACGTTGGATGAATGATCTCTTTTTAGAGACTTTTCAGTATCTGTGAGAACCACGCGACATTTACTGTAAAGGTTGTGATTGCAACGTTATTGTCACAGAATATAATCACGAGGTGAAATCTGGACTATTCCATTTCACGAGGGGAAGCCGAGTGAAATGGAATAGCCATATTCCATCAAGTGATTATAATCTGGGACAATGCACGAATGAAATGCATTCAATATTTGTTTTTTATATTGTTGTACTAGATTTGTTAAAATTGATAGGGAGCTGTGTTTTAACAAGTTGAACCAGGAACTGAGTCGGTTTGCAGATAACAACAACCATGGCCCAATTTCATAGAGCAGAACATTTTGCTCAATTATTTTCTGCCAAGCAAAACTAAGGCAGAAACCAGTTACGGCTGGTCACCTTAGTCTGGTAAGCGCAAATGTTTGTGCTTAGCTACTTTTTTTGCTTAAACAGCTATATGAAGGTGAGCCCAGTTCTTACAATGTACTTCCAACACCATGCAAAGCTACAAATCTTAACCTGCATAGAGCCGCTGAGCAGAAAGTATTGGACTAAATGCACTAGACTCGCACAGTCTCTTCAAATGACTGAAGAGATGTCACTGACATGAAACTTAGATTGCACTAGACTTGCGCAGTCTCTTCAAATGACTGAAGAGATGTCACTGACATGAAACTTAGATTGCACTAGACTTGCGCAGTCTCTTCAAATGAGTAAGAAGATGTCACTGACATGAAACTGAACTGAAAGATGTATAGTTCAAACACTTGCCTTGTTGAGAAACTGCAATACTTTCAATGATGGGATGGTATAAATGATGGAAACACTTCTTGGTTAGTACTCATTGATGTGGGTATCTTGAAGTTACTGGCATGACTTAGGTCTTCGTCCTTAAATTGAGAAGATAATCAACGATCTCATTTTACTCCTCTTTATGAATGCAGTGAGTACCGCAGCTCGGCACGCAACTCACAAAGTCGCCGCATCCGCTCCCAGAGTAACCACAACTCCCCGGGGAACTACCATGGGTCCAGCAGCTCACAGTACAGCGAGGAGCAGCGCTACAGCTACCAGTCGGGGAGCGAGTTCTACCGCAGCGGGGGAAGCGGCGAGCGCAGCACGGAGAACAACGGGACGGCGGCCTTCGACGGGGAGGATTCATACGAGAGGGAGTTGAGGGAATACGGGTATCACCAACGGGAGAGGAAAGAGCAGCAACACAAAGAGAGGAGTCGGAGTCTCAGTCCCAGAGAAAGGTGCGTTCCTCTCAACTTTCACTCCTGTTGATTTCCAGTTCACCTGGGCCCAATTTCATAGAGCTGCTTGAAGCAGAAAATATGGCTTAGCAATTTTCTGCTAAGCAAAAATAAACAGGATACCAGTCGCAAACTGTGCTTGTGACACGGTGTTTTGGCTGGTAACCTTAATCTGGTAAGCATAATTTTGTTTTTGTGCTTAAGCAGCTCTATGAAATTGGGCCCTGATGTCATCATCGTAATTGATTGCTGTTTTAGGAGTCACTGTTCCTGTGTGTTATACAGTGTTGTGCGCATTTTTAGGCCATGTGGCATTTTACACATTTATGAGTCAACTCCCACAATGCTTGTGATTGCAATTCTCATGATTGCAAAAATAAAGATTTGATTGTGTTAAACCTATGAGGTTTTTCTTTTTCTCACTTAATGAGTGGAACAGTTCAGACAATTTGATCTAAAGTCACATTTTACAAGAGCTTGAGTGTGGTCACTTAGACTTTTCAGCTATATATTTGGTTTAGTGACCCTCTTTTTTCCCCCATAAAAGAAAAAAAGAAAAAAGAAAAGAAAGCTTCTTTGTTTTAAACTTTAGTAAGTGTACTGAACAATTCTTGTTTGCATTTGCCTTTTCAGGTCGTATGAGAGAAGGCGATGTAGTGGTAGTGTAGAATCTCAGGAAGTTAACACCCCTACACAGAGCCCCTACCACAGCCGGAGTGTGAGTCCAGTGGCTTGCCCACGGAGGAAGCGAACCCCACGTAGTACTGTAACTGTTCAAGGGTCGGACCGGTCCTACACACCGGTGCAGAGCCCCTCCCAGGAAGACAACTACAGAGAAGAGAAGGACAGATGGAAGAACCGGTTACTCGAAGGATCCGACGAAAGAGGATCGTCGACGGAGCGGAGCGAAACGAGACACAAGGCCAAGAAATCCAAGAAGCATGTGTTGAGCAGAGACTCTGATGATGACAGGAGTGATAAGTCATCGAGACTGAGCGAGAAATCACTCTCCAAATTGAGTGAGAAATCAAAACTGAAGCGGTCGTTGGAATGTATAAAAGCCACTCGGTGCAAGGATATCGCTCTGAAGTTAGAGAGGACTAAAGTAGAAAAGCGGCAGGAAAAGGTGAACTGTGATGTTCGGCTTGAGAAATTCACTACCGCTGACACCAGTCGAACGGATAAAGTCAATTGTGATGTGCGAACGGAAAAACTAAATTTCGATGGAAGGACAGAAAAATTATCTATGGAAGAGGTGGACGATGCTCAAAAATCCAAAGAAAAATATATGAAGAAGGTAAAAGCGAATGAGTTGGATGATTCAAAACTCAAGAAACTTGTGGAGAAAGAAAGGACTAGTGACATATTAGTAAGGTCAAAAGAACTTCCTGGTTTTGATACCAGCAAATTGCAGCAGCTGTCGATAGAAACTGAAAATGCCCGCAAGCGGCGGAGAATCGCCGAGGCAGACCCACTTCACTCGGTGGTTGCACCCGGTGAAAGCGACGAACTCATGCGCAAGCTGGAGGCGCGCAAGCAACGCTTCAGCGACAACAGTCCGGTGGATGTTAACAAAATGCGAAAGAAGGAAACGATAAAGTCACCTAATAGTGATAGAACGTTGCCCAATAAAGTACCCAAATCAGTCATCAGTAAACCGCTGTCTGAAAACTCAACAAACACCCGCGATCACCACGATCCCTTGAAAAATGTGAATACCTCGTTGGAGTCCCACTTTAGTCGGGACACCAGAACAGTGATTGAGAGCAAGCATAAACCAGTCAGGGAAAGGCTTGGGACAAAACACGAAGCTCTGATACAGCTTGAAGGAATAAAGTATGATCCCATGGAGCGGTTCAACCAAAGCTTGTGTTTGGAGAGGAAAGAGAAGGATCTCGACATGGCGCCCTTCTCTCATCTCCCTGAACTGCCCGACAAGTTTGGGCCGAGCGGTAGTGGCTTGAGTCGCCCCTCGAAACTGAACCAGGAGGAAATACCCAGACTTAAGATCGACAAGGGATTGATTGAGAACAATCAGGACAAAACGCCAGATAAAACCAAAAAGTCCCCACCGGAAACGGGGCGACTTGAAAAGTTTCTGCGCGATAAAAACCACCCACATTCCAGCATCAGTACAAGTGGCATCCGGTTGCCACAGAGGGACAAAGTCAGAATTCAGCATCTACTTGACATGGACGAGGGAATTGCGAGCTCCAGCGACCAGGATACCCCTGAGGTTGACGAGGATCAAAGCAGCCGGCAAGGGAGGACGTCCAGAAGTAGTAGTAGCGGGCAAGGTCCCTCATCCTCCACGTCCTCTTCAGGAAGCAAACCTCCAGTACAGGACATGTTTGAAAGCCACATATAGACACTAGTCTCAGTTGTCGGAAACAGATGGAGATTGCGCGGAAAACGTTTGAGCAACAACTACAAGAGAGGGAGTCTCAGCAAGACCAGGATGAATTTCCTGGTCAGGTTCTCTTGCCTGTACCACCTCCACCCCCTCCTCCAAACGCCAGTTCAGAGTCCTCTCTAAATGTTGAACAATCCGGCAAACTAAACGAAAAAGAGAAACACAGTGAATCTGATAATGTTATTCAGGAGATGGAGTGGAAACTGCATAAAATAACCTAGTTGAGTTTTTCCCCAAAAGACGGCGGAGGTTGTCGGAATCCCAATCGGGTCCTGGAGAGGACGGATATCTGAAACGCAGTTTTCGTTCTCGTCGTCAAAGCGAGGATGGACTTAAGTCCCCGAATGGAATGCCAGACCAGCCGGTTGATCCACGTATACAAGGTTACCCGATGGAGCTGGAGAAGCATAACTCTTCAGCGCATAAGGAGGATGCTGCTTGTGCAGAGAGTTCAAAACCGGAGGACAGTACATGCTCAATCCAGATTCGATCCCTGGAGCTTAACGTCAACATTCCCAATGATGGTGAGGCTTTGCCCTTGCTCTCACCTAAACCGATCAACCAGCCGATTGCGGTATCGGTCGGGGACACGTCATCTCCGTCAACCAGTGCGCCGATCCTGAGTCCAGCCGTAACCCCCATTAAGTCCGATCGTCGGCCTCTGTTGGCGACACATGTTGAATCGGCTTTCAGGCATGTCGGTCCCGACCCAACCATGGAACATATTGCAAAGTGGAAGGCCTCTCTTGAGAACTGTACTATCGTGAAGAACCTGGAGAAGGCAAACCACACCGTCTCTCCTTTGACTCCCGAAAGGAAACCGGTTCTGAGCATTGTTGAAAGCTTAAAGAAAGTTGAAGATCTACCTCCCAAGTTGCAAAATGAAAACATTGTGTTCGATGTTCCGCAGCTCAAGTCGCCCTCCCCGAGGAAGGTCCTTTCTTTGAAAGATGCAGTGTTAGCAGTTATGGAGCGCAACAGGTTAAAACTCCCATCACCAGTAAGTAAAGACCAACAGGACATGACAATAAATGCAGCCAGGAGGAGTCAACCAGAGCAATTCAATCTCCTGTCGAACCTCCAGAGAGAAAAGATTGTGGCGGAAATTGCTGGACGTGAGTTGAAAGGAAGCTGTGGTACACCACCTACCACACCTCTCACCCCGAACACACCGAGTACTCCCGGGACACCAGTTGAAATCAAAGTGGATCTACTCTCCACAAAATCGAGAGTTGAGCGCTTGAATCTGATCGGTAGAATCAAGAAGAAGGCTAGGAGTACAGAATCTGAACCACCTGTACTTGATGGTAAAGAGCCTCAGAAGCAAGCGGAGAGGAAAGTGGAGACATTTACCTCCCGACTGCTTAAAAGAAGCAGCATTTTCGACCAGGACTCTGCCCGCCTTCAACAGAGTGCGCATCTGAATGATCCAGTATCAAGGAAGTTCAACTTCTTGGATGGGATGACATCCCTTACAACTACTGATTTGCTCATGAGGGGTAAAATAGAAGGCAAGGAGTTGATCCCGGATGGTCCCCTGGAGAGGAGAAACTCAATCTCTGGGAGTTGGGTTTCGTCTTCTGCCCGATCCCCATTGACCGTTTCAAACTCTCTTCATCGAACAGGTAATGCCACCACAGTGGCAACTAGCATGACCTCTCCATCCCTTCCTCTGTCGGCTGGGATTCTGCGAGAGAAACCTCAGCAACATCAGCCTCCTCAAAGGAGTCAGTCCTTCACTGCTCCTTTAAAGGAAGAGATAACTCCTGTGTCGATTCTTAGAGATCCCAGGAAGGAGCATCGAGAAGAGGCGAGGAAGGAACACACAAAAGAAGACACTCGCAGAGATGCATTGAAGGATGAAATTCGAAAAGAAGCAGTTCCAGAGGATCCTTGGAAAGATACCTCGAAAGAGTCACCATCTTTGCCATCACAGAAGGATGAGCCGCCTAAAATTGGAACAGCGTTGAAGGATCCTAAACGGGAAAGTGTAGGTGTGAGAGAAGAATCCATGCGTCCGAAGTCCATATTGAAGAAGGATACATCCTCTGAGTCTGGGCCGGCCACTGCAACATCAAAAACCACACCACATCAGGGAGAGCCAAGTGCTCCGACATCAGCTAAGATTGAAACTGAGAATGGACCAAGAAGTACTGATCAGCCCAAACTGAAGAGGAAGCGGTCTCCAAGTCCAGTGAAAGCTCAAGAGAAGTCTGCTGACGCATCCAACAAGACAACATCTGACCCGTCTCCAAAAACTGTTCCTAAATCTACCCTTAAATCACCACCAAAGAAAGTCCCTCCAAAGCCTTCAGTCAAAGAAAGTACTACGAAAAAGCCAGCCGCTAGTGGCTCATCTATCAAAGATACTCCCAAAGCAGTCAAAGACTCAACTGTGTCAAAGCCACTTGTAAAGAAGGCTTCGAAAGAGCTGAAAGATACTAAGGAGGATAAAAAGCCAGTCGGTCAGCCAAAAATTCAGAGAAACCTTCGAAACACACTAAAGATGTGAAGGAGAAGGAAAGTGGTGGTGCCTCAAAAGGCAAAGAAGTGAAAGAAAAGGACAGTGTTGTCCTAGGAAAAGTGAAAGACACCAAAGATAAGGTTGACTCGAGCAAAGCAACATCCAAGGATTCTTCGTCAAAGGTCGACCCCAAATCATCCCATGTTAGCAAACCATCAACAGAGACAGATTCCAAATCTGTGAAAGGCAAAAACGATAAAAGCTCAAAGGTCAGCTCAAAGCAGCCCGATGCAAAGAAAGGGGCAAAGGACAAGAAAGAATCAGCTCCCCCATTGTCCGACAGGAATGCAAATGAATCGGATACAAGTAACATTTCCAAGGCTACCGTTGAGAAAAGCAAAGAGAAGGAGGTCAAAACCAAGGAGTCCAAAGTAACTGACAAGTCGAAACAAAAAGAAAAGCCCAAAGAAAAATTGAAAGAGAAAACCGAGAAGAAAGAAAAGGAAAAGGAAAAAGAAGCAGAGAGGAAAGAGAAGGAATTGGAGCGGAAAGAAAAAGAAACGGAGAGAAAAGAAAAAGAGTCAGAGAAGAAAGAAAAAGAAGTGGAGAGAGTGAAAGACAAAGCAAAAAATAAAGACAAAGTGAAGACTGTGCATCAAGAAACAACAAAGTCTACCAAAAAGCCTACAGAGAAAGTGGATAGTACTCCAAAGCAGCCTGCTAGAGGGGTTGCCGCTCTTTTGTCCACCCTGTCAAGCTCTGACGACAGTGGCGACTCTGAAACTGAACTTCAGCTGAAGGCTTTGCCACAAGAACCTTCTAAAGTCTCCAAGCAAAAATCCAAGAAGGATCGTCGCAGGATAATCTATTCCTCCGAATCAGAGTCGGATGACGGTGAAGATTTCTTTGAGGACAAGATCTTCACGCCGAAAACAGATGCTAAAAAGATCAAGGCAGAAACAGCAGCAGTCGGTAAAGAAGGTGACAAACCCAAAGTAGTGGAAGAAAATCTGGAGAAACCCACAAAAGCTAAGGACAAAAAGAAGAAAAAGAAAGAAAAAGAACCAGAAAATGAAAAAGCTAAGAGCAAGGAAGTGCAGGCAAAGAAAGAGCAGAAGGAACCAGAGCTGGAGAAGCAAGACCTTGTTTTGCCCATGGAAGTAGACGAGTTAGAAATCACAGAACCAGAAGTCCAAGTAGAGCCTAGGAAAACATCCAAGAAAGTCTCATCCCGAAAAGCTAAATCTAGAAGAGGCAAAGAAGTCGAAAAAGAAGTCGAAAATCGTAAGCAACCAGATCCTCCGTCTGAAGTTGAAGATGATCACTTAATGGAGGAAATCAAGCATCCTGCTAAAAGACTAAAGCTTTCTTCTCCTGAATGGAAAACCGAACCAGAGAAAGTCATCTCTAAGACACATGGCAAGTCAAACAAGCACAAAAAGAAGTTGGAAGAAACATTTGAAAGTGTGCCAGAAGAACCAGAAATTAAACCAGAGATCATTGAAGAAGAACAATTGACCAAAACATTCATAAAGGACTCTGACAACAAAACAAAGGTAAAAGGCAATGAGGATACTCTGAAAAAAGCACAAAGTCTCAAACCAAACCAGTAGAACTTCCTGAACCTGAAGAGGAGAAAGTAGTCATTGAAGAAACTGTTGTGAAACCAAAGGAGTCAAAGAGGCATTCTAAGTCCAAAAAGAGATCAAAGAAAGAGAAAAATGCAAATAATACTCTGCCAGCTCCGATTGCTGAGATTGAAGATACTGCTGTGACAAAAGTAGAAGAACCAAGTGCTGTCATAGAATTTTCAGATGATCTTCCAATGCTGTCGATAGAAGAACCAATTTCACAAGAACCGATTGAGGAAACGAGACCAGAAATACTGGACATGCCTCCAGACGACTTGGTGGCTGTTGAGGAAACTCCCGCTGATCCTCCTGCTTTAGACTCTGGAAGTCAAGATGAAATAAAGGAGGCGGAGGAACAACCAGATGAGGAGGCCGAGCCAGAAGTAATGTCTCCCCAAAGGCCAAGCAAGAGGCGGTCCGGCAAGGGAAGATCACCAAGGAAAGGGTCTCACAAAAGGAAGTCGAGGAAGGCCAGAGACAGGACCAGAAAAATTGAATCACCACCTGATGATCTTGACAATGAAGAAGCAGTTAAGGAAGCTCTGGATGAGAAATTCTCAAAAGTAGGAGGATTAGATGTAACGCTGACATCTAAGGATCCTGAATCAGACATTGGAAAAATTGATGACACAATTGAAGCAAAAGATGAAATGGGGATTACTACTGGAAAGGTTGACTCCCTCTCAGTCCAAGAGAACACTGAGTGTGATTTTTCTGATCTTGAAGTTCCAAAGACACCAACTTTTGAACCGATGTCTCCACATCTACCCACTGAGGAGGATCTGGAATTGGAGCTGGGCGCCAAGAAGCTCCAAAGCCTCCTTGATGATGAAGAAGAAGACAAACCACCAAGCGTGCAAACACAGGAAGAACTGAAGTTTAGCCCCTCTAGTATTGAGTTGAGCAATGTATTTCCAACACTTCAGAGTCCCCTTCAAAGTGTTCAAAGTCCTTGTGCAACAATTCAAAGCCCACCTCAAGGGGCCCTTTAAAGCCCATTGAACAATCTGCAAAGTCCCTCTCAAACCCTTCAAAGTCCACCACATAATCTCAACTGTCCTCAAGTTGCCAGTGAGAGTGAACCTGAACCAGTGGATACCAAAGACATTTCTGAGAAGCAAGTCCTTTCAGAAGCAACAGGAGAGTTTGTGCCGGAGAGTGAGCTAGAGAGGTTGGCATTGGAGGCGAAACAGTTGGATACAAAACTAGAACTAGTGCAAGATGTTCTTCCTGTCATACCCATTTTGGAGGAGTCCAAGGAGATGGTTCCGCAGTTGCCCTTCACCCCGCTGTTCGAGAATGATACCAAGGTTGAGGAACACGTGGAAGACATCAAACTGATTATTAAGCCAGAGCCAAAGCGGCCTCGAGGCAGGAGGGGAAGGAAGCCAAAAACAGCCAAAGAGAGTCAGGGAAGAGCACGAACAATTGCTGAAATTATCAGTAGTGGACTGCTTGGTGAACCCAAGGCTCAGGAAAACACCCCAACTAAAGATGTCCATGAACAATACTCTATACCTGAGGTCAGACTTCCAGAACTTGACCAAACGAAGGATGAGAAACTTCCTCCCTGGAAGCCAGTCATTGGCATTCCTGCTTCAGCTATGGTTCTGCAGTCCCCTTTCATTGGTAACATACTCTCCAAAGAGGATTCTGATGTTGGATTAAAGGTTGCACCTGCACTTATGCTAACAGAAGTCGACGACCAGGTGTTTGATGCAAGAGAGCAAACTCAGGCAGAGAAAGCAGAAATGGAGGAAGCTGTTGCCAACATCCTTGTTGCAGAAGAGCCTGTGCCACTTGAGCAAACACAAAGCATGGCAAATGAAGAAAGACCAGTTGCTGTAGAGAAGGTCTCTGAAAATCAAGAGATTCTCAAAGATGAAAGATCAGTGCCTTTTGAAGCCAAGTCTAAAGAAACACCAAAGGAAATCCCAAAGGATGCTCAAAAGGACTCAAAGGTTGTATTTGGATCTCCAAGTAGGCCAAAAGATGGCCCCTACATCTTCGGTCATCGTTCTAGGTCAAACTCTGCCACAGCTGCAACTGTAGCTGAGGCGTCAAAGTCTGGTGACTTCAGCGTTTATGAATTCACAGATGATGAAAATCCAAGGCCTAGCAAAGTAAAGACAACTCCCGAAGCAGTTTCAAAGGCTCCACCGTTTTCAGAGAATCCTGCGATCACCCTTACAGTTTCTCCCGTATCTGCTGCAGACTGGGCAAAGAACAAGGTGGCCAGTTTAAAACAGGCTGCTGCAGAATCCAGGAGACAAGAGGCAGCAGGCCTTGATGTGTACGACTTTCAACCAAGCCCTGGTGCAGCAGAAATGCTAAAAGGTTCTCCGGGTAAAGCAACTGCTCGAGGTAGGCGATCATCTCGTGGCCGGGGCGGTGGACGAGGGCGGGGGAGAGGAAGAGGAAGAGGAAGAGATATGGACCCTGAAGGATGCAAAGAGCAGTTGGCCGCTACTGTTCAGCAAGCAGACACTGTCTCCGCCCTATTGAAGCTTGGTGAGTCTTATCCTTTAGGAACTCTGCCTGTAGCTGGTATCATTCATCAGGCAGAAGGGCCCCCTAGAAAACCTGAAGACCCTCCAGCTGGTTTGGTGATGGTTTCATCTGTTCCGGTGTCAGTACCAGCAGGACCTCCAGATGTGAACACTATCAGAACAATGGCTCCTGCCTCTAATGCTCAACTTCAATCACCATCCGGGCAGCCAGTAACACTCGGTGCTACTAATGTTTCCACTGTAGCTGTTGTTTCATCCCCATCAAGTGTGTCGCCTGCTGGAATGCCAACAGTTCGTCAACTTCCAATACCCACTGTCGCACCTGCTAGTTCAGCATTATCCCATTTCTCACCTTCATCAATTACAACAGTTGCAAGTACAGCTGCAAATATGCCTGCAGTAGTAGCAGCCTTAGAAACTACTAATAAAAGACGCCAGCGACCCAGCCGTGTTCGCAGAGACTCAAAGACCGAACATCAGAACTGGGCTATCCAAAAACAGTGGCAGAATCAGAGCCAGAATCAATACCAAACTCCACATCAACAGCTGGTTGCGGCCCACTTCCAGCAGAGTCTAGAGCAACCACAACAACAACAACAACAGCAACAACAACAACAGCAACAACAGCAACAACAGCAACAGCAACAACAGCACAGCAACAACAGCAACAACAGCAACAACAGCAAACAACACAGCAACAACAGCAACACAGCAGCAACAGCAGCAGCAACACAACAGCAGCAACAGCAACAACAGCACAACAGCAGCAACAACAGCAACAACAACCAACATTCAGTAGGGCAGCAGAACAGCCTCAAATGATACCATTACAACAGACGCCTGCAGCAGTCATGCAAGCTCACGTGCATGCTCAGATTCAAGCACAGGTGCATGCCCAACAGTCTCAAGCCATGGCCCAAAACCAACAGCAGCTTCAGCCGCAGACACTAGGCAAAGCTCCTTCCCAGCCATTGTCACATGCACAGGCCAACAGCTCATTAGTCATTCACAAAGCCAAGTTCAAGCTTCTCCCAACAGTCAGCAAACCCTTGTGAGTCAGGCCCAACTTGAAGCTCACTTGCGGGCTATCACGAGAGGAGATCAGGCTCAGCAGAAGCAAGTCTCATCTCAGTTGTCCATCTCCACTACGATGGCCATGCCCTACCAATCTCATCACTTGTCACCGAACTTGTCATCGTCAGTAGCCATGTCAGTGGCCACAACCTATCCAGGATATCTTAGACAAGGAGCACAAACCATCACCACTAATGCAGGGTACTCATCTGTACAGTGTATTCCCTCTGCCACTGGTGCTGTGAAGGCTAGCCCAGGTTCAAACTCAAGGTCACCCTCTGCTGCTAACCCAAGCTCCACAGCCACCACTGTAGGGACATCAGTGATCACTGAAAACAAACCTGTTTTCACCAACATCATGCAATCCTGTCGAGTGCCAACATCAGTGGCCTCTACTTCGTATCCTGATGCCAGTGTCCTGCGTGCAAGGCTTACTCAGTCGGATTCAAAGCCAATGCTGCCACCAAAGAAGGAAAAGATAGTTCAAGCCATTGCGGCATCACAAAATGCAGCATTAGAGCCCAGGACTATCAAACCTGATAATGGCAAAAACCTTGAAGTGCAGCAGCAGGTAATATCGGACGGGCACCACCATCCTATGTTGGCTGTTTCACAGGCCCAGCAACAACAGCAGCAACAGCAGTGCCTACAAAAAGACGAGCAAGAAAGGAAGAGGACCATCAGTGAGCAGCAGAGAGCAGCAGCAACGGAAGCGTTGGTGCGTGCCACTGTTGAAGGGCGCCAAGTCCCAACCAATCCAGGAATGTCAACCATGCGTACTGCAGAGGGCCAGGTGTTGTACTTATCACAGCGAGGAGGAGCTAGACCAGAGCTGATTCATCCTAATCAGCATGGTGTCATGATGCCAAGTGGACACCCGGGAGAGATGGTATACCCCGGCATGATGCCTGGCCATTCCTACTTCACCGACCCTAACAAGAAGGACAAGTCACCAGGTGCTGTACCTCCGGCGGTTGCAGTCCAGAACATGATGTCAATTGAGACTGGTAAAGCTGGTGTGCCTCAGGCTGTGTATCTTCCAGGAGCTTTGAGAATGCCCGGTCCCTACCAACGAATGATAATCCCTGGTATGGAAAACCAACAAGGAATGATGCATTCACCAGGTGGTCGTATAACATCTCCAAAAGTGGCACCCGGAACTGCAACATCCCCAGCACTCTCTCCTAGAGTTAAATCCCCAGCACTTGTGCACAGCGAGATTGCAAGGCCAACATCCACACCGGACATTCAGAAAGGCAGCGAATTGGCTTCACATGGCATGATGCAGCCAGGAATAATCTCCGGCATCCCACCCCGGACTCCTGGCATCACATTCGGAATTCCACCGCAGAGGTTTGACATGCCGGGGGTAATGCCGGGTGCCATCATGCACCGGGGCATGCCTCAGATGATCATGAGGCAGCAGAGCTATGGCATCACAGCCCGCTCCCAGAAGCAGGAAGACCACCCGGAAATCCTCCATCAGGAGAAGTCGCCACATCTGCAGATCCCACCTGATGCCATACACCGCAGGACTCCAGGAATGGAAGCTCACATCCAGATGCAGACACAGCAGGCCTTCCAGGTCCGGCAGATGGAGCTCGCCAGGCAGGGACTCCACCCCTCAGAGAATGAGAACGCATCAACGCCGAGGCCGCCAAATCCCGATTATCAGTCGCTTCCAGGGAGAGAGACACCTGTATGGTTAACCCATGGAGTGCAAGTTGGAGGACTGTCACAGCTTGCTCATACTGCCGTTGGAATGCATCCCAACCAGACCAGCCCATCGCCAAGGACCAAACCCCCAGATGCTCTGGTTGGACTTCTCAATGTAAGTTGAATAGTTATGTTTAAAAGAAAACCTTCTTACCCCCATTTTTTGACCTAATATTTTAAAGCTTCAACATAAAATCTCTACTGGGAATCAAAATTGTATAAAATCAACTATCAGCATTTGAGCTTGTAATATTTTCCTGTTCATTAATGCTTTAGTGAGTATACAGTTGGGTTCTCAACTTACTAGTTAAAAAATAAGTGTGTACAAGATTCACTTGTGTGATAGTTTCAGCTTTCATTTTGACATTATTCTGTAAATGGTGAATATTTTTTCTTTTTATTAAAATTTTTTTGGGGGGTAACATTTAGTTCAGTACAATAACTTCAATTGTCGCCCTTCTTGTTACAGCGCTACCCAGTCATGTGGCAGGGGCTTCTGACCCTAAAGAACGACCTCGCTGCCATTCAGATGCACTACGTCTCAGGGAGTCAGGGGGTTGCCCAGGAATCATTGCAGAATACCCATCATTCATTGAGGATTGCACAGCGTATGAGGCTTGAGCCATCACAGCTGGAGGGAGTCGGTAGACGAATGCAGGTTCGTTGAAGAGATTGCTCCATGAGTGTTTTTGCAGTAGAGGTTTTTAAAGAGCAAGTTCATGCAAAGAATATAACGCGGCGTGTCATGGCTGAGTGAGCACACAAGACTCAAGCTCTGGTGTATTGTGACCAGCAGAGTGTGGGTACCAGTTCCGGTCTTGACACTTGTGTCCTAAAGCAAGACACTAAACTATTATTGCCTTGTCCTTTTGATGGGTCGTAAAGCTGTTAGTCCCGCATGTTGTGTGATGCATTTAGAAAAAACAGTTACTCTTGTAGCTAAGAGACAGGGTTTGTTTTGATGTTTCTGGTAGTGGCTGCCGAGTGCGCTGCAGCACCTTGTAAACCCTTATAAGGAGCTAGATAGATGGGTCTTTAATTTAAAAACTTGCAAAAAAACCCGTCTAGAAACAAATAATAAGCGCTTTGAGACGCCCGCAGATAAAGCGCTATATATGGAATTTGTGGCTCTGTAGGTTCATTTGAGGGGAAAGTCATCTCCTGAAATGTTTTCTAAACTAATGTGTTTTTCCTGTCGACTTATTTCCTAAGGTGCTTGAGGAATCCTGTGTCCTGCTGGCGTTGCCCTGTGGTCGAGACCATCTAGATGTGGTCTCCCAGACAAATACGTTAAGGGACGACTTCATTACGTATCTCCAGCAGAAGCAAGCTGCCGGAATCATCAACGTGGCAATCCCTGGAACATCCCAGGTAAGTGGATAGCTGGTGGCACCCATCGACCAAAAGGCTTCCAGATTATGTCCCCGTAATCATTTAAAGGATATGTGCTGTACTACTACCTTGTCCTTATGCCATCTAAGAGTTTGGGATCAATAAATGTGATGTGATCAAGATGAGTCTTTTGTCGACCCTTGTCAATTTTTTAATTTGTTTATATCTATTTGAAAGAAGTACAATCTCAGCTTTAAAGATATGAAAACCAGTGTTGATACCACCTTTGATTCAAAAGTTATGGAAGAGGAAACAACACCAAGAGATGTGTAGAAATGTAGACCCCTGTCGATCTGTTTTGGCCTGTTATTCAATAATGCATTTACTAACAAACGACTCATTAAGCTTGATCGAATCACAAATAAGGATTCAGCTGAAAATGTACATGTTACTGTCCCCTTCATATATTTTTTTACAATTTATTTCATTTTAAATAATGCTTTTCCCGGGGGGCACCAAGAAAAACAGGCCTTGCTCTTGATGTTACCCCAACGGTGGAACAAGCAACGTAACCAAAGTGTCTTTATGTCATTGCTACCTTTAACAGGCTTGTACTTTTGTAGGTAGCACAAGGAATTCTTAACTTTTATTACGTTTCACTAGTGACTTCACATCGTGAGCAAGGCTTGTTTTGGTGGGTTGTCTCAGCTACCAGAGCGCAAAATGAATTAAAATTTTAAAAACACGTTAAAGTAATTGTAGAAAATTTTGTGTTCAGCTGATTGATTATATATTAATTACAAACTTGTGCATGGCTTACGGACAAGTTTGTATGGCATATATCCTTGGTTTGCTAAAACTATTTTTCTAAATTTGTGTCCAATTGTGAAATAAGAAGACATTTTTTCTTGGTTTTTGAAAGTGGATAAAAAGCACTGAAATATCACTTGTCAGAAAAAAGACAAGAGGATATTAAGAAGAAAAAAAGGTTTTTCAGAACCTTACTGTGACTCTCTTTATCTTCACTCTCACCCCTTTCCCAACCTCCAGCCTGCTTTTGTGGTTCACATCTTCCCACCCTGTGAGTTCACCCAAGCAAACCTCCTACGTGTCGCCCCGGACCTCATGGAGAGCGTCACAGACATAGCCCATCTGATGGTCGTCATTGCAACCTGCTGACACTTGATGGCGCTGTTCATCTACTGTCGCCGGAGCTCGTCGTCGGACTTCACCATGGGTCCATCGTGGGTTGCTCTAAAAAAAAACCTGAACTTTTTCCACCAATTTGACGGAAACATTTTGGGCGTAAAAACCTAATGGTTCCGTTTGTGGTGTCGGAAAAAGTTTGTGTTCTATTGAGGACTGTGAGGCCACCTGAGGCAATTTACAGGCAACCAGTTCAAGGCAACCTCCAAGAAGAAAAAAAGGCATCCACACTTTCATCTTAACAATTGTCTTGGGAACAGTAAGATACTGTCAGAAAAATGCCTGCTGGACTACGGAAGTGTTCCTTTTAGCATTCAGTGCAACTGGTTGCCTCCAAGTTGCCCGTAATTGCCCTGTGTGACAAGGCCTTAAGGCGTTTGGTACTAAACCTGCTTGATCTTGCCATTACTGAAGAAGGAACGGTCGTGCTGATATCTGTCAGAGAATGAAATCCCGAGATGGGTCTCATTCTTATGCTGAGGAAGTGCGTCACATTTTTCACATTTTGTTTAAGACAACTTGGCTCTCGGGACATAGTTGCTGGTCAGAAGTCAAGGCATAACAAGCTGAAATAAAGTACAGCATTGGTTATTTATTGCAAGCCAGGAGAATACTAAGCTAAGCTAAATTTTACAATAAAGATAAATATACTAAAGCTCCTCTTTGCCCTTAGTTTTGAAGCTGAATAGCAATACAAACCTTTGATAAAGCTTGACAAGTTTGCTGAACTTTTCTTTTGCAGTTTTAAAGACGCTATCAAGTGACTGCATAGTCAGTAAGTAAATATGTGTACTTTTGTGCGCATAAATGCAACGCCGCATGAAAATAATATTGTGCTGTCACGCAAAAAAACACCCAATGTGTCTGCACCCAGATGGCTTTTAAGAAATGACGATATACAACCAAGAGTTTATTCACTCAAGTGAATATATAACTCAGTGGGTATTCAGCGCTTGGTGTCACTATTCTCTGTTGCTATCCGTGAGGAGACAGTTGCACAATGTGTCATCAAAGACAAATGATTGACTACTGATTTCAGGTGTCTGTCCACTTTAGGGAAAAATATACTATCTGCAGAAAGTTGCGTGTTTTGCTGATAGTGGATCTTAAATGCTGATTTAGATTTTGAAAACAGAATATTCTAAACATTGGACTTGCGTTAACGATGCTGTACTTTATTTCAACAAAAAAAAACAAAAAAAGAAAGAAAAAAAAAATCCAAAAGACATCTAGAAATTGCTGCTAGCTCTGTATTTGTCTCAGTTTATAAAGTTTTGTAGAGAGAATAATCCGTCCAAGAGCATGTTTCTACATGTTTTTTTTGTTTGTTTTACGTTTGTTTTTATTGTAAATCAGAGATATTCACTCTTGTCAAGATGTTAACTTAAAAAAATGACAGGGAAACGAAATCAACCTCAGATGTGTTATTGCATGTTTTTCTCAGCAACTATTCTTTCACATTGACTCTTAGATTCATAGTTTTTTTGTCGAGGCTAAAGACAAGAAGAACAAAAATCACAAGTTAGTTTTCAGTCTTTTTGTCATGTCTCGCAATTTATAAGTTTATGTGTAAATTTGAAACTGATTGTCTTGAAACACACTGCAGTTTTACAGGAATTCGGAAGCTACAGATATCATGTTGTTTCTCTTTTTATGTATTAGAATTTCATAGATTCACTTTCTGTCAGTGAAACCATGTTTTCCCTTGTAGCTCAACGACAGGTTGTAGTTTATTTTCCGAGAAACCTTTAAGAAGGTAAACACAGATCTTGTAGACCTAGAATAATTGGCCCTTTCTCCTCAAGATTGAGTTGAATCACAGGCAGGGCTTGAATTTGGAGGGGAAAAATCCACAAGGCTGCAGGGCTTGTAGCTCAAAATATTTGCTGGATCAGAAAGTTTCTTACAAAACCAGAAACAAAATTAACTTTCCGATACTTTTGCACTTGCCATGTTGAACTGTTGTTTATTTGAACAAGCACGACGGCATGTTAGGAAAGTTTGATCTCATTTTTGTCTTTATTGATAATTAAATATACTTCATTAATCAACAAAATTGAAAGGTATTTATCAAACTCAAAAGTTTACATTTGAACATAATTTGCTTCATTACTACACACTGAGGTAGTGTTACTCAGTTGAAAAACACAAGATCGCTACATATGGTTCTTTCTTTGGTGTCGTTAGTTGCCAACAATGTATGTAGCTTGCTACCTACAGAGGGGGTGCTGAAATGGGAGCCTCACTTTCATATCACTCGTAATTAAGGCCAATTCGGTGAGGACCAATTATTCATGTTAAATAACGTTGAAACAGTTTTGCATTTGCTTTACCCTTTTTTTTTCTTTTTTTTTTTAAACTCCCTGTACAAAAAGAGTTTTAGTTTTGTCACCTTTGAATCAAAGAAAAACGTTACCTTTTTATAAGATTGTAGTCTTTAAAAATAACTTCAACAAAAACATTCAAAAAGAAAGATGTTTTTGGAAACAAATTATGAAACTTGATTTTGTTGTTTCTCTGCGATATCTCTGCTGTTAAGAAAAATGCACCAAAACACCTCTTCACCCTGTTTTTTTTAAAAAGCTACCAAGCAGACATATTTGCTTAACAGGGAAGCAGTCTTTAGGCAACAATTGCTCATTTCATGGCACATTACAGCCTGTTTCTGCTAAGAGAGAATATTCTATGCTTAGTAGATTTTCCCTTGGTGAAACTGGGTTGCACCGCCGGTAATTGTCAAGAGTTCTGTCCGAATACCATTCTGTTTTAAGACAAAGGGCTTAAAATGTGGCGGGGCCCAATTTCATAAAGCAGTTAAGTAGAAATTGATGCTAAGCAAATGTTTCCTGCTTAGCAGAAACGAGCAGGGTACCAGTCAGAATCAGTGTACACAACACAGTATTTTAGCTGGTAACCTGGTCATGCTGCTTAGCATTATATTTCTGTACAGCTTCGTGAAATTGTTGTCTTTTTCTGTGTAGGTGCACTTTTTGCAAAGTTGTATGAAAAACCTCTTGTTTATTTTGACACCAAACATGGAGTCCGTTTCTCACTCTGTACAAAACACGAGTTAATAAGTATTTTGTAACTTGATAGTGGAAATCTTTCTTTGTTGTACTAACCAAAGGTGAAATTATGCGCATCATTATTTTGGTGTGCGGGTTCCCTTGAGAGTTTCAAGTCTTGTTTACTTGATTTTTTTTCCTCCACATTTATGGAATTATTTGTGACAATACTTAAAATGACGAATCATCCGGAAATGTGTAGTGTGAGTAGACTTTAGATATAAAGAGGGATTGAAAAAGCATTGCTTGATCTGACTGATTTTTTAGAGGGCCCATGCCAAACGCTTATACCAAAGTAAGGTTTTTTGTGTTTATTTCCTGTTTTCCTGTCAAGGGATGACAGCATTTAATTTGTGTGCGTGGCAGAGACTAGACTGATTATGAATAACTTTAAAAAGATTTATTGATTTAGGTGTTTGTGGTTTTTTTTTTTACACAGGTATAAAGAAATATATATATATATATTTGGGATACTTATGTGGGCAGTTGGTGTTGAGGGGTTGGTGTACTACAATGTCCGAGTATTGTGATTAGGTATGCTGTGTACTGTTGAATATTTACAAGGTTAAGACGTACATGCTTGCACGGTGTCGTTTTTTAGCTCATGCAGTGTTACAATTTTGTTGTTGCTTAACACCGGAAGAGGTGCATGAGTTATTTTGTATTCAGTGGTTGGTAGTCTCTGCAGACGAGAGATTTCTTAAGTGACTTTGGCAGGGATCGAACCTAGGACCTTTGGTTTACCAGATGAAGGTAGTTCTCTGTTATTTTTACTTAGACCAATGTGAAATTTGCATTGTTGTCTCTGTAAACTGCAAAGTTCAGTTTCTGAGTTAAGTTTAGGCAAGGGGATCGCTACTATGTTTAACTCAGAGTCTGAATTGCTGAATAGAGCTACTTTGTACCACATGGGCACTCATTCAGTAGGTTACCCAACGTCGTGCTAAAGTTTAAAGCACAATTCTAATTTGGCTTCATTGTTCACTGGCAGTTTTCTCTGCAAATTGAGTTAACCTCAAGTTTCTGTGCTGGTCAGTATAAAAAAAATTCCTTCTGTAATGGTTGATTTGTTCGGCTTAAAGAGAGCCGTAAAGTTTGGTTTTGCTATCGTCGTCATTAAAGTTGCTCTTGTCACATTGCAGCCATTCTTTTCAATTGAGAAAAATCTAAATCAAAAGTATTTTTCGTCGATACAATAATGTCAGGCTTGTTTGCCAACTTATAATACAGACGTAACACACTCTGTGCTTTACTCTTATCTTGTGCTATGCCGCTATTTGCTGTAATATGTTAGTGATACGTTTTCAGCCAGTTGTCAAGAGCCAGCTGTGCAAGTGTGATGTTTGGCCCAATAGCACAACCTACTAATGGTTGCATCTCGTTTCGATTGTCACAGTGTTTTATGGAATTTAAAGAAAAGGTTTTTTCATTATGGTGCTGATATGATAATGTGTTCTCACGTGATAGTGTTTTTTCCCTTTGAGAACTTAGTGCAAAACATGTTGTATAAAGTGAATAGTAGGTTTCCACTATTGAACTAAGTGCTGTATAGAATAAGAAACAACAAAAAAACAAAAAACAAAGCGAAAAAACAAAAAAACTAAAATCGAAAAAAAAAAATTTGATTGTACAGAAACAGGTTCTCCACAGATTTATGTAAATGTAGGCATTCTTGTACAGTATATCACTTTTGACTTAAAAAAACAAAAATTACTTGATTGGTTGTCGGGATAACGGATACCGTTAGAGGGCGGTGTTCGTCCTGTGGATATGTAGAGTGTGGTCCATCTGTAATATTTTAGACTAGGGTGGTTTACATCCCATCCCACTCCTGCAAACCATTTGTATCATTATTGTAGTCTGGTATGAATGTGGGTTTATGGATATGTCGGTGTGTGTGTGTGCGGGCGTGCTAGTGTATATAAAGACAAACGGCGTGCGCGCTCGATGACGCTTTATGTCTGTAAAAGTTGCGAGCGTGGAGACTTCATCAGAAAATTGTAGTTGACTCGACTTTATGGTTGAACATTTCTGAACCTGATGTACACTTGACCCTTAGTTTGTGGGTGGTTATATTATTGTATCAAAGATTAAAAAGGAAAAAATGTGTACAGTTGTTGTGTAAATAACCTCTCTCATGTGACTTCTATTTTCAAAGAAAAAAATACAAAGCTCCACTGATGTAAATTTTTGATATTGAGTAAATAAATGGAGAGAGATCAGAGTGATAATAATACGCGATGTGTCTGTGTTTCATTTATTTCAAATGTCAAGTAACAAACCACATGGGAAACTGACTGGGTAAGTTTTAAATAATTTGGGGTTGAGCTAAGAAAAATTGACTAGAGCGGGATTTGTACCAACGACCTCCGGATTATCGTGGGGGCGCTCTACCAATTGAGCTATCCAGCCCTATGTTGGGGGTCTCCCTATTTTGCCAATTGACTAGAGCGGGATTTGAACCAACTACCTCCGGATTAATGTGGGGGCGCTCTACCAACTGAGCTATCTAGCCCTATGTTGGCGGTCTCCCTATTTTTACAAGTGACTAGAGTGGGATTTGAACCGACCACCTCCGGATTAATGTGCTGGTGCTCTACCAACTGTATCTAGCCCTATGTTGGCGATCTTTCTATTTTATCTGCAGTTTGTTGGTTTAAATCTCTAATCATGGAGGAAGTGCAAATCAGTGCACACCAATGTGGGGCCTATGCACATGTCTATATCTATATGGCCTTTTTCAAAACCACAGGTTCGGTTTTGTCTCCGGTTTTTGACTTCCCCCATTTTTTTGAAGTCCTGTCACATTATTACAATTATCCAATAATTAGGGAGCCTATAAGCCGGAACCCAAGCCGGTGCCGTGGTTTTGAAAAGAGCCACGGTAAGAAAGTACAATTTTCATAGAGCAGACGACATCGGGTAAAAGCTGCATGTAAACCATGTGATAAGGTAAACAATACAACCTCTTTCAAACACTCTGTAGTTTTGGGTGAAAATCTAAATACTGACAATCAAAATAAAGCTTTTAAACAAAATTTCAAATAAATTTTGTGAGAATGAATTAGAAATCGTACAAAAAATTGTACAAATTCTTTTTAGTAAGGTGTATTTTTAGTAGGTATTCATAAAACATTTTTTAGCAAAGAATATGGTAATTTGAGCACGTGGAGTCACTTTCCGCGGTCTGTTTTGACGTACGGCACCATATTCTGTCACGTCAGAAAACTTACGTTTTTTTTGTTTTTTTTTACTTCTTCTCAATTTCTGAAATAATCAATGTTTTAATTATCAATCTTCATTCAAGGAGAAGGTAGGCAAAAATTTGGTTGTCAGTTACCCCCCCCCACATTATTTTTTTTTTTTAAAACAAACACGGCACCAAACGTGACTTGTGGCGACATAATAATTACGTCATGGAGTTAGTGGTGTAAAAAAGAAACTGTCACTCGGTGTCAGAACATGGAGGAAGGAAATTGTACGAACGTGGTCAAAATTGTTTCGTTGTTGACAGTAATAATTAAACGCATTCGTTTATAGATTAATTAAGTGCAACGAGTAATTGATTTTATGAAGATAAATAAACTGTAAATATTTTCGAATAATAAGGTGTAAGTTTTACTAGTTTATGGGCTACTCTGTGTCTAAAGCATAGCGGAAGACTTCCTCCATGCCCGTGGTCTAAATTGAGTTATTTCTGTCTGCGGATTTCTTTGCACAATCTGAAGACTGCGCACATTTTTGCTCAATGATTTGGCAAAAATTTGATTTGGACAATTTTTGGAAGGGGGTGTATGGAAAATCATCGCAAATTACGGAAATGCATCATAAACACAGGTTTCCCAGGGCACTAGTAGTACGACCGCTGAAGTCAAAATTCAATAAAATGTTACTGGGTCTAAGAGTAAGATGCACTATAGTTTTCTTTCTGCTGCCAAACATTTTAAAGAGTTACGACTAAATTGTGTTTTTTGTGGCGTTACTGTCATGTGCAACTGTATTATGGGTAGCCTAAGTGAACATTGGGGGAAAAAGATGTCTAGGAGTGGGGGGGGGGGTAGGGTATGAGAGGGGGAACTACAGTTTCCTCGGATGCTAATTCAAATTTTACTCCTCCCCTTGCCCTGTAGCACAATCACTTCGAAACAAGGATGAGGCTGCAGGAAAATGGCAGAATTGCTGTGGGTGCCTTCCTTCTGGTGACCGGCGCTGACAGAAAACTCACAAAAAGGACACCGCAAGAAATATCCGACCTGTTCCCTGAGTTCATGTTAGATGGTGTACAACCTGGAGATGTTTTTCCTACAATGCAACAGTTGTTAAGAAAAGCAGACGTTATTTATGTTTGCATACGTGTCGTGTTTAGAAACCAGAGGATGTTTCAAGGATGGATCCAGGGGTGTAAGGGACCAGTTCACCTCTTCTTGGACTGAGATGGATAGAAATTACTTTCGAGACTGCCACATAAAATTGAACAACAAAGACGGAGATAGATACCCAACATGATTGTTGCTGCACCATGCCTTCCTCCAGGTACCTCGAATCACAGACATCAATGACCATCAAAAGTCTCAAGAATGTCTACCGTTAAGTTTCGCTTCTTGGAAATGTGAGTATTAATTTAGGTCTTTCAAAACTTTGTAGTTAGTGAATCTTTGCACAACATTATTTTCGACTCTGAAGATCCAAAGCTGAAATGTCATTTCAGTGATAGGTCAAGGAGCTTGGAAGGAAGGGAGGGGTAAAGGGGAGGGGTAACGGGGAGGGTAACGGGGAAGGGGTAAAGGGGAAGGGGTAAAGGGGGAGGGGTAAAGGGGAAGGGGTAAATACTTGAACTCTCAACTAGTCAGTTTTGTTTCCTTCACTTATAAAAGCACCGTGCACGAATCCCAAAATTTTCAAATACGCTCTAACTTGCACACCATGATGTAACTTTGTTATGTTGTAATCAGGTGACTTTAATACCATCCCTCTCTAAAACTTAGCCTGGTGTGGTTGTTCCAAGCTATCACGAAGAAGGTTTTTTATGTAATCCAAGCTATCACAAAGAAGTTTTTTCTATGTAATCCGATGACTGCAGAATGTTGCGATGGACTCTAACCAGTGTATTTAAGAGCCTGTGTGGCAGATGCTTCAAATGCCATTGGTAGTTGACGGAGACCTGAAAGCCAAGTTTTTGTTAATTGGCCGGCAGATTTCTGAAGAGTAACTCGAACATGGATGATGTGACTCTATGTAAACAACCCTGTCACTTGAAAAAAGCCCACTGCCAAACTGCGCATAGCAAAAGCTGTTTGATGGCGCCTACCATAAAATTTTGAGAGGGGGGGCTTACGGGGGTTCCATCCCCACCCCTACCTCCCGTTCCTAAAGTCAAAAGTCGAGCTATAGTTTTGTTTTCAATTGTCTAGCTTTTAAAGGCTACCGCACATTGGCTTTTAAAGGCAGGATATACTTTTGGTAATTGTCAAAGACTAGTAACCTCACTTGGTGTATCCCAATATATGCATAAAATAATAACCCTGTGAAAATTTTGGCTCAATTGGTCATCGAAGTTGCAAGAAATCAATGAAAGAAAAAACACAATTGTTGCAAAGAATTGTGTCCTTTCGAATGCCTAAAAAATTCAAATATTTTAGTAAGAAATTACCTCTGTCTCAAAAACTACATTACTTCAGAGGGAGTCGTTTCTCACAATACTTTATACTATCAGCAGGTGCTTCTTACCAGGTAAGTTTTTATGGTAATGTATTTCTTGAGTAATGACCAAAAGTATCCAGTGCACTGCCTTTAAAGTGTTTTGCTTGAGAGCATAAATGCGTCACCTCAAAATCCATCCCCCTCGACAAGAATGTCTTTTGACTCAAGTACATCCATTAAAAAACATTTTTATCAGTAGTCAGCGAAGATGTTTAGCAAGACTGTGTTTCAAAGACGGAGGGAGTGGTTAATTTATCCAAATGTTTATTTGATTAATGGTTGCTTGGATAATTTATGACACAATCAATCTTATCTCCGCGTTATTTTTTAAAGGGGAGTACAATATTGATTAAAAAAAAGCTAATTATAAATTACAATTTTAATTGCGCTGGGAGGTCAGTTTATAATGTCGCCCGATAAATTTTCCTTGCTGAAGTCAAATTGTCAGGTAAAGAAAGGTGTATGCATGTCAAACTCTAACAACGATGGCTACGTAATCAAAATTAAATATGACATAAATGAGGTTCGTCCTACTTTAATCTGATTTCCGATTGATTTTCCTTCAGAACAAGCAGTAAAAATGTCATTAAATAGCCTTAGAAATTCGATAAAAGCCTATACCATACATGTACAGTACGTCAACCTTGTACCTTTCTTTTTTCAAAGGGCGAAATATCTTGCCTGATTAGATGAGAGTTCAGTGTTTGTTGTCTGGCAAAAAAATAAAAAATTAAATGGAATCAAATGTTGAGGAATTATCATGTCACATTTCCCTTCAAAACTGTGTACGCTTGGCAATGTCTGAAAAAACAACCCAGGATGTAAATATGTATCTACTCGATGAAAAGGAAATCGTGTGTGTTTGTTGTGCAACGTGCAACGTGAGAAACAAGACTTTTGTCCACGGAGCATACACGCGGCACGTGCCTTTCATTTGCATTCAGCATAGTGCACTCAGTGGTAGGCCGAGTGACATTGGTGGATACCACAATATACTTGAATATTACACACCACCACCACCAGTGTGGAGTCTGTACATAATAAGGCATACCAACTTGATATTACTGAACACAGTCAAGCTTGTTTGTGGTGTTTTTTTTTTTTTTACTTCTGGATCTCCGACAACAAAGAGGTGGTAGGAATATACAGGATCGTAAGTGCAATTAAAATTTTCATTTTAAATTAATGATATTCTGGTTTCGAATGGGGTTAAGCTTATAATAGTGGAGCCAGGTTGAGCAATTTGTTTTGCTGAAACAAATTGAGGGTGGAGGTGGGGGTGGGGGTGGTTGTGGGGGTTAGGGGTTGGTCGGCCTCCCTGATCCCAGAGGCTCTGATGTGATTCATCATTTTTTTCACAGCGTAGACAAATTATGTTTGTTTGAAAAAATAATATTGTTGATATTAGGCAAATGTGTCCTTGATGATGAGGAACATTAAATTTCCCCAATATTCAAAGACAATTAATTAAGGTGGAAAGTGAATGTTCGATTAATCCTGTTTTTGATTTGTAGTAGCTGTTTGTCATTATCCCCTCGTAAACAATTGGCTTGCGAGCAAATGTGGTTCGGAGAAAATTACTGCTGGTTGTTAACGGAATTGTTGTGTGTTATTTCGTGAGTGGAAGAGTGTGGGTTCGAGTCTCGGTCGAGGCATTTGTGTCGTCGAGCAAGATGCATAATTGATTTGTCCTTCGGATGGGACATTAAGCTGTAGGTCCCATGTACTAGGATCGGTAGTGCATGTAAAAGTAAAAGAACCAAGACCACTTATCGTGGGAGAGTAGGGGTTAACCCCCTTGTGTACAGGTTTCCCTCAGGCTTGCTAGCTACAGTGATTAAGTTCGCTTATGAGGCATTCTTAGTTTCATAACCAGAATTATATAATAATAACGAAAGAGGAATCGTTTTATGCAATCTTTTGTCCATGAAAGCCACAACATTAAATATGCAAATATAAATTGAAAAAATTGAATTAGCTGTTAAAAACTGCTTACCAGCCAAAATGACCTACAGTATCAATGCAAACAGAATTGTAAAGGACCTCACTTTTTGAAGAAAGCCTTTGAGAGGGACTCTGCTACTGGGTTGATATTATTTATTTATTATAGTTTATTAGAAACATTTCAAAAGTCACGGCCAGAGGCCGAAATTGAATTTGATTTACAATATAAAAAAATAGAGGTGAAAATATAATTTAAAGGTGAAATAGCCAAGAAAAAGAAAAAACCTACAACAAACACTAAATAGGCCTACACTTATATAAAAATTAGACCAAAAATAGTAGAAAGAGAAAACACAGAAATTACGACAATAAAAGGATGGAAAGCAAGAGCAAGAAAATGGTCCAGCCAAAAGTGATAATGAAAAACAAAAAAATTAGGCTCTATTTAAAATACGAGTGAGGTAGGGGATAGAACTTTTTGATATTTAACTTTGAGAGAGACTCTTTTTAGGGTCCAAACCTGAGGCCATTGACAATTTGTTACAGATATAAATCAATGTTCAGTTTGTTCCTCACCATGGCTATTAACTTTTCTAAAAGTCGTACTACATTTTTTTTTCCCCTGATAAACCAACATTTGTAAAAATTAATTTATAAACTTTACTTCCCACAAGAGTGAAATGTTCGAGTTGGTTTCATGATCGCATTGTGAGCTGGGCAAATTGACATGACTCTATTAGTGCATTTCCGTCAGGCCCAGGGAACCATTTCCTGTCGCGGTGTTGTGTTTGTGTGTTTTTTTTTCCTACCCGGATAGTGGGTCCAGACATTTCCCCATCTGGTTCAATCACCTTGTCAATCAATTTCTTGATTGCTGGACACTGAAAGGTGGTTTTCATTATTTGAGGCAAAGTGGGCTTTGAACGCGCTGGTAATTTTCCATGATTTGAATTGGCACTTCATTGAGTAAAACTTATTCCCTTTGAAAGATAAGCACAAAGAATCCTTGGTTTACATTCTTCAAGGACTTATAAATATTACTACATAATGAAATTATATTAGTCTGAAAAGATCATACACGTATGTTGTAGTCACTGAAGCTTTGAGCTTGGTATAATTCCATAGAACAGTTAAGCACAAAAAAGTGCTAAGCACAAAAAGATCTTGCTAACTATCAAAAACAGGTTACCACCAAAATATCAAGTATTAATGTATAATGTTTTTAACTGATTCCCTGCAAATGTTTGCTTTACAACAACTAAATAGCTTAGCGCTGTCCATTATCTGCTGAATTTATCAATTTTGAACTTCAGCCTTTCAATTCAAATCTTTGCACGAAAAATTCCATGACATATTTTAAGACAGGCTTACATGTATTAGCAAGTTCAACACCAATGCTTTGGTGGTAAAGCCGTTTTCAGCCATTGTTTAACTTGGCTTTTTCAGCCAATAGCTGTTCAATCTCTCACAGAGTAAGCCAAAGCCAGAACTAAAAGCCATTGTTCCATAAAAGCTTACTGTGAGTATTTTCAAAAATATGCACAAGTGAAAGTGAAGAGGTCAGTGGCTGACTCAAATAAATTGTCAAAAGTCACTCTCAAATACTGGGCTCTGCTCATCAGAAGCAAACAATTGATGCTTACAGTAACTTGAAAATCAGTGCTTATTGTAAACTTATTTCACAGGTTATCAAGAAATGTAATGCTAAACCTACAAGTGGATAATGAGTGACTATAAGTGTAGAATTCCGCGGTAACCAAAGGAACATGAAATTGGGACGGTTTAAATTTCATTATCTTTCAGTGAAAAAAGGAAGTACTACAGACAATTCACATTGTTATAATAGTATCATGCCAATCTCGAGTGCACAGACCCCTCTATTTCCTTGTATGCAAAGAAGTTCAGCCTGCAAAATGAATCTTTCACTTTTGGATCTTCAGTTAAGAAGGGATTTCCCCTTTTGAAGTAATTTAGTTTTTACAATTTCTTTTAAATTCATAATTTTGTTCAGTACGATATGTTTTCATGAAGGAAAATCGATCAATTTAAGAAAAACAGTTGTTTAACAACACACTCAGGGAATAGTATGTACTTTCAGCCAAGTAAACTATTTTTTTGTAACGTAGAAGTACATTTTTTTCATGTGCGCAATGTTGTAATCTACCTTAAACAGCGAATGGCCTACTAAAAACACAGAATGCTCTGATTGTTTTGAAGGCCATGAAAGAAAAAGTTAAAAATTTTGCTTTCTTTTCTGTTATACAAACCAATGATGTTTCCAACCGTGTACAACTTGATCGTTATTTTAACAAGTTTCCTTGTTCAGAAAGCGGTGCAGATAATTGAAAGTTGTTCGTACAAAGCCTGTGCCGAGACGCTTCATCGGGACTAAGTACGGAAGAAGTGATACCATCAACCGTGTTCAATCTAACACGAAAACATGAAGATTGTTCCTTTGTCTGGGTGGCCATATGGTGCCGGTTGTATTTTCCATAGAACAGTAGATATCTAGGTTATGGTTAATGTGAGGTTAGATTGAACATTATTTCATGTATGCATTGGTCGTGCTGATCGTTTTGATTAATTGAACATTCCAAGAGGCTATTACAGTGAGTGTACTTTGTATGTTTTTGAACACACACATCTGCTTCCTGTAGTCATAGCTGAATTGTGTTAAAGATGTGCTACATTTATTAAAGGTAGGGTTATAAATTAGTAATGCTGATTTTCTAGGCAAAATTACAAAGAAAGATACAATAATAGTAACATGTGAACGTTTCAACTGAATACAGTGTCTACTTGCCGAGAAAACCAGAAATAATTTTCACAGTGTTTTTTTTCACAAGAACTTTGAATCCATCCTAATAAGCGAGGTGGCAGCGGATACCAACCGCATCTCTGGCTGCAGCATTCAGGAACGGACACCAACCCTTGCAAATCGCTTCTCAGAGTCAAATGTTTTGGGGTGAAAAATTATCCAAATCATATTACTTCGAAGGGAGTCCTTTCTCAAAATAGTTTTATAACTACTATCAACAGCTAAAATGCACAAATGAATTGTTCAATATATCAAGTATGCCCTCCCCCCCCCCAATAAAGAAACCCCCCTCCCCCAACAAAAGAAAAAGAAACATTAACCGCTCCATCATTTTGTTGATAACCTGAGGTCATTCTGGATTTACAATTATGTTAATTCTGTCCACTTCACAGGCATGTTTAATTAGTTAGACCTGTCAGTATTCATTTAAGCTGTATGTATGCAAATCAGATCATACGTGGATGTGACTCAGTGAGCTGTGTCCAATCGCTAGCAAATCGTGGAACCCTCACCTCGCCGTGCAATTGTCGCTTGGTATTTAAAACGTCTACCTCTGCTTAAAACATTTTCTGCCTCAGAAGGCAGAGAGACCTTTCAGCCTTCCTGGCAACGCTGGAAGTTGTCAAAATCAATTTTTCTTATATCAGTTGAAGTTAACAGGCTTGCAACTTTACGCTGATCAGCTGATGTCATATTTGTTTTCTTCTTTTTTAGTGCCATTGATTGTTTGCAAAAAAAGGCAATAGGCAATAGCCAATATGCATGTTTCAATGTGCATGATTTGCACGCAAAGGATTCTGGGTGAAAACCGAGTCCAAGCAAAACCGGCAACCATCATGGCATGTTGGTTTTGAAGCATTGCGATAAAACACAACTATAAAACCTGGCATGGTTACATGTAAACTACGCCATGGCGTCCATCTTTGCAGCTTGATATTTTTACTTACTCAGTTTCCCAAAATGCATTGCAGTATGTTTTTAAAATGGCGCTCATGCATATATGAGCTATATGGTTATTTTTGTTTTTCTAATAAGGTGAAGTTTTTGAATTGACAAAATGATATGAAAAACTTAACTTCTGTTTTAGAATTTTCAGCATACTTGGATCTCCAGAATCCAGATCCTTGACAGCACTTCAAAAATGTTGGAAATCCTTATAAGGAAGATGCTATTTGCCTTGATTTATTGGTTGGGTGTCATATACTTAATTCCACTCTGACTACTTCAAATGCATTAATCACTGTCAGAGCAGTTATAGCGAAAATGTAGTGAATTCTGAAAATGTTCTTGAAAGCATGTTCTTGAAAGCATGTTGAAAGTGTCTTCAACTTCAAATTTGATAACCCCTCAATAAGGTGAATGTTACTTTGTGGGAACTAGAGCACATTTCCCGTGTCAGTAGTTGTCATTTTTCTTTTGTGAAAAGTAGAAATTTTGTGTGAATTGCAGGGTGAACTCAACACTCAAATGTACTGCAGCTTTATCGCCCTTTGGAGTTGTGAGTTCTGACCCAAGCAAACTCATGAGGGAAACGATTCAATGCGAGGGGAGGGGAGGGGCAGGGGGAGGGGAGGGGGAGGGGGTGGGGGAGGGGTGGGTGAGTTGGAGGGGGTGCTAGCTGAGCTTGAGACAAACGTCTCTGTCACAGAAACAAGCCTAACGTATGAAAAGAAACCTACATGGTTCAAATATGAACTACATGTATAATTGCATGATGCGTGTTGCTAATTCCTGCAGAGGGAGTGGACAGCTGTTGTGTGGAGTCATGGGATGTGCAGTATTCCTCCATCTCAAGGTCACTATCCTCATCCTAAGGTCAACTCACCGGGCTGATCAGAGGCTGCACTGGTATGTAACTTCATCCTTTAAAGGGAATGTGCAGTAGTTGTAGTGGCTGGATCCAGGCACCATCTAGGTTGGGTCAGCCCTGCCTAGGTATAGATGTCCCTTTTTGGTCACTTACCATCCAGGTTATGGTCAGTCCTGCCCAGATCCACTTTTGGCCAATGGGGTCAGTCCTGCCCAGATCCACTTTTGGCCAATGGGGTCAGTCCTGCCCAGATCCACTTTTGGCCAATGGGTCAGTCCTGCCCAGATCCACTTTTGGCCATTGGGGTCAGTCCTGCCCAGATCCACTTTTGGCCAATGGGGTCAGTCCTGCCCAGATCCACTTTTGGCCAATGGGGTCAGCCTTGCCCAGATCCACTCTTGGCTAGCTCTCTGAGTGACTTCTTTGCATAAAAATTAAAAATGTTCAGTTTGAAGGGCCACTTTGA
Organism: Pycnopodia helianthoides; assembly: GCA_032158295.1. Lineage (NCBI taxonomy): Eukaryota > Metazoa > Echinodermata > Asteroidea > Forcipulatida > Asteriidae > Pycnopodia > Pycnopodia helianthoides. The sequence goes on from CM063260.1 coordinate 1,666,940, forward strand.
GCAGGAACGTGATCAATCAAACTTAGGTGTGACTCGGGTTAGCTCTCAGGACTGGCAGTTGGTGTGGGAGGGGGGGGGGGCTGGGCCGGGATAGCTGTTTGTTTCATAATCTTCAGCTGGTCTGTCCAGGCATGCTAAAATCTTAAGGCTGCTCTTCACTGGTAATTGAAAGTGATATGACCGAGTTACATTTCAGAGTTTCGTTGTGGTTGTGGTCCAGAGAGTCATATGACTGTCGGGACCCATCATTGTGACCCTTTTGTTGATGGAGTTCCACCTCTGTCTGTCTAAAACTCACTGACTAATGGTAGGCCGAGGTCAGAGACATGCCTGTCAGCTTCTTACTCCATCACAATTTCCTTCAACATTTCCTTGAGCAATAATCTCCTCCAGATTTTCTCCTGTCTCCTCATGAGACACGGCCAAAATACTGTAGTTTGGTTTTGTGAATCCTGTGGCACAAAGTTGTCACCAATCAATCTTCTGACATTGTCACGTGTTTTCTGCTTTTTTCCATGAAATTCTCAACATCCTTCGCCAGTATCACATCTCGAAAGCTTTAACTCTGTTTCTGTCTGCCTTTCCAACTCATGCCTATGATTCAGACTCTATAGGTGGCTATCAGAAAAGCAAGAGCATTCATGACTTGGATTTCAGAGTTTACTCTGGATCAGCAGCCATTGTACATCCGTGCTTATTGATTTTCTGGCATATGGTACAGTCATCATTGTTTCCGCCATTTTCTTTTCTCCCCGAAAGCGTTCTAAAGTAAAAGTTGTCGTGCAGGTGAACAGATTATTCAAGAAAACCTGTAGAGATGCATTAGGTTGGCTCAGTGGTTTCTTTTTCTGCCTTTCACCTCAGTGGACCCCGGTTCACATCCCACCTCGGACCGGAGCCTTGCATGTGGATTGGGTTTTCAGTCCCTGCCTGATTGCATGGGTTTTCCTCCCTCATTAAAAACTCAGCATTTCATCTCATTTCCTAGTCACGGTCCTGTTATTGGTGCTTACACCGTTGGATGTGTAATGAAATAAAAAAATATAAAAAAATAAAAATTTAAAATTTAAATAAGACAAAGTTACAGAGTAAATTGTGGTAAAGTTTTTATCTTTAATAAGTAATATGTATCAGGCTCAGATGTCTGTGTTTACACTACCCATCATTTCCCCAGCAGTAATCATCACAAGCCACTTCCTGTGGACATAGAAAGGCCTCAAAGTCGACACACATCCATCAAGAGTGATGTGTGCTCCTTTAATTACATTCCAGAGCTGTCTTCTATAAGAAAGAGATGTTGCATCTTAAGATGAGCAGTGCCAGAGATATCTCTCTTGACTCATTATTTACCGCTCACCCCTGTTCATTAAAACGAGCCATCTGGATGGTTTCAGAGTACGGTCCTGGGCCTGATTTAATAGGGCTGCTTATTAAGCAGAAACCACTCTGAAAATGAGCAGGATACCAATCACAGATAGCATGTGTCATGCTAATTTTGGCTGGTTATTTTATTCTGGTAAGCATAATTTTGATGTGTTTGATTTTTGGGGGCTTAATCGGGTCCTGCTGATCCCCTGGCTATAAGGCATATACAAGATGAATGACTTCTGACTGGCACCCCTGAACAAAGATATTGACAATATAGGGAGACTGCCAATATTAGGGCTAGATAGCTCATTGGGTGGAGCGCCGGCAAGTTAATCAGGAGGTCTCAGGTTCAAATCCTGTTTTAGTAAATTTGTCTTTGTACAATCCTAAATAATGGATAAAGTTTGGTACACGATATCCAGTATGCTACTTTATCAACATTTCATCACTCATTGTGAACCAGGAAAAAATAATAGTCTGAACTTCACCTTGTCACTGGGTGAAGTGTGATCGGGTTCCGTAATGAATCATACACTCTCTTGATTCACAAAATGACCTTTGTTTTATTGCTACCTGCGTTTTTTTTTCATGCGGTTAATTTAACAAAGTAGACTATAACTTTACGGAGAAAGCTTGTTTGTTATTACTGTGCAGACATCCACCGAAGACCCTTCAATAATGTCCACCTGTTTCAAAGTGTCGTGACTGATGAAGTAGTAACTTCTTGTACTTCAGCGGACAGCCGAGACAACTGCTGGGACAACTACTTATATATTTTAAGACGTCTGGTGAGTGAGATGACTTTATATAGGGGCAGTCATGCTTATTTGTTCTTTCTTTTCCTTGAGATTTTGCATTTCATCCCTTGGAAAAAGTTTTATAGACCGACTAGTTTGTCGTTTGGTAGTTTGTTCATTTTCCCTTCTCTGCTTGCTTCGTTATTTGCAAGAAATCTGGCTTCCGTTCCCCCATACTTATGAAGTCTGACAATACATTTTGATCAAGTGTATCAACTCCATGGCACCTTCATAGCTTCAACGTCACTTGAGGGTAGTATCTTGATGGAGCAGATGGATTAATACAGGGGACTCTACCAGTATATACTGTGTGAATGCATGCATGTGATTTTTTAAATAGTCGCCGGCTTCATTAACGTTCACCCTTAACAGTAGTCCGCTGAAAAAACACCCGAGTACCAGTCAAAATTTCACTCCAAGTGGTCTGGCTGGCTGGTTCAGTATTGACAGGCATGCAACTTTTCCTCGGATCAGATGATTTCCTCTTTTTTTATTCTCAGTTTTACCATTCAAAATTGAAAAATACTGTACAAAATCAGTAATTTACTCTTTTTTGGTGAAGTTACAGTTGCATGCCTGATAGAAAAGCATCCATATTTTATTTGAAATATGGACTGGTGAAAAAGGTGACGGACCAGTGAAATGACAAGCTAACTGGCCAGTCACTGAAAAAGTTAAGGGCAAACCCTGTTAATCCATACAACATACATAGAGGCATTTTTATAGCCCAACAAAGATGGGAGTGCTTTACAAAGCTTAGGCTACATAAATAAAGATGCAAACAAACAATGAACTGATACAGATACAAAACTATACAACAAAAGCATATGGCATGATCACACAAATAAATGGGTTTTGAGTCTATTTTTGAAAAGCTGTCAGAGTGTGTTGGCTTCCGGGATGTTTCAGGGAACGGGAATTCCAGAGCCAAGGGGCAGAGATTTGAAAAGCACGATCTCCAGTACGTGACTTAGGTTATGGAGACGTAATTTGTCAATCGATGAGCAGTTGGCATAGACAGATTGTGTCAAAAGAGCTGCGTTCTTGAAGCTATGAAGATGTCATAGAGTTGATACATTTGTACACAATGCCAAGAAGCTTAAAATTAATGGCTTCTTGGAAAAACACCTCTCCCCCCTCCCAGAGTAGGGTTTGCTTGTGATTCTGTTGAACCACCCCTAAATGAATCGAAATCCCACATCGGCAGCTGGTGGATTTGCTTCTTCGAAAAAGACCATAAACCTTCCATGTATTTGAAATGCTGTGGCTGTAGTAGACTGTTCATTGTCATGACTAACTGAATAAGAATGTGTGAATGTAACATGGAATTTTGCTGGTATGAGATCAGCGTACGTACCATGACCTCTTTTTTTTATCAGTTATTCATACCATCTCTAAACTTCACTCATGTGTAATGTTGAAATTAAAAAGCCCCTTTGATTGATTTTCCTGGAAATTACCTGGAAAAATGTGGTCGACCTTTTCACACTGGACTCGCCGACCCTGGCAAACTCCTGGGAAATAGCCATCCCGGGGTTAGTATACCAAGTGTTTTGCGTTCTTCCCGGGGAAATTGCACCGAGTGTGAACCCAACATGGGGTGGTGGTGGGGTTAAAATTCCCCAGGAATCTTCTGGGGTCTGTTTGCTTCCTGGAAATCGGCTCTGCAAAAGGGTTTAGAATAACTGGTGAGGGTCACCAACTATGGTGAAAGCTTCACCACTCTACGTCATTCTAAATTCCCTGTGCCCAAATTCATAAAGCTTATAAGCACCCAAAATTGCTAAGCACAGAACAAATTTGCTAAGCAGAAACAAGTTACCGGCCAAAATGTTTAGGCTGTTGCAACTGGTAACTCACTCGTTATTTTGCTTAGCGACGACACTTTCTAAGCAATATTCTCTACTTAACAGCTGTATGACATTTAGCTCAGATAATGATTGGAGAACTCAAGTTAACCAGAAACTTAAAGAATGAACTAAAAAAGCAACACTACCAGCTCTTATCAGAGCCATTGCTTAGAATTTTAGTGCAGGGAAAACCCTTTGCTATTCTTCTAATTATATTTAACAGTGTTTTCTGTTCCTGTTGAATGTTTATCAACTGCTAGTTGATGATGTCATACAAGAAGTTCCTGCAGTGGTGTAAACTTCCTTGTGAATCTTTGCAACGATAGCGTGTTTTTGTTTTATTATTCTTTATGGCACATGTCCTTTCTGCACAGGTTTTGTTTTTCTTTTGGTCTTGTGACCTAAACTAAAAATCTGCTCGGACTCGGGGCTTGGACTATAATATATTTATGTTACTTATCACTTTCTATTTTAGATACTGACAAAACTTCCTGGTGGTAGAAGCCCGTTTGGATTTGTCATTTTGTGATCATGTTTGCATGTGTTCACCTTTCGGATGATAGTACTTTGTGATGAAAGGTGTTTTTCATAAGCAACAGATTTGACAGGACAGAAGATTCATTTTCTTTATCCAGGACTTTGTTGAGAGTCTTTTAATTCAATCTTAATAGGTTTAGGAGTCATTCTGCCTGTTGAGTAAGAGAGCATTCGGTTACACCCTCTTCCGTCACATCTTCAACATAGCGGAGAAGAGTCAGAGAAGGCATCCATCTCGAGACCAGATGCTCTTGGCATGCCTGCATTCCACGTCTGCACTCGAGAGACCATCGAGAGGAGAAAAAAACCGCTTTGTGGTCGGTAAGTACGCACTATTTTTAGTTAAAAGTAGATATGGGGGGCCGGAGAATGTTTTCGGAATATTTCATAACATGCTATTTCAGAAATTCAAATAAATGTTGTGGCTGATTGGAGCTTGATTTTTTTGTTTTGTTGATGCTGCAAATTACACACGATAAGATTACTAAATGTTGATGTGCGCAAATTGCATGTAAAAGTTGATAGCCTGCACAAACACAGACTAGATAAATACACACACTGCGATAGACTGTACGCACCATTTATGTACACAGTGAAAGGGAAGAGCTTCGCTTTAAATTCAAGTGCATCATACCACAGATGTCACATCATGAAGGACGTTTGCAAATAAATGCTGCCAGATAAAAAATAATGATAATTTATTGCGGTGGGTACGCATTTTACAATAATAAAAACTATGAAAATTTGAAATTTCATCAAGTACAATAATTCAATAACTTAAAAGTACATTCACTGTCAAAATTATTGGGTCAGACCTGGGCCCAATTTCATAGAGCTGCTTAAGCGTATAAAGTAGCTAAGCACAACAAAATTATGCTTACCAGAATAAGGTCACTAGCTAAAAATACCGTATAACATGTTCAATCTGTGACTGGTATCCTGCTCATTTCTGCTGAGCAGAAAATTGTTAAGCAATATTTTCTGCTTAAGCAGCTTAATTGAATTGGGCCCTTGTCCTTTCCAGGTCCCATGGGGCCTGACCCATTTCGTGTCATCATCTGCTCTCGTTTTTTTAGGCAGTAACAACAGACGCATAAATGTAAACTAGTCGGTGGAATGACTATTTTTCAAACAAAATCCTACCCTAGAAACCCACATTTTCTCATAAAAAAATACACCATTTACCAAAGATGTAATTTCCCTTTAAAGTTCATATCCATTTGTCAAACTCCTTAATATAAACACCCTAAAGAAATAGTTGCTGGAATCTTTTTCCCACTGATAGTTGGTCATTAAACCTAATTGGTCTGAATTTTTGTGTGTGACCCAAGATGTTGTTGACATTTTTCTTGTGATGATGAAGTGATGACAACAGATGGCTTATCGTGACTACGGGTTGTTGCATATATGCAAAGTTGATTTACGGTTGTTAGTACTGGCAACAGTTCCTCTTTGCACAGTCATGTATGAAAGTGTTGATCTATTTAGAAAGGTTTTGGCCTTGAAGCTTTCACTTTGTTCCTTGTCTTAAAGGTAACTTATGGTTCATTGGTTGATTTAAAAAAATAAATTAACCGCACACAACTTTGTCTCTGTTCAAGGGGTTGTTGTTCGTTGTTGTGGGGTGTCGTGGTCAAGCGGTCCGACAGAGCACCGGACTCAAGGTCTGGTGTTGTCAGAGTGTGGGTTCGATTCCCGGTCATGGCACTTGTGTCCTTGAGCACTGGACCTCAGATGGGACGTCAAGCCACTGGTCCCATGTGTTGTGTAATGCACGTAAAAGAACCTAGTACACTTATCTTTAAGAGACTGGGGGGGGGGGGGGTTGCCCTGGTGTTTCTGGCATGATTGGCTGCAGATTGTACCTCATAAAACCCTTACAAGGTGATATATATAATGAGTCTCATATTTGAATTGTAGCTCTGTATAGCTGTTGTAAAAATAACGAGAGCAATTTGCATCATCACAATCCTAAAGATTGATTACAGACTGTCTTTATTCTAGACTGGCTTTACCTTTTTTGATTCAGTGATTTCATTTGTCGCTGGTACTCATGTAGCAACACCCATTAAATACAATCGTCACTTATAGGACACCAACCAGAAGGTCAAAGAGTGCATTGCTGATGAGCTTGGCCAAAGGCCAGTATCTGGTTCTCACAAGCCTCAAGGTTTAACTTTAAGTCACAGCCAAATTTTGTGGCTCTGCTGCTGACCGATTGCTTACCCAGCTCTATGAAATTGGGCCCTTGATTGGAATAATCTGTGTCTTAAAGTATTTTAAACTCCCCTTTAAAGTTTTGAGATTTGGTAGACAACATTCGATCAAATTCCAGAGTAAAGGTTGTGATGTTGCCGTCTGCTGGCTGTCATTGTACCATCATCCTCCAGCTGTGCCATTGACTTGTTAGACTACGCACCCTGGCGATCATTTTACACTTAATGATATCGTGTGTTTACACGACGAATTGCTGGGTTCAAAATCTACATCTTGTGGTCATGGAGAGAAGATTCGATGACGTCGACGCGTAATTGCTCAAGGGAGAGAATGACATTCACTTGATGTCGGCTTTTAAGGAGGGTTTTCAAGGTCACATTCAGTTTTGTGATCCAATAGATAGAGTCTTTATGAAATGAAAAACAATTACAAGTCTCTAACCTCACATTAAAATGGTGTCAAATGCCACTGTTTTTATACCATTTAAGTGCTATTTTTTTGCAAAATCCAAAATGATGTTACAGTAAGTTGGTCTTAGTTCTTACAATCATTATTATTATTATACATTTCTGGCAATGAAACCAAGGATGCCTCGTAAGTGAACTTAATCACCGTTGCTGGCAAGCCTAAGGAAATCTGTAAACAAGGGTGCTTGCTACATGAACCAGAAACACTGGTGTTAACTCTTCCTTGATCCATGTTCTGGGTCATTTAACCCAATGTACTTTCTACCCTGTTTTTCAAAATCATTGTTTCTCCTTATGAAAACGAAACGATATTTTGTTTTTGTTTTTAGTTTTAACAATGAGAGTGAAAGTCATCGTAGAAAATAAAAGAGTTTTTCATTGTATCAACTTCTCTCGGAAAGAAAATACAGGTCTGCAGGTTTTGCAACAACTGATATTTTTAGCACATCATAGATTTACAAAAATTGATAATAGCCTGAAGTTTTGACCTCGGGTCTAAACTTCAGGCCATTCATTTTTTTTTTAAAATAATTCATACCACATGTCATTTTTGGTTGGGAAGCAGTTTACGAAAGCTAATTCTTATACTTTATTTCCTATTTTATTTACGTTTTCCATATGCTTGATCGATTTTCACTGTGACTTTATTGTGAAGTGCCTCAGTTGGTGACTGATTTGATGTTATCAGTTGCAGTTTCTTCATTAATGCAGATGTTGAGACCGGAACTTGGATTAGGGTGCCAGACAAAACGTTGGCCAGCCTATTGATATCAGGCCCAAACACTGCGAGCTTTTTTGAAGAACTTCCAGCATGAAGTCTTTCCTATCGCGTACAATATTCGTTGAACTCAATGTGCCTGTCTCCTGAACCTTCCTTGAGGAAGCTCAATTACTAAATCAAATGTTTGAATTTCTGTTCATGTTTCAGCTGACGACTGCAACTTATTCCAGTGAATTGTTAATTGAGCCACTTTGATTGGATCGGGCCTGAAAATGAATGCCCCATTTGCTAACCCCCTGGAGAAAAGTTCCTTCGAGACGGTGTCCTCATCAGCTACGTAGCGCCAGGCTCTATCATGTCTGCCCACCGTGAAAAGTGCACTCCGCAGCAGAGGATGTTTGCGGAGCCCGGGGTGCCTGAGAGTCTCCAGAAGAAAGACCAACAAGGAGAATCCTCCTTCCCACTCAGTGGAGGGGTAGAGAAGGATGAACGAGCTGCAGACGAAGAGAAGAATTCCATCGCAACACCTGAGACGCCCTCTCTGAGATCCCCTCAATCAATTCCCTTGAGACGCTGTTCATCTCTCCAAGATAATGCTGAATAGCAGAAAGACAGCAGAGGAGGTCTAGGCCTCAAAACATCTCGTCCGGCATTCTCAATTTACCCAGCTTTGAACAAGCTGTGGAAGGAGAGACGATGGCTCGGTGCATTGCGGAAATGGCCCGGCACGTCGACACCACGGCGAAAGCTGCAGAGAAGAGCCGTCAGTACACGTACAACCTCGCTCACGGCTTCTCCCCCCGGGACCCGATCAAGTACGTGAGTGGCTCACCAGGCCGTGCGGATTCTCCAAGGTCCCTTTATTATATACAGAGTCCCCCTTCGAGCTCTCATCAAAAACCTGCTCTGAAAAGACATCTTGATGTACGCAGGCAGTTGAGCGCACCAGTTGTTGGAAAGAACCCCCCACCACCCAAACCTCCAAGAAGGCTTCGTTCAAGCACAACAGACTCCCCTGTCCTCTTGAGCATCGCTAACCAAGAAAGCAGACACACTGCTAGTCCGGCATCCAGGGTGCATCAGTATGAAAGGACAAGGCTTAACTCGGCTCCTTGTGGCATGCCGGCAGTGGAGAGTAGAGGAAGTGAGGGTCAACTTGAAGCTCCAAACCACCAAAAAAGAATTTTGCTGAGGAGTACAGATTGCAGAATAATAAAAATCCCATGCCTTCCACCAACCTCAAAGGCTCCACCGCGGTCCAAAGCAGGGAATTATCTGATCAAGGGAACAGCTCACCTCGACTTATGAAAAAGCTGACCAATCTGAACAGCTCAGCGGAAAGTCTCGATTCAGATGTTCGGATACCACTTCAAGCAGTGACGACGTGTAGACCCAAGTACTTGCAGCAGTTTTCAGAGCCGGCCTACACACCGCAAAGTCAGGACAGCATCCAACTCCCGGCAGTCGCAAAAAGTAGGAAGGTGTCTGACGAGGAGCGTTTCAACCCTCTGCGGTCGCACTGCACCAAGCTACACATGCCCAAATCAAGAAGTTTATCGCCCCTCCAACAGCAGAGCTTCAGAGCGGTGAGCCCCAGTCAGAACTCAAGCAACAATAAAGGTCACAGTCAGACACCGTCCAAGATCCCAGTCCCCAAGTCTCTGGCGTTATCCATGGCACAGAGCGGGGAAGTAAAGGAGCCCAGAAGTGCACAGAATGGTGAAGTAAAGCAGCCCAGAAGTGCGCCCGTGAAGCCGTTGCGTTTTGCCAATGCGTCTTTCATGTTCGCAGCTCGTGAGACTCACTCGGCGCCAGCGACTCCAGTTGATGCACCCACGAAGAAACTGAGTCTGTTATCGTCCAAAATACCGGTATCTGCATCGGCTGGCGGTTTCTCAACTCCGGGATTCAAAGGATCTTCTGTTAAACAGGCAGCGACACCTTACAATAAGTCTGTGGACGGTGCAACTTCAAAGAAATGTGCCAGTACTGGTGGTATGGACAAGATGAAAGACTTCCCTGGGCGTTCTTACTCACTATCAATCCCAAGCACTAGTGACGGCCATCTTTCAACTAATCCTAAGATGAAAACAACTAAGGGAATTATCAGAAAATTTGTTCCAACCCCAAAGCTTACGAATCGTACAAGCAGCCAGTTCACCTCCTTGAAACCTTGTCATCGATCATCCAGATCACAAAGCATGGAAAACATCGTGGATTCGTCGCCACAAGATGGAAACAGCAACCCTAGTGATAATGACAGTGGGACTCTGAAAGCCGACGGGACCTACAACACAGTTTGCAAGAGCAACAGCGGCTCTGGATTTTCGCGCTACCTCTCCCAGATGTCCAAGTACACCGGAGGGAAGGCCGGCAAGACTGACTCGCCGGATGTGAGTAGCAGATCAAGAGGTTCACTTCCGAATCGCTACAAGAGAAGTGAATCCTGGGAGGGCGGGGTGAGGGAGCCCTTGCTCGCAGACGCTCCACAATCTCCGAAACATCCAAGTATCGGCGGCAAACTCTGGGGTTTCACGAAGAAGAGCCCTATCACAACCCGGAAATACAAACCGAACAAAGCTCACAGCCACTCTGATATCTCCCCTCCGCTGTCGGGTGCGGCGGCGTCTCGCTTTGGATTCAGTGGAACTGCCCCGAAGATCCAGCCGGCGTCCACCAAAGGCACCGCAAAGTCACAGACGAAGAACAGTACGCTTGATGGACTGAGACGTATGATGTCGAGGGAATCACTGGAGAAACCCGTCTCCAGGAAGAGAAATTGCAGCTTCTCCAAGAGTGCAGATTACTAGGTGTGTGCAAGGCATGTGGTTTCATCGTGGTGGTTGGAGAAGAGGTTAGCATTCAAGACGAGATCTACCACAAAGCTTGCTTCAAGTGTTCAAAGTAAGTTTTATTTCGATTTATTAGTGAAATTTTTATTTTGATTTATGTATGTACTTCATTAAGGATGAGTCACACAGGGCAATTTTTACAGGCAATTTGGAGGCAACCACTTGCACTGTACGCATAAGCAACACTTCGGCAGCACAAGAGAACATTCTCCTAGCTGTAACTTACTATCCCCAAGAACATGATGAGAAAACTGAAATGTGAATGAATTTTCTTCTTGGAGATTGCCTGGAACTGGTTGCATGTAAACTGCCTAGTGTGGCTTGGCCTTTTTACACCCAACAGCGCAAACGCCAATAAAAGGATGGGTGAATTAGAAACAAAAGGAAATGTTCGGTTTTTAGATGTAGGAGGAGAACCTCAATTCGGAGGCAAACCCACGCAATCATGAAGGGACTGAAAACTCAATTCACATTCAAGGCTCCGGTCTGAGGTGGGATTGGAACCGGGGTCCACAGAGGTGAAAGGCAGGGAAAGAAACCACTGAGCCAACCTGAAGGCCATTAATTATCTACAGTTCTAGATTATATGTGGTTCTAGTTGTCAGTGTGAGGTCCTGGGCTTTCTATCTTGTATTGGTTTATTTTTTACAGTAAAAATAAGGGAAGTCAGTAAACTTGAAAATTTGGAGCAAATTTCAAAAATGCTATAATAAGACTAACTCTAGGGTTGATTAAGATTTGCTAAGAAAATGTCTTGGCTTCTTTCAAAACTAACCAATGTAATCAGGGGAGTACCTGAACCTTTTTCAGATAAAAAAGTTCCTACTAACTCTGGCATGCAACTTTTCAGCTGAATAGCTGATTTCTGCTTTATTTTCATTAATCATAGTGCCATAGAATACTGAAATACAGTGTAAATGCATGGAGGAAGGAACCCTTTCCATGGTATAAGTTAACCCATTAGCCATCAGACCGCCCAGCCGCCCAAAGCAGTACACTGTACACACGGTTGGAGAAATCGCTCACCAGCTTGTGTTTATTTGGAGAAATAAAACTTACATCAAAATGAACTATATCAGTCTAGTCAATGACACTCATTTTTAATTTCCCCCTTTCACAGTTGCCTTGCTAAATATTAACGCTAATAATAATTACATAATTGTGGCTCTCATCAACACCACGCTAATTGGTAGCCCAAAATGTAGTTTTCTTTCACCACGATGATACTGTAAAAACAAAATTGTAATGCCTTAGCAATTAATCAGTATGAGCAATTGATGCCACGTAAAAGCCTTCACAAAAGTATATTGTGTATTGCACTAAAAATAACCGCCATAAAATTTACCGATATCCGTTAACGAGTGGCACTTATTGTTCCCAGAGGGCTTATCACCTGCCAAATTGAAATAAGCTGTAATTATTCTATGACAATATTAACGAAAAGGTCAAAACATTGTTTTCGTAAATAGTATAGGCCTAATAAGCCTTGGGTATATTTTAAAATTTGAACCAAGAGTCTAGATAACTAAAAGCAAATTCAGCAAACTCGGGCGTGCAGGGACTAGAGGGTTAAGTGGGGTTTGCCATTTGATAATTTTTTTTGCAATAGACCTTATGCATATGATTGTGACGTCATTTGAGTAGGGCGCCCTCGGGTAGAGGTCAAAAGAAGGTCGCTCATTGGCTGATGCTGTGCGCTGTGCGTACATAGCATGTTTAGAGGGAGAATGTTTTAGGGTTGAACAAAACAATTGACTAGAACGGACTTGAACCTGCGACCTCTGGATTAACGTGCCTGCGCTCTACCAACCGAGCTATCTAGCCCTAATGTTGGCAGTCTCCCTTAAAAGTCTCCCTTAATATCTTTGGGGGTGCGATAAGAGTTTTATAAATCATTTGGACAAGTTTGTTTGTGTCCAACAGAGGGCAGTATGCCACTCCTTTAGAAATACACAACCTGCTGTCAACCAATTTTTTGTCTGCTGCTTAGAGATGATAGAGGGCGCTTGTCTAGCTGCCCTCCCTCCTTAAATGTGGTCCCTGGGAATATGGATAATAAAAGAATGACTAATTGATTAGCTGAGAAAGCACCTGTGTAATGTTTTCAGGGCTAGCTTTTGTACTTTGCATGTTTATCTTTTCAAAATGAAGGTTTTAAGGATTGTAGATGATTGGTTTTGGATTGCAATCAAGACAATCATCTTGTGTTCAAGAAACCTAAACCTATTCCTGGACAAGATTAACATTTCCTGCTTTTGATCAGCAATTTACACTCGTATGAATTGTGCAATGGGCACAATACTCAGATTAGACATGGACTAAGATAAACTCTGTACCCATAAAGTGCCACCTTTTTACAAGTCTGTCAACCTTCATCCCAATTTGATCATGTATAACTTTTATACTCTCTCGTAATCGTGGTGCCGAGTTAATAAGCCAAAAATATTTAGCTAACAAGGTTATTTGTTCCTTCGTACCAAGAGTGAGGAAATAGTTTTAACATTTTCTGGTAACATTCTGTGTTGAAATGCCTCTTTTGCTTGATCTTTGGGGAGTTAAAACAATGTGATGCTAAAATGATCAATGCAAACCCTTTTGTGAGAACCACCAATTTGCCAATATAATCTTGGGTCTCGCACGCGGACGCTGTCCTGTTCATGAAAGACGAAAAGAACCCTGTATTTCAGAGATGATTGTATCTGAAGAGCCAACTGTGAGATGACCAATCACATCTAAGTCACCTAATGGCTTTTCCTAATTCACTCAAGGCTGGGCAATTATTTCACAATGCCAGCCTTGAAGTCCAGGCATCCATTCCCTCGCTTCAAATGGGGGCTGTGACAATTTTGAGTGCAAGGTTTTTCATGTTACAAACAATGAATTCATTCATTCAACAATGAATTCATTCATTGTTTAACTCTCCCACTTTCCGATCATAAACCATTTATTTAATCATGTTTGTTTTTATTTCATTTTCATACTTCGAACCTAGAAGAAGAAAAAAATCGTTGAGAAAATAATTACCTCAACCTGTTTTTTTGAAAATTTGTTTTAAAAACTGTGCTAGTTGAGATATTCTGTTTACACGTTGATGCTGGCACAATGTCAGACCAATGATTTTTTTGTTAACTTTCTTGTTTCTTTTGCCTCCAGGGCCCAATTTCATAGAGCTGTTTAAGCACAAAAACTAGCTAAGCATCAACAAAATTATGCTTAGCAGAATAAGGTTACCAGCCAAACTACCATGTCACATGTTCAATTTTTGACTGGTATCCTGCTCATTTCTGGTAAGCAAAACATTGTTAAGCATTATTTTCTGCTTAAGCAGCTCTATGAAATTGGGCCCTGGAATAATTTGTGTTCCTAGATAGAACTTGATGGAAAAAAAAGCTCAACAAAAAAACCCACCTGACAGATCCTAATTTGTCTTTGAAAGTTGTACTTGATTTAGGAGGAGACGATATTAAAATCCCCCAAAAGTTTGATGCCCCTGGATTAATATTCCTAATACCACATTCTGAACTCTCGGTGAACCGTCTCATCCTCCTTTCTTGCTCCTAGGTAGAGAAGAGTCCATCTCGCTGTGTTCTTAATATCCCCTTTCTAGAACCCCCCCCCCCCCATCCTACATAAAAAGAGAGTCGGACAAGCTAACAAGATTTTGTTTTGTATAATCGGTTTGCGGTAACACCATGTGTATCCCAAATTCCGATAGTCTACTCCGCAGTAGTAGAATAGGTAGCAAGACGAGTTCTCTAAAGAACAAAAATCTACACAGCAAAGGAGATATACACATGGTGTTACCGCAGAACCGAATATACATTGATACCTCACCATGCAATGCCTTAAAAACCATATCAGATTTGTTCGTTTGTATGGTGGTAGTGTACTGGAGACTCCCATGTCATACGTGGGCCCTCCTGGCCAAGTAACCCAGCAAAGTGTCTGTGACACAACTTCGGCGGGCTTGTGACACAATCGCATCACACGTTCCCTTGATTAGAACGTCACATCAGATTGCACAAAATTGTTTGGAGGAACGTGCTCATATTGCTCCAGGGAGAGATATGATTCCGCACGTCTTATCCCGTAAGACATACGGTTGTGGTGACCGACAATGTTTTAACAAGTAAACAAAATAGTATGCACACTGTCACTTTGCGAAATCCTTTAAAGGCAGGATATACTTTTAGTAATTGTCAAAGACTTATCCTCACTTGGTGTATCCCAGCATATGTACAAAATAACAAACCTGTGACATTTTGGCTCAGTTGGTCATCGAAGTTGCAACAAAATAATGAAAGAAAAAACACCCATATTGCATAGAATTTGTGCTTGCAAATGCCCGAGAAAGGCTTCATGCCCAAAGCCTTTCTCAGATTCAAATATTTTAGTGAGAAATTTCCTCTTTCTCAAAACTACACTACTTCAGTCGTTTCTCACAATGTTTTATACTATCAGCAGCTCTCAGGTGGTCCTTACCAAGTAAGTTTTTATGGTAATGTATTTATTGGGTAATTACCAAAAGTATCCACTGCCTTTAATAGATGTTAAATTTGTATCAGGGATAAAGAATGATATTTGGTTTTACCCATACACCGATGTGTGTAAAGCACTTTATACTCGTTACTTTCTCGAGTCCTGTGGAAAAAAACTGTAGGCATATTACTTCGGGTGGGATTTGAACCTACAACCTTTACCATGATAGAGCAGCGCCTTACCACTTGACCACCGAGATTGCCCGGTAGCTGGAGGAGAAATCTTACAGTTTTATCGCAACTTTGCAGAACTGTTGTCGTGGTTGTTTTTTTGTGTGTGTTGAAGACTTTTCTGTCATTAATCATCCTGAAAACTTTTGAACAATTTGAAGTGTTCTGTTTTGAGAAATCGAGAATGTGTGTTATTTGTCTTGAAATGGATGCGTCAAGCGTGAAACTTGTTGAAAAGATGAGCAAACACATTATCACTCAGGTGTAATGAATATTAAACAAGGTTCAAGAAAGGACAGGTAGTCGTATATTCCCCCCCCCCCCCCCCGCCGCTCAAACCGTTAGACAGCATGCGAAATAGATTTGCACTTGTTCCAAAAGGCAACACGAGTGCCATGTCATTGGACACTTTGATGCACTCAAACAGTGAGATCAAATGACATTAATAGCGACACTTTATACAGAAAATGCTCGCTGTACAAAGAACGAGAGAGACACTTTCCCCCGGTATGGAGGGTAATGTCAAACCATCAAACTAAACACTGTATCAAGTGGAAGCATCTTTTAGTCAATCCACCTGCGGATCTCTAAAATGTTTGCCTACATATCGAATATCCCTCTTAGAAAAATAGGCAGTGCTGTTTTGCCTGTTGTATCATCCCCAGGTAGAAGTGGTAGAGGAGTGATTTTAAAAAAGGGCTCCGGTCTCGGAAGATGGTAATCTTTTGTCATAATGCAGAAGTTTATTGTTTGATGCAAGGGTTTATCTAGTGAGTTTTTTGGATGAGTTGGGGTAAAATTCAGGTCTCCCCCCCCCCCCCCGGGAGATCTTTCCAGAGGGATTTCGTCGGCGTGTTGTTTTAAGGATATCACGTGTCAAAGAAATGTATTTGTTTGTTGTCATGGAAATATTTTTGTTTGAAACTGTTGTCATGTGAAGCTAAAAAAAAAATTCCCAGGGTTGCGGGTTGGAATCCCATCCACAACCCTGTGAAATTTTTTCCCGAAAGGACTAGGAAAGCACGAGTAACAGGGTGTAAGATTTGTAAATATAAATGTGCACAGATTTGCAAGTAACTTGTATCGAGATGGTCTGTTGCTGTATAACGCTGTAGTTTTTTGAGAAATGGGTAAAACAATTAGTTTCGATCTCGCGAGACAATTAGTTTCGATCTTGCGAGACCAAACCCCTATGTTTGAAAACAGTGGGAATAACATACAGGGTTATCACTAATTTCTTAAAGTTGAGCTTGAACTTTCACAGGTTTGTTATTCCGCGTATGTGTTGGGTCACATAAAGTGTGGATACTTAGCTTTGACGATTACCACCGTTGTCCGCTGACTCTAAGAGATTTTTTTTTATCGTTGGCAAATTGTTATGTGATCTTGACAGAATCACTCAACTCTCTCTGAATCTCCCCCCCCCACCCCAACACCAAAACGAGAAAAGATATTGTGCAGGTTATGCACTGCTGAGCGTTAAATGAAATTTAGATGGTAGCTAATTCAATAACGCCCGGTACCATGAGTAACTCATTCTCCTAGGCGACCGCGGTGTGCACGTAATGTGCGCAACACTCTGGCTCTGATGTAGATACAGTCGGACCCCATTTGGATAGAAGTAATGCTGGTAAACATGTCCTGGTATTTAATAGCCGTGATGCACTCACATCAAGTGCAGTCCCTCGTTAATGGACGAACCCGGTCTCCTTTTTTTATAATTCTCTTTGCGTATTCCTCAAGGCTACTTCAAACTATCTCGCATCCGTGACCCACTTTTTTGTAGACCTCCCAATGCCAGCGATGATGAAGAGCAGTGGTACGATGTCCTTGCGACTCTTTTAGACATATGGTAAACTGTTCTTCGACTGATGTGTGTAATGTGAATGCCATTTTGTGACTGCCAATTTTTGGTGTGACTGCCAGCGCAATGTGCGTCAATTCAGAGGTCCTCTTATTGTAAAAATGAAGCTGCAAACAGACTTGAATTATGGTGTGGATGTCTTGGTTTTTTCTCGTGATTCATACCAATGTAAACAAACGAAGGCTCTGGAAAGGAAAAATAGTCCTACCCCATATTTGTGTAACCTTTTGGAGACTATAGCTGCAACAAGCCGCATGTTTCAAAATGCCTCATAAAGTGGCCGGCCACACTAGCGATCGGGTGCAAAATTTGACCTAGCTCTATTCAACCAAAAAGGTTGTGTCCTGGACTTGCACCTTCTCATGTTTCCCAATTTCACTTCCATTGTAATATGGGAACATTTCTGCTCTATGTATTACTTTTCAGATATTTTGACTGGAAAAGGGTAAATAAAAATAATTTTAATCAGATATGCGTTGGCGTATGGTAATAACTGTGACAGAAATGCGCGGACTGTAAAGGATAATGATAAAACATAATTCTTATGTAGCACTTTATCACACCAGAGGGCGTCTTTTTTTCTACAAGGTATGTGGAACAATTTACAACAATTGAAACTGTTTTTTATAACAAATTGCTGTGGGTATTCTTATTTTCAAGAACTTTGTATAAATAGAAAAAAAAAAAAATTGAAGATTTGATGACAAGGTTATAACCAAGCCAGCAGAAACGTACCAGACCATTGGCAAGCCAGCAGACATGAACAAGCTTAGACCCAAGTCGGAAAGAAAGAAAAAAAAGGCTAATCCAAAAGCCATTCCAGCGAAACCATCTCTGTTGGTGTTGGCATATACTACACCCACACTGCGTGGGTTTGCAACCCCTCTGATCAGTGCCATATGGTACCTCGTTTTTGAACGTCAAAATTCGTAAGAACACCTTCGGAGGTGCTGGCTGTTAGACTTACTGTGCTCTGCTGGGGTGAATGTCACAGCAATATCCACAAGCATTGGTGTGGAAAGTAAATTTCTGTAAGGGAAATATAAACATTATTATTATTAGTTATGTTAAGTTATGAACTTTATAAACCTTGGATGCTGCAATATGGCATACAACTCCATGCCTTGCCGTGATGTTAAATAATTTTCACATTGTACTTGTACTTCTCTCCCTTCAATATTTGAATGTTGATTGAAATTACTTGCTATTGCTTGTCTTTTACACATCTATGCAAGAACCCATCCTGAAGCAATAACCGTCTTGCCGTTGGTCACTGAAATCCTGGCTCCAGCCTACATAAATAAGCCTACCCTCCCTCCATCCCCACTGCTGGCCAACGAAAACAAAAAAACTTAATTGAGAAGTTACAACGGATCTATTTGAAATTTACCCAGTCATATCCCTTGTGGTTCATTACTTGACATCCAGGATCTATTTCAGTGAGCTTTTTAATACTTGCCTGAGATCCAACAGAACTCAAGTTCTTGTGATTATATGATGGATGTGTTTTGGTCTTGATTGTTTGGCAAGTGAAATAAGCAATCGAGTGGAAAGAGTTGGTGATCCTCAATAAAGTGGAGTCAATAAGAGGTTTGTAATCATCCCGATCCAGATTGTCTGTTTGTAATTTTCCTTCTTATTTTTTAACGGTTAGAGTCCGGAGGATTCTGCCCGTCGTGACCAGGCACTGAACCCATACAATCAAACTCACTATGCGTGTCAATTGACTAGTACAGGCA
The DNA here is from genome assembly GCA_032158295.1 of Pycnopodia helianthoides. Taxonomy (NCBI): domain Eukaryota; kingdom Metazoa; phylum Echinodermata; class Asteroidea; order Forcipulatida; family Asteriidae; genus Pycnopodia; species Pycnopodia helianthoides. Next base: position 1,686,061 of record CM063260.1, read on the forward strand.
AAATTAAATTTCACATCAGAGGAAGATCATGTCCACCACCTGTCGTTGAGGAGCAAAAAAAAAAAGGGACAGGAGGGCTAAAGTCTGCTCTGGGCTAGATTTTACCCGACTCCATAGTGTATGAAGCAATGAGAAGTTATTGATGTTCAAGTTTCATGGTTTGAGCTGCTTCTGCATGTCATCTTATTGCAGTTGAAAAATGATGGAGATGATAAGAGTGTTTTTCACTTTGGCTTGAGGCATGTATCTTCAAGAAGGTTGTCATATATCTGAGATGACTCTCAAATAAATAAGAAGGAACTCTGTGTTATCAAGGATGGATCCGCATCGTAGCTTTAGTCCTAGCTTTAGTCCACTTGCAAGCTAAGAAAAAAAGAAGAAGAAAAAAAAAGAACCAAAGCAAGAATGTCATACACCTTTTGCCTTTCCGAAGAATTATTTCTAGTGAGAGCTTCTTTCTATTGGTTGTGAACATCTGGGCCCATTTTTGTGGCTCGGGGATCAGGTTGGCTCAGTGGTTTCTTTCCCTGCCTTTCACCTGTGTGGACCCCGGTTCGAATCACACCTCGGACCGAAGAATTGCATGTGGATTGGGTTTTCAGTCCCTGCGTGGGTTTTCCTCCCACGCCTAAAACTGAACATTTCTGAACTTAGTTTAGCGTAGTTTATGGCTATAAAAATGGTACCATACTGTTGTAGTAAAAGTACAATTTAGCCATGAAATAAATGAAAGTAATAAGTTGTCAGCAAATCAACAAAAAAACCTGAAAATAAGACTTGACCTCCGTTTCCAGTTACTTGTAAAACATTTAGAATTTTGCCCAACTGTTGTTCATGTTATCATCAAACCCATGCGAAGGTCGCACAAATTCGGGGATAATTGACAACTGGGTTCTCTGAAAAAACAAAAGCATCCTCGTCCCAAGCTTTAATTTTTGTTTCAACGTCAATTTGAACAAACCATTTGTGTTATGTAAAAATTTAAGTTATATTTATAACAAAATGCTAGGGGTGTTTTTATTTTCAATAATTTCGTTTCAACATAATTTAAAAAGATTTGAAAAATGGAAAAGAATAGCCTTCGTTGAGATGTGTTCATGTGTTCGATATGTGCAAGACTTGCTTAGTCTATTGCTAATAGAACTTGCATGGTCTCGAAAGATGTAGAGAATGAAAATAGGACCTTGGATGGATTCCATCTGGAAAGCTAACAAACATTAGTCAGTCTTTATTACGTCATCCTGACCTGGACAGTGTTTTGTTTTGTTAATGGCCACCGTGATGACTCAATTACTTCCTCCCACACACCCTTGTTGATTAATACCTGTAATTGTTTCATTAGGACCCATTGTCCGGGCCCCCTTTGTTCCCCCTCGCTAGCCAGACAGCGAGCTTAAATAGAAATGACCTTAGTGCTGTAATTAAGGGATGTTTTTTGGGGTGTATTAGTGGGGGAAAATGACTTACATGAATCGTAATGAAGAGAGAACACCTTGATGAGTTATTTCCTTTATAGAGTGTTGTTGCTGTTGCGAACATGTTGACAATGTGATTTTTTTGAAAAATGTATTTATTACACATTCAGCTGCACAATTAGCAACAATAACAGGATGAAAAGGAAACAAGAAGAAATGTTGAGTTTTAGATGTGTGAGGAAAAACCCACGCAATCAGGTAGGGACTGAAAACCCAAATCCACATGCAAGGCTCCAGGTCTGAGGTGGGATTTAAATCAGGGTCTACAGAGGTGAAATACAGGGAAAAATAACCTGAGTTGACAGTGGATTCTAAAAATATCCTTAAGGTTGACATTTTCACGCTTGGTTTTTGCCAAAGATGAGTTGAAATTGTTTCTTTTGATGGCAGTGTATTGCTACATCCTTCGTCAGCACATTGTGCTACTGGTTTGTTAGTCGGAGGGAAAGCAGGATACCTAAAGCCGCACTGGGGTCGACCTGCGTCGTGCTTGCATTGGACGGAACCGTCGGGAGCAAGCAGCAAATTAATGCTCAGGTCGCTATAAAATGAGACATGATGTGTATGTGGTGGAGCAAGCATCAATGTGACAAAACCATTCTCATGTCATCCACGATCGAAGAGTTGCCACCAGCGCGCTCGGCGTTCCTGTGTTGGCGCGTGAGCTTACGCGGGCGCTAATAACGCATAACGGAATCAATACATACGATACTCGATATAAAATCTATTTATTGATGCCAGCCTGTTGGGAACACGTTCGCAGAAGTAGAAATTTTTCTACTCTTGCTTTTTTTCTGATGGCGACTGATGCGGATCGTAATATGTTCAAGACACTCTTAGCTCAGGCGCAGCATCACCCTGAAAAGCCGGTCGCCGACTGTTTTTTTTTTGGTCACCACAAGGTCAAGCTGATGGCGGCTATAATAGTGGAGGGTTTGAATATTTTTGCATAAGCAGGCTACATTCAAAACTGTTTGAAAATGCCATAAAAATTCATCAGGCCATTGTGGGGTGTCGTGGATGAGCGATCTTGTGCGCTGGACTCAAGATCTGGTGATAACCGTAATTGCTTTGTTCTGCCGATGGGACTTCAAGCCATATGTCCCCTGTGTTGTGTAATGCACGTTAAAAAAAATGTTATCACTTATCGTAAAGAGAAGGGTTGGCATAGGTGTTTCTGGTATGGTCGCCTCACTTTGTAAAATCATTCTTAGAGGAACATTACAGAATTGGTAGTTGTAAAATATACTTTTGATCACAGATTTACATAAAACTTACACGGTCTAATGATGATGATAGTAGAAAACATCCCTTGAAATATTTCTGTCTGAAATGCCATATTTGATGAGAAATGAATAAACTAATTTTCCGTTTGGAGTTTATCGCTCAGTGAGCGTTTTATTCATTTGTTGAATCTATATGATTTCATGCAAATGTATAATCGGTTTTTCACTATTTTCTCGTGACCCAGATGGCCGATCAATCTCAAACTTCTACAGGTTTGTCAGTTTATGTATATGGTGGATTACATAAAGTGCTTACACTGCCAGCAACTGTTTTGTTGGCAAAAACCAATTCTGTAATGTTCCTTTAACTTTTGCCATCTGAGTTGATAATTCAAAGACAGGAGTGTCATTTATGACAGATATGGAGCATTTTAAAAGAATTACATATTACTATTGTTATTAGTGGAGTGTCATGGCCTTTAACTGCCATGTCGAAATGGGGAAAAATTACTACTTCTTTTCACCGCTTGTTAATTTGTACTATTAGCCTAGTCTGTGCTAGAGGAGAGCTTGCACAATGGCCGTCCAGACGCAGACTAATGAAGCATTTGATTGGATTATTACTTCGGAGCAGTGATTATCTGTGATAATTATTCTAATTACCAGATACCATTATTATTGGAAGGTCTGTCTGGATACCAAGGCGATTAATTCTGTGGGGGGGGGGGGTGTGTCTATTTTGTGTCTTGCATCACGGCCCAAATTGAAACCAGATTTTAGCTGTAGTTTCTTACCCCCTTTTAAAGGCAGGGTATACTTTTGGTAATCATCGAAGACCAAGTCTGTGACACAACTTCGGCGGGCCTTAATTGTGACACGTTCCCTTGATTAGAAATTCACATCAGATTGCACAAAATTGTTTGGAGGAACATGCTCATTCTGCTCCAGGGAGAGATGTGATTCCGCACGTCTTATCCCGTAAGACATACAGTTGTGGTGACCGATAACGTTTTAACGAGTAAACAAAATAGTATGCACACTGTCACTTGGTGAAATCCTTTAAAGGCAGGATATACTTTTGGTAATTGTCAAAGACTGGTATCCTCTCTTGATGTATCCAAACATATGTACAGAATAACAAACCTGTGAAAGTTTTGGCTCAAATGGTCATCAAAGTTGCAAGAAATTACTGAAAGAAAAAAACACCCTTGTTGCATAGAATTGTGTGCTTGCAAATGCCCAAGTAATTCTTGCCTGAAGCCTGTCTCAGATTCAAATATTTTAGTGAGAAACTACCTCCTTCTCAAAAACTACATTACTTCAGAGGGAGTCGTTTCTCACAATGTTTTATACTATCAGCAGCTTTTGGGTGTTCTTTAACAAGTAAGTTTTTTTATGGTATTTCTTGAGTAATTACTCAAAGTATCCACCGCCCCTAAAGAAAATTTTAGAATAGTGCATTTTAAAGAGAAACTAATTCACAATTCTGAGCAACAATGATTAATTCTTGAGAGCAAAATCTGTAAAACTAAATTGGCCCTTATGAAAAATCAAGGTTAAAAAAGGTCAGTCATTATTTAAATTAGAAGAAAAACCTTTGAAATCATCCATCAACATGTATTTGTCACCTTTAAACTTTTTGTATTCTTTTTAAAAGCTAAATTGAGAAGTTGCATTTTTGTTAATACATTAATGAGTTCTCAAATGAAACAAAAAGGAAAGATTCGAAACAAGCTTGAGCCCATGACCTTCCATGAAATTGTGAAAACAAACACCTGAACTTGGTATCACTTCTGTCACATGAAATAGCTATAATGAAAAATCTTAGATTCTATTTTTTTAAAAGCCTGAACCCTTCATTTTCGTGATGCACTCATTTTCCAATAGATAGAGTCCTCATGAAAGTGTGGAAGGAAATTACAAGTCTCTAACCTCACAGTTAAAATGGTGTAAGATGCCATTTGATGTGAAACTCTTTCAGAGAGAGATTTGAAACATGATGTCATCGGACATCCAAAACAAATGGGTCTGTACATTCCAAAGAGGAATTTTTGGGTCAGTGCCGTTTTGGTTGAATATCATCAAAATTCAGGAATGAACTAAAAATTCTCAAAATATGTACAGACCATATACATTTGAAATGTGACACCGTGGAATGTTTTGGATTTTGAAAAAAATTGCATTCGAAGGGTATCAAACACAGTGGCATTTTACACCATTTTAATCTAGGTTAGAGACGTTATTAAAGGAGTCTATCTATTGAAAAATGAGTGGATCACAAAACTGAATTTTACCTAAGAACCCCCGCCTTAAACTGTAAAACTTTAAAGGCAAAGTATACCTTTGTCTTTTGGAACCGTTCAATTGTTTTAAATCCTATATAAATGTAGATATGCAATAAACTAACCTGTGAAAGTTTCACTTCAAAATTTAGTAGCTTTTTCGAGATATTGCCGAAATTCTTGAGCGGTTATTGTCTTACAGGAAGAATAATCTGTAGTTGGAATAAACAATCTAAGAAACATTTTATGCAGAAACGTTTTCTCAGATTGAAATGTTTTTGACTCCCTCTCTCTAAAACCACACTCCTTTGAATTAAATTGTTTCTCAAAATATTATACACTATCAACAGCTGAAGTGCTTCTTACCAAGTAAGTTTTTATGGACATTAAACTTTGGAGCGATTACCACAGGTACACCCTCCCTTTAACTAAACATTTTCTTATGGATTTGATTTATGTTTAAATAGATTTGTTAAGTACACTGACTTGCAACCTGTCATTGACATAGATTTGATAAATTAGGCCTGCTCGAGCAAACGCACAGCTGTGCCAGTTACTTCTGCCGTAGTTCCCTTGAAACCAAGTCAAATGCTGTGACCAGAAGAAGAACAAAAAAAAATGTAAGAAGAGTATCACGAATCACCAACAACACAACCATTATCATGACAACAATTTTTGTTAAAGGTCTTGTTTGAGGGGGGTCGTTGAGCCTTGGTCACTGTGCTATGTTGGAGAAGAGTGTACATACATTGCTGATGTACTGGTGATGGTTTATGGTTTAGCAATCACGCTTTGGTCCACCACCCAGAGGTTTGATATTCAATTATTGGTAGATTTGCTGTGTGGTTTTCTTCCTCCGACACAACATCCCTGAGGCTAACTTGAAGAAAAAAAGAGAGGACAATTTTGGTGTCGATTTTGTTATGGAGTCGCTGCTGTTTTTACATCTCATTACAGGAGTATGTAAAATTTGATTTGATCATTGGAGATTATCTTTCAGGAAATCAGGTCAGTCCGAAATATAGGTTAATGTGTGAATAAAAGGTCGTGGAAATCTGGAACGCTCTTGGATTCTTTGTTTCCCATGTTTACTGCTTAAGCGTTTGATTGATGCAAAATTGTGTACCTTGACGGTTCCCAACAATTATGAATACAAGTAAGCTGAACACATTTTATTGGTGGCATCTTTGAGATTTTTATATTAAATTTAACTGTAAAGGCATCATATAGTGTACTTGAATCCAGAAACGGAAAAAAACATGCCAACATCTTTGTCAAGTTCCCCCATCTATAAGTGCAGTCTTGGATACTGATTCCCCTTGTACTTAAAAAGGGACCAGACTAACGTTGCCACCCAGCCTCGGTTTGGTCACATTGTTGTGAATGGGAGAAAGACATGTTTACCAGAATAAGGATACCAGCCAAACTACCATGTCACAAGTACGATTTGTGACCAGTATCCTGCTCATTCCTGCTTAGCAGACAATTGTTAAGCAATATTTTCTGCTTAAGCAGCTCTATGAAATTGAGTTTACTTTGGTATGGGTCCTTAATGACAAAGTTGTGATTGAGAAGTCTTTTTTTATGTGAATTCGTTTTACTCCATGAGACTAGTAAGAAACTGAAAGGAAGATGTTACTGTTCATTTGAAATATTCAAGGCCTCCTTTATTCATCCCAGTGTTTGTATAATTGTTTTTTGAAGAGGGTCTCTGAGGTCAAATTTAGTTTTGTGATGCACTGATTTTCCAGCAGATAGAGTCCTCATGAAAGTGGGGAAGAATTACAAGTCTCTAACCTCGTGTAATAAAATGATGTAAAATGTAATTTTATTTAATATTCTTTCAGAGTGAAATTTAAATTATGACGTCATCTGACATTGCAAACAAATAGGTTTGTACATTCCAAAGTCAAATTTTTTGCGCAAGTCAAAATGTCAAATACAATGCCATTTTGATTGAATATGATCAAAATTCAAGAATGAACTGAAAATTCTCTGTGAATTAATTTTGTTGACCATATAATCATTTGAAAAGTGACGTTTTTGGATTTAATTGCACTTGAAGGGCACCAAACACAGTGGCATTTACACCTTTTTATTGTGAGGTTAGAGACTTTTTTTCATATTTTCAAAAAATTTGAAAAAGAGTGGACCACAAAACTAAATTTGACCTTGGAGCACCTGTTTAACGCTGTCCAGAATAACATAAATACTGTTTTTTGATTGAATATGCATAAAACTTCAATGTTTATTTGTACTCCGCGACACACATGTTGGAGAGAGAGTGCCTCAGTATGCTCAAGGATAATTGGGGAGCTCCTCTTCTTTTTGAGGTCGATGTTTTGACAAGTTTATTGTGTAGCAATGGTCAAGGTACGGGAATATTGTTGTTACCATGGTGATGCTTGATGAACACAAAAGCTCTGCTGTGACTGCTGATCAGTCCTTAACTTATGAAGCCTGGATAAGGCTGTTTCAATCTATGCCAGATTCCCAGAGTGCTCCAACACTAATAGAAACTGATTTTCATTTTGACGTAAATGCGAGGGAGGCCAGACTTAGGTCATAGCTGATTTGGCGGCTACAGTTACGGCTACGACTGTTGCTAAGGGTGTTGCTCAGGACGTCCTGTACATCAATGCGAGATGATGCGGCGATCCAGCCGTAGCCGTAGCCGTAGCCGTAGCCGAAAAAAATATTCAGTCTCATATTTTGCTATGCAAAATTGCTGGATGAAACCATTCCCTGAAATTCAATCATGATCTCACTCTGACATCAATCCGGCCCACCTTCTGCTTGCTGCATAGATAAAACCCTTCCTGTGACACTGACCTGGGCCCAATTTCATAAAGCTGCTTAAGTACAAAAGGTAGCTAAGCACAATTTAATTATGCTTACCAGGGTAAGGTTACTAGCCCAAACACCTTGTCACATATTACAATTTATGACTGGCATCGTGCTCCTTTTTGCGTAGCAGAAAATTCTTGTATGGGTTTTGAGGCATTGCATGGTGAGGTATCAATATATATTCGGTTTGCGGTAACACCATGTGTACAAAATATTTACTTTGCTGTGTAGATTTTGTTCTTTAGAGAACTTGTCTTGCTATTTACTCTACTACCGCGGAGTAGATTTTCGGAATTCGGGAGACTTCTCGGTTCTGAAAAGAACTGTCCTGCTTATTAACTACTACTACCTGGGCGGGAGGTAGGAAATCGGCCTGGACTACTACTTTAGCTTTGTGGATCGGGGGGACTTCTCGTAATTAACTGAAAATTGTTGAGCAATATTTCCAGCTATGGCCCCTGCTCACCACAGAATTTTTCGCTTTCGACGCCCTATGAAGCGCGTGATTCTATGAGCCGCAAGCGCAGAATCACGCGGTAAGCAGAGCCATGTAATTGGGCCCTGGTGATTTATATGAGTAGAATGTATTGTAATTGCATGGCAACAAATGAATCTTCACCTGTGAACACTTTCTTGCGGAGACGATTTTGACTCCTTGGACGGGTCTTGATTTTTCACCATGACTGTCACAATTCACACAGCTCGGCAGACAATCACGGTGCTGGCCACATCTTAAACTCGGCTCCATAATGGAGGCATCGTTCCTCTTAAAGCAATGGCGCAGTTTGAGACTGAAATTTTACCCCAAACTGAATTAATCGAGTTGACGATTCACTACAATTTGCCTTTTTATTCTGGTATTGCTATTTTCTGTTTTCTAACCAATGTGAAAAGGAGCAGGGTACCAGTCACAAATTTGTACCAGTGACGCAGAATTTTGACTGGTAACCTTGTGCTGGTAAGCGTAATTATTTTGTGCTACTTTTTGTGCTTAAAGCAGCTCTATAAAATTAGGCCACTAAATAAAATTGGACTAGAAAATTAATATCTAAAACTTTACTTTGTGATGAGACAAAAGGAGAGCAGTATTTCTTGAGAAAACTTTTTCTAGTGTCCACAAATTTTTCAAAATTTGATTCAATCAGAGTACAAAAATGTTGCATAAAACATGGGGTAAAAAACACATACATTTGGTTGAATTGGTTCGTCAAAGCATGCTTATCCATTGCCCTTTACATAGTGCTACCTTCTTTGTCATGTCTCCTGACTTCAATAGTAACTTCAAACACTGATAATCAATATAACAGATATATGTCGGACTGTTTTGCCAGTCAACCCTCATTTTGCTCACATTGATTAGAAAACATAAAAAATAGCTGGATCAGAACAAAAGCCAATTTGTTTGTGAATCGACATCTCGATTAATTAAGTTTTGAGTAAAATTTCCTTGAAAAATCGAAAAAATTAATATCTAAACAGCCTGGGTCTCTTTAAGCTGGTAATAACTCCATGGTTACTCACTGCACCTGGAAGGTCGTTTAGCAGACTTCACTGTTCAAGGGAGACGTCCAAGGTTGCGTTATTTTAACTCAACTACATAGCAATGCAAGTCATTTGTGTCATTGGAACCAGATCTTTACAAAGATTTGAAGTCATGAAATGTTTGTTGTTGCTTGTCCGCTTTTTGACCCTTACAAATGATGGGAAAAATAATATACAATCTGCTATGAAAGCATCGGATTATTATTATCTATCGAAAAAATTAAGATTTTTGTTACAAACTTTGATTAAGTTGTTTGATTTTTCAACTCAACTGTGATTTTACAAAACACTGATTCAGCCTCTTCATTAAATTCTAAAAATTTAGCTAGTATTCACCAAATGTTTAGTTTAAATGTTATTTAGGATATTCTGCATAATTTATGTTGTAACTTGTATGTTTTGTATCTAATTTATTTATTTTGTGCTTTTTACAAGGGGGGCGGGTGCAAGTTCATTATAAATCTTGCCCAATTCTGATCTTCTTTCAATAAATCGTGTTACTAGGCTTATGATTCATAAATCCAATTACTCAAATTATGAAACCATAAAGCGGGACAAGAACTTATTCATTAAATTATACGTCTGACAGATCTCATTTGTTGCCTCTTTGGGGAACAAAAGCAATCTTAAGACGTCCGACCCTCAAATGGACATTGCTCCTCCCCCCTTGAGTCGAAATGGTCTCATCCTAAGCAGTGTTGCGGCTTTGTGCGTGGTTGCATGAAGACATGATTCTTCTTCACTTGAGTAACAGAGCAAGCGTACAAGGAGGAAGAAGGGCAAACTCTGAGGACTTCGACTGGCGGGTCGTTTCGATTGATGTGATGTGATCATCTATTTAGATTGCTGTTCTTCTGTCATCAGTGGTGTTGTAATTTATTAATTTTCGGTAACTTCTGTTTTAGTTGCAATGCTATCTAATGGTCCAGCTTCTCATCACTTGCTGAGTGTTCTGTGGTCATAGCTGTTGAAGCTGATCAGATCAGATCAACACCTACCAAGTGTCGCCAGCCATCAGTGGTGGTTCTGTAACTATTTGCAATTTTATATTGTCTTAAACCGGATGTACGAAAAATGCTCATTTTGCTGTGGTCTTCGACCACCATACGGAGGAAGATGAAAGTTTAACGGGCATCCCTACCAAGTCTTGTAATCGCTGCGGTTTTATCTCTACTCCGGCTTGTTTACTCAGGAAATTTTGTGTTGGAAACCAGATGTGAAAGCGGTCAGTGCTTATCAAGTAGGACGTCAGATTTCATGAGATCAGTGGGAAAAGTTTGTGCTGGATGAGAGCCAAGTCTTGTAATCAAAATGGTTTTATCATTAAAACTTTGCTGTGAGTTTCTTTTTTTAAACTCGGTATCTGGATGTGGATTAGAAACTGGTTTCAGAAGTGGATTTCTGAAAGTGACTCAAGTCCTTCGAGTGGAGATCATTCCCCAGTCTTGTAGCTTTCTCTTTATATAATGCCGCCTCTGTTTCGTCTTGTCCCCCGTATGCAACACAGTAAACGGCTTGCAGGAAAGAAAAGGAGGTCCGACTGTTTTCCCCTGCAGCCTCAGTTTCATCAGATCATCAGATTTCTAAGCGGGTCTGTGATTGTGGATTTGGTTTTTTGTGATCCTGAATTGAAAGCACCAACTATCGTAATTTGTTTCAATTAGTTATCAATAATGCTGTTATAATTTGGTCAGGACTTTGTATTTTAGAATTTCGTTGCGCCATTTGCATTGGCGCGCCAGTGCAAAAATTTTGCAAAAATGTTGTAACTCACACGAAAATGCACTGAGCTAAAAAAGTTGTATCTCGGCGCATACTTGTTTTGTGTGCACATCATGGCTACTTCAAGTGAGATAAGACGTTTAGACAATTTCAAACTTGCGTCTGTTGTAAGTGCAGTCTTAGGAGATACAACATTTTTGCACCGACCTGACGATTTTGTTAATTTCTTCCATGTAATGTAAACATATGGCTTACATTTTCTTGCAAATGACAGCAATTGTCATCACATACCTGTTCGGGGCTCTTAAGTTTAATTTACCATCTGTCTGTATAAGAAAAAAGTCAACCCTCATGAGGAATGCTGACAGTAAACTCCTTGTTGTTGATGACTTGTTGGATTTAATATGGGAAGGTGGGGATTAAATGATAGATGACTTATGTAGTGGATTATCACATGTTTTTGCAAACTTAAAGACCCCGATGAAGCATTGACTGGCAGACAATATATATTAACCACAATCTGATTATTTGAGCAGATGTTTGTAAAAATTTATATTCCTTTTCTTTTTTTATAAATATTTTTTTTCATTTTAAAAGGGACTTTACAAACTGCTCCTTAATTTACATATCCTCTTTAATTTATACAAAATAACAGTAGGAATATATTGAGTTTAAATCAGAAGTTTGAATCTGGGAATAAGAGTCTAACTTTTCAGTATGTGGATGGATGTTCAGTGCATTCAAGCACACATTATCACAAGACATTTCCTTCTGTTTATATGAACTCAATGCCTGAAGAACTCACTCAGCGGCAGTGAAGTTAACAACGAGAAGTCCTCTCGATCCATTAAGCAAAAGTAGTAGTCCCTGCCGATGTCCTACCCCCCCTCTCCCCCGCCCAGGTAGTAGTTAACAAGCAGGACAGTTCTTTTTAGAACTAAGTAGTCTCTGAATTTTGAAATCTACTCCGCGGCAGTAGAATATAATAGCAAGACAAGCTCGCAAAGTATGCAGCAAAGTAGATAATATACACACGGTGTTACCGCAAACCGAATGTAGATTGAATATACAAACTCAATACTACATCTTGCACCATATGCTCTGGCTTATTTTCAGCTGGTATAAGTGTGGACCTCGTCTTCCAGTCTGAAGTCACAGTTAAGATGATTACATGTGGTCTTGATGACCTCAGCTGCACAACATTACACGCCCATAATCCTCACTGAATGTCCTCACTTCAGTCTTAAAACAGACTAGCTCCCAACGTAAAATCGTTTAATTTCTTTCTTTTGATGAGTTCCAGGAACTCAAAAACGAAGAGGGAGCGACAGAGTAGCTACTCATACTAGATGGACCACGCATCCAAATCTGGTTATCACAATGATACAGGACCCCCCCCCCCATGCCAAGCGATCAGGCACTTCTGGGAAATCATGAGAAATTGCATATTAAAAAGGAGGACAATTGAATAGCAATGTGATTTGATGTCGTAAAGGTATTATACAGGATTGGTAGAGCTGACAAAATAGTCGCAGACAGTGTTCGTGTTTTGTGTGATCAACCATATACATGAAATAAAAAACCTGTACAAATTTGGGCTCAATCCGTTGTGTGAGTCAGTGAAAAACCATGCACAATTTTCAGCGTGTAAATACTTTAATTTTCGTTGTAACGAATGAAACCAGCTGCTGGGTGTGTTAAGGTTTTCAGATAGAGTTTCTCGAACATGACTTTATTTCAGGGGGAAATATTTCACAGAAAAAATGGGTTGGTGGCTCAAATTTTGGGGAGAAATCTACAAGACTGCAGTGAGGGCTTGTAGCTCGAAGTGTTTACTGGGCTAGAATTATTTTGACAAGACCAGAACCAAAATGTGGCAAACACATTTATTACTCACTACACAAGACTGTCGGAGTTGTAAGGTATTTTTTTTATAGGCCCATCTTTAAAGCCATTGGCCTCGAAACCAATGGTCCAGTGTAAGAAGTAACTATAATAATGAGTAAACTTGCGGGTACAACCATGTTTAAATCTCTTTTGTGTGAGTGTTGGCTCTGAGAAGAGCCGGGTGGTCTCGACGTTTCGAACAGTATACTCTGCTCGTCTTTGGGAGAAATGTACATTTCGAGCCCTGCCGTGACTCTATAGGCTCCATGAGTACAAAAAGGAAAAACTCTAATGATTCCATTTTGGAATTCTTAGAACTTCCTGGATAACAGTTATAAGAAAAAAATGACCATCACTGTAGATGATTGTGTGGAGAGAATTGCTATCATCAGTTTCTCTTTAAATCTGAGCATCTCAACAAATTAGAGCAGGGGGGGGGGGGGGAGTTGAACGCAAACATAGGTCAGGATACATCAATACATCCACCCATGCATGTAGGATGATTCACATTTTCACATTGCCCAGTTGGAAGAAGAATGTCCTCTGTACCCCCCCCCCAAAAAAAAAAATGATGAATGACAGAGACAATTGGGATTGAAATTAATACCAGTTGTCCTGAAGTGGATAATCAGGGCGTTGGGGCAGATCGGGTTTCCTTTGCCAGTCACCACATCTGTTTGGTCACTGACAGAAGAATCAGTCAGGGTGTCCCTCAAGGAAGAGGGGAGAGGATGGTCCATTGATTGGGATGATGGGTAAGGGATGAGAAAATGGTCTTATCTGAGAGAGGAACAGCTGTCCAATTTGTAGTGCTCGTTACTAGCAAGATAGTACAACACGGCGGTATCATTTCAATTCTATCGGAAACAATTCCTTGAAAAGAATTTTTTCACAAGAGTTGCTAGCTGTGTTTTTTAATGTATCCTAAAAAAAGTTACCAGATTGGAACAATTTTGTAAACATATTATGAAAACAAATGCTGTGCATTCTCATTCGGTTGTTGTGATTAGTTTTTGTTTAGCTGGACTGCAAAATTTTTTTTTTTTAAATTTGCTAATCTTGCCAGAATTTGTGCCACCATTACATAGGTTTAATGATAACAGAAACAGTAAACTCAATATGGTTGGGACCAACTTGGTCCCAGACTACGCATGAGACATGCACAGTCAATTCTAATGATGTACTTTTTCTAACAATTTGGATCATTGAGTCATTTGTCAGAATGTCATTTTCGAAGACTAAAGAAAATGTATTTTCTGAATGTAGTTCTCTTCATTTGAGTTTTGTTGATGAGGCCCATAGTGTTAGCCACAGGGGTGTCTGGGTGTCTTTTGGACACCCTGTTTTCAATTTGGACACCCTATTTTATCTGTCATTTACATGTGAATGTATTGTAAGCGAGCAATTCGGACATCCAGTTTTTAAATTTCCAGCAAATTTGGACACCCTTTCACCGAATCCAGGCTAAAGCTTTGATGAGACCTGATGGTCTGAATTGTCTCTTCCCATTGGCTGTGACTCAGATAAGTGTCCATGGTTACTCAACCGTTTTGGGATGTATTGGTCATTAACAAAGTACGTTGGCTCGCTTGAAATTGATTCCCGAGTAACTTGACCCTTCTTCAGTGTCTTATAAAGTAGATCTGATCTTAGATACCATTACCTTCGTTGATCGGCTGACCATCTGCCAGGCTTCGTTACGGCTGCTTGTCAAGTCAGGATTATGCTTGCAATTTCTTCGGTTGGTCTCCGGACATTCCTTGTGTTTATGGTTAAATGATCAAAAGGAAAGGAATATCATTGGATGTGGTATGTGAACGGTAGACTTCCGGGTCAGTATTAATGACTGGCATACTGCCGGCTACTTCAAATATTTGCAGACGACATGTCATTTTGGATATTTTGTGTAAATGATGTTTTTGCAAAGGGCTTGTCTGTTTGGATGGGAAGCATTTTGGTTTAGTTCTGGAATTATTAAACTACTTGTCAATGTTTATGACAGCTTACTGCCGGGTTACTTCAAAATAAATGTCACTTTCCGACGTTTCATTTTTGATATTTTGTGTAAATGTTGTTTGGCAAAGAATGTGTCTGTTTGGAAGGGAAACATTCTGGTTAAGACCTAGGGCCTATTTCATAGAGCTGCTTAAGCACAACAAGTTGCTAAACACAGCAACATTATGCTTACCAGAATAAGGTTATCGACTAAAACACCATTTTGTATGTACCAAATAGAATTATTGGTGACCAACAAATTTCCACTGCTTAAGTTGTGGTTATATCGTTTCCTTCAAGGTGTGTAAAACATTGGTACAAGTGAAAGTATAATGTTTACAGATTTGCACATAACTTACATGGTATAAAGATGGTCATGGTGAAAAACTTCCCTGGAAATATTTTTTGATTGAAGTTCTGGTAGTTTCTGAAAAACGATTAAGACATTTAGTTTGATCTGGCTAGTCCAAAACTTGATGTTTGAAAACAGTGGAAACAACTAAGTTTTTTTTCTTTCAGTATTGTCTCGTGACCGACTGAGCTTAAAACTTTTACAGGTTTGTTTTTTTATATAAACCACCAATTCGCTAAAGTGGCGCAGCCCAAAATATGTATTTTTTGAAAATCACCCTTGAGGTTGAACTATTTTTAAAACTATTGTATTGAACACTTCTTGCAAGTTTTGATTTAAAGTTTACTTTCAAAAGAAAGCTGAAGTCTTCAGTCATACAGAACTGTCAGTATATTTTCAATCGTTCAACTGTTGATGAGTTGTTAATTCATAAACATAAAGTAACTTTGCATGTTCCCTGTTTGTCTTCGGTTGTGCTTGACTCTGATTGGTCGCAAGGACTACCTTGTAGGAGCTGTAATAACAAAAACTTGTTCAGGTCTGGCCATCCACTGGAAAAAAAATCCACAGGGAAATCAAGACTGCCACTTCTTGCAGACAGTCTCCATTTAGAAGATTAACCCGTGGCCTGGTTCTGCCGAACCTCGGTACGTCTCCAGCAGAAGCGCATCACTGCTCTGGGTTTCTTGAAACGGTTGGTCAAAAAGCAAGAGCTCCCTCCACAAGGTGTACTCCATTGCCAAGGGCATTTTTGGTACGTGTTACACAACTCAACAGTGACGTTATTTGTCCTGGCTTTCTGGAATTTTTATTGTTTGCGCTCGGCTCGGGGCCATGGAGTTGTATTGATTACTTATTGACGACAGGAAACAAATCTGCGTAGGTTGACCATGTCCGCAGACCCGCCGTCTTGCAAACCAGGTCACGCTCTTGTCAAGACGAGAGAGGATTATTATATATCGGAGGCAGGATGACAAGGCTGTCATGACGGACTTGAACTCTTTGTAGCTGTCTGAGTTTCTGTCTTACCTGCTCGTTCTTCTTGGGGGGGGGGGGGAAATTAATCCCCCCGCACAAAAATGTCATCTTGTTCTGGCATGGCCCCAATTTCATGGATCCGCTTACCGGGTAGTTCTGTGCTTAGGGTCACCAATCTTACTTGGTAAGCGTGAAATTTCTACGCTAGATTAGTAAGCTTTGTAACGTGAAGTATGTAGGCACAAGCAAAAATTCCTGACTGAACCATGTGAAGTAAGCTTACATTAAGCGCAGATTTGTCTGCTTCTGTAAGCGCGGATTTATCGATTACAGTAAGCAGAATCAAGAAGCTTGTACTTGTTCCTTGAACTCATCAGAAAACTTTTTTCTTATGGGGTCAAATATTTTGGTGGTTTTATACAAGTATGATTTGAAAAAGTGGTACAGATTCATTCCATTTCATTTAAAATTGACTAACTGCAATATCGGGTACAAGAATCAGAGATCATTGGTTGTTGGAAGATGCCTTTGAATATCAAGAATACAGTAGTTCCCTTGACTGAGTTCAAATAAAGAGGACCTTAGAATTTGCATTTCTTATTGATTTCCCAGGCGAACTGAACAAAAAAAGTGACACAAAAGAAAATCGTTCAAAGAACATATTCACCCAGACAAAACAGTGTAAAAGGTGCCACCCTTGATGGATCACAAAAATGAATTACTGTCAAATCGATCTCCATATGCCTCCATATAAGAACAAGACATACATACAAAGACAAAATGAACAGTAAACATATTTAAGTGATTTTTAAAATCGTAGTAATCTGCAGGTAAGACTAAGAGGCTTTGCCAAGGAACTTAACACTTTGTGACTTCCTCCATGTTTGTCTTCATATCATTTTGATGTCACTGCGTATGTTAATGAGGTGGCACATCCAGCCCAATCAAGTGTCACCTCTGGGTTTTTTTTTGTAGCAGGGGCAATAAACAGCTTACTTACCACTCACCCTCACCTTCCATGGGCCCATCAGTACAGGCCAGGCCTTCTCTTTCATGAGGTGTTAATTAATTTGTTGTGGCTTGTCTGGGTGACTTTGTGCAGGTATAATCTGTGTCTTTTCCTCAATGTCCTGTTGGAGAGCTCTATATACAATGGTGGAACCTTGGTGGTTTACAAGTTGTTCGTGGTCTTTGCTGTGAAGCTGTAGGAGCTGTTGTGTTTGGCAATCCTCTAGGTTTTTTTTGCTCCCTGTAGACCATTTCTTCTACTGGTTGGACCATAGAGAAAGGACCCATCTCTATGGTTGAACAAGGTAGTGTACACCATTTGTAATGCAGTGGGAAAATCTCTGTTCTCTGTTTTTCAACAAAGATGCTTCACAACTCAATTTAAAAAAAAATTACAAATAGAACAGTCAAACTGCTTTCTGAGTTTGTTAATTTGTTCATTCTTGAGAGTGTAAGTGGATGAAACTGAAATTAACTTTCTTTTTTTGTAAAACCTTCGATAGTATTTTATTGGATTGTTGTAACTCCTTCGATAGTATTTTATTGGATTGTTGTAACTTATGTTACAATAGTATTTTATTGGATTGTTGTAACTTATGTTACAACAATCCAATAAAATACTATCGAAGGTTTTACAAAAAAAGAAAGTTAATTTCAGTTTCATCCACTTACACTCTCAAGAATGAACAAATTAACAAACTCAGAAAGCAGTTTGACTGTTCTATTTGTAATATTGATTGCTGTTGTTTTTTTTTTGAATCAGCAGACCAGTGAAACTGCACTCTTGAGTTGTTCATTTATTCATTCTACTTCCACGGCTGATAAGTGGATGAAACTGAAATTAATTGTTCTCGTTGTAAAACCTTGGATAGTAGTCTACTTTTGATCGATGACATCAATTTCATACTGAAGTTGATTTTTGGGGTTCGTTGAAAAATATTACCGATGGTGTACCTTGCCTGGCTTTTTTTTAAAGACATGGTAGTTGTACCGCTGTAATTATACTCATTGTACTTTAGCTCGAATTGCCCAGCTGTCGTTTTGTTCTGCAGCAGCAGCGCATCAAGCCTTTTGGAAGTAACTGGATATAGTGTGACTGTGCAGGCATCCTAGTTTTGTCTCCTGACTTCAATGTGAGATGCCAGTTTAGAGCCGACAACACCACCGTGGACACTCTGCAGATTTTCAGTGCAGATGCACTTGAAACTGCTGTGACAATTTGCAGTAACTTGTGGATAGCCTATTAAGGTCAACCGATTGGTGCTGTGAGGAAATGCACCCATTCTCTGTGTAGGATTTGAAAAAGACCTTGGAAGTCTCCATAAACTGCTTAAGACTATTCGGTTACAGACAGTTTTTGTCTGGGGAGGGATAATCTTCTGAGGAGGGGATAATCCAGTAATCCCTGTGGATCTTTTTCAAGTGCTCTGCTCAAAGGAGTTGAGCTTTGAGTCAAGGATGAGAAGGTTGGAAAGAACCCTCTCTCTGTGAGTATATTAAACCATTTTGTTTTCTTCATGTATTTAATGTTTAGTGCTTTTTCCAAACATAACTGACAAAGAGATTTCTTTCAAAAAATCAGGACGTGTGCTCTGCAAAGTTTAATTTGGAGTCCCAGTTTAATGATTATGTGAAGATTACTCAACCAGCACCAGCTGTAGTTGTTACCCGCAAGGATATCTTGAGGGACTGATTATTGCAAATAGTGCTTACTGATCATTATGGATCATTTGTGCACTTTCCCCCAAAATATGCTGTTCCTAAAATATTTGCTTGTAAATATAGAAAAAGAATCTAGTTCCAATTGAATGCTTATATGCAAAAAAAACAAAAAAACAGTACCACTACCACCAGCCGATAGTTGCAACCCTCGTGATATCAAGGGAACGATTATTGCAAGTGGGGCTTACACTGGGGCTTGTGCACTTTCCCTCAAAATTAAAACAAAAAAATATTTGCCTGTAAATATAGGTTTAGAAGTAGACTCCGATCTAGCTCTTAACTGAAAAATTAAAATAAACAAATAGTTTTTACATTTTTAATGAATGAATTTCTAATCCAATGAATTTATTGAGTCATAAACCAAGAAATCTGATTGAACAAAACCTGCCTGGAAGGAAAATTTACATTGATGTAGTTTCCCTGGATCCCCCCCCCCTCCCTGTGACCTTGCAGGATCTGAGTGACCCTTTAATCTGATTATTGACATCTCCAAGTGAATTCCCCCAGCTTAAAAATGTTGATGTATTAATGTTAGTAGCACATGCTTGGCGGTCACAGTCACAGGAGTGGAAACTATTGGGGTTTTTATTCCCTGTGCTGTGTGACATCAATTTCAACACATCAGACATAATTGAAGGCAAAGACCTTGTCAGAGCTAGACTTGACTGTTCTGGTGTTTTATAAATACTAAATAGGCCTAAACAAGTATTGTGTTTAGAGCTTTTTGGGCACACTTTGTAAGCACTCAATATTCGAAATCGTAAAAGGTCTGTTATTACTTAAAGTACAAGAGCTGATTTCTTTAAATTTCAATCTTGCCAAATCCTACCAGAAATTTTGTTGTGATATTTTTTTCCAAAATGTGAACTCTTGTTGTGATGGAAAATTCGCTGAGATACATTGAGACTAGAATGAGTCAAATAGGTAATAAAAAATAGAATTCATAAATTAAAACAGCAAGTTTAGTTTATAAAGGATGTATATTGATGTATATTTAAAAGCAAAAAATAGTTAATGCCCTGACTTTTCGACCCTAAACTCTGCTGGGGTCGAAACTTCAGGTCATTAACTATTTTTTGCATTTATACCAAAAGTCCTTTTGGTTGGTAAGCAGTTTGCAACAGCTAATTCTATCTTCTTGTGTACTTAAAAGAGCGACAAATGGTAATGTTTTATACTTTTCTGTAATTTGAAATGTACTGGTATTGTCTTCATTATTTCATCACCTGAAAGTTTCACAGGATGATCATGTCTGTCCACACGTCACTAGTTGCAACTAATAAGGGTTGTTATCTACTCCAGCAATATGCTGAGACATTGCAGCTTACATCCTTTACACGTGTTTAAATTAGTTACTGAGTGCTTCCTGGTTTGACTGAATCTGTTAAGATTGTTCTAGGGTGGTTCCAAGGGACGTGGTGGTTGTTGATGGGGGGGGGGGGGGTAGCGATAGGGGTAGGGGCGTCAAAGCTGTCCCACCATAAACATATTTGTGCTTTAGCCCTTATGACACTACTGATGTCATGGTATTATCAGCAGAGTGGGGACAGTAGAACAAAGGAACTCAAAAAGGAACAATGCTGTCCTCACTTTGGAATCCTTTGTATTTGTGTGTCCTCAAATTTTGTTCGTGTGCTATGTCTATGGAGAGTGCAAAGTTAGAGGGACAAAGGGAAGTTCTCACATTGATAGCAATAAATTGATATTTGTGCATTTTTAATTTTGTTTTTCAAGCACCTCGGAATGTGTTTAGTTATAGATAGATGGCACTTCACAAACTTGTACTATTATTATTATTATTTCATTTTATCGCAGCATGCAAAAGAAAGAGCACATTTTCCTTAGGGCAGGTAACTCTTTGAGTCGGGCTGCGTTCCATAGTCTTAGATCTCAAGGGTCTTTCTCAGGATCCTCGCTGTTCCCAAAGCCGCCTTCTGTAACATATCTACCCTCACAGGTGTCCCTTATTGTTCTTATTATTTTGATTATTATTATAAAATATCCGTGGAATTTTAACCCACCACCATCCCAAGACAAAAGTTAATAATTATCGATCAGAAATCTAAGTTACTAAAGGTGATGTGGGTCTGTTGTTTACTCAAATAATCCATCGCTGAAAATAATTGGCAGTGTATGAAATACTCTTTCTATTAAATTAGTTCAAAACAAAAATAATAATAATGGTTCAAAGATTTACAGGACTTTCAAAGAACCTTATTTTAATGATTTATCACCTATTTCCTGTGAAAATGAAGATAGAACTTGTTGACAAAGGTTCCGATGTATGACGAGTTCATTTATTCCAGTTTGCAATTTGTAACCGTGGCAATACAGCTATTCAACAATACCGTAACCAGTGTATAATTCAATTAAGCCAACGCTACTCAATTTCAGGAAACAAGTTAATGCACGGCTTCAATTGGAGCATTTTGGGAGTCCACATCTCCCCACCTAATTCCCCACAACCTTAATCCTTTTAAACAAGATAAATGCAAATGTTTGTTTTATTGATTTAAGCGCGTAAACCAAAAGTGCAAAAATAAGCTGGCTGCTCGATTCAACAGTCCAGGCAATTTCAGCGAATAAAACCACGATCTCAGTTGATGCATCACCAAAGAGAATTAACCTTTTTTGTTTTGCAAAATCTTTTTTTCTGGAGCAAACCTCTTCTTCTGTCAAGATGTGGACACTTTCTATTTTAGAGAAGCACTTCATCAAATTGAACCAGCTTGTGTAAAGAAATTGCTTTTGTTTGCTTTTATCATAAAAAAAAATTGGATTACGTGTTGAATCTGAAGAAACGTCTCTTGGCCTACTTTTTTTTTTTACAAACCAGGTGTAGGATTTTGTTAGAGTGTGATGAAGGTTTCTACTGATTAACTCAAGGGAATTTGTTTTTTAAACTTGTTTGACAGAGAACTGGATGATTGATTCAAAACTTAATGTGAAATTATTTTTCCGCTATCAGTTTTTAATCTGTTTTTAATCGTGGGAGTGCAACACTGTGTCTGTGATCAGGGTGTCATTCACGTTTATCATCATTCTTTCATCGAACACACTCTGCGCATATCTTAAAGGGAACATACACTGTTATTATTTTTTTGAAAAAGATAAATCTTCCCATCCATTGGCCAGGCGTGTGATTTCTCAATAAGTCTTTGAGGAACGACTCTGCTATATAGGGTCGAAACAGGAGGCAATCTTCAATCTTTTGCAGAAAGAAAATGTGTGACTTAAGTGAAATCGATAGAGAAAGGTTTCTCTATGGTGAAATTAAGCAATCAATGCTGTCCAGGCCTGGAATTACACGGAGGCCTCTGCCCTGCTCTTGGCCTTTCTGCCCCTACAAAAGTTTCCCATAGACTTTAAGATTTTCCAATGAAAGTGCCCTTTGCAAAATGCAACTGGCCTTGCCCTCTCAAAGATGAAATCCCAGGCCTGCTGTCTTCTTGACTTTTTCCTCAACGACAGTATTACCAGATGGAAATATTTACTCTGAAGGATTGAGACTGATATGAAATCTATAATCAATTAGCTTCCAGATTGAAACTTTACTTCTTTTTGTTGTATAAACCACCCTGTACTTTTTTCTTTGCCTGGGAGTCCTGCACTGACTGCAGTCAGACAGGACAATGTTATCTGGGTTTGCTGTAGATGTAAACTTTGTACTACCAGACCACATGATTGTACTCTGTGTGCGTTGATTCACGGTGTACATGTAAAATACCCCTGTAATTATGTAGCAATTGCAAAACAATCTGTGTTGGATTTACCCTAAATTACTCATCACAGCACCTGCAATCTGTAAGTATCCTTGCGTTTAAAGTTCGTCAAGAAAAATTGTTAACTGCTTAAATGTTTCAAATGTCAGTTTTTGAAAGGTTGCTTTGAGTATATGGACATGCTTAGAAGTGCTATGCATTAAATACACATACTGCTATGCATTTTTTTTGCGGTAAATTACTACTTTTTGTTTTTAGCTGCTAACATGAAAACAACGAATGCAATTAACTTTCAAAGCTGACTATACACAAATTTTTGTCACAACTTGAGCTTTCACAAACGTCGTTTTAAAGGTAGGGTCATAGATTGTTTTGGGGTTATTTCAAGCTGAATATAATGTCTTGGTGTAAACTTGTTGAGAAACTGTCACAGTATTTCCATCAAGGTTCAAGGTTCAAGAACGTTGAATCCATCCTTTTTTAGCGAGGTGACGGCGGGCACCAACCGCATCTCTGGCTGCAGAATTCAAGAATGGACACAATGGAAATTTGAATCTCCAAAAGTCGCCTAATTTAGGTGATCACGGGTCATTATGACCCTACATTTAAGGTCTCGTTCGTAGTGTGTTAGTCGCCTAATTTAGGCGATCACGGGGGTCATTATGACCCTACATTTAAGGTCTCGCAGTGTGTTAGTCGCCTAATTTAGGCGATCACGGGGTCATTTTTACGATCCTCTGACAACAAAAATTGATTCTTAAGTACACAAACATCATATTTTTGACTATAGCACACAGAAAAAACACACAGAAAAAGCTGGCAACCATCTTTAAAAATATCCCGGCCAGTTGTCTTGAAAAATTTGAAAGGCAGGACGCTAAACATGTTTTTAAAAATTCTTTTGCTTTACATCCCCACCTCTTTTTTTCAAACAAAATGGGCCAATACGAAATAAAAACATTGCCGCTGGCGCTGGTGCTGACAATGACACAATAACCTACAATACGAAAAGCCCATTGTAAGCGACGTAAATGGACAGTCGGGTACCTGCCCTTTCATGACTGGCAATTTCTTCTTGTTAATTCAAAAGAACCTTTGAAAACCAACAAAGCTTGTCATTTTGCCAGACACCCCCACGCTGAATAAAACATAACCTAGATGTGAAATACACCCTCTGTCGAGAGTGATCTCTGCCAACAATATATGTGACACCATGAAGCGTAAGGCGATACCATTATAGTGGGAGGGATGAGAGTTCTATAGAAAGCTGTAGCAGGAAATAACTTCTAAAAATACATATAAAATGTTACAATGATTCGAATGACTAGGAATATTAGAAAAGGGCTGTATATGCTCATACCCAAAGGGGGTCCAGTGTTTGAAAAAGACGAGCTGAAGAATGTAATGGATATGAATTACATCGGTTTCTGCACTTTTTGAAGAGCTAAAAAATTGGCCGGAGTTGGTTTGTACTGGATGTGTGCGGTGTAGTGCTGTTGTGAGAGAAAGTTGAGACAAGTTCATGGTGGTGTTACTGTCAAGATTGAATACAGAAAGATGAACAAACGCTCCAATTCACTGTGGTGGGTATCCTTTTGATATATTGTCTATATGCTCCAATTCCCCTCATGTCATCATTACTGTGTATAAGATGCGTGTATTTGATACTTTAGTGCCAGACCATGGGCAGACAGTGGCCTGTGTGTGACAACAGTGCAATAGACCATTACCATGTTGCCACCATCTTGGTCATGTTCCTTGTATCCAATAGCAGTAATGAAGGCTAATATATTCACTGTACAAAAAGGAACCAGACTATGTCTCCTTCCAGCCTCAGTTTGGTTACATTGATTTGAATGGGAGAAGATCAAGATGGCCGCATCATGATAAAGGTCTACAGGTGTATCTCTCGGCGTTTGAGGTTAAAGTTCAGGTTTGAGACTATGTTCTTTTTGGATATGGATTTTTGGGGGCTGTGCACTGTTTTTTCAGAACAAGCACCCCCATGAGAGTATTTGCGAATTTCTGGGAACAGTCCAAGAGACATCAAGGCAACGATCAGACAGCAGCATTTATTGGCTGCCAAGTCTCGCCCGTGTTCGAATATTTTGGGGACCACTTTGGTCCCGCGTAAATTGCTGTAACGCGTGAAGTGTAACAAACATGTGCACTTTGACCGGTCCCAATGTCCGATCAGCCCAAGACGGCACAGTCTTTTGCCCGGCCTCAGCTGTGAAGCTTCTAATCCCTGGGCCCAGTTTCATAGAGCTGCTTAAGCAGAACATATTGCTTACACATTTTTTGTTGCTGAGTAAGACAAGCAGGATACCAGTTGTAGATGGTATGTGTGACACGGTATTTTGGCTGGTAACCTTCAGGGCTCGAATTGTTGAGTGAGAATAAATTCATAAGACTGTAGGGAATGTTACTAAATATTTACTGGACCAGAAATTGTAGAAAGACCGGAATCAATAATGAGAAATTTAAAAGGCTTAGACTGCACAGTTTATTATTTTATTTGACCATGCATTTAAAGAAAATTTATCTCATTTGTATTATGGGCAAGTATACTCCAACACTCAATATATTTAAAAGATATTTATCAGACAAGAAGGTCAACATTTGAACACATTTAAAGTTTCAACCTTACTAGATTGTGTCTCCACCATACAAAGATACAAAATCATACTTGTAGGGTGTCATGGCCGAGTGGTTTAGAGCATCGGATTCAAGTTCTGCTGGTTGAGTCATCGGGGTGTGGGTTCGAATCCCGGTCATGGCACTTGTGTCCATGAGCAAGATGCTTCACTATAATTGCTTCTCTTCACCCAGGGGTGTAAATGGGTACCTGCGAGGGTAGAGGTTGATAATGTGTATAACAAAGCCTTCGGAGCGCCACGGCAGCACAGGGCTGTATACTCCCCAGGGAGCTGAGAAAGATTACAGGAATGCTATTGGCCCAATGACCAGGGCACTAATGTAAAGCGCATTGATACGTTATCGTGAAATGCGCTATATAAGAACTAGTTATTATTATTATTATTATACTTTTATGCACGGTATTAGCTAATAGAACTTTCCAGAATTAACGGCAACTTCAGGGAACAAAAACTCCAGGAAATGGCCAGGATGGAATGCCCTTTGTATGCTTAGTAAGAAGAAGAAGTAGGCTCTGTTTGTTCAGGCCTCTCGGCCGATGAGTCTCAATCACACTTAAACGTCAATTGTATCCAACTAGAACGGACATTTGATCAAATCCTCAAGTATAAAATTTCACTGGGTCATTGTTTTTTGCTTTTCTTATCTCCAGGTGTGAGCAGTCGCTGTCACTCAAGTACTATCTCCAAAGGTAAGGGATTCTTTTATTTGTGGTCAAATTAATTTTCACCTTAGGAAACTTTCAGAGAACACCCTTGACAAATTATTGCGAGAGGGAAAGTGTCATGGATGTTTCGGCTTCATTTTCAGATCGGATTAAAAAAAGAAAATCGTCCAATATATTTTCCCTTGTGACATTGTTGGTATTTATGCGGGTTGTTGCGGCATGCAGTCTTGTATTTGGCTCGTCAGCCACAGCCCATGCCAGACAGTAACTACCTAGGGTGCAGAAGCTGTGGTCGATCCCCGACCCGAAGGAGACCTACTCTTTACACGTACAGAAATCCATCTTGTTAACCCTTTGGAGACCATAGCGGCCACAAGCGATATGTTAAGATATGTTCTACTTTCGCTCAAACAAGAGGGTTAAAGAAAAGGTAACGGACCGAATGGACATTTTTCCAATGTTTCCCATGTAAACATAGAATCTACAACTCTAAAGAAAAATCATGTGTTCCTGTTTCTTAATAATCTTCCTAACATTTTCCCTGATAGTAACGATGCAAAAACTCAACAAGATTAGTGATGTCTGGGTGTATGGTGATGGTTATACAGAAATGAATGTTCTCTAAAGGGTTGAATTAGCTATTCGCAAAACGATTTAATTTAGACTATTTCAATTTATAAAAGAAATCTAAGTTTGCCAGGAAAACATCTTTCCTAGTGATATCAGCTCTTGAGTAATACAGACACCACATTTCAACATTTTGCTGTATGTCATAATATCATAGGAGTACAACCTCAGCCATACCCTGAGAAAGAAAAAACCTTGAGTATTTAAATCAATTATATACTTGTCTGTGTTGGGTTTTCGTTTAGATTCACTTTTCTACAACTGCAGGTTACTGCTGTGTTTTTGCCCTTGCACAGTGCCCTCAGACTGTGAATAATAATATATTAAGCCCTGTTCACATTACCGACCAATTCTCAGAAAATTAAACCCAGGAAAGTCCGGGGTTGTTTTTAACCCCAGTGCCACCTCATGTCCGTGTTCACACTGGATGCAATTTTTATTGGGAAGAATGAACACTCGGTATAAACCCCAGGGATTTATCTCGCTTCACCCTTCTCCCAAGCAGGGGTAGCTTTTTCCTTGGAGTTTTGCCAGGGTGAGCAGTTCAAGTACAAACAAAAAATTTCAACCTAACTTTCCTGGAAATTTTCCAGAGAAATTTTGTCTAATGTGAAAGGGGCTTTAGTTTAGGATATTTCCCCCTTGGAGAAAGAACGAAAGTGACCCCACCCCGTTTGGGATTTGTTCATTTTCATTTTCAAAAGAAATTCTACCCCGGTGTTACCTTTGCTAGACTCCGATTCCTTTGTTGTGTTTCTTCTTTGGAGTTGCCATCTCCAAACGCCCTGAGGGCGACACAAATTGTACCCATTAACGGAGGAACCCTGATGATTGCGGTGTAGGGAAACATGGGGCTCCTGTAGAAGAAACAACTGCTCGTAAACGTATCGCTGACTTAAGTTTCCCCGGCAGCTGTGACTAGAATATCGATCACGGCTCAGAAATGTGACCTGGGGATTCAAGAGAGGAATCTTAATTGCTTGGTTTGTTGCGGACCGCCGTGGAAAAACCGATTCCCCCGGTTCCCTAACCTTCTCCTGTCAGAAAGAGTGATACGATGATGGGATTCGGGAATCGATGTTGGACGCCTACTGATATCATTGGAACCATTTGTAGTTTCTAGAATTAGAACTATTTGAGACGAAGCTGTGATACCTTGTGTTGGGATGCACTCTCTGGTCGTTAGTGGTTACCGGTAGTCAATGTAAAGAGAAGCAGTTGCACGAAATCCCTGAACCTTTGGATTATCTATCAATCAATCAACGGATTGTAATATTTATGGTATAAGGCCATTCAAACGGTCAGCAATTGCTCATAGTACCAGACAGTAAACTCTCCCAAAAAGGTAGGTTTTAAGCAGAGTTTAGAAAAATGGCTTGTCAAGGGGATTGTTTGATGTTTTGAAGAAAGATGGTTCCACAGTGAAAGGTGCAGCGATAGATAAGGCACTATACTAAAGGCACGATCCCCCCAACTGTGTTTGCATTTAAGAGTGTGAAAGTCCGAAGATTGGGGAACAAGAACGCAAAAGTTTGGACGGGTTCTTTGATGGACTATATGTCTGTGAGA
The DNA here is from genome assembly GCA_032158295.1 of Pycnopodia helianthoides. Lineage (NCBI taxonomy): Eukaryota > Metazoa > Echinodermata > Asteroidea > Forcipulatida > Asteriidae > Pycnopodia > Pycnopodia helianthoides. Next base: position 1,714,340 of record CM063260.1, read on the forward strand.
TATGTTGGAGCTGAGGCAATAAGTAATTTATAATTTGTAATTCTTACTGGCAACCCAGTGCGGCTTTTCAGGATTGATGTCATTTAAAAGGGAAGGGCTTCTTCATCTAAACATCGCCCCAACATTTGTCAAGGATACCCGGAAAGGCAACTTTGCCATATTCTTTTTCGGAGCACAACTGTAGCACTTATCTCGCTGACTGTAAGTTCAGGCTACATAATACAAACCCCAGCAAAGTTATCAGTGTTTTTTAAAACTACTTTTCTATTTACGCACAGACAGTGTGTTTGTTCTTACCTCCGCAACAGGTTATCTTATCAACGATAATAAATGGCATAACAAGAGCACCTGAAGGGCCCTCAGTAAAAAATGATGCACCCCCTTGTGGTCCCCTAAAATGTTACCCTCGTTTCTGCGCTGGTTCATTCTACAGTAAAAATATCAATATTCTAAACAGCTTTTCAAGCTGGACATGGCCTGTAGCTCTCCCCTTAAACTTCTTTGTATGGCTGTGAATAAAAGTCTGAAACTTTGGCCGTCTTGTAAATTTTTTCCCAAGAAGGAAAAAAAAAAGTGTTTAAGTTAATCTCCTTTCTGACAACACTGACCTCCTTCTCTCTCTCTCTCTCCCTGTACCCAGAAAATGTGTTTTCCAGGCTGTCGTGTTTATTTTGGGGATACAAATCATTTTCTCGTTAACTAAATGTTTTTTTTCATTGTTAGGGAGAGAGAGATCTCTATCATAGCTCTGTGCACGCGTCGTCGGCAAACGTAAACTACAGACACGAATTGCCCGCCGGCCTCAGGGGAATTTTTGTGTGGTCTGATGGTTTCTGGTTCGTGATTTGGTTAATCATGCCAGGCATTTGTGTGCGGTCAGTCAACTGGAAAGTTCTCTATAGGTTTTTTTTTTACCGATATGAAGTCACCTGTTAGCAAAATCAAAAGAAAATTTTGGTGAATGTCATTTTCAAACTTTTTTTGTTCGCCGTTTGGGTGAAGTTTACTGGGTGAAACGAGCTTGTATAAAGGCATGCAGGTCTTGTGCTGAGGCTTTTTGTAAAGTAGCCCACCGGGCTAGTACTGTGCATTTTACTAGTCCCCGGGAAGTTTTAGCAGCCCAGATTTTCAACATGTATTGTCATCAATGTATCTTTCTGATGTATTAATGGTAGCGATCACAACAACTTAACACCCCAGCTATCTACTTTATAGAAGGCTTCAGAAAATACAGAATTGGGAGAGCCGTGACATACTTGGTCATCTGATGAACGCCTCTTGATACTGAACACCTGTAAACAGCAAAATGAATCCTATCTAGCCATTAAAACTGGCATCTAAGAAATACATGCCCTCAAGAGATGAAACATATTTCAGTTGCTTATACAGAAATTATCAGCAGGAAGTTTTATATTTGTTATTTTGGTTTTCTTTTCTAAATAATTTGCTCTATGTTTCCTGAGGCACTTTGAGAAGTGTTTTAGGAGGATACATATTGCCGTGAGCCTAATAGGTCTTTAAAAAGTATTACGTCTTCAAGACGAAGAAGATTTTTCCATGAGGGGAAAGAAAGCAGACAAGAAGTGTGTGCCGAGCAGATCTTTTGCCACCAACCTTGCATAGCGCCCTCTCTTGATCATATCAGATTGTGTAGTATCACTCGACCTGCTATCAGGTTGGACAAAAAGTTTTGCCCGATTTGTGTAAGTTGTGCACTGTGTACGTGAATTTGCAGCAATGCATTTTTGAAGGGGGGGGGGATAGTAAAGAAATCTTACATTAACATAACATGAGGTTACATATTAGATTATTCTAATGAATTGTTTTTTAGGGGGCCAGGTGTTTATTTGACCTTGATGCTTTATGGAGAATTGATAAAAAGTACACTGATTATTGAGAACTGGTTGGATTAGAGATATTAAATGTAAGCCGATTCTGAAATTCATAATCTACTTATTGTTTATGATTAGTTTTATTGATAGAAAAGCAGGTCTGATACTTTGTTCTTCTAAGCGGGAGGAAGTTTAGCTGTTTTTCTTTAGAGAAGGGCACCTCGGTTAAGGATAATTTTTTAAGGCAACAAGGCAATGAGGGGGCATTGAGGTATTTGCCTCCATTGCCTCTGTGAAGAACCTGGCCTGGAAGAGGTAAAGAGGAACTTTTGTTTTGTTTGTTTGTTTGTTGTTTGTTTGTTTGTTTGTTTGTTTGTTTGTTTGTTTGTTTGTTTGTTTGTTTGTTTGTTTTTAATTATGCATGGAGTGATGGTGTTGGGCAGATAGTGGGAGAGGATTTTGTTGTTTGTGAAATGTTTGAGATAACTTTGAAATATGAGTTTTGGAATTCTTCTGATTGATGCAGACAACAATACAATTTGGGAGTGGCTCCAAGTTGAACTTGAATTGTGTGAAGTCAGAGGAAATCTTTGGTAATTTACTTGAGGGCTGGTGACCACAAGTCCCGGCAATCGGTGCTAATGTGGCGACACACCAACGTCTTCCAAGAGGGTGTGACCGCATAACGTTCAATGTATAATGAATGTTTGTGGTTGCTGTTCTGACGGGCGGCGAGGATGTTACCAGTGTAAGCCATTGTCTAGGTCAGACAAGTTCAAAGTGTGGTCATTAACTCAAACGATTTCACCATCAGTCCAGCAAACTGTTCTATCAAATCAAATTATTCAACTGCCTTGAGTATTAAGACAAGGACTTCCCACGGGAACTGCCATTATTCCTGATGTCTTTCACAGCGATAACCTTGAGTTGTGCTCCTTTTCAGTATTCAACTTGTGCGGCTTGTGCCATGTGGTACTTTGTTTGGGGGAGATTTCGCTTCAGTTTAGTTGATTTAATTGGAGCACGAATGTATTGGGTATGAAGCCGGTAGTGAAACAATATTTTTTTGTGTCCTCTTTTTTTTACCATATTTACCGACAATTGTCCTTGTCTGATCTGTGCCATTTCAATGCGGTGTTTTGTGGTAAAGGACCGTTAATTGTCCCAAAAGGTGTGAAGTGTAAGACTTTAATGACTAGTTGTTGACAACGTACTGCCCGGCCATGCAACCTGTTATGACCTCTACGCAAAAGGTCAAAGACCTGAAAGTTTGGCCAAGATTCAAATCCTACTTCTGTCTGACCATTCTAACTGGCGTGGCTTTCAATGATAGAAACTATGCCAGTCTGCAATATGATATCACGTAGTGAATGCATCTACACAGCGCGCAGTCAACCTTCCTACTGTCTTACCATTCAATATCATCCACTGAGGCCACAAAGCCGTCAATGTGATATCATTTTGTGAATTGATCTACCCAGGTTGTTCTGTGCACAGCTTTATTGTCATTATACATGAACACTAATTAATTAGTCTAAACTCTCTTGAAAATGTTACCGAAGAATAATGTATTTATAAAGTTGTTGTTTAAATATCATTCTCTTATATTATTGGTTATCTTTTAAATTTGGAGAGTATGGTACATGTACAATGTACACCACATCTTAAACTTCTTAAAATTGGTTGTCAACAGACCTTCAAGTGATACAATGTGAGGGATTTGAGCCCTCTATTGGCGGTGTCTTCTTAGTGTTATTACCTGTACGCTCAAATGGCGATCTGCCGTAGGGAAGAGTGCGAGAAAAATCAATAGTATTTGATTGACCAAGCAAAGTCGTCGTGTGTGGCACTAGCCGTTGCATGCGCTGTGATGAACACTACAGATTCGGCGAGGTTTGTTTCCCTGTTGAGAAATGTACTCTGATGGGTAGCCGTGTGAGTCGGGACACCTTTCTTGTAATGGCATTTTGTAATGCGGTTCTTTTTAGGAGAGTCTTGCCATGTCTTGTTTAAGTTTAAAGGAGCAGCCCCGGGGGGCCAGAAATTATGCAACACATTGTGTTTTCTTCATCCTGTTATTGGCGCTAATTGCCACGTTGGATGTATAACAAAATAAAGAGGAAAAAACAAGTATTTGTGTACAGTTGAGGAATCTGTAAATTTTGTATTTTCATTTGTACTACAAAAAAAAAAATGCGAACAGCAATGACCAGTTTAAAAAAAAAAAAAAAATTGTGGGTAACATCCAGAGGATGTGAATCTGTTCTGTAGTGGAGCACCTAGAATGCTTGTAAATGCTGTATATGTTTAACTCAGTCAGTGACCTTGTACATATCAGGATCAATCTGGCAGGCAAGATACTGCACTGGTCGCATGGGAATTTCTACATTTTAATGTCATAATTTCCGCATAAGTTTAAGAGCTATAACAAATAATAGCTGAATTTTTTTTGGAGATACATGCCCCCTTTCTTCTTATCAAAAGTTGATACAATTCAAATGATGCAATCGCCATAAATTATGATAAGATTGAATGTTTTCTTTCTTCCATTGGGCTGTGTACAAATCATTCCTGCAGGAAGTCCAAGCTCTGCCGCTCTTATATAAACATATGGTTTGCCAATACGAATAACTCATAGAGGGGCTTCAAGGTCAAGTTGTGCGAAGCACTTATTTTTCAATAGAAAGAGTTCTCGTAAAAAGTGGAGGCAGAATTAAAGTCTCCAGACTTTTTATTTGATACTCATTTATTCAGAGTGAAAATTTAAAAACATGACGCCACTGGACATAAAAAAACAAATAGTTCTGTACATTTTTTTGGGGGAATTTTTTTTGTCAGTCAAAAGGTCAAATTCAATGCCGTTTTTATCATCAAAAATCAGGAATATACTTAAAATCCTCTGTACAAAAATGTACAAAAATGTACAGACTTTTATATTTGAAATGTGATGTGATCAAATGCTTTTGGATTTTGACAAAAACTGTACTTGAAGAGTATCAAACACAGTGGCATTGTACACCATTTCTATGGAGATTAGAGACTTTTTTGTAATTTTTTCCTCCATTTTCATGGACTCATGGTTAACAAAATTGAATTTTGACCTTAGAGCCCCTCTTCAATGCCAGGGAAGAAATTATAAGTTGAGGTCTTAGTGTCCTGGGCCCAATTTCATAGAGCTGCTAAGCACAACAATTTGCTTAGCATGACATTTCTTCATTGATAAAAACAGGATTAACAACCAAATTTCCATGTGATTTTCAGGATAAGTAAGCAACAGCTGAATACCAGTAACAAGCAATGTGCAACACATGGAAGTTTGGTTGGTAATTCTGTTTTTATCAAGGAAGAAATTTCATGCTAAGCAATTTTTTGTGCTTAGCAGCTCTATGTTTGAGACATGTCTGACAGTTCAAGTTATCACATAGAAAAAACATTATATTAATCAAGTAGAACTCTTTTGTTCCTCGGATATCACAGAGTTGGCGTTAACGTTGTGTTTCCTTGGCTAGGTATACACATCCGAACTGGGGACCTATAACAAAAGAGGACAGCAGGGTCCCCGGTTGGGTGAAGGTCCCCAGTTGGTGAAGGTCCTTGTGTGTTCGAAAACATTAGGAGCTTTTGTTGCGAAAAAAGTAGAAACAAAAGAGGAACGATAGGAGGTCATTAATGCAGGTGTTTGTACAAGGGAAATCTTCCGATTTTGACTTCTTGTCATCTTTGTCAACGTTCCTGTATGTATAGAAGCAATAACTGCTTTGTTGTCCTGTTAAATCACAAACTCTTTTGTCAACAACGGAGAAGTCGTATGCCATATTATGATAAAATGCAGTACATTTCCAGACTTGGAAAGAATGGAAAAACTCTAGTATTCACAATAAATGAACTTGCTTTTTATCTAGTGCGAAAACTATCCCCGCAACAATTTTGTTTCTTTCTGCAAAATTTTCACAAATGGTTGCATGGATTGGCCAAAGCTAAACTTGAAAATTCACTTGTGTGTCAATTTCTCAAACGCAGCTACTTTATTTAAATGCAGTAATTAATGTGTCTTTAATTACACCAAGGGCATTAAATAAGGGACGATTGTAATTAAACTGTACGTAATCTGTTGATACGGAAACAGAACGGCATTATCCCACCTGAAGTTACTTTTTGTTTTGTTTCTCCGTCACAATAGTTGAAGCGAGCAGTAATTTTATTCTTCTGTCTGCTTCTCTGACGTAGCTAGGGGGTTAAGTCTACGTGGGCAGAGCTCCAACTCTGATGTATGTTTGATGCATACCTAAACAAAAACAAATGAGTTTTTCATTAGGGCTATACGCAGCCACTCTGTGCAATTGCTGTTTGTCGCACTGACGTCAAGCCGTTAGAGAAGAAAGCCTCGTCTCTCCAAACTAGGTCATTAACATGCCTGGTCATTCTCCTCTACGTTTCTTTACTTTTTGACGGCCACTAGTGAGGTTGGGCCAAGGTGGGTTCATAAACTGATACGGAATTAAGCCTCCCAGCAAAACAGAGAAAGACCTTCTTACCGTCGACCTGATTTCCTGCTTTCCCCTCTCTCCCCGTCGTCGTGATGGGTTGCAACTTTGCCCTGACTGCATATTGCTTTTGCTGTCGCATGCCGTCCACACGTATGTGACTGGCATAATCAAGTAAGAGCATATCCAAAAGAAACGAAACAGAATAATGGCGAAAAGATTCAGAGGGAGACAATTACAAAAAGATCAATCGAGGCTATTAAAGCCCAAAGACCGAGGCAGTAGATATTTTATTTCTATCTCTCTCCCTCTCTCTCTCGGAGGGAGCCGGCTTTGAGCATTTCCTCTCTGTTGGGTCTTAGTCTCTCAAATAAATATCCCTGTGGATTTTTTTGATTTGGTTTTTAACTCACCATTGGCAGTCCGAGAGAAGAAAAAAAACACAGAGAGCAAGAAAAGACTTGCGGTTATGACCCAGATTCTTTGGCGATGAAAAACAAGTTGGGTGTCCGTTTGACGTTTTTTAATTAGTGCTGTCTTTTCCCCCTTTCTTTCGTGCTGATATTTTGTACTGAAGAAAGAGGTTAAGGTTTTTGACGATTGACAGCGACACCCGAGGTCCCCCCCAGACGAACGAGAGCTGAGAGCTCAAGTTTACTGAACGTGTGTGTTCTTAAAAAGGGACAGGGTTACAAAGCCCAGGTTCAGATGGGTGATTATCCAATATAGGGGGAATTCCCTTACATGTATATTGTTGTGGGGTTGGTGAACTGGCGCCCAATTGGAAACCGGGGCTTGGGATTGACAGGCCTGGAATTACACGGACGCCACGGCCTCCATTGCCCTGGTCTTGGCCTTGGTGCCTCTTCAAAACTTTCCCTTAGACTTTAAGATTTTCCAATGGAAGTACCCTTAACAAAATGAAAATGGCCTTGCCCGCTCCCAGATGAAATTCCAGGCCTTGATTGGGCTCCGGCTTAGGCCCGTAAGTAGTTTTGAAAAAATGTGGCTTTTGTACGGGGCTTCTCACTGGAGAATGAAGACTCAGTCAGAAGTCCAAGACAAGGCCCAAGTCAATTTCCCAGGAAATATCCCAAGTCCTGGAAGTTTGTAATTCAAGTACAGATTACCGGGGGATGAGATATTTCAGACTTCTATCTGAATTCATTCAGACTTTAAAAAACCTGCCTGGTAATAAAACAAATTAAATAAGTCAGGCTCTTTGATCTACTTCTCCATCACTGAGGATTCTGTTCCCTAAAAGCTCCTTGGAATCTGTAACTTCAGGGGCTATCAAAAGGTGGAATTGCTATAATTAGTCAATGTACCTCCTAAGATCTCGATCCCAGTTTCAGTTTTTTTTGTCAGCCGTGACTCTCACCCCTGGAATACAAAGAATGCTGAATACCATTGTCCTCTGAGTATCCATACATTTACCATGTTTAGTTTTCACTTTTATTGTTAAAGTATAGATTTTTTATCTCAGAGCAGCCATCTTGGTTTTCTTCCATTCGAAATCAGTGTAACCAAACAGACTGGAAGGGAAAATGGTCTGGCCCCTTTTTCTAGATTGAGAATTCAAACTATCAGTGTCATTGTGTATACAGGGAACCTAACAAAGATGGCTAAAATCAATGTGACCAGACGGAGGCTTGTAGGACAGAAAGAGTCTGACCTCCTTTTGGAAAATCAGTTTTCATTATTTGGTGATGTACAGTAAACACGGGGAACACGACGGAAATTGTCTGGTCTATTGTGGCGTCAGTTCTGCCGAGGCAACACACCTTGTCGTTGATTAAGGCACTGGCGCACTAATGAGGTTAGGTGTGAATCTCTAACTCAATTCGTTCCATTATTAGTCAGGTTAGAATTCATTAAAGCTGTAGTGGTGACGGGGTTGTCACTTTCTTGTGTCATTTATAATGAGTTCCCCCTAGATGTATCACGGTGAGACTGCGTCTGATTGGATTGAACAATAGTGTCCAAATACATAAATGACTGTTTGATCTGTCACTGGCCAGACACACCTGGATGATTCCTTTCACAGAGGAGACAATTTTTAACAAGAGACCTTGAGTAAAATCGGTGTTAAAAAATATCAACTTCCATTTGTGTGGAAGCTATCTTTTTTGAAGTATTAACCAAGGACCCTTGTTATTTTTAACAGAGATCCAGACCTGGGCCTACTCCAACAAATAGCCTCCATGTTGAAATCACCGCGATTTATAGTGTGAAACGATTACTGAAATTTATCTTTTTTGAAGTAATAACCAAGGACCCTTGCTATATGACGATATCATTATTCTCATGCACAGAACGTGTCACTAGTGGAAGAAAGTGTTCAGTAAATGACCAATCAGGACCTTTACCACCCCCACTTACCCAACTAAAAAACAAGGGACGTTGGTAAATTTGCATTTAAATTTAAAACAGTAGTGCTCTATTTGCAGTGAACAGATTGACAGCAAAGCCACTCAGTCACTAACAGGTGGACAACATTGGAATATGACTGAGGGTAGGAGAGCCTTGATCGCTCGGAACACTTTTTTTTCCTTTTTACAGCATGTACCCTCTCCAATACCTTCCTCTGACCTCTTCTTGCGTCTGAGCCAAATACGCGAATTATCAACTTGAATTGGGTAGCAAAATTTGTGCGTTCCGCGCAGTCACCTGATCACTCCTCTTTTGACTCAATTTCCTCAGGCCATGTTTAAACACTCCTCACTCTGTTCACATTGCACGTTTAAAACATGGTCATGTGATATCCTCTCGACCAATCAGAATGGATAAACTGTCCTAGATGTATTTATGAATTATAATTCATAATACGCATTTCAGGATTGCAGGAGCTCTCATTGCGCTTCCCAGTATTAACAAATAAGGAACAGAGTTTTGTATGAATATCTTGCCATAAATAGGTGATTTTTTAGGCGTTTCTTAAACAGTTCCAGATTTGTGATTGATCTCAGTGACAGTGGGGAGAGTGTTCCACAGCCGGAGGGACCTCCACATGCAATTGTCCCATCATCATAGGTCTTTGTTTTTTCCCGGTGTTGATATTGAGGAGATGTTGCATAGATGATCTCAGGAGCCTTGTTGACCTGTAAGGTGCAATCATTTCTGAGATGTACGCTGGGACGCAGACCATGAATAGCTTTGAAGACGATGAGAATAAATTTTGTAATGGATGCGAGACTTTACCGGGATCCAGTGTAGTTTTTTTGTTAAGGACAGGTGTCAGGTATGATCTGCTCAAGTCAAACATTTCCCCCGCATCATCTATTAAGCTCCATGGCTTCTTATTTTATCAACAAGCCGCTCCTTCGTATAGTCTTATATCACAAATCCCGTTTACCAACAGTGTGTAAAAAGATGCCTCTGCTTAACGTTTTACCCCAATTCTCCACCTACGCCTTCGTACCGGGACAGTCGTCGAATACCAATCCTATATCCCTGACAATCGACTTCGCGTATGCAGCGACAGGCTGGCATCGGAAGTGCATTAACTCGGACTCAAGCAGGATGATGGATTAGCAGAAGACATCAATACATCTTCTTCAGTTTCTTCCCCATCCCCCCCTTCTTCTTCTTTGCTTAATGTGGACGGTGCTGGGGTTCTACTACTAGCTCCCCGCTTACTCGCTTCACCGGTAGAGAGAAGCACTTGGCTTCTGGCGATTGATTCTTTCTCGGCTAGGGTCAGGGTCATTTGCCCTAGTTATTGTAAGCGCAATCTCGGATTAAATTTTTCCCCTCCTGCTTGGTACAGCTAATGTGCATGAATACAATCCGTGTTTGTGTTAGAGCGTGTACTTTTCCAAACCTCTGCTGCTTTTTTAATTCCTTGTTCGTCCATTGCTTTTTCCGTACGCTTTTCTGCCTCTCTTTCTCTTTTCATTTCTTTCCGCTTGACCGCTTCTGTTACAGCAGTTTATACCTGTGTATGTGTGTTGTCATTTAGCATGTTGAGCCTTCGAGCAAGAATCTGCTGGGGTCGAAAGGGCAGGCCATTAACCATGAATTTACAGCATCACCGTCCAGTTTGTAGGCCTACAACCTGGCAGATCAACGTACAATATACGTTTTCTTGGAAACTCAAGGACTGAGGAAAGTCAGCAGTTTCCAGGAATCGATGTGTTCATTTTCCACACTGTATTCACTCGCATACAAAAAAAAAAGCGCCGCCCTTTAACGGCAGAGAAAAAAAAAGAAGAGGAAATTGTGTTGCCGTAGCAACCATTCTCCATGACAGGTGACTCTCTCAGCCCAGCATCTCTTCTTTCCGTCCTCGTCCGTTTCTTTTCATCCAGCACAATCTATTTAGTTGCCGACTGTATCAGGTTCCAGGGAATATCTCCTCCGAGTTAGCCTTTTAACCTTATTGATAGCAAATACTTCTTTTCTGTTTGTGCTCTTCATTGACCCACTCTGGCAGACGTTTCTATCGAGCCAGAGAAGCCTGACTTTCAGAAAAATTAACTTTATACGTTCGGATGTATTCAATACTGAAAAGTATCTGCGTCGACTCTTTCCACCAAAAATGCAAGACAGAAAACAATTCTGAAATTCATTTTGTTTTCTATCAAGTTGGTTTGTTACTTTTCTGAATTCTGTGTTATTGTTTGTGTTTAACCATGCACTGATGTTTGTAAAGCTCTGTATGTACTCAGTACTTTCCCATGTCCTGTGAAAACAATCCACAGGCATATGTTCCTGGTGAGATTCGAACCCACAACCTTTGCCATTTGAGCAGTTTGAGCGCCCATATATATGGCAGGCTATATATAAAGATTTGCTACAGCAGGGTTTGAACTTGCATCCTCAAATTTACGTGCTGGTGCTCTACCAACTAATAAGCTCTCTAGTCCTATGTTGATGGCCCTTCTATTTTGTCAATATCTTAAAGGCACACGTCGCTTTTTATAGCCCAAAGCGCCTATTCCAAGGCAACATGTCCCTTTAATATTTTACAATTAACAAATAGTGTGTTCTTTATTATTAATATCCACACAACAGAGACCTATAAATACATTTCAACTCTCTCTTCTTTGTGAGAAACCTTTTCATCTGTCCATTGGAATTTCCTTTGTCGGACATAAAAAAAAGCACACAGAAATCCATTTCGGAACAAGATATGCACCTTTCAAAAAATCGGCGAGTTTATACTTTGGCGTTGATCCAAGAGGATCTGTGGTTGAATGCGATGCAGATGAGTTTATCTCCAAGCTTTGTGGGTCCATCTTAACAAATCCACCCACCTCCATAAAGACGCTCCTTCTGTTTGCTCCTCATGTGTACAGATGGTTGCAGGTGCACTTTTTATTACGTCCCAGGGGGGCTGTATCGTCTTCGCATCTTTTTTTTCCCCTCCTCGTCCTTTGGTGGACTAAAACTAAAAGCGCCCGGCCATCCAATCATCCACTCTTGAAGCTGATCAGGCTGACACATCCGACTGCATTCTCTTTTTTTCTCTTTCGTTTGAATTATTGACCCTACTGGATTGTGAAGAGGAGAATTCCATGACTCGCTGACTACTCATTCTTAGCACAAGCAAACAAATCCGGCCCATTGTTTTTTGAGAGTTCAATTCTTACAGATCATAGATTGCATCTATCTTGGTATCCTCGGTGTGTAGATTTTGGGGCATCCTATGCCAATACTACTTGCAAATTTGGGTGAACATGGACAAAAACTACAGCTTTATAACAAATGGCCTTTGTGCTCGGGGTTGAAAGTTTGAGCTTGGTCGACTCGTAAGGAAGAGGGAGTAAGGAGAGGGTTAAGTAGCACAAGATTCCATTGTTAGCAACACTGTCCTAGACCCTCATGACAAAGTTGGTACTTTTTACGGGTGTAAACACTTTAAGTATGTGCTCCCCCCTGATCTATGTATAGCCCAATGATGTCATCCAGTGCTATGGTAACCGTTTCTATCCGTATTTGTATTTTTTTTTCCCTCCCGTGTTTTTTTTGTTGTATTTCCGTTGGTTTGAAAAGTACACATGCCCCAGGCCTGCATCATCACGGTGAGCCGTGGTCGTTATTCTCCCTATCAGACTCATCACCGAGCATTCTTGCGGTCGCAGAACAACAAGCCTCGGCTCTCGCCGGCCGTTCCCCGCCAATATTGCCCCCGTATTGTGTGTCGCCGGCATGCCCATCAAACCCCGGGTATCGAGAATCAATATCGAGTCAAAAGATCAGGGCAATGATGTTTACGCTGAGACGCTGAATGGCCCGCCCGATGGAGCGGCCAAGATTGCACTTGAATATCTGACGGAGGGGGGTTCAGTGTGAGCTGGACAGTAGGAAGCACCTCCACCTCCTCATCATCTCTCCGCGAGGGTTCACTCTTCGGGAAACCACCTGCTGTTTTGAATTCCAAATGCGAGAGTTTTTTTTTTTTGGTCTGCTGAGTCTGACATCTCCGCTCGTCAGCGTGCTTATTGGAATGTGGATGTGTGACAGTCAGAAGATTTGGATGGGTTAATAATAAGACGGATCAAATCATTGCATCTGGAAGGAGTTTTTAGAGGGAAATTGAGTCGGATTGGATTGATTGAGGTGAGTTGAATGTTGTCAGGCCCTACTTGAGAAGAAGGTAGGAGTTCAGATTTGAGTAGATGGTCCAAAATGTGGTCGACTCTCATCATAACAAGATCGCTGGAACTGGCCAACTTACAGGAACGTAGTAATATTGTCTGTTTTTGTACCCATACACTGATGTGTGTAAAGCATTGTATACTCGGTTCTTTCCTGAGTCCTGTGAAAAAAAAGTATCCACAGGCATGTTACTCGGGTGGGATTCGAACCCCACGACCTTTGCCAGTCTAGAGCAGATGTTTTACCACTGAGATTGCCTTTTAGCTAGAGGCAGTTCGAATCCTCTATTTCAGCAGCGGGTACCACAACAGTTTAATGTTAAATTTGCATCGGGTATAAAGAATATTATTTGGTTTAATCCGCTATTATTAGGAATGTAGTTATTAGAGGACAGCAAAACAAAGAAACAGAAAGCAAAAATGAGATTCAGAACTTGAGATTGTAGTCTTTATAAGCAGAAGTTATTTACAACAGTGTTCTTTATAAAGAGGGTTGACTGTATAAAGAAGCAGGTCAAGCCATTGTGTCTTGAGTTTTTGAAATTAAAATAATACAACTGGAAGACATGTTGTGGATGAAAAGGGTCAAGTCAACAGCTTGGTCTGAAGAAAACTGTATCGATAACTTTTATTTGGAGTAAATTGATACTGAAATGACTTTTGTGATCGTTTGTAAATAGGAGCAATGTTTAATAACTGTTGTAAGGTTAAATGATGCATCCCCAAAAAGTCATAATCCAAAATGGGGTCACCTTTTTCTGGTAAGTGAAATAGTTTTATGCTTAAGAATTTGTTCAGCTTAAGCGGCTTTGTTTAAACTCAATCGGTCATCAGAGTCACAAGAAAAGGATGAAAAACCCAATCACTGTTTTCAAACATCAAGTTTTTGACTCGCGAGATCAAAACTAGTTGTTTTAACTCATTTCTTAAAAACGTTAGCTTTTCAGGCAAAAATATTTCAAGGGAAGTTTTCTTAAGTAAGATTTGAAACTTTGCAAGGTGGGAATACAGTCTATGCTGGTTCTGAAAAGAACCGGTGGTTTAACAACTCGATGTTTCAATCAGTATGCTCTGATCGTCTTCATCGAGAGAGTTTTATTTACACACCAGAAAGTTTTCTTCCATGGTCATCTTTTTACCATATGCAAATTTGCGGATACTCGTATTTTAATCTTCCCAGTGTCGTGCACACCCTTTAATATAAAAATCAATTGGAAGGTAGGGTACAAAGACCTTCGCAACGCTACCAAGTGATGCGTTTCACATCTTAATTCTTCCATATTGATTCCTTGAATTGGTGGAATTTTGATCTGCTGTTGTCCGTTTCTATTGTTCGTCACATTCCATCCTCGGGACATCCGATTGTTTGTTCCTATAAGCAGGTCAGTTATTGTCTGGCAGGAAACATTTTGGGGGGTTCCTTTTTTGTGGCCCGGTCTAGCCCTCTCTCATTGTTCGTTGTCGGAGCTGACAGGATCAATGGAGAGCTAATCCGGGAGATCAATGGAGCCAGCGGTCCTTGTTTGGTTTGGAATTATCAACACAGAATCCCCGAAGAAAAGATACAGTGACAGGTGAGATCCCTCGTCTATTGTCTGTATTGTTTCCGTGCGACTTGTAACTGTTCTTAATGATATTTGGGTTGGTGGGTCGGGGAGGGGGGGGGGTAGGTGGATCAGCGTGTGGGTTTATTGATACCTGAGACTCACAGCCTAGACACATCATGTGGTACTCCAGCTACATGTTAACGGGGTAAGTTACAAGAAACTAAATCACTCGTCTTTTTCTTTCTCTGAGTTGAAATGATAGCAGGCTGATATGCACGTGGAGATGCCTTTATGGATTGTCTCTTATTTTGAGAGTGAATGGCAATGGACCTTTTATCACACTGCAGCCATCTTTGTCTGATTCCCTGTATACACAATGACACTGATCGTTTGAATTCTCAAACTATAAAAAGGGGCCAGACTCTTTCTGTCCTACAAGCCTCTGTTTGGTTACATTGATTTCAGCCACCTTTGTCAGATTCCCTGTATATGTAAGGACACTGATAGTTTGAATTCTCAACTAAATACAAAGGGGCCTGACTATTTTCCCTTCTAGTCTCAGTTTGGTTTACACTGGTTTCGAATGGAAGAAAACCAAGATGGCTGCTCTGAGATAAAAATTGATACTTTCACGATAAAAGTGAAAACTAAGCGAGGTAAATGTATGGATAATTAGAGGACATTGGTTAGAATGTAAGATAAGCAAGATGGCTGTACCATGATAACGGTCTGTTACACTTACTGACACTTGTTGATGAAACCTGTTAGTGGCGGTTAACCGCTATTGGTTATCAATAAATCAATAAATAAATACATAAAATAAATAAACAAAGAAAAATAATTTCACAGCATTTGTAGGCGCACATTATCTGTTGAACATTCAAAGGCACCAGTCTAGATAAATCAAAGAAATTCTCATAGATGTTCATAGGCCAATCTGGAAAAGATGTGTTTTGAGAGATTGTTGGAAGTGGGAAATGTCATGTGTGTCTCTAAGATATTTAATAAATAAATAAATAAAGCGAAGATGGTAACCATCACCCATGTCACCACACACAGGCTTGTATATTGACGAACACAACCAAGTCTTGAGCCAGCACTTGTTGAGCTAGATCAGTAAAGTTTCATGTAGAAGTTGATGTTGCCCAAGAAGGTATTTTAACGCATGCCATCTTCCCACACCGACACTAGTGATCCTTTGAATCCAGACAGTTTTTCTAATAAAAGTTTTCACCGACTTTAAATGCATTTAGCAACAACGTAAAGGTGCTAGATTTCATTGCCGTTTTTGTGCTTGTCACAAAAGTGGTCAGCAAGAACTTAAGAAGAATCTGCTATCCCTATTCTTTACCCAGCACCAGAATAAAATCAGTGGAGAAGATGAATAATTTTATGAATTTTTAAATTTGAGTGAGAGACAATGTAAACTACTCAACGAGACATTTTGCGTCGGTAAAGAAAACCCACACTCAAAAACATATTTACCCCTACCGTTTCAAATGAAAGTGTCTCCGATGGAGGGTAGTTGCCATGGTAATCCATGAATGTCTAGTCTTGTTCTGAATCTGTGTATATATACTCCTGGGCCGATGATTTTGTTCCCTTGAACTGCCAGAGACCTGCCATGCCACTGTTTGGATGGCATTTGCCATTTTCCCCCCTTTTGTAAATATGTCAGTCTTGATCTGACAGTGTGCATTTAAGAGCGTTTCTTCCCCCCCACTCCCCAAAGCGTACGACTCCATAGAGTCATTGAGGGGGATCGGCAAAACACTCGCTGCATCTGACGGCTTCGGATGACAAACGAAAATAAATAAAGCACTCGCCGAGCAAGGATTCAGTTGTCTTCGTCGCTGACAAAACAATGGTAATCCCCTTTTTAGATATCAAGGGTACCAGTGGTGATGTCGGAATGATTGGATGCCGAGTGGATAAGCCCGGGGGGGATAATCTGGATCGGAATGACTGGAATTAGGGATTAACATAAGCTGTATCGAAGGCTGAGGATGGCCACTTGGCGTAGTATCATAACAATGTGCTTCTTTTTATTTCAAAAATGTAGGTGTACTCAAGGTGTATTTTTCGCCAGCAATTGTTTCTGCATATAGCCTTCTTGAAAAGTTGCCCACGTGCTTTTTATTGTCTTGAAATAGAGTCTGATGTGTAAAATGGAACAAGGAATTTTATAAGTAACATTATAGTAAAATTCCTCCAAGATGTTGAACTTTGAACTTGACTTGCTTTGCCCTTACTTGTTTAATTGTGTCAGTCATAATTGAACATAGCGTTCATTTGCGTTGTACAGTGTTGTCGGAGCCAGAGTACGTATAAATTTAATTTGACGGATGCAAATTTTTCGTTTATAAAATCAGAGGCATCCAGAAATTCCCCCATCAAATGGCCAAAACTGTAATAAAAGTTAAGTTTTTTTGAACAGACATGTAAAGTCTTTAAACTCTAGATCTGCACAGACATTGACTATATACTTTCTATTCGTTGTACTCTCATTTCACTTCTACCTCTACTTCGTTACTCGGCAGGATCCACAAGTTAGGACTTAAACGCCGAGGAACAATTATAATTAAGTGTCTTGCTCAAAGACGCAAGAGCTGTGACCGAGATTTGAACCCGCATTGTGTTGCCCTAGCCACCTCAACTTGAATTCTGTGCTAGACCGCTTGGGCCACGATGCGCCGCCATTGTTCAGAGGCATTTCGTATGATGAAAAGAGATAATTCTAACAAGACATTAACCCTTCGAGCGCCGCCAACGTTCTGAAATGTCAAACTGAGTATCCGTCCACAGGCCGCCAATGTTCCCTTACGTTCTACTACTTGACATAAAAAAATTAAAAACCTTTTTTTTTTTTAAATGACCGGCCTGTGGATACAGAATTACTAAAACGAGGCTGGCACTGTAAGGGTTAAGACTCTGCAAAACATAATAAGAAGGCGAGTCCAAAAGCTATTTTGTGGCATTCGTAAATTCTCAAACAGACCCTTGCTCCGTGCATTTTCTGGTAATGGTTGGAGCCAGTTTGTGTGAAGTGGGCGTGGCTGAAAGTAGAACTACGTCACACTTGCGAACGGGATACAAACAAACACACGTTTGAAGGACCGAGATTATCGTCGTCATCCGGTTTTACCGAAGTAGAGTTATTAAACTTTGGCATGGTCAGAACACTGCTTGTGGATAAATCGATCCAGCTATTTAATAATAGTTCAAACCAGATGGCTTGTATAGATAGGGGGCTCTATCGCTGAGTAACGTATTACTCTGTGTGGAAAACACAAGATGAAGTTCCATTAGATTTCCTTCATTTATTTCTTGGGATTCCATTGAGGATGTCGTGGGAAAAAGTGCAACTGAGAGGGTCAGCTAGAGGGTATCTTTCCCCCTCACCCTCGTCAAGTACAATCAACTTAATGAGACTTTTCCTCTGGGAAATACCACTTTATAAAAAAATTGACCTGTTTTTCATCGACACTGCCCTTGTTCCTGCATTATAAGCCCCCCACAGCAAAAGGTATCTCTCAAGAGTTGGGGAAATTAGAACAGGCCATATGCACAAGCGCCATTGTGAAAAAATATGCCGCAATGCATCTTGGGGAACCGAGTACAGTTAAAAAATAAATCAAGCTGCAAGTGCGAACGATGTGCCGTAGTTTACTTTGTAACTTTGCGAGGTTTTTATAGTTGTGTACCGCATTGCTTCAAAATCAGCGCGCCACGGTGGTTGCCGGTGTTGCTTGGACTGGGATTTCACCCATAATTCTTTGTGCGCCGATCATGCGCATTGGGACATTGGCTATTAGCTGTGTGCAAACTGCTTACCAACCGAAAGGACCTACGAACAATATTTATTGGCCTGTCAAAGGCTTTGTCAAGCCGTTATCTTTTTTTTTTTATCTCTTGTGAGTTTTGTCAGCTGTGGTAATGTTTATACACGTAGTCTCCACCAATACCAATTTTTTGAACAGAATTTTTCCTTTGAACGAATTTTGACAGATGCTTGTTTCAAAACGAAAAACATACAAAAACTATTGCAAATAAACGGACAATGCACGAAACACACGCAACATGCAAAAACTGTTTGTAAATGGCTGATGGACGTGACTTGATCATTGGGACCGGACAATATTTCATTGGCCGATTATTTATTGTGCAATACCTTAAATGAAAGCTTATTACTTTCTCGTATAAAAATAGCTTTTTAAAATTTAAATCAAAATTGTCTGTTCAAATCGGCCAAACATCGCAGCCAGCATCAGTTAAAGTTCATCGCTATGTTTTTGAAAAGGTCAATCCCCAAAATATACATTTTGAAAAATAAATTAATAAAATACATCTTTTATTCATATTTTAGCAAAGAAAAAATAGCGAGAGAGAGAAAAAAGAAGAGCAAAATAAATCACAGTATTTATAATTTTGATAGAGGACTATTACTGAATGAAATTAATGCATACATGTACGTCATCAGCTCCATTCGACCTTTCAATTAAACTATTGCATTTGTTCTGTTTCTTCTTATGGAAGCAATGCTTCACCATGTCTGCAAACCTTTTCTGGACTCTGTTATTAGGTGTTGAACTGTAGGAAGAAATCCGATCTCGGGATACCGGAAATCTTTTCTAATTTTACACTCTCCTTGTTGATAGAAAACAATCTAGAGACCCAAGCCTCCATTAGGCTTCTCTGTGGCGCATCATTTGTATTCAGGGGAAAAAGTATTGATCGGAAAATTGCAGGAAGGAGGACATAAACGGAGACTTATAAGACGTACGGGTCATAACACAAGACAAATGGATATCAAGCAGAGAGTGCTGGGAGACCCCCCCAGTCCCCCTTGCATCCTAACCAGGGCCCAGTGTCGTAGAGTTGCTTGAGCACAAGAAGTTAGCTCAGTACAAAACAAGCTTACTAGAATGAGGTTACCGACCAAAAATACCATCTGCCACATACCGTCTGTGACTGGTATTCTGCTTATTTTTGTTAAGCAGATAATTGTTAAGCGGAAATTTTCTGTTTGGTTTGGGATTAAAAGTCCTTTTTCCTGTTACCTGTGCAGGATCATTTTCAGACGAAAGGAAACTTTTTTTTCTAGGCATTAATAATTTGTTTTTGTCAATGAAACTCCCATCGGACACCCATGCAAAGGTCTTCGACGAAGGCATTAGGCACAAATCCCTCTGAAGAGTTAAGCCGTTCATTGTTTGTAGTGCCTTTTAGCCGGGGCCCAAAGTACTAAAGTCAGTTTTAAGGCAGTTTTAACTCATATCAAAAATATAGTCTTTGGTCAACTCGTTTTTGCTACGCCTGAGATTTGCACAGTCCCTTTCTTCAAGAAATAAGGGCTTCCACACATATTGCGATGAATAAATGAATTAAGAAAACTTAGCGCATCATTTAAGTATTGCTTTCTTATTTCCAATTTGGAACTGAATACATCTGTCGGAGATTGACGCAAACTGAGCATCTATACCTGTAAGCTGTGGACTTCAAGGAGCATTTCCAGAAAAAAAGAGATCCGTGTTTATGACCTTACTTGTTTACCTAAAAAAGATGGGCATTAAGTTTAACTCCAAGTTTAACCGCCTTGTCTGCGGTCAGTTACCTGTGCCGGGAGAAGAAAAATAAATGTATATATCTACGACTAAAAGAAGAAAACAAGAACTAGTGAGACACATTCACCTCTGACATTATTTCTTCTCTTTTCAAGTTTTCGCTCTTTTTTTTAATAAGTCACTCTGCTGTGGGACAGCCTGACAAGTTCAGTGACATGAGGTTTCCTGCGCTCAGCTGCATGTGTTATTGGCCATCAATGATTAATTGGAGAGCACATTCAAATTAAAATCCTGTCCGGCGAAAGTTCTCGCTACATTGCGGAGAGGATTTACTCGTTGGCAAACTTTTGGAGGAGTCGCTTGTCGTGGAATGCGATGTTTCACAAAATGTTTGCTCTGTGATTGCAGCATGGTCTCAATTTATATTTTATTGTTATGTGGGGTTTTTAATCACGGGTTTCAAGTATTCGATGTGTGTTTGCGGAGTAATTTCTCTGTCAGTTTTTTTTTTACCTGGTGCTCTTCCCTTGATAATCTGTATTTATTTTATTTAGCAGCTATTTTTAGGAGGGCAGTTTTTATGGACAATTTCTTAAATAACACGTATTAGATTGCCTATAGAAATGTAGTTTCTGTATTTGTTTTGGTGACATGATGTGTTGCAGGGTTGATGCTTTGTTTTTGCAAAGGGCAAGGACACCAAGGTTTGGTAAAGGGAACCTCTATACGGATATTGTAAATTTCTATTAGCCTTTTTGAGGTAATTCTTCTTCTTTTTTTTCATTTAATTGATTAGTTCTGGTTGTGAAGCCAAGGACTCTCAGAAAAGCGAATTTAATCACTATACTAGCCAAGAATCCCATGGGGAGAAGACAAACAAGGTAGTTTCAGTTTTAGATGTGGGAGGAAAACCCTGGAGAAATATTCCAGAGAAAACCCACGCAATCAGGTTGGGACTGAAAACCCAATCCACACAGTGCCCCCGGCGGGATGTGAACCGGGGTCCCAGGGGTGGAAGGCGAGGAGAGAGATACCACTACCATAGGAGGACACCATATGTTTTGGGTGTAACCAAAAAGTGCAAGTATAATGTGTCCACCATAATCTCAAAATGGCTTTAATATTGGAACATTTCAAGGGGGACCAAGACAGTGACACAGGGGCAAAGTTTCCCTCCGTGAATCCGGAGACATCAGGCCTGGTGTAGCTGCTGTTTACTATCAAGAACAGATTTCAACATTTCAAATGAAAAAGCACTTTTCTGAAAACCAGCTGTGTGATTCCTGTAGTCAGTAGTCAGTATAGTGAAGGTCAATAGAATCACCCTTATTAGTAAATTTTAAAGAGGAGAAAAAAAAAGATAGAAAAAAAAAACACGTACAAAGTAAGAATTTATTTTTATCTTAGATGGAATTCAATCCAACTCAGGAAAGTTACGATATGTACTTTGATATTGTAATCCAAACATAGCTCTGCATGCCTGTCGTAGTGAAGGTCAATAGAATCACCCTTATTAGTCATTTTAAAGAGGAGAATCAAAATATATAAAAAAATTAAAAAAAGATTTGATTTTTTATCTTAGATGGAATTCAATCCAGCTCAGGAAAGTTACGATATGTACTTCGATATTGTAATCCAAACATAGCTCTGCATGCCTGTCGTAAAAATAACGAGCACTTTGAGATGTCTGCGGGCTACGATAAAGTGCTGTATAAAAAAAAAATGTGTATTATTACTATTTTTGTAATCCGACACCTGGGATCACTTTCAGTATTAGCTGTGAATAAATTCACTGAGCACAAATAATAATGCTTAGCAGACTGCTTAGCTTATTATTCGCTAAGGATTTATCATCACCTCTATATTTTATATTTTGTGGCAGTTTTATATTTGGACAATGTCAGAAGACAGCCTTCCGTAGTGTGTGAAAAGAATTTCTTATCTGCCAATTTCTGTTGCCTCTTGGCAGCTCCTGTTACTTTTCATAAATTGTATTCATTCATCTTCATCAGAAAGACATCTCAAATGAGCGATTGCTCGTCCGCCCATAAAATATACAGAGCGGGTGTTTTTTTTTAATATTATTATTTTTTTTTTGATGGGATGGCTCCAGGATTCTGCGCAAATATGTATCCAGTCTACAAAAGAAGTTGCTGGTTGAGGGCGAAGAGGAGAGATATCCATCAGGGCTATAGGGCGATCGGAGTCGTGAAGGAACACGTAATTTAACCAAGACTTCTCTCTTTCTCTCTCTCTCAGCTGACAGAGTAACTTAAAGGAGGGCACACCGTCCGTGGGTTAAATGTTTGTAATGGCATGCTCAACGATTTGTCATGTTTTTTTTCCCCTCTCTGTCTTTTTTTCAGGGTTGCTTTTCATTTCGGAGGTATTCCTTTGCCTTAAAACATGATTTGTGATCTGGTTGCCATGGGGAGGATGTTTGACAGAATTTATCGTTTGCTCTAGTTTGTTTTTCGTAGTTTGACTCTGTAAATTCTTGGAAATGTTATTCCGTGGAGGTTTGTGGAGGTTTTTGTTGAGGATTTTTGTTTTTGTTTTTTTGAGTCACATCCGTGAAGTGCCTCCATGTAATTCAATAAGTGTGTACAACTTTACACTTTATTTCTGCGTGTTTACAAGAAATGGTTTACTGTTTATGTGACGTGCTTTGCCAAAAATCAGCCAGTTCTTGAAAATAATGAAATGTCTTTAAAAGTGAAGAGATCCGAAACATGAGCCAAGATATCAATGTGATGAGATGTCTCAAATATGTTGAGAAATGCTTACCTTTTATGTAATTTAAAAGCTCTTAATACTCTTTGCATGTATTTGATGAGAAAGGAAACAAGTGCCCGGTTTTGGTTATGAGTAACTAACTTCATTAATAGGAGTTATGGCTTATGATTTATTTTGAATATTGACGTAACATTACAGAATTGGTAATTGTAAAATATACTTTTGATCACAGATTTACATAAAACTTACACGGTCTAATGATGATGATAGTAGAAAACATCCCTTGAAATATTTCTGTCTGAAATGCCATATTTGATTAGAAATGAATAAACTTATTTTCCGATTGGAGTTTATCGCTCAGTGAGCGTTTTATTCATGTGTTGAATCTATATGATTTCATGCAAATGTGTAATCGGTTTTTCACTATTTCCTCGTGACCCAGATGGCCGGTCGATCTCAAACTTCTACAGGTTTGTCAGTTTATGTATATGGTGGATTACATAAAGTGCTTACACTGCCAGCAACTGTTTTGTTAGCAAAAACCAATTCTGTAATGTTCCTTTAAAAGACACAATATGCTGTTTTCTGAAAAGGTTTTGTACTAAATATAGCCTAGATGTTTCTTATTGCCAAAGGGCGCTATTTTGATTAAGACGTTCAAGTAGCATTAAGACACAATTTATTTGGATGGGATAAAGTTGAAGACTCTGTTTGCATGGCGGATTATGGAATTGACTGAGCTTTGCCCTCAAGGTGTGACATTGTTATGTTGAACTTGTGTTTTGTGTCATGGTGAAGCAGTTCATTCTATGACGTTAATTATTTCATCTTCTTTTGTCAGGATTCATTGACGTCTTATCTGTTTGGCTTGAGGATTCTCTCAGTTGAAGTTGAAGAAATTTATTCTCACTTATATCTAAGAAATTGTTTTTTCCGTTCAACAATTGACTAGAGCAGGACTTGGACCTGCGACCTCCGGATTAATGTGCCGGCGCGCTCTTCTAACCGAGTTATCTTGGCGGTCTCCCTATTTTGTCAGTATCTTTGTTCGGGGTGCCAGTTTATAAGCCATCCAACCTGTAACTGCCGTATAGCCAGGGACCACACCCAAGTTTACGATACAACCTGGGAAGCGGCAGCAGAGGGACACAACTTTTTATTTCAACTATCAAGTAGTAAACCACAAGGGAAACTGACTGGGGTATCTAAGATTAGGATAACCTGGAAGGCCTAATTTGTGGTTCAGTCCTCTGCCATTTTATTTTAAAACCAAATACGGTCAATGACAGTCTTTGGAGGTGATTTTTCCAAACACCTCAGTGTTCGCATTTCTGATTGTAGCCCTTTAATCACATTCAAGTTCAAAGCAGGACGTTAAACTCCGCACATGTCAAGACGCTAGCACTTCTGTTACAAAAACTTTGTCGTTGCCGAGGAAAGGCGAGTCAAGGATAGCGCCTCTAGCGGACAGAAGATCTCTGTTGATTTGTCTGAGTTTTACTAATTGTCTCGTTTCAAAATATCGTTTGTCTCCCCAAGACGATTGGGAGACCCGGGAATTAGATGAACGCGTTTGAATCAAGAGACCTTGAGGGATTGTGAGGGTCATGCTGTCAGGGTTGTGTTCAAAGTAATTTTGTTTTTTTGGTGCATGTTTTGGTTTTCGATGTCCGCTTGTTTTTGGTTGTAATTGGGTGGAGAGTTGTGTTGGAGATGTGAAGTACGTGATCAACATTGTATTGACCATGTAACCTGTGACTTCACATGTTTACATAGAGACACATATAGCCTGGACGCCCTGCAGGCATGATTTCTTATTGTTATTATTATATTTTTCTTGTAATGAAACCATTAACATATGCCTCGTGTGTGAACTTAATCACTGTAGCTCGCAAGCCTGAGGAAACCTGTAAACAAGGGTGCTTTCTATGTGAACCAGAAACGTGGGTTAACCCCTACTCTTCCACGATAAGTGTCCTGGGTTCTTTTACTGTGCACTACCAATCCTGGTACATGGGACATACTGCTTAATGTCCCATCCAAAGGACAAAGAAATTTTGGTAATGTATAGTGCTCAAGGACACAAGTAGGATTCGAACTTACGTAACTCTGCTGATGAGAAACACCAGAGCTTGAGTTCCGTGCTCTTATCCCTCGGCTACCACACGACACACCACACACCACAATGTGCACAGCCCAAGGGATAAAAAATCATAGAATCTGATATTTTATAGAGATTGCACTGTCTGATTTGTATCAACTTTTGATACAAAGAAAGGGGGCACATTTAAAAACTTGGTCAGCTCTTACATAACTCTTGAATTTATGTGGAAGTTATGGCATAAAATGTAATATTTCCCATATGACCAGTGTAGTATCTTGCCAGCCAGAAAGGCACTGGAATGTACATAGTCTGTACCCAGAGCCCTGTCAAAAGATATCCGTGTGCTACTTTGAGGGAATAGAACCCATGACCCACTCATTCTATAGAGCAGATGTCTTAACCACTAGACGGGAGGCCTGTTCGACGCCTGTTCGACTCCTGTTCTTAGCAGCGGGCAGTGTGCAAAACTGAATCCATCAACTACAGCAAGGTTGACTTTAACAGAATGTGCTCGTTTTTAGTTCATGTTTGTGTTATTTGCAGTCAACAGACATTTTTTCCCTCGCCTTCCACCTCTGGGACCCCGGTTCGAATCCCGCCAGGGGGCACTATAGCGGATTGGGTTTTGCAGTCCCTACCTGATGGCGTGGGTTTTCTTTGGAATAATATCTCTGGGGTTGTTCTCCCACATCTCAAACTGAAACTTCCTTTTTTGTCTTCTCCTCATGGGGTTCTTGGCTAGTAAAGTGATTAAGTTTGCTTTTCTTAGAGGCCTTGGCCTAACCAGAATTAATGAATGAAATGAAATGAAATGAAAGGAGTTTTCACCTGTGGTAAAATGTTGCTTCAGTTCTTTTTTAAAGGAGAGAGGACAAAAAAGAGTGTGGATGCCTTTTGCTGGAAGCAAAACGTGTTTGAAGTGTTATGCCAGATCAGTCTAATGCACCCTACTAAAGTTCAGTCGTTTACAGAATCCAAGTATGTATCCCGGGCCCGGTCACTCGTTCTGCTTGTGTCGTTGCGCAGGACAAACTTGGCACCCTACCCTTGATGCTAAAGAGAGCTGTTAGCTAGCCAAAAAAGTGAGTCCATGAGCCATAAGTTCCAAAGGACAAGGAGGGCAAATGTTGCCCCCTCTGCCAGGCCCACTTCTCATTTCAAGGATTCCGGGATTGAAGAAAGTCAATCAGTAACCCACCTTTGATATGTTTTTTAATGCCAAATGCCAATCGGGGGGGGGGGGGGGGGGGGGAGGGAGGTCGGGGGGAAATCGACAAACACTTATCGACAAGATGTTTCTCGGAGAGGTTTAATACCATCCGGAGATGGAGTATCTCTTTCGGTCCTGGATGGAGGCAGAGCGACGCCACACCAATGTGATTGATCATCCTAAATGGTCACGTCGGGGCGACGTGACTGCCGGTCTTCCATCTCAAGTTCAGAACAAGAAACCTGACGGAATTCGACTTGTTCGAACGGACGTTTCAAAATGTTTCCACTCTGAGGGTATATGTCACTGGATACATGGGAGTTGGTTAACTTTGGAAAACAAACAAGGCTGGAGAATGTGATGGAAGGGAAACAACTAAAGATGTACCTACTGGTACCTCTGATACCAGAATCAATCAATCAGTCAAAACAGTTTAGTGCTGGTATCCGTAAAAAATATATTCTGTCAAAGGCGCCTTGGCAAGAAATATATTACATAGAAAGTGCTGTAGTGTACAAATGAGTTTTTTCAGTCTTTTCTTGAAAATGGTAAGATTTGGCGAAGTAGTGCTGTTAAAGTCCGGTATAATACCAGTAGTATCGCAAATGTCCATCATGTGCAGAAGTTTATCTAGGGAATTGAAAAGTTAAGAAACTAACCACTTGGACAGATCCAGGAGTGCAAAATGAGTGGTTTTTCTTTTACCTAAAAAGCATTAGTAAATGGCATAACAACAGTGCAGAAAAAAGGTTTGTTTAAGAGAAATGTTACAGAAACTGCAGTTTTATTCGTCTAGTAGTACTAGTAGTAGTGCCCCCCCTAGAAAATATGGTTAACCCCCTGTGCTCTAGTTTTGGTAATGCAGAGTAGACGTGCTGCCCCAACCACAATCAATTAGGAGAGACGCAAAACTGGCAAAGCATTTCTGAGGATGAGCGTTGCCTCGTTTGACTCCTCTTGAAAGCCTGCTCGTTATCAAGCTTAATTTTTGTCCGGTTTACACTCATTACCGAACCGATCTCCTCATGCTATCAACAACGGGGGGGATAACTTTCCCACTAATGGTGTTTAGCTCGTTTAGGGCCAGACCAGTCATAATTACCGTATCATATCCTGTGATTGAAGTCCTTTGACATCTGGGAATTTTTTGCCAATAGAGCACTTGACAACCTGTTACAAAACCTCCAGTGGGCCTGGACCGGAAACGTATCCTTATCAAGTGGTTTCAAATAATATTATCAACTACTTTGGCATATGTGTCCAACTGGATATCGGGTATTACCGTTAAGAGTTATGAAGTCAGATTGACAGGCAGGCCAAGTTGGTGATCTGGAGTTTCAGGACCCGTATCGATATCATATTGCTATTTTTCAATTAGAAGCAAGTCCATATGGTGTAACCTTGCGCGTCACACACAATGCCTTGGATACTGTGATGTTTTTTATTTAATTTAATGAAAATTCCAAACACCATCGAGCAAAATTTTACTTGATGGTGTTTGGAATTGCACCTCGATTCACTTTGCACGGGTTATAAGAGATATAACCTGATGCCCCCCTCCTCAGAGAGGTCGTCCTAACATTACGTTGAAATCATCCATCGAAGCTGACACTGGTCTAAGGCGGTCCATCTCTCTCTAACACTATGCTTGATAGAGTCAGATGGGCACAACTCGTGCACAGAACAAAGGAATGTCCACCGAGTGTACGAAATGAAACACAGAGCTGTGTGTGTTAAGCAATGCATATAGCGCTTAACACTCATCAGTGTATGATTGGTGAAACACAAACAGTATTCTTAATCCCTGATGCTAATCGTGTACTTCTATGGAAGCCTGATGCCCCTTAGAGTTCGTCCCATCATGACCTTGCAATCATCCATGGAGGCTGACACTGGTCTATAAGCAGTCCATCTCTCTCTCTAACACTATGCTGGATAGAGTCAGAGAGGCACAACTCGTCCAGTCGTCACGGTAGTGAACGAACAAATGACTGAATGAATAATAGATATGTCCATTGTTATTTATTTTTTATAATCTCTCTGATAATGAAACCAATGAACTCTCAAAAGTACGTTGCACTTTGACCCGTAGGTGTGGAGATACCTGCGAAGGGATGTTGACGATATCTCAGTTTTAGATTTGGGAGGAAAACCCAAATTTGATAAACCAACCAGTAAAACTTTGAATATTTTTATATCAATTGCTATTGTGGTACACCCTTTGTGCGTTACCAAAAACCAACAAAATTGTAGGGACAAACATGAATCTAAATCTGAAAAGTAAAAAATCAGTCTGTGAAAATGTTTTTGTTAAAAAAAATTAACAGATGTTTACAAAATGTCTTCTCTAGGACTATTAATTTATTTAGACCTCACATGTTTATAAAAGAGCCACAGAGCCGGGACTTCATGCAGGCACGATTAGTACACAGCTCAATGGAAGAAAACATAAAAACCTTATACTTTATGAAGATTGCACTGTCTGATTTGTATCAGCTTTTGATATGAACAAAGGGGGCACATCTCAAAAAATTGTTCAGATGCTATTTTTATGACTCTTGAATCGATATGAAAATAACAGCTTAAAGTGTAATTTCTTTTTTATATGTTCAGTGTAGTATCTTGCCTGCCAGAAAGGCACTAGAATGTACAATGCCATTCTTTTGTAAACAAAGCTTACATGGTCTATAGTACGACTTAGTGACTTCTTACTGCAGCTTTTGAATGGAATCTGAGATGAGACTTAGAGCGTCTGGCTCTATAAAGGTCTTTTTCATGGTTTTTGTTATAAATATGAATCTTTTATAAAACCCTTTTTTACGCATGGTTCCATAATTCCTCTATGACTTCGTTATACCTCCTACTTAATTGGATTTTGGAGGCAGACATGATATTTTGAGATGCAGTAGGGCAGATGACATGTTATTTTCCCAATGCGGACGACAATCCTGCACTTTGATGTGTTTTTCCTCCCTCCCTAAGAGACATAGAAAAAGGTATTTGATATTAAAATTATACGACTTCTCCAGGAGTCGGCAGTGTTCTTGAGAGATGTGCGTGTGTCCTTCATCAATGTGCTGATGAAAAGTTCCTCAAACTAGAAAAAAGGTTTTTGCTCTTCTTTTGTTAGTTTGCTCGGCGGATTGGCCCACTTTTACCTCGAGTCTGCTCCACTTTTCTAAATAGCTGTAAATCCCTCAGCTTTTCCCCGGCAATAATTATTTATTTATATCTCAGATGGTCACTCCGTCTTCAACCAAACAGATCAATCTCAACGCAAAGACGTAAACGCTGAGGAGGTGAACTCGGAATGCTTTCTTGACTCTCTCTCTCTGTTGCAGTCAATCAGAAAGACTTTTCATTAATTTGCCATAAAACTAAATCCGTCTTTGATGGCCCTACCAGATTTCCTATGCCTTCATATCTTGCATCCCCAATTATTCATTTTTTTTTTTTTTTTTTAAACATACCCCTCATAAACCCCATTCAGCTTTTATGTGAATTACTGCATGTCTTCCTCGGAAAGTAAACCTCACTGCCGATAACTCTCGTTCTATTGACGGGCAATAAACATCGTCTCGTACAAGGACAAAACAATGAAGCTGTCAGTTGTGGAATTGGCTATTTTGCCCACACCATCATGCAGATTGTTCTGATTGCAAGGATCTGGGCGCAGTTAGGGAAGCGCTGCTGAGCTCACAGATTAGCTCAGCCCAGAGAAGTCTCTCTCCCTATCTCTCTGTCTTCTTGAAATCTGGCCATAGTCACCATTCTGGACACAAAAAGTCATGGCACTGCCTAGATTTAGATCAGATTAGATTAGTTCAGATTAGATTAAATTAGATCAGATTAGATTAGATCAGATCAGACTAGAGTAGCCTTCGAGAAAGACTCTGCTAGGGTCGAAACGTCAGGCCACTAACAAATTTTTTGCAGATTAGATTAGATGCAGATTCATACTAGATCAGATCAGATCAGATCAGATTAGTTTAGATTTATAATATTGCTTAGCGAAAACAGACCAGCAGCTACAATACCATTACTCTTTCAAATTTTAATTTACTAAGCAGTTTTTGCTGCTAAGCAGGTTATGTGGAAATTGAGGTGTTTATTCTTATGCCTATCGTGTACACAAGTTAAATCTTATCACTTTCAAAGCTCTTCATGGCCTATCTGCTGTCTATATATCTGATCTTCTGCATAAATATGTTCCTGTTCGTCCTCTTTGTTCTGCTGGTCAATCCCTACTGACTCAAACTTCTTTTTGAGTCTCTGTGTTGGTGTTGTCACATATAGATGCTGCACAGAATCAATTTAACACCCCAAGTTTTTTGCAGTGTGGTGTAAAAAGGACAGTTGTCTGACAAATTCACAATAGGTCAGTAAACCCTTAAACAAACAAGAAAAAACAAAAAAAAAACAAATGAGTTCTGTCGAGTGCTATTACTTCATGAGTGGACAAAATCATCATGTAATGCTTCACTTGGCGTTCAGCATAAAAATAGCATGTAATAATAACAAAATAAAAAAAGCAATTTTGAACACAATTAATTATTTCCAAGGTGACATTTGCCAAGGTTTCGTTAGTAGCAACCAGTTGTTGAATACCACAACTAATTACTTTGTGGTGCAGACTAATCACTGATATTAATGTAACGTATATTATATCATGGTCATTATCAGGTAGGGGGGGGGCAAGCCTATGGCTTTAATTGGATGCCATTGCTC
Source organism: Pycnopodia helianthoides (assembly GCA_032158295.1). NCBI lineage: Eukaryota > Metazoa > Echinodermata > Asteroidea > Forcipulatida > Asteriidae > Pycnopodia > Pycnopodia helianthoides. The sequence continues at coordinate 1,745,147 of CM063260.1, forward strand.
AATTTAAATACACGTTAATTTCAAACTGAGACGACTGTACACAGACAGTTGCGTATCAAGTGACACCCTGACATTTCTATGCGTACTGGAATTCCAGTCATTTCAAATCCACAGGTAGAAGATATACCGCCTGGTTGGAGGTATCTAGTGTCATATTTTGTGTGGAAATCAATGTCTTCTGTTTCAACATTTTATACTTTAGTGCAAAGCCAGCGGCTAATGTACCCGACTAGATTTTTTTTCTTTCTCTCTCGCAAAAATATTCTTAAAGGGATATTGCAGAGTTTTTGGGTTGGGGTTTTGAAACTGTCTGATCAGTCAGGGCCCGTGAACTTTTAGGCCGACCCATTGAAACATTTCAGGCACTCGCCCACGAGAAGCCTGCTGGATGCCAGCCCAATTAAAGCCCCCTGCTGCAGAGGTTAATGTCAGAAACACAAGCTAATCTTAACTGGAGTAAATTATTTACTGAAGCAGTTTGTTTATGTATTATATATTGATAAGAACTGATAAAAGTTAAAGGAACATTACAGAATTGTTTTTTTGCTAACAAAACAGTTGCTGGCAGTGTAAACACTTTATGTAATCCACCATATACATAAACTGACAAACCTGTAGAAGTTTGAGATTCGATCGGCCTTCTGGGTCACGAGGAAATCGTGAAAAAACGATTACACATTTGCATGAAATCATATAGATTTAACAAATGAATAAAACGCTCACTGAGCGATAAACTCCAATCGGAAAATTAGTTTATTCATTTCTCATCAAATATGGCATTTCAGACAGAAACATTTCAAGGGATGTTTTCTACTATCATCATCATTAGACCGTGTAAGTTTTTGTGTAAATCTGTGATCAAAAGTATATTTCACAAGTTTTTTTCTTACCAATTCTGTAATGTTCCTTTAAGGAAAGTACCATATTTTTGATGATTTATTAGAAGGCAATCTTTGTTGCTGATGGAATGATCAAAAGTGTCATGATAAATTTTAGCGCTTCTGACAAAGTTTGGCGAGCCACCTGATTTTTGTCGGCGACCCACAGCTTGCGATATAACGGAGCTTTCTACTGATATATAATTTGAACTTTGGATTTTGAAGTATCCAATGTCGCACCCTATGTGGGAAAATCAATTGGCTCTGTTTCAAAATTTCTTAAGAGCCAGCAAAGCCAGGGGGTTTTGGAGCTGCAGACAAAATGCCCCCCCCCCCTGAAAATACTATTTAAGGATATTTTACATTATTTATTCTATATATTTTTTTAAAACTATCTTCTTTTTAAATGTGATTTACTACAGATGCCAAATTATAATTAATGCTCAGCCAACTTTGAGAAACTGTGTCGTAGTTTGTGTACACCTAGTTTTCACAAAAGCTGTAAGGAGCAGTTTGGGTTTTTTTTTTCTTCCAAAATTTGCTCGAATTTGATAGATGATAAACTTGTTATGTTAAGAAATAGTTTAATTTCGTTGATCCAGCTTTTACGTGTCAAGTGCAAAGAAACAGTTACCCTCTGAAATGTGTCGTTAATTTGTTACTTTATTACTGTCTCATGCACTCGACGACGAGATCAGAATAGCACAGGGACCCACAAACTAGTTAAACATTATACACCTGTCAGCCGGAACAATTTATTCTGATAGACATTAATAACTTGTGTCCAAACCAAATGGTCAGAGGTAAAGTGTTATTACAATTTGTGTTACACCAAGATACATTCTGGATGATTTATGTAACCCCCCCACCCCTTGCCGACTGCCCTCCCCCCAACACACACACGATTTGTCAAATACAATTAGCTGAATAGGTCCAAAGTTTAAACTTGAATTGAATTGAAATTTGAAACAATTCGCTCATTTTGAGAAGGAAAACTGCAATCATAAATCAGCTTTAAAGGTAGGGTCATACTTTGGTAATGACCTCGGAAAAAATATTGTTTAATTTCTATCTGAAAGCTTACTTGGTATGAAGATGATAATGGTTGTGAGCATCTTGGGAAATTATTTCCTCCTCGTTGATTAGATAGCAATAAAAGTATGTCAAAATATTTGAATCTCCATAGATTGCCTTGAGGCTACTAGTGGAGATTCAAATTTCCGTGGGGTGTGTTTGTGAATGCTGCGGCCAGAGATTCGGTCGGCACCAGCTGTCATCTCGCCAAACGTGGATGGATTTTATGTTCTTGATGAAAATACTGTGAGAGTTTTTTTTGCTGTTTTCTGAGCAAGTAGACGCTGTATTCAGCTGAAGCTTTCACATGTGACTTTTATTGTATCTTTCTTGAAAGTTTTGCCTGTAAATCAGCTTTACGTTGACCAAAACCAGACAATGACCTTCTCTTTAATATAGCCTTAATTCAAATTGTACAAGTACTAAACAAATAAACATCTGAAATGATGAAATTGTCAGTTGATACATCACACCGTCTGCTGTCAAAATATAAAATATCCTCAACAGTGTATAGAACCATAGTATACCATCACAGGAAGATATTGCAGTGGGATGACCCTGTAAATACACAACATGTATAAAACATAAGCAATAGTTGAAATGATATAATTTAATCCTCACTCATGCCAATCCTTGTGATTCAACCTCACAGATGGTTTTCAGCAATTTTTTAGTGAACACAAATTAATTTTGATACTTCTAAGGTTGATTCCTACACCACTATTTGTTGTTGAAGCATGCGGCCAAAATTGGTAATAGTCACAGACCAGTTAAGACCAGCACTTCGCGTGACCCGACATAAAATACGTGAAATAACAAACCTGTGAAAGTTTTCAATCGGTCATCGGAGTCACGACCCACGGGAAAATAGTGTTTTAGCATCGGATTCTGGACCCGTGAAATCAAAGTTAATTATTTACTCATTTGTAAAAAACTAAAGTGTTTCAAGAAAGTATATTTCGGGAAGTTTTTTCATCTTGACCATCTTTCAGGGATGAGATATTTGAGACTTTTATCTGAACTCAGACTTCTTAAAGTCAGTCTGGTGAAGAAAATCAGCCGTTATTTTGTCCACAAATATATAAAGAAATCCCGCTCCTTGATCTACTTCTCTAGCCCTGAGGATACTGTTCCTCAAACCTCTGTGAGGTCTAAACCCCCAGGGTGGAAACGGCAACATTTCAACATACCTCCTCAAATTTGGATCCCTAGTTTCAGACTTTTTTTCATCGGCATTGACTCTCACCCCTGATCTTTGTTCCATTTAACAGGCTTGATGTTTTCCTTATTTTAGCCTGATTTCCGATTTTTATGCTCTTGAAAAAAATCAAAATGATTGTGATTAAATAGCCTATAAAAAGTCTATTAAAGCCTACTTACTCTATGCGTACATGTAGGTCAGGCTTTGTACTCGATAAAATGTTCCTTCTTCTCTCCCAAGGACTAATTATCATGCCTGCAATTAAAGTTAATTGAAAATCTGCGAGCATTTATATTTTCCATCTTGGCAATGTTGAGCACACTCTTAAAGGTATATCTTCATATGCAATAATATTGTGACAAGGAATAAATTCTTAAAAAAAAAAAAAAAAAAATAAATCAATTATGTCTTGGACCATTTATCATGTTACCACCAGCTTTCCAATTTTTCTTGCAAAATTTTGAATGAATATTTATAAACTTTAGAGAGAGAAATAAAAACCTCTTCAATGCCTGGTTTATATATTCTTTTTAAACACATTTTCATTCTAGGCAGATACAGAGAAAACCAATGACATAAAATAGATTGCTTTCCTCTATTTACTGAACATTGAACAACAAATTAGATTACATTGCTGATGGAGAAAGGCCTGAAGACAAACACAGTTTGAGTACACAAGTCGGAGGCGAATGGGATCTTATTTTTTTTCAACGTTTGCTGTGGAAATCGTCCGGTCTGTTAGAAACTTCCCAACCCTGAAACATCTCAGTGTACTTGCACATTATTAAATGTAATTTGATTTGGTTCCAACATAATTATGTCAAATCGTGACGATATTGGATAATGGAAGAGTGGAACCTGTGGTCTCCCTACTCATCACGTGTAGCCGTTCCTAATGCAATAGAGATTTTTTTCTAATGTGACTCGATAAGAACCCTGGCCGCAGCGAGAGTTACGAGCTCGGTTTTTCTCGTTGTGGCCACTTACTCATTTTTCTCAATGGGCCTGCGAATGGGATCTAATAAACTCAGCTATAACCTGTAAATTGGAGTTATCTAATCAGTGCACTCCTCATTTTATGTGGCCTGTGTGTTCATACATTTCTTTGACGGCTGGGTGGATGTTCACATTTTTGCATTTGAATATTGTCCGTGTCGGTGTAAAAAACGTCTTAAAATAGCACTTGCGCTATGAGCGAGTTTGAAACTGTCGGAGCGTGGTATCTCGCTTAAAATAGCTCGTTTGTACACACAAAACAAGTATGCGCTGAGATCTGACGTTTTTGCATGGAGCATTTTTGCGGGAGAAACAACTTTTTTTGCAAAGTCGAGAGAGAACAGCGTTCTTCACTGATGCAAAAATATTAGACTAACCAAGTTGGAAGTGAGCCAATAAGTTATGTCCTGCAAGTTACAAACCAGTAAAATGTCGATCAGATTCTCCCGTTTGTGAAATTGTTTGTTTTATTGGAGTCGTATAACCATTGGTATCATTTCAAACCAATTAATATCATAGTCTGTTTGCCACTTCATCAAATTGGCTACTTAATCCAGTGGCAGCCACTGCGCCCACTAGCCACTTGGATATTAGTAGCCACTTTGTCAAAAGATCACTCAGCAAGAGCTGCCAACTCTCCCTGATTCGGCAGGAAGCTCCCTGAAAATAAAACCAATCTTTCCATGTTCTGATGAACAAATTTGAAATCTCCCTGATTATGGACAACTTTGTCCCTATTATGTTCAAAGTAATTCTAAATATCTCCTGAGTGTCGTACAGAATTTCCCTGATTGCAAGATACAATTGTTGGCAGCTCTGCTATGCCCGGCAGGCAAAATCAAGCCCCATCACCAATTGCAACACCGTTTGCTTATAGTTTGCTCTCTATTTTTTTTTTTTAAATGCAGATTCTGAAGATTATTAACTGTATATTTGCATTATGCCAGACACGCCGTAGGCATTAAAAAAAAATCCATTTTAGACAGTTTGGGATTCATGCATAAAACATTTTGATGTAAATCGGGTCGGTACAAAGTTACCATTAGTATGTTCTTTATCAAGTGCCCTCTGCCGTACAAACATTGCAGACAAGTTCTGTACTAACAGGTAAAATGTTGCCGCCTGTCTATCAAAGTTCATCAATGTCGTAGGTCTTGCTCCTGGTTTGAGTGTATGTGAAAATGACAGTTGTTTTTCTGCGCGTTCCTTGATGACATTGACCGCAGCGATAAAAAATCTGGGCCAAATTTCATGGAGCTGCTTAAACAGCAAATAGTGCTTAACAGTTTCCCGCTGAGCAAAAAATAAGCAGGATACCAGTCAGAGATGGTACATGTGGAATGGTATTTTAGCTGGTTACCTTATTCTGCTAAGCATAACTTTGTTGTGCTCTGCTACTTTTTGTGCTTAAGCAGCTCTATGAAATTGGGCTGTTGCTTTATGACTATGAGTAATTTTGGTGTCTTTTTTATGTTCAGATTGCCTGTTCTCAAGTCATTTGTGTGCCTTTCACCTCTGTGGACCCCGGTTCGAATCCCACCTCAGACCGGAGCCTTGTGGATTGGGTTTTCAGTCCCTACCTGATTGCGTGTGTTTTCCCCATTGGGGTTTTCCTCCCCAGCTAAAACTGAACATTTTGTCTCGTTTCCTCATCCTGCAATTGGCACTGATTGGGTTGTTGGATGTATACTAAAATAAGTAAAAAATTCAAAAGTGTCATTTCACGGAGGCAGCCCACTTGAAGCTCACTGCACCCCCTCCCCCTGCACCTTCCTCTCCCTCTGCTTCCAGCATACCCTGCTGAGAGTATGACCCAGACCCACAGACTCAGGCCATTACAGCCCTTTAAGTTCTGTCTGTACTGTGATCATCCCCATTACAGAGACTAAAACAAATATCTGTCTGATATCTATCTTGAAACCAAGCCTTATGTGTCATTAAACCAGCATTATGAGCCATTATTGCAGTTTATGGTCCGTACTTCCTTTGTTTGAATTTTGTGAAGAGAGTTTCGAGCCTGTAGTATCGAAATCTAAACTAGCCCCGAAAGCACCACTTTACCGGGGGAAGTTTGCGGTTGTGATTTTGAATGTGTAATAATAGCTGTGGTTTGGCTCGTTACTCTGACTGCTGCCTTTGAATACTGTATAGTATTGTGGTTTGGCTCGTTACTTTGAATCCGTGACTTTCATGTGGGAACACCAGATGCATATGTGCGAGGTGCTTTGAAACAGTGTATCAAAGCATTCCTGAAACCATCTCATCTCAATTTGGGCGCACAGGCTGCTAATCAATGACATAAACGATCCCTCTACCCTCGCAGGTACCCATTGTACTCCTGGGTGATGAGAAGCAAGAAAACTTTCGGATAGAAATTAGCAATTTTTTTCGCGATCATTACCAAAGTATGACCCTACCCTTCAATGAAAACAGATCAGATGAAGTCAGGTTGACTATTATTTTCATACTTTGAGAAACTAAAAGGAAAATAACCTTTTAAACAAAGTTACAACAGGAGTAGCTGAAAAGATAAACAGGACAGAAAGGGAAAGTAGAGTGACTTTATAGTTTGCGATTGAAACTCTGCACGCTCATGATTTTATCAGCTGAAACTTCTGACCAGCAGTTATAGTTTCCATGTAATGCAATGATCTCAAAACGCTTAAATTTCCATACACAAAACAATTTCCCAAATCAGAGCTTCCAACTCTCCCTGATTCTGCAGAACGTTCCCTGAGAAACTAAACCAATCTTTCCATGTTCGGATGAGGAAATAAAAAAAAAACTCCTTGATTATGGAATTTTGTTCCCTAGTATGTTGAATGTAATTCTGAATCTCCCTGGTTGTTGTACAAGATCTCCCTGATTGCAAGATGCAAATGTTGGCAGCCTCTGCCAAATACATATTGCTTTTGTTTGCTGTTTGCATAGTCTGTAGTTTGTATGCGCCCGATAGTATAATTGTTAAGTAATATAGAAAGAGCTATTTAACAGTTGACAAAACATATGTCTCCACACCACCCAGTTCTATCATATTATGATATTATTTGTATGTCAATTAGACACGCATCGTCCAGCCTTTTCACCCTCGGCTTGTGCCCTGCCATGCAGAAGCGAGAAATGGTACAGTCCGAGTGGACTGCAGTGATGATAGCACAGGCTGTTCCACTGCACTGGATAGGGGAGACGTATTGATTGATCACTCCATTTAGTGAAGATTACTGTAAATTTAACAACAACAAAAATTCTTGCGATGCTGTGGAATTGTTGAAGATGGTGAGTTGGAGTTGACGGTGGGGAGAGGTTATTTTGGTGTTGGCGTTGGGACCGTGGTGGGATCCGGAGTGACAGTGCGAGGGGTTCATCCGTCCATCCACGTGCATGCATTCCATGGAACTGTCTTTATTCATTATCTCTGGCACAGCCACTAGCATAATGTCACTGGACGGCAGAATGACGGGGGCCCCACAATCAGCACAAAAAAACACTGCACGGCCAGCTAGGCACGGCAGCATGAGCTTTGCCTGATCATTCTCACAGTAACATAACATGCCGGAATTCTTCAAAGCACTTGCTGGAGATCTGGGGTAAAGACACCGAAAGGATCTAAATGTACATGAGGACTTGGACAGATAAAAAAAAAACCAACCAGTATAAACCGAGATGTTTATATGCTAGGTCATAGATATCTTGAAAATTAGTGCATCATCACCCCGGCGGAATCAATCTCATCGGAAAAATATTCCGTCGTGAAATCTGAGTGCTGGCTTTTGTCTCTGGATATTATATTTCATAATTTTTTTTTCGGGGGTTGCGGTTGGAGGGTGCAGGTTATCACTGGATTTTTATTGTTGCGAACTTTGATTGGAAACGACTTCACCAAAGGTAAGCTCGACTCTTCTCGTTGATTAATCAACGGTTTATCTTCTTTTTCAGGATTGTGTTCAATGAAGATTGTACACCTATACCAGAGTGCTTCATTTTGAGTACTTTTTGCAGACTTATTAAAGGGAGGTTATACCTTTGGTGATTATTCCAAAAAATTTATGACCATAAAATTTTACTTGGTAAGAAGCAGTGCAGCTGTTGAAAATGTATAACAATTTGAGAAACGATTCCCTTCTAAGGAATGTGGTTTTAGAGAAAGGGATTCACAACATTTTCAATCTGAGAAACGTTTCACGCATGAAATGTTTCTCAGATTGTGTATTCCAATTACGGATTATTCTTCCTGCGTGGACATAGCCGCTCCAGGTTTTTGGCGATATCTCAAAAACTCTACCACCTTTTGCAATGAAATTTTCACAGGTTAGTTTTATTTCATATATCTACATGTTCATAGGATTAAAACGCTTGAACGGTTCCCAAAACCAAAGGTATATTGTGCCTTTAAAAAACCTGAATTTGGTTGTCATTGCTGGAATCGGTATTAAAAACACTACTGGGACCAAAAGTTTTGAAGTCTGTACTGGTTGAACTTTCAATATTTGAAAGCTTGTATATTTCATTCATAATTTGAGAAGTTTTCAAACCATTTCAAAGCCCCGAATCGAAGTGACGACATTCAAGCTTACTTTGGGAGGACAACCCCCTTCCCCTCCCTCGCACTGTAACATGAGCGATCCATCATTACCTAACAAGCTGGCTGTAAAACCAAGTCTGCTTCCCTTAAAGGAACATTACAGAATTGGTAATTGTAAAATATACTTTTGATCACAGATTTACATAAAACTTACACGGTCTAATGACGATGATAGTAGAAAACATCCCTTGAAATGTTTCTGTCTTAAATGCCATATTTGATGAGAAATGAATAAACTAATTTTCCGATTGGAGTTTATCGCTCAGTGAGCGTTTTATTCGTTTGTTGAACCTATATGATTGCATGCAAATGTGTAATCGGTTTTTCACTATTTTCTCGTGACCCAGATGGCCGATCGATCTCAAACTTCTACAGGTTTGTCAGTTTATGTATACGGTGGATTCCATAAAGTGCTTACACTGCCAGCAACTGTTTTGTTAGCAAAAACCGATTCTGTAATGTTCCTTTAATAAACCTTGCAGCTTAATTAATTAAGTTAGTAATGAGATGACACGTTTAACTCTTGGCTTGGCGCTGTAAGGCAAGATTAACTCTAACCTTTTGCAAGCAGACAGATTTCGTTTATGCAGTTGTTTGACAGTACTTTGATAAGGTATTGGTCGAGGGGGTGGGGGCAGTACTAATTGTTGTCTTGGATTTTTCTGTGTGTGCGTGATATGCGTCTTTGTATTTATTATTTGCAACTTATTATTATTAATTTTTTTTTTTGGGGGGGGGGAGTGACCCTGTTATTGATGGGTTATTTTTTCAATTTTCATTTTTGTTTAGTTTACGTAAGCCTGTAATTTGTGAGGATTTTTCTTTGACCTCCTGTGGCCTTCAGATTTTCCTGAAAGAGGTGAACCTGCCATCACACAAAGACTTGGGTGGGTTCGAACCCCACCCCAGTGATATGCCAGTGGATTTGTTTGTCCACAGGACTCGGGGAAAGTACTGAGTATACACAATGCTTAATACAAATATAAGGGCAAAAAAAAAAAAAATAAATAAAAATAAAAATCATAATATTTTGTTATCCCCAATGCAAACTTTATGTCTGTTGACTCTGCACTTGCTATGATGAAACCTGTAGATTGATAATAGTGATGTAAAGAGTCTATAAACCCCTGAAATGTAATGTGATGTTTCTTCAGAGAGTTTCATCATAAGGTCAAGATGAATCCAAATTTCAGGATTTTTTTCATTTTCATACGATCTCATCCATGTTACAAGTAATGGTCGTTTTGTTTTTCGGAGTGATTAATTTGTCAAGTAATGAACCACAAGTGTGTGAAGAACTTTCACAGCAAAAGCTTTCTTGTGGATGGAACAGTCCAAGTGGTGTTTTGGAATGCTAACAAAATCTGCTCACATCCGATGGCGTCGGTGGCGAAAAACTACCGGATTTCTTCTTTTAGAAATGACTCTTTTAAGTGCTATTAAATGACAACCCCATGACACATGGTTGCCCTTCCCCACAAGACAAAAAAAGAAAGAGGAGAAAAGGGTGACTGATAAAAGTAGATTGTAATCTGCCAGTGTTTATGCAACATCTTTTAAAGTGCTATTCCTTGGAATGTAGTGCACCAAAGTGACTAGATGAATAAGACAGACAGCCAAACAACTGGTCTCTACGGTTGGTTGTTGTGTCACGATTTGTAGTATTTGCACACTTTTATGAGTGGTTGAACACATGGAGGCCCAATCTTCCCCCTGATGCTCAAGAGTAAGAAGGTCATGTTGGAGTTGAGCTTGCCAGCTGCGAGGTGAGACGACAGCTTGGATGGGTTTTTTCCTTTTTTTTTTCACAGGATGGGATGGATGAGTCGGCGTGGTGTATAGACCATGTGACCTGTGACATCACATGATTACAAAAGATGCCACAGAGCCTGGACTTTCTACACAGCTCAATGGAGAAAAATTATAAAATCTCACATTTTGTGGAGGAATTGGGGCGTACGACGATTTTCATCCTTGAAAATGAATGACAGTGTGGCAAATCTGAACTGTTCAGTTGTTATTATTTACAGTTCTTGAATGTGGTAGTTATGATCGCACTAGTGTTAAAGTTTCTCTTGTGACCAGTGTGGTATTTTGCCTGCCAGAAAATGCCCTGGAATGTACAAGTTAATTCTGTTTGTAAATACGGGGGTGACAAGGTCTGTACCTTGTACAAATCTGCCACCGGCGTCTGCCGTACTGAGAATCCGTAGTGGAGTTTGCATTGATCGGGGAATGCTGATGTACTTGTCATTCCCTGGTTTGTCTTGGGTGGTTGTCATCTTCTTGCCTTGTTCGTTTTTTCAGTTCACTGTGGTTAGATTTGATCAATTCAATTGAGTTTAGCCGGGCTGTTTTTTTTTTCTTTTTAGCGTGATGTGTTGCAACGGATTTTGGACGAATTTCACAAGATTTGAAGTGGCAGTTGGAATGATAGGGGATGCCATTTGGAAATGTTGCTGTTTGAATCAGTTCAGCCTCAGAATAGCCTTAACGTGTGCAAAATGTCGGACAAGTTTGTTGTAAAATATATTTTGAGTATAACCGAGACAGAAGATATTGAAAGACTCAAATAATTTGTATGGCATAAAAAGTCCTTGAGAGGGTGTTCTAAAATCACGCAGAACTGTACAAAAGCTAAAAACTTAGACTCAATGATCATAAACAAAACATTTTTTAAGCGATAGTTTCGTTCTTAATATCTGAATACAAGATCAGCTTAGAACTGGTTTTTAGTTGAGGCTAAATTTAACAAAAGTGGCACTGAGACTTGTGAAAAAAAGGAAACTGTCAGAATGTTTGTTTTTGACAAAATAGGACAGACATGCCTTTAAACTTAGCCGAGAATTAAGACGCCGATCACCTTCCCCACGCATATTAAATATGAATACCCAACTTCAAAAACCCCGCAGCAAAGTATATATTTTTCGAAAAAGAAAAAAACAAATTCCCCTTCATTTACCGTCCGCACCAAATATAGACAAATTGGGTGGACAGAGGCATGCCATCATCAATGTTTGAACATTCTTCCACCGAGGAAACGGCTGCCTGAGGTTATGAAAAAACCCAACATATGGCGCTTGTTATTATTCACTAATGATAACCCTAGATAAATACGCAGTAATGAGAACACACAGATAACGAAAGGGGGATTATAATTTCCTAATGACTGATGTACCGAACACTTCAACGCTTTAAAGGGTGGGACAGTGAACTCTTTTTTTTTTTTTAAGTCTACATTTCGTTCAATTTCACGTTTTCACGAAACTGACTGTCGGATCACGTAGCATAAAACTCTGAACCCTTAACTCCCTTAGGTCGTTTACTGGAATCAGACATCTCTCTAAACAAAACCCAACACCATCTGGCTTACTCAACACCCAAACTGTTAGACTCTGACTGTCGTGGGATGCCTGATCACATACAAAGCATGATCAGTTTACTAGGGCAGTCTTCATCAGTCCAACAGAATCAAGCATACAGTTGGATTTTAATGGTTTGTGTTGGTTAGAGCCTTGATCTAAGACCCAAACTCATGTCCTCATCAGACCAACACCATTCAGTAACTCATCACCCAAACTGTTAGACTCTGACTGTGGTGGGACGCCTGATCACATGCAAAGCATGATCAGTTTACTAGTGCAGTCCTCAGTCCAACAGAATCCAGCGTGTTGTTGGATTTTAATGGGTTGTGTTGGTTTAGAGCCTTGCTCCATGGTCAGACCCAAACTCATGTCCTCAGACCAACACCATTCACCCAAACTGTTGGACTCTGATTATGGTGGTATGCCTGATCCCATGTAAAGCATAACCAGTTTACAAGTGCGGTCCAACAGAATCAAGCAAAACGTGCTGTTGGATTTGAACATAAGTTGGTTAGAGCCTTGCTCTTTGGTTTAGAACCCAAACTCATGAACTCAGACTATGGTGGTATGTTCTGATCCCAGGCATAGCTTGATCAGTTTCAACTAGTGCAGCCCTCACTCAGACCAACACCATTCAGTAACTCAACACCCAAACTGTTGGAATATGACTATGGTGGTATGCCTGATCTCATGTAAAGCATGATTAGTTTACCAGTACTAGCGCAGTCCCCAGTCCAGCAGAATCAAAACAAAACATGCAGTTGGATTTTGATGGGTTCGGGGATGGTTAGAGTTTTAACTTACCGTTCGAAACAACTAATTATAACAGAACACGGCTGTGTAGAAGTATGTCTTTAAAGCATTTGTTTTTTGTAAGAGCGCATTCATTCAAATTCTCTTTAAAAAAAAAATGAAATACACTTCATTTAAGCCCTGCTCAGTCAAAGTCATTTGAGAGCTGTGTTGTGATTCTGCCTCCTCTGTTAACCCCCCCCCCCCTCAAAAACCTGAAAGTGATCTGGCCTTCAGTTTCATCTCCAGCAGAGTCCTACTCAAACGCTAAATTTGTTAAGGAATATAATAATTGAATGTTTACAGGGCTTGAAATTTACACTGGACTGCAGGCTCGAGGCCAGTGTTTTTTAGCATCGGGCCAGTAAACTTGGCATCGAAACAAGTCCGGCGGTCTTGTGTTTTTTGGAATAATAATACCTAGCCTCATCTGTAATTTAAAGACAAGTTATGTGCAAATGTTGACTTTGAGTCTGACCAATATTTTTCAATTCTTTTTAGTATGAAAGTACTACACATGTTAATTGTGTCACTGTTTTGTTTTCTCATTTTTGATTCTGGTCTTGTCACAATTTTTTCTGGTCTAGTAAAATGTTTGAGCTACAAGCCCTGCAGTCTTGTAGATTCCCCCCCCCCCCAAAAAAAATTGAGCCCTGGTTCATTGTGATGTCATTTTAGAGTGGTTTTAGGTGACATTTGTAAGGTATTGAGGGTAGGGGTGTGTCTAGTTGTTCACCTGACAGCAACTCAGCTCCCCACAAGTGGAAACATTTCTCTACATGATCGGTACTTCGGGACCGAGTAAATGCACTTTTGAACATCGACTGTAATTGTTAATTGGCGAGTACTTAATGGTGTGTACATTCCTTTAATGCAGACTAAATAACAGCTGTCAGTGTTGATATTATAATGTCAGTGTTGATATTTGAAAATGTTATCAGCATATGGAAATCCCGTTTTCTTTAAAGGGGTACCTTCAATCATGGTGCAGCTTAAATCGATGGATCCAAATCGAGGCTCGGATGGCAAAGTAGTCTGGTCTCTTTTTGGAGAAACAAGACTTGATAGTTGTTGAAAATGGACTGAAGTATAAACCTTTATCATGGGGCAGCCATCTTAATTTTCTCACATTCAAAGCATAATTGTCACCAAGCTGAGGCTGGAAGGAAAAATAGTCAGGTCCCCTTTTGGCATTATGAAAATCAGTAGTCATGATTGATATGGTTAACAGGGTACAAGACAAAGAAGGTGGCAACAAGATAACTGCATTGCTCAGTTTCGTGGCTTGCTTAAACAAATTGCGACCGGGATGCCGCTAAGCTGGTAATATTGCTTTGCAGATTTAGCAGATTTAGTAAGCATACTTTGGGGAGCCCATGCACACACCATAATATGGCATTTTGTTTATGAATAGTCTCAGCTAAGCATATTGGAGAAAACGTTTGTTCAACCCTTCATCTTAAAGGCCATCTTGAGAAAAGGGAACTCTCTCTCTCCTTGAACTGTTGGTGCCACAGAGGATGGTAGATTAATCTGGACCCTGGGATTGTGCATCTACCCTTGGTGCTTGGGGAAAAAACAAACTAAAGTAAATGGTTGTGCTGGTGTAGCTTGTTTTTTAGGGTTCTGCAGCTGAGATAGCACGGTAACATAATTCACTTGTTTATCACCACCGTGCATTGACAGTGGCACTTGCTGGTGCAGATTTGACTGGTGATAATGTCGGAGCCCGTCTTGCAGGGCACCGGATGTTATATTACAAACAGAAAAATTAATTATTTTGTCAGATTTATTTTGTAAGAGTGCTTTTGTAATCAGTGTGATTGTGGACGCTATATTCGGGGTCGAACGATGTTCCCGATTTACAAATGGAATTGGCACAACTGTACGAGAAACCCAGCTCTGGTTATGGCTCGATCATCACAGTCACACGCCAGAGCCACTCAATTCAGACACATCTTGTCTCCAGAAGTCGTTACTCTGCACTTATAAATTTTCTTGCTGGCGCTGTAAGTCAACAAATGCCGGATTAATTGACCCCTTCACCACGAGGGATACACCGTTGAAGGTGAAACGTCAAACTGTTTTTGTCGGTTGTTTAAGAACGTGAGGCTAATTTGTCCGAGTTGAACATTGCATCTATCCTGGTTTGCTGGTCACAGGCAGAGCTTTGAGTCAATTTAAGATGGGAAAGGAGTGTGTTTAAGATGGTTTCTTTCCTGTTTGTTGACCTTAGGGTAGCTGCAGTTCACTTATTTACATTTGCAGCCAAATTGCAAACGTTAATTTGTAGGCCAAATTGCAAACGTTAATTTGTCTTTCTTGATACTTCTTTTAAATTTTGGGTTGAGCGGGACATTAGCTCACCCCCCCCCCTAAAAAATATTTTTTTTAAAAATGGAAGAGGAGTAGGTTGCTCTTGTACATTCCCGCAAAATTTTAACAGAGACTGCACTCGTCCTCATCCCTCTTTTTCTCATGCCACCTTGTGAGACTCGTATAATTTATCTTTCAGAGCACATTTCATCGGTGCCTGGAAGAAGGTCGTAAGGGTCTGCACTCTTCTTCCAGGCTCAATAAAAGGTACTTTTTTCCCCCAGAAACAAAAGGCCACAGGCAATAAAATGGCTCCTGATAAAAAACAGTACGGCATTGCTGTTAAATGTTTGTTGCTAGACTTACCCCCAGAGACATATTTCATTCCCTTGCGGAATTAAACCTTCCCATAATGACTCATGAATGGCCCGAAAACCGATCAAACTCCCTCG
Organism: Pycnopodia helianthoides; assembly: GCA_032158295.1. Lineage (NCBI taxonomy): Eukaryota > Metazoa > Echinodermata > Asteroidea > Forcipulatida > Asteriidae > Pycnopodia > Pycnopodia helianthoides. The sequence goes on from CM063260.1 coordinate 1,760,803, forward strand.
TTCACTTCGTTCTTGAAACACAATTTCTTTTGCGCACTAATTCCATACGCCGTTTTCTCCGGTCACTTCTTCCGCGCGTACGGGCGATTTCAATGACCCAGAGTCCAAAACTAACAAGCTTTTTGATCCATTTGTAGGCAACCTTGGCATCGACTCAACCTTGAGCAGTCCCCATCCTCTTCTATCGGGTATATGACCCATCATCATCATCATCATCATCATCATCAATCTTAGTCCCAGAATGAAGGTCAAGGTGTGATGAGAAATAAGGCTAGATAAACACCCGCCATGATTTATACAACACTCCATCTTCCTCCTCCCGTTTAAGACCTCGCTGCAGACTTAGTGGCTGGAGAATTGGCCAAACACCTGTTTTGCAGAAGGATTTTATACCGAACGTGCACCTTTTTTTTATATTATTTCCATCCAAAAATGAGAAAAAGAAATAGCTTTATTTCTTGTCGGTCGGAAACAAAATCCATTATTCCCAAGACCGCAGACACACGGTTGAAATCGCAGATTTTTTAACCCCATGTTGTTTAGCAGAGAAAAATACTCGAGTCCTCATTTCCAAGAGTAAAGGTCAAGAGAGTGCACTTCCTGCCAAGTCTTGTAATTGAATATTATTGTTTGTGTCCGAAACCCGTTGGACTTTATTAAAGGGTGTGAACTGGCTTTTTTTTCCTGTGGCGCATCAAACCTGAGCGAGATGATACAATAAGGAAATCCGAGACAGAACTCAGATTTTCACAGAGTGCAGGCTCATATGCAGCATTTAAAAATCAACTTCTTCATGCCATGTGCTGTCCGTCTCCTCAATGATCAGCCCAGACGTTAATTACTTTCTGCTAAGTTGTTGTTTAATTGATCCAATTGATATTCAGCATATTTTTTGTTTTGTGTGTACAGTTAATTATTCTGAGAAATTAGAATTAGCTGTTGCAAACTGCTTACCAACCAAAAGGACCTGTAGTATAAATGCAAAAAATTAGTTAGTGGCCTGACGTTTCGACCCTAGCAGAGTCTTTCTCGAAGGCTAAATGACAAGACAACACACATACATGCATACATATTCTGTGTATGGCATGTAGGCAAGGAAACTTTCCTCCATGGTAGGACCAATAAACGATTAATGAATTGAATTGAAAGTAAATTAGACCTAGACTATTGCCATTATTACAGCTTTATTTTGACTCCTCTATATAAGTATAATTAAATAAGAGAAGAAAGCCATATGTTAATATTAAATGAGCCACAAATTACTGATTTGAGAGGACAGATATGGAATTCCCCATTGTTCTTGATTGACTCCATTTGATAGGAAACACCAAACCAAAACCCAATATGTTGGAAATATGACAAGCTATATCCTAACAGTGTCCAGTTGGCGTTCTGAAGGTCACTGAGTGGCAGCTGTTCTTTCCTGTATTGAATACACTGTATACTTTGCCTGTGGCTCGGCTCCAAGGTCAGACACTGGAATAAAAGGGTTTCAATTTTGATACATTTCCTTTCTGTTAATTTGATAATTAGTATCCGTTCTTTTCTAGAATCGTTCGCGACGAATCATAGGACAAAGCGATAATGGTTATGTGTCTTGGTTAAAGACACAAGTGCCATGACCAGGACTCGAACCCCACACTCTGTTGATCAGAAACACCAGAGCTCGAGGTCCAGTGCGCTTGACCACTTGGCACGACATGCCATATTTTTCAAACAAACTTTTAATTCAGTCGACATTTATTAATCAGATGTTTCTTTTTTCTTTGCTTTATAATTGCCCTTCTCTTATGTCTTACTCTTTTGTTAGTTTTTTGTCCGCATCTCGGCAGAAGCGTAATTGTTAATCTTGTGGTGAAGAGTTGGGATCAACATTACAACCTCTTTCCCACGTAGGTCTGTAGCCAGCCTCTGTCTTGATTACAGAGATTTTCATGGGAAATGAACCACAAGTGTGTCCGACCTGGTTCTTCCTATCGGGGTGTTCGAGCGTGAAACCAGGCTTTCTGCTTCTTCTCACCTATTACACTCTCCCTTTGCATCTCTTTTGGAACTCCTTGACTGGTGCATGTTTCCCTCTGTCCTACAATCTAGACTGTTTTAAGAGGAATATCAATTCCTACCTTAGCTCCCCCGAGTTATTTTCATCTTTAATTTTTTTCTTCTTCTTGCAGCCCCTCACCATAAGTGTCTCTCGGCCTTGTTTGGGGTGAACTTTAACAATTTTGTTTTGAAATATCTTCAAAAACTATCAATCAATCGAAGGAACTGCTATTTATTCATTTTGTTCGTACAGATTTTTCATTTTCAAAAGGCTCCCACTGTAATATCTTGCCCTTCTTGAATTTTCATTTTCCACATCTCGCCACAAAATGATACCCTCATCAAATTTCTACTCACGGTCCATCTCTGCAATGGAACATTGTAAGCAATTCCTCATTGGCCAGATATTAAACAAAGTGGCCACTTCCAAACTCACAGGCCAGTCTTGACCTTTGATGAGTGATTACACACACTGAATTAGGAGCCAATACAAAATAAAAGCCCACGACAGAGACAGTACTCTCATACAGCCTGAAACATAAACATTTCAACCCTCCTACTGTCAGTGACTCTTGGCAACATTTTCCAGCGAGTTGACCAACCATTTGAAACCATTCGACTGCCAAGGTTGTGTACGGTGGCACAACTGTGCACAGAACTAAACTGCATTCCCTCATGGTATCATATTTCAGGCTGGCATAGTTTATCTATCATTCAAAACCACTTGAATGGTATTGAATGGTCAGATAGCAAGAGGGTTAAAACAGCTGTAACAGGTTCCTTCAATGTTAAATAAGAGTTGGTTCGAATCCCACCTCGGACGGAGCCTGGTATGTGGATTGGGTGTATGATCCCTACTGGATAACATGGGTTTCATCTGTTCGGTTTTCCAAAATCTAAAGCTGACTGTCTTCTCGACATGGGTGTCTTCAGGCCTTGAGGGTCACAGCGCTAGTCGCTTTGGGCAGTCCCTTAGTTCTACCACCAGATAAGATGTAAAATAAATAAATAACTTAATGGGAAAGTGTACATTATGAGTTATTTCAGTGCCGTGGTTGGTTCAATAAACTTCCGTTTCAACCTGTGACAAAAGTTGTTACTGCTGAAAGATAACAGCGTCAAAATGAAATTTGAGATTTGCAAACCCGAAGGCTTCTCATTTATTGGATTAATAATTAATTGATTGAAAAGCCCTCGGAAATGTCAGCGGCGGACCTTTGTTCGATATCGGAAGTACAATAACAAATAGTTAGCACATTCCGCGTAACCTCTTGGCCCCGTTTTCTTTTGCAGTTTTGGGTGTCCGGGTATGATATTGCAGCGGAGATCGATTGATTAGCGTTATATGAAGAGGTCTGTAGGATGTGTTGGGTGAAAGCATTATTGTATATCCAACTCTAGAGGAAATCAAGACCATCTCAGAGAGACAGAGAGGTCAGTCCTCTTGAGGTATCCGCCATCTGATTCAATCTTCCACTACTTCACTCTCAAAGGGTTGTGTACTTTTGTCAGGGTTTTGAAAGAGTAAAAACTCAATCCAGTCCAGGTTAGATTCCACGAATCGGAAGAAAGAGAGAGAGAGAGAGAGAGAGTAGGGAGAAAGTTGTTTCCATAGTCACGCTGTGTGGCCATTGTCACTTTTTTTTTACAGAAGAAAAATACTCAATTTGAGTCAAAGTAACCAGTGAAAAAGCGGAGTTCAACCTTTATGATCGTCCTCTTGCCGAATGGGAGCAGGCAAACAGCGAGGTGTTTTTTAAAATGGGGCGGCCATTAAGTTCCAATCCCTGGGAGCAGTGGCGCTAATCCATGTACAAAATCTTGACAACAGTATCCATCAACCGTGGCAGTGGTTGGGGAGGGGGGGGGAGGGCGTATATCACCTCTTCCCAAGAAAAAAGAAGAAGGTTTTTGACAATTTTAGTTCTAATATTGTGTCCTGTACAGGTGACCTGGTGATAAGCTGGGAGACAAGTTCTTTGATGTTTCTGTATGAGTGCCCTGCTTGTCTCAGATGAGGCTGTTGTATTTTAGTGGATAGTTTTTTATCACTGTCATACAGTTCAGTATTTGTCATATATAGTGACTCTAGTGTACATTTAAAGCATTTCCGTAGAAGTTTTACTGGTAACTAAATTATTTGTTGGAGAGGGGAAACAAACAAAAATTTAGTTGGATGAAATGAGCGATTTTATTTAAAAAACTTGTGTAAATACATGTGGGCCGGTGAAAATGCTGGCAGACTACTACAGAAATCAGGTTTGCTGGCCCAGCGTGGAAGCGGGGAAAAAAACTTGTATCCCTAAGGTGCTATATAAATGGGTCTCATGTAATTCAAAATCTATTCTTATTTACCTGTCTAAAACATAATAAGCGCTTTGAGACTCTGATAGGTAAAAGGACTAAAGAACTGATTATTTTCACTTGAACAGGTGCTAAGTTGGAGAAGGCCCCTCTCTTGAGGTAATGTGTTTGTTACAGTTTTTGTGAACTGATTTTATGTATTTTCAACGGCTATCAAAATGCAGGAACTAGGTGATGATGATGACTGTGTTATTCGAGCTGGATGGAGCTGCTTCAGTTGACACACTTTGTGGCCTTCGGGTCAGACCGTTTCAAAAAGATTACAGATCTGTTCCTTCCTTTTCAGAAGCGAAACTATGTCTGTCAATTGTGTCAAACCCCCGAAAACCGCTCTTTGCTATCATCGTAGTTGATCATTAATGTGTAATGCACCTTATAAATAAATATTCTAGAAAAAAAGCTCATGAATTTTTAAATTCACTTGCCGTGTTGTTGTGAGATTTCCTACCTCTGTAATGAAAGCAGAATCTACTGGGTCTCCCCCCCCCCCCACCCGCCAAATTTTTTTTTCTATAAGTTTAAGGAGGCAGACTGTTTCTAAACATGAGACTGAAATTGGGTTTTGGAATCAGCAGATGGAGTATCGCTGAAAGCCAAGCACTCAGGTGTTAGGTTTAAGAAATATTGAAGGTCAAAATCTGACCAGGCCTTTCCGTACGGTGCATCGACGTTGATAAGTGTATTGAAATATGTAAATTGCTTCTTATCGAGGTTGAAGGAGTCTTTCGTGCCCGTGGTGTTGGTCAGTTTTGCCCCCCCCCCGGGGCGGGAATTTAACACCCGCCCACTCGTTACTGCAGCAGCCAGTGGAAAATCAGAGGGGTACAAGATTTCATATCAGGCTGAAGTAGCGCTCTTTACCTAACTGGTTGTTTGCCTTTGCTTCTTAACAAGATCATTGTTGCAGTTTTTTTTCTTCAAGAGCTTTGAGGAAAAGTTTCCCCGGGGGTTATATCAACACAGTGGAAACAGTCCAGAGTATTATTTTGGCTGCGATCGAGTTTCTAATAACGTGCTTTTTGATAGATGAAAAGATTGTTGAGGGTTTGTCTTTGATTTGGCGGCTTTCTTAAAGATGGAACTGTTAGAGTCAAGGAGGTATCCAACCAAAGAAATTTCTTACAGTTAATGAGACATACTGATACTGCCTGTAAGGCACAGGCAAGGTTCAGATAGGAATGCCACTTCAGAATTACATATGTGTATGTTCAAGTTGTAATCAAAATCAAGTTTGGGAAGTCAGTTTTGAAGTTGTGTATGCCTCGACCGCCGTTGTTTCTGGAAATGTTAATTTTGAAACAAAAATGAGAAATTGAAGAAGAGCTAGTAAAGCTTAAAATGGATGGCATTATACATATTCAACTCAGTGCACTGTTTAAGGTTATATAGAACATGTAGGAAGAAAATGGGGTCTGAGACAACCCCTTCACCCCTCCCACCCACCCCCCCCCAACCACTCTCTCAGGATCCACCTATTATCAGTTATTGCTGATTAAGGCCAAGTAAAAAATTACACTAGTTGACATTTTGGTTAAAACAAATAAAAAAAAACGGAGGATGAGAGCCTTTTATAAAACAAAATTTCATGGAGGAAGACTAAACATTTGCTGGATTTGTGGAGCTTAGAAGTTTTAATTATGGTTAAATTAAATCAATCATTGAAAGAATGGTGCCTAGATGAAGCGAAGAGATGAACAATTTAGTCTTTTTTAGGAAAAAAAAGAAAAGGAAATGGCTTCAGATAAAGATGAGGGCGTGGATGATCAACTGGTGTTTTGTTTTTTTTACTTGGCCTAACTCGTGTTACCACTTTTTTGTTTCAGCCTTTCCTTACAATCTGATGTTTGCATTAAGGCTACATTGATTTCAAGTCATTGTACAAGTCACCTGCCTACTAAACCGAGACATTAACTTTCCCTCGGTGTGGAATGCAGGGGACAGTTTTTTTCCCTTTTCTTCAGGGGGAAGTCGTGCTTGAAATTAAATCATGAATTAATGAGAAGACCAATTAGGAGGGAGACTCCCTTCAGGGCAATGGTCGATCTTAGAGGGATGACTTGGACGAACTAACAGGGATGCTTTACCGATTTATATCGTGGTCTAATTTTAAACCATTGATGATTTTTTCCCCCCATCTTTTAAGTGATCCATATCAGTTACTGTCCATTAGTCTGTGGATCTTTCTTTCTGCGGTTTTAATTTAGAATTCCATCGTTGATCACGGCTGGCTTGTTCCCCAAGAAGTTGAATTCTCAAACTTCAAGTGCTTCGTTCAATGTGGAAGTGTCTTAATGTGATGGAATGAAATTCTGATCGTGCTGCTTTTTAGTTTTTTTTTAGTTTTTTTTTTACATTGTACTGAGTACTGGAGGGAGTTATCATTAATTGCATGTGCCCATCGCAAGCCAAGTTGTTTACATGGTCCTTACAGAGTGCCTCTTGGCTTCGGGTTCGTCATGGAGTATTCAAGTTCTGAAGAGACTGACTGTCTCAAAAAACTACACCAACTTTCTCTCGGTGCAGGGAGCATCTTGTTCTGAACATTGCGCGAAGTGCTTTTTTTAAAACGGCGTCAGTTTTCATTTACGACAGTACTTTATCCACACTTACTGTGTGATGTTCCTGTCGGTAGTATATGAAATGAAACAAGATTCTCTGAATGAAGTTAACTGCCTTTTGAAATTCAAATGCAAAAGAGTGAAGCAGCCATTTGTACGACGTAGGAATACAGAATGCAATTCTCAATGGCCCCAATTTCATGGCTCTGCTTACCGTAAGCGAAAGAACGAGTAATGATCTGCGCTTAGTGTAAGTGTATTTCACAAGGTGGTAAGGGTTTCCTGCTTGTGCTTGTGACTTGTAGTAACGAAGCATTCTTGGTTAACACAGCTGCGCAGAATTTTGGCATTTATAATTTACAAGCTTTCTTATTTGAAAGAAATGATTCCAGAGGAAAAGCTGTTTAGCAAATGTTTTGTGACGACTCGAAGTTGCTGCGTATTGGTCTGATACCAGTATGTGGGGAGAGAAGTCTGTGATAAGTTTAAAGTGTGAGGAAGATGTTCAAAATCGACTCATTTAAATTTTTTTGACTGCAAAAATGACAACAAACAGAAAAAAAGTTTGAGGTCGACAATTTGGCTGCAAAAATCCAGGTCATTCGGGTTACCGTAAACACATCATTTCTTTTGTTTGGCCATAGCTAGCTTTTCGAGGGGAAACATTTGTAAAACAGTTTGCATGGTATTGTGGCTGGTAGCCTGTTTGTTGTATCAACCAAGTTGTGTTTGTAGCTAATTTCTTTTTGGAATTGGCCTGCCCCGTCCGGCTGGGCCGATGACAAAGAAGACTTCACCTGAACCACACATCCGAGCGTGCTGGCAGGTACAACTGTAATTTCCTGACGGCAAAGCGAATGTTTGTCTCCGGCAAGAGAAGAATCTAGCTGTATCTTCGCATCTCACCTGTTCTCGTATTGACTTTTTGTCTGGCAATAACAGATTTTAGTGCGTGCATTATGCGTCTGCTGATCAGAACTAAAATAACATATTGATTTTTGTCTTTGTACCGAGGTCTTTCAGACAACCAGTTTTTGCCACTTTCATGTTTTGAATGGGTAGGCCTATGAAGCGATCGATAAGGACAATGTGGGGAGGAGCAAAGAGGAAGAGTTTCTGATGAAAAAATTACTTGAAATCTTTGTAAAATGTAATTTCTTACCACCCTGCCTTCAATCTTAGGCATCAACCTGTCTCACCCACTTCCTTGGGCAAGATAAACCAATTTAATTTTTCAGAGTCTGGTTCTATGTATCAATGGTCCCCTATTCAGGTTGAAGCCATAATCGCTCATTTAAATCATTGTTACCAGCCTCGCTACCATGGGCAGCGGGCCGTATTCGATACCTCTCATCACTAACCCCTGGTGGTAGGGATGGTGTACTGAAAAACAATGCTGATTGACTCCCAATGCTGGGAAACAAAATGGCACAGTGTGATCGATCCCCCCCCCCTGGGATCGAGGTTGCATTGTTACCAACCAGAGGCTGGAAGGAAAAATAGTCTGATTCCATTTTAGTATAACAAGCATCAGTGTTGTTTATTGCTGTTGTATACAGGGGACCAGACAAACATGGTGTCCTGATTGGGAAGGTTAATCTTCACCAATGTTAAGATGTTCTTGTTGAAATTGTACCTGGCGTTAAGCAAATTTGTTAGAAATAGCTACAATTCCGTCACTGTCGGTATTGACTGCATGGTTCTCTTCGTCCAATCTCGAGATAATCTTCTTAACTGTGTCGTGAAACGTTATCTTCATGTCCGTCCTGTCCTCATGTCAGTGATGCAGCAAACCGTTTGATAATACCCCTCTTAACATCCCAGCTTAGGAAGCCCCCCCCTCCTTCCCTTCGTGAAATCTGTACCCATTCCTTTGCAATTATCCTATTAGAGTTGGACGGATCGTGCCCCAGCAAGGGCGACTAGGATTTGATGAGTTATTTAATGATGAAGAGATTAGTGTTAATTGAATTGTAGCAGTGGTTGTCATGGTCTTGTTTGAGGAGGAGGAGGGGGGTGGGGTCAAGCAAGACTGATGATAGCTCAACATAGAGCTGCTTGAGCTTAAAGGTATTCTACAGGATTGGTAAAGATAAAAAAACATTGTTAGATTTTAGTCTGAAAGCTTATTGATGATGAAGTTCATTCTAGAACAATTTTTTTTATGTGCAATATTTCCCTCTGAAAAGAAGTCATATTTAAGAAAACTGTATCTGAAAACCTAAAAAAAGAAGAAAAAAAGTGCAACAGCTGATTTCGGTTGTTACAACATAAATTAAGGACAATGTGTTTACGTGCTGAAAAACTGTGTTCACCATTTTCTCCTGACTCACACAACAGAATAAGCCCAACTCTTCACAGGTTTGTTATTTCATGTGTATGGCTGACCTCACAAAACACCAACTCCGTCTGTGACTATTTTGTCAGCTCCACCGCTCTTGTAATACCATAGAGCAAGGAATATGGTAACACCTTTAAACAATTTTCAAGAAGACCCTGCGAATTTGTGTTGTTTCTTTCTTGGTCTCTTACTTGCTCGGTTTGGAGGCAAGCATGACGTCTCTTCATTCTGAAACAGATGTGCTAACCACATAATGGCTCGATCAAAGTTTGACTGGCTAAATAAAAATAAATAATATACATTTCTACTGCGCTTGATGCTACCATGGAGGTAGGATTAGTACTAGGTTGCTAAGTGCTATGGTGCTGTTGTCCTTGCTGAATATTAAGTAGAACCAGGGCATGCCCACCAACAAAATACAAAAATACAAAGATACGAAATTACAAAAGAATACATTAACAGAAGCAGATGTTATAACATGAGAAAGGTAAACAAAATAGAAAAGGAAACCAACAGAAATCAACAAGGTGCAGATTGGGGTTTGTACAGAGATTGGAATAAGTGAGTTTTCAGAACTCTGCTGGTGACAGGAGATCAGTTCAATACACTCTTCAGAAAATGCAAGGGTTACTGGTGATGTACGTGCAATTCTTAACATCTCAAAGCCGCAAACCGTATAAATATGCACATTATTTATGCAATTTTTCGTGCCTGAAAAAAAATTGATACGTCCAAAAAAATGTCAACTCCACGGCAGAGAACGAAGCTAATGTCAAAGTGGAATGGCCACATGTTTTCAGTGGCCGCTTTAAGTTTATATAGAAAACAAATCATAAATTGCTTAGGGGTATGCCAGTGTGTCTGAGTTAGGAATGCATTAAAGAGGGGATCCAAGGTCAAATTCAGTTTTGCGATCCACCCCATTTTCCAATAGTCAATAGATAGGGTCATTACGAAAATGGGAACAAAAATTACAAGTCTCTAACCTCTAAAAATGGTGGAAAATGCCATTGTGTTTGATACCCTTCATCAAAAACGTTCGATGACGTTCCGAGGATTTTCAGTTCATTCCTGAAGTTTGTTGATATTCAATCAAAACGGCGTTGAATTTGACCTTTTTACTTGTGCAGATATTCCTCTTTGGAATGTACAGACCCATTGTGTTTGATACCCTTCGAGTCCAAAAACATTCGATGACGACACATTTCAAATATATGGTCAGTACATTTTCGTTCCGAGGATTTTCAGTTCATTCCTGAAGTTTGTTGATTTTCAATCAAAACGGCGTTGAATTTGACCTTTTTACTTGCGCAGATATTCCTCTTTGGAATGTACAGACCCATTCGTTTTTGATGACACCATGTTTCAAGTTTCACTCTGACAGAGTATCATCTGAAATGACATTTTTACGCCATTTTAACGTGAGGTATAGAGACTTGTAAATTTTCCCCCCACCTTCACTCGCGAGGACTCTATCTAAGTGCATCGCATAACTGAATTTGACCTTGGAGTTCCTCTTTAAAAAAAAAAAGCCCTGTGGAGTTAATGTGGCGTATGCAAGGCTGTACAGATGAAGCTAAAATACCATAAAAAAAAACCTTTAAATATACTGCATTTGTGAAAAAAAATTCCAACATCCTGCGTATTGGCAAACAAAATGTTAAACACTGTTATGTTTTCCGTCAACCATTCAGCCCTTCACACATTTACAGGCGAGTATATCCTTTGGTTTTTGGAACCGTTCGATTGTTTTAATCCTTATAAATGCAGATACATTAAACAAAACCTAACCTGTGAAAAATTTCATTTCGAAAAGGTGGTAGCGTTTTTGAGATATTGTCGAAACTCTGGAGCGGTTATGTCCACCCCGGAAGAATAATCCGTAATTGGAATACACAATCTGAGAAACGTTTCATGCATGAAACCTTTCTCGGATTGAGATTGTTTTGAATCCCTTTCTCTAAAACCACATTCCTTTGAAGGGAATTGTTTCTCAAAATGTTATATACATTTATCAACAGCTGCAGTGCTTCTTACCAAGTACGTTTTTATGGTCATTAATTTTTGGAGTAATTACCCAAAGTATACACTCCCTTTAACGGCATTGCCTGGTCGTGTGCAACAATACGAATATCTACAGTACTTAATTAAACAGTTCTTTTGTACTCCTCTCTGGCCTGTGCCAGATGTTTTAATTTGTACCCCATTTTGTATTGTCCCGTTGGAACAAAGCACAAGACCAAACTCTCTAAAATACAAATTAACTCAAATTATTACCGTCTGAATGGTCAAATAGATTAGCAGATGTGTGTTCTCTGAGAAATGTTGCAGGTTTCTGGGATTTTAATATTTGTTTGTAATAACTGGTTTTGTCGATGGACTTCCCTTTTGTCCTTGCATTGTGCATTCGGGATGAAGGGCGTAAGAATCTACGCCCTTCTTCACAGGCACTGAAAGTACTTTTGTCCCAGTTAACAGAAGACCGTAAGAATACAATGGCTCCTGTTATTACTGTTACATTTCTGTTGTGAGAGTTACACCAGAGACATGTTTTCCCATTACCATGCAGAATTAACCTTCCTTATAATGATTCATGAATGGCAGAAAACCGATCAGACTTTTGCTAAGTTTCCTTGAAACACGGTTTCGCTCATTAATTCTTTACGCCCTTGCTCCGGTAAACCTTTTGTGAAGGTCTTCTTCTGGGCATACAAGGATTTGATGTTATCACATTTTGGATGTATGAGCCCATTCAGAATTGTTTATGTTTTAAAATGGTTCGCCCCCCCCCAAAAAAAAAAAATAAATAAATACAAAATAATAATAAAAATAAATAAATAAAAAAAAATAAATAAACAAAAATAAAAAAATAAATAAATAAAAATAATAAAAATAAAAATAAAAAAAAAACAACATAAATAAAACAAACAAAAAACAAATATTTAACTAACTTAATATATAAAAATAAAAAACTAATTTATATATAAAGACATTTAAACAAATATGGTGGGGGTCAATGATAACTAACTGAAACAAAAATTTTGATATTAGGTATTGCTGTTTTTTTAATACTATTTTTAGTTAGGTGGATATGCTCTGAATATGTGTACATCTACATCGATCTAAACCAACTGTGAGGTTTTTAAAATGAAAGTAAACAACAAAATATTGAGTATAATAAAAACCCTTAAAGAAAAATGTTACAACAACACCATTTTTTATAAGTTGGGTACCTGCGAATGGCCAAGCCAGTTGAGGATTTTCAAATTAAGCAACACCTAGCAATCTTGGCCAAGTTGATATTTGCCTTTAATCTCATTTGTTGGTTTTAGTTATTCTATGTAAATCAACACATCCATGTTGCTACATGCGTCGCTGCTTTTAATTTTGTTTTCTAAAATTGAACACGGCAAGGTGGGAAAAGTTGATTCAGAGGGCGGGAACAAATATTGGAACATACACGTGTAGCTGCTCTGACATCATCTTGATTAGAACAGTTCAGGAAATTGCAGGAAATGGACGTAAAAGGACAACATTTTCATGGAATGGAATATTGCCTGACAAACAGGAGTCTGTTTTGGTTGGATGTGTGGACTGGGGAACTCCTATCTTTGGATCGAGCCTGAGAGATCCAAGAGTAAGCCAGGCCTGGAATTTCATCTTTGAGAGGGCGAGGCTGTTTCCATTTTTACAAAGGGCACTACCATTGGAAAATTTTAAAGTCTATGGGCAATTTTGAAGGTTCACCAAGGCCAAGAGCAGGGCACGGAGGCCATGGCCTTCGTGTAACTCCAGGCCTGGTAAGCTATCTTTAAAGGTAGGATCATAATTTGGTAGTGACCTCTGAAACAAATGTGTCATTTCTAAGCAGAAGCCTTCTCGTTATAAGATGGTAATGGTAGTAAGCATCCTGTGAATTTATTTCAACTGAAATTCCGCTCTCGCTAATTAGAAATTAGAATTTTGACAAATTTGAATCTCCAAAGCTTCGTTTTAGAGATTCAAATTTCCCCTGTGTCCGTTTGTGATTGCTTGCAGCTGGAGATGTCTGGTGCATGTTTTTTTGAATGTTGGTAATGAATCCGAAGTGGTTGGTACCCGCAGCACCTTGACATTCTTGATGAAAATACTGTGACATTTTTTTTCTTCTGTTTCCTCAACAAGTGGTCTCTCTATTCAGCTGAAACTTTCACAGGTGACTTTTATTGTATCTTTCTTGACAATTTAGCCTATAAATCAACATTACGTTGACAACTATCAATTCAAGACCGTACTTTTAAAGTATGGTACAATATTGTTTTTTTTAAATGTCATAGTGAAATCTACCGAGGCAAAGTAGTGATGGAATTTATAGAAAATTGTTTTGATGTATTCGTGCCAAATCAGACAGAATTGGGGAGAGGATCCTTAGAGGTTTGGTATGTAGGTCTGTAGCCAGCAGTGTGTCCGACCTAGTTCCTCCTATCAGGGTGTTTGAGCATGAAACCAGGCTTCCTGCTTCTTCTCACCCATACACTGTTGCTTGGCTGAGATGTAGAACTAAGAGCCATTCCAACAGCTTTGTTGGCACGTACTGCGTCTCTTCGGAGCTCCTTGTCCGGTGCATTTCTCTCTCCATCCTACAATCTAGACTGTTTTAAGAGGAATATCAATTCCTACCTTCAGCTCCCCTGAGTTATTTTCATCTTAAATGTTTTTCTCCCTGTAGCCCCCTTTCCAAGAGTGGCTTTTAGCCTTGTTTGGGGCAAACTTGCCATTCATTTTTCTTTAATCTAAAAGAGTTGTCCAATCAATACCATCGTGATCAGAAATCTCCATCCAAAGGTTTAACATTTTTCAAGTTTGGATTTTGTTTAACTGTAAACTGAAAAATAATCCACTGAAACTTCCACTGAAAATGCCCTATGATCAAAAGGGAAACCTTAGCAGCTACAAGCTGTTCGTTCAATCCGAGACTCAACTGGAGAATATCTTCAGAGCAAGCTGATCCAATCCTAATGTCTATTTTGAAATTGGGAAAAATGCATACCGTACTTTAAGTATGAATTTAGTGATTCTTTCTTGAGATCACGCTTCAGAAAAAATTTCCAATTTTATCCTCTCCAGTATCGCCGGTTCACTCTCGCCAACGATGAAGCTCGCCGTTGACCTCGCCTTGGCAGGTTTTCATTTCACACGTTCATGGACAGCCGTACTGCCCCTGTCCTTAGCAGCATCAAAGCACGGGGCTCAGTTTGTTATACACCACTACTGCTGTCACAACATTTGGTGTATTGCTTTGACGACCTTGCACTCCGTTGAACAAAAATCAATAGGTAGCAGACAAAGATGAGAAATCAGCGTGGCGTGTCCACCTGGGCTTTGACTGGAATTTTTTTTATTATCATTCACAGGTTATAAAGGTACACTGCGATCAATCAGTCCATCATTTTTTTTTCGTAATCATCGCCGTTAATTTGTGTTGTGACTGAGTTTGCCTGAAGACCAACCCCCGATCGATCGTGGAGGGAAACTGTGACAAGAAGATAATGAAGAAATGCTTAACTGAAAAAGGGTTAACTATCAATGTAAGGACTGATGGTTTCTGAACTTGTCTAGAGATGAGGGGCAAAAACATTAGAACGACAGAATAAACATTTCACTAAAATCACTGAATGAGACAAGTATGCCTACTCAAGGCTTAAAATTTCTAATTTTAATTTCAAGATGAATTTGAGATTCTCATAAATTATGATTTGAGACCCTCCTAAAATGCAGATGATTTTCTGTTAATGTTTGAATTTCCACGGAACATCTTGGAGAAGCCTTAAGATGCTATCAACCCCTAATCTATCGCGTAGACACACCCTTCCCTTCTGGCTACTTAAAAAAAGAAGGAAAAAAAAGTCCTCTCCTTGTGTTATCAGATAGTTTTCTCCTGTCCCTGCATCTCTTGTCTCAGATCTTACAGCTCTCCCTCACGCTGCCTCCAGACTTCCTGTTGTTGTCTACCTCCCTCTTAAGATGCATGCGTCATTTATCTCTTTCCACCCACCAGCCCCATCTGCATCTCCCGAAAGTTTGCCTCTCTTTCATTTACTTGCCCCTCTCTCTTTCCGTTCATCTCATCATCGGTTACTGAGTCATCTTCTTCACCACGGCAACCTTGCCTCGGCCCTCGCTTTACTGTCCCCTCTTTATAGCTCTGTAGGTGTCCGATGTCAAAAATGCAGAAGGTTGAAGCAGTAACTTGTTAGTTTAACAATCCACACTTGGATTAATTGGAGCTCTCAGTCACTGGGGGGGGGGGGGTCCCAGACAGCATCTGTAGCCGGGGTAATGAGGTATGACCTTTTAAAGCCTGATGTGATTTTAAGTTGAGCTGTCCGTTTGCGTGGTCTTGTTGATTTGTAAAAATCAACATGAAAGCTCTGAGGGTATTTGGTTTTAAGGTGTTGACTTGTAGTTTTTGCTTGTCCATCTTTGTTTTATGGTGTGGGAAGTTTCCCCGAGCAATCTGGGTCCTTTGTGAGTTGAGTGGAAACAGTCTGTCTGTCCATTCGTCCCCTTGCAACGTCTTGTAAGATTGCTCATCTATCTAGTATTTGTCTTTGTCTACGCAGGCAGTGCCTATATTTTCTGTGCCACTTTCGTTTTTTTTGTATAATGGATAAATGCATCCGCGTGACCGATGAGTGTAATTTTCTAACAAAGGCGAAAACAACACTATTTTTCATCGCCCCCATAAAAAAATGAGATCACCTTTACGCCTCATTATTGCCAGAGGTGCCCCTTGTTGCAGTTACCCCCTCAAAATGAAATTACCTCGCCTAAAGTAAGAGAGAAGATCAACCCTGATAAATGCCATTGACACAGTTGGGCGATTTTTCCAAGAGCCGCAGCGAACCTTCCCAATCGCCATCGCTAATGACATTTTGATTTTGACAGTCAATGGCTCCCAGCATAGCCGGTAACCCCCTGAGGGGTACTCGTAGACCCATCTCTCTTACTCACACGGGCTCCGACACGTGCCATTCCGGCCCACCATAACAAGCCTCGGCTGAGGTATCGTTCACACATTGACAGCCCTCCTCAAAAATCCCGTGTGAGGCACGGTCAAGTTTTTTATTTTTTTGAACCATGTAGATAGAAAATAAATCAGGACTGCCTAATTTAAATTCGCCGGCATGCAGGGGAATATTTTTGCTCTCGTAGGAGCATGGGTTTTGCCAGGAAAAAATCTAGGTCCTGTCATGTAGTTGATTAGATGGTGTGTTTGGAAATACTTTATGTGCACTTAAAAAAATAACATTGAAAAGAAATCCCCCATGTAGTGTCTGTGGTTAAGGTCTTACATAGTGTCTTCACCCAAAAATTGTGAAAGTTTTGATCTGATTTTCTGACATTGGTCGATGGAAGTACTGAAATAGACCCCAAACTCAAATAGCGCTCTCACTAAGGTCAAAGGATGACCTATTATTGGCTGAGAAGAGTTGTGCACTGTGCATACACAAGTGCCATGGCGGCCATTGTTTGTTTGTTTGTTTAGACAATCTTCCAAATAAGAGAACTCGCGGCAAAGCTCCCACAAACGGATATAAATGCCAAGCTGGCACCAGCTATTCTCTCTCTTATACAACATTGGTTTAATGTCTGCAATTATGAATTGTGTAAAAACCTTTCGTTTCAGATCGTATTGTATAAAAACAAAATTCCTTGTCAAGGCCATTTAAATTTCCCTGTGTGGGAAAACAAAGTTTAAATTTATCTTTATCTAATCTAATCTAATCTAATCTAAAAGCAAAAAAGATTAACTGTCTGAAGTTTCGATCCTAGCAGAGTCTCTTCCAGAACAACCTGTCCATCAATATTTGCTTGAACCATAGAGAAACGGACAGTCAGTCGGTCGAATACATCTCCGACCCTTGATAAAAATTCCGGCGAGCGCAACACTCAACAAGTATTGATGGCTGCCTCATGTTTGTTTTAGTGTGCACGCTCCATTACATAAAGCTACATCTGTGCATGTGCATGGAGTCACTACTCGACGCTCAGTTCTCGATCAGGGTGTAGGTATCCATTCACCAATCCTCAAGGAATTCTATCACGACATGAGTTATTCCAAAATGAGTACAATGGTACAACGAGTACAACTGCAAAAAGCAGTTAATGGCATTACAGAGTCTTTCTCTAAAGTTATTAAAGCAAGGTTCAAGGTTCAAGGTTCAAGGTTCAAGGTTCAAGGTTCAAGGTTCAAGGTTCATTTATTTTCCACAGTATCAAAAATTAAAAAGACATTTATCACTCAGCAAGAGCGATCGGTTTAAAGAATACAACTTAACAGTATAGATATCAAGAGCAAGATTAAAACAAACTTGACACTGCAGAGGGATCCATTTTAGAAGCTGAGCTTGTAGGCAATGGTCCCTAAATGATGACATATACTGCTGTAAAAAAAAGCAGTCAAGTGGATAGAAAAGAAAATGGAGAGAGAAAGGGGCAGAAAGCACAAAAACAGAGGATGGACAATGAAAAAAGGAGATGGGGAGGGGGGGGGGTAGAGGGAAGAGGTTGGTTTGACCGTTATTATTACAAGAAATCTGGATTCTAACATTAAAATAGATTTGGCTCCCATGAATGTGGTAAATTTCCTCGCCTTCTACCTTTAGGACCCCCGGTTCGAATCCTGCCGGGGGCAGTATGTGGATTGGATATTCAGTCCCTGGCTGATTGCGTGGGTTTTGCTTGGAATTTAGTCTCTGCTGTTTTCCTCCCACATCTAAAACTGAAACTTCCTTCTTTGTCTTCTCTCAACGGTTCCTGGCTAGTATAGTTTGCTTTTCTGAGAATCCTTGGCTTCACAACCAGAATTCATAAATAATTTTTTTTTTAAATCTAATTTTATATCCTTTGTATTCTGGCCTGCAGCTACATGTTATTATCTGTGTTCACTTTGGGGACAGTTCCATCAAGTTGACTGGGCAAATGTTTGGCAGTTGAGCGTCCGCTGTTTTGCTGTTCTGAAACCCTCTCAATTTTCTTCAGGACAAAACACACACCTTTTAAATAGACCCATTTATGTTGAACTTGATTTTTTTATATATCTTAATCTGATTGTGCACACAGCAAAAACTGTAATTGCTTCTCCATCACTTCAGGTTATAGGCAGATCTCTTAGCTTCCCATCTTGAGGTTGGAGAAGGTCTCTTGAATCGGGACGGGAATGGGACATGACTTACACGCTGGAAGCAGCACATGTGGGCTGCACTTTCCTCGGCAGTGAACCTGTGAAGAGTACTCAACCTCTCTGTTCTTAGTCCTGTGCACTCAACTTAAAATGTGCATTTGTGACAGCCCCTCTCTGTGTACTCCGTTTTAAACCCTCGCTGTGTCTCAAACGGACGTGTGGCTCACGCTCATCAGCCACCCATCAGGTCCTCTCCTCTGAAGGAGATCTGGTCACCCTCCCCCCCCCCCCCCCCCCCCCGAATGTGCTTCTCAAACGATTGGTGCAATTTCCCGCCGGATAATTCAATTCCTCCAAGTTGTTTGACTACTAATTAGATTTTATTGTCAGTATTCTCACCTTCTTTCCAACCGTTTTCTCTCTCTTTCTCTCTCTCTCTCTCTCGCGCTTTGCTGTTCTGTGTCACATGTTATCACCGTAGTGCTTCGGGGGTTCCTTTCGGCGGGCAGGCCCTTTCTGTGTGTGTGCGGGACATCTGAAATTGTTAAATTGTACCTGATGGGTCGTGGAGTTGCGGTGTGTATAAATAATATTAAAAAAAACCAAGGTGCTGGGAAGGTGAAGCGAGTTTGTCATGGATGATGATGCTGTTAAAATATTATGACAAGCCGCGGGACTACCGGGAAAATCTATTTAGTGGTATAAATAATGTCGTTACACTATTCGTGAACCACTGAGTGCATCTATTTTACTCTCCCATGACTAGAAGATGTAATGCACAAACGCACAAATCATTGAGCGAACACTCCAAACGAAGGCCCAAGGTTTCCTGTTTTCTATTACCAACCAACTGGCGAGCGTTTGCAAACTTGCGATAACGGAATCCGTTTTTCTTTTATGATCAAGATTTTGGACTGATTATTTGAGGTTTAACCAGGCGTGATATTCTTCCTACTTTAATCTGATTTTCGGTTTTATTTTTGCCCTTGGAGAAAATCAGGAAAATTGTGATGAAAAAGCAGGAAAAGTTTATTAATTCTTTGTGTACATATAGGTCAGCCCTTGTACTTTATAAAATGCTCCTACGTCCCTCCTTCATGGTTTCACTTGTTCAAGTTTGTTAAGAAATTTTCATTTTGATGATGGAAGGCCAACCTAGAATTCCAACATCATCTTTTCTTACTTGCCCATTAATCCATTTCCATAATTTCAACGTTGATTTCCCCCCTCGATAACATTCCTCGAGAAGTAGGTCAGGCAAAGAGAGGAGTATTTGCATGTTTTTTATCCTTCTGTACCAGCGAGGGTTATCGAGCACGGTCCTGTCCCCACTGAAGAGAAAGTCCCTTTGTAAGTGGAGTTAAAATGCAGCTGTGTTTTACCAGCGGCTCGGAGACACGATGGTCCCAGCTCGATTCCAAAGAATATCCTGGTAATTTTCCCGTGCATATGATCAAAACAAGACAAGATTTCAATATTCATAGAGGGATTACATATACCAGGGACCTTGTATTAAATTAGCTGCGAGTCTCATTATAATCTGCTCTTGGATATCGAAAGCAATTGAGAGGAATCGTGGATTGGCGATAAAAAAGAATTCTTACGCAAGTTTGGAGTTAACCGGAAAAGAACAGCGCTATTAAATTATCTGATTAAGAAAATTTAATTATAACCTTCAGGTTGAGGGGATTATGTTGTGACATACAAAGTGTGATTATCAAACAGTCGTGTGTGTGTGTCGAGTGTGATATAAGCCCTTGAATCTTTAATGCGCATTTACTACGATGTACATTTTGAGTAGCAATTACTGCTGTTACCCAAACTATTCCACCGTAGTACAGAAAAAGCAGGACAAGTTCTTTCAGAGCAGAGTAAGACAAGTTCTTGTCGAAACTAAATTCTACTCCGCATGAAAGTAGATAAATAGTAGGAGGCGGGGGGGGGGGGTCGTAAAAATAAAACTACCTTGCGTTCAGACAGCTCAAAGTTTTTAAGAGGTCAAACAGCACCGTGACCCAACACAACAACATCCGCCACATTAAAACGAGCGTGCACAAAAGACGCGCACTTTCACAATTTATGGCGTGTTACGCAACACGTCCTGGGTCACCGGTCACCGGTGAGGACTTAAACCGGATATGGTTAACTTTATTCCGTCCACACACCGTGCTAAAAGATCAAATCGAAGTGGTTTAGCATTAAACCACCCTCACCGACCAATTTAACTCATTCGGGTTCAACCCGATTCGGTTAAGTTTTAAGAGCAGTCAGACACACAAAGTTAAACCCGAATGAGTTAAAACTGCCTTAAAACTGACTTTAGTACTGTGTCAGAATGACCGTGCTCTGTGTTCAATAAACAACAATGAATACTATCTTACTGCAGACAAATGGAGCTCAGACTACTTTTCAATCTTTCCGACCAGCCGCAGTTTAGTTACATTAATTTGAATTGGAGAAAATAGTCCGTGGATTTGACTAGAGTAAATAATCAATGCACACAGTGGATACCGGAGACACCAACGTATGGAATTCGTTCAGCCTTGGCTAAAATTGGAATATGCAATTCTGATATTATCAGCCGATCACAAGCAAATGCCTCAAGGTTCAGATTATTTTAAGCTCGTTGGCTCCATTATAAATTTGTTGATATAAATTCTGTTGGGTTTATTGCGTGTCGCAGCAGCCTTGAGTACAAAGGCCTGGGAAGATTGTCTGTTCTTGTTGCTGATACCCTCAAACGCCTGGACAGCTTTTTTTTCTCTTTTTTTCCCTTATTGCCGATGATAGTTTAAAGGAACATTACAAAATTGGTTTTTGCTAACAAAACAGTTGCTGGCAGTGTAAGCACTTTATGTAATCCACCATATACATAAACTGACAAACCTGTAGAAGTTTGAGATCGATCGGCCATCTGGGTCACGAGAAAAGAGTGAAAAACCGATTACACATTTTGCATGAAATCATATAGATTCAACAAATTAATAAAACGCTCACTGAACGATAATCTCCAATTGGAAAATTAGTTTATTCATTTCTCATCAAATATGGCATTTCAGACAGAAATATTTCAAGGGATATTTTCTACTATCATCATCATTAGACCGTGTAAGTTTTATGTAAATCTGTGATCAAAAAGTAGATTTTGCAATTTTTGTTCTTACCAATTCTGTAATGTTCCTTTAAGTTTTCAAGGCTACAACGAGTTCAGCGATCACATCAATATTTTATGACGAAAAAAAAAAAAAACACGTTATAAAGCTACAGTGTGTAATTGAAACAAAACTGCTAATTAAATCCAGCAACAACTTGTGTTTGAATTCATTATGGATTATGTATTGATTATAAATGTCTGGCTTTGACGTTTCTTGTTTTTCTTATCGTTCTGGTCTGGGCTGATTAGCTTATTTTTGTATTAACTGCTGGTATTGTATTTTAGGTATTTTTCAAAAGTCTTTGCTGGTTTTAAGTTGATATTATATATATTTATATTTATTTCATTTTCCGGGATAATACAAACAGTGAACTACAGACAAAACAATTACATGTACAAATAACACTGAGTAGTAAACATAACAGAAAACAACACCCCAAAAGCTCCCGCAGGATTACCCAAAAGAAACAAGTTTCTGTCGAGGGGCTCTCCGAACTAATAGGATAACAGTGATCAATACATTTAGGATAAAATTCATTGATGTACCAATAATGGAAATTTTTCTCTGTTTTGCTACTAGTACGTTATTTCAAACTTTCCAACAGTTTCATTTCAAGTTTTGTATACAGCAAGACACTCGGGGGTAAAGCTTTGCAGAGAGTTTTTATATGCATTCACAACTTACCACCGTGGAAATAGTTCAGGAAAAAACAAGGTTATGAGTGGCGTATCATCCAGAACCCCTTGGGATTGTATCAACAATCTAGCTTACATGCCAACAGAAGATTAGTAATGCTTAACAAAGAAACGGGAAAAGAGAACTTCCGGAGAAGGCTGAATCTCCGGGGGGAAGGGAGAAATGATGTTGACAATAAGATGGGAGAAAGAGGACGAGGAGTGGGGGCAAGGTTGATTCAAAATTCCCCCCTCTCCCGACCCCAGCAACAACTTTGATGTTTTCGGATTTTCTTGATGATGTGTTGAAGGCATCCTTGGAATATATTCATTTTAACAACCCTCTCCCACATCTCGCGTTCGCAGCCCCTAAATTTAAAGCCACGGGAACAAAAATAGCATCAAAGATGATCGTTTTATGAGGCACGGCATGAATAATTAAATATTTAGCATTTCCAACGAGATGTCCGTCTGACCGAGGTAGCGTAACCTCTTTCGACACCGTTGAGGATTTGTTTGTTTAGCCCCCAAACGCACATCCAGTTGTAAAATTAAAAAAGTGGGAAGTGAAACACGGCGTATTTGTAACCAGTGCCGACTTACGCTTGATTTTTTTCCTTCCATACTGCAGTTATGCTCTGTGCGTATCTGTCAGATGCCCGATCTTTTTAGGGGTGATTGAGCCTTTCTGGTCTGTGTATGCAGTTTAAATAATTAATACTTGACTAAAATGTCAGCGGTTAAAGGACCGTGGAGGCGAGAATGAAAGCATTTTGTTGGGGGTGATCGGGAATGGGAATCCCAAAGAATGCGTTCATGCGAGGTTGTGCCTGTTTGTTACCGCAAACCAAACGTACAAGATCGAACCGGTGTGTGGCACGAGGGGTTATGTATCATGCATAATACAAATGAATGAGTAAATGAATGAGTAAATGAATATCGTCTTAAATAGTTTTTGGGTTGAACAACCCAACATTATTTTAAAATCTAGCCAGTCAGTTTCCCTTGTGGCCTTATTACTTGATATTTGAATACCATCTTGTGCTTTTAAGAGGGATTTTCTTTTAGAAGAAAATGTGTCAAAGTTTTTACCTAATATATAACAAATTAAAAATTTAAAACATAGTGGCCCTTTTGCCTGTAAGTCTTTAGAGCTTGATTTACTGCGTATTTGTCACCATTTCGGCTAATAATAGAACATCTTGAGATTAGGTGTTTAAAATTCAAGATGCTGATAAATCTCCTTTCCTCTAGACGGAGTATCTCATCCAAGGGGTGAACCAAACATCCGCCTCCCTTCGTCTCAAAACTGGAGACAACGTAGACAAACATCCAAGCTACCGCTGGATAAGGGGAAACCAATATATATTTGAGACCCCTCGGGCCCCCTTTAACGTTCTGGATCCAGTGTTGCGGATTTTTCAGGGAAAGAAACTAAAGATTAGAGAGATTGCCAAAGTCTGGCCGACTTGATTCATCTACACCTCCGCATTTTTAAAGGGCAAAAGGTGCTTCATTTTGTGAATAATAAAACATGTCTATTTGAACAATGGAATTCTTCAACAGAATATTCAATGCTTATTTATTTTTTGTAAAGTTTTGCCTCGACAATGTCAGAGGGAGAATTACTTCCAAATTTTGAAAAAACTTTAATTGTGCGGGAGTCTAATAGGTTCATGCGATGTCCCTTGGACATCGTTGCAGTATAAAATGCAGATGTTGTGTGTTCAAATTTCCCTCACAGAGCCTTATCACACTGCAGCCGTCTTTGTCAGCTTCCCTGCGTACACATTGACGCCGATAGTTTGAATTCACAGTTTATAAATGGGGACCAGACTACTTTCCCTTCCAGCCTCAGTTTGGTTAACATTAGTTTGAATGGATGAAAACCAAGATGGCCGCATCATGACAAAAGTCTATAGGCACATAGGAACTGTGGATGTAAGATGGTCAAGATTCTACTTTTTCGGTGGTCTGGTGATATAAGATGTCTGCTCTAGAATGGCAAAGGTCATCGGTTCGAACCCAGCCAAGGAATATTCCTGTGGATTCACAGGACTTTTATTCACAGGACTTGGAGGAAAGTATACAGTGCTAAACACACAGTCTCTTAAATGATTCTACTGATTTTCAGGAATCCCTGCTAAGTTTCAGTATTTTCACGAAGGCATTTAAAAGTAGGGGTCATACTTTGGTTACGAGCCTTTGGTTACGACCCCGGAAAAAAATTGTGTACTTTATCTGAAAGCCTCTTGTTATAAAGATGGAATGGTAGTAAGCATCCTGGGAAATTACTTCACCTGAAGTGCCCAGTTGATTAGAAATCAACAAACTATTATGTCGGAAACAATTGAATCTCCAAAACTCACCTCAAGGTGAGTTTTGGAGGTAATGCTGTTACCAGTGATGATTGATTCCTGCTGTCACCTCGCTAACTGTGGATGAATTGAATGCTCTTGATGAAATACTGTGGCCGTTCCCCCCCCCCCCCAGTTTTTTCATCAAGAACACTGTATTCAACTGAAACTTCCAAAGGTGACTTTTATTGTATTCTTCTTGATAGTTATGCCTTTAAATCAATTGACATAAACCAAACAATGAACCTACCTTTAAGTTGCGTACACTTCACTATTGGTCGTTTTAAAACTTAAGCGAACAGCGAGGCCTACATTCATTGGTGTTGCATATCGTCGGCTCGGTGCTGTAAGGTCGTTAACTGCAATTTCAAATCTGTAATGATCAAAAGGGCGCTAAGTGAAAAAATAAGTTTGGAAAAAAAATAAATCAAAATCCACAAAATCCACATTTTTTTCTTAAATAAAAACTTAATGTTTCATTTTTACCAAACTAATTTTTGGAGACCACTCTTGATCAATGAACTCCTTAAAGGGGCTCAAAAATATAGCCAAAACCAATTTCATGAAATTTATACAAACTACCCCTAAGGACCTTATAGTTCCGAGCCGACGATATCACCTTTAATATTTGCAAACCTGGAAACCATTGACACAAAATAGTCCAACATGGGCAGAGCTGTAGTTCCTGAGATGCTAATGCTGTGGGCATTGATCCAATGATAAATTGGTAGATTATCAAGATGATTATGTGTAGGAGTGTAAGGATTCCACGTACACTTCTGCATCTCGGCTTAAAGATACTCTGCCTTTGTAAATAGTCAAATTAGGCATTGATTATTTTGCAGAAAGAAGTTTTTGTTTGTCAAAGTAATAAACCACAAGGGAAACTGACTGGCTAAATTTTAAGTTATTTGTGGGTGAACAATAACATATTGGCGAGAGCGGGATTTGAACCAACGACCTACGGAGTAACGTGCCCGGTGCTCTACCAACTGAGCTATCTAGCTCTATGTTGGTGGTATCCCTATTGTGTTAATAACTTTTTGTGTGTGTAACTTTTGTGATATGTTATTAATGTGCATAACATGCCATTTTTTTTATGAAGTTAATAAGCTCACAATTTTATGACTCACTGAAGTTTTGCTTTCACTGTACACCAGAGCAATATTATAAATTATACATTTTGTGAACTTTTTTTTTTTGATTGCTAGTTCGTGGTCGGAAACGAAATGATGCATCCCCCTTAGTTTCACTTCTGATCAGTACTTTTCTGACATAAAAGTAAACATTGTGAAAGATGCCTTCCAAGGAATAAAATAGTCGTTCGTCGTCAAAAGAGAACCCTTAATACCGAAACTCTTGCTGGCGATTTCCGTATCAACTTTTTGTTTGCTTTGAATTCCAACGCTAACAATTTCTTTGATGGTGTGAAATCTGTAGACAGTCTGTATTAGCAAGATCAGGTTTTACCTCGCAGGGTGGAGGCGAAATCAAGGTTGTGTACATAAGAAGATCCATTCGTTTAATGAGGAAATGAAATATCAATAGGGAAACGAGGACAGAAGTTTTTGGGTCGTGGATAATTAAAGACCAAAGCCCAAGGAGAAGTCGTCTTTCTTGTAGGGACAAGTCGGGCCGGATTATCTAATAGGAACAGTGGGCACTGTGCCAAAGGTCTGAGATAAGCTGATGAAATCACATGAAAGTACTCGAAACTGAAGTGATAAAATACAACATAGAAAGTACTCGTACTCCTTCACACACTAAACAAAAACAAAAACCCTGAAACAAGTGATAATAAAGATCGATTTAATTCCAACAGCGTTTCTCTGGGTTAAAAAAAAAAACCCGGAACACTGAGGCCAATTGGGCCAACAGAACACTGGTTCCAAGGGCCTATGGATTACTGGTGCCTGTAAGGCCTATAGACTCTGGAGCACTGGTACCTTGGGCCTATGAGATACTCGTGTCTAAGGCCTTCGGAGTACTGGTGCCTAGGGCCTAGTATGGACTACTGGTGTCTGTAGGGTCTATGGCCTCTGAAGCACTGGTGCCTTGGACCTACTGAGCATGGAGCCTAGGGCCTATGGAGCACCGGTGCCTAGGGCCTAGCTAGGGAACATTTAATCTACCCCTGGTTCAAGACTGCTTTTACCTGTTGGCATAAAAATAATCAGAAACATGATAAACTTTTTGTGAAATTGCACCAAGGAAGAAAGGCAAGACTAGAGCAATGGAGTCAATGGCCTCAGAAACCCGGTTTCAATGTGAGCTATGTACATAGAAAATACCCTCCTACTGTGAGCTTAGTGCAGATGAAACAATAGCTTCCACATCCGCCGATATCACATCTTCCCAGTGAGAGATCAGTTTACAAACTCCTCTCTTTTTGTTGACTGCAACAAAAGGGACAAATACCATTCCCGGTTGATGAATTTACCATCCACATGCCAGACAGCAATTACGCATATTAAAGATATCATTTTTTTTAATAGTCAGATATATTTGGCTAGGCGCTGAGACTAATGAACCACCCCCTCCCCCCATCCATCCCTATAATATATTTTTTTTTAAATATTAATTGAAATCTGCTCCACGGAGCAAATCTTCCTTCCCCTAAAGTCAAGTCACATAACTGTAACATCAGTCTGCGCGTTCGTGAGTGTTTCGTCAGTCATCAATCACTATTAGCCTAGATTTTTTTTCCTGCGTACATTCCTCATTTGGCTCGACAAAAATTATTCCTGTCCTTCTTGATTTGCATTAGGGGCAAAGTTTCATTTTAAACTTGGAAGTTATTTAATCACCAAAATTGTTCGTAACGGCGATCACAGATTTGAGATGACGAACAAGTCAGTTTTTGTCCTTCAGTGGTATGATGCATGTCATAATACCTGGTGCTTTCCAAGCACCGTGTCTATGAGTTGAAATCATGACCATCCACTTTTTACTAGCAGCTGTGCTGATGTGATGCCCAGAGATGTAGAACAAAGAGCCGATCCAACAGCTTTTTCCCCCCACTTACTTCTATTCTTTGGAATGCCTGGTGCATGTTTCCCTCCACCCTACGATCTAGTTTTTAAGAGGAATATCAATTCCTGCCTTCAGCTCCTCTGAGTTATTTTCATCTTAAAATGTTTTTCTTCTTGTAGTAGCCCCTTATCCACTAGTGGCTTTTTAGCCTCAAATAGGGCGAACGTGCATACAAACTTAAAGAAATAATAAAGCAAGACTACTATTCTTGAAAATTTTCCATCTCGCAATCAAGGAAATGAATTCCACTTAAGTATGTTTTGATTGTGGGAGATTTTCGTTGATGTCGTACGCGCATAGGCAACGGCAAGAAGTTGTAGAAAGGTCTCCGCCAGACATGTGTCGCTGACCGTTTTGGCTGCATATTCATGTGCCATGATGCATGTGCTCTAATGGCTTTTTAAGTTGAAACCGAAACCAACACTTAGGAAAATGACTTTGGGGCAGCGGATTCTTTCTTGCAAGAGGTTTTTGTTGCTCGCCACTTTCGAAAGACCATACATTCCCGGAGAGAATTAACATCACTGGGTTTTTTTTTTTTTGGGGGGGGGGGGCTTATCTTAGAGTTGCATTGTCAGTTGTCTGGAAATGTTTCTCGATCAAACACAAAATAAACAAAACAAAAACTAAATTGAAAAATAGGCTAATAAGCATCTGTGATTTTGCATAATATGCTAAATTATTGAAATCTATTTGGCCTGAAAAAAAAAAAACTGTGCAGTTCCATGTATATTCTCTACATTGTCATGTTTGTATTTGTACGATGTAACCAGTGAATCTGTTGCAAAAAATAGTCAGTAGCCTGACCCTAGCAGAGTCATTCTCAACGACTAAAACAAAACCAGTTAATCTGTTGTTGTTGTGTTATATTTTAATATCTGATTATTTCGGTTTTATCGGGTGTGATTTGAACCCAAACCCGCATTCTATATCAACGTCTTAACGGTTACACACCTATGTAACCACATTATATTCTAATCCTAACCCAAACTCTTACCCTAACCCTCCCTAACCCTGGGCGTTTAGATCACAAGGGTTTATCGGAACATATGGTTGTCGGAACAGAGGGGTGTTGGAACATAGAGCAATCCCTCTGCATTAGCAGCCAGACCTCTGATGGTGCCCCACACTGACAGGCCAGTTTGAACCATTCTAATTAGCTATGAAGTACGGCAAACAATATTTTGATAGCCTGTTTGATTGCGTGTAGACGGGGGAAAAAAAAAAAAATTTTTCCGTTTGCTGAGGGTGAAGTTTCTCAATCCGCGGCGATGGAATTATAAATCAGAGTCGTTTTCTGCTCTCATCCGATTGGAACTGTTAACGTACACACCACCTGCATGTTCAAGCACCCCCAAGGAGATCTGCTCCTAAAAAAACATTCACATGTTTAGATAGATGACAAGATCCAATGTTGCCATAATCACATTTTCATCGCCGAGGGGCACTGTTTGCTATGATACAGACACCAATGGGGGGACAGGGGTTTCACAAAACCCACGCGCTTTGTCGCAAACATTCGCTTTGGATTTCAAAGTCGGGCATTGAGACGTCGAGCTTTACAGAGACCGAGAAGAAGAAGGGAAAAAAAAAAAAACTAATTCATGACAAACATAATTACACCTGCTGGAAATCAAGTGATGGTATGACAGCCCATTGGGACCGTAGAAGTCTAGTCTTTGCTTTCTACCTTTCCCCCGCGCTCTTCAGAATCATACCCTCGCAAGTTTTCTTAAAACCTTGAAAAGTGATTGGGGGATCTCGGCTTACGGGTCTGGGTAGAAATTTAGATTGTAATTAAGGTTCAGTTTGAGCCCTTACTTCAGTAACGCCCCCCTTAGTCTTATTGTCCCCTGATAGGAGGATGTGTGCACAAGATAGAGTTTCCAATTTGCTACAGTGTTTTGGGGCTAGTCGTGTTTTACACTTTTTTTTACGGACAGGGTTTACCCTTTCATGTAGATGGGTGTCTCACAAGACGTTTTAATTGGGAAGTAGTTTGAGTCCTGTGCTTAAAGATGTGAACAACTTTTGGTTTTAACTCAGTTTCAAAAGATAATCCCCTGCTTTTTGTTTCCTTTTCTGTTTTTTCCCGGTTTGCTGCCATCCGATGACAATTTTGTAGCTCTTTGTACTGTGTTTTTATTGTTCCTTACTTCGTATTTTATGTGTGGTCGTCACCTAGTAGTTTTTGATGGTTGTAATATCTCTGTCAGTGTGTTTGTCCTTTATCTTTTATAGTCTTCTTTCTATTACAAGTTTATCTCCGTTTGTGTTTTTATTGTAAGATGCACACTGGAATACAATTTTCATGTCTTTTAACGTGACGTTTATAATAAATTGAATTGAATTGAATTGATTGTGGTGAACAAATAAGTTGATGGGTCTTTCTTTTTGGTGAAAATCGAAGCTAGTGCCAATTGTTTTGATTGGAGAGCTGGTACTGCTTGAAATGATGTCTTCATCGAGGGAAGGGTGTCTAACTCTATGGCTGTCTTGTCTTTATAAGTAAAGTTTAAAGGTATTATACAGAATTGGTAGAGCTGACAAGATAGTCGCAGACAATGTTTGTGTTTTGTGTGATCAATTGTATACATGAAATAACAAACCTGTGAAAATTTGGGCTCAATCCGTGGTGTGAGTCAGGAGAAAATAATGCAAAATTCATGCAAAATTTTCAGCATGTTATATAACAGTTGTTCTTAAAGGTATTGTACACTTTTGGTAACAGCTCAAAATCAGTGTCACATTTTGTGTGATTCATATGCATGAACAAACAAACCTGTGAAAGTTTGAGCTCAATTGGTCATCGAGGTCACGAGAAAATAGTGGAAAGAGCCCTTATATGTTTTGTGTTTTTTCAAACATCAAGTTTTTACCACGCGTGATAAAAACTTTTGCTTTACTCATTTCTCAGAAACGATAACATTATAGGCAGAAATATTTTATGGAATCCTTTCTGACATTACTTACTTTAAATCATATAGGCCTAAGTTATGTGTGAATCTGTGAACATTTGTGTTTTTCGATCTTACCAATAGTGTACAGGCCATTTAATTTTAGTTGCAATAAACCAAAGTCAGCTGTTGCGTTTTTTTAGGTTACAGTTTTCTCGATTATGACTTCATTTGAGAGGGAAATATTTTACCGAAAAAATGGTTTTAGTTTATACTTCATCAACAGTAAGCTTTCAGACTAGAATAAAACAATGATGTTTTGTATCCTTACCAATCCAATGTATGATACCTTTAAGAAAAGAATAAAAATGCTAAAACATTCAAAACACGGGCACTAATTTGTCTTTCGACCTGACCAAGATCGATTGACATTATTTAGAGTTGAGACAGTCCTTACACTTCTTGACAACCAAGCGGTTAGAACGAACGCACGCATCCAAAACACAATGGCATATATCAAACCTTTCAGCTCGATCCATCAATCCATCAAAGGTGTTTTTTCGTTGTAGCTGTCTCAGATCCAGATAACTTATTTAGGGCTGAGTTTCCAGGTTTGGAACATGTCCTCAAATAAATATCACTTGAAATGAATCCAGCTAGGATGTCACTGCAGGGAGATTCGGGCTGCGAAATTTGCATCTACGTGGCTTTACGGTCGTAGCCTTGAGTACTTTGTTTGTATCAAATATGATTCCCACATTGCTAACGGTGCAAAGAGTGGAGAGGTGGGGGGGGGGGGGACTCCGGCATCTTGGGGTCTCTTCAAGCTCCATCGGAGGACCATATCTGAGTGTTATGAACAGGAAATGACTAAAATTGGTACGTGAACAGGTTTTTGGCTCGCCTTGGTTTTTTTTTTCTTCTTCTTTCCTCAGCTTGTTGTCAGGTAAGATGTGTGTCCCTGAAGGCACCGCTCCTGGATAGGACAAGATTAAATGGCGGGATTTAAGCAAAATGTGGTGAAGGTGGCGATGAATGCTGATGACTCGGAAGTGAGAGTGAGAATTGCTGGAGTCTTGGGTTTTTTCTGTCTTTGATTTCCTTTTTTTCCCCTCTCAGTGTGCCAAGAGGTTGGAGAATGATATCTTGAGGGTATATAGAGAATGAATGGAATTGTGAGGTATGGAAGCTTAGGAGTGTGACGTCCGTATACTAGTACTAGTCTATGGTGATATCTGGAATGATGGTATAGGATTGAAGATTAAATGAGGCAAGGATTTATGGACAACTTCCACTGTGTGGTTGTGGATTTTGAGCTCAAAAGGTTTGGGTCATCCTTTGGTAATGACACTGAAAACAAGAGAAATACATTTTTATCAGCAAGCCAACTTGTTATCAAGACGGTAAATGGTAGAAACTGGCCTATAAGCATCAGGCGAAATGGTTTTGTCCGAAGTGTCCCCCGTTGGTTAGAAATTAATAAAAGTATGTCAGAAAAATTTGGATCTACAAAGATCACCTGAAGATGACTTTTGGAGATTCAATTTTTGTGTGGGTGTCCGTTTGTGAATGCTGTGGCCAGAGGTGCGTGGTGGGTACCCGCTCTAACCTCACTAACGTGGATGGATTTGATGCTCTTGATGAAAATACTGTGACATTTTTTTTGCTGTTTTTTTCAGTAGTACTAGTGCAGTTAGTACGGGCGAGTGAGCATATAGCTTTGACATGTACGTGTTCATATGTTCGTAAAAACTTGACACCTCGTCTGATGTTGGGTACTGAGCTTCTATTTTAGCGTTGGTGCGGAGTGCTATATTGAACCATAGAGAAACCGCTGTGGCTGCCTTTAAAGGGAAGGTATACGTTTAGGTAATCACTCTTAAAATAAATGGCAATAAAAAACTTACTTGGTAATAGCAGTACAGCAGCTTTCGATAGTATAAAGCATTTTGAGAATCATTTCACTTAGGAGTAATGTGGTTATGGAAAAACATATCAGTTTATATCAAAAGAAAATTGAATCTGAGAAGTCTCTGTCAGAAACTTTTCTCAGATTGTGTTTCCAATTGTGGATTATTCTTCCTGCGTGGACATAACCGCTCCGGATTTTCAGCGATATCTTAAAAATGCTACCACCTTTTGAAATACTATTGTCACAGGTTAGTTTTATTGTAGATATCTATATTTATATAGGATTAAAACAATCGAACGGTTCCAAAAACCAAAGGTATACCTTCCCTTTAAAAGCACTAACCACACAGTGGAGATATGTCTGCAATAACCCCTAGGGGAACAAGATCTCTTGTTGGTTTGTTGACTTCTGACTGAATGGTCCCTAATAACTGTCAAGTGCCCTGTAAGTGGTCGCCTTTCATAATGTGATAATGACCTAATGGACCACGCAATCCTGTTAAAGCCCTGCATTGAGTAAAGCCTGTTTAATCAACAAAAGAAAGCCTTCGGGTGTATAAACAGTTATGGGTACTTCAGGTATGGAAGAATAACTCCAGACCAGAAGGCAAGGTTTAATAGCCCTCTGTGGTTCAACAGGGGATGGTTAAGACTTCTTTTGTGATGCTCAACAAATGGTGATTGATACTGCCCCTAAAGATTCAACAATGGGCGTAAACTCCACCTGTGAGGTCCCACAAATGGGTGTTTGATACAGCAAATGGGTGTTATACACCAGCCCTCTTGGTTTAAAGTTCAGTGGGTGTACCAACAGTCTTGGTCCAACAAAATGATGGACACTGCAGCCAAGATTGAGTGGCAGTGGTGTTCCTTAAAAGTGCTCTGCATGCTGGTCACATTCTAGTTAGAACATTGAAGGACCAACCAAGTTTCACCCGTCAACATCCTGAAAAATTAAGTGGAAGTTGGGATGGTTATGGGTAGGATGCATGTAGGTTTGTAGTGAGATTGGGGCTATTGTTGTGTGGTAGTGCAAGCTTAATGTTTACAAACAGATAGTAGAAAAAAAAAAACCAAAACAAAAAAAACATTAAAAAAGTCGTTGAGAGCAGGGAGGAATTCTGGACCTCCTGGACAAACCCCCTATATCCTGCAATTATGGGTAGTGTTTCCAGTTACCAGACGCAGCAACCCTGTACACCAAGCCTGATATGTGGGCAGAGGGTATACCCCCTCCCAATGTTCCCATGCTTAACGCACTATTTTCCTCTAGTACAGAAGTAACCCCCTATTAAATCCTCCAAAGAATTACTGAGATTCCAAGCACACAATTATGACTGTGTTATTATTAATGAAGATGCAATAGGGGGGTACCATGATGTCCCATATCGAGCACCATGTTCAACCCTTACACCTGGGCCCAATTTCATAGAGCTGCTTATAAGCACAAAAAGGAGCTAAGCACAACAAGATTATGCTTACCAGAATAAGGTTACCGGCCAATTTGTGACTGGTATGCTGCTGGTTTCTGCTAGGCAGAAAATTGTTAAGCAATATTTTCTGCTTAAGTAGTTCTATGAAATTGGGCCCAAGTCTGCTAGAGACATATCCCTCACCCCCAAACATCACTGGGAGTGTTGAGAAATAACTCCAGTCAGTTTGTTTCCCGGACTCCCCCAGGGGCCGGTGTATCAATATTACCATTGTGTCAAAAGATGAACTAATTAGTTGCTGCGTCGGTCGCTCAGCTGGATTTCCTCTGGGTCCTGTACATGTATTATTTTGTTCTCCTCTTCCTTCCCTGGTTTCCTCCTGCCACAAGTGAGAGAAAATGACGGCAGCCGACATCTCACTTTGTGGAGACAGTCCTCCCCTCTTATCTAAACAGTGGTCTTTTTTTTTTCTCTGCCATCCCACCCCCCCTCTTCCGAGAAGTTGGTGGTTCAAGAAAGGGAAGCAGTTTCCCCACGGACGACTTTCAAATGCCGCGAGAAGTGACAACTCACTTGCTCTGCCTTGTGTTTTTAAGAATGTAGGTTGGGTTGAGACGATGTGAAAGAACTTTTCATATTATTTTGTAATTCACAATTTATGACAATAACACTTTAAAGTGTCCTGCAAAACGTAATTCAACAACAGCAGAAAATGCATTTGTAGGACGTCAGAAGTGAGTATTTTCTTAGTTCTTGTTATTGCGCGCACGTAACCGCGCTGTCCAACAGTAGCAGTGGTGTACCAGACATTTTCATTTGGGGGGGGGGGCAAGATGGGAGGGGGTCAAGGGTTCTGAGCTCGAGCCTTAGAGATACGAAAAGAAGAAGAAAATATAACCCTATGATACTCTGTCAGATTAACAAAATAAATAAGTAAATTAAAGGAACATTACAGAATTGGTAAGAAAAAAACTTGTAAAATATACTTTTTGATCACAGATTTACATAAAACTTACACGGTCTAATGATGATGATAGTAGAAAACATCCCTTGAAATATTTATGTCTGAAATGCCATATTTGATGAGAAATGAATAAACTAATTTTCCGATCAGTGAGCGTTTTATTCATTTTTTAAATCTATATGATTTCATGCAAATGTGTAATCGGTTTTTCACTATTTTCTTGTGACCCAGATGGCCGATCGATCTCAAACTTCTACAGGTTTGTCAGTTTATGAATATGGTGGATTACATAAAGTGCTTACACTGCAAGCAACTGTTTTGTTAGCAAAAACCAATTCTGTAATGTTTCTTTAACAGTGAAATGTATGATCTATGATCTAACTTATAGGCCTATTTCTCATCTGAGCAGTTTTTCAGTTACACCACTTGTTCTTTTCACTGGTTCATTTGAGAATCCCTACAGCTCATAATTATAGAGAAAGGTAACAGGGCAACCTGTAGTTCTAGATTGATTTCCCACCCAGGTTTCGAATCCTTCTCTTTAAGATTGTTTTTTTTGTGTGCAGTATTATTTCACAGACTATTATTTGAGTTGCCAGGGATTAACAGATGTATCCAAATACTGGACATGTTGTAGTCCAACTCTGTGTCACAAGAGGGCGACATTGTGCTAGACTGTGAACAACTCCATTCACTTTGTGCAACGGCAGTCAGTGTGTGTTAGCTTTGAGCATAGAGCATGCTTTGAGGAGCACTGATCAGACTGTAGAGGCTTCTGACTATTCTGCCCTTACAGCCTCGGTTTGGTTACATGGAATTGAATGGAAGAAAACAAGACGGCCGTATTGTGACAAAAGGCTGACTCGCAGGCATTGCCTACAAGAAACAGATTCCAGGGAACATTGCGCTTGACCGCATTTTATGAACTGCTGTAGATGTGAGATATTAATACCACATCTCACATGGGTGTATTGCATACTGATTTCACTTGACACGCATTGAGCACTTCTATATTTTTTGATTGGTCGATGTATTATTGCAAAACATCTGTGTGACAAATGTTGCCATAAACACATGTCGAGTGATATCATTTCGACATACCCGACTAAAAGACACAGCCTAGTAAAAAAAAAGGTCACGCTCGTTCATCGACTCGTCTCACAGCTGAGTGGTGGGGGGTTCAACTCACTCAGCAGTCTCTTTGGATCTATTTTCTATGGTACTTTCTGAAGTCATAGTTCCACTGATTCTCTTTCACCAATAGAGGGCACTATGCTGTATCTATGCTGGCAGGGCCCGATCTACACACGTCATGATTTAAGTTGTAGCTTCATCATCGTAGTTGAGTGTATCCTACGGCATGCCATGTCAAATAACTATGACTCATAGAAATACTCGCAACCGGCAGACCGGTTGTTTACTCTGACTTTACTGAGGAAAACATCTCTGTAATGAAAGTAAACATCGCAAATATATATTGACACAAGGTTTAAACAACTAAAAAATGTGGGATGACTTTTTTTTTTTCCTTGAACGAAGAGCAGCAATTTAATGCAAAGTACTTTTTTCATCTATTGTGTCCGCGCTGGTCCACGCACAGGCTAAACACTGTTCAGCCAAAACTGAACTAATTGCTTAGCATTCATTAAAAGTTGCGAGGTCTAGCTTTGCATGATTGCTCCAGTTGAGGGAAGCTTAGCAAATACTGATAAGAACTGAACAGATCTTCTGAAGCAGGAAATATTGCTTAACATTTTGTTTGCTATTAGCAAAACTAAGCAGGAAACCAGTCACAGATGGCGCATGTGACATGCTTTTTTGGGCCGGTAAACTTATTCTGGTAAGCATATATGTTGTGCTTAGCTATGTCTTGTTTTGATGCAGTGTCTTCAACTCTCGCACCAAAGGACTCCTTGTTTAATAATCATACAATCAGTTCTGATATATGGCTTTATCTACGGCGTCCCAAAGTGTGCTGTGTTTAAGACAGGTGTGCTCAGTTGTTGTATTATAAACCCCATTTATGTAGCACTTGTGAAGGTTTACAAGGTGATAATGGTGCAATCTGCTACCAACCATGCTAGAAACTCTGTGACAAATCTCTTCTCTTAGTGATGTGTGACTGTTTTATGTGACGGGACCAACGGCTTTACGCCCCCATCCAAAGGAAAAAGCATTAAAATGGTTAAGTGTCTTGCTTAAGGACACAAGTGTCAAGACCGGGACTCGAACCCACACTCTGCTGATCAGAAACACCAGAGCTTAAGTCCTGTCTGCTAGTTTTGCTCGGCCACAACACGCCATGTAGTGAATCGTAATACCAAATTGAATTTAACACACTTTTAGTCCATCCTATTGCCCTGATTCTGACCTCTAAATACGGTCATAGGATTTTTCCCTAAGGAAGTTATCATGGGGTGATAAAAGGAAAAGATGAAACATTATTTTGTAGTTAAACTGAATTGCTGAAATCAAATCCCTTTCCTCCTGTTTGGACTTCCTTTGCGGCTACCGAAACCCTTTCCTGTTTTGGGCCGATTGAACAGTCATTGAACTTGAAAGTGTTGTCATCAGGTGTATAAAGGTTATGGATCGCTAAACCAAACTAAACTAAACTGCTGACACTGTTGCATCGTTATTTGATATGTCAAGCTTTTATTATTGATTTTTTTTTTTCTGTGGTGAGATTTTTGCTGGAGTGATTCTTTGACCCTATTTGAGACTTTTATCATTGTGAATATTCCTCGTGCATATTCCTTGTTTTAAATCAACTTACGTTGTAGGACCTGATTTCAGGTCTCAGCTTACCGCATAATTCTGCGCTTACAAATGTCTGTGATAACTGTTTAGGAGAAATGTGCTTAATAACATGAAAGTACGTAGGCACACCAGCAAGAAATTCCTGGCTAGCCTGTGAATTACGCTTACAAATAAGCGCAGATTTTTCTGCTACAGTCAGTGCCCATTTTTGCGCTTTTTGTAAGCAGAGCCATGCAGTTGGGCCCAGGGCCTAATTTCATAGAGCTGCTTAAGCACAAAAAGTAGCTAACCACAACAAAATTATGCCTACCAGAATGAGGTTACCAGCCAAACTACCATATCAAATGTACAGTTTGTGGCTGGTATCCTGCTCATTTCTGCTAAGCAGGCATTTGTTAAGCATTATTTTCTGCTTAAGCAGCTCTATGAAATTGGGCCCAGGTAGTTTGATTTCATTTTGTGTAAACATTGACAACAAAGTAAAGGCTGTAGGGGAAAAATAGCCTGGTGACTTTGTTGTCGTCAGTGCAATGATCACGATGGGATGCAGGGAACCTGATCAACATGACCTCAGGTTGATATCCCCTTATGAATATTCATGACGCTTTCCCCTCATGAATATTGATGGTAATCTTCTTTTCATGGAATTCATCGACATGAAATAGTACTAGAATTTCATGAAGGCTTGTCACACTTTCAGGATGGTGTTTCAAACCTAGATGGTACTGGAAAGTGAAACTAGAGATGACATAATTTACAGCAAAAATTTGAATTCATATTTCTGTTTCTTCTTCCTCATTGTTGTGTGCAGGCAAAGTTCCGGACTTTCCAGCTTCAAGTGAGTACAGTTTTTGTTTCTTGTTCAGTAAAATTTTCTCTTGAAATCCTCTTTGATACAATTATAGAGAAAGGACAGAGATACAATGAAAAATAAGTTCTTATACCTTTGTTCATTTTAAGGTTGATTTACCTATGTATTTAGTAGTAGTAGTAGTAGTAGTAGCAGTAGTAGTATTTGTTTTGCAGGGGAGTTGACTATTGTTAATAAAAGCAGCGCAACTATACTATTCTTAATAACTTTGATAAAATTGAGAAAAAAATTCTTGATGCCATAAAGCATAAATAGAAACTAATTCTTTAACATTTTAGCTGCATCTTACAAATATTTGCAACAATTCAAAGAAAGGAATTACTGTATAGATTTGATTTTTTTTGTTTATAAAGTGTAGAAGATGTTTGGATGTTTTGTTCACTCATGTAAGAGCTGTTTATCTTCCACGATGCTTGCAAAATCCTCCCCCCCCCTGTTCACGGCTTCTACGAGTCTAGCTCTCAGTGGAGTTGTTTATACCCTGACCCTATTTTGTCACATTGTCAAGTTAACCACATCGCCACTACAGCACCTTGTCAGCGTGTTTACCTATGCATATAGAATCGATACTAAGGGAGCGCGTGGCTTAGAATTACCTCACAGGTGGCGGGGGGGGGGGGGAGGACTGTCCAGATTGCTATTTGTACCTCACTGACGACGTCATTGAACAGATTTGAGAATACCAACACATTTAGCGCGCACTTTTTTTTGTGTCTAATATTTTTTTGTTTGTACAAATAATTTTGTTTATACAAGATTACTTACATTCTTCCTTGAAAGAAGCTCGGCCTGTTCTCTGCATCTTTCATTGTGAATGTTTGTCTTAGAAAATTGTTTTTAGGAAGAAATATTAGGAAGTGTTCCTTCGGACTTGTGTTTGAATTCATTCAAACTGGCATCAAGTATAAATGAACACTGTTTCCAAACACCAAGTAAAATCATCAGAACACAAAGCAGTTAAAATGTCTTTGGAAAATCTTTAAGAGTAGGGTTGCCGTTTGTGTATGGGGGTTTGAAGCTAGATTTTGTGGTTTCTGCTTTTGAGTTGGAACTGACATGGTGCTGTGTTTTATGTAATGAGGTTGAATGGCAGCAATTTCTATGATCCATAATACGATGAATATTAATTTCTTCTAAATCCCCATTTCCTCTCATATTATTTTTCTAATTTCCTGTGAATTCCCAATTGTCCTCAAGAAACAAATCATAAACCGAAAGACACTGATGATGATGGTACACTTCCGGCTGTAACTCCAAGAAAATTTAATTCACCAGCTCCTGGAGACAGACAGGAGTGCCTTACAAATTCAGATTCTAGTTATGTGACCATTAACATCAACTACACGCAGCCGACCGGCTCCATTTGATAGCCTTGAGCTTGCAGTACGGTGGGCACTGTGGATAATTAGACAAGAGCCAATGCCCAACGAATGAAAAAAAACAAGAAGATAGACGAGCAATTTACATCAAATTTGACAAACGGAAGAAGGTTTGTGCTGGCTCATGGATTCTTGTGTTTAAAGAAGTCGGAGGTTTTTTTAAATTTTTTTTAGCTCGGACCGTGACTGAATTTAAGGTGATGTA
Organism: Pycnopodia helianthoides; assembly: GCA_032158295.1. NCBI lineage: Eukaryota > Metazoa > Echinodermata > Asteroidea > Forcipulatida > Asteriidae > Pycnopodia > Pycnopodia helianthoides. The sequence continues at coordinate 1,800,914 of CM063260.1, forward strand.
ACTTGTCATTCGGGGTACAACATGAGCAGTTTTCAAAGCTGACATTTTTAAAAACGCAAGTACCTTCAGGCCAGGAATTACACGTAGGCCACGGAGGCCATGGCCTCCATTGCCCTGGTCTTGGCCTTGGTGCCCTTCAAAACTCCCCATACACTGTAAGATTTCCCAATGGAAGTGCCCGTTACAAAATGAAATGACATTGCCCTCTCAAAGATTAAATTCCAGGCCTGTACCTTATTTAAAACTGACTATGGCTAGAAAACTGACCTGCACAAAATTCTTGAGAGTCAAGAATACATTGTGGTCACTAAATGAGGCATGCAGCTGATTTCACACACACACACTCTACAGTATCTCTTCCATGTGGTCAAGTAGGTCAGATAGGCAATCAGCTTGATCCCCTTAACTCCCAGATGTATTTGACTACATGCTGGAACCACCTCATATCCAGCAGAATCCTTCATGAAATATTGAGTACGCTGACCCGTGTACTCACACAGGGGGTTTGTCTGGGGGCCCCAAGCATTATTTAGTCTTGATTTAAGGTTCCAGCATTTAAAGGCCCTGTACACTATTGGTAAGATCGAAAAACACAATGTTCACAGAGTCACACATAACTTACATGATTTAAAGTAAGTAATGGTAGAAAGGGTTCCTTAAAATATTTCTGCCTAAAATGCTATCGTTTCTGAGAAACGAGTAAAACAATAGTAATAATCGCGCGCGATAATTTGAAAAAACAGAAAACACATAAGATCTCTTTTCACTATTTTCTCGTGACCTCGATGACCAATTAAACTCAAACTTTCACAGGTTTGTTTGTTCATGCATATGTTTAATCACACAAAATGTGGACACTGATTTTGAGCTGTTACCAAAAGTGTACAATACCTTTAACTATCAGAATAAAGCAAAACCACAATTTGGGTTTTTGTGGTTTTAGATTCAATGTTCAATCTTTCAGAAACCATTCGATTTTTGTATATCATCACCGTACGCCCAGCCATGGCTCAGATATTGTTGTTTTTGTTACTCAGGTTTTTCAGCAGAATTGTCTGGAAAAAAATAATGCAATTCAACATTTTGGTTTTGGTTTTAGAAAGTATGTTTACGTGAAAAGCATTGGAAACTGTCAATTCAGGGCATGACCTTTACTTTGACCTCTTCGATTGAGTGGATGTACATTATGGTCAAAGCTTGTGGCCGCTATGGGCTTTTTTTGTACAAGCCGCGTGTGGCCTCCGTGATCTCCAAAAAGATAAATTTTAAAACATGTAACTCAAGAAGTTTGGCCATTCATGGTAAATTGAAAGATTTTTCTTGCTAGGAAATGGGCGGGCAGTTTGGGTGAGCAATTTGCATTGATTGCCTTGGTTGTAATGACCCAGTTCACCTGACGACACCACACAATCAATCTTGGTTGTGCCATTTTGGGAGTCCTTGTGCCCTTTTTGCCAAATCCTGGCTAGAAAACCTTGCAGTTGTAAAGGACATACACCCTATCATTAATTTTGACTCCCAACATGGGAGTTGATGAGCGGACAGCAACCACGCGTGACCTCCGTGCAGGGAATTTTATAGGTAGGCGTTTACTCTTAGCTCTTGATTGTGCTGACGGCATCCTGTTTCTAAATGATAATAAAATCTTTTGTGTATTCTAGAAGAGTAAATGCATCACCGAAAACGTAATAAAATATTATTGTTATTATTGTTATGTATTTCTGGGAGTGAAACCAAGGATGCCTCATACGTGAACTTAACCACTGTAGCTCGCAAGCCTGAGGCAACCTAGCAAGGGTGCTTGCTATGTGAACCAGAAACACCGGGATTAACCCCTACTCTTACACGATAAGTGTTCTGGGTTCTTTAATGTGCACTACCAATCCTGGTACACGGTACCTACAGCTTAATGTCCCATCGGAAGGAAAAAGCAATTATTAGGTATCTTGCTCAAGGACACAAGTGCCATGACCGGGACTCGAACCCACACTCCGCTGATCAGAAACACCAGAGCTCGAGTCCGGTGCTTTTAACCTCTCTTCCCCACGACATGTCAAAAAGTCTATCAAGTACAAAAACAAGATAATACTTGCTTTACTGCATCATTTAGAAATAATTAATAAAAAGAAGTTTTCTTCGTGTGAGGGGTTGCAGTGTCCTCTAATGAACCCTGCTCTCAACAATACGATTCCATCAATTGAGATTTTCCATTAGAGAAGAGATAGCATGCCACTCTGAGTGTGGAAAATATAAAATATGAGACACTTGTCATAACATGATTACAACAAGAATCCAAATGTCACATTTTGTCAAACAATGGAATAAAAAGATAGCTTGTCATTAAAGTAAAGTACCGTATTTTATTACAACATAATGATCTTTTTGGTGGAAGTTGCAGGCGTACGAGCACAAGGTCACTACCAGCGAATTTGAGTTAAAATTTATTAGCCGGCACAAAATTCATGTCCCGTGAATTTTCAGCGTGTAGTCACTAAACTGATTGCCTGTTGCAATAAGTACCTTCATTTATTGTTAATACCAGTAGGCTTGCCTCCGATTGAATGCTGTGACACAACATCCATTCATGTAAAATTCATATCATCAGTATGAAAGGTGATTGGTGTGTGTTAGAGTCAGGTGTCCGAGTATATTTGTCAGTGGGAGACCCCTTTGACTAGGCCTCCAGATTGTCTGGATGTTTGGACAAATTACTTAGGAGTAAGGTTTCACTATTTTAAGGCTGAACGTAGTTTGCCTCGCACTCTGAAAGACCTGGCATTATCGTCACCACAGCTTGATTGGAAATGAACCCAACCTGCGGCGCTGCATGTCGAATCACATCCCTCAGAGACTGAATGGTACGGCCCGGGGTAACACGCTCACCAGTGGAGTTGTGGAATGGCACGGTCCTGTGTGTAGGGGTGGTCTTGTGAGTGCTGCTGCGCATGATGTTGAGGGAAGGGGGGGATCATTTTGATGATGAGCCTTCATTATTGGAGAAAGCAAACCTGCATGAACGGGCAGCCGTACAGAATAACCACTTGTCATTTCACCTTATGCATAAATGAATGGTTGAACATGTCTGGTGGGCTCTTCAAAAAATAAAGCAGCAGAGGTGGGTGTTTTTCACGTTTAGCGGCGATTCCTCTTACATCTCATCAGCTTCCCCCCAGTAGGGGGACGGAAGGTAGGAGGGGGTTTGGTCCACACCTAAGCTAGGCCACCATCACTAACGTCATTATGCCTAAAATGAGGAAACTTTGGGCAATTCTCCGCAAAACATCTTTTGCCAAGAGGTAAGTGCAAGTTGAATTGTTTGTTTTTTATTCTCTTTAGATAATTAGTAATTGCCAGGGGACGTCAAGAGCACTAAGAGAGGGAAACGAAAGCATCAAGATATTGTGGGCAATTGAAATTTGACTGTACACAAGATTAAACATGACTTTTCTTGACATTTCTGATGTAAAAATCAAGCGTTCCCTCAAGACCTTCCTAATTCCCAGATTTCTCTTGATTTTTGCTTTTGTCCTGGTCAGAGTATATTGTTTAATTTGTTTTGTCCCCTTTTGTGTAGCTATTTTGTTTCATCCCCATTCACTGTTCGGCGGTGTATTCTTTGTATAGCGCGGTAGAAATGCTCTGTATGATTATTATTATTAAAAATAAAAGTACAAGAAAAAATCGGGAAGTGGACTGCTTTGCCTCAAAGCAAGTATAAAGCAACGATGTGAACCCAAATAGCTTTTGAATTTTATATATCAAGTACTGGTAATAAGCGACAAGGGAAACTGAATGGGTAAATTCTAGACCATTTTGGGTGGGAACAAAAGAAAAAAAAATGACTGGAACCTGCGATCCACTCAACCAAACGAGCAATGTAGCCCTAATGTAGGCGGGCTTTCTAATTTGTCTATATCTTTGTTCGGGGGCACCAGTCGGAAGCCATTCAACATTAAATTGAGCTTTATAACCAGGGATCTCACCGAAGTATACGATACAGACCTGGGAAGTGGCATTGGATCTAGGAGGTTCTGGGTCTAGAATAGGGGAACCCAGAATAGGGGAACCCGGAATAGGGGAACCGGAATAGGGGAACCCGGAATAGGGGAACCCGGAATAGGGAACCGGAATAGGGGAACCCGGAATAGGGGAACCCGGAATAGGGGAACCCGGAATAGGGGAACCCGGAATAGGGGAACCCGGAATAGGGAACCCGAATAGGGGAACCGGAATAGGGGAACCCGGAATAGGGAACCCGGAATAGGGGAACCCGGAATAGGGGAACCCGGAATAGGGGAACCGGAATAGGGGAACCCAGAATAGGGGAACCCAGAATAGGGGAACCCAGAATAGGGGAACCCAGAATAGGGGAACCCAGAATAGGGGAACCCAGAATAGGGGAACCCAGAATAGGGGAACCAGGACAGTGAGCCGTTTTTGAGGGGAAATTTTATTTATCATCAAATCTCACGAATGGGTTTGCCCCGGTGTTTCTGGTGTGATTGGCTGCATATTGCGCCACAGCACCTTGTAAACCATTACATGGTGCTAATTGCAAAGGAATAGGTCTAATACTTCAAAAACGGAGTTCCACAATACCTTCCAGGAAAATACTGAATGTTGAAGCGCCAGTTGAGCGTCACTAAGTGATGGATATGAGCGCTGTATAAGAAGCCATTATCATTATCCCCGTAAAATGTCAGCATCTTATTAAATGGGGTGACTATCAAAAAGCAATTTCACTAAAAACACCATTTGTTTTTATAATCAGTGTAGAACCTCCTCCTCCATTGAATAATATTTTACGGGACAGCCATCTTGATTTCATAGAGAGGCTATTAATAAAAGTAGATTGGCGCCTGGATTAACATCAATGATAATCCAGTTGCATCAGACTGGGAACTAGACACTGGTAAGCTGAAGTGTTTTAAACATTTGACTGCGGGACATTCTTAAGCCGTCCCAGTTCATTCATTTCATTTATTAATTCTGGTCGTAAAGCCAATGACTCTCAGAAAAGTGAGGTTAATCGCTATACCTAGCCAAGAACATCAAGGAGAGAAGACAATGAAGGAAGTTTCAGTTTTAGGTGTGGGAGGAAAACCCCAGAGATAAATTCCAGGGAAACCCACACTCAAGGAAGTATATAGGGACTGAAAACTAATTCAAACTGGGGTTCACGGCTACAACTGCGGCTATGACTGTGGCTAAAGGTGTTGCTAAGGGCATCCTATACTTCAACGCATATTGATGCGTAAATCTAGCCGTAGCCGTAGCCGTAGCTGCCAATTCAGACCTGGCCTTACATTGGACTTTAAAGGAGATGTTCACAGTCCAAATTTGATTCTCTTGTAAAATCTCTTCAGAGGAAATAACTTAAATTGAGTAATTCATGTTGTGGTGAAGAACGTGTGTGCTGATTAAACTGACACTCTCAGGTTCATGGCACATCTATTCATGTATTTGTCATACCTGTGTCACTGTTCATGTGATGTTTTTTCCTGGTGACCTGTGTCTCTGCTGTAGTTGTCTTTTGCAGAGCCGTTTTGGGAATTTTAAAGCTGCATTTTATGAAACGCTTAAATTGGCTGGCAGAAAAGAAAGGGTCTGGGGGAAAAGTGTTGATGTTGTATTTGTGACCCTTCTGTTGTTGTTTGGGCCAGATATAAACAAGTAAAAACAAACAAAAAATGTAAAATATATATATATTTTTTAAAGTAAATTTGTTTTTTTATGGATGGGTGAGACACAAAAAAAGGAAAAACAAAAATAGACATTTACAAACATTAGTTAATTCTGAATGTTCCCCATTATGTACACTTACTGTATCTGTACTCGGCAAAACCCTAAACATTGGTGCCAAGTGACACTACATTTAACTTGGTGATGAATGCAATGCGGTAAACAACAAAAACAATTCTAAATCAATTTCCTGTGCGAATCGTCATGGAGGAAACACCATAATGTAACTCAACAAGTTCATGCCATTACCTCTCCACAATCCCAGATATGGTGCTTGCCGGTTGATGCCCGATGACATTTCTAGTTGTGTATGATACAAAGAGAATCTTGTTTCGTACAGAAACCTTAAACAACTCCCATGATTCTAACCCAATTATTTTTTCCTGACACTAGAAATAATTGGACTACCAACAAAAGCTAGCAGATGGGTTTCTTTTAAAAATAGATGTTTAAAGTATAAATGTTCCTAATTGGTTCTAAACTTTACTGATAAAACAGAATCACCCGCATTTAAAACTCAATATGAAAGTTTTTTTTTGTGTTCTCCTTCAAACAGTAGCTTTTGTCGCAATTGTAACTTTGTGTATGCCTCTGAGTTATCAACTTACAATAATGTAAAGTATATTTTAATTTTAGTCACAGTGTGAAATTAAAAAAAATCAATCATTCCTTAAGTTTAATCAAATAAAAATGCTTTAGAAAAAAAATGTGAAGTATATATAGCATTTCAGTCACATTGTGTAAAATAAAACCATAATGAAATAAAAAATCAATTCAAAAAAAAAAAGAAGAAAAAAAAAGCCTTTTTCTAGCTCCCACCTTGTCATTATTTTCCGAGCTAAAAGCTCTCAGAATGGCTCTGCAAATATGACAGCAGCTTGGCTCGGGTCCAATTGATGTTCTCGTATAAAGCATGGAAACTTGATCATTATAAGTGGATGATGTTTCAAAATCGGTTGTAGAGAAAGCGTGGGTGAAGTCACGTTCTCGTATTCAGCGTTAATTTGCCGTTAACAAAGTTCTGGTTCATCAGAACTTTACGGTCAGGTTTCAGAGAAGTCTTTAGAGAGAGAGAGAGAGAAACACACTTGGGTTATAAAATAAATTTCAAAATGTGGAGTTTTTGGTTGTGTGTTTTTTAAAAATTAGTAGTAAGGTCTAGGTCAGATGTCTTCATTGGTAAAAATTGTGAAACATTTAACACTAAATTTAAACACTCAACACTGATGTTAAAGGTCTTTTAATATTTTGGTGCTCATTGCAGGTTGTGAGTTTTTTTCTCTTGCTTCCTAATGGGACAGATATTTTGCCCAAAGACAATCCTGGTGATGTTTGAGGTCAGTGTTATCACTGGATTGGTAATGTTTGAGGTCAGTGTTATCACTGGATTGGTAATGTTTGAGGCGTCATGTGTTTATCAGTGGATTGGTAATGTTTGAGGTCAGTGTTATTGCTGGATTGGTAATGTTTGAGGTCAGTGTTATCACTGGATTGGTAATGTTTGAGGTCAGTGTTATCACTGGATTGAGGACATTTCGGGGAATTAAATTTTGCGAAATGAACTGTTAATTTGTTTGTATTATTTCATTTTGGGATGTTTTTCATACGGCAAGTGGAACATGTCTTTTGCTCTGGGCATCTCACAACCTGCTTAGGTTGACAATCTCCCACCCCAACTTTAATATCCATTCATCAATGATGTTGGAGTTACTTTAAATTTTGGTTCTGCAGGTTGAGAGTTTTTTCTCTCTGTCACTTGATAGATAAGACAATTCTGATTATGTCAGCATTATCACCCGATGGAGGACGTTTCGGGGAAAAACGAATATAGCAAAACAAACTGTTCAATTGTTTTTTTGTAATATCCTGTTGGAATGTTTCTCATGCAGCAAATCGAACATGTCTTTCCTTTTTTAAAAGAAGGATGGTGTTCACACCCTGGGGAATCCCACAGCCTACAGGCCTAAGGTTGCCAATCCCCCCCCACCCCAACTTTAATATCCAGTCGAAAATTTCACAACCAGCCCAAGGCTCCGGGGAAAGAAAAAAAAAATGTCTTCACACATATAACAAATATATATATAAAAAAACAACGGCCCTGAGTGTCCGCTTTCATATGTGATGATAATCCCGTCCATTTATATTAATATCAAGTATATTACATGAAGCGCTAATGGCGTGTCTGACAATGCATCAGACGGTTTGCTTGTGTGGAGTGCCTCCCCGCTGTTATGAAATGCGGTGATTCACTGAGAGACCGAGCCGCCGAACGTATGAGCGGCGCTTCAATACGACCGTTGCATTTGCAACTTTCACTCGGGCCGATGTTCAGAGGCTCGTAAAAGGTGATTGGAATGAGTGTGCGGGTGAGTGACGAAATCTGTGAAGCTTGACGAAGCCTACAAGTATATTTATATACTTCATAATACGATAATCATTTTGTGGATTTAATATCTTCAGGGGGTTGAGGGACGCTTGTTTCAGTGGTATGAACAATTCATTGTGAAATGTCAGCTGAAACTTGAGATGGGATATCAGGGATGGAGGTTTTCGTTATGCAATAACTTGGAATATTGCAACATTTTTCTTTAATAATGATAGTAACAATTAGTCTTTATGTACTGCATTATCTACAGGCATCTTGTCATTATTTCTGTTAAGATGGGTTTTTGACGTTTTTGAATTATGGGATTCATTTATGTGGCACCTTATAAAGGTTTACTGGGCACATACTTTGGGCATAAATCCAAAAGACCACAGGGCTTGTTGCTGAACTTTTTTACTGGACTTAGTTTGTTACAAGAACAGAATCAACACAAGGAGAAAGTATCTACACAGTTTCACATTTTAACTGTTACTATTTGAAAAAGCACCAAGAGAAGATTTATCTCATTTCCCATATGAGTATACTTCGATACTTCGATACTCAACTGAATTGAAAGATATTTATCGGACTCAAAGTCAACATTTGCACATCATTTTTTCATGATTAGGTAGAGTATGTACCAAGATGACTTAGGTTCTATCTCTTATGGTGCATTAATTGGAGAGGTTAGCTTAAATGAGATGATGTTATCTGGTAATCTAGCTATGTACATTCTACGAAGGCCTTCAGAATGATGACTTGTCCGCTATTGAAGCTGTCTTCATTCCCTTGACATTATAGGAAATACTTTACATTTTCACACATCACTCGCAGCCTCCCCCCTCCTTGGCAAACTGCAAGGGCAATTCCGGATGAACTTAATGACGGAATCGCCGGGGCCTTGCACGACGCGGAGTAAATAACATCGACAAACAGAACCTGTCCTGATGAAATTGATTTTGCTGCCTGTCAGTGTGGATTCCTCACAAGATGCTCTCCCGTAGCCCATCAGGAGGTCGAATTATGACAGGCCCGGAGAAATGGAGACGGATAAGAAATGCCGTACAAGATGGCTGCTGTAGTCGGGGACACTTTGAAATGGATGCCGATGGGGCGTTGTAAAACTTTGAGCTCCGTTTCCATCCCCTCGGTTTCATCAAGGCAGTGTCTGTCGCCTGGTTGAAGCAATCCTGACCAAACAGATTCGATTTCTGGTCGAATCCAGGCGTGGTCAGTCACGATGCTAGAGTTCCTGAGCGAGAACATCCGCCATAATTGCTGTAAAGATACAAGAATAACATGCAACAGTTTTATGATTTTTCCTTGAAAATATGAGCACCTATTTCAATTAATTTTATGATATGTTTAATACTAATAATAAACAGAATATCTATAAAGGCCTTTTACCTGAGTATACAAAGCGATGGAAAAGAAAAGAAGGAAAAAAACAGAAAAGTGGGGAAAGAAGGAGACAGGAAAGATTACATGCGAGCAGAGGAAATATGGGTCTTGAGGGCCTTCTTAGAAGAGTGAGACCATGGTGGAATTTCTAACTAGAGTAGCAAGTTTTTTTCCATAACCAAGGGGCAGAGATTAAAAAAAAAAAAAAAATCCAGTCACCAGCCTGAATGCGAGATTTGGGAACATCAAGACGTCCGCCTAAGACAGAAGACAGTGCGAGGAAGACTGTAATCTGCTGTGTAATCAGAACTGAACTAAAAGGGGGAGGGGGGTTGGATAATTTCAATGTCTTAAAAAACTATTTTTCCATTTACGCGCAGACAATTTATTTGTTTGTACATTCACATAAGATTATCTAACAAAAAAAAAGTCAATGGCCTATACAAGAATGAAAAGGGGCTTATTAAAGGAAAACGCAAATGAAAACTGCAGTTTTATTTGGCCAGAGGTGCCCCTCTGGAAGAAATGGTGCACCCATTTTGTGTCCCTTAAAACTTCCCCAGTTTCGGGCACTGTGTTTATTGAAGGTTTGTTACTCACATTGATGTACCTGTTGGTTTCAAATTAACCATTTTGTTCAGTGTCGATCTTGAAAGATAAGCCCTCAGGTTTAAATATGATGACTGTACTCACAAAATGCCAGAAAAGGGACATTGCGGTTGAAACCACATCTGCTTGTTTAAAAATATCTTATTCCACAAGGTTAATAATGTAGCTGGCTGAATGTGTGCGTAAAATAGCTCCTCAGAGAGACTCAACAGCAATCCCTTTAAACATCTTGTGTGCCAATCACATGATGGGTTTTGACAGGTTACAGTCCCAGCTCACCATGGCAATCCCAACCGCGAAGTTATCAGATGACGTACTAGGACGACCGGCTCCTTTTGGTGGGCACTGCATGTGACCTAAAAAAATTGTGTATTCAGTGGCGATAAGCTCCGGGAATGGTTTTGAAGTTTTTTATTGACGTCAGGACACTGAAAGTGAAATTCGTTTGGCTTGTTATGAAAGAAATTTTCGCGATGAATCATTTCTTCATTGTGTAAAAGATTTGTGGAGTTCAGTTTTGAATTGTTGCTTGGGAACAGTGAGGTTTGTTTTTATGTTATGAAGACAATGGATGACTCACTTTCTGAGGTCCCCCCACACCCCCAGGTGACACCCTTGGTTTTGATATATACCCCAGAGTCTGGCTTGGAGACACCCTACCACCATGTCCAAGCCTGTAAGATTTCAAAACCAACAACAAACCTTGGCTTTATACAAGGTTTACTCTAAAAACAGCGGGTCACCCACAAATATTGGATAAGTTTATTTGTATTCTAAACAGTGACACAGTCAGGGGGGAGTGCAAGGACTGGAGCACCTTTTCCTGCCTGGTTTGGTGATTATTCGTTGAGATTTTTTCCAAAAGGGAGACTGGGAGAAGATGACATCAAAAAAATCTGATAATCTCGTCATTAAGCATTTGAAGCTGTAGTCAGTGACAAGCATTTTGTATGATTGGGTGTTGAATGTGGCATTTTTTAAGGCTCAAAATATCTGTGAAAAACTCCTTTGCACGATTACATGTTGAATATCTCCTACTTGCTAAATCGTTACTTTGAAATGAAGTACAGGCAATCGATCTGAACAAAAGGTCCATGTGTCATTGATCTTGTTAAATAATTACCCACCATTAATTACCCCCTGTGTGATGTTATGTAATGACAATTAAGTGATGAATGGGTTAATTGTGTCAGTATCAGAAACTTGAAAGAAGGCCGTTGGCAGATGTCAATATTAACTCATTTGTTGACCAGAGCTTGCTTGATGATAAGCTGATATAGCTTTACAACTTCTAGGTAAGATAAGGTATAGATAAGATAAAGATAAAAACTTTATTACCCCAAACAGGGTGAATTAAAACTGGCCTTGATTCAAACAGTACAGACAAAAAACACTTAAAGGAACATTACAGAATTGGTAGGAAAAAAACTTGTAAAATATACTTTTTGATCACAGATTTACATAAAACTTACACGGTCTAATGATGATGATAGTAGAAAACATCCCTTGAAATATTTCTGTCTGAAATGCCATATTTGATGAGAAACGCATAAACTAATTTTCCGATCGGAGTTTATCGCTCAGTGAGCGTTTTATTCATTTGTTGAATCTATATGATTTCATGCAAATGTGTAATCGGTTTTTCACTATTTTCTCGTGACCTAGATGGCGGATCGATCTCAAACTTCTACAGGTTTGTCAGTTTATGTATATGGTGTAAAGTGCTTACACTGCCAGCAACTGTTTTGTTAGGAAAAACCAATTCTGTAATGTTCCTTTAAATTTAGAGCGATAAACAAACTGGCAGATGGATAAGTAAAACTCAGTCCAGAAATTCTCATATTCTACCCTCTCTGGCCCCATTTTATTGCTCCCAACATCAGTGCATGTAAAGGTGTCCTTCTTCAACACATCACTTTGCCCTAAATGTTTGGATAAGATGCCTTTCTCCACATGCACCGTAATGAATTTAAGCGAGAGGAGCAACATCCAATCGCCTTGAGCAACTCCTCAACCCCCCTCCTTCTCCAGGCATCTATCTATCACTCTTCATTTTTCTGTTTCGTCTTCCCCCCCCCCTCCCCCGCATCCTCCATCTCATCTCATCTTGTCCAGATCGTCTTATAATCCTAGGGATTGGTAATCCATCTTGATGCTGTTAATTTTCTCTCTGTTTAGTAATTTGATTTGGCAGCATTAGGCGGGCCCCGGCTCCCGTTCTTTAATCTTTCCAGAGCCTAGGGAGGACTTCTTTAAGAACCTGTAGCTTGCATCCTCAAGGGGCACCGCACGGAGGCATTGGGAAGACTTTATATTATGGGGAAGACCAATCAATTTCTCAAGCTGGGGATGGATCTTTCTTTTATTGAAAAACAATCAGGCATCAGCATTTCCTGAAAGTTGGAATTTGCTGAGAAATTTGTCATAGCCTCGTCACCGATTCCTGGAACTGTTCAGTCTTGTGTTGATTGTTCGGTGTAATGGCATTCACTATTTGCTTTAATGTGCTGTATCGTCTCTTTTTGGGTCATTAATACTTTTGATTTATAACTCCATTTATTGAAAGCGATGTATCAGCGACTCTTAGCCAAGGCTCAAGCATTTTCCAATTTTGTGAAGACAACTCTTGGGATTGTCTCGACAATGTCTGCAGTATTGTATAATTATTTGATGCACCTGTATGTAGCCTTTCGTTAGGTCTTTAAAAAACATGTATGCAAACACTTTTGGAAAGGGTACGAATGTGCACGCTATTGAAGGCAACAAAGGGACGGTTAGAAAAATGCTCTCCCCAATGAATTTACATCAAACGGATGAACAGCTCCGCAGCTCTTTGTTGCCGCCGGCGACGAATTCATTGTTAACGCTCAAGCGAGCACCATTGTGTACTCTTGATTAGATACCTGCCTCTGCCGTTTCCATGACGATGGTACCGTCTCCAAATAAAGCTCACCATGATTTTGATGTTGTTTTTCCTTCTGTCTTACCAGAGTGAGGTTTTTTTTCCCCCCTGACCCTAAGTGTGTGCACATTATAATATTTTACGCAGTTTGATTTTCATGTCCCTTTTAAGTCTATGGTCCATTTCACAACGTAAACACGTTTAGCTCTGCAGGAATTTGTTTAGCATTAATTTAGCAGTAGACTGGTAAATGGGTCTTGAAATTGACTGCCTACTGTTGTTTTATTCGAAATTTCACACACATTTCTTTTTTAATTTTTAAAAACTGTATTGGACCCAAGTCTGCAAGGGAGTTAGACTGGCCCCTTTTTGTTTCACTATATCACATAGTGATTTTATTGGTAGATATGGGGAATCAAACGAAAATAGCCGCTGATCGGTATAAGTCTGTTCACCTCATCCAAAACGGAAACACGCTAAAAGCAAGCAAACAAAAAACTTCTCGCAGATTTTGGATATGGTCCGGTGGATCTACGTCTAGACATATTAAATGGTCACTGAACCATGAGTGTTCATAATTAAGTAATGTTTGATCGGTTAATAGACCCAAGACCAAAAAAAAAGGCGTGACATAGAGAGGGAGAGAATGTGATGAATTGCATGCCGTCCTCCAAGATCTCCTTATTTGATATTCGCCGAGGGTAGAATCTTGAGGGTTTATACAGCAGTCATGACACGTAGACTTGTGTCTTTTGCATTAAATATGCACTGGGATGAGATGCTGTGAGTACTGATGGATGATGTAACCGGACTTCAGTCGGAAAGAATGAGTGATGAATCTTCTTTAGTCATGGGATCGAGGCTGAATAGATGTTTGGTAGTCTCCAGGGCTCGAAAATTTTACACTGGACCGCTGGCCCGAGGCCATTGATTTTAGCATCTGGCCAGTAAACTCATGTCTGGACAAGTGCTGCGGTCTTGTGTTTGTGTTCAAATGTTGACTTTCAGTCTGATAAACACAATTCTGTTGATTATCAAAGACTACTTACCCATAATATACAAATGAGATCAATCTTCTCTTAGTGCTTTTTCAAATTCAAACAGTTCAGTTATTAACTTCAATTCTGGTCTTGTACTCAAAATTCCAGCCCAGTAAATATTTTGAGCTACAAGCCTTGTGGTCTTGTGGATTTTCCCCAAAAATTCTAGCCCTGAGCATCTGAGAAACTCGGCGGATGCATCGTTAATTTGGGGGGAACGCCGGCTGTTCCTGAAGGGAACAATTGATGTACCCACTGGAAACAGGAGATTCTTCTTCTTGAAGTTTTTGGGGCAGTAATGTGCTCTTGTTCATCATCTGTTAGACGGTTCTGTAGCATCTTGTTTTATTTGTTTGTTTAGATGATCTTCCCCATCGAGGGAACTCTGCAAAGCTCCTTCAAGGGGATATAAACACCGAGCTGGCAAAAGCCAATCTCTCTCATACAAACATTGGTTTAAAGGCCCTGTACACTATTGGTAAGATGGAAAAACACAGTGTTCACAGATTCACACATAACTTAAATGTTATGATTTAAAGTAAATAATGGTAGAAAGGGTTCCTTAAAATGTTTCTGCCTAAAATGCTATGCTAAATGTTTCCGAGAAACAAGTAAAACAATAGTAATTATCGCGCGCGATAATTTGAAAAAAAAACAGAAAACACATAAGATCTCTTTTCACTGTTTTCTTGTGACCTCGATGACCAATTGAGCTCAAACTTTCACAGGTTTGTTTGTTCATGCATATGTTTAATCACACAAAATGTGGACACTGATTTTGAGCTGTTACCAAAAGTGTACAATACCTTTAATGTCTATGATTATGAATCGCACAAATCGATAAATTGTGGTTTAGTATAAGTAGACGACAATACTTATATGCACAGCCACAATCATGGGTACACGTGTCAAGCTTCGTGTCCATGTTATGAACAACAGTTTGAAAACCAGTGATGTAACAGTTATTTCAATGTTGTTTGTAAAATTAATTAACCAGCGCAGTGTGAATGAAGAGTAGAAAGTACTTGAGTTTGTCGAATACAAGATCTGCAAAGAGTTACTCAATATTTATGTGTTGTTCATTTGGTGTCTTTGTAACTGAAAGTGTATCCACGATTGTGGCTGTGTACTTATTCTATTCATTGTGTAAATCAGCGGTTAGCTTGGCCGCAGTTGAACTTGGAAACAAAAACCAAAATGACAAACTCATCCCTTTGTTTGCCTTTGGCGCTCCTTGATAGTTCTTTAACTCCCCCATCCCATACATACTGAAGCACATTTTGAAAGTAGCTGAGCTCACAGTTAAACTTGAAGTGAACGAAAAATGACCTGAAGACATTTCTCCCTTCCCTCTCCTGCCTCCCTCTCCTCTGCCTCTCTGTCCGTCACCTGTCACTAATGCAGCCAACAGATGACCACCCCCCCAAGCTGCTTGAATAATTGACCACATCCAAGTGCTGTTTGGTCAATACGCATTACAGAGTGTGTTTGTGTGTGCCTGTGCTGTATATGTAAAACATACTTTAATAAAAAAACGCTTTCTTAGAAGTGTCTACCTTTACACCCAACTGGTGTCTGCAGTGTGTGCATTAGCACTGCATTGTTTTACCCCCAGGGTGGGGGGGGGTGGGGGTTACCCCTGGGTAGGGAATATGCAGGAGATGAATTCACACCTTTGACCAGTTTTGCGAGGGGTAGCAAGTTTATTTCATAATATGTTTGACGAGGCAATGTTGCATGTGAGGTTTGCTGTGGTGGATTTGATGAGCAGCTCTGCATTCTTGAATCGGAAGTGGGAAGGTGGCCTTGAGAGGAGACTAGAATTATCCAAATACAGCGGGGCAGATTGTGAACAGCATATAACTAATAAGATTTTGTAAAACTTGCAATAATTGTTGGATCGTGGTTTTATTTTAGTCCTTCTATTTTTGTATTTGATCATTAAGGCGGGTATACTTTTGGGAATTGTCAAAGACCAGTATCCTCACTTGGTGTATCCCAACTTATGCGTAAAATACAAACCTGTGAAAATTTGGGGCTCAATTGGTCATCGAAGTAGCAAGAAAATAATGACAGAAAAAACACCCTTGTTGCAAAGCATTGTGTGCTTTCAGATGCCTGAGAAAGACTTTATGCCTGAAGCCATTCTCAGGTTCACATTTTGGGGTGAAAAATTACCTCTTTCTCTAAATACAGTAAATACAGAGCAAAATGCAGGATGGCACCTGACGCGTGCTCAACCAATCAAATGATAAGGATCTATGTGTGAGTGAGATAATTAAAAATATCCTATGGACAAAAGGTGCATATAGCCTAAGCTATGACCTTGTCATTTCCGAACAAGCCACGCCGAAGTAAGAACACACCTCACACATTCATAGGTTCCCAGGGAGGGGGGCCAGAGAGAGTCTAAATTAAAAATGATCTTGAACTTGCTAAAGGGATGAGTCACTGTCCATGCCTTTCTAAGTCAATTCTCACGCATCGTCGGCGCATTCTCGGCCGACTGAGTGAAATGCAAATGGCAAATTTGATTTTATGGAGTTGATAACGTACGAACCCTCCGGTCTTTACCCAGAGATTCCGCGAAGCCGAAAAACATTTAACCTTGGCAAAATTGCCTCGCACACTTTTAAGAAATCCTGGAGGCGTAATAATTGCCTTGCTTTTTCGGGCGGGATACAAAATTGCGTTGGATGAGGGTGGATTTGGAAAATGCTGGAAGGGGAAATTGAAATGAGAAACCCTGTGTATTACTTTGGTTTTTTTACTCTACACTGACTTGTGATAAGCATGGCGTACTCAGTGCTTTCCCAAGACCTGGGGAAAGCAAAATTCACTGGCTTACTACTTGGGCGGGATTCGAACCCCTGAATCCCACCATTCTAAAGCAGATGTCTCACCTATAAACCACTGAGCATGCCCGGTGACTAGAGGCCAGTTTGAATCCTGTAAACTAGCTGTGGGTACCGCAACAATTTTAATAGTTTTAGCAACTGCATCGGGGATAGAGAACGTGTCTTAAGCACTGTTACTCGGCACTTTCTCAAGTCCTGTGGAAAACAATTCCACTGGCATACTACTAGGGTGGGATTCGAACCCACGACCCCCACCAAAACCCTTTAAATTCCCCTCTTGACTAAGTCCAACTTCATTGGGCTGTCATTACTCTCAATTTGTCAAAAATATTTCTTAGTTAAAACAGGTTGCCAACCAAAATGCTATCCTACCTTATGGCCATAAGGAGTTTTGATTGATAAATTTCAGAAATACTTTGAGATAATTGGCTGTGCTCCCCTTTATTTTTAAGGATCAACAAATGCATCATTTGAATATTTCGTGTCCCAGCTCAAGAAAACTGTAATGGAGAAGAAAATTTCTCAGGACAGACCATGAATCGATTTCTGCTTCATTTGAAATTCTCCGAGAGTTGCCCCTGATGAATATTTAGAGATTTTTTTCCCCCTTAAATTTTCCGGGTGTATTGGGGGGAAATTATAATACATGTCATGAATGACAAATATTCCGTTTCGTCGAAGTGGTGAATGATCGTGCTTAGACCAGAGAAGACACCTCATCTTGGAGGTTGAGCCAACTCACTGCAATTAAGCCCTTGAATTAGGCTGATCGATAGCAAGACAGGGGGGGGGGGGAAGAAAAGAAAAAAAAACATGCAAAGTTGGGTTAATACTTTTTCAGGTCAGGAGTAACATTGTGTCACCACATCGGGCGTGATGAGCAATGCCCCAATCAATAAATTACCCAGTTGTTTATTTCCGTTCGTCTTTTTCCAACCCGTTTTTTTTCTTCTTCTCCGTCTCGGTTTTGTTTCAATGCATTTAACCGCGCATTTCAGGACCCTTAGGCTTATGCAGCATTAATGGTTCAACAAGCCCCGAGGATAGGTAGAGGGGACCATGGCTCAGAATGACTAATTTGTCGATTTTCTAAGTCAGCCTCGGAGGGGAGAGAGAGAGGGAAGGGAGGAAAAAAAAAAAAAAAAAAAAAGGAGGAAAATCTTGCTTTGCATATTGCCCAGACTCCTCCGATGTTCTTGTGGAAAGGTTGGATGTGAATCTTCAGTTTATACATTCCGTCATCTTCGATAGCTGTGAAGACTCTCCGCTGAGGTGTTCCGGGATGTACTGAGGCAGTCTCAACGGGACGGCTAGGGGGACGGGCTATCCTCTCGTCCAATCTATCTGAAGTGGCGGGCCCCGACGTGACTTTGTGATCTTTCAAAGTTCCAAAGGGGACCGGCAGGTCTCTGGCTTGTTGTGAATTAACAATTATCCGGGGCGATGTTTTGACTGTCTTGAGGACGAGTTGTGCTTGTCGGGGGAGCTGGAGGTTTTAGTAGACGGACATGAACGTTCATTCCGGGAGGGAGTAATTACAATTCACTTGTTAACGTCTTGAAGAGGATACAATCTGTGACTCTTGTTTCGGAGACAGCTTTATGATTGTATGAGGCACAGTTTTACATGCTTCAGCGCAATGGGCAGGTGGACTCCTGACTGAACATCAAGACGTAAACTTCGACAAGGACGACCAAGTGACATGGAGTAAGCAGTGTTTGTGGAGCAGTAGTTCAGTACAGGGAGTGAAAGTACTTTCCCTGTCTTAAGATCGCCAGAGTCCGCCTCTTATTCCAAAGATGACAGTTGAGATAAATCAGCACTTCTGCAGGGGGTGCAAAATCACAGCATTGATAAGAAACTAATCACAGTGGTGTAACAGTATCTTGTTGTAGCCTTCAAGGAACATCCAGTCTATTGACAGATCTGAGTGGATGGTGAGCAAAAACAAATGAGGGCCTGCCTTTGAGTGTGGGAAGAGTTCCATTTTTTGTTGTGAGCTAGTATTATCCTGAAGCAGTGTCGGACAAGACTCTTGGAATTTGGAACTTCATGGATACCACACCCTAAAGAAGATTTGCCCACCTTGTGCGGAATATTGCAGCTTTTAATAGTGTTCATCTTGAGCTATGGATTTTGCTTGGGCCACTGCTCTTATGTGTACTCCAAAGAAAAAAGCAAGGTAGATCTATATTTTGTTATTCTTGCCGACTGTAGTGGTGAGTGTTTGATTTTGGTCAATGTTTGTTATTAGGTAGATTCATTAAGCTCCGCCCACCAATAGCAACCGTTAATCAACTTCGCACATGGTAGTGCGTTCATTCATTTTATGTCGGATGTAATTTGGAGGCTGTGGAGATGAAACTCATTTAAAAAAATCAAACACAAGAACTTGGTGATGGAAGCACTTTCCATGGAAAGCTTACAAAAAAGGTTTTATTACAGAAATTGTTTTAGTTTTTGTTTAATTTTTTTAATCAACTCATTCATGAAACAAAATGTCTTTCATTTAAACTGCCACACCTCTGACTTGAGCTATTAATGGGATATGTTATGCGTATCTGAGTCTGTGTGAATATTCAATCACCTGTCATGAATATTCAGTGTTGAGTTGATCAATTTGCATATATGCAAAGTGAGGTATAAACTTTTCGATTGGCTAGAAAAGTTTTTTTCTCACTTGGCTATCAAGAGTGCAATGTTATTGTCAAAGGCAGCCCAATTATTCTTGGCAGGTTTCAAATTTCGAGAAAAATCTTGACTAGACTACAGGTGTTATAACTCGGAACATGTACTGGACCAAAAGTATTCTTACAAGACCTAAAACAGTTCTTTCTTGTTGCTTTAAGGATGAAGTTGAGAGAAAAGAAACTAACGTTTGCTTTGTTAAATTTCTTAAAACCTGTTTGGAAACACTAGACTGCAGGACTTGTTTAGTTGTTGTGGTTACTGGCCCAATTCTAAGATGACTGGACCCTGGCCAGTGATCCAGTGGGTATTTTGAGCCCTGTTTGGTCTTGGATGAACTACCGTTTTGTGGTTATAAACGTCCTCATAGTATGAAAATAAGATTAATTTACATCCAGAAAAATCATTTTTGTGAGGATGTCTTACTTAAACTTTACCTGAGGATAGCATTCTTTCAAATGGTCTAGATTTCAAAAAATTACCAACCTTCAAAATGGTCTTTATTCCAAATTGGACATTTAGATTTTACCAACTTCTGTAAGAAATTATGTACAAATTTACTCTTTTTTTAATTTTTGAAGGACCGAGTTCAACAGTGTTTGAGTGGTAAGAACGATTGGAGAAAACAGATTCCGTTCAAAAACAGAAGCCATTTTCGTAGGATGAGTCTATGCCAATGATTTAGACAGATGCGTGTGTGCTATCAATATTAATGAGAAACTGTCCAACGTTGCTCTCTTCTTCGGCTTGAAGAAGTGAGCCCTCTTGTGTTCAAGAC
This sequence comes from Pycnopodia helianthoides, assembly GCA_032158295.1. Lineage (NCBI taxonomy): Eukaryota > Metazoa > Echinodermata > Asteroidea > Forcipulatida > Asteriidae > Pycnopodia > Pycnopodia helianthoides. Next base: position 1,821,297 of record CM063260.1, read on the forward strand.
TGGGTAATACTCTCCTCATCAGATGTCCTCTTCAAGGTGAATTAAATCATCAGATGAAGTTGCATCCTCAGTGATGGGTTTCTGATAGTGAGCCCTCTGTTGGTAGCCGATTGGATTAGTTTGAAGATGAGATGGATTCTCGGTGTACAGGGACATGGATACAGCTTGTCAAACTTGCGGGAAACTCCATTTTGGGAATTAAAAGAAAATCTCTTTAAAAATCTGGTACAAATTTTAAAGTATTTCTTGGTGGAAATTGAACGTGGTTGTAGAGTAAGCATGTAGTATACTTTAACTGTGACATAGTTTGGCATATTGATAAAATCTATATTTGTGTCCTTATAATGTGTTTACGTATTTAAAAAAATTAACGTACCCTGCCCAAAAACCCAAAACCAAAAACAAAAACATGTAATTAACAAGCTGTTATTTTCATCTTTTGAATTATAATTTTGAGTGGAACACACACAAATTGATCGGAGCAGGATTGGAACCTGCGCTTCCGTATTAACGTGCTAGCACTCTACCAACTGAGCCATCTCATGTTGGCAGTCTCCCTATTTTGTCAATACCTTTTGTTCGTGAGGTTTTTTTTATATTTTTTTAATGATATTAATGTTTCATTACTATGCACACGCTGACATTTTCAACTGTGATCAACGTGTAATTCAAGATGCTGTTAATCACATTATGTGGTATAATCCCGTGGCTATTTGCCATTAATCTTTAAGACATCTCCTGTGATTACAGCCTGCTGGGAAATCAGCTTTTGATACCACATCTTCGCAAAGTCGAGTAACCAGATCTCACTGTTGCGTATTACTCATTACAGACTCTGATATAAACAGTCATCTTTGTCGGGGTCCCCGACTGCATCTTGAGTAATAACAGGGATTTCATCAGAGAGTGCCAGACTATTTTGCCTTCCAGCCTCGGTTTGGTCACAGTAGTTTGTATGATGGCTTTGGAGGACACTTTAAGGGTTATTCTGAGCTATGCTTTCAAGTGTTTTCATAGAGTTGGTCTGAGCTTCCTCAATAGATATGTGTACAGCAATACAAACCTGGACCAGGCCTGGAAATTCATCTAAGAAGAGACGGCAAGGCCATTTTCATTTTGCAAAGGGCACTTCCATTGAAAAAAATCTTAAAGTCTATGGGCAACTTTTAAAGGGGCATTAAGGCCAAGAGCAGGGCAACAGAGGCCATGGCCTCTGAGGCCTCCGTGATTCCAGGCCTGCTGGACTGCCTGTCTTACCCTTGGGCTCGGCACCCTTCTTGCTGAACACAGAATGTGTCAATTCTGCTGGTGACAGTCCTTTCACTAGCGCCCAGACTCCCAGACTTCGGAATGAATTGCCATCTCAAGTCAGATCGTTAGACACTATTCAATCGTTTAGAAAGCACTTTAAGACACATTTATTTCCATCTTTATTAGTGTTCTTGTTTTTTGATGTTAAATCATCCTTTTTGCTTGAATGATGGATGGATCTGATGAGGGTTGATGCTTCTCACAGTGCTTTGATTCACATGAAATAGCGCTCTAAAGAACTTATTATTATTATTTATTATTATAAGAACTTGGGATGCCTTGAAGAAAGTGTTCAAACTTGTTGTGTTGTGTCTCGTCGTGTCCCTAATTCCATCAAGGAGAATCAGCCATCAGGGACACCTCAGTGAGGTCTCTTTCTCTCTCTCTGTACTGTCTGAGCCCTGGGGATCTGACTGAGCCAGGTGTCTGCCTTCCGTGAACCGGGAAAATTGTTTTGTCGTGTTTCACCTAAGAGCATTGGTTCATGTTAATTTTTTTTATCTTAAAGGGTGTGTACATCATTGCTAAGACTAAAAATATAAATGTTCACAGATTCGCACATAACTTACATGGTATGAAGATAGCCATAGTGGAAAACTTCCTTGAAATAGTTTTGCTTGAAATGCTATAGTTTTGGGGAAATTAGTAAAACAATTAGTTTTTATCACGGTGATAAAATCCAATGTTTGAAAACAGTGAAAACATATAAAGAGGTCTTTTACTGTTTTCTTGTGACTCTGATGACTGATTGAGCTTAAACTTTTCACAGGTTTGTTATTTTATGGATATGTTGGGTTACACAAAGTGTGGATACTGGTATTGGACAATTACCAATATTGTACACAGGCTTTCAAGGTATTATACAGGATTGGTAGAGCTGACAAAATAGTCGCAGACAGTACTAAATTTTTGTGTGTGATCAACTGTATACATGAAGTGAAACACAAACCTGTGAAAATTTTGGCCTAGTTTGTTGTGTGAGTCGGGAGAAAATAGTGAAAAACCATGGAAACACATTCAGCATTGATAACACATTGACCTTTAATTTGGTTGTTACAACCGAAATTAGCTATATCGGGTTTTTTTTAAGGTGTTCAGATACAGTTTTCTCAAAATAATATGATTTCATTTCAGAGGGAATTATTATAAAGAAAAAAGAAATGGTTCTAGTATGAACCTCATAATCAGTAAGCTTTCAGACTAAAATTAAACAATTATATTTTTTGTCCTAACCAATCCTATAATAATACCTCCAAAAAATATGACAGGGCATAATGCTCTGCTGAACTGAAAGGTGTTGTGTTTTGAATACCAACATCAGTTTACATGTTTTAGTTGACAACTTTATTATTTAAGGGGGGGGGGGGGAATAAATTCACAACACTTTTTGAGCCTTCATTCCTCAAGGAAAGGCTTGTCGAGAAAATGAGGGATGATTAAATATTGATCTGTATCCCCAACCAGGGTCAGAAAAAATAAATAATAATGAGAGGTGCCTTGATCTAGTTGGTGGCGGTTATGTATGCTCTACATAAATCTGGTATTAGTGTTGTCTCACACAACAAGCCCATTCACACCAAGTTGAACTGTCAGTTCATGGTTTGACTACTAATGGGTAACTGCTGGCCTGGGGTGAGAACATTTTCTTCATGACCCAGATTGGAGTTTGTACAAGGAGGGCGGGGGAATGGGGGGGGGGAGGGATCGTTGACTTGAGGTGAAAAAAGCCATTGCAGGTGAACTTTAAAAAAAAAAAAAGGTGACCGATGTGAACTTTTGATATTAACTGCTTCCAAGCACAATTCGCTGTCATCAATTGGGAAGATTTGACTTAAATTTTTTAAATGTACGGGTAGGACTTTGTTCTTCCATTGTTTGGCCTGTGACGTTCCCCATTGGTTGTACCTTCCTCCATGGTTGTATACACAAGATCGACCCTAGGATGTTCTCGTTCTGTCACACCGCCCCGATGCGGTTCATGGTGTTAAAGTCCGCTTTCGTGAGCTTGAAAACATCGGCTGGATTTAGTTTGGTGTATTCCAATGATGTGGTATAGATTTGAACGCTCAAGGGGCCGTCTTACTAATTGCCCACAAGATGTACTACATCTGTATTCAGACCTTCACCTGATGTTTGTGAAGACAGACTAAATATAAAAAAAACTCCAACGATTATTTCTGCGGTCGTCCCCAGGAAAGGAGGGATGGCGGCGGCGTTCCCTTCCCCCCCTCAGATTGTCCTGACCCGAGACACAGATGAGAAAGACAGTTGGATGCATTTTTGATTTAAGGGTATTGATTTGAATAAAGGCTGTGATGTGTAGGTTGAGAGCGGCCCGAGGCATGCTGGAATGGCCTTTTGCGAAGGCACACTTTGTGTTGATGGAAACTTGTGCGGGTTCACGGCAAGTCTTCTTCTTCTTTTTTTTATTGAGGAAACCAGGAGCGAATATTATTCAAGGGGAAAACTGCTGTAGAGTGGGGTCGTACTCTTTGTGTAAAAAAAGAAGAGAAGATTCACTGTTTGAGAACGCTCGTCAGTATTGTAAATAATTCGAAGTAGGTCTTGTATTGAATAAACTTGGTCTTCTCCTGAACTGAAGACGACTAGAGTAAGCTGGTCCGAAGGTTCGATCAAATCAACCTGCTCTTTTCAGAGCCAACAGTCCCTTCCAAAAGAGAATTTTTAACATGGTTGTACCCGCAAAAATTGTAAGAAATCTTTAATCTCACCATGATGCGAAGCCTACCAATATGGGCACATTACCTTTGGATGGAGTGCTTTGTGCTATAAAAAGTGTTGTCTTGAAATGAATATGGTTGGCAAGATATTTTTAAAAGTAGAATATAACGATTCACATGTGTAATTTCATGACAGAACACAGTCCGCTGTTTTGTAGAACACAAGTTTTGACTTCTAAAATGGTGGACCGTATGTTCCTCTGGTTGTATTTCAAGAGAGAAATTAATGTGTTTTTTAAATTTCTATTCAGTAATTAACTGTAGTTGTTTTTGTGCATGGACAACTTTTTGAAAAGGATAAGGAGCAATTCCAAACAGCAACATTTTGAGAGTTTTGAAGGCAATATGTGCCCCCTTTAATAGACTATCCTCTTCTCCTATGTCACTCCACACCCAATTGGCTAGACTTGGATATTAAGATTGGAACGCCTGACCCTGCGATAAGCAATTGTTGTTCGGGCCTTCTGGCACCAGTCATTTTGAATCCTTCACTCTGGCAATTGGATATAGAAGGATTTCAGACTGTAAGGGTTTTAAGTTAATCACGTTTTACTTGATCTTGACAAAGAACTGGATCGTTGATATATAAATTAATGTGAACTTTGTGTTTAAACTATGTCGACACCTGCAAAAGAAGGTGGTAATCGGAAGTGAAAGCCTCACACAAAGGATCGTTTTTGTTTTATTTGTTTTGTTTCTTGTATCGAGAGGGTCGCCATTTGGCAAGCTACGCTTTTTGGAGACCTCTATCCACACACGTTCTACAAACAAGTTATTGCAATTATATAAATATGAATTCTATTATTCATAATTTGTGCGTGAGGGAAAAGGCATGAAAGAAGGAGAAGGAGAAGGAGACTTGATTCAATTTTAACCTGTTCGTTCATGTCATGTATGTGCAGACAAATCGGAGGGGGAAAAAAAGTAGAAGAAATGGCCGAACGTAAACCCCAGTCTGCTTTACAGTGAACTGTATTCACCTTTTTTTTCCAGAATAGATCAATGAACCATTAATCAATTGCACATTCGGAAAACAGGTGTTTTATAATGCAGTTAATGATATTTATTTGAAATGGGACAGGGTTACAGTTGGGAGGGAACGGAATAAAGAAAGAGAATTTTAGAATCTTTCTTTGTCACCTTTTATAGATCTAGTTCTTGTGTGTCATAAGGGGATATAGGTTAGCTTAGTGGTATCTTGCCCTGCCATTACCTCGGTGGACACCCCCCCCCCCCCCCCCCCCCCAATGAGAATCATGTGGATTGGGTTTTCAGCTCCTACCTGAATGCGTGGGCTTTCCTTATTTGGGGTTTTCCTCCCACATCTAAAACGGAACATGTCTTCATCAGCTTCTCCTCACAGACTTCTTCAGGCACTTTTAAGAGTCCATCGGTTTCCGTTGCCGGGAAGTTTTAAAGGCAGTGGATACTTTTAGTAACTACTCAGGAAAGACATTACCTGAAAACATTTCTTGGAAAGGAGCACCTGAGAGCTGCTGATAGTATAAAATGTTGTGAGACCACTGATCTAGTTCTGAAGACTAGTGGCTGGTGTTGCAAGCACTAATTTTGGTCGGGGCAGTGGTGGCACCTTTCCTAAACCTCACCCCAATGCTTTCATCAATTTCTCATTGGGGTCTAGTTTCCTTTTTGTCTTAAATTTGTTGCTCTTTTTCTCAAAAAAATAAAATCAAATGTCAAAGGTCGAGGTCCATGTCTAGAAACCACCGTAACGCAATCGGGTCGCAGCTGGCCAGACAAGCAAACCCACCTTACCCTAGATTTAAAAAATTCAAAAAGGTCATATAAGTTATTAGAAACATTGCATGATTCAGTCTCAAGCTAAATGCTAAATTATATTCTTGTTCGTAAATTGTGCTCGCTCAGCGAAAGGATGGATTAAGCTAACTTTCAGTCACCTCAAACTTTTTGAAAAACTTCACCAACCTCTCAAAGACGAAGTTTTTGATAATGAAAACAACGAGACTGCGTCAGTAGCCGCTCAATATCAACATTGCCTTTTTGACGAGTAAATATACAAAAGGATGCATTTCTATTACTGTCTCCAATTGTCAAATTCAACTAAAAATAGAAAAAAGCCGACGACAAACAAGTCAACCTTCTCCTTGTAGGAGCATGGTTGCAACAATGCGTGTCTTCCATTGTCATATGAGCCACATACGGATGGATGCCAGCCGTCACTTACCATTGTGCTGGAAGCATGCATCCAAAACACGGGTGGCAAAATCCATAGCTCAGGTAGCCTCTGACGTCATCCGTGCCCTATACACTGTCGTCAACATCCATTGTTGTCTTGAATTATGAAGTAAATTTCTGAAATTAGTATTTTGTGTGTGTGTGTCCCCCCCTCCTTTAAGGCATCTGTCTGCAGTGTACCTTGCATGGCTTTATACGTTTGTTTTTATTGGAGTGATTTCTGGTCGGTGTTTTTCCTTCGTGAGCAAATAAGAATGAAATTAACCTTGAAACAAGACCTTCAGAATAGAGATGACGTGTTGGGAGTTAATGCCAGAGGCATTAAGTGCCTGATCTGTAGCCACTGCTATTATGATCAGAAATATAGAACTGCTTGAGGGGAGACTATATAAAGGAGTATGCATGACAAATCCCCCTGTCACTTGATTACTTCCATTGTCCCGTATTAATGAACTCATCAATTAAAAAAAAAAAAAACCTTTACACCGTAGTGTTTTGGCTATAGACTTGTCTCAACTCTCCAACATCCTCCACTCTTATGGTACACAAGTAGCTCAAATGTTTGGACAAGATAAGTTATGCCTGATCCAGTGATAGGGAATTGTTATTTTGATTTGTATCGAAAAAGGTTTATTCAAAATAATGTACTCACAGCCAGAGGCAGAATTAAAACATTTTACCAATATTTCTTCATTGACTTTTTGTGAATGAAGTAATGTGTGACTTGCATAAATAACCACGCTTACATGGTAATTTCTCTTGAAACAGTAAAAAAATAAAAAATAAAAAATAGTCCATAATACTTTGAGGGTATAGATGCATCCTTGGCTTAAATTCTGTACTTTTGAGCTGGGAGCATGTTACTAATAATTTTCGGCACATATTAGATCTGGTAGATTCAGTTCAGTTCTGTTCTGTAATATTTCCCCATACTATGCAAATTATACAATGGAAAGAAGCAAATATACAGTACAATAGAGTAACCTTATAAATGTCAGATAGCAGTAAGAATAAATCAAGCAATAATGAAGAGAAATATGAGGCAGACAGTTTATATGCATGTGGAAGCAGTGACTGACATTTGACATTTAATGGCTCATGAAAACTCTTTTTTAAACGAATATAGATTAACTTTTCAATCTCACTTGCAGAAATGAGTTCTTCTCCTGTCTGACATTACAAAGTAATTACAGACCAAATTATTGCCGGCATTCAGAAAGCCATTATAAGGGATTTTCATTTTTTATTATTATATATTTTTTTCATCTCTGGTTAGTTTGAAGTGCTTTAGGTACCCAAAAAAAACCAGCGGACCAAAGGAATCAAATGATGTGCGTGGGAGTCCGGCCCACCGATCGCCAACAATGGGGAAAAAACTAATTTACCGTGGGGCAAAAGGGACGAGAATGGAGAGTCAGTAATCAGACTTGGGGGGGGGGGAGAAATCAGAAACCCTGAGGAGGAAGACAAAGTCATTAATGTCCTACTCTTGTGCCTCTATCGAAGTACCCTTTCACCTGGAGGGGGATCAGAGGAACTTAAAGATTACAATTGAAGAAGTTTCTCTTTTGAACCGATTGAATGGTTCCTTCTCTCTCTCTCTCTCTCTCTCTCTCTCTCTCTCTCTCTCTCTCTCTCTCTCTCTCTCTCTCTCTCTCTCTCTTGTTGCAAGTTCACGTGCCCCTTATCCTATTCAGCCTCAATTTTTGTCTCTAGGGACTCCTGTGAAATTGTCCGGGCTTAAATGATAACTTGTTTTAATTGTGGAGATTGCAGCAGGAGCTATCAGAGATTTGGTACATCAACTTAAAATTCGTATTTTTGAAAAAACTTAATTCTTGTTTTGAATACATCGTCTGTTAATTAGATGAAATATTTCCAAAAGTATTACTGATTCATTGATTTAATGTATTTACATACTTTATGAGGTTTCCGAATACCGTTGAAAAACAACATCTGAAAGTATAACTAGAATCCTGGATAGACGCTATAAAAAGAGGGGCTCTAAGTTCAAATTCAGTTTTGTGATCCACTCATTTTCCAATAGATAGAGTCTTCATGAAAATACGGAAAAAAATTTATAGTCTCTAACCTCACAATAAAATGGTGCAAAATGCCACTGTGTTTGATACCCTTTAAAAGCAATTTTTGTCAAAATCCAAAGACGTTCGATGACGTCACATTTTAAAATATATGGTCTGTACATTTTGGTACAGAGAGTTTTTACTTCGTTCCTGAATTTTAATGATAGTCAAAACGGCATTGAACTTGACCTTTTGACTGGCACAAAACATTACGTATTGTACAGACCAAATTGTTTTTGATGATCAATGAAGTCATGTTTCAAATTTCACTATGAAAGAGTATCCGATAGAACATGATGTTTTACACTGTGAGGTTAGAGACTTGTCATTTTGTCCCCACTTTCATTAGGACTATATCTCTTGGAAAAATGAGCGCATCACAAAACTGAGTTTGACATTGAAGCCCTTCTTTAAGATGCAGAGATGCAGACACCTCACCTTTAAGACTCCACCATTCTGGGAGTTTACTCGTTCTCCTCGCCAGATCAATTTGACCAAATTGATGACACTTTTCCTCTGGGGCTGTTTTCTCAGAAGAAAATGAGGAAGAAGAAAAAAAGAGCAAAGAGATGTGAGAATCAAGGGAAAAACATGTTGCCCACACATCCTTGGAACTGGAATTGGCTCGAAAGATCACGGACTAGTTTTCCTTTTCTCTCCTGTTACGGATGAAATAGAACTTCTGTCCCCTAGGATGACGACCATTTTACCATCTCATCTCGGCTAAAAATCGAAAATGGACAGCAATTCTCCCAGGGTGTATTTTACTCTGCTCTTGCTTTCATCTTTTCGCAAATCATTTACAATTTGATATGCATCTTGGAGTCGATGGGTTTTGGACAATTTTTGGTTTTTTTTTTTTTTTTTTACATTATTTTTTTGATGTAGGGTTGGATACTTGAGAGTAAAGTTAACCCCAGGCGAAGATATTGATTCTGCTTTTTCTAGCTTTATTTTATATTGGTGTGCTCAATTTGACATTATAGTTAGGTTTGCAGTCTCCATTATCCATGTCTGTGGTGCCTCCTGTTTTTCACAGGTTTTAGGAAACAGTGGCCTCCCCTCCCCCGCCCCCGACCCCCCAAAACAAAGCAAAGACAAAATAAAAAAACAACCCAGACTAACAAACACTCCAACACCCCAACAAACAAAATAACCAAACGAAATGAAACACTTCATGACTGATGAAGTGTACTACTTGGAAGTGAGTGGACATAACATCAAGTGGGACATTGACTTCTTTTTTGAATGAAATCAATTTCATTTTTGTTTGCTCCTTTCTTGATAGTTATAAGACTGTTTTCGAGATGAAAGCGGGGCTTGGAATGTGAAATATTGATTGGCTATATGTTAATACCGTGTGAGTGTTTTCTGCTTCACGTTAAACGCGTAAACCTTGCAGATGGATGGCCAGAGGGGAAAAATTCAATCGGACTTTGATAATCGGCCATTAAATCAAAGTACTTTTTTCATGATAATGATTAATTAATGTGTGCTTCATTAAATGTATGGAGGATAAACTCGGGAGAGCTTTCCACGACAATGTGAAGTTTCTGATTCTCATGGACAATCTGTTCTCGTTTGCCATTTGAGAATTGGAATACTTGAAAGTAAACAAGGCCCAATCATTTGTTTTTGAATCGTCCAAAAACACACTGAAAAAGTAAACCGTCTTTGCCCTTGACTTTCCAAATGGTAAAGGCTAAGAACAGATTGTAAAAGGGCGCTATAGATAGATAGACGATGACGTATTTCTGTTTGTAGTAGTGTGAAGCTTGAATTGTTGAAGGGTCATTGTGGGAATGCAGAATTATTGCTCTGTTGCCGTAGCAACGCTGCATCGCGACGTTGGATGGCTCCATTATGCCCCGGAGGGGATTGTCGTGATTGAGTCAGAACGGCTGATATACAGAAAGAGTGTTTTTTCTTATGAGTGACATCCCTTCATGATATGATTTGTGCCAAACACCCACGTTGTTTACGGCGTGCGTGCCTTGACGTTAGCGGCCATGCTTCAACTTGTTTGTGAGCCGACAATTCAGGCACCGACACTTGAAAGAGTTCTTCGGAGATTGCCACACTTTTCCCCTGATAGTAGAACACTTTGTGGGACTCCGGTGTCTCCGTAAGAAGCAGCATCACAGGCTCTCTGCAGACAAGATCTTCTAAGTGTTCCATCAGGATGCAAGAGACGTAAATTGCATTACCGCTGTCTGCTGTGCAACTCTTTTAAAAATGAAAATCTACGGTTTGCACTAAATGCACTTGAAATTAGACTCTAAAGTTTTTCAGTGGAGTAGAATCACGCTGAGTTGGTGTTTTAAGACAGCTCAAACCAACAGCCTCTGTTAACTTTTCAAGTTGTCCATAGAGGACATTGTGCAAACGGGCCTGTTTAACGGTCCGACTGATCTCTCTAAAGTTCGTGATTTTGTTTATTCATCGTATCTACCTCCTGCAGAGCCGGCAGATGGAGTTCCTCACATCTGAGATGATTCAAGTTTCTTCGCATCAGTAGACTGCAGCTAGTTAACCCAATTTTAAGGCGGTCACAGGCGTATTTGGAAACCACACTTGTTCTTTTAAAGGATTTTTTTTTATCTCGTATTTCTCAAATGACGCTGTAAACTTTCTTAAAGTGATTCACCGCACGCTGGAAGAGAGGTCGGGAGTTATCGGAACAAATGCATTTCTTAATTCAAGGTGATGATGTTCAGTCATTCCTCTTCTGAACGGGGGAAAGCCCAGTAAATATACTCGACCAGCTCAACACGTACACCGTCAGCCTACACAATATCTTTGTCATCATTAAGATAGAGAGAGAGAGAGAGAGACGGGGAGAGGGGAAAAGAAGAAGCTCAAATGAATTTGAGATCAATGATCTATTAGGGCATTTACGTTGTCCGAGCAAATTGCGCTTAAGTGGTCCGGCTTCTGTGATTTGTGCGAGTATTAATGGATCCGTGGAAGGGGAGCTTTCCTTTATAACCAACACTTCCCCGAGACTCACTGCAAACCAATCCGGACATAAGTGGGACTTTTTTGACGGCGCAGAGAGGGTATCGGAGCTAGATTTGCATCCGTCGGGAGTTGTGCTTTTTCATCTGGGCAGAGTCTTTTATTATCCGTTTGAAGTCCTGTAATGGCATGCTCTGGCTGCCAGTAAAGAAGCTTCACTTGTGTCCCACCGGCTGGAGAGAGACGCTCCCCCACATCATCTAATGTGTGTCGATATACTTCAGATTTTTTCCCCCCTGCTGTTGATGAGTCCACCTGGGCACAGATTAGACTCTGTCCAATTTTTCGCCGGCCTCTGATGTCGTGCCGGCAAATTCCTCTGCTTTATTAATCGCGAGCCGTTGTGCGTCGGCTCCAATCAATTCTTTTTCCCTGGTCCCAACCGCACGGCCAGACTGAGGAGTGCTAGTGTTTTAGCTGGTCACTTCACATTGGACCGTCTACTATATCATCTTTTATTGGATCAGCGTTTAGCTGGTTGACATCATCGGTTCAGTCTGGGACGTCCATGATCAACAGTTTTTTCAACTGAAAATAACCTAGGGCATTTGAGCACCTGTCCTAATCAATTAGTGTTTGGATAGTCGCTATTTTATAAACAATGTGGACTGACCGTCAAACTTCAAAAATTCATGCACCCTTCAGATACTGTCTCTTATCATCAGCAACTTCAAAAATATACAAACAGTTGGCGGACTAAGTGCTAGAAAGTTGAAGAAACAAGACTAGAACGTTTGTGAAAAGGGTCAGCCAGAAGCAAGTCGAGCCTCAGTGCTTCACACTTATATAGGGTGTGAGGCAACTTATACTTTTCACATTTGGAAGTTGAGGTGCATTGAATAGCCGTTACTATTTTTTAAGAGAGCAATATCGCACCCGATTGGATTCTGATTAGTGTCGAAGTTTTCAGGCCAGAAATAACTGAGCTAAGCTGCTGAGGGTTGACCTTCTTGAACTTTTGTCCCCCAGGAAGTACTAAATAGTTCCCCATACAAGTATAAACTGTCTCTGGGGACTTAGCTACATTGATGAGAATCGCAGGAGAACAAGATTACCAACTGGTGGGGGGTAAATATTGACGTTCAGCTTTTCCTGCAGTTTTTCCATCCACTTCACTCTCCGCCTCAAAAGCAAATGTAACGGTTTGATTACACTGGTAGAATCAATACTGTCATTTGAGTTGATTTTCCTGAAATCAATGCATGATGTAACTATATTGCATTAACGGACCACTGGTTTGTTTCCACGAAGATGTACTCTGGAGCCTGATGTGGTGGCATGAAACATTGACACAGATACTTACCCTTCGTGCATTAGAGAAAGACTGGAGTTAATAGTTAATCCTACATCAGATTTTATTGCCACACGTTTGTTTCTCCAGTCTGTTGGATAATAGATGCTGCGAATGGGTTTGAATTATTCATAGCGAATCAATTATTCATAGCCAATGAATTATTCATGAGGGGAAACTTATCCCGCCTGTAAAAGGTGTTTTTCATGCAGTGCTGTGTGGAGTTGACTCTCAACCAGCCAGCGGGATCTATACATTATTCATGAGCACCTGGTTTCTGAAGAGCCAATCAAGCGCCAGAGGTCAAAGGTTGCTGGGATCGCTCCTGCACAGGTGTGTTGCATCAACGTAACATTGGGAGACAGCTGTAGGGTGAGAGAGAGAGGAGAGTGTGTACAGGCAGAGAGGCCTTCACGTCTGAACGCCCTGGATGAAGTATCACCAACAAGCTCTGCGTGCAGGCTGCTCATCTCACTAGTCCCTTTGATATCCGTGTACTCTGAAGTCGGGCGTGTTATTTTGTGAAACATCCCTTAATGAGCAACCAACTTCCAGAGTACTTTTTCCTGACAGCTGTGGAGGACGACGCAAATGAAAAAAAAAATCTCTCCTTCTGCTGGCTTGTCATGTCAGATGCATTTGCAATGTAATTTAATCCTACTGGTTTTTCTAATGTGAAAAAGGAAGTCAGATACGCAGCTGGTGCTTTGAACACGTACATCAGAAGAATGTTCTTCTCTTATGAGGGACAGACTGGAGTTTTGATAATCTCTTTTTTTCTTCGCCAAATGATCTGCCCAGCTGTAGCCGGGTGCACAAGGGAGGCGTCAGTTTAATCAGGAAGCATCTTAAAAAATTGGCTGATAGAGTGCACAGATTGTCGTGCATGTAGAGCTCGGGGCATCATAATTTGTTATTGCCATAACAACTCCCATACAATCGGGATAGAAACAAAAAAAGGAAGCCGTATCACAGTCTGTTCCAGAGCAGTCGACGTGGATGCAATCTTTGTGTGATGGACTAACTATCAAAGAATGATATTGGACCTAAAAAGTGCTGATAAATTGTGCTGAGCTAGAAGCATTCTTTGTGTGCTGGACTACTATCAAAGAGTGATATTGGACCTAAAAAGTGCTGATAAATTGTGCTGAGCTAGAAGCATTCTTTGTGTGCTGGACTACTATCAAAGAGTGATATTGGTACCTAAAAAGTGCTGATGAATTGTGCTGAGCTAGAAGCATTCTTTGTTCTGCTTTCTTCCTCCAGAGACTCTCTTTTGTGCCGGTGTTTACACATACAAAAAAAACACAGGAAACAAAAAGACAACAGTGCTGTTCTTGTTGAAGTGCTCGCTTAATGGAAACTTCTGAAGGTGTTTTTTAATAGAGAGTGCAGCGATATTATTTCCAGGAGCATTGACGCTTGGGATGTTTCAGTCGGCGTGTAAAAATGCATGGGTAGTGACACTGAAGTGATATGCATCCTTCATATGGAGACATCTTAGTCACTGTTTTTATCCTCTTTCTGTGATGATTTCTGTGGCCACCGCACTTTGATTGAAAAACATTATTTGAGTGACTGAACCCAACACCTTCTGTGCACGATTAACAAACTCTGAAATTAATCAGACCTTTATTGCTGAGTTATTGAGGTTTTTGCTATTACCTTAATATCTGTAGCGTATTTGATCACTGCTAAGCTGTTGTCTTGTATTTGTGCGGGGGACAGAAAGAGCTGCTATTGCTTTTGATAGTCTTGTTTGTCTATGCATCTGTAAGTAGACAAGGCTGCATCACACACTTGTCAATATCAGCTGACTAACACTACATCAACGCAGACCCTCCCCCACTGGCTGGAGGTCAGTGCTGGAATAATCGTCGTTCACCGAGAAACGAGGGCGTCAGAAGTTGAGCTTTTGTAATTTGATGTTCATCAAACGTTAGCCTGGCGTTCCATAATAGCACCGCCTCGTAGTAATCTTGACTTTGGGAGGACTGGGTTCCAGCTGTGTGGCAGCCACTAATGGTCAAAGCCTGGGGTTTTTCTTAAAAGCTCGGTCTCTTCACCGAAGAGGGGCTTGGTGAGGAAAACATCCCGGGGTTGAGGAATCGATAGTGACACGGATGCCGCTGTGTTCTTTCAACGGAGAGATCCAATTCATTACACCCATCTGTCCAGTCTTATTTCCCCTTGAAATATTCAAGATCTTAGGAACTCTGCAGAACCTTGGAAGAAAATTGTAAAAAAAAAAAAAAAACTGCTTTTGAATTGTGAGAACACCGGTGATTTTGTACTGAGCCAACAATGGATGGCTTTTCACCACTGAAGAAGTTCAGTCGTCGTTCTTGGCGAAGGGGGTCTGTGGCAAACTCCCCCCTGCTGGAGCTGAGGAGGGATTGTCAGGTGCCGGCTATTGGCCCTTGTCGACCCAGGAAGAGGGCCCTCAGTCTTCCGGATGCCTTCAGCCCATGGAGGTGAAGTAACCATTTTTAAATATTCCTCTCTTGTTCCTTTCAGATGTGGGCGTTATTGTGAGATTGTGCTTGTTATAAAGGGAGAGTTAATTTTACGGTTGAAATATTTGCCAATTGCTTCATTTGACTTCCGGGAAACCTGTGTAAGGGTTTTGCGAATCCCTGGTTAAATGGCAGTTACAGGTTGAGTGGCTATTGACTGGAGACTGCCAACATTAGAGCTAGATAGCTCAGTTGGTAGTCGCGCCGGCACGTTTACCCGGAGGTCAAATCCCTCTCTAGTAAATTTTTCTTTATTCAACCCAAAATTAACTTTAAAACTGCCCAACCAGACCAAGTCAATTATAGATAGGATTTTGAGAAATTTCAGACTACTTTGTATGTCTGCCTGGTCAAACATGATGTTCCATTTTCTTCATTCAGTATCGTCCCTCTAGGAATCTTCAGTTCTCCATTTCATGTTCACTCTTTGTACTTAAAACTCACAGCTTATGTGGGGGGGGGGCAATGTTCATTCGCACATGCTGGATCTTCTCTCTGGATTGAATTCCCTCAAGACATCCGTTATATTTCTGATGTCCACGCTTTCAAGCTCACTTGCAAGACTCACCGTTTCAAGATAGCATTCTGTAAATTGTAGTTTTGTTATTTGTTGTGGACAGCATTGCTCTTGTAATGTTTTTCCCCTCTTGTTGTTATAGCTTTCTTTCACCGGATTTTGGGAATTATTTTTTATTGTCTGCTTTTCTCTGTGCCTGAAACATCTTTGTAGATTGATTCAGCGCATCACAAGTGCCTGTTATTATCATAAAAGTTTGAACAAACTTTGGGCGATTATTGTCACTTTAATATTCACCCGACCTCTGCAGTTGTGCGTATTTGTGGATGATATATAACATGAGGTCCGGAAAACAGCTCAACCCAAAAGAGTGGTTCGATCGGCTAAATAAACAGAAGAGTGTGAGGAAAGAGGAATAATCAATGCCCTTTACCGAATACTTCCATTAGCTATGGCTGTGACGCTCAAGATTTAATCCTTAAAGGCAAAGTATACCTTTGGTTCGTGAAATTGCTTGGTTGTATTAATTCTATATAAATGTGGATATATACAATGAAACTAACCTGTGAAAATTTCATTTAAAAAGGTGGTAGTGTTTTTGAGATAACGGCGAATATGTGGAGCGGTTATGTCCACGCAGGAAGAATAATCCGTAATTGGAATACACAATCAGAGAAACGCTTCATGCAGAAATGTTTCTCAGATTAAAATGTTTTTGAATCCCTCTCTGTAAAACCACATTCCCTTGAAGGGAATTGTTTCTCAAAATGTTATACATTATCAACAGCTGCAGTGCTTCTTACCAGAGCAAGTTTTTATGGCTGTTCATTTTTGGAGTAATGACCAAAGGTATACCATCCCTTTAAAGTGTGCGCACAACATTGGTACGATTGGAAAAATAAATGTTCACTGATTTACTCATAACTTAACGATATAAAGGTGGTCACGGTGAAAGTTCTCTTGAATTATTTGTGTTTTGTAATGCTATAGTTTTTTCATTATAGATTTAATAAGTAAAACAAATAGTATTGATCTCGCGAGTCCAATACCAGATTTTTTAAAACAGTGAAAAACTTTTTTCTTCCAATGCTTTCTCGTGACTCCGATGACCGGAGGTTTGTTATTTCATGTCTAAGTTGGGTTAAAATGATTAGAATTAATAGATAACTATTTTAGAAAAAAACTTTGAACAATTAGACACAAATAAATTAGTGGTGGGACCCAAATTTTCTCAGAAACTGTTACAAAATACTGTGGATATTTAATCCACTATTTACATAAGCCTTATTGTTGTTTTTTACTATATTTGTTTGCTTCAAGTTTATTTTTATAGTAGTTTCATTTAATTGTTATTTCCTCATAAGTTTAAACGAACTCATGTGATACTAGATCCTCGTACTCCTGGTGCTTGCTTGAGCAATGTTTTTTGTTGTTGAAATTGAGACCTTCCAATCTTGAATTAGTTTCCCCGATGCAATCTGATCGAAGACTAGCAGGATGTTGATAGAAAGTCCCAGTTTGTGTGGAAAATCACTTTGCCTTCCTTAGTCCTTAAAGTTATTCGGCAAACTTTTCAGCTTGTATTTTGGTTTCATCCAAGTTCACGAACGCCCTCGACAGAAAGATCCATTTTGTGTAAACACAAGGATAATTGACCATAGGTTATTATTTGGTTTTACCCTTTCACCGTTATGTGTAAAACACTGTGTACTCAGTACTTCCCCAAGTTCTGTGGACAAAAATCCACAGGCATTTTACTTGGGTGGGATTTGAACCCACGACCTTTGCCATTTCACAGAACATGGGGAAGTACTGAGTATACAGTGCTTTACACACATCGGTGAAAAGGTAAAACCAAATAGTATTCTTTATCCCCGGTGCAAATTCAACATTTATAAAGATCATAGGTTAGTTGCCTCCAGCTCAGCAAAGCTTCATCTCAACTTCATTCATCATCGCCATCTTCCTGCACTGTGCCTCAGAATCCTCCTTCAGCCTATACTTGATCATTGGCTGAAGTACAAATGAACTATAATTGCAACCAACCTTGCCAGACACACCAGGGCGAACCCCCGCCTCTTCACAATAAGTGTAACTGGGTTATTATTAGTAGTATTATTATTTTTTCTGCCATTTCTCAAAAAAAAAAACACCAAAAAACAAACAAACTACAGAATACAAATAGTCTTTAAGAAGTGAGAAAAAAAAACCCCAAAACTCTCATCAAGTTGGCCAGGTTGTACTCGAACACTGTAACTCGAAAGTCTGCTAATCCAAACTTGAAAATTTGAACATGAGTAAAATACACACATCTTTTAGCGTCCCATCAAAAGTAATAATGGTCAAGTGTCTTGCTTAAAGACACAAGTGTCAAGACCGGGACTCGAACCCACACCCTGCTGATCAGAAGCACCAGAGCTTGAGTCCATTGCGCTTGACCGCTCGGCCGTGACATGCCATTAATCAGCGCAAATAACTCTTTGCATCTTGTTTCTCACCAACCCACTTGGGAATTTCTGGGACACTACGCCATTGATGCTATATCCGCTCATTTTTTTTCCCTTCAAATCCTTGGGCCCTCTGCAAACACTAATTTTAGTTTTGTTTGAATGTAATGCATTTGTAAGTACCCCTATTCTGAAGATCACAAACACCCGGAAGTTTTGATCGTCTGAAATGTCGCAAACGAATCTCCTTTTGAGCTCTACCTCTTCATAGGTCAAAAGGAAACAATGAATATAAACAAAAACACAAGCAAACCCATCCGTATTTAAAATTCAGATTTCTCAATCACAGAGTGCTCTCTCACTCTCTCTCTCCGTTTTGTTGTCTTGTTTGTCAGCCCAGATTGCTCGACAAACAAAGGAGAGCGATATATTTGTCCGGTCTGGGAGACGGCTTGAATATTTTGACATTTAAACTTCAAGTGATACAGCGTTTTTTGATAAGGAGGTGCACGTAGATCTTATACATGCATGCTCGCTAGAACTTAATACAGTCGATGTATGATATTGGCCTTCTTTGAAATAGGTGGGCGTTTGTAAACCTTGCGTCTTGAGAAAAAAAAAAAAAAAAAAAAAAAACCTGGCATTACGTGAAGCATCGTATAATTGTCTGTTTTGCGTCCAAATAAAGCGGGGAAAAATCCTCTGCTAGATTTGATTTAAAGTAAGCTTATACCTGTGTGTAGGTGGTGGAGACGCTGCGTGTAGCAAGAGTAGCCAAAGTATACACAAATTTCATCTTGAACAAAATGTCAAAGGTAAATCTCGGTAAACCCCCGCCTCTGCTCTGTAAGACCTGACACCAAAACTTCCAGTCTGATTTTTCTCTGCTGAACAAAAAAAATAAATAAATCAATCAACATTCAACCAAATAAACAAAGTGTTAAATGTCTCACTTACTGAAATCCCAAAGCTGTTTTTAAAAGTCTATTTTCGCGTGTCGATAGAAGATGCTGTTGTTATTATGTATACACTTTATTAAGTTGACGGGGGGGAGGGATCTTGCTTGGTGATACGGCTAGTTACTCCAATCTTGGGAGGAAGGAAAAAAAATATTCCTCCATGCTTAAAATGTCCCAATCCACATCACCCGAGATGCTTTTAGTCAGATGAGCTCCCCAAACGTAGGAAACGCTGTATTCCACATGGGAGTATTCCAATTTGAGGAAGTGTTGATCGGCTACGCTATGAGGAAGTTAAAAAACAACAACTCTGGAGCGCTGGTCTATTTTGGGTACAAGCGAGTACTCTAATTTGTTTTGCAGCGCAGTTCTTTGCACTTAGGCTGGGGTCAGTTCTTGTACGGCAGTGGTGTTATCTGGATTGGGTTGGTTTTCTTCTCACCGGGAGATTTGACTCCCTTTTCTTGTTGATCTGTCTGGGAGTTGGTTTGACAAAGGAGATGCTTTTTTGTCTTCTTCTTTGGCTTGTTAGGGTAGAGAGTGTTTTGTTTACCCCCTGTCTGGGGTATCATGTCTGCTGCTCAGTAGTGGTTCTTTGGCTGGCTTCCATTAGGAGTAAAGCATCCGTCTAAATGGTTCGTGTCGGCTCCAGTTTGAGGTACTCTGGAAGTCTTTAGATGGTTTTTTATTGAACCAAGTTTCAACTGTCATGTCTGCATTTGCCAAATTAATATGTACATGTTATGATGCAATGCCATGGAGAGTGAACAGTAGTAAAGTAAAGGCTGTCTCGAGCCAATATGGGATCATCAGGCAGCTGTTTATATCTAGTTTCATCGGCATTAAACGTCTGAGAATATTTATTTCCCCCTGGACAGGATGCCAGTCTATCACAGGTTACTCTCCCCAGCTCTCACCGGTACCCATTTAGCACTCCTTGGTGGAGAGAAACAATTAAGATAAAGTGCCTTGCTCATGGACAAAAGTGCTGCGACTGGCCAGGCCAAGATTCGAACCCACATTCTGTAAATTAACAGTACTTGAGTCTACCGCCCTAGATCGCTCGGCCACGAAGTCATTCTAATAAGGGGACTGACTATTGTTTCTAAAATCAAGGAATTTTGTTAACAGTAAGAAACATTTTGTCTTAGTATCTGTGAAAAAAAGTTGAAGGAATAAAAAAAAAACACAAAAAAAAAAAAAAAAAAAAAGTAAATTTTATTCATAAATTATAACCAAAATAAGGCCATCCTTATGATATTTTGTGACACCTATTCTTTTGTGGAAGGTACATCTGACAATCGTTTAGAACTGTACAAGATATTGTGACAAAAAACTAAACACGTTTTTAATTTGAGAGGTCATTCTCCCATCTTTTTTATTTCTCCTGAAGTAACCGTCCAACCTCAATCCAATATCTTGGGTTTACAAGACACCAAATTTATTAGATGGAGATCTTGGAATTAATCCTGTGGTGAAGTCCCTGTCATCAGATTGCAGGTGTATGCATAAATAATATTTATTAGTTTTTTTTTCTCTCTATAAATATATTAATTTGTTTTATCAGATTTGTTTTTTTCTTTCTTAGGTAACGGGAGAAAAATAACATAAAATAAATTGAGACGTTTCATAAAAACGATTTTAAATCGAGTGAAATTTTGTTGGGCGCGGTTCTTGAACTGTTTTGTTGGACGAGATATGAGGGAGTCATTTCATAAAAGCCGATAACCTGTTTTGAATAAAGGTATTATATAAGATTAGTAGAGCTGACAAATTGGTCACATACAGTGTTCATGTTCTTGTGTGATCAACCATATACATGAAATAACAATATAAAAAGCACAAGACCGCCGAACTTGTCCGTTCCATGGCACCCAGTGTAAAACTTAAGCCCTTTACGCCTAATGCCATTGGCATTGCTGCAAAGTTTGGCTTGTATAAGATGGAGTGTTATTTGCTTTCTGAAGGTCTTGTATTCTACCTGAAGATTTTTCCAAGTTTTTGACCAACCTAAATACGAGTTGTCCAGAGTGAAATTTCAACCCCACTTTGATTTCTGGAATGATTGTGAGTTGTAATCCAATAGAAGCTGTTGAACTTTTAATGTGAAAAGAGGGATGGATATATTTCCAGGGCTTGTTGGTTTTTTAGGAGCCAGGGTTTGGCATGTAATCTCTACGAAGGGGGATAAATTTCGTGGTCGGTAAAAAGATTGTGTTTTGTGTTTTTCAAAGGCGAGGGGTGAGGTTTTCTTGCGGACATTATGGGCAAAGTTCGCGCAAGCACTATCGTGGACCGTAGTACGACTAAGTTACCTCGAACTCTGTCTAGTCGACGATAGTTGGACTAACGCTAGTCGACTATTTGGAACAAGCCTACCGGGCATGGTCGCATCACTGGTTACCAATAGCTGTTTTCATAGCACAGTGCAGAATGAACCAGTTATCAGAAAATGCTAACGTACGTTGAGCGCGCCGGTCGCATTGACATGACATGACTAGAGTTGTTTGCACTTCAACCTCTGTGCGCATGCCCTACCTATGCGTCACTAAACAACCACTAGTTAACCATTGGTCCTTGCATGAACTTGATCATGGTCTAATGAGACGGTGGTAGGGGATAAAAGATGTTGGAAGTTTTGAAACCAATCCCCAAGTTTTAATGGAGTCGTGAAAAGGTAGTTTGTAGATGAATCAAAGATGAGGAAGATGTGACAGTTTAATCTCTCTTCAAATTCAGGTTGACTTAGTGGTTTGGTCTCTGCCTCTCACCTCTGCGGACACGAATCACCAATCAGACAGGAGCCTTGCATGATGATTGGGTTTTCAGTCCTCTACCGGTTGCATCGGTTTTCCCCTATTGGCGTTTTTGCCTCCCACATCTAAAACTGAAATGTCTTCAGGCATGTTTCTTCAGGCCTGTGGGTTACATTGCAAGGCACGTTGAGGATTTCTTGGTTTCATTACCAGAAACATAAGATAATAATAAGAATAATATTAATAATAAAAACATTAATAAACTATCTGTGCTCATTGAAGTCTGGTCTGATACAAATAGAAGTCAGTAAAACATTATAAGAGTACATAAAAATTAAAAATAATACAAAATTTGTAGTTTTTTTTCTCCTTCAGTTGAATATTCGTTGAATGTTCTATAAATAGACGAAAGAGTCAATGTTTGCGTTGTCATTAGGAAAGCATGGTACTTGTTGGGATGTCTATTCCACTTCCTCATTAATGAAGCTAATTATACACAGTGGATTGTACCAGTGCGTGTGTACAAATAGCCAAACGTGGTAATTAGCAAATAGCAATTAATTCAGAGTGGTCACTCTCGCAGCCTTCTCCGGTTTCTCTCTGCACAGTAGTCGTGTTTCCAAACACGCCAGTATCGCATTCACTTTGCGATCACTTTCGATCACTTTGCGCAATCTTCTAAGCCCTTCAGCGATAGGAATGCAAAGGTCTCGTAACTTAGACAGCGGGAAACACTGCCGCATCTGGATTTCTTACATCAATTAATTTCTCCACGGAGTGCAGCCGAAGATAAACTGTCTTGCGGCATTGCTGACATGGACCTTGATGGCAGTGGAATATTTTAAATGATTTATCAATTATCAGAGGCCTTACCCACAGCACACGGAGAACCAAGACGGTGTGGGAAGACGCTTCGCTGACATTGTAAAAATTCTTTCCAATTAATGTTTTCTCACAGATGAAATGCATATTATTGGGATCTGTAGTCAATTAGGGATGCATGTTCATGTTTGCAAATGTGCCTTGCTTCTACATTACCACTTAACCTAAAAGAAGTGCACTGCCTTTTATACGTGATATGCCATGCGTCTTAAGCTGTAAGTTGCAACTCTTTTTTTTCATAGAAATCACAAATTAAAAAATTCTTGAAAGAATGACTTGCACAGAGAAGTCATAAGCTAACTTCCGAAACTCTGTTTTGGTCACAACTTGAACTTTCACAAAGGTCATTTGAAGGTCACACGGTATGTTGTGACCAATTGAGAGGCTTTATAAATAGGGAAGATTTAATCAGACCTGACAATGCACAGTCCAGAAATTGGGTCAATTTAACCAGCCCAGGACACAGAGTTCAAGAAGGTGTTCATCTTAAGTAACATTTTTGAAAGTGTGTCAATACTTCAAATGAGCAAAACGTAAGACCTCTCATATGATTCTGTAAAAGTTGAACCTTTCCATTGCCTAACTAATTTTCTTTTAAAATATTGGCGAATTGCCATTAGTAATTAGCCAAGGATATTTGTCTCTTCGTGAAACCACAAAAGTGTGATGACCTACTTATACGCCTATCTGAATAACATGTTTTTTGCATCGGAAAGGGACATGCATGTCACATGATTATGCCCACACTGACATGTGGCTCTTCATGATACCGTGAAATTTACGCTCTTCTGTTGCATAATTACATGTATCTTTGGGGATTCGTGGCTCTTCTTGAAAACGCAAAATGCAATTATTTAGATATTTGCCCCTTCCTTGATTAATTAATAAATAAAACAAAATGTTTTTTATTTATTTATTTATTTTTTATTTTTTTGGGGAGGTGAACAAAGAAAAATTGACCAGGGCTGGACTTGAACCTGGGACCTCCAGATTAACGTGCCGGCATTCTACCAACTGAGCTATCTAGCCCTGATGTTCAACCCAAAACTATTTAAAATTTATCTGGTCAGTCTCCCTTGTGGTTGAATTCTTGATAATATCAGTAACACTGCTACATAATCTTGCTCTTTGTGAAAACGGTGACGAAGTTTGTAATTTAAAAATGTCACTTCAAGTTCAGTTGCTGAGGTTCATGTTTCGTTCTTGATTGAAGACCTCAGGGTTTTGGTCTCAAACTGAGTTTAGCCATCCCCCTCTCCTGTCTATGGTTGTGGGTCTCAGACTCCAAGGTCTGGAGCAGCCACACCGATGCAGGCTGAGTTTTTTACGAGACAATTTGCTCAAATATGTTTCAAGCAATTACCAACAGTGTACTACAGGCTCTTTGAATATCAATGGTTTTGGAGGATGATGGTGAAGATTTTGTGTAAGAGGATTAGATGGGCATTAAGCCTCCAAGCTTATCCTGTTATTACCTTTAAGAGACAGACTCATTTTCCTCAAGTTCTGCAGCTATTTTCTGGCTCTACTTCCTGATTAAATCTACAGTAACTTTCAGGTTTTTTTTATTTTATAGGATTCCTAAGTTATGTCGCCAGAAATGTACACAAGAAATAAACCGATGCTAAAGCAGAAAACGAAACTCAAGGAACTGTTTTGCTGTGGCCGTTCGAAAATGGTTCCATTTTCGCCAACTTTATCTTCACCAAGTGGGCTTGCAGTTGTAACCATTGATGTAATAACTAATGTTGAATCACGAATGCTCAATTGTACTCATGAAAAACACCCATTGTAGTGGGAAATATCAGAGGTCTCCGATTTGCATTTTGCAGTGGCACTCTTTATCAATGCCCATATTAACCCACTTTTTTTAAATCTTGTGAAAAACTAAGTGGTCGTACTTGTCAAGAATGCATCCCCCCCTGAATATCAATTGATGTCAAGAAATCAATTTTTTTCGTACAACAATACCCTCGATCCCGTCCTGTCTCGCACAGACTCCAAGATAAAAAAGATTCACATCGGCAAATAGAATCTTGAATGTCATCGAAGAGAGAAAAAAAGTAAGAGAGAATCAAATTTGTTGAGTTTAGTCCCACGCACCAGGCAGACTAAACAAGAAGAAAGGGGGGATGCTGTCAGATTCCTCTTAAACTCTGCATTTTCTTTCAGAGAATCTGCTGTTTGCGGAGCTTGCGTTGCATGCAAATTCTATACCAGATTCGGTTGCACGTTGCACGTTTTTTGAACACCCCAAGGTACTGGCATTATGGTGGACTGTTACCTTACACATCACGAATGCCCCCCGGAGATAGTTCCATTCGTGTCAGATATATATATTGCCATTTGAAATAGGTAGATGGCATTGTAGAAGATGGTTGGGACAGTTTGTGTTATTATTACTGTATTACAATAGTATAAAGATAGAGTAGAACGTTGTAGTGAGGCTCCAAAATATGGCGAAAGAAAAAATGTTCAGATTCAATTTTATTTTTCGCTCGATTAAAAACCCCAAATTGACAACATTTTAAAGTAAGGCTTCAAGAAGAAAAACATGCCGACCGAATATTTTCTAGAAACCCTTTTTTTCGCAGTGTGTTGCAACCAACTTCTCGTCACATTCCCCGTATGCAGTAAATATAGTGAGCACCGATCTTCATAACCTAGAAAAGGTGCCTGACTATTTAACCCCCAAGCCTCAATTTGATACCATTGTATTGAATGGGTGAAAAAGGAGACGCCTGAACTTTAAAGAGTCCGTTACCAAAGCCCCACCCACCTCTCTCCTCTCTCCATCAGACCCCTTGACAAAGCTGTACATGAACCAGGATACGCTGTACTTACTGGATAATGAGAAACTCAATCTATCAAAGTGGCTTGATTATCACAGGCTTGTCATGATCCTGCTGGTTTGATTAGCAAATTGGTATACAGTCTCATTCAAAGCGTAGATGATGAATGGCGGATCATCATGATGTCGTTCAGCTCGAATGACTGGTATACGGCCCTCATTTAATACCGGGCAACAACTTATAAGCAGAAGTAAATTTGCTGTGGGAAGAAATTAATTGGGTGACGGTGTAATTTATAGCAGAATTAGCTCAATTGTGCTAAGCAAGGTATTTCTGTGCTTAGCAAATTTGGGGGCTTACCATTAGCTTTATGAAAATGTCATCTGACCGCAATATTAATATCAACTTTATGGTCCAATTAGCAAGGCGCAACTTATTAAAAGTAATGGAAGAGAAAGGGTTTAAAGTGCAGCAGAAGTTTTTTTTTTTTTTTAATTAAGAAAGTAGCATTAGTGTTTGAGTATTGTTTATGGACAATCGTCAAAAACATCAACGTGAATCGTAAAACAACGAGTTGCTAATTAAGGGTCGTGACCACAGAGTGGGTGGGTCGGAAACACATTCAGGAGGGTAGCCATTTTTGTCAGAAGCACCAACAATTTATCGTGACACTTTTGGTGACTCCGTCAGCATCAAAGACTGTCTCACAATCAAACTATCGTCAAAGACATAGTTTTTTTTTAAAGGAAAAAAACAAAAACATCATTGTGTAATTTTAGTCTGAAAGCTTGTACATTATGAAGTTCATACTAAACAAAATTTTTCCTGTGAAATAGTTCCCTCTGAAATAAAGTCATATTCAAGAAAACTATATCTGAAAACCTAAAGAAATAAAACACAACAGCTGATTTTGGTTGTTACAATCAAACTTAACGACAGTGTGAATGTACATGCCGAAAATTGTGCATAGTTTTTCACTATTTTTCACCTGACTCACACAAACGGATTAAGCCCAAATTCTCACAGGTTTGTTATTTCATGTATATAGTTGATCACACAAAACATAAACACTGTCTTTGACTATTCTGTCAGCTCAACCAATCTTGTATGATACCTTTAAGTTTTATTCAATTAAATGAAATTTCTGATATGAAAAAAAAAAAAAAATGTAATAATAATAGTCCTTCAATAAATAATTGACTCCAGTTCAGATGAGCTTGTTTGTTGTTGTGACATTACCTCTGCAGCAGAAGGTCCAATCAATGTCTGGGTCATGGTCGGAGTACCTCCAATCATTATTGGGTCGGCCGGTCTAAAACTTAACAAATCTCTGTCCAAGAGGCTAAACTGCATTCTATGCTCAGCTTCTCAATTTTGGAATTTATTTTGTTCCCATTTTGATTACGACCTTGCCACTGTTATCTTTGGGTTTCATGAGATCACGAGTCAAACTCAAATTGTAGCGTTACTATAGTTATGCGCCCTTTTGCAGTGTGAATTCACTCCAGAAGGTTTCAGCTAGCGTATCCGGGATATTCTGAGGTTTTTCCATTAACCGAAGCCACTCACCGACTCACTGCCATAATCCTCGTCCCCAAGAGAAGGTCTCTAAAGACACTGATTTTTAACCCTCCAAGGCAGTCTCCGAATCTTACATCACGACTTGGAGAGTAAAAAAAAACTGAAATAAGGGTTAAGAAGTATCACATTATAGAATTTGTTAGACCTAGGGTACCCCTCACTCAAAAAAAAATAAACGAACAAATAAATAGAATATGAGTAAGGCTTTGTAACGGCTGAGTCAATATGCACTCTGGATGCCTGGGAAAAAAAGTTACAATTAAATCACGTATCGAGTCGTACATCGACTGTAATTCACTGGTACTATCCCAGTAGACTAATTAGCTTTTTTTTTTTTTTTTTTTTTTTATCTCTGAGGGCGGGTAAATATATATCATCGTTTTGTAAACGGCCAATTTGGAATATAACTTGGAAGGTATTGATCGTCTGGGCTGAGATAATTGAGACATAATAAATGTGTAGACAGGTACTCTGGGGGGTGGTTGGGGGGGGGGGAGGGAGTGGTGAGCGAAGGAGTTGAAAAGAGGTCTGGCCTCCTGAGGGTGAATGCAAATTAACTCTCATAAAATATTCAGTTGAGAAGTACCAGTCTGCTTTCAACTTGACCTCTGTATGCAAATGCAATAATTTTTTTTTTTTTTTTTTTTTTCATTCATTGAGTTGTCAGTTGCCACATGTTTGTTCATCACTCCTCTGCCACGAACGAACGCTGCTACCAAAAATACCTTGCTTCAGTCAGCAGCAGTTATGAAATAATATGTAGAACTTCTGCTAAGAAGCGCTGTTAGCAGAAAACATCTGCTTACAGGCTTGAGGAAATAGACTTCTAGTGCTCTTCCCCTTAAGTACACTGCCTCTGTACTGACTCAAATCAGTCACAGTGTCATGATGTTTAGTAACAGTTCAACAAAGTTCACTTTGTTGCACTTCTTCAGCGCAAAGTGCATCCTCTTCTGGACGAATTCAAGACAATGTTTGCTTTACGAACGGCGTTTATTACCCATCCCTGGAGGTCGTTAAGCTGACCTTGTGAATTTGTTTGTCTTTTTTGCTGGTCTGTTTTTTCAAGATATTAAAAGGTCAATAACAGTTGCTGGTTGTTGTTTATAGTCGATGAATAAGAGACTAATACCACCCAGGTTTAAGCTTTTATTTCTACTATTGCCGTCAATGAGTGCAGCTAATTTGTGAGTATTTGTGACTTGGTGTTGGACAGTACACTTTAAACGCAATGTTATTTAATGGAGATCTAAATAATTAAGTATATTTTGATATTTTTGATACCTCTGTAGGAATTTTAACTGTCTGTAGTATTAGCTGTATTCAACCACTGACAATACAATGCCATTATGGGTGATGGAACTGTGAAGAACATTGTAGATTAGTTTTTATTCCAATAGGAAATAGAGGAAAAAAGTGGTCAAAAACAGTACACATGACATTGTTGTTTGACTGATGCATTATTATAAACAAAAATTGTGGTTGCAAAATCGTTTTGTGGTTAGATAATTTGTTGTATTTTATCTGATCTTATTGCTTAAAGGTATTATACAGGATTGGTAGAACTGACAAAATGTTTTGTGTGATCAACCATACACATGAAATAACAAACCTGTGAAAATGTGGGCTAAAATCTGTTGTGTGAGTCAGGAGAAAAGGAGTCAGGAGAAAATATTAGTGAAAAACCATGTACAATTTTCAGCATGTAAACACATTGTCCTCAATTTTGGTTTAGTTTTCTCAAATCTGACTTTATTTCAGAGGGAAATATTTCACAGAAAAAAGGGAAATGGTTCTAGTATGAACTTTGTAATGAGTAAGCTTTCAAGACTAATATTAAACAATTGTGTTTTTTATCTTCTTTATACCAACCCTGTATAATACCTTTTAAGCAGTTCTATGAAATTGATTCCATATCAGTGGGGGAAATGTATCTGCCTCATCAGTGGAATTCAAGACTTGCACTTTACAGGGTGACTGGCAAAAACATCATTGTTTACATTAATAACTAAGCTTGAAAACTACTCATCCTAAGCATGTATCATTACCAGCCAGTCCTTTCAGAGGATGTCGGGCTTTCAATGAGGACAAAATATTCACTTGAATAAAGAAGCAAAATAAAATTTAAAAAAACATGAAATGTGTCATTATCACTTGTGATCAACTGTCATTGTCACTTGTGATCAACTGTCATTGTCACTCGTGATCAACTGTCATTGTCACTTGTGATCAAATGTCATTGTCACATGTGATCAATTGCGCAATCAGATCGAATGTCACAGGGGGAAACGAAAATGGTTCATGGAGGCCAAACATTGACGGTGCATTCCAGAGTTGGAAGCACTCTGTACGCTTGTTCTGCCCCAACTTAAAAATCCTCCCAACTATAGTTTGGACCGGTCCCAACTACAGATGGGACGAGTCTATAATTGGGACGGAGTCATAGTCACTCAATAAGTTGGTAACCTTCTATCTCTTTCTACTCTCATCAATGATTGTTTCCTGGATTTGCCCTTTCCTTCCTGGTCTTTTGTTCTGTTTGTGTTGTTTGGTGGTAGGAAGGCCTACCTAATAATACCGGAAAAATACATCAGGAAATGCTCTCTCTCTTTGTAATGGAAATGTCCCTGATAGTTCTTTTTGGTTACACAATGTTCTGATCCCTATTCTCTGACACCCCTAATGTATTTGTCCAATCCTAATCCAAACCCTATTGTTGAGATCACAAGGGATTATCAGAACATAGGGGTGTGGCCTAGGGGTGTGAGATCATTGGGGTGTTGGAACACAGGGGTGTTGGAACACAGGGGTGTTGGAACACAGGGGTGTCGGAACATAGTGGTGTTTGGACAGAGGGGTGTTGGAACACAGAGCAGACACTGTTCTAAGTTTTGGTAGTACCGGTAGACACCCAAATAATAAATTTTCTATAATTTGAGAAGTTTCATCTTAAATCAGCATCGGCTAGAAACTTTCCTGTTTGCAAGCCACTGAACAATATAGTCCTTTTGGTGACTGCTGGTTGTTCCGAACACCCCTCTGTTCTGATAATCCTTCATGATCTACACACTTGGGTTAGGGTTAGGATTAGGAACATACATTTGTAGGAGTGTCTGAAAATATGGGTGTCGGAACATAAAGGTGTAACAGTCCTTTTCTTTCAGTTTTGTTTGCTTTCCAAGATTTCTTTTTGATACTGCAATGCTTTAGCAGAAACTCAGACACCCCAGCGATTTTTTTCAAGGTATTTTCCCTTTTCTGTGTATCAAAAGAACAGTTTGATAAATCTCAACAACAACAAAAAAGTATATAGGACAAAACTTGAAGAACTTTCGTCTGATTCAACAAGTACACAAGAATAATAATCCCTGGAAACAGTTGGTCAACGTCACCGTCAGTATAAAAGACACGCACCAGAAAACCAGTTGTGTTTTGCGGTCTTTTTGTGAACTTTTGTTGCAACTATCAGAATTTTAGGAATACCTTTTGTCCCCCAGTACGTGTGTACGGGTATCGGAGATCGGTCTTTTCATCGATGACGAACATTGTACTCAGAAAAGAGCGCACAATAGTTGCCCACATTGCTGTAGAATTGTTACTCAGAAGAATGTTTCAAATAATTCAAGAACAGATTTTCTTGACTATCTTTGTCGCAAGTATAGATATTTGAGTTTTATACTCTGAAAAAAGTCTTAAATGCAAACAATAATTGTCAGCTGCTGAGGGAAAAGTTACTCAGGTAGTCAAGTAAGGGAACTATATTTTCACTTGAAAATGGAACCATTTTTCAGAAATGTTTTTTTTTTTTTGTTTTTGAAATTGCCCCAATTACTGTCCGATTCATAGAAATTTTGACATAGCGTTCTAATTGCCATCGATATTCACTCCGCAATAAATAACTGAACAAATAAAGTCAATTAAATGCATGAGAATTTCAAACGGAAGGAATAAAAAAAACAATTCTCTGAAAAATTGTGTATAGTAATCCATAACAGTCTACGTCGGTGCACAGTACGTTGATGTATTGTAGTTGCTGGCATCATTCATAATTCATTTGAATTCCTTATAAAGATGAGTTTTAGATCCAAAGTCATTACTCATGTATGTTCCTCATTGTGTCATCAGCCCAATGAACCCTTGCATTTTGCGGCAGCTCTTGCTTTTCAATTTGGCTGCATGATTAATGGTCCACAGGAAACCACTGGATACTCCCATTACTGACAAACACATTCTAGAACCATAGCTTTCACTCAATGTCATCAAGCCCCCCCCATCCCATATTTGGTATACTTGCCCTTTTTAAAGTCCCTGAAATGTGGTTTATTGTTCTGATGATGCTTTTAGGGGTTAAACTACACAGGTAAAATACAGCAGGGATAAATTTTTAAAACCACAGGATAAGTTAACACCCAGGTGACTATCAACAGCACTCGGGTTCATTTAAGACGTGGCAAATGTGGGTTAAACTACCCCAGGCTGGACTTAAAATGGCAAACCAGGTTTTACAGTAACTGTGCAACTCGCCCAGAAAATATGAGCAATTTAAATGTTGAACTGTTTGTTCCCAACAAAGTGCAATGCCATAGAGAGCAGGTACAGAAAAAGGCATGAACGCAGTATAGGATGTGGTGTTTTAGGAACAGTTGGAAGAAGTTTGTTTGTGGATCGAAGATTGCGAATTGGAGTATATTTGAAATTGGGAAGTTTTGAAATTGACTTTGTGAACACTCTCCAATGACTGGGTTTTATTTGGGAGGCTGTTCCTGTCCCATGATGCGGAACCTGTTCATAAAACACAGACCGCTTTATGGGATGTTATTTCTGAGGTCATCATTATGTCATCTCCAAAATGATGACACACTGAAAACTGCTGTTTTTTTTTCTTTGAAGCACACAGATATATTTCAGTGGCTGTCAGTTGACGTCCGCCGATACTAAAAATACAAAAGAAAAAGTTGCAAAAGGCCTTGACTGAACTGCCAATGGCTTGCTGATATTTAGACCAGGAGACCAATTCATTGTATTTATGTGGTCGTTCTTTTCATATCCAGTGGTGCATGACTTGATTTTTTTTGTATAACCTTCAGAGTGCCACACAGGAAAATGGCGGGGCTGGATGGTTTCATTATCTCGATGATTGTGTCATTAATATAGAAATACAGGAACTTGAATCCCCAATTGACGTGTGTGCTGTTTACCTTGGGTCGTGGGTCATCGTAACTCTCGTTGATGACTTAACTGTTTTTGTGGTTTTGGTTTTGGTGGGGCCGTTTTCGTACTGAGAACTATTTTAGCGTGCCCTGCGGGTGACTAATTAAGAGTTACAAGTGTGGTTTAGCAACTGTTTGTTAAAAACAAAGTTGTGCAGAGGTTTTTCCCACCAGCGAGAAGGGACTTTTGTACATGTCAAGAAATCCAAGTTTTTTCAAATACCATCAATGCTTTGACTTTCTCTGGCCAGTTTATCTACCTCCATGGTTTGTGTAGATATTGCTTCTGAGACTTCAAGCAGAGCTTTATCCTTCCCTCCCAATGCTTGTTAGCCAAACTTCAGAAGTTTTTGCAAAGTATACAAATGCTTTAACCTGAACTGTATGAACTTTGATTTGGTTACACTAACTTTATCACCTTTGTTCAAAAAGAAGAGGGTTTGATACCCCCCCCCCAAAAAAGTTTTCAATGCTTAAAACATCTTTGTTGTCCTTGCGTAAATTTAGTTAAATCCTTCTATCCAGAAGCCTTTTACACCTGCAGCAATTAAGTTCTGAAAATATGACTAGTGACCAACAAGTACTTATGCTGATAACTATATATGGTCTGCCTAAATTTAGTTCAAATCAACTTCCAAAATTGAAAGAAGAATCATGATTTAACCTGATTTAAGCCGAAAGTCAACCTTCTCTGATTGTTTCATTTTCATTTCTTTAATTTTGAAGGTCAGTGACAATATGCAGCTGTGAAATGTGGTCTAAGGCTTATCACAAAATATGTCAATGAAATTTTAATCCAGCTTTTCTCACCTCTCACAAATGTTTGATTAATCTCCCGCTTCCTGAAAAACAACTTTGTCCTTAAGTCTTTTCTCGGAAGTTTGCGCAAGTACCTCAGTAAATAATTAACTTATCCTGGAAACAAAACCTTGATAAATCTCGGCTGGTTTTTGGTTGTCTTATGAGGATATGTACTAGTCTGTCATGGTCAGTTATGTAATAATAGGCACACAACAACCCCCATAACCTGTCAATGATCAATAGGATACAATGTTTATGTACATTGCTGAGAGGAACACAGTTATATTCTCAGCGATTTATTGGCAGGTGGGGCAGTTCCTATCAGTGATGTCATAATAGGCCCAGATAAGAGTCTGATCCCAATTTGGTGATTGGATTGACGTTGGGGCTTCTCCCATAGGGTGACTCATAGTGCAGTGATGTTGTTGACGATCAGTCAGTCAGTGTGTACTACTACTCAGCATGGTTGTGGTATCATACACAGATCTACATTGACCTATTCACCCTGCAGCTCTCTATGCCCACGGTTCAATACCTAGGATTTCTTTAGTCATCAAGTGAAATTTCGTGGTAACAGGTAGTTTTTTTGTCAGAGTGGTAGTATATACGTCCTTCCGTCAGAGCATCAGAGAGTCAGTTTTTTTCATTCATCCAGCGGATGTGTCAACAGAAATTTCTTGTGTCCACAACATTTGTATCAAAACAGTTGATAGTCTCGGAGTGCAATTTATATGAATTGGATTGTTAAAGCGCTTAAAATCATGAAGTTGAAGCACGGTCATAAAGCAAGGTACAGTCTCCCTCAAAACTTGTATATTAACTTGATATCTTTTTATTTCAGTTTGGTGATTCCCTTTTTGTTTTCAAAGGAAAACAATATCTACACAAATTATTCCCTTTCTTATTGCGTAGAAGTTGTGCTCAAAAGTTGTGGTCAGACCAACTTTGTTTGTATTTGAGGCTTGACAAGTTAACAGCATAGTTTGAACTTCTATCGATTTTAATTCAACACAATGTTCTAAACAATATTTTCTTTCATTTTCTGTTTGTCTTTGCTACAGGAGGCGGGAGATGGACGGGCAGTTATTCTGTGAGGAACATGCTCCGAAAGACAAAGGGAAGTCAGTCAATGGAGAGGTAAGGAGTTATGTCTTTATAGCCTTCTTCTTGATGATCTGTTTCTAGGAATAGTCCACTTGATTAGTTGAAAACAGCAAAATCAAAAATGAAATCAATGTTGCAATTCTGATAAAGTGTTGATGCATGGGTTTGAACAGCTTTTTGCCATTTTTGAAAACAGTAAAATGAAATCAGTGTTACGTTTGAACAGTTTTTGTTTTGGCAATTTTTTGAAAAAGCAAATCAAATCATTTTGCTCTCAAAGATCTCTTTCTTGTAGTCGGAAAATTCTCATGAAGTGTTGATGCTTAGGTTTGACAAACTTTGATCAATACTGGTGAACCCTTTATGAGGAAACAAAGAGACAACCACAAATGACGTGAATCATCCGTGTATTTGTTTTGCAACAACTGGGAGTAATTAAAAATCCCAACCCTAAGTCAGAAAGGATGAGCTAGCAGTAAGCACATGATCGCCTAACCCAAATTGTAACCCTTTATTAATAGCCACACAATGCTATATATTTCACAAGGTGTGACATGTTTAAAACCCATGTGATCTACGTCGTTCTCTTCAGTCAGAAACATTCATTGATCGTTTTCTTGGTGCCTTTAATTTACTCGCGGATGAAATTTAAAATGCGACGGCTGTTTCCTCGCAAGCGTGTACGCCGGGTCAAGGTTATCATTCTTCTTGTCTTTTTGAAGGAGACTAAAATTCAACTTGCTTCATGATGATGTATCTTAGAATTGTCACCAGATTTCGAGGTCTAAGCTGAAAAATAAAACCAATCACATTGGAAACTATACTCTACAGTTGGCAACTTGGAAAACATTTTTGTGTCATTAACAATTGTCAATGTACATTTGAAGCTGTTTGCTATCTGTGATTGTGTTTGACTAGGGATGGAAAGCATATTTACTCTTCGGCTCTCGACCAGTATCTGATAAGGACCAGTAAACTTGTCAACTCTTTTGGTGGCTAATCTGATTATGACACTTTTAGGTTTTTCATTTTGTTTGTTTTACTCTTTTTTTTTTCACAGAGCGCCCAGGACCTTGACTTCTTCGAGCTTTTGCAGAAAATACAGGTAAATTTGTTGTGTTTTAATCTTTTACGCAAACTCAGAAGTTCATTGTCACTGTTTATCAACACAGTTCCAAAAAGTATAGCTACCCCAAAACAACTCTACTATAAATCTAAAATAACATTTAAAACAGGAGTAAATGACTGATTTAAAAGTGTAGTCCTTTTTTGCTTAACAAATATTTGTATAATAATCGGTAAATATATTGTAATTTGTTACAGAGTGATCGATTGGATGAGCAAAGATGTTCCCTTCCTTTGGTACTACAGGTAAGAAGATAAATACTTAATATTCCCCTTGGCTGGCTCAGAAAATATTCCAGAATGTGTCACACAAAAGTAATTTGAAAGAATCCATACAAGTAATCTGCTAACAATAGTCTCCAAAATACAAATTAACTTCAACATTACAGAAGAGTAGGAAAATTCAAAACGGTGAATTGTATTAGTTTTTAAATTCAATTACTCGATATTTGAAATAGAAAGTCCCATCCCCTTAAGGTGATCCCTCTCCTGCTGCTTGTCAGGTTGTGTCTGAAACTTGGGTGTGATCCCTGGTTATAAGGCGGTTACAGGTTGAATGACTTCTGACTGGCACCTCAACTGAAGATATTTACTAATTAGGGAGACCGCCATCATTAAGGCTTGATGGCTCAGTTGGTAGCGTGGCGTCACGTTACCCCGGAGGTTGCAGGTTAAGATCACGCTCTAGCAAATTTGTCTTTGTTCAACTTAATTTTGGGGGGGTTTAAATCAACCATTCCATTCAAAAGCAGACGGGTGCACATTGACGACGTTCTCCAAATTAAGTTCTCCACCCATCCCCCACTAAACGTGGAGATTAGACAGATTTAAAATATGGCTTGTCCCTTAAGTAGAGGTTGAATACCCTGACCCGCCCCTTCCCTAATCCAAGGCTACCCTAATCAGATTAGGATGCCTCGTTAGAAACAATAGAGATGTAATTAGTTCAGGTCTTTAGCGGTTACCTTTTAATGTACTAACCAGATCAATGGTGGAAATACTTCGTTACGTACGGCCAGTGCTCTTTATCTTCGGCTCTTTACCGTCAGTGAAGGCTTGAGATGCTGCCGCCATTTCTGTCATCATGTTCCCCGTGTGGAATAGCAATAACTAATGCTAATTCCTAGTACCACACAAAGGGATCAGACTATTTGACCCTTAGCCTTAGATTGGTCATACTGGTGTGAGCTGGAGGAAAGTATGACCAATGCATGATGAATTTGATTCTGAAAAATCTGTCATTTAATTTAGAAAATGTTCCCTCAAAAAGAATTTGTTTCCCCAACTCCGAAAAAGAAGTTCTTTATTTGTCTTTGATTTTTTGCATACCAGTGGAAGAAAACTCTCGGTGAATAAACAAATTTTATTCTCATTTTTGTTTATTTTTCCTGCAAGAATTCTTGGGCTCTGTGGGTAGAAATCACAAAAAGTGTAATTCAATGTACAATGTGAATATTTTCTGGAGGGACTATCCCGGCAGATGTTTGTCTAAATAAATAAAGAGATAGTTCAGAAGATATCCCACAAAATGGCAGCACGGATCCCGAGGCCCAGAGCTCACCTGATTACCTATATAAGGAGATGATTTTTTGCAGGGGAAGGTACACAAACAAACGCTGATAAAATGAGCTCATGCACCCACCACCAGGGTGTCCAATATCCGAGGCAGCGTGTTTGGTGCGTGACAGCTGCGACAACACGGGGGTGCCTAAGAAACCAAGAATTATTGTTAAGACGTGCACGCTTCTTAAGTTCACCCTAGAGCCCTTGTCAAATGTTACGGAGAGTGAAATAGATTTTCACCTGGTTGGATGTTTTTCTTAGATTTGGCTCCGTCGTCAGGGTATACCGCTGTTTCATGCGGTTTATTCGCCATTGTAACAAATCCACATTATCGCTATGTTCAGTCACCAGTTTATTTTTAGTCTTGGTGACGGCCAGTCACAAGTTATTTTGGGTCTTGAGTTTTGTAGAGTCAACAAGTTATGTCAGCTCATGTCAAGTCACAAGTCACATAAACACATCAAGCCAAACCCTTTTGACCTGTGTGCCCCCTAAGGGTCGCTTCTTTGCAAGTCCCAATAAATTGTTCTGTCCTTAAGCTATGCTATGCTCAAGGGAAGTCAAACAAATTTTTTTTCCATGCAGTTTTTTTTCGCCGAAGGCAATCAGAGACTTCTTGCTGGTGGAGTCAAATCAAGTCAAGTTTGGTAAGGGCAGAGAATCAACTCAACAACTCAAGAGACTTTTTTAAACTGAAGTTATTGGCTTTAGAATAAGCAGGGGATAATTCTTTTTGCTATGTGACTAATTTTCTGTCTTCCTTTCAGAGCGCTGGTTCGTCCCCAGCTGCCATTAAAGAAAGACTCAAGACCAAAAACTCAAATACCTACAGGATAAAAGAGGTAATTACAAGACACGGAGGAGATTTGACAAAATGTGAACATTCCTGGAAAAATGGCTTGCTGGCCTGGGTTCCCCCTTATTCTAGACCCAGAACCTACCAGATGTTGCAATTTAGGAGGTTTACAGACTCTGCATCACCAGAAATACAAACCTACAGGGACTTTCTCTATCTCCACGCAGTGGCAGTTTTATCTAAGATCTTTATCAAATAACTCAGAAAAGGCACCACCAGCTTCTTTTAAGAGCTATTTTCCTCCAGAAAAGTTTCTAACAAAATTCATTCTGACAAAACAAGTTTAATTATCATTGCCGACCAAGCTACCTCCAATATCTGTTTTATATTTTAAAACCTTTTTTTTTTTAATATAAATATAACCGAAAACTGCTTTTCCCTTTTTTACTCAGCTTTTAAAGAAAAATGGGCCTCATCCCAACATCATCCAGCCCCACAACGGTGGCTTCTGGATTGATGGTCTGGACATTGACCCCTCAGGGGCCAACGACATTGCACCCGACTTCTGCCCGTTTACGTCCGATAGACTGGTACTCGAGTATGACGATACCAATGAGATGTACAGGAGGCATTTCTACGGGAAGGTGAGTCAGAAACAGACGGAGAATAATGTGGAAATCACAAAAATCAGAGTTCTGATTTTTATCTCACTCCCTCCCTCAGTGGATCTTCATCCATTTTGTTCTTTTTTAGCGAGACCTTTTATTGCCATGCCATTAAAAAAAAGTAGTCACAGAATTGGTAAAAAAAGAAAAGCCAACAGGGTTCAGATTTCCCCAAAGTTTTGTAAAGGTGAGTGAGAAAATGGTTGTAGAATATGTGTTAATCACAAAACCAGAGTTCGATTTGATGTGGCAGTTTTTCACTTCACTCAGCCATCTCACTCCAGCCTTCAGTGGATCTTCATCCTTTTTGTTTTTGCTATCTTGTGACATGTTTCATTGCCATGCCATTAAAAAAAATAATCATAGAATTGGATAAAAACCTCAAAAACATGTGTCCAGATTTCCAACCAAGTTTGTAAGGCAATTCTTCTTTTTCTATCCCATCCGGATCCTCATCCTTTTTTGTTTCCGCTTTCTTGTCGCATCTTGCACCTCGTTTGAAAACTCATCACTTCTCTTCCGAGTAATTAAAAACCCACGATGCCTGCAGCAATTTCCTGTGCAAGTAGAAACGAGCCCGGCCGTGGTGTTATTGCATTACTGCCAGGCATTGTTCGCACAGGGAGGCATTCACAGATGGCTTGAGCCTGCAGTTACAGGGCACGGCAAACCTTTACTTTGTTTTTTTTTGCTTTCTATATTATCTCCGGCGTCATGACCTGTTTACTCTGGAGATGAACTACGGGGGCGGGAAGCTACAGTACAATGCCTCTTGAAGGCAGATCAAAGGGTTCAACGGCAATCAAATAGAAAAATATACAAAAATAAGGCAAAATATGGCCTTTCCTAAAAACAGTTAAAATAACTTTTGTTCAGATGGTTTTTGCTGAGTAACTTTAAATTTAACAAGAGGGAGCAGTGAAATAGAAAATGAAAAAGATAGGAAAGGTTCCTTGCTTCCATTAACTAAGCTCACAGACACTTTGTGTGTTGAGCAAGACACTTTTTTTCCCCTCGCCCAACTTTAGGGTTAGGGAGACAAGGAAAATAAATTTGAAAGAGAGAAGACTCTGTTCACATTTCTCTTGAGCTGCAATAGATTATAAGATGATGGGAAGCAAGATGCAGGTAGGAAGTTCCAAAGTGCAACAGCACGAGGGAAAAGGCTAGCAGAATTTCGCACTGGACTGGCCTTTGGAACTGGTACAGTGAAGAGATGAGAAGATGTATATTGACTGTACAGTGACAGTTATGCATTGTTTTTCCTTAACTGCAGGAGCATTTCAACTACATAGCCATGGATGAGTCCATGGGGCCAATAGTACTTTCTGTCCGGCAGGAGACTAGCAGTGGAGAGGAACAAATCCGAATACTACTCAGGTCAGCACTCACCTGTTTACGAGTTGAAATGATCAAGTGTGAACCGGAGCTCAGCCGAAGTTAGAATGACAAACTTAGGGTTGTTCCATAGACTGCAAAAATTGGATTAGTTGTTGGATGGATGATACCAAGGCATAAAATTCTAGCATAAAATTAGATAAATCTGTTTTCAAAAATGTTATTTATCCTTCTCTAATCAGTTCGGGGAGAAGTTTAAATGGTTGCAAGCAAAAATGTATGGAGTATCACTGATAAAAAAGATATAGAACATCATCCAATTGAAAAAGTGAGATGTGGAAATTTGACTTTTGCATTAGTCCCTCCTGCTACGGATTCAGTTCATAATTGCTTCTCTTCACCCAGGAGAAGAACTCAATACTGTAGACATGACGCCAACAGTGCAGTATTAAAGACTAATTATAGTATTTTGTTTTGGTTTGTTTCCTCAGGCATCGGACTGGTACTATACATGATCTCCTGCCGTTGACTACATTTGGAAACTCCCTTGTGCCGTCCAAACTAGCCAAAGTAAGGAATGTGTTTTATCTGTAGTTAATATTGGCATGTCGTGGGCGAGTGGTCAAGCTGACTTGACTCAAGCTCTTGTGTTTCTGATCAGTAGAGTGTGGGTTCAAGTCCCGGTCTTGACATTTGTGTCCTTAAGCAAGGCACTTAACCTTTATTGCTTCGCTCGTCAGATGGGACATAAATTTGTTGGTTCAGTGTGTTGTGTAATGCACATAAAAGAACCAGTACACTTAGCATTAAGAGAAGGGGTTCGCCTGGGGTTTTCTGGTATGGTTGGCTACAGATTGCGCCACAGCTCCTTGTAGTCCATTACATTGTGTTATGTAAATAAATGGGTTTTATATTTCGAACAGAGATGCCCATTGGTGTGATAAAGCACAGTATAAGAACTATTATTATTATTTATAGTTAAATACACCTGTGTTGAGTTTAATTATTGTCTCTGTTGCTCTGGTCCTGGACTTTGTGACTCTGAAATATGTTCCCATCCACATTGCTACCATCTGTGTGAGCTTGTTTTGGAGCAGTCTCCCTGCCCCACGAAATTAAAACTCGTGAAATGTGTTTGCTCTGAGGAACCTGAAGTAATTGTTTCTTTTTCTTTTTAAGGTACTTTGTGAAACTATCACAACAGAAAGATTCCAGCCTGTACTCTTTCCAAAGGTAAGGATCGATAACTGTTTCGTACATTTTCTTGATTTCAAGCTTAACATTGATGTGATGTCAGTAAGAATGGTATCATTAGTAAAACGGTCTCCAAAAAGGATGAGAAAAATTTCAGACTTTTATTTGAATTAAGATTTTAAAAAGTCTGCCTGGTCAGAAAAATACTGTATTTTTCTCCAGATAAAATATAAGTCATGCCTTTTGATCTACTTTTCTACCACTGAGGATACTGTTCCAAATAGCTCATTGGAATCTAGAACTCCAGAGGTTGGCGAATGGCGGACATGCCATCATTTCAATGTACCCTGAAGATCTGAATCCCGAGTTTCAGACTTTTTTCATCAGAAATGACTCTCACCCGTGACATTTACAACGTGCCATGTTTATATAAATGTCATTTAATTCTTGGAAATGGCTCATCCAGCCTTCATTAGTTATCCAGACTATAAACACACATGGTGACATTGTGTAAGTATATGTTTCCGTCTGCATATTCCGCATAGACTCTTACCAATTCACCAAGGTGTTTACAACAGGCCGTCTTTACATCAATGTCATTTTATTCTTTCAAATGGCTTGTGTAGCCTTCAGTAGTTATCCAGACTAAAACACATATGTGATGCGATAAAGCTAAATGAGTCTTTTGTCATATTTTTTTTTTTTGTCTATTTGAAAGAAGTACAATCTCAGCTTTAAGGATATGAAAACCCCATGTTGATACCACCTTTGGTTCAAAAGTTCTGTAAGTTGAAACACCAAGAAATGTATAGAAATGAAGACCCCTGTCGACCTACTTTGGCCTGTTATTCAATAATGCATTTACCGACTCATTTAGCTTGATCGCATCACATATAGTATATCGTGTTTTCGCCTGCCTCTTCTGCTGAGGTCAGTAATTACAAGAAGCCATTTGATATACTCTCATCAATTCACAGACTTTAGAACTCATAGTAACCTTTAATAACCAAGGTGTTTACCACAGGCTGTCTTTATACA
Organism: Pycnopodia helianthoides; assembly: GCA_032158295.1. NCBI lineage: Eukaryota > Metazoa > Echinodermata > Asteroidea > Forcipulatida > Asteriidae > Pycnopodia > Pycnopodia helianthoides. The sequence continues at coordinate 1,863,243 of CM063260.1, forward strand.
AATGTCATTTAATTCTTGGAAATGGCTTGTCTACTAGCCTTTAGTAGTTATCCCTACCATAAACACACATGGTAACATCGTGTAATTATGTTCTCGCCTGCCTATTCTGCTGAAGTCAGTATTTACAAGAAGCCATTTGACATACTCTCATTGATCCACAGGCTTCGGAACTCATAGTAACCTATGATGAACACACGTGTGTGAAGAACTTTAAGTTTGGTGTCATCTATGAGAGGTACGGCCAGACGACCGAGGAGGAACTCTTTGGGAACATCAACAGTAGCGCCGCCTTCGATGAATTCCTTGAGCTCATCGGGGACAAGACGGAACTCAAAGATTTTTCAGGGTAAATCTTGAACTTTATTAAGATTAACTTTATGTGGTTTAGAACTTGGTTATGTTTTGAGGCCCAGGCCCTATTTCATGGCTGTGCTTGCCGCAGAATTCTACGCTTACGGAGCCCTGTAAGTGCATGATTGTATGAGCCGTAAGCACAGAATTTCAGGGTAAGCAGAGTATGTATCTGCTTTACAAGGCGCCGTAAGCGCAAAATTACGCAGTAAGCAGAGCCATCAAATTGGACTTCGATTGCCTACTATTCCATTAACAGTGTGGAAGTCAATCTGATGGCAAAAACTTGTGGGACAAGGTGACATAAGTCCTTATACAGACAACTCCATCAGGGATGCTGAAGGCAGATGCTATCGATCTGGGGCCAATTCCATGAAGCTGTTTATCAGTCAGCAAAATGTGGTTTGCCAAAGTGTATTTCATGTCTAACTTGACTCTCAACTTTTCTTTGGTGTGTTAGGTTTCGAGGAGGTCTCGACGTCCAACACGGACAAACAGGTACACATTCCATCTTCGCCCAACACCTTGGCAGAGACATCATGTTTCATGTGTCTACATTACTACCCCACACAGAAGGAGACAAACAGCAGGTGAGATCAAGTATTAGTTTGATCAGCTGAACATTTGCTTAAAAAAGAAGACACTTTTTTTTATATCTGGTTTTTGGTTTGCTTGTGCTTTATCTACTCTCTCACCAAATTGATGTGATGCAAATGAGTAAAATTGGCCATTGATAAAAGAAAACAACATAAAGGCAGTCTAAATGAGATAAGACTGTAATCGTGGTGTTAGGAAATTTGTCACTGAAAGCGCCCTCATGCGGTAAAAAAATACAGTCAATTGGTGTCGATCTTCATATTGATATTCATTACCACCTTCTTATTTTTCTCCTTGATTGATCGAGTAAATATTTGCTTAAAAGAAGACACTTTTGTATCTGGTTTTTGGTTTGCGGCAACACCATGTGCTTTATTTACTCTCTCATTGAGTAGAAGTTTAAGTTGATAAAGAACTAGCTCCTGCTTAGTTTTGAAAGAGCTCCTGTCAGGTTTGAACATATGACAAGGTGTGTGACAACCAAATTGATGTGATGCAAACAAGTAAACTGGCCATTGATAAAAGAAAACAACGTGTTAGGAAATTCGCCGCAGAAAGCGCACTCATGCGTTCAAATATACATTCAATTGGTGTCGATCTTCATATTGATTTCATTACCACCTTCTTATTTTCTCATTGTAGTTGCAGAGGAAGAGGCACATAGGCAACGACATCGTCGCCATCGTATTCCAAGAAGAGAATACGCCGTTTGTTCCTGACATGATTGCGTCCAACTTTCTTCATTCCTTCATTGTGGTGCAGGCCATCGAGCCAAACACAGAAAACACCAGATACAAGGTCAGTATCATTCAGGTTATAGAAAGGTTAACAGACACCAAATGCATCTGCAAGAATTTATCTTTTTTCCTTCCAGAGTCTTCCTTCCGCAAATTAATTTTTGTTAAATTAAATCTTGTTTCTATTTACAGTAATAAGCCTGTACCCCAAAATATTGAAACATTCAACAGAAGTTTCAAGTTCTACGCTGTAATGTTAATCGGTTAGATTTACATGGTTCTTGAAAAAATAGTTTTAATTTCCTTTCATAGAAGCACTATTCTAGCAGCCCCTTCATTTAGTCTATATTTCATTTCATAGGTTGCCGTTACAGCAAGAGATGATGTTCCTTTCTACGGCCCAGCCCTGCCGAGTCCTTCAGTATTTAGAAAGGGACCAGAGTTGAAGGAGTTCTTGCTCACTAAACTTCTAAATGGAGAGAATGCTTGCTACAAAGCAGACAAATTCAGCAGCATACAGGTTAGCCTTCCGTTATTTGTTTTCATTGTTCATCAAGTTTTGGTCTCGCGAGATCAAAACAGACTGGGATACTCATTTCTCAAAAACTATAGTAATCAGGCACAAATATTTTAAGGGAAGTTTACCCCCATGACCATCTGAAACCATGAAAGTTGTGTGCAAATCTGTGAACATTTATATATTTAATATTACCAATGTAGTGCACACCCTTTAAAGCTTAAGGTTCAGAATAATGACTAGTGTTTGTGTCTTACCCTCAACAGGAGAGAACAAGGGCGGCTCTGCTAGACTCCCTCTACGCGGAACTCAACACCAAAAACGAGGAGATCTTCTGCTCGGTGACGTGTATAGACGCCTCGACCAGCCCCAGCATATTAGGCAAGGCGGATGTTAGCGCGGGAGGCCTGTGGCCATCATTCAAGAAGGCCTTCAGGGGTAGGAGTCAGTCTGTGGACACCAGCACCAGCCCAAGTCATAACAAGATGAATGGAAATATAATGTTTGCGGCAGAGATACCGGAAGAGGGCGAGGCAACGAGTCCATTGGTAAGAAAATAGTGAGGAAAAAAAAAACCTTATTTGTTGTCATTGTTCATCAAGTTTTGGTCACTCATTTCTCAAAAACTATAGCAAATCAGGCACAAACATTTCAAGGGAAGTTTTGTGTCGTGAAGTCATTTAGCGTCGCGAAGTCATTTAGCGCCGTGAAGTCATTGAGTGGTTTAAGCTAAAGCAAATCTGACATCTCAGCCATGGAGACTATAAGGGTGGCCCCGTTTACAACAGTATCGATCAATTTTTTTCTCCCAACAGCAATCCAAGGGCAGCCGGAACCTAAGACTAAGCACAAGAAGTACAAGCAGTAACCAAAGCTATGGTAGTACCGGAGACAAGAAAGAGCCAAAGAGAAAAAGGTAATTACAAATCCCAACAGGGGAAAAAAACAATTGCTTGTGTGTGTGTTGACTGGGTAAAGTGGGCATGTTCCCGAGGGAACTAGACCTTCATGACCTTCATGAAGTCGATGCCATCAGGGATTTCTTGCCTTCAACCTAATTGTATCCAAACTGAGGCTGTAAATAAAATAGTCTGGTCCCCTCATATAAAATGAGATGTATCACTACTATTACAGGAAACTTGACAATGATAACCACACCATGATAAATGGCCATTGAAGTGACGGACAGTCAGCATCAGCTTATCCTGATCCAGTTTCCAACCTTCGCGCACCATTGAGCTAAGCGTACATGGTAGCTTAACCTCATCAGCAGTAATAGCATAGAGTCAAGCATTCTCCTGAAGACAATCAGAGTATACTGATCGAAACGTCAAGCTGTTAACCCGCCGGTTCTTTTCAAAACCACCACAGCTCATAGAGAGGTTTATGTTCATGCAGGAATGGGGGAAGTGTACATGGTGTCTCCTCAAACTCAACTAATAGGTTTTATTCTGTGGACAGCTGTAAGGACAATCTGTCTTGTCTGTCAATTACTTAAGACACTCTTCATTCTGCCCATCCCTGTTCTTTGAAACATCGTGTAATTGAACTAAACTTTTATTACCACCTCGACAGAGACAGCATGATGAGCCGGTCGTCACATTCCTCAGAAAGCATCAATGGCAGCCAGGAATCCCACAAATCGTCCTCCAACTCTCTTAATAGCTCTCCAGACGTGGCGCACTCAAGGACGACACGGTAATGTCCCTGAAACCCTCAGCTAAACTTCTGGGCTCAGAATCCCCAAACCCCCACGCCCCCCTTTCGATTCACAGTTGAGTCTGATGAGTCACTTCCCCCATTCCTAACCTCTGGGTTTACTTGTGAAAGCCAAATCTCTCTAAGCCCACAGACAACCTCTTGGCCTGGATTTAAAGACAGTTGAGCTCCCCTTTCGATCACAGATGAGTCTGCCTGAGCACACTTTCCCCATTCCTAACCTCCAGGTTTACTTGAAGCCAACATCTCCAAGTCCACAGCCAACCTCTTGGCCTGGATTTAAAGACAGTCGAGTCTACCTGAGCCACCTATTTCTAAACTCCTTGAAATATCTCATCACATGTACAATCAGTGTGCATATTTTCAGAGATAAACTTTCATCGATTGCATTTTCTACATTTTGTCTTGAAGACCAGCAAACTTTGGTCGAATCAGGCTTCTTTTTCTTGACGATGAGAAAAAGTTTCTCAGGCTGAGTACTTGTACCAGCTTAGCTGATGGCATTAAGGTTAACTGTTACCAATGCTCAATCTTGTCTTTACTCTTCCAATTTTATGTCCATATGTTCAGAATCTACACATGCCGAGTGTCGCCGAGCAATTCCTTGGACAGCTTCAACAGCGACGAGGAGCCCCATGAGCACGAAGACTCGGATACAGGAATGGTGAGATACCTTGTAAATATGGCTTCCTGGTTTTCGTAATTATTTCAAAGTTACCAACTCTAAATAGCAACCTTATAGTCACTGTACATTGGAAGCCCGAGTACACCCATGTAAGTGTGATTGTTTTGAACTAGAAATCCTTGGGTAAACCTCTACTCTTACTACCTTAGAATGTTGTGGGTTATGGACATAAAAACACAGAACCAACAACTTAATGCCCCCATCTTAAGGACCAGGCTACATGGGGCAATTTACAGGCAACTACTTTCAGGTAATCTCCAAGAAGACAAATCATTCCATTGTACTTTTCCACCTAATTGTCTTAAGGACGGTAAGATACTGTCAGAAAAATGGATGTTGTACTACCGAAGTGTTCCTTAAGCATGCAGTGCAGTTGGTTGCCTCCAAGTTGCCTGTGAAACTGCCCTGTGTGGCAAGGCCTTAAGGATACAGCATTACAGATGAGTGTCTTGCTCATGGACCCAAATACCAAATAAAACGACTGCCCATGTACCCATTTGAACCCTTTTGACCCTATTTAATCGTTGCTCCTGCAGGGAAGTATGTCATCAGGTTGCATACCAAGCAGCAAAGCCAGCCCACTCAACCCTTGCCTGTGTCCAGAAGGGAAGTGTACCACAGCCTTGGAAATAGAAAGTAAGTCAGCCAGACAATCAATCAATCAATCAATCAATCAAGGAAGCGAGCAAGTATTCAATGAAGTAGTAAAGCACTCAATCAATCAATTAGCAGGAATTTGTAGAGCTCCATCATTCCTGGACCCAATTTCATAGAACTGCTTAAGCACATAAAGTAGCTAAGCACTATAAAATTTTGCTCAAGAGTTACGGATCAAGGTTACCAGCCAAAATGCGATGTCACATGCACTTTCTGTGACTGGTAATCCTGCTGATTTTTGCTTAGCAGAAAGATGTTAAGAAATATTTCCTGCTTAAGCTTGCTCTATGAAATTGGGCCCTGATGTCCTATTTGGAGGCAAATATATAGCAAAGTGAAGAAAATTAAAGACAAAAGAGTTCACAGAACTTCATGACGTGCAACAGAGTAATTGTAAGCAAATTTGAAAAGATGTGTATCAAGCTGGCTTTGGAAGATCAGCAAGGAGTCAAGAGTACTATGACTATGGGAGAGATCATTCTAAAGCTTTGGTGTGCATGAAATAAAGCTTCTATCTCTTAGGAAAAACTAAAGGAGAAGCAGAGTATACTGTTCGAAACGTCGAGACCACACCAGCTCTTCTCAGAGCCAACACTCAAACAAAAGAGATTTACACATGGTTGTACCCGCAAGTTAACTATTATTTATTTATAGTTTTTCCTATTTGTCCACACCATGCAAAGCTTCAAACAATATTTACTTCTATCACTTGATGAAGAATAGGACAACAGTTGTCTGAGATCGATATTTGTAATATTACAGTGGGGGTACTAAGATCACACCTGTCTCAAATGTCAGAAATCTAGGCTTCTTGTTCGACTCTGATTTGTCATATTACTAAAGTCTGTTGTTTTTATCATCTCCCTAATATAAAACACAGAAGTAAATATTTATCTCACAATTCTCTTACTAATTTAATTCATGCCTTCATCAGTAGTCATTTTGATTATTGCAATGGTTTATTTTATGGTATACCACTTGTTAACTGTTGTTTAACTGGCAGAGTTACAAAGAGTGAAGAATGCTTAGCTGCTAGTGCTAGGCTAGCTGCAAATACAAACAGATTTTGCAATATTACTCCCATCATGAAGGAACTTCATTGGTTGCCAATTAAATTTCTCGGTCATTTTAAAATTCGACTTGTTTTTAAATGTCTACACTTTTTAGCCCCTGATTGCGTTTGTGAGCTTTTTACTGTCAAAAGTCATAGATATAGCCCCAGGTCTATAATTCTGTTAATTACCTGGGGTCTTTTAAGGCTAAATTAAAGACTGACAGTGTTTTGTTCCCTCTTATAAAGGGGTGAGGGTGCCTGCTTTTCAAGATATTTGTTTGTGTAATTTTGTTTGCCTCATCTGTAGAGTTGGTACCGTTTTGTATATTTAAGACTGTATTGTATGTAACTTTAATGTAATTTTTATTCATGTGTATTTTGAAGTAATTTTTAATTTAATTTTTTCAACTGTCAACATCCTTTTGATGGAGAGGGTGCACTATGTAATAAATGAAATGTAATAAATTATTATTTATTATTATAAATCCTTCCTCAAGATAAATCCACTGCATCATTTAAGAGCCTAAAATCCAATTTGCAAAAATTGATAAAACTGCTGAACTTGCCCCTTGTGTTTTTTTCAGTTTTGACCTATTATAAAAAAAGACATCAGTGGACAACTGCATCATTTTCGAGCATAAAATAGCAACTTCAAAATCGGCCCAAATTTGATAAAAATACTGGACTTACCCCTTGTGTTTTTTTCAGTTTTTGGCCCAAAATCTAACTTAAAAATCGGCCAAAACTTGATAAAAATGCTGGACTTACCCCTTGTGTTTTTTCAGTTTTGGACCCTTAAATCTTAACTTAAAAATCGGCCCAAATTTGATAAAAATGCTGGACTTACCCCTTGTGGTTTTTTCAGTTTTGGACCCTTAAATCTTAACTTAAAAATCGGCCCAAATTTGATAAAAATGCTGGACTTACCCCTTGTGGTTTTTTCAGTTTTGGCCTTAAATCTTAACTTAAAAATCGGCCCAAATTTGATAAAAATGCTGGACTTACCCCTTGTGGTTTTTTCAGTTTTGGGCCCTAAAATCTTAACTTAAAAATCGGCCAAATTTGATAAAAATGCTGGACTTCCCCTTGTGGTTTTTTCAGTTTTGGGCCCTAAAATCTTAACTTAAAAATCGGCCCAAATTTGATAAAAATGCTGGACTTACCCCTTGTGGTTTTTTCAGTTTTGGGCCCTAAAATCTTAACTTAAAAATTGGCCCAAATTTGATAAAAATGCTGGACTTACCCCTTGTGGTTTTTTCAGTTTTGGGCCCTAAAATCTAACTTAAAAATCGGCCCAAATTTGATAAAAATGCTGGACTTACCCCTTGTGGTTTTTTCAGTTTTGGGCCCTAAAATCTTAACTTAAAAATCGGCCCAAATTGATAAAAATGCTGGACTTACCCCTTGTGGTTTTTTTCAGTTTTGGGCCCTAAAATCTTAACTTAAAAATCGGCCCAAATTTGATAAAAATGCTGGACTTACCCCTTGTGGTTTTTTCAGTTTTGGGCCCTAAAATCTTAACTTAAAAATCGGCCCAAATTTGATAAAAATGCTGGACTTACCCCTTGTGGTTTTTTCAGTTTTGGGCCCTAAAATCTTAACTTAAAAATCGGCCCAAATTTGATAAAAATGCTGGACTTACCCCTTGTGGTTTTTTCAGTTTTGGGCCCTAAAATCTAAATTTAAAGATCAGCCCAAATTTGATAAAAATGCTGGACTTACCCCTTGTGGTTTTTCAGTTTTGGGCCCTAAAATCTTAACTTAAAAATCGGCCCAAATTTGATAAAAATGCCGGACTTACCCCTCGTGGTTTTTTCAGTTTTGGGCCCCAAAATCTTAACTTAAAAATCGGCCCAAATTTGATAAAAATGCTGGACTTACCCCTTGTGGTTTTTTCAGTTTTGGGCCCTAAAATCTTAACTTAAAAATCGGCCCAAATTTGATAAAAATGCTGGACTTACCCCTTGTGGTTTTTTCAGTTTTGGGCCCTAAAATCTTAATTTAAAAATCAGCCCAAATTTGATAAAAATGCTGGACTTACCCTTGTGGTTTTTTCAGTTTTGGGCCCTAAAATCTTAACTTAATGATCGGCCTAAATTTGATAAAAATGCTGGACTTACCCCTTGTGGTTTTTCAGTTTTTGGGCTGTTTTTAGTTCAACTGCCAATTTTTTGCAGTGGAGCCTACTGCATCATTTTTTAGCATAAAATCACAACAAAAAATTAGGCCCAAATTTAATAAAAATGCTTAGGATTTTTTTTTGATTTTTGCCTTTATTTTAAGTATCAATTTTTCTTTAAATAAAGCCTATATCCAAGGTCAAGTTCAATAAAAAGGCATCAGTAGAGCATACTGCATCATTTTAAAGCACAAAATAACAACTTCAAAACAGGCAAAATTTAATAAAAAATGCTGGACTTACCCCTTGTGATTTTTTCAATTTTTTGCCTAATTTTCAAATGTCAATATTGCTGCAAATTTTCCTTCAATTCCATGTCAAGTCAAATAAAAATGCATCAGTAGTGCCCACTGTGTCATTTCAGAGCATAAAATCACAACTTGAAATTTAAAATTTGGCCCATATTTGAGTGACATGGCATTTTGGCTAGTACCCTTGATCTGGTAAGCCAAATTCTATTGTGCCTAGCTACTCTATGTGCTTAAGCAGCTCTATGAAATGGCCCTCTACAAATGCCTGGGACTATACAGTGCTCATCACACATCACTAGCTTTAGAGTAAAAACCAAACTGTCAGATCCAAGATTACTTATCGTGGAAGAGTAGGGGTTAACCCTGGTGTTTCTGGTTCACATAGCAAGCACTATTGTGTACAGGTTTCCTCAGGCTTGCGCGCTACAATGATTTAGCTCACCTATGAGGCATCCTTGGTTTCATTACCAGAAATATATATTAATAATAATAAATACATTGTATTATCTTACTCAATGATCAAATCGCATGAATGACCTTTTGTTTCAACAATCTTAACACACTTGAACATTGTTTGTTTTTTTACAGCAACCTTGACTCAGCAGCTAGAGTTCATGAGGGCTGAGATCAACAAGCTAAAAGCGGAGAAGCTAGATCTCATCAGAACGAACGTGGTAAGTGTCAAAGAATCTCTTCCACTTTCTCTTTCCATCCACGCTGCACCTGCAAAAAGTCAAGCTCCCTTTGCAAAGAGAAGAGTTGTGTGCTTGAAAAAGTACCGGCTGTGCTGTGATTGGGCGGTGTAACAAAAGGAATAAATACATGAGTTTTGTAATCGAATAAACTGGACTTACTATTTCATTGTGACAATAGTTTCACGTCCTATTCCGGACGCAAGAGGGTGATGACCTGTTTCATGGTTCATGGACAGCAACAATTGATGATGTTTGAAGCTTTGCATGGTGTGAAAAAAAAGAAGTAACTATAAAATAAATAGTAAACTTGATGGTACAACCATGTATTAAATCTCTTTTGTTGGAGTGTTGGCTCCGATCTACTGAAAACGAGCAGAGTATACTGTTCGAAACGTTGAGACCACACCAGCTCTTCTCAGAGCCAACACTCCCACAAAAAAAGATCTAATACATGGTTGTACCCCGCAAGTTTACTATTTATTTATAGTTACTTCTTAAACAATTGATGAATCTGACCTGAATCAAATTTTTGTGGTTTACTTGTAAACTCGCCCTCTTCCCTTTCAGAGCTGGCAACATGACATCAAGAAGTTAAAAGAGAAGGAGCAACGTCACATCGCCGACTTGACCACAGCTCAGAAGGAAATCAGTAAACTACGGGAGATCCAAACCATGCAGAATACTGGTTACATTGAGGCACTGTCGAGTGTCTAAAAGCCCCCCATACCTACACCCCCCTTGGATTACATCATCGGGAACACTTCATGAACTACTCGCAGGTATCTTATGAGGAGAATGAACACTAACCTGACAATCCGTAAAATTTCAAGGAAGGATAACGAACCAATCCTGACTTCACGGACTTCTGCGTCATTTTGGAATTGAAACCTCCAAGACACGCCTTTCAGCTTGCCTGCATGATGCACCTGCAAAAGGGTACATGTATAAAATTGAAGAATTCCAGTTAGAACACCATCAACTTATTGAGCTTGTCCAAAATTTGGAGGAAAAAACAAACAACCCTTGACATCATTCAGTGAGGAAACGTCAGGGACCATTAGAAGACATTCTACCAGTGGCTCTAAGGGTTCACAGAAGAACCAAGCTGCAGTGATGTTCTTGAATCATTGCTCTTGAATCATTGCGAAAGATAGTTTTAAATCTTTTCAAGGTGAATAGGGATAGAGGAACACAAATGTTTGGGCAGTTCAGACATAATAATCTTGTCGCAAAGAGACTGCGATTCTGAACATTGAGTGGGTGTAGAAGTAGTCTCAAGTAGTATGCTAAGCTTGTCTTAAGGAGGTGATTCTGTTGATTTCCAGCAATCTCTTCAAGATTGCTGGATATGAAGAGATAGTCAGTTCTCGATGGAGTCCAGACCACACAAAAATGCTTTGTAAAAGTGTGTATACAGACCGGATAGTATTATTTTCTCTCAAAAAATGTGAACTATTCCCGTCAGCTTTGTTTTCTTTGTCTTTTAGTTTATTTTTATCTTCATCCATTTGCTTCCTTTAAATGTACATAAACTCCGCCCCTGGGAAGGCTTGTACAAAAAACCTGCATTTGATAAAATCGTGCAACTTGTAATATACCTGTATTTATGATTGAAAAAGAAGTACACAATTTTACCTCTAGATCCAGAGTACTATTTAAGTTTTGTTTTAAGTTAAAGTAATGACCAAGTTAGTATTTCTTTTTTCAATAATAATGTAAAGAACACAAGCCAGGACAGTGTTTCATTTAACTTGATTATAGAATTTGTGATTTCAGCAGAATTTCTTTAATAATTAGTCATACATTTGTTATGATATGTTGTTCAGATTAGTTCCAAATGTAAATTTGTTGCATCTATATTAATGTTGACCTGTTTACTGTGAAAAATTATGAACAACGCCCCTTTTTGTGTTTAAGGAAGCGAGTTCCATTAACTGAACTGTAGGACTGAAAAGAATGACAGTAAAAATAAAGGATCAAGCTGCAGCCATCTTTGTATAGTACCCCTGTTTGCCAATATTGCTGACAATCAATGCATTATGAAGGGACCAGTCTACTTCCATGTCTGGTTCGGTTTGATGACATGTATAGTTAAAAGAACAAGCATGAATGGTGTTTAAGTAGTTACTGTTACCTTGTATTGCAGTGTGGACCACATGAAATATTACTTTTAGAAATGCTGTTTTGCATTACGGGCAACTTAGTTCTTAATAATTAGATATACTTAAAATAGGCTGCAAGAAATCAAACAATCAATGCAGCTTGTGTTGAATTAGACAAAGGTATTGTCCAATTTTAGATGAACATTTTTTGAAATGGTGGTGTTAAAATTTCAAAATTTGTACTAAAAGACTTTACATAAACTGTGGTTGCTATAATGCAAAAAAAAAAGTTAATTGAAGTTAATTTAATAATAATACATGAACTGAAGTGTGATGTAAAATTAATCCAGGGTATTGAACTCATTGTACATTTGTTTTTCCTTTTTGAAATGGAGTGTAAATATTTTCATGGAATTATCAAAAACAAAATCGTGTGAGGTGTGTGCGTGTAAAAAGAATTGTAAAAAATAATTGGATTGTTAAGCTTCACTGATTGTCTCTGACATAAATATGTTTGTGAATAAAAAAGAACAAAGTTAGTGTTGGAATGGTTAAAAAAAAAACCAATTTTTAGTTACTTCTTCCCCATTTATTTTGAATCAATTTTAACTTTTAATTCGACAATCTTAATATAAAAGACTTACCACTTAATAGGCACCACTCGTCTTGCTCTGATGTTACAAAGTTCATCTATCTGCTGAAGGAATCAACAATCAATAGTAGATTTCATTAAGTCACTAGATTATTTTGGGGTGAACAAAGAAAAATTGACGAGAACAGGATTTGAACTTGCAACCTCCAGGGTGATGTGCTGGTGCTCTACCAATTGAGCAGTGCTGGAGGTCTCCCTATTTTTATTATTTATTTTGTTCGGGGGCACCAGACTATGTGAACACAAGCCTCGTTCTCATATTAAACTTGCTTATTAAAATAATCAAGATGGCATCTTTCTGGAGTCTTTCTTTTACCATAGTATTCATATCGATATGCCAGGTCATTTTTTTTCTCGAAGCTGTAAAAAAAGATAGAGAAGTTTTCTGCGTAATGTCGGCTTCATCAACAGTAAAGGACATGTGTTGATTCTGTAATAAATTGTATACAGTACTGACAAATAATTTGTGACGCCCCTCAACAAAATCAGGCACTTCAAAAAAATGAAACAGACTTAAAAGTGAAGACAACTAAAACATCAACACTGATATCAATGTGATGTGATGTCTATGACATTATTATTTGGTGAAAATTTAAATGATTTATTATTTTGAAAGCTCTTCTTCTCATCTGTTTGATGAACGAATCAAACCCAGTTTTCTGTTGTGAAAGGAAGTGCCTAGTATGGGGATGGAGCGTCACATTTTTATCATTGCTGTACAAGCTCAACATGATTAGGGCTGTAAATAGATGAACAGTATTGCAGTGCAGGCATTATTACGCTTAAGTTCTGTTGTCGAGAACCTCTTGCGATGGACTCAATTAGGTTTAAACGTTAAAGATGATACAGACACCTTGAAATACAAAGAGGTCATGCTCAAGGGTTCCCAATGCTTTAGTTTCATCCTCCCCAATCATGCATTTGGGTTTGTGTACATGTAGTACTACTCCGCTGAAGTAGAAAAGCTGTAGGACAAGTTCTTGTTTGAAATTGGTAGTCTGCCAATTCCCAATCTTTACTCCATGGCAGTATGGGGTAGAAAGGTAAAATGTTTGGTGCCTTCGATGATACCATCATCACGCAGTCAGAGTATGTCATGAGTAAGAAATGTTTCTATTGGGCCCCATGGCAGATTGGATTTTTGAAATTATAGGTTGAAAACATTGTTATTTTCAAAATGGCTGCCATTGCTGGTTATTCTACCTGTATTTATTTTCTCATTACATCATCTGACTGTGTGCCAACTGACTTGTATCATTAGATAAAAAGCAGGACAAGTTCTAATAAGAACAGTCTACACAGCGAAGTAGGTACCGGTACTAACACATGGTGTAACCGCAAACCAACTGTAGTTACTACAATACCAAGTCAAGCAGGTTTGGCATAAGGTAAGACAAACTGAATGATGGATGGAGGGCACTTTACTGAGTTGAAATTTGTAGAGGAGGTCGATAGTTTTACAACTTACCCCTCATACTTGTTGACCAAAAAACCTATGCAGTCAACTCTTGTTATAAAAAGATTAGTGCTCTTTATAAGGAGGCTTGACTGTACATGTGAACCCAACATTCATACCAGCACAGTCTTTAAGGATATGCTTGATCTGTACAAGAATGCTTGGTTTGGCTTTATAGTAACAAAAACCTTGTACAATTTCTCTACGGGTTTTTAAGTAAGTAGGGGAGCTACAAAGTGTCGTATACCTACATGTACATTTATAATTTTGTCTTACCTTTCGCTTGATAAGCACTGTGTACTCGGTGTTAAAATCCTGCGGAAAAATCCAAAGGCACCCTGGTGGAATTCGAACCCCAAACCATCTTTACTCGGAGCAGATGTTTTTACCGCTAGACCATTGAGCTCATCACCTGGTGACAAAGAAGCCAATTTGAGTTAGCAATGGGCTTCGCATACAATTAAAGTGATGGCCGTTATAATTTATTTCATGAAGGTAAAACACTCAATCCTTTCAACCAACTCAAACCTTGAAACGATAACTCGGCTCTTGTTATCGGGTAGTGCAAGTCCTGACACATGGGCTAGCAGCATGGTCTGTACACCAAGTGCCCCGAGCAAAAGTGCTCCGAGCAAAATGAACACAACTTGCCAACTATTACCTAATTAAGACAATGAAGACGAGGTATAAAATGTCATCTCTCAATCAATAACAACAATTATGGCTGCGTTTGATAGTATTGCTTACCCACTAGCTTAATTGGCTAAAAAGGAAAAACAATAATGCAGTTTGCGTAGGCTACTTACTGACCCAATTCACTGACGTCATTGTAGCGCCATTTTGGGAGTCAATGTCCCTGTGTGTTATACAGTGTGTGGGATGCAGCGTTTACACGCTTACCATAATTTGTACATGCAATTTGACTCCCATGGCAAGCGTGGCATACAGGGCCCAATTTCATAGAGCTGCTTAAGCAGAAAATACTGCTGAACAATTGTCTGCTAAGCAGAAATGAGCAGGATACCAGTCACTAATTGTACATGTGACATGGTAGTTTGGCTGGTAACCTTATTCTGGTAAGCATAATATTGTCATGCTTAGCTAACTTTTGTGCTTAAGCAGCTCTATGAAATTGGACCCAGTAAGCCACATGTGATGTGATGTTGGTGCAGGGGGGTCAGTACAAGTGAAATAACACATTTATGTAAAACTTGATTTGTACTGTGCATTAATGGTAGTCTACTTGCAAACATAATGTATGATTATTTACCATATTATAAACCCTTGTGAATTTGTGATAATTTTGTAAGATGAAGATTATTTTCTAACTAAAAAATACTGCAGACCTTTGCATTAAATCAGTGTTGCAAGATGAAATACTTCAGCTGTTGAGGGCAGCAAATAAAAGTCTAAGCAAAATTTAGAGTATGGCTACTGGTTTCATTATTGCCGATTTCATTATTTGATAAAACTATATGGAAAGGTTTGCGGTGACAACCATGTAATACTGTCTCTTATTGAGTTGGGGTGGTTCTGAAAAGAACCGTTGGTTAACTTGACGTTTCGATCAGTATGCTCTGATCATCTTCTGCTTTCTCCAGAAGACGATCAGAGCATACTGATCGAAACGTCGAGTTAACCAACGGTTCTTTTCAGAACCACCCCAACTCAATAAGAGACAGTATTACATGGTTGTCACCGCAAACCTTTCCATATCGTATTTCCACCATGCAAAGTTTCAAATCCTACTTGATAAAACTAGATGAAAGGTCTTCATCACTCAATAGTTCACACCGGGCAATTTTTTTTCCAGGCAACTTGGAGGCAACCAACTGCCCTGTACACACAAGGAACACTCCGGCAGCACAAGAGACATTCTTCTAGCTGTAACTCACTATCCCCGAGAAATTAATGAGAAAACTGAAATATGAATGAATGTTCTTCTTGGAGATTGCCTGAACTGGTTGCCTGTAAACTGCCTTGTGTTGGCCTACGTATGCACAAGCGCCATCTTAAAATGTACCGCAATGCATCTTGGGAAACCGAGTACAGTTAAAATATAAAACAAGCTGCCAAGATGGCATTTGGTGCTCGATATTTGGCATTGTGTACCCCCTTCCTATTGTGTTCTGGGAATCTCAGGAAATCTTCAGAGGATTTTTTGTTTGTTTGTTTGTTTGTTTGGGTTTTTTTTGGGGGGGGGGGGTATTTCTGTACAAGAGGAAAAGAGTGTGTTAAAGTATGGAAACAGTTGGGGGAACACCCTCTGCCACATATTGGGCATGGTATACAAGATGGATGCCATGCTGTAGTTTACATGTAACTGTGGCAGATTTTAGTTGTGTGTACCACATTGCTTTAAAATCAGCGCACCGTGGAGGTAGCCTGTGTTGCTTGGACTCAGATTTCCCCCAGAATCCTTTGCGCATAGTGGGCTATTAGTACAGCCTGGTAGGTATGATGATAGGATTGTGCCTTTGATGATACAAGCATGCAATATGGCACACAGTAATTAGTGTCATGAGATAGGGGCAATAATTCAGATGAGATAGAATAACCAGCAATGGCAGCCATTTTGAAACTTGC
Organism: Pycnopodia helianthoides; assembly: GCA_032158295.1. Lineage (NCBI taxonomy): Eukaryota > Metazoa > Echinodermata > Asteroidea > Forcipulatida > Asteriidae > Pycnopodia > Pycnopodia helianthoides. The sequence goes on from CM063260.1 coordinate 1,879,481, forward strand.
GAAATGTCCTTTACCTATATTTTTTTCAAAAGACAAATCTGCGATGACACTATTGGCCAAATATTTTGTGTGTGACATACTCTGGCTGTTTGCTTGTATCATCAAAGCCACATATCCCTCGAATACTTCCTCTATCTAGCTGGTTTTGTTGAACTGTTTTGTGTTTTAAAATACTGTTTCTGCAAAATTTACACCCTATTTTCATGAAGTTTTTTCACCAGTTAGTTGGCATGTTGTTTGTTTATTGCAAACCAAAGGATGGGAATGAATGTATTCTTTTAAATCAATGATTTCAAACCTTCACAGGTGCTAATTTTTAAACATTAACTCCTTTGCCAATTTTTTGGATGAACCAATTCTCTTCAAACCTTCTCCAAACTTACCGAGCACCTGTCACCTGACTCTTTGCACATGTCCAAAAAGTGGTGCATCCCTACATCACTTGAAGGGTTGAACTTGTAGCAGAGAGTCATCTGGACTTGACACAGTCATTCTTCAGCTGGTGAGACTCAGTCCAAAAAGTGTTGATTATAGCCTCAACTTTGGGTGAATGCCATCTCCAAGGTCATTATCTCAATCTGTGGTTAAAAACAAACAATTTTCAAAGATTAATTTTGATAAACTCTCTTATTACAAGTATCAGTTGTTCTGAGGAATAGTCAAGTCTTAATGCTGGCATGTGCAAGAAAATTCTCCTCCAGCTCCATTTAGTTCTTCAACTCATTGAACATGCACACACAAAATGACAACAATCCAGGTTTTGTTTTTCTTTTTGAGTTTAAGAAAATACTTTTCTGAAAAACTATAAAAGTTTTCCACCTGTTGTTGGTTGTATGGTGTGTTCATTGCAAACTAAAGGATGGGAATGAATGTATTCTATCAAATCTACGATATGAAACCTTCACAGGTGCTTATTCTGAAATTGCCCCCTTTGCCAATTTTTTGGATGGACCTCCTCTCCAAAGAAAAGTTTTAGAATGAATGTTTTCAAACTTTAAGTGGTCTGTTGTTGACTCTTTGCACCTGTATCATCCAATGATGCTCATCCAAACAAGTCCAGCTGAAGTCACCCCTCCAAAAGAGACTGCTCAAAAATGAAGGGAAAATTTAGTATGCACAGACAAATTTATCTCTACGTATTAACATATCTTTATAATAAAGTGCAAGAAAAGCCGACTTATTGTTTCAAAAAGGATTTCAGTTTGTTTGGATTGTACAAACACACAAAAAACTGGGTCTTAGGTTGCTTTATCACAGTGATTGGCTGGTCTTTCATGCTTGCTGTTTAATCTCAAATGACTAGTATTTTGACTGCTGATTACTAACTGTTGAGAGATTCAAAATCTGGTTTTTGATGCTATTTCAAAAGTTTCAGGTTTTCTTCCAAAGTTATCAATAAACTGAAGTAGACTTGTTTGTGATCCTCCAAATTTCTTGATTGAGTTGTTGTCCAATTTAGTAGGTAGTTTTTTCACCAGTAACTTGTAGCTTTGTAACCCGATACATTACCAAGTCTTTTACATGACCCCAGTCCCTGCTGGTAGGCATCACCTCAGCTCAGTTAAGATTTCAGCACACCAATCACTTCATCATCTTGAAGAAGAAAACATGATCTGCTTTTTGGAAGAAATAATTATCTAGAAGGATAGTATTTTTGGGGTCATTTCAATTAGCCAAAGTCAGGATCACCATACACATTACCTAAAACCAAACTAATGTAATCGGTGTTGTCCCAGGTGAGCTGCCATCTGTGCACAACTGCTTGCTACAACATCCACTTTTAAAAATAACAGGTTACATACTGTGGAAAACAAAAAACAAGAGCTAGCCTGTGATGGGAAACGTTAGAATCTGTGGAAATAAAGGTAAGTGGGAGGGAAAGGTTATTTTTCTTTCACATCTTTCACACTTTACCTAATACTTCACCTTGGCCCAATTTCATATAGCCTATAAGCACAAAACTTGCTAAGCACAGAAAACTCTTGCTTAGAAGAAACAAGTAACCAGCCAAAATTCCATGAAGTTTACATTGTTACCACTGGTGCCCCATTCATTTTTTTGCTCAGCAAAGAAATTTTCTAAGCAGCACTTTCTGATAACAGCTTTATGAAATTGGGCCCTGACACTTAACCTTTGCTGCAAATACCTGACCTCATTGACCCCAATGACTTCGAGTCACCAATCGGAGACATCAAAGGAGTCTCACCACTGTATTGTCTGCTCAATTTCTGTAGTTCGAATCACAATCATCTGCCACAACATCTAGTTTTGGAAGAACAAGTTACAGACTGTGGCAAACAAAATAAGATTGTAGCCTGCATAGGCAAGGTTAGAGGCTGTAGAAATAAAGGTTATTTTTCTAGCATGCACCCCAATACTTTGACCTGATACTTCACCTTTGCTGCAAATGACCACCGTCACTGGCCTCCAGTCACTCATCAGGAAATCAAAAGGAGAGTCTTGGTCTTCCACTCAAGTTCTGCGATTCCTGATGACAGCGTAGTTCTTAGTTTTGGTTCAAGACATAATCTTTTATTTGTTTAGGAACTTGTTTTTACTGTCTTTAGATGAAAGTACATGTGTTGTGTCACCGCAAAGTAAATAAGATTGAACATCTTAAAATCAAGACCAAGAACTACGCCAGTCATACCTTATACTTTACCTATCGCCAGAATACCTGCTGAAAGAGTAGAGAGTTAGTCCTATTTCTAGGCCAACACTTTAAATACTCTAGGCCTTCACTGTCTTACCATTCATACATACCTGTAGGTATCACTGACGTCTTTTCACCGTGGGTGACCTGCTGTTTCCCACCTCCTTTCTTCTTTCTCATCGTCTTCAGGTGTTTTCCCCTCTTTTTAAAATATTTTCTTTAAATTGTTGATTACCTTATTCATTTTTTCCATAAATTTTTTTTTGCAGCGCTCAGAAATAAGTAGTTTCAGGGAAGTTATTTGCAATGATTCCTATAAGCTTTTATAAAAATGATTTGCATTTGACTCAGCTTTGAAAAGCTTGCGTCACTGTAAGTCCCCTTTGTTTTATTTGACTTTGATCTAAATGACCAAGGGTTACAGCTGTTATGTTTATTAGTTATGTAATTATTTGTTTTATTTTCAACGACTTAATTAGTTGAAAAAGTCTACATTCAAGATTGATGTAATGCTGATATTAGGAATATGTAAATATGAATTTAGCTGGTCTAAATTGTTATATTTAATACTCCTAAATCAAACATTAACCATCAAATGAATAGTAAATGGACTGGAATATTTGACTGCATGATTACTTCTAAAATACTTATGGTGGTGGGTATTGTGCCCACAAGACAAAGCACAGCAGCAGAGTGGAAAAGTGCAGAGTCTATTTCATAATTAAATTTTTCTATTGCTTTATTTTCACAAAGAAAACCACTCATCTTTTTAGAATATTTATTGAAAAATATTATGAATCAAGTTTTAGTTTGATTTTGCACTCTTCCTTTCTAAACGTTAGGCTACACTATTTGAAATGTAAAATCCATGACAATTATAAATAAACATGACAACTGTTGACTTGAGGTATCAATCCTTTAGTAAGACTTGTCCTACAACTAAAAGCATCATTGGCTTCGACCAATATGCAAATCAAGATGTGCCAAGACAGTGTGACATCACCTTGAAAGCTATATAAGCAAGGACAACATCAACAAGGTCGCCAAACATCAGGGGGGAGGGATGGTAGAAAAGGGGGAGGGACTCTGCAAGAGAGCGGTTAGATCTTCTCTTACCGTTCGCAGACTTCACCTTGTCTTTATCTTTAATTAGGTCAACTTGCGTTATCAGACCTCCACTATTGTGCTCTATCAATAATCTAACTTTTGTCTCTCCTTTTTCTTTTTTTTTAAGTTTTTTTTTTTTTAAAGAAAGGTCAATAAGATTAAAAATTAAAAAATAAATTAATTGCAAAGTTCAACATTTATCAAAGAGGTGATTCGCACAAGAGAAGTTAAAAAGTGGAGGTCGGATAAAACAGCAAAGTTTTCCTTACCTTGGTCCTTTGGCAAACCTCCCAATTACGTCCACATGCCATATATCCATAGACCTTCAACTCCTATCTGATCACAGTCGGCTCTTGAGGGCCGTCATGACGGCCCTCCAGAGACTGTGATTGAGATGTTCCCTCTTCTTGCAACAGTCCCATCAATGTCTCTTGAAGTTTGGTTGGACGGGAACTCGTTGTTGGCTGCTGGGTCTGCCTCCTGAAGTCGTTCCCCGTCTTGGTCCGTCGCTCTTATCTTTCTCGCCCTCAGTCGTTCCCCCGTCTCTGGCTTCAGAAAAAAACATAAACCACATTGTCAAGGGGGGCAGGGAGTTTAGAATCACTTTTGGGCAGAGTTGTAGCGATCAGGGGTGAAGTGGGGTGACTCCCCCAATAGTTTTTCTCAAATTGCAGTTGATTGTCACTCTAGGGCAGGGTTTTAGCGACCAGGGTTGCCCCCCGTTACTTTATCTCAGTATGGTCGAGTCTCAGTTGGCAAATGAAGTTCTAACAAAAAACAAGTAAGACAAAGGCATCCAGACTGAAAATCAGTAATTTTACTGACAGCTTTTGTTATTTTCCCCTTCTAGCAAACTAGTTTTAAGAAGAGAAACAAAATAAAGAAACTTGTAAGTTGGCAAGCAGACTTTTATTTTACCTCCCCGCCCCCACCGCCCCAAGGAGAACACTAGAGTGGAAATTGCTTTTTTATTGACTCTGAAGAAAATGACATTGCTGCAGGCTTGTTCTAGGGCCATTACACAGGGTTACAACAAGGGTGAAAGGCTATGATAAGTGTTGAACTTTCAAAACCACAGTGTTTGGACACAGATTTAGAATGACAGCTTTCGGATGACAATGTTATTACCCGACATTGATACTAATGTAATAAACAAGACTGTGTGAATTCTGAACTCTGTTAATATTAAGGTATACTTTACCTTCCGGCCTAAAGCTCCTGACAAGTTCTGTAAAAATATGGATGATGTCATTCGGGTTATCTTGAGATGTCAAAGGTCAGCATGGTTGTCAGCAAGAGTGCCACTGTCTGTATAAAGACATGAAAGATGGGTCCTGCATTCTCTCTCTCTCATACATCTGGGGAAAATTGATACAAGTTCAAAGTCTTTTCAAATTTTTAGCCCATTTCAAGTGTCACATTTCATACTCTACTAGTCCTAAATTTGACCCTTCCATCCAGTCCAAACCCGAAGTTCAAATAACAATTAAAAGTTTGTAAATTTAAGTTGCGTCTACAATAAAACTAATAAAGAATTGTCATGTTATATCACCATTTGTTATAGCGCCCTCAAACGAGAGGCTCCATTTCCACACTTAACTTGACAGGCAATCATCCACAGGGCCCAATTTCATAGAGCTGCTTAAGCACAAAAAGTAACTAAGCACAACAAAATAATGCTTACCAGAATAAGGTTACCTGCCTAAGCTAACAAGTCACATGCGCAATTTGTGACTGGTATCCTCTGCTCATTCCTGCTTAGCAGAAAATTGTCAAGCAACATTTTCTGCTTTAAGCAGCTCTATGAAATTGGTCCAGGTAGACACAAAAACACCACGATCACAGATTTGGAGCCAAAACTTTACTTTCCCAAAATACTGAAGTACGGTTCCGCCATGAAAAAGCTGTGCTTTTCGATTCGGACAAAATGTCAACAGCGTTTTTTTAAATTCCAAGAAGATGTTAATTGGATCCAACATTACCTTTTGGAAGTTGCTTTGGTCGTCACCCCCCGTGACCCGCCGCCGGATGCTTATCTCTTTGAGGCGCCCCGCGAAGAAACACATCAATGTGAGGACAAATACATTACTCCACTTCCTTGAATTTCTCATATCTGCAACGAATGTGATACCGGAAAGGAAAGGTGAAAAGTATGAATTACGGTACAGGTCACTACCTGATATGTGGTGTTCAATAAACATGAATGAAAACGTCCAGTCACACCACTTGGTAATATGAGTTTTATTGACGATCCTCAAACAATGACCCATTTCCCCCCTTTAACCGTTCGTTTGCAAATTGAGCCAAACTCGTACCGTTAGAATAAACAACAGTTCCCGCTCGAAAGGTCCCCCACCCCAACGATTTTACTGGTACTATATTCGAAGAATGCCATTTTAGGGTAGCTTGACTCATAGAACTATGTAAAGGATAAAGGTCTAAAACATAAATCCAACAACAGAAACAACAGTAGCTTTTTTTCCTGAATGAACTCCTTGTGTAAATTATATTCAATTACAGTTTTATTTTTTTTCAAACGCTTTTTAAAGGAACATTACAGAATTGGTTTTTGCCAACAAAACAGTTGCTGGCAGTGTAAGCACTTTATGTAATCCACCATATACATAAACTGACAAACCTGTAGAAGTTTAAGATCGATCGGCCATCTGTGTCACGAGAAAATAGTCAAAAACCCGATTACACATTTGCATGAAATCATATAGCTTCAACAAATGAATAAAACGCTCACTGAGCGATAAACTCCAATCGGAAAATTAGTTTATTAATTTCTCATCAAATATGGCATTTCAGACAGAAATATTTCAAGGGATGTTTTCATACTATCATCATCATTAGACCGTGTAAGTTTTATGTAAATCTGTGATCAAAAGTATATTTTACAAGTTTTTTTTCTTACCAGCGTTCCTTTAACAAAAATAGCTGAATGGGAAGAGAGTATATAGTGACTCAGTCAACGGCCCCTTTGTTCCCCTCAAACACTTCGATCTCTGGCTGTGCTCTGCGATCATATATCGAGGGCATAAAACCAGACCCGCCTATGTCCACAAAATAACATTTTTGAGAAAAACAAGTATAAAAGTTCGATTGTAGCTAACAAAAACATCAATGATATAGCCTGAACGGTCATCTTCCAGATTTGTGTCACCAATACTCTGTCAAAGCTCATGCTAGGGTCTCATTCTCTTTGCACCCCTGGGTGGGTCAAAAACAAAAAGGCACCAGTTTAGGGGGGGGGGGACGGATTACGGACAAACACTTTTGACTTTGCTCAGGTGCCCCTGTTTTTAAATGTTTAGTCTTAGTCACTTCTGCCATAGAAATGTTATCAATTTTCATACCTATTGTTAGTGGACTGAACTCTTTTTTTGCCCAAAATGGTGGGTTTGGTTTTAAGCCTTGGGTTAGAGGTTCAATCTTCTCAGCAGCGCGATCGACGATAAGCAGATGATATATTTTATTCTATGAAAACAAAATCTAGCTGCGTCATTGAAAATTTGAACCTAAAACCACTTTTTGCACTGCCATTTTAACAAAGGCCTACATGATTTTAGGCCCATAGTCCATGACATGTTACATTATCAAGTTACCAACTTGGTTTTTGTTTTTTCCGAACATGCGTCTCTTAACGGGACGTGTCGTTTCCTATAATGCTTGTTGTTTTTTCCAGAGATCAACAAGTTAGCTTTGACTGAGAAAAACAACATCTAAAGTTTTACAGAAAATCCGAACCAACTTTAAAGAGAAAGTCAGAGTCTCCTGTTTTCCGAGAAATTAGAATTAGCTGTTGCAAACTGCTTACCAACCAAAAGGACTGTAGTATAAATGCAAAAAATTAGTTAGTGGCCTGACGTTTCGACCCTAGCAGAGTCTTTCTCGAAGGCTTTGTTTTCTCGTAAACAAATCGCATTGCGTGTGTTGTGTTTGAAATCAGATCCTTTATTCTTTCCGTTGATTTAACAAAAATAGTTTTATTCGGAGTAGTGTTTCAATCCAATTCTCATTGGGGTTGTTTTACTATCCTATACTATGACTTGAATACCGAAGACAGCAATATAGGCAGGAGTAGGGAGTGACCGTTCGTGGAGCCAATTCCTTTGGAATATGGTGCAAGATTTATTGATTGACTGATGACTGTTGCAACATTATGTTGGCATGTTCGTAAACACAATAAAGCTATCAGCATAGGCCAAATCACTTTAAGAAATATTAATCAAAAAACACCTGTCCCGACACCAAATGAGTACTCCGAAAAAGATCAGGCAAAAACCAATGACATGAGAAAGCATGTAACCTGATGATGAAAACATATAAGATTGAGGAGAAAAAAAGCTCGTCTATCACATGAAAAAGAAGATGAAGAAGCTGAAACTAACCCATTACACAGCGGGGTTTGTTTGGTACAATTAACATTGTTAGAAAAAACTATAGTAATAGTAGACTTGCGGGTACGAACCTGCAACCATGTATACAACTCTTACAGGCAGTTTTGTTTCTGAGAAGAACCGGTGTGGTCTCGACGTTTCTTCAGGAAAAACGTAGACTTGTGGACAAGTTGTCTGACGCGGTGATAGCGAAACGGCTCTGTCGCAACTATCTTGCGAGACTGCTGCTCCGCACGAGGCTACTGCTCTCACGACTACGCCCCCAATTAACGAGACCATGACCAGTGTCGCGAGATTTGCGGAGAGAGTCGGAACGCTGTCACCGCGACACACATTTAACGACTTGTCCACAAGTCTAGGAAAAAAACCTCGAGACCACACCGGTTCTTCTCAGAACCAACGCTTCTCCCAAAAGAGTTTTAAAGACGGCTGTACCTGGAATTGTAATACTATATATTATATTGTTTCTTATGGTCCACACCATGCAATAAATCAGACATCACTCAAAGGTGTTTTATATAGGATTGGGAATGGTGTTCAGCTGCAGAGTACCAACTGGTTTGTTTTAAATGACATTAGCCCCTTTGTATATGACGTCACAAGCTCGAACAGTGCCTCTACTGATGTCAAAAGAGAAATACCTCATCGGCTGAGAGTTATGCCAAAACAAATTGAAAACAAATCGGCGAAAATAAAAGGAGAGTGCGAGAAGGCATTTCGAAGTTGCATGTGGTCCAGGGCCCGCTCAAGGGCCCCTAACCTTTTTCATTGCCGATTAAGATGCCCTCTTGTGCATTCTGAACCCTCTCTGGGTTATCTGGAGTAAAATTTTGAATGATTTGTTTTTGTAATTCTTAAATGTTGCTAACTTCCTATTAAACAAACCACTCTAAAAATAGAACTAAACAGTGGGCAACATTTAGGGAAGCGTGCAAGCATCGCGAAGCATGTGGGATAAAGACGCGTTTTGGTGCATTATCGGCCTTTCCCGTGGTTATCTTTTGAGTAGGATCAACTTGTTTGATGATCTGTTTGTGGGTATATTTATTTTCTTCTCGATAACCTCTGCCCTCTGTTTGGAAACAAATCAGTGGGGAACTTAACGAACACGCATCTTTAAGCCTACGGGGCGTGGGGTCTCGGACCCTCAGCAGGCCCCCGGGGAAATTTTGCCGGTGGCGTGGTCCTTCCTCTATGCTCAGACTGCCTGGATTTTTGAGACAAAGTTTGTTTGTGTTAGTATCCCCCCAGTATACCTTTGTTCTCTTTTTGGACGAAAAATATGGGGCAGTTGTAGGCCTATTCACCTCCTCAATATATATATATATATATATATCAACAATTAAATCTCATTTTACAGCTAAGTTTATTTTAACAACACATACAAATAAATAAGAAATAGATTCTGAATTAGTTTGAGTTTGACCCATTTCTGGGTCAGTTTGACAAAGATTCCGGGTCTCACTGACCCTGAAATGGATCAGGTATCACGTGACTCAGAGTCTGGGTCAATTCTGACCAGTGAGATTTTATTTTAAAGAGTGTACATTGTTTACCGAGACAATAATGTAATCGATTCAAGCGTATGTTGTGCCACTTTCCTTTGCATGACCCTGCAAATTTAATAATAACCAAGTTACATTTTGCGACTATAATGCAACTATGAGCACAATTTGTTTTCGCTTCAGGTTTTTACAGACTAAACAATAAGCAATTAAAAAATGATCATATTTTCCAAAACAAATTAAGTCTTCACTTATTAATGTTAGCTCAAACAATATTTATAGCAAATGTCAGATAGTTCCATTACTCTAGCACACCTTTGCCCTCTTGTATAGAAGTATCCGCCCTTAAAAAAATTATATATAGATATATATCATTTATTTATTAATTGCAACATCTTTATACAGGATAAAAATATCAGCAAAAGCTGTTTTACACCAATGTCATGTTATACATAAATGGTCAACATAAACAAACACACTAAAAAAGAAGAACTACTTAAAATACATTTTCTTGTATAAATATTAAAAAATTTCAATGGAGGGGAAACTTTGAATGGAAGAAGGAACATCGTTCCAAACTTTAGCACCGGTAAACAGAAGAAGAAGAAGACAAAACCCTCAACAAAGAAATCCCAGAACACAATGCAGAAAAAAGGCAGGGCGGGGGGGTGTTACCATATCGAGCACCAAAAGTATACACACATTATTTACTCGACGCGCCAAGCACAATGTCACTTTCAATTTATGCAAACTCATCGCAAAACAATAATTAAGCCATGCTTAGAGGCAAAGTATACCTTTGGAACCGTTCGATTGTCTTAATCATTATACAATAAAACTAATCAGTGAAAATTTAATTTCAAAAGGTGGTAGCGTTTTTGAGATATCGCCGAAAATCCGGAGCGGTTATGTCCACACAGGAAGAATAATCCGCCATTGGAATACACAATCTGAGAAGCGTTTCTGACAGGTCGAAGTGCCCGTTAATGTTTTCTGAAGACTGATCGCACACTCATGTATGACTATCTCAAAGCCTTCCAGCATTGTTCTGCCGACTGTTTTTTGTGGAATATTTTTTTCAAACCAAACATTCCTTTTCGACTGACGACAAGTTTGTCATTGGATCTTCGGAGAGATTGCTGACACGTGGATTATTCTTGGCTGGGAGTGGACGACCGCACCCACCCGCGAGGTCGTCCTGTTAAATAACAGTACTTTAATTAGAACGAACATAAAAACAGTAAACAAAATGGTCGCCCAGAACAAAGGGAAGTCAACAAGGATTCCTATTGGTTTTTGTGGAGTATGATACGGCAAGGAACTGGACGTCGCAGACTCGGACATTATCTCTGTGGAAGTTGAAGTGTCTGGACTCTCTTTGGCACTGACTGATTCGACGGAAGGCAAGACGGGAGGGAAGACGGCAGTCTGCGAGACGGCAGGCGAGACGGCAGGCGAGACGGTGGTCGGCAAGACGGTGGTCGGCAAGACGGTGGTCGGCAAGACGGTGGTCGGCAAGACGGTGGTCGGCAAGACGGTGGTCGGCAAGACGGTGGTCGGCAAGACGGTGGTCGGCAAGACGGTGGTCGGCAAGACGGTGGTCGGCAAGACGGTGGTCGGCAAGACGGTGGTCGGCAAGACGGTGGTCGGCAAGACGGTGGTCGGCAAGACGGTGGTCGGCAAGACGGTGGTCGGCAAGACGGTGGTCGGCAAGACGGTGGTCGGCAAGACGGTGGTCGGCAAGACGGTGGTCGGCAAGACGGTGGTCGGCAAGACGGTGGTCGGCAAGACGGTGGTCGCAAGACGGTGGTCGGCAAGACGGTAGGCAAGGCGGTGTCGGCAAGACGGTGGGCACGACGGCAGTCTGGGAGACGGAAGGCGAGACGGTGGGCAAGACGGTAGGTGAGTCTGAAGAGTCGGCAGTGGTTGATTCTACAGGGTCGAAGTGTGCCAGGCTGTTGAGCCGAGTTATAAGAGATTGCGTTATTGATAACGGCCTCTGTTGGACAGTTATTGGACCAAAGATGCAGTATCTTTTTATCAAGGGAAAGCGAATGCTTGTAATATTGCAGGAGATAATTACCCCGTCATGAGCAAGGCTAGCTGCAAAGACTAAACTACGAACAATCCCACCATCGCTCCCGAACTCAGTGTTCCATTGCTCGTCCCGAAATTCCGCATTCATCGAAGTGATCGTAAGATTCACCCTGGGATAACCGGGGGTGGACTCACACCTGAGCGACAGGACGTCGCCAGCGAGAACGGTCGTCGGTCCACTCGGTGAACACTCCGGGCTGGTGTCGTTTGGAAAGGCAAAAACGGTTACCGTTACCTCGACTGTCTCGACCACGAGATACCCGTATCCCGTGGTGTTCAGGACTGCCACACATCGGTAGAGCCCTCTATCGCTTCCCATGACCGGCGAGATGCTCAGTACATTCTCCTTGTTCGGTGAACTATCCCCTCTGCTGACAAGATCTCTCGGTTCGACAGAGAACCTGTCCGTTGTTGTCAGTGTCCTGTTGTTCGAGTTGTACCAGATGATAGACATATCAGAGCTCAGTCTTTCGCCTTGACAGTTCAGAAAAATTCTTCCCCCTTCGTAAACATCGACTGTGTTCCGCGGGAAAACTTTCAGGAGACGGCCACTTTCTCCCCTACGAGCGCACAATACACAGACGAGAATCAGCACAACGGTGACTCTGGTATTCAGTGCCATAATTCTATTGCAAGCTCAAAGTAGTAAAATGTCACTTCCTCGTCCGATCTTCTCGAAGTTGTGAGTTAGGACACACTCGGCTTTGTTTTATAACATTTCTGTAGTAAGTGGTCCTGTCAGGTAGGGATTGCAGCTGTGCTGGGGGTCTAGTGTTTCGTGGTACTCAGGTAGGGATTGCAGCTGTTGGGGGTCTGGTGTTTCGTAGTACTCAGGTAGGGACTGCAATTTTCTTGGAGTCTTGAAAGATGGGGGGATTTCCCGCGAGGGTATGGGGAAGTACAGATCTTTATTTATAAGGAATGATGAATATGTAGTAGCAGTGACTCGACTACAGTCACGTGCTTCCAAGTGGGTGACCAATGAGCCTTCTTCAAGATTGGTGCAAACAAATAAATTGTCCCTTTTTGGGGGTTGGAGGGGAGGTGTATGAGGGCCATGAGATAACACAGTGAGGGGTTCCCAAGAAAAACCATTTGCTCTTAATAGCGTTAGAAATACATATACATATATATTTTATTATTAGTTGATGTACTTAACCATACATTGAAGTAATATTTCCAACAGTCTTTAGGTTACACACGGAAGATGTTTCAAAAGCAGAAACCATTTTTTTTATAACTATATTTCTAGCAAATTTTTAAAGATGTTACCTCAATGACCCCCTTGCATCAAACGCTACTTTCTGGCACGCTTGGGAGTCAAATTTTACGTAAAAACTATGGCAAGCGTGTTGCGTTGCCCAATATGCGCACTACACTGTATAACACACGGGGACATTGACTTTCGAAATGGCGCAACCGCGATTATTATGATGATGACGTGAGGTGAATGTTGCCAATTTTCAAATGATGTCATGCCTCCCTCTCTGGTTAGGCCAGTATTCGCTACATACGGTATGGATTTATTTTGAGCCGTTTACTTTTTGGTTTGTAGGGTGTCATGACGAACTCGGGGAAAATTCTTGAAAACAATCTGTAAAAATGTCACAATGACATTTTAACAGTAGACTCCCATCGTAAAACTATTTTAATTGTCATCTTTTTGTACATGGCAACCAAGTATAAGTTTAACTTTAAAATTGTTGGTGGTGGACCATTGCAAGTAACGTTATCCAAACCATAATAATTAATTTTGTGTTCATATATTTTATTTATTTGATCAATTTTATACTACGTCCATTGCAACAGCGCAGACACCAATAATATGGTGACTGAAAGTATGACATTAAAACACACACAAACATTAAAACACATCACAATCTCACATGACAAGAAATGTGTTTAAAAGTGCGGTAGCAGAGAGGACATTCAGGGTTGGACCACGAACAGACTCCCAACAATTGATTGATTTGTGTTTTTAAAGAGGGGCTCCAAGGTCAAGTTCAGTTTTGTGATCCATTCATTTTACAATAGACAGAGTCTTCATGAAAAAGGGGGGGGGGAACACTTTTAAGCCTCTAACCCCACGTAGGAATGATGTAAAATGTCACTGTGTTTGATGCCCTTCAACTGCATTTCTTGTCAAAATCCAAAAATTGGTCGATGAGACGTCACATTTCAAATATACGGTCTGATTCCTGACTTCTGATGATATTCAATCCAAGAAGGAAAATGGCATTGAATTTGAACCTTACAACCGGCGCAGGATTCCTCTTTGGAATGTACTGACCCATTTGTTTTTGCTGTCCGATGACGTCATGTTTCAAATTTCACTCTGAAAGAGTATCACATCAAATGACTTTTTTTTTACACCATTTTAACGTGAGGTAAGAGACTTGTTACTCCCCCCCACACATTTTCATGAGGACTCTATCTAATGAAAAATGAGTGCATCGCTAAACTTAATTTGACCTTAATTTGAGCAATGTTTTCTAATTTCCCAACATAAAGAACAACCCACTGGAAAGCAATTTTTTCGGCCAATTTCGCAGTAGATTTTTGTTTTGGGAGTTCCCGGAACAATTTGGTTGACATTTGTATGACCCGAAAACAGCTATACCCCCTGCAGTTCGGAAAAAGGGTTACTATGCTGGATGGCACGTGGTTGACATATACCCAGGAGTTCATTTTGTTGTGAGTGTGAAGCCAGCTTGGGGTGGCGGTTTGGGGGAAAACGTTCCTCCGGTAATTTACCCGGGTGACTTCAAATTTCTTTCGAAATAACTGATTGACGGGGTTCGTGTTGGGGCGATGAGGGAAATATATTTTCTGAAGTGGAAGTCCATGACATTAATGTAACCGTGGTTATTTAAGTAACATTGACCGTAACGGGCATCAGAACTCTTTTGTCGTGAAAGATCTTCTTGTTTTAGGATGTTGAAATTAGTTTTTGGCACACAAAATGTACAGAGATCAAGTTACAAGATCAAGATACCCCCCTCAAAAAAAAAACCCAACAACAACAAACAAACAAACAAACAACCAAAACCCCCAAAACAACAACAACCCGCCAAAACACAGCAACAAACCCAACAACAACCCTAAACAAGGACATAAACAAGAACAAGAACAAGACAAAGAACAAGACCAAGAACAAGACCAAGACAACAGCAACAACAAAAACAACAGCAGCAGCAGCAGTAGCAGCAGCAGCAGCATCAGGGGCAGCAGTAGCAGCAGCAGCATCAGGAGCAGCAGCGGCAGTAGCAGCAGTAGCAGCAGCTACAGCAGCAACAACAACAACAACAACATTTCACCAAGAAGCTCATTTTCCATAATGTTCCATCAGACAGCCCATTTCCAATACTTAAGTAATAAAACAAAGCAAGAACTACGTGTAAAAAATATCTTTGAAGCCACTTTCTTCCCGTATGGTTTGTTTTTTAATTAACTTTTCATTACTTCCATAACTTAAAGAACAAATCAACATTTATAAATTCAAAACCGTCTTACAAAAGTACCAAACTATTACATTAGAAAACTAAACAATTAGTACAACTGGAATTCCTACCAGGAACAGACGGAGGATTCTTTGGGGTACCAGTATATTTAAAATGCAATTTTCTTTAAATAGTCCCAATTTTCGCAGAAAGAATGTTTTTTCCCCCATTATTTTTCTCTAAACGCTTGTGCCACGGAAAATGCACAAACAAAATGCAAAATGCAAAACAGTTTGTACATTACTGATGGACGTGAGAAAATGTCGGGATCCCGTCAGTAATTAAAAAAAAAAAGGTTTTTAAATAACTATACTGCTTATCATTGGAAGATTTTTCCGTACAATACCTTTAAATGAAATCTTATAACATTCTCGAATATATACAATAGTTTTTAAAATTTAAATCAATTTTTGTAGGTTTAAATTGTTCAAAAGACCACTATTATTTCGCATATGCATGTATTTCAGATGGAAGTATTTCTTACGGAAGAATTTCCTTTTTTCTTTTAAATCAAGTTTATAAAAAGTAAACCTTCTATTAAAAGATAGACCGTCAATTTATTAAATAATGCCAGCCATTATAACAATGCATATCTGTTTTTACATATGAGTTAATAGAGAATAGTGATTTTAATAATAGGCTAGTGTCCACTTGATATTGCAACTCAAGTGAAAAAAAAAACACACTACGGAAATAGTTTTGACAATTATTGCCAGAAAACATACGTTTAAAAGAACTCATAAAATGTTCAAACAAGACCCTTAAAGGCAAAGTATACCTTTGGTTTTGGAACCATTCGAGTGTTTTAATCCTAATGATATAAATGTACATATATACAATAAAACTAACCTGTGAAAATATCATTTCAAAAGGTGGTAGCATTTTGAGATATCGCAGGAAGAATAATCCCTTAATAGGAATACACAATCTGAGAAACGTTTCTGACAGAAACGCTTCTCAGATTCAAAGTTATTTGGATATAAACTATCTTTTTCCATATATCCACATTATTTTGAATTTAACTATTTCTCAAAATGCTTTATACTATCGAAAGTGGCTGTACTCTTCTAACCAAGTCAGTTTGTATTGCCATAAATTAATGTTTAGAGTGATTACGTACACATTCCCTTAAAGCCCAGCGGGTTTGTGAACCCTGGGTTTTCACTTGTGTTGCTTTAACATATCAAAGGAAGAAAATACAACACCCTTGAGACTCGCTCAGTCCGGAGCGTATTTGAACATTTTTGGTTCCCATTTTGTTAAACGTTCACATGGAAACGCAAATTTACATCTGTGGTTCTGAAAACAAAATGGAGGAGGAAGGAAAACATTGCACGCGCGGACGTTCGAATACACAAGGGAAATCCACAGTCTATAAGTATACACAATACTGACTGCTTCGAGAACTTTGGTTAAAACTACGACTTTCTCGGTGATTTCCGGAGCGGTCTTTTTACCCGAGGCAAAGCCGAAGGGAAATAAACCGCACCGGGATCCCCGAGGGAGTTGATAGTTTTAACCATAGCAAGAGTAAAAGTAGTTGTTTGTTTTATAAGATCACATACATATATTGTACCTATAGACGTCTAGGTACCAAGGTACCATCTGTTGCTACGGGTATAATTAATTGGTTTCTTAGTACATTGATCGCTACGGGTATAGTACATTGTTTGCTGTATGTGTAGCAATTTGCAGGCAGTCTTTGTAAAGGGAGCTCCCCATTTCAACTAATGTAAGCCATGTCTGAACTGATGGCTTCGAAGTGGCTAGGCTAAGGCTCACTTTCATATAACTGTTTAAACAGGAAGCACTGATTAAAATTCCTTAACTAATCAAAGCATATAAAGAAATAACTGGGGTACCAGTTGCAACAACAGGAGATTTATGACATTTTGGCTGGTAACATGTTCCTAAGGAGAATTTGTGTGCCCACTCAGCGTCAGCCATAGCCGAAGTCGCTTTAGTTTTGCTTGGACACGGCTTACACTACAGCCAAACAGAAGCTAGAAACGCAAAATAGTCTGGTCCCTTTCATGGGAGATATTATTCACAATTGTCATTTACACAGGAAACAAGACCAAGATGGAAGTAGGATGAGTTACTCACAAAAATAAACAGCAGAACTGTTTATTCGTTCCCAATGCACTTTAACTGGAACTCTTGAATCGGCCTTCAGTTTTCCTCCATGGTTTGACAAAGTAGAAAATATAGTTCCGAAAAAGAAGTAAAAAAATACATGAGTTTCATCACCATACAGAGTCATGTCAAATCGGAGAGCTGCTCGATACAGTGACGACTGTTTCTGGGTAGAACTGAGTGTTGTCAATCCCATCCAGTCTGAAGTTTCCTTTCTTCGACTTCTGGTTCGCGATGAACTGTTGTTGTGCTTTGGTCACCTTGTAAATGTCCCGCGACCTTCTCAGTTGAACGGCGACCGCGCATGTGACGACGTTGGCGGCCAAGGAAAGCGCCAACAGGACAGCACAGATCAGGAAGGCGTACAGCCACGGGAAATCCTGCGAGACGGGAAGCATGGAGGGGTCGAAAGAGGGTAATACTTCGGTACGAGCGGGCATCAGGGTGTTCAGGCGAGGTGTCGTGGGTGGTTGCGTTGCGGGCGACGCCGTGGACACTGGGCTTTCGTTGACGGTTATCGGTCCGATAACGCAGTCTCTGTTGTTGAACGGGAAGTTCGAACTGGCTATGCTGCAATGGATCACCGCCCCATCTTGGGCGAGCCTCGCTTCCCAGTTTAAACTACGTACAATTGTTCCTTCGTTTCTTGTCTCCGTTGTCCACTGCATGTCACGAAAGGTCACGTCCGACGGAGCGATGGTGACGTTTACTGCGGGGTAACCCGCGTACGTCGAGCATGTCAGCGACAACACATCGCCACTGCGTACGGTCGTCGGCCCGCTCGGTGAACACCGCGGGTTGGTGAAGTTCGGAAAGGAGAACACGGTCAGCGTCACCTCGGCCGTCTCGATCACACGCTCGCCCAACTCCGGGTTGTTCTCGACGATCCGGCAGCGGTACAGCCCCCTGTCCCGCTCCATCACCGGGGAGATGACCAGCGTGCACGCCTTGTCCTGAGACGTGTCGCCCCTGCCGCCGAGCTCTTCCGGGATGAGGGTGAACCGGTCCGAGGTGGCCAGGTTCACGGTGCCGTGCTGCCAAACAAGGTTACCGTCTGCTCCCAAGCCCCTGCCCTCACATCTCATGGTCACGTTGCCCCCTTCCTCCAGATTGTCAACGTCTCCATCCTCAACGGTGATTTCAACAGTCGTCTCTCCAAATGTACACGCCAGATGTAATAGGACAAACACCAAGCAGTTCACCACGGATACTCTCGATGCCATTTTTGTGTGTGTACAGTCGGTCTCAAACTCAACTTGACGCCCAGGTAGCTCTCACTTTAGACTTCCGAAGTTCTCGACTGGAAAACAATTTCTGAAGCTAACCACCTCACAGGCCGGATATTTAAAGGCACCGTCAAGTGTTTACAACTCAATGTGGCTCTATTTCCTGGTATTTACCGACGGCATGAGTAACTTCTTCATGTAACAGTTTCCCCCGTATCCTTATCGTAATCAGTAAAATAATATTTGATGATCGACCCCAACAGTCTGTATGCGCTGACTGATCTTGAACCCTGACCCCCAGACCCTGACCTCACTGTGTGTACAGCCGCGTTCCCCGTCACTGGGTTCAGCATTGTGTACTTTGTCTTGCTGGTGTGTGTCGTCATAGGCCTACCTGTTATGCCCTAAAGGGGAAGTCGGTTTAGGATTTGACCTGAAATAGTTCGAAGCACGTATTAGGCAAAACAAAACAAAACAAAACAAAACAAAACAAAACAAAACAAAACAAAACATGTTTAGATTCTGCTTTTAAAAAGGAAGCGGGCGGGGACGCTAAACATGTTTTTTTCTATATATGGCCTAATACAATATACTCTTTATTAATAAGATATTTCTGCATTACTGCAGACTTTTAAAAAGTTACTTTTAATAGATACTGAATTGTTTTCCAAATAGACTCATATAAACCACTGTTTTACCACTACCCCTTTAAGAAAACGCCCTCTGCATTAAGCTCCCCTTTATTGGTTCAAGTCTATGAGTTTCATTACAACCCACTGATTCTTTTCAATCAAAATTATAAACCCGTCTCATTTCATAAAAGAAATATCAAAAGGCTGGTTTTTTTTTCCATTTTTTAAAATCCACTTTATAGGCCGTGCGTAGGCTTGTGTTTTGTGTTGAATAAATTCCTGTTCAGTCATGCGTGCGTCGTATGAAAGCCGTCTGGACTTGCGATTTGTCAACCAGTTTCACACAAAACATGTATTCACAATACTGTGTTGTTACAACACAGCGGTTATTCAAACAGCTGTGAATTTCACCGATTTTGCAAGTCAAGGGAAAGTAAAATATTTAATCTGTACAATGGCGATCTATGCTATGGAGTTGTGTATTTTAACAGGTACCCATGATCCTGTCTGGAGTGCTTTCCGAATGGAGGTGTGTATTTTAACAGGTACCCGTGATCCTATAGTCTGAAGTGCTTCCCGACTGAAAGTGTACCTGTGATTTGAGGAAGAGAAGTGTTTGTCCACAGTGGGGTTTTTTTTGACAAAGAGGGCGTTTTCTTTTTCCCGATCGCTATATTAATAATGAGAGACTCATTTAATTAAATTAACAACAAGAGAAGGCTGTCACCAACCAATACACAAGTATACAAATACCCAAGTATACAAATACTCAAGTGTTCTAATACATAAGTGCTTGAGATGTGAGGTACTTGAATTTTATAACAAGTTTTTAATTCCGCCAATAATTATAAATCACTGTTTCTGAACAGTGTTCATCAAAAGCTCTCTGTACTGTCTTTGTGCAGTTCCAGGATTCTCCTTCGTCATGCTTGAATAGTTGAATACCAGGAATGTTCTGTATCAGATGAATGGTGGAAGGAGAAATCGTTCGAGTCGTGGTCTTGTGCCAACTACAGCTGGCCCCCCTTGAACTTTGAGAGTAAACATGTCATCGCACTTGTGCTAACTTAGATTAATATCCACTCATTCTCATGGTAGTTACTGTATAGAAATGTGTCTGTCATATTTCCCCCACATGCTGTGTGTGTGTGTCCTTGTGTGAGTTAATTTATTGGTTGTTCTTATGACGAGTAACGTCTTTATTTCTTCCCCGGTGTATAGAGAGACGAAGGGCATCATGGGTGCATCACGTTCATCACCCCCATCACTGAACACCGCTGGTTCACCTCAATTATTGTACTTCCTGTGGATCCACTACGTCTCACTCCTGAGTTACACCAACAGACTTGTTACATTTTTTTGTTAGATTTTTTGCATTAAATACTTTTTGGAGAACTGGAGAGCGGACCGAATAATTGTTGCTGCTGTTTTGTTGTAATTTGTTGCCGTCGTAGAAGATAGCGTTGTTGTTGTTGTTCTTCTTCTTCTTCTCCTTTTGTTGTTGTTGTTGTTGTTGTAGAAGCTATGTTTGTTGTAGTATTTTGTTGTTAAAGTGCTTGGTGTTTGGTCTCGTTCGATCGAAATCGCCTTATCCCACAGCACTGATAAGTAAGGCCATTCTTTCAAAAATACTTCGAACTATTTACAGCCCAAGTGAAAGTCCACCACAAAAATTAGGGAAGAAAATGATTGGGAAATTCTCAAGTTACAGAATAATAATCTTTTATTAAACGAAATGAGACACCTTTAAAATGCTATATAGGGCGCCCTCATAGGCAATGCCAAACTGTCACCTCACAACATCCCATTCCTCCCAGATAAAAACAAAACACATCAAAAACAGCTGCTTCTTTCAGTAACAAAACATCTTTTTGAGTTACGCAACAAATTCGTTTGTTTTCAAAACAAGCGGATGTGTCATCTTTACTGAGAAATCTGTCAATCTCGAATCGGTATTGCGTTTATTTGCTGTAGTACCTCATAATGTTTTGACAAAGTCCAAAGGCCGGTGGTGGTGTAGGTTCCATAACACATTCTTCTCATAGCATTCTTATCTTGAGATAACTAAAAAATGCATTATGGTGATAACTGGAAAAAATAATACAAAGCAAAGCACTTCATATGAATGAAGGGTTCACAGGAATAATTTCTATGAATCTATGTGTCCCCTAATTAAAACGAATCGTTTCACACAACAATGTGTTGACGAGATGAAAGACCGATTGTTCGCGCACCGGCTATATTATAAATTAAGTAGTCCTTTTGTAATTTGTAATAAATCTTCCGCAGCTTTCGTAAAAAGGTATCATACAGGATTGGTAAGGATAAAATATCATCGTTTAATTTTAGTCTGAAAGCTTATTGATAATGAAGTCCATACAAGAACTATTTTGTTTCTCTGAAATATTTTCCACTGAAATGAAGTCATATTCGAGAAAACTGTATCTAAAAAACCTTTTAAAATGCAACAGCTGATTTCGGTTGTTGCAACCTGTTACAAGCTGGAAATTTTGAATGGTAAGTCCCTATTTTCTCATGACTCGCACAACAGATGAAGCCCGGATTTGCCCATGTTTGTTATTTTATGTAGGCTCCCCTGTAGTGGTTGATCACACAACACATAAACTCTGTAAGCGACCATTGTCAGCCCAGCCAATCCCGTTGAAATGTTTACTTTCTTCGAAGGAGGATGGAAAGACCCATAAATAGACCACCTCCTTGGATTCCGAAGGACCCGCTAGTCAAATAAAAACTGCTCAGCTTTCACTTTCGTCCGTCTAAGTAAAAAGGGAATTCCCCCTTTTACAAGAGCTAACGCAACATGGCAGGGGGAAAAGCGAAGGCGACATGACGCCCCGATTTCATGTGGAGTGACAGGCATTGTCTGGAAATGGTGGCGTAAGGAAAGGAGAGTGTACAAAAGTGCATACAGGGTTATTTTGGTAAAGGTGAGAGTTGGATTGGAGAACGGTACGGCGAGGATGTTAAATAACTCGGGTAACATTGGTAATCGTTAAAGGAACATTACAGAATTGTTTTTTTTGCTAACAAAACAGTTGCTGGCAGTGTAAGCACTTTATGTAATCCACCATATACATAAACTGACAAACCTGTAGAACTTTGAGATCGATCGGCCATCTGGGTCACGAGAAAATAGTGAAAAACCGATTACACATTTGCATGAAATCATAATTGATTCAACAAATGAATGAAACGCTCACTGAGCGATAAACTCCAATCGGAAAATTAGTTTATTAATTTCTCATCAAATATGGCATTTTAGACAGAAATATTTCAAGGGATGTTTTCTACAATCATCATCATTAGACCGTGTAAGTTTTATGTAAATCTGTGATCAAAAAGTATATTGTACAAGTTATTTTATTACAAATTCTGTAATGTTCCTTTAAAGGCACAGTACACGTTTGGTAATGACTCTGAAAATGAATGGCAATCAAAACTTACTCGGTAAGAAGTACAGCAGCCTTGGGTAGTATAATGAATTTTGAGAAACTTTTAACTTCGAACTACTACGTTTATGGAAAATATATCACTTTTTATTCCCCAAAATTTGAATCTGAGGAGCGTTTCAGAAACGCTTCTCAGACTCTGTATTCCTATGGGGAATATTCTTCCTGCGTGGAAATTTTCGCTCCGGTTTTTCGGTGATGTCTCAAAAACGCGACCATATTTTGAAGTTAAATTTCCACAGGTTAGTTTTTATTGTATGTACCTACATTAGGAATAAAACAATCAGTAGGCCAATCTCGCCAATGTTGTGCATGAATTACCGGTACTTAAAGTGCAAAACAAGTTTCAAGGCTTTCATTTAAAACGTTTCTGTCGTCAAAAGACCACTCTATCTTTAACCAAATTTATTTTTGATTAATATAAATTAAAGCAACTACGAATGTACAACAATTACACCAAATTTAATACAATTATATAAAAACGGTTAAGTAATGCAAACGAAAATGGTTGGCTAATTGGCTTGCGTAGACAAAACAAACGGAATAATTTGTGTTCATTTGAGACAATTTTGTGGTATTCATTCATTAGCATTAGCCATGCCTTTAATTTAGCTGGAAAATGTAACCCAAATAGTATGATTTAGTTTGTTCTTGTTGGTGAAAACTAAATCAAATTGAAAATGTCCCGTATTTAGTTTTCACTCGAGGACTTGTCTTTCTCAAAGGACGAGTACGATCGAGAGTGATTCATCTTTTAATTAGGCAAGAAAAACAAAACATGTTTAGCGTCCTGCCTTTTCTGAAAAAAAAGGGAAGGAGGAGGTCTTTTTTATTTTTTAAATGGCCGCCCGACACGTTTTTTCAAGACAACCAGCCGGGCTATTTTTCAAGAAAGTTGCCAGCTTCTAATAACACGATCTTATTTATTTAAAAAATTATTTTTTTCGTCAGAGATCGTTAAAATTTATTACTCTCTAAAAAGGAAGCGGTTGGGGACGCTAAACATGTTTTGTTTTGTATTATTTGGCCTTATAGCTCTGGGGCATCTCTTTGCATCGGATTCAATTACCTTGGCGTCAATTTGACACCAATCAATACGAATAATACACCACTGGACTAAGTGTCGTACCTTGAGGCACGCCCTTGCCATTCACTAATAATACATGTTCTACTTAGCTACTTCTTGTACTCGAAAGACACTCATTTACGTTGAACAGTGAACGCCGACGACCATTTATAATGTTGTAAAATTCTACATTAGTCTCACCTTATAATGCTTCTTCTGAAATTGCACAAATAATTGAAAATAAAAGGTTTTCTTCAAATTTCAAGAGCGGTGGTAGGACTATATGAACCTCATAGTAATAGCTACAGTTATCAAAGTGACGCTGCTGAGGAACCATATTTTGTCACAAATAAGATAGTAGCTGATATTGTAACTATTAATTCTGTAAAGTACGTCATGTAAGGAAACAATCCAGATCTCAAATGGATCCTTAGTACTCGGTAATGTACAGATTGAGGCAGCAGCAGGTGGGCTATGTCCCTTAACATTCAGCAAGGACAGGGTGACGTCCTTATTCGGCTGTGACAGCCACATTAGAGTAAGCCCCCTGTTCCGCATCAGTTACTTTTGGCCCCTCCTTGGCCACGCCATTCAGACCCAGTCCCCGTACTTTTTGCCTTTTCCTCTTTTCGCGATCCTCCTGCATTCGTCTGCTCGCTACCAGAGCAACAATGATGACTATGGCCAGAGCAGCGATCCCTGAGGAGACCAAGAAGCCAATCAACCAGCCTCGACAAGCCTGATCGGTTGTGGGAGGGAGGGTCGGTCTGTCCGGTACATCGGGGTTAATCGGAGCGGGCGGGGCAACAACATCGCTGACCGGATTGACTACGCTACGGATCACATTTAACGGGCCGAGCTGGCATGATCGACGAAGAGCTGAATACAGTGGACTCTGTATTGTGCAGATGAAGAGCAAGCCGTCGCTAGAGGGCGTCACATTGTTAATCAAGAGCTCTTGAGATAAAGTATCTCTGTCTTGGATAATGGACCAAGGGTTTGCTCCGATGTTACTCAGTGTCAGTTCAATTTCGGGGTTACCCTTCTCTGACGAACACCGTAGCAGTATTGGATCCCCCTCAGTGACATCCATAGCCCCATCCGGTTGACAGGTCGGACTGCTCTGGTCTGGGAAGTACACCACGGACAAGGAGACAGTTTGGTCAGCAACGATATTGAATGACGTCGGGTTACCAGGAACGGGGGTTTCAATGAGGCATGAGTAGACACCGTCGTCACCTCTTCGGACGGGGGAGATGGTCAGGTTGTACGCAAGATCATGTGTTGTGTCACCTCGACCGGGTAGCGGTAAGAGCTCCACGGCAAACCTCGGGCCGTCGTACGGGTCGTTTAGGACGGCGTCCAGGGAGATCACCTCTTCCCCGTGCTTCCAGGAGACCACGTAGTCCGAAGGGGATGCCCCCAGACCGGTGACTTTACACCGCAGGGTCAGGGTGTCGCCTTCCGGGTAGCCCGTTAGGTCTGACAGTGTTCCACCGCTCACCACGTCTATGTCGACCGTTTCACCTGCTGAATGCACCGCTCGGAATAAGCAGCACAACAGCACCAGCTGGACCGCCATCATCGCAGTTGCCTCACGTAACACCATCGTCATACTGATCGAGTCTTAAGCCCCTCGTTTCTAGCAAAATGTCATGCGAATAACTCCCGAAGCACAGTCCACCACGAAGTAGCCAAACATACAGCCGATACAACTATAGTCTACATTACAAAAAATAACGGCAAACCCCCGCAAGCGAACTCTGCGCCAAAAACCAACAATAAACTCCCAGCCGTTTTCCACGGGTGCAGATTGCTTTTGTTACACAACAAATATTGCAATTGGAAAGTATGTGTATCGAGCTATGTACTTTTTGGCACGAAGTTCTTAATTTCTTTTCAACCCTGAACTCTCCGTCATAAGAATACACAATTATTCATGTTCAACCACCTGGAACTTGTTAAATATTTACACATACGTTGGTGGTAACACTTGACTGTTCAATGAAGGACATCCACTTTGTGACTATCTACTCCAAACCAGCAACAACAATCATTCTCAAATTAAGGTGTTTTGAGGCCGCTGTATAAACTGTTTTTTCAGGAATTCATGAACCATGAATCCTCTCGAGCCTGAACCGGAACAGTTTGTTTGAACTGGCCGCTGTATAATTAATTTTGTTCGCGAATCCACTGGCCTTTATCGGGCGGTTCCAAACTTATTAGCGTCTTTCCCGGCCGCGGCTGGGACCGGTCCTTTCAGAAGCCGAAGCCAAATCCAAAGCCGAAGCCGTTAATGCAAACAGGGCAAAGTCTCATCCGAGACATACTAAAAGCTCAAAACTGTATTTGTATATAATTTTTTCATATCTGGAAGCTCAAAAACGAACCGAAATCCTGCACCTGTGTTCTAATACAGACCGCACATCCAAACAAGCAGCTGTTCAATCAAACCAGTGGGGGCCTGACCCATTTCTTGGTCAGTACGACCCGGAATTCTTGTCAAAATGACCCATCCCAGAAATGGGTCAAATTGACACAGAATCCGAGTAAACATATAATTTTAAACCAGTTTCGGGTCAACCTGACGCAAAAATGGGTCACCCCCCCCCCCCAGGATCCAGAAACCTGGTCACCCGACCCGGAAGTTTGAGTGTGAAGTATGGCCGTTATATACAAAATAATATAAACTGTGTCTGCACATTCTTCACCAAAATAGTCCACGTTCTCTGCTGAGCATGGCAAGTGTTTGGCAAGTGTTTAGTGCTTACAGGCTTTTTCTCAGTTGACCAATAACTTCACATTTCTGCTTAGCAAAAGGCTCACCATGTGGATCAGAAATTAAATGATGGAGTATCATTCTATGTCAAAATGCTTGTGACTGTTTCCAGCTTACCTTAGCAAATAAAGCTTACTAGCACTTATGTTTAACATCTCTTTAGTGTTACAGACAACTGGCGTTTGATGGCTGATCTAGACTTGTTTCCAAGTCTGTGATTGTGGTTATTTCTCTACCCGATAGTCAATACAGTATCGCTTGAAATAGCGCCCTCTTGTGGACTAACTTTCGCTCACAGACTTGGGATCATGTTCATCGGTTTGTAGTACACACCCTATGGCGAGTTATTCCAAACGTAGACAGAACGATCTGCTTGGTCGGTATCACACAAGCTTTTGATAAAATGAGTACTCAAATTTATCTGTACTAAAATTTCTCAAAGTTATCATCATCGGTGCACACGCGATTACATTCTGTTGCTTTTAAACATATGCATGAACAAACTAACCTGTGAAAGTTTGAGCTCAGTTGGTCATCGAGGTCACGAGAAAATAGTGAAAAGAGATCTTATGTGTTTTCTGTTTTTTCAAATTATCGCGCGCGATAATTACTATTGTTTTACTTGTTTCTCAGAAACAATAGCATTTTAGGCAGAAGTATTTTAAGGAACCCTTTCTACCATTACTTACTTTAAATCATGAAAGTTATGTGTGAATCTCTGAACATTGTGTTTTTCGATCTTACCAATAGTGTACAGGGCCTTTAGTCACACAAAATGTGGACACTGATTTTGAGCTGTTACCAAAAGTGTACAATACCTTTAAGTAAAGTATTTCAATTGCAGCTCTAAAAACCATAGATTCTGGTTAAAGATTCAAAATAGAAATGAATACTTATGAGGAGAATTACTGAACGATTCAATTCAAACCATAGATATGTCTTTTTTCGTTTGGTAAGAGTCGGGAATTTTTATGTATTTTTCAACGTAGCCTTTCACATACCAGCTCTATGCACATACCACAGCGTTTCCTTAAAACAAACAAACAAACAAACCAATGTGACACGGTTATTGTTACTGTCTGATTGGAGACTTTGGGGTCGCAAGGTGGCAGCAGACTTTATATTACCAGGTAAATCCACGCATCGTTCTCGGAAATGGATGCAAGAAAAGAACCAGTTGAAGTAAAAAATATGTTACGTTGTATGTCAAATAAACAGGTGTGCTGCACCTTGCTTTCCAATATCTCCCAATCCCCGTAATCAACAATGATAATGACTGGAAAATTAGGGACTACTCAAGTCATTTGCTTTCGCCTCTGCTGTTTACGTTTTGGTATTTTTTGGTACATTGGCAACAAGATTGTTTTCATTTTAACATGACATCATTGACTGTGAAATCGAACAAAATATCTTTTCAGTTTTGGAGATGTTTTAACTTTAGCAATGTTGTAGTCATTTGCTTACCCATTTCTCTACCGTGCATGTTAATTTGTTGTCTCCTTGACTCTAATTTTGTGTAGTGCAGGAAGTGGAAACCATAGCTCCTGTAGCTGTAGTGAGCAAGTTGAACTCTTTACAAATGGGCTTGTGCTGCTATCTCCTCACCAGAATTAATGTCATCTCCCAGACATTTCTTAAAGCAATCCTCATATTCATAACAGTTTCTAACGGCATCATGGCGAGTTATTCATTTCACACCCATGATTTCGCACACTCGACTCACCTATCCGTAGCAGCTGTACACTCGACATGTATTTCTGTACATGTACATGTACGCTAAGCTTATAACACTGACAGTTAAACTAACAGCAAAATCTACACGTGGCCAGGGAAAAACGGTTACCATTGAACAATGCATTGTCTGTACGGATTTGAATGGGGGGTGGGTTCCTTGAGCACGCAGGCCCAGGTGAATACAGCCAATTACAAACAATAGACGGAGTGCTTGTCACTACTTCTTAACTTGTTCAGCACCATCTGGCCAATTCCACCGCAGTACAATGGAACTAGTGTTACATTTTGTACAAAATTGTAAAAGGTGTTCAAGTAGGGGCTGACAGTCGTGAGATTTAAACAAGGATTTAAATTGATGTCTACCATGTATAACAAATAAGAAATACATGAACACCGGACACATGGGGCGCAAAATTGGCTCAAGATGTTAAGAATGTAACAATGTGAATTATCTAAAAAAAAATAATAAGTTGACTTGACTCGTTAAATTCCTTCTGGTCGGGTCCACTTCGCAATCACAGCCAAAGCTCACTTGGTGTGTGGTGGTCAAAGGGTTGCTACAAAAGAGGGCGTCGAACGATGATTCTTTCTTTACCACATGGTAGTGATCTTGTCTTAAACTCGAGGCATACATGTACTAACTTTACAATGTGAAGGAGCTCATAACAAGAACAACAAACACATTTCAAAAATTCACGCGACGATCTTTAATCTATTATTTTTCCAAGAACAAGGGTGAGTCCAATGAACCGTTTCAATTTCTCTTTAGAGAAATGTACACTATGTTGAACTTCATAAAACTATTGAACTTCACGTCTCGAGTCGGTATGTGATTGACAGTGAGGCTTCCACAGTCAGGAACCAACCGCAGCTCACGAGCTAAAGGATTAAAAGCTCAACCACGAGAGGGCTCACTGCCAGAGGCGAGGAGAGAGCTTCCCATGTCAACCAGTGCAAAATGTCAACCACTCACATCATATTTGAACGTCTTTCAGCCTCTTGAGACCAATTAATCAACTTCTTGAAACATAAGTTAATTTTTCTTTTCAATTGTTAGTACATGAGCCGTTGAATTTGTGAAAACACCCCCGAATGAGTGAACTGGCCATACTTCATCTTGGAAAAAGAGCTCCACACTCGTCGGCAAAATAGGGTCATTATAGAGGGATGCGTACCCCCATAAACACCATGTTAAAAGTCAACAACACACAGAGGCACACTATTGGCAAATTTTCAACAATCCATAAAAGCCATGACCTTGATTTTTACAGAAGTAAGTTGTGGGTTTACATTTTATTCACGAGGCTCGGTGTAGGATTTTTCTCTATTGTGTTAAGTGCACCCCGATGGGACATGTCGAAGCATCATATCGCATAGCGCATCTCTAGATTCTCCTGATTGAAGTTTGATATAATTTGACTCGTGCGATAATGTGGATATACTCGATAAGGTTTTTTGTTGGTTTGTATTATTATTATTTGGTTTTACCCTCTAACCGATGTGTTTAAGCACTGTACTCTCAGTACTTCCCCGAGTTCTGTGAAAAACCCGCAGGCACATTACTCGGGTGGGATTCGAACCCACGACCTTTGCCATTCTAGAGCAGATGTCTTACCAACTAGACTTCGGATCCCACCCGAGTATTATGCCTGCTGTTTTTGTTCACAGAACTCGGGGAAGTACTGAGTACAAATAATATATTTTATCCCGGTGCAAATTTAACATCTATTACACTATTTTGTATTTGTATAAATATGTATTACTATTAGTTTGTCCTACGGGGTTTGCCTATATATGCCATTTTTCTTCAGGTTTGTTTGACTCCCGAGAGCGCTAGCCATTATAGCACACTGGTCAAAACGTTGAGAATAAATCAACTCAGAGCTGTGTGTCGAGAGAGTTTGGACATTATGGAGGGACCATTTTGTTTTGGTCACGTGGTTTCTGGACGCCATTTTCGGTCCAAATGACAGCGTAACCCGATGTGCAGTCTAGTCTTGCACCCTGTGTGCACACATGCGTCTTTTGAGTAGGGCGCCCTCGGCTAGAGGTCAAAAGAAGGTCGCTCATTGGCCCACCCTGTGCGCCGTGCGTACATATCGTTTTCCATTCATGCATCGTCGTTTTACTCCTAAGATGGCGGCGGGATGACGTCAATGCACAAGGTCCATACACAGCTCTGAACCAAGTAGCTCTTTTCAGAACTACGTACTCATCTTCTAAAATACACAAGTTATCTGTGGACCCATATAATCATCTACTGAATTCTGTCTCCACCATACAAATGCCTCATTTCAACACAATGACAATATCAGTAGACAATTATTATCCATCAAAATACTTGTCTTTAATATTATGGATCGGAAAATGTACGCATCAAACAATTATTTGAAAAGATTACTAAGGACGACAAACCTAAGACAAAATGTAATTAGTGGTTGAAAGTTCACAATAACTCAAGTTAAGAAACATAGGTAGCCCCATAAAATGTTCCTTCATAAAATCATTACATAAACTAGTTAATGGCCTGACGTTTCGACCCCAGCAGAGTCTTTCTTGAAGGCTAAATGGCATAACAACACACATTGACAAGTATTTCAGCCTCCGATAAAGACTCTGCTAGTGTCGAAACGTCAGGCCGTTAACTATTAGTTGTTGCATTTATACCATAATGTCCTCTTGGTTGGTAAACAGTTTGCAACAGCTATTTCTATTTTATAACAATTATTACACAATAACATAATGATGAAAAGAGTAGTTAAATATATATCAAATAGAACTTGTAACTGTTCTGTTTCGCACACTATTTTTTTTTGTTCTAACAAAAGAAATGTTGCAATGCATGTTCTTTCAATTTCAGTACCGTATTCGGGTGATAGCTATAGGGATACTTCCCCTCCATTTTCCATGACCTTATCGTTAACAATCACTTCTATTTCTGTTTGGATTTAGATTTTTTTGTTAGGAGTGCGGGCCTCAAAAGCAACGAACCGTGTAACGCAAAGGGAACCTCTATTGAATCAATCTTTTGACGGACGATAAATGCATTATTTGTGTAGCCGAGACACGGCTTCACAACCGCGAGACCGTGAGACCGAATTTTTCCCAGATCTGCTAAGCAGCATTAAAGTGCTTACCAAATTGAAGTGCTAAGCACGAAATAGCAGGGATTCAAGTCACAATCGATATGAATTACACGGTGTTTGGGCTCACGGTAAAATCTGTCCGTCAGATTTTCTAGATTAAGCAAGTTTGTGTGCTTATAAAAATAGCCCTCTGTGATTATTTGGTTTGACTCTACCACAATACATGAAGACAAATACAAAATAGTTCAAGACAATATAATTATTTTTATCTTAAAGTGACAAACAACTTTGCAATGCAAACTATTTTTATTTATAGGGACTTTTTGTGTCCACTTAAAAACGAAAACGTTTTCTTTTATTTATAAGTTTGTTTGTTACTTTTTTATTTATAATTTGTTTGTTATTTTTTAAATATATTTTTGTTAATATTCTTATAAATTATTATTATTTATATTTTTTCTTTCTTGGGGTGTTTGTTTGTTTTGGGGGAGGGGGGTCGGGGCGAAGCGTGTTTCTTGTCAATGACTATGCTCTGGAGGGCATTCCTGCCAGAAAAATCATGTGACTTACAAAGATTTGTTATTAATCTGTCATCGGCATGAGTTTCCATTTTCATCCTTTTGAATATTGTAAAATGTTCATATAAAAAAAAAGCTTTCTGTGTTTACCTTTATATAACCCAATACCTTCTTACTCTTCAATTTCTGAGTTTCGCAAATGTTTAATCATTTGTACATCTATTTGCATGTTGCTGTAGCGCCATTAGTACTGTATTTTAGAAGGTGCTCTTTATATACAATCTGGTTGTTTTTTTAATTGTACAACAAACCAAGTTGAATTGAATTGAGTTTAAAAAGACAACGATTCGTATAATGCAATAAAGATAAATTGATAATATAGTATAAAAAGCCCACACTGTGTATAGATAGGTTGCAGTATGACGTAAATCGGCCATCTTTACGGGCAGTTTAGAACAAACAGTCGTGCGTTTCGTGTGAGAACGGCGTGCAACACGCGCGCATTTCACGAAACTCATTGCAGGGTTGGTCAGTGAACAACGCGGCCGCGTTAATAAGTTGAGCGTTTGACGCACCTGCAAGCCAAAATGCACTTTGCCCGTAAAGATAGCGTCTACTGGGATCTATCTATAACATAACATTATTACAAATGAAGTCAGTGAAACGAAAAACATTTTCTGTATATGTTGATATGATGCAATCACTACTGTTACAGATTGAATAACTTTTCAATTATCAGTTTGCTTTAACTCCTATATATACGCGGATTTGTATAAATACATCTTTTTAAACTATTCCAAATACAATATAATTAATTGTCACATTTGTTACGTTACTTAATATACTATGTCCCCACACCGGAACCAGCCTTTGAACATGAGCAAAACACTTTAAAAAAAGTACATAAATGACACGTTGGTTAAAATGCTTGAATAAAATGGATTCTTTTGTACACAACAGTCCTCAAAGCGAATCTGTAATATGAACATTATCGTTCACTAGGACCAGCCTGCTTATCGATAAAATATACCACAATAACTAAATACCTTCGGATTCTATTTGAAATAATGGCAACTACTTCAGTGACCGACAGATGTGTATACGAAAACTATCTTGTAGGTTTTGCCTCATTCTTTTTTACCTCGAATATTTAGTGACTCGAATTCTGACCTCTGACCCACTTCACCTAGCTCTGCACAATACTGTGTATAAAGTCTTACCGAATGACGTTGTAAATAGCATTTTTTTTTAAAGACTCTATAAATGGTATAAGCTCTCATTTAAAGAAATTGCACGAAAACAGTTATCCGTAATTGGTGAAGTGTAGTAAAAAGAAGAAGAAAAGGAATTACAAAATGAATATATTATTGTCGGAATCTAGACATTATATCACGTCCATTACGCATGTGCAAAGTATTGTGAATGTTCCGCGTATTTTGTGCAGAATTGTCCGTGTGATGCAAACGTGTTATGTGATTTTCACATGTTATGATTTAAATTAATGTTTCGATGTAAATCTAGTGAAATCCACAGACAACATCTTTTCGTGTATGAATACAGGCAGGGTATACCTGTGGTGTTCGTCAAAGACTAGTATCCTCACTTGGTGTATCCCAACATATTCATAAAACAACAAACCTGTGAACATTTGGGCTGAAATGATCATCGATATTGGAAGAAAATGGTGAAAGAAGAAACACCCTTGTTGCATAAAATCGTGTGCTTTCAAATACCTGAAAAAGGCTTCATGCCTGAAGCCTTTTTCAGATTAGAATTTTCGGGTAAAAAATTATGTCTTTCTCTAAAACTACATTATTTTAAAGGGGGTTGTTTCTAACAATGTTTTATAATAACAACAGCTGTCCAGTGCTCTTTACCAAATAACCTTTTATGACCATTAACTTGTCGAGTAATTACCAAAAGTATAGCCTGCCTTTAGAACACAGACATTGAAGCCATTTTGAGTGTCTTCTAGCCTCATCGTTTAAGGAACATTACAGAATTGATAAGAACAAAACTTGTAAAATATACTTTTTGATCACAGATTTACATAAAACTTACACGGTCTAATGATGATGATAGTAGAAAACATCCCTTGA
This sequence comes from Pycnopodia helianthoides, assembly GCA_032158295.1. Lineage (NCBI taxonomy): Eukaryota > Metazoa > Echinodermata > Asteroidea > Forcipulatida > Asteriidae > Pycnopodia > Pycnopodia helianthoides. The sequence continues at coordinate 1,913,492 of CM063260.1, forward strand.
AATATTTCTGTCTGAAATGCCATATTTGATGAGAAATTTTCCGATTGGAGTTTATCGCTCAGTGAGCGTTTTATTCAGTTGTTGAATCTATATGATTTCTTGCAAATGTGTAATCGGTTTTTCACTATTTTCTCGTGACCCAGGTGGCCGATCGATCTCAACTTCTACAGGTTTGTCAGTTTATGTAAATGGTGGATTACATAAAGTGCTTACACTGCCAGCAACTGTTTTGTTAGCAAAAACCATTTCTGTAATGCTCCTTTAACTAAAATATTGGGTATCTCACCGACACTCCGCAACCTTGTTTTCAATCGCTGAAATCGTCTTTGTCCCTCGCTGCATGGTTATAAGCTATTCCATTATAAATACAAAGTTATAATAGTTGTTATAGTTGTCATAGAATTAAAAGCAAACAATATTATCCTTTACCCTTTACTAGCAGCCCTTTGGGGTCTCCTGTAGCTCGACAACTTGACTTAACATTGGGCATCCCTCTGACACATGTCAATAATGGTTTCAACCACTGAGATCGTCTTCGTCATCCACGGCTTCGGCTAACTGCTGCTTCAGGTCCTCGTCCTAGTCTGCATCATCCTCGGAATCCGTCACACGTTGAAATGATGTCCCTGGATTCGTTCGCTCCTCGTAGACGTTCGGCTCGGTCTTGACGAGTGGCGAGACGTCAGGGTCATCTTCGCCGTCATAAGTGATTCTTACCTGGCCATCGTGATCTGAGTCGGGTTCGTCACTGCCGTCGGGGGTCTGTCTATCGAGTTCTACTTCGGTCTGGTTCGGGTCTGTCAACTGTCTTCTTCGTATGGTGCCATTGAAGAAGGCAACGAAGTCAAGGGGGTATGACTTTGGCTTGCAGCGGCAGCATTTGGTGCGGAGGAGGAGGAGGAGTAGGAGGAGAAGGAGCAGCAAGAATGAACCCACTGCGATGCCGATGATTGCAGCAAATGGAAGGACCGGCTCTCCGGTAGGTAGGATCTGAGGCTGCATGGGTTTGGTTAATGGATCTGGCTCCCCGGTAGGTAAGGTCTGAGGCTGTGTGGGCGTGGTTGATGGGTCTGGGATGACCGTCAAGGGTCCTATATTGCAGGAAAGACCCGTCAAGTTTTGATTCTCGGGTATTATTGAAAAACAGAAAAACTCGACTCCATCATCTGAATCTTTGACACTCTTCTGCAACCGTGATCCTGAGTCGTTTACTGATGGAGGAGTCATGATCCAATCTGGCCTTTCTATAGGACTGCTTGTATCACTGACCACTGGGGTTCTATCATCAATGACCGTTCTACATGTCAGAATGTCTCCCTCGTTCACAACTGCCGGACCATATGGGAAACAGACTGGAAACTCTTCGGTTGAGTTAACCGTAAGACGACCTTCTCCATTTGCAATTATACTTCCTTTGTCTTTAATTATGACGCACAGGTATGACCCTGCATCAGATGTCGTAAGGTTGGTGATTGTAAGGATTTGAAAATACACATTTTCTCTATTTAGCTTAGCAGCGCTGAATGATATTCTGTCATCCGCCATGACTTTAGGCCAAGAAGAACCAACAGAATGCTGCCAGGTAAACATGTGTACATCCGGGTCAAAGCCAGTAGCGAGGCAGGTTAGAGTAACAGTGCCGTTCGTGATTGATTGATGAGGATAAATTGATACGGCCGTGACATTGACCTGGCAATGACCCGGGAATGGAAGACACAGCCAGACGAAGACAAAACTACTCAAGATAAGGTGGACGTTGCCCATTTCAGAAGTTTCAAAATTCCAACGATGTTTTCAATCCACGTCTTTGTACTGTGTCAAACTGTTGCAGCACAAATTCGACTGCGGGTCCGGCTCCACAACATAAAACAGCACTGAGGACAATCCAATTGTCTTAAACAGCATTGATTTAATGACAAATGATCATTCGAATTATACCACAACAGGCAGACTCAATGCATAAGCTTAACATCGATAATTCTGTGTGCAGTTCGAGTGGTTTTCAATACCAAATGAAGGCACTCACAAACGCAACAACAGTTGTATCCACTTGATAAAGAAGTATGTAGTCTGAGGTAATATTGTAACACTAAACCTTGCCCGGACTGTCATATGCGTTCTTTTGAACCCCCAAGTCAAGTACAAATCAATTTAACAATATGTCGTCTGGACTGTAGAGAGAAATTATGAATTCGAGCATTCAGACTACACGTTGAAAAAACAAACCAACGCTGTAAAACATCATTTGAATAAAAGTGGATTCTTTACAAGTTGTGAATTCTGTTGTGATTGACCAACAGGCACGGGAGTTTTCTGTTATTCGTGTGCAGTGAAACGTGGAAGTCGACTTCATCGAACTGTTACACACTGTAGTAGTGAGAACTTAAAATGAGTTGAAAGGTGTTTTCCATCAAAATACCACAGAATAATATGACTCATAAAGACCATTGCATCTATCCAAATAGTCCTCTCCAAAGATAACATATAGTCTGTAATGGTGCATGAACAAACTTGTGGTATAACAATATGCCACGAAAACAATTTCTGTGAACTTGGCTTCGTGACGTCTTGCTAAATAACAACACTCTCGTCTAAGTCTTATCTCAGTGGTTGGGTGGTGAATGTTCTTTAATCGAAAAAAAACCCCATTTTCGATAACCTCATAAAACTTTCATAAACAAGTTCCAATTTAGTTGTTAAAATTTTCAATTAAAACAAATAACATAATCTGAAAGTTTGTTTTTAAAACTTCGTCAGTAAAGCATAACTTACAGGCATTATACATAATTGGTAAGGATAGAAAACATAGTTGTTTAATTTTAGTATAAAATCTTACTGATTATGAAGTTCATACTAGGACCATGTTTTCTGTGAAATAGTTCTCTCTGAAATGTAGACATAATCGAAAAAAAATGTACCTAACCTAAAAAACGCAACAGCTGATTTCGGTTGTTAGAACACAAAATTAAGGGCAACGTGTTTACATGCTGAAAATTGTGCATGGTTTGTCACTATTTTTTCCCGACTCACACAACCGATTAAGCCCCCAATTTTCACAGGTTTGTTATTTAATGGATATAGTTGAACACAGTCTACAACTATTTTGTCAGCGCTACCAATCACGTATAATACCTTTAAGGCCAGCAAACCATAATCATGTTATAACCACATTAAAATTACATAAAAATACTATAAATATAGTCAAACGCAGACCATCGATGCGGGACTTTGGAACGCTAGGTGGCAGCAGACTGTCCAGGTAAATTCCCATTGTGTACTTAGTTCTGAGCATGCGCATATTTCCGAGAACAATGGATTTATCTGGTAAGTCTGCTGCCACCTAGCGTCACCAAAATGTCTCCCATTGTAATTTATCCCGTGCCCACTCCTTAACATTGTCCGACGAGTGTTAAAATGGCACTCCCTAAAGTAGATTAAACAAACAAGATTAAAGTATTTGGTAGAAAATATAGATCTTAAACCAGACCGAACAGACATTTAAAAAAATCTCATCTTAATTCATGAATTGTTGCGTGAATCTCGCAGTGTCGTTCATAGCATTCATTTGACATTTGAAAAATACCTGGCAATTTTTTACTTAGTTCAAGGACTTTTTTCTACAGCATAATACCATCTTTGTAACCATGGCGATAGAAAGCCGATCTTTTAAATACATCTTCTCAGTTTAAAAAAATAAAAATGCAACTTTGCCCCAAAACAAGGCAAACTATTTATAAGGAGTTACAAGTAGAAAATATTTAAGATGAAAATAAGTCATTAGGGGAGCTAAAGGTAGGAATTTATATTCCTCTTATAGCAGTCTAGATCGGGGATGGAGGGAAACATGCAACAGGCAAGGAGTTCCAACAAGATGCAGTACGTGAAATAAAGTTGTTGGAATGGCTCCTTGTTCTACATCTCAGCAAAACAAGAGTGTATTGGAAGAGAAGAAGCAGAAAGTCTAGTTGACAACTACAATCGGGTAAACATTTCTCATCGACGACCTTCATCATTGTTTTGAAAATCTTAGTGAATTTCCACATCCTCGAACATCTAGTGCATCTAAATCTGACCTTTAACCCCCTTCTAGTTCTATGTGCAATCAGCTGTACCGATGACGTCACGGTTTGGTTACTGCAGTGCTGAAGTGCTATAACTGGGTGCTGTATTTCCGACAGCTGTGCAGAGACACAATGGTTTCCCGTTCCTCTGCAAAGTGGTAAACAAACTGTGACATCATCGGTAGGTCGACAGACCTCGAAAGTGCGCGATCCACAGAGTGGAGCAACAAATCCACTTGTTAAAGCAAAACACGATAGGAAACCAATGTGCTCGTAAAAAAGTGCATGTTACAACGAAACTTGCATGTCGAAAAACACACCCCAAAACACGCCAATTTGGAGGAGCGCATGAGCCCTTTTGCCAATTTTGAATTTATTATTGTTTGCAACATTATTGATGGGTCTAAGTCAGGATTAGAATCACCGAATGTTCCAGGAAATCCACAGTGATACACTGAGCTAGTAAAGGACCTTCAAAAATGCAAAATGTAGCAATTTAGCAACTGATTAAAATAATCATGCTGTTTAGTTTGGACTTTGTGTAATCATACTATTTACATTCAAATGCATGCTTCCAAACAGAGGCTAAACGTTTGAGTAGTGCGGTCCCTAATTTAGTTACTTTGATGTAGGTTTGATCGTTGTTACTTACAAGGAACCCGACCTGGCCACGATGCATTCAAGTTTAAACAACAAGTCAAGTTCTACAATTTGTAATGGTGATAAGAGCAAAGTTTACTCCTGAATTTCAACACATGCGTTCAGGAAATGGTTTACATAATAATGTGATATCCTTGGTTATAAGCTATTCCATTATAAATACAAAGTTATAATAGTTGTTATAGTTGTCATAGAATTAAAAGCAAACAATATCATCCTTTACCCTTTACTTGCAGCCCTTTGGGGTCTCCTGTAGCTCGACAACTTGACTTAACATTGGGCATCCCTCTGACACATGTCAATAATGGTTTCAATCACTGAGATCGTCTTCGTCATCCACGGCTTCGGCTAACTGCTGCTTCAGGTTCTCGTTCCAGTAGGCATCTTCCTCAGGGTCCGTCTCGCGTTGGAATGACGTCCCGGGCCCCTTTGGCTCCTCGTAGATGTTCGGCTCGGTCTTGACGATCGGCAAGACGTCAGGGTCATCTTCGCCGTCAAAAGAGATTCTTACCCGGCCATCGTGAGCTGGATCGGGTTCGTCACTGCCGTCGGGGATCTGTCTACTGAATTCTACGTCGGTCTGGTTCCTGTCCGTTGGCTGTCTTCTCTGGATTGTGCTACCGAAGAAGCCGCCGAAGTTAAGGAGGTATGACTTTGGTTTGCAGCGGCAGCATTTGGTGCGGATGAGGAGGAGGAGGAGGAGGAGGAGGAGGAGCAGCAGCAAGAATGAACCCACAGCGATGCCGATGATTGCAGCAAGTGGAAGGGCCTGAGGCTGCATGGGCGTGGTTAATGGGTCCGGGATGACCGTCAATGGTCCTATCTTGCAGGAAAGACCCGTCAAGTTTTGATTCTCGAGTATTATAGAAAAACAATGAAACGTGACTCCATCATCTGATGAAACGTTGAAACTCTTCAGCAACCGTGATCCTGAGTCGTTTACTGATAGAGAAGTATTGAGCCAATCTGGCCTTTCTATAGGATTGCTTGTATCACTGACCACTGGGGTTCTATCATCAATGACCGTTCTACATGTCAGAATGTCTCCCTCGTTCACAACTGCCGGACCGTCTGGGAAACAGACTGGAAACTCTTCGGTTGAATTTACCGTAAGACGACCTTCTCCATTTGCAATTATACTTCCACTGTCTTTAATGACGCACAGGTATGACCCTGCATCAGATGTCGTAAGGTTGGTGATTGTAAGGTTTTGAGAATACAGTTTCACTCTTTCGTCAACTAGATTAGCAGGGCCGAAGGAAATTCTGTCATCCGCCATGACTTCAGAGTAAGAAGAACCAACAGAATGCTGCCAGGTAAACATGTATACATCCGGGTCAAAGCTAGTAGCGCGGCAGGTTAGAGTAACAGTGCCGTTCGTGACTGATTGCTGAGGAAAAATTGATACGGGAAAGACTTCGACCTCACAATGACCCGGGGATGGAAGACAAAGCCACAAGAAGATGAAGCTTCCGATTAACTGGACGTTGCCCATGATAGAAGCCAATTCGGACGATGTTTACGGCCCACGTCTTATTATTGTCAAGGGAAATTTGTTTGTGTTTCCGGCTACAAGACACACAACAGTATTCAAGTCAATCCAGTTGTCCAAAAGCACGCAATCCTAACAGTTTATGGGTTAACAAATATGATCCACCACTGTGCTTTACGCAGTACAAGCAGACGCAACCAAACACATCGGTAACTCCGGCGTGTAGTTCGAAGGGGCTAATAGAATGAAATCATCCACCAATCATTCACACATTCGAAAACAACCAATTGGTGAGAAGTATCTGGCTTGAAGACTCCGTAGACCACACCTTTACTCTTGACTGTATTTATAATCTACTTCTTTGTGAAACTCCATGCGAAGTACAACATCACATCAGGTCCGTTGGAGAGCAAAATGGCCACCAGGAACCGGGAAGTACATTTTATGAATCAATGATGCAAAACACAATTTGAATAAAAAGTAGATTCTTTACAATTTGTTAACTCTGTTGAGATTAAGGTCTTTTCACCAACCGAAACGGGAAATCACAGGGTATTGGTCGTGTGCTGCGAACCGTGGAAGTCAACGTCATGGCACCGAAATATACTATGACATAGTGAGTTCTATTCTAACGATGTTTATAATGAAAGGTGCTTTGCAATGCCATGAAGGCATCGTCGTCTAAGTGTTGCGTTTCCTTTATGCAATGAAACATGGTCGGGAATGTTGCAATGGAATTAATTTATGTTATAACACCCTCCCACGAAAACAGTGTTTGTGAATTGCGCTTTGTGGCGTATTGCAATAGCCAACAAATTGGATAAAAGTAATCGCAGTTGCCGGTTTAGGATTTCTAGTAAAACGATCAGTTTGAGCCCCCACCCCGATTTCTATTATATTGTAGTAAAATAGTTTATCTCTCAGCAGTCTAGTGGAACTTTCACAAAATGGGTTCTTTTAACTTTTTTGTTTAAAGTATTTAGAGATAAAGCAGTCTGGCTATATTCAATAATCGTCAATTAAGTGAGTATCCAAACGGAGACTCTGGTGTAAGTATTATAGTCTGGTCCCTCCACAAGAAATGGCAATTACAATAGAGTATCGGAGGAAGAGTTTAGTGGGACACGACAGAGATGGTCACTGTTGATAAGTAAAATGTGAGTTCTGTGTTAAATTGCATTATGTTGGAGTTCTGGTGGACTGAGCTCCATGTATGGATCTGTCTGTCCCGTTACATCCTTCTGATTGGAAGGCGTGTTCGAGGAAGGTCCTCGTGGGAGAGATCCTTGTGTGCCCCTCTATGATTGGAAGTAGAAGGGTTCACATTCGCGTAGTTGTGAAGCTCTTCATTGGCTGTAGACGAGGCTTGCCTATCCTCGAGTACCGCATTGGCATAAATATGGGGTGGATTCTGCTGGTTTGGCCCCGTGGCTGAGGTGGTATTAGTTGTTCTTTTACGTCGGTACACAAAGTATAAGACGATGATGGTAACCAGAACAGCAAGAAGGATTAAACAGATTGTTATACCAGTAATAACACCGACAGAGAGGCCAGGTTCGTCAGTAGGAACAGTTCGAGGTGATGTAGGCGTGGTTATTGGGTCCGGGATGACCGTCAAGGGTCCTATCTTGCAGGAAAGAGACGTCAAGTTTTGATTCTCGGGTATTATAGAAAAACAATGAAACGTGACTCCATCATCTGAAACTTTGACACTCTTCTGCAACCGTGATCCTGAGTCGTTTACTGATGGAGGAGTATTGAGCCAATCTGGCCTTTCTATAGGACTGCTCGTATCACTGACCACTGGGGTTCTATCATCAATGACCGTTCTACATGTCAGAATGTCTCCCTCGTTCACAACTGCCGGACCGTCTGGGAAACAGACTGGAAACTCTTCGGTTGAATTTACCGTAAGACGACCTTTTCCATTATCAATTATTTTTCCATTGTCTTCAATGACGCACAGGTATGACCCTGCATCAGATGTCGTAAGGTTGGTGATTGTAAGGTTTTGAGAATACAGTTTCACTCTTTCGTCAACTAGATTAGCAGGGCCGAAGGAAATTCTGTCATCCGCCATGACTTCAGAGTAAGAAGAACCAACAGAATGCTGCCAGGTAAACATGTATACATCCGGGTCAAAGCTAGTAGCGCGGCAGGTTAGAGTAACAGTGCCGTTCGTGACTGATTGCTGAGGAAAAATTTCTACGGAATGGACATTGGCCTGACAATGACCCGGGGATGGAAGACAAAGCCACAAGAAGATGAAGCTCCCGATTAACTGGACGTTGCCCATGTTAGAAGCGAATTCGGACGATGTTTACGGTCCACGTCTTATTATTGTTAAGGGAAATTTGTTTGCGTTTCCGGCTACAAGACACACAACAGTATTCAAGTCAATCCAGTTGTCTAAAGCACGCAATCCTAACAGTTTTAATGGGTTTAACAAATATGATCCACCACTGTGCTTTACGCAGTACAAGCAGACGCAACCAAACACATCGGTAACTCCGGCGTGTAGTTCGAAGGGGCTAATCGAATGAAATCATCCACCAATCATTCACACATGCGAAAACAACCAATTGGTGAGAAGTATCTGGCTTAAAGACTCCGTAGACCAGACCTTACTCTTGACTGTGTTTTTAATCTACTTCTTTGTGAACCTACATGCGAAGTACAACATCACACCAGGTCGGTTGGAAAGCAAAATGGCTACCAGGAACCGGGAAGTACATTTTATGAAGCAGTGATGCAAAACACAATTTGAATAAAACCAGATTCTTTACAATTTGTTAACGCTGTTGAGATTAGGGCCTATGGATCTGTTTGTCCCGTTACATCCTTCTGATTGGAAAGCGTGTTCGAGGAAGGTCCTCGGTGGGAGAGGCCAGGTTCTTCAGTAGGAACAGTTCGAGGTGATGTGGGCGTGGTTAATGGGTCCGGGATGACCGTTAATCCGGGATGACCGTCAAGGGTCCTATCTTGCAGGAAAGAAACGTCCAGTTTAGGTTCTCAGGAGTCGTCTACTGCTGGATGAGTCTTAACCCAATCAGCCCTGTACCTTTTAAACTATTTTCTTTGCATATTAACCCAGAAATACATTAGCAGAACTCCTCTGGTTTACTTTGATTCGGACTAGAAACTTAAAACCAGCGTTTTGAGGATTCTGAATCAGTTATACTTTGTGACGGCTCTTTCGAATTCTATATGAAACTAATTATTTGTATAGAGTGTTGTGTTATTGCTTAGCGGTGTTCTTGCTTGGACTTGTGATCTGCAAACAATCTCAGCAAGCAATTGTTATACACTACACCGGCCTAACTTCCGTGTTTATTGTTCACTTTTTCAAAAATGAGATTCCATTGTAAAACTGATCTGCTCTAAAGTATTTAAGAATGCGAGTTGTTTGATATGTTCTCGATCACCTTTGATCTTGTGTTGTTCGCTTCGCACGCAAAACCAGGGGATAGTCAAATAGTAAAGACATGATTTGGTAATATATTTTTCTTTGCAAGTTCGCAAGAAAAAATAAAATGAAAGAAACGCAGGGAAGCTGAAGGTAGGAATTGATATTCCTCTTAAAACAGTCTAGATTGTAGGATGGAGGGAAACATACACCAAGCAAGGAGTTCCAAAGAGATGCTGTATATGTTGAATAAAGCTGTTGGAATGGCTCTTTGTTCTACATCTCAGCAAAGCAAGAGTGTATGGGTGAGAAGAAGCAGAAAGTCTGGTTTCTCACTCAAACATTCCAATAGGAGGAACCAGGTCGGACACACTGGTTGCACATTTACCATGAAAATATCTGTAGAAAAGACAGAGGCTGACTACAGACCTACTGTGGGAAGGAGGTTGTATCGAGAATACTGTTCACCACAGCGTGATATCAGATTGATATGGGGTGGGATGGGGACGGGGGGGGGGGGTGGGTAGAACAGTCTTTCTGGGCCTTTCACTTCTCTCTCTTGAGGTTAGAATTCTGACTCGGACCATGAAAGGTATTTCCGATAATTTGATGCAAAAAGGGTTAATAAAGGGGGGCGGGACAGGAAGGGGTGTGATATCCATCTGATTGATTACACTGCCTAAGCTCAGTGAGGAACCAATGTGACAAATAATAATTGCTGCTTTTTGTTTAACACTTGACGCGGACTCTTTATTAAAAAAAAAGAAAAAAAGAAAGAAAAAAATTTAAAACATGCAAATAAAAATTGTACCCTTGCATCTTTCAATATTTACTTGATAAAATATAAACAATGACAAATTGACAGAATTTACACACGCGTTTTAAAAATAACGTAATAATATAGCACTATAGAATAATAATGTTCATGTGCCTATTGATAGTGTAACACTGGGCAATTTATTGACAACCGTTTCCAGGAAATTTGCAAGAAAGTAATCACTTTCAAAATGTTACCCTTTTTCAAAAGTTCTCAAAAAACGTCACCTTTTCTTCGGGATAGTCAGACATTTTGCGAATTTTTTTACTTTTATTTGTTCGCTTTTAAACTGTTTTTTTTAAACGCAGTGCAATTGGTTGCCTCCAAGTTGCCAGTCAAAAATGCCCTCTGTGACAAAAGGGTCTTGAGTTTGATCTTTGAATAATTTGTTCTTATATCTTTAATTGAAAAAGTAAATTTGTGCAATTGCGAGGAGTCTTTTTTTGACACTGAATCTGAATAAATGCACTATAACTAGTCAAGTTATTTGACTTGAACACACTGCAGTTCAGAAAGAAATGTATACAAGTAATTTCGGTGGTGATTTGTAAAAAAAAACACATATACATATCAGCAAAATGACAGCGTAAAACATATCTGCACAAAAACTTTTAGTTAAAATACAAACAAATTATTATATAGTCCCCATAAAGCCAATTTTCACTGAGCAATATAAACTGTACCTTTACCGTTTTATGCATACAACTGTGAACCTTAAATACACGGAAATTGTAGTAATTCCATTTTTCAATAATAGTGCAGCTAAGAATGTAAAATCAAAAATATTTCTTTTATAAAGCAAAACCATCGAGCCAACTTCAGCCATGTATTACAATGAGTGTCACCTTCTTGTTTCCCCCCCCCTAATATTCGTAACCGAAACCCAAACTTTGGGGGAAACCCCCAATGCGCTCCCATACTGTTTGGTCACGTTGGTTAAATAAAGAAAAAACATTACTATAAACAAGGTGTACACGTACTACAACACCTATCTTTAGGTTAACAAATCTTGAAGTTTACCAATCTGCTAAATGCAAAAAAGTTGCTTATAGGCACAACGTTATTGGTGTTGCAGATTACCAGCTAAAATACAATGCCTTTTCACATTAAACTGGTGCCCTACTATTTTTTTGATAAGCAAAAAAACAAAACAAGTGATTAGGAGGCTTATTTTTGGCTAAGGAGCTTTTGTTATTAAACAAAATAACAACTTTTTGTTTCGTAGTTTAAAAAACTCTTAGCATAAAAAAAACCAATTATATAGTTTGTGTTCACTATCAGTTCTACATGCAAATATCAGCGTAAATAGTTTTTTGTGGTTTTCCCACTTGTTTGCTTTCGTCTTGTCCTTCTTTCTCAAGATCGAGGTCTGCATAGACGACTGTCTGGGACGACCCTAACTCCATCTTATCGGGGACCCCGTCCCGTCTTGCAAACTTCTTGGGTTTCCTCACCGGCTTCTCAGGTTTTCCGGGCGTGTCTGCAATCTGCGAATTGTCTCCACTGGGGTCTGTGTTGTGTCCACGGCATTAATTTCAATGAGTATTAAAGGGAACGTATACCTTTGGTTTTTGGAACCGTCCGATTGTTTTAATCCTATATAAATGTAGACATTATACAATAAAACGAACCTGTGAAAATATCATTTCAAAAGATGGTGGCGTTTTTGAGATATCGCCGAAAATCCCGAGCAGTAAATATGTCTACGCAGAAAGAATCGTTTCTGACAGAAGCACTTCTTAGATTCAATTTTTTTCTGAATTTTTTTTTTTCCATAACCACATTAATCCGGAGTAAAATGATTCTCAAATGCTTTATACTGTCGAAAGCTGCTGTACCTCTAGCCAAGTAAGTTTTTATTGCCATTAATTTTAAGAGTGATTACCAAACGTATACCTTTCCTTTGAATCTGTTATATTGTTATATTCAGTTTCTCCTTTCATACACACCTATATCAGCACTGCTTGAAATTATTGGACGTTGCTAAAATGATGAATCCCATTTTGCTACAAGAAATATTATTTTGCAAAGGTTTCTGACTTTTGACGATCTATGTGGTTTGATTTACTGAACGAGAAAATGCAGTTTTTAAAAGTAATATTAATAAAACTTACATGACAATTTCCATAAGTAAATTAGGTAAGTTCAATAAAGTGGTATAACAATATGCCATGAAAACAATTTCTGTGAACTTGGCTTCGTGACGTCTTGCTAAATAACAACACTCTCGTCTAAGTCTTATCTCAGTGGTTGGGTGGTGAAGGTTTTTTGAATCGAATTAAAAAGTCGATGTTAAGTCGATAACTTCATAACAATTTAACAACAAACAAGTTCAAATTTAGTTGTTAACAATTTTAATTAAAACAAATATCATAATCTGAGAGTTTGTTTTTAAAACTTCGTCAGTAAAGCATAACTTAAAGGTATTGTACAAAATTGGTAAGAATACAAAACATAATTGTTTAATTTTGGTATGAAAGCTGATTATGAAGTTCATACTAGAACCATGTTTTCTGTGAAATAGTTCCCTTCGAAATGTAGACACATTCGAGATAACTGTACCTAACCTAAAAAACGCAACAGCTGATTTCGGTTGTTACAACCAAAATTAAGGACAATGTGTTTCGTGCTGAAAATTGTGCTTGGTTTTTCAATATTTTCTCCCGACTCACACAACAGATTAACCCCCAAATGATCACAGGTTTGTTATTTAATGGATATAGTTGAACACAGTCTGCAACTATTTTGTCAGCCCTACCAATTACGTATAATACCTTTAAGGCCAGCAAACCATAATCATGTTATAACCACATTAAAATTACATAAAAATACTATAATTATAGTCAAACGCAGACCACCAATTTGGAACGCTTGGTGGCAGCAGACTTACCAGGTAAATTCCCATTGTATACGTAGTTCTGAGCATGCGCATATTTCCGAGAACAATGGATTTACCTGGTAAGTCTGCTGCCACCTAGCGTCACCAAAAGTCTCTAAGCGAGTTACTTTCGTGCCCACTCGATAACCTTGTCCTACGAGTGTTAAAATGGCACTCCCTAAAGTAGATTAAACAAAAAAAAGAGAGTTTAATATACATAAAAACATGTCTCGAAGTATCGTTAGAAAATATGGAAATTTAAACCAGACCGGTCAAACATTTCAAAATCTCATCTTAATTTATAAATTGTTGCATGAATCTCTAGTGTCATTCATTTAACATTTGAAAACCCGGCAAATTTTTACTTAGTTGAAGGACTATTTATACAGCATTATACCATCTTTATGACCAATGGTGATAAAAAGCCGATCTTTTAAATACATCTTCTTAGTTCATTAATATTTGTGTATGTAAGCTCGCTCAAAACAAGGCTTAAAGCCACTCTTTATGAGGAGTTACAAGTAGAAAATATTTAAGATGAAAACAACTCAGGGGAGCTGAAGGTAGGAATCGATATTCCTCTTAAAACAGTCTAGATTGTAGGATGGAGGGAAACATGCACCAGGCAAGGAGTTCCAACAAGATGCAGTACGTGGAATAAAGCTGTTGGAATGGCTCTTTGTTCTACATCTAAGCAAAGCAAGAGTGTATTGGGTGAGAAGAAGCAGAAAGACTGGTTGATAACTGCACTCGGTTAACAAATTCTCATCGATGACCTTCATCATTGTTTTGAAAATCTTAGTGAATTCCCACATCCTCGAACATCTAGTGCATCCAAATTTGACCTTTAACCCCCTTCTAGTTCTATCTGTGCAATCAGCTGTCCTGATGACGTCATGGTTTGGTTTACTGCATTGCTGAAGTGCTATAACTGGGTGCTGTATTTCCGACAGTGATGCAGAGACACAATGGTTTCCCGTTCTTCTGCAAAGTGGTAAACAAACTGTGACGTCATCGGTAGGTCGACAGACCTCGTTCGTTTGGACATGTGAAAGTGCACGATCCACAGAGTGGAGCAAAAAATATAATTGTTAAAGCAAAACACGTTGGGAAACCATTGTTCCCGTAAAAGTGAATGATTGAACGAAACTTGCATGTCAAAAAAAAAAACTACCCCAAAACAAGCGCCAATTTAGAGGAGCGCAGGAGCCCTTTTGCCAATTTTGTTTTTAAATTGTTTTGGCAACATTAATGATGGGTCTAAGTCAGAATTAGAATCACTGAATGTTCCAGGAAATCCACAGTGATACCCTAAGCTGATAAGGACCGGCAACAAAAAAACGAAATGTAGCAATCTAGCAACTGATTAAATAATCATGATGTTTAGTTTGGACTTTGTGTAATCATACTATTAACATTCAAATGCATGCTTCCAAACAGAGGCTAAACGTTTGAGTAGTGTGGTCCCTAATTTAGTTACATTTATGTAGATTTTATCGTTGTTACTTACAAGGAACCCGACCTGGCCACGATGCATTAAAGTTCAAACAACAAGTAAAGTTCTACAATTTTGATCGGTGATAATGAGTATATTAAAAAGATATCTAGAGCAAATTTTACTCCTGAATTTCAACACATGCGTTCAGGAAATGGTTTACATAATAATATGATACCCTTGGTTATAAGCTATTCCAATAAACATTCACAATTATAACAGTTGTTATAATTACCATAGAGTTAAAAGCAAACAATATCACCCTTTACCCTTTTTAAAAAAATACTTGCAGCCCTTTTGGGTCTCCTGTAGCTCGACCACTTGACTGAACATTGGGCATCCCTCAGACACAATCCCATGTCGCCAATGGTTTCAATCACTCAGATCATCTTCGTCATCCACGGCTTCAGTTAACTGCTGCTTCAGGTTCTCGTTCCAGTAGGCATCTTCCTCAGGGTCCGTCTCGCGATGGAATGACGTCAAAGGCCCCTTTCGCTCCTCGTAGATGTTCGGCTTGGTCTTGACGATTGGCAAGACGTCAGGGTCAAAAGAGATTCTTACCCGGCCATCGTGAGCCGGGTCGGGTTCGTCACTGCCGTCGGGGTTCTGTCTACTGAACTCTACGTCGGTCTGGTTCCTGTCCGTTGGCTGTCTTCTCTGGATTGTGCTACCGAAGAAGCCGCCGAACTTAAGGAGGTATGACTTTGGTTTGCAGCGGCAACATTTGGTGCGGATGAGGAGGAGGAGGAGGAGCAGCAGCAAGAATGAACCCACTGCGATGCCGATGATTGCAGCAAATGGAAGGGCCGGCTCTTCTGTAGGTAGGATCTGAGGCTGTACGGGCGTGGCTAATGGGTCCGGCTTTCCAGTAGGTAGGATCTGAGGCTGTACGGGCGTGGCTAATGGGTCCGGCTTTCCAGTAGGTACAATCTGAGGCTGTGTGGGCATGGTTAATGGGTCCGGCTCTCCAGTAGGTACAATCTGAGGCTGTGTGGGCGTGGTTGATGGGTCCGGCTCTCCAGTAGGTAGGATCTGAGGCTGTGTGGGCGTGATTAATGGTACCGGCTCTCCGGTAGGAAAGATTTGAGGCTGTACGGGCGTAGCTAATGGGTCCGGCTCTCCGGTAGGAAGGATTTGAGGCTGTGTGGGCGTGGTTGAAGGGTCCGGCTCTCCAGTAGGTACAATCTGAGGCTGTGTGGGCGTGGTTAATGGGTCTGGGATGACCGTCAATGGTCCTATCTTGCAGGAAAGAGACGTCAAGTTTTGATTCTCGGGTATTATAGAAAAACAGAAAAACGTGACTCCATCATCTGAAACTTTGACACTCTTCTGCAACCGTGATCCTGATTCGTCTACTGCTGGAGGAGTCTTGATCCAATCTGGCCTCTCTATAGGACTGCTCGTATCACTGACCACTGGGGTTCTTTCATCAATGACCGTTCTACATGTCAGAATGTCTCCCTCGTTCAAAACTGCCGGACCGTCTGGGAAACAGACTGGAAACTCTTCGGTTGAATTTACCGTAAGACGACCTTCTCCATTTGCAATTATACTTCCATTGTCTTTAATGACGCACAGGTATGACCCTGCATCAGATGTCGCAAGGGTGGTGATTGTAAGGATTTGGGAATACAGTTTAACTCTTTCGTCAACTAGATTAGCAGGGCCGAAGGAAATTCTGTCATCCGCCATGACTTCAGAGTAAGAAGAACCAACAGAATGCTGCCAGGTAAACATGTATACATCCGGGTCAAAGCTAGTAGCGCGGCAGGTTAGAGTAACAGTGCCGTTCGTGATTGCTTGCTGAGGATAAATTGATACGGAATGGACATTGACCTGACAATGACCCGGGGATAGAAGACAAAGCCACAAGAAGATGAAGCTCCCGATTAACTGGATGTTGCCCATGTTAGAAGCCAATTCGGACGATGTTTTTTGTCAAGGGAAATTCGTTTGCGTTTCCGGCTACAAGACACACAACAGTATTCAAGTCAATCCAGTTGTCTAAAGCACGCAATCCTAACAGTTTTTATGGGTTTAACAAATATGATCCACCACTGTGCTTTACGCAGTACAAGCAGACGCAACCAAACACATCGGTAACTCCGGCGTGTAGTTCGGAGGGGCTAATCGCATGAAATCATCCACCAATCATTCACACATTCGAAAACAACCAATTGGTGAGAAGTATCTGGCTTAAAGACTCCGTAGACCACACCTTTACTCTTGACTGTGTTTATAATCTACTTCTTTGTGAACCTCCATGCGAAGTACAACATCACACCAGGTCCGTTGGAAAGCAAAATGGCCACCAGGAACCAGGCATGAAGCGATGATGCAAAACACAATTTGAATAACAAGTAGATTCTTTACAATTTGTTAACTCTTTATTGGTCGTGTGCTGCGAACTGTGGAAGTCAACGTCAAGGTACCGAAATATACTATGACTATAGCCCTTTTCGAATCCACGGCTTCGGCTCCGGATTCGGCTTCAGGCCCAGTTTTCTAAAATAATTGAGGGAGCCAAGCTAGCCTGAGCCAATTTTGGAGCCGAAGCCGTGAATTCGAAAAGGGCCATAGTGAGTTCTATTCTAACGATGTTTACAATGAAGGGTATTTTGCAATGCCATGAAGGCATCGTCGTCTAAGTGTTGCGTTTCCTTTTTGCAATGAAACATGGTCGGGAATGTTGCAATGGAAGGAATTTATGTTATAACACTCTCCCACGAAATTTTTTGTGTGTGAATTGCGCTTCGTGGCGTATTGCAAAAGCCGACAATTGAAAAAAACAAAATCGCAGTTGCCGATTTAGGATTTAAAAAAAACCGCGATCAGTTTGAACCCCCACCCCGATATCTTTAATATTGTAGTAAAATAGTTTATTTCTCAGCAGCCTAGTGGAGCTTTCAAAATGGTTTCTTTAATGTTTTTTGTTTAAAGTATTTAGAGATAAAGCAATCTGAAATTTGATTGTTAAATATGCTGTAAGCGTACCCCAGGACCATTTAACCATGATCTTGTTATATTCAATATTTGTCAATTCAGTGAGTATCCAAACGGAGACTTTGGGGGTAAATTTTATAGTCTGGCCCCTCCACAACAAATGGCAATTAGAATTGAGTATCGGAGGAAGTGTATACTGGGACACGACAAAGAAGGTCACTGTTGATAACGGTTTATTTATAGAAGCCTAAAGTAAAATGTGAGTTCTGTGTGATTGCATCATGTTGGGGTTCCCTCCACAAAATGATTTGAATTAACCATTAATTGGGTACCGAACCCTGACGGAGTTATATATTTTCCAACAGTCTTTTTCCAAGTTATTTCTTTTGCACGTTACCAGCTAAATAATAGCTGTTCTGTTCATGATGGTGTCATTCTTGTATTACGAACCCTGCCCCCCTCCAACCCCCCCCAAAAAAAACAACAACAACAACAACAAACCAAAACAAAAACCACCCCAACAACAACAACAACAACAACAACAACAACAACAGCAACAACAAATAAAGAAGAAGGAAAAAAGGATTGCCCCACAAGAGTGAATTGCATTTTTTTGGTATCTAGGAGTATAACAGATATACTCCAATATTTAAATTGTCAGTAAATTATGACATTCACAGACCAAGCGAATCTGAATCTCAAACGCGGGGACCCGGTGTTAATCGGTAACCAGCTAAGTTCATTAAATGAGTCAACAGAGCAACTGGTACTGGCATCCTTGCTCCTAGCAAAAAGTTCCACAATCACATGAATTTTGAGCGATAGCATTTTGCTACAATTATCCCAAATAGTACACCAATAAACACTAAGTGGCTGGGGTCGAATTCACAAAACTCTTCCTAACTTAGGACTAGTCCTAGGCAATGCTAAGAGATAGGACTAGTCCTAAGTACTGGTCCTAACTTAGAACTAGTCCTATCTCTTAGCATTGCCTAGGACTAGTCCTAAGTTAGGAAGAGTTTTGTGAAATCGACCCCTGGACTAAAAAGCCTGTGTATTGTCTAGCTTGGAGGGGCAGGAGTTGTTTAATTATTATTAAAAAAGGTGTAGCCTGCCTCTAAACTTATTGTACACACTTTCTACACGGGTATCCCAGACGAGGTAATTGTCAAAACACACCAAGCAATGTTAATATACAGACCCATTTGTTTTTGATGTCCGATGACGTCACGTTTGTGAAAAAGTAAATAATAAAATGACATTTTATACCATTTTTAACACGAGGTTAGAGACTTGAAATTACTTCTCCACTTTCGTAAGGACTCTGTCTGTTGGGAAAACGAGTGCGTCACAAAACCGCATTTGACCTTGGAGCCCCTCTTTAACATACCAAACCTGAGTGTCATTTATGTTCAGGTTTGAATGGGTTTTTTTATTACTCAAAAAGGTAGAACTCCATCTTGTTTATATGATGCCGCCAGCGTGTATTTGTTACGTGCATGTACCTGTTGATGATTGTAATTTGGTAATTTGCTGTTAGACATTGCTGCTGAACTTACAAAGCCAAACCTTACTGGTTTATGTGATTGAAGGTGTACATGCCTGTACCTTTGTAACTATTTTCTTTGCATATTACCCAGAAATATATTAGCAGAACTCCTCTGGTTTACTTTGATTCGGACTCGAAACTTAAAACCATCATTTTGAGGATACTGAATCAGTTATACTTTGTTTGTCTCGGTTCGTTGTTATTATTCACGACTCATTAATTTGCGACGGTTCTTTCAAGTTCTATATGAAACTAATTATTTGTATAAAGTTTTGTGTTCTTGTTTAGCGGTGTTCCTTTTTGAGCAGGTGATCTGCAAACGATCTTACCCAGCGTTTTTATACACTAGGCCGGCCTAACTTCCGTGTTTATTGTTCACTTTTTCAAAAATGAGATTCCATTGTAAATCTAGTTTGCTCTAAGGAATACAAGAATGAGACTATTGTTTGATATGTTCTCGATCACCTTTGATCTTGTGTTGTTCGCTTCGCACGCAAAACCAAGGGATAGTCAATAGTAAAGACATGACGCAATGATTTGTTAATGTTTTTGTTTGCAAGTTCGCACCAAACGAGGCTAAGCCACTCTTTGTAAAAGGCTACAAGAAAAAAGAAAATGAATGAAACTGAGGTGAGCTGAAGGTAGGAATTGATATTCCTCTTAAAACAGTCTAGATTGTAGGATGGAGGGAAACGTACACCAGGCAAGGAGTTCCAAAGAGATGCAGTGTACGTTGAATAAAGCTGTTGGAATGGCTCTTTGTTCTACATCTCAGCAAAGCAAGAGTGTATGGGTGAGAAGAAGCAGAAAGTCTGGTTTCACGCTCAAACATCCTGATAGGAGGAACCAGGTCGGATACACTGGTGGCAAATTTACCATGAAAATATATGTAGAAAAGACAGAGGTTGGCTACAGACCTACTGTGGGAAGGAGGTTGTATCGAGAATGCTGTTCACCACAGCGTGATATCAGATTGATATGGGGTGGATAGGGACGGGGGGGGGGTGGGTAGAACAGTCTTTCTGGGCCTTTCACTTCTCTCTCTTGAGGTTAGAATTCTGACTCGGACCATGAAAGGTATTTCCTATAATTTGATGCAAAAAGGGTTAATAAAGGGGGGCGGGGACAGGAAGGGGTGTGATATCCTTCTGATTGATTAAACTGCCTAAGCTCAGTGAGGAACCAATGTGACAAATAATAATTGCTGCTTTTTATTGAACACTTGACGCGGACTCTTTATCAAAAAAAAAGAAAAAAAGAAAGAACAAAATTTAAAACATGCAAATAAAAATTGTACCCTTGCATCTTTCAATATTTACTTGATAAAATATAAACAATGACAAATTGACAGAATTTACACACGCGTTTTAAAAGTAACGTAATAATATAGTACTATAGAATAATAATGTTCATGTGCCTATTGATAGTGTAACACTGGGCAATTTATTGACAACCGTTTCCACGAAGTTTGAAAGAAAACAATCACTTTCAAAATGTTACCCTTTTTTTCACAAGTTCTCAAAAAAAAACGTCACCTTTTCCTTCGGGATAGTCAGACATTTTGCGAATTTTTTCACTTATATTTGTTCGCTTTTAAACTGTTTCTTTTGAACGCAGTGCAATTTGTTGCCTCCAAGTTGCCCGTCAAAAATGCCCTCTGTGACAAAAAGCTCTTAGGTTTGATCTTTGAATAATTTGTTTTCATCTTTTAAATTGCGAGGAGTCTTTTTGTTTGACTGAATCTGAATAAATGCACTATAACTAGTCAGGTTATTTGACTTGAACACACTACAGTTCAGAAAGAAATGTATACAAGTAATATCGGTGGTGATTGGTATAAAAACATTATATACATATCAGAAAAATGACAGCGTAAAACATATCTGCACAAAAACTTTTAGTTAAAATACAAACAAATTATTATCTAGTCTCCATAGAGTCAAATTTCACTGAGCGATATAAACTGTACCTTCACCATTTTATGCATACAACTGTGAACCTTAAATACACGGAAATTGTAGTAATTCCATTTTTCAATAATAGTGCAGCTAAGAATGTAAAATCAAAAATATTTGTTTTATAAAGCAAAACCATCCAGCCAACTTCAGCCATGTATTACAATGAAAGTCACCTTCTTGTTTGTCCCTAATATTCGTAACCGAAACCCAAACTTTGGGGGAAACCCCCAATGCGCTCCCATCCTGTTTGGTCACGTTGGTTAAATAAAGAAAAAAACATTACTATAAACAAGGTGTACACGTACTACAACACCTATCTTTAGGTTAACAAATCTTGAAGTTTACCAATCTGCTAAATGCAAAAAAGTTGCTTTCAGGCACAACGTTATTGGTGTTGCAGAATACCAGCTAAAATACAATGCCTTTTCACATTAAACTGGTGCCCTACTATTTTTTTCGATAAGCAAAAAAACAAAACAAGTGATTACGAGGCTTATTTTTGGCTAAGGAGCTTTTGTTATTAAACAAAATAACAACTTTTTGTTTCGTAGTTTAAAAAACTCTTAGCATAAAAAAAACAATTATATAGTTTGTGTTCACTATTAGTTCTACATGCAAATATCAGCGTAAACAGTTTCTTGTGGTTTTCCCACTTGTTTGCTTTCGTCTTGTCCTTCTTTCTCAAGATCGAGGTCTGCATAGACGACTGTCTGGGACGACCCTAACCCCATCTCATCGGGGACCTCGTCCCGTCTTGCAAACTTCTTGGATTTCCTCACCGGGTGCTCAGGTTTTCCAGTCGTGTCTGCAGTCTGGGAATTGTCTCCACTGGCGTTTGTGTTGTTTCCACGGCATTTGTTCACCTGAGCGTAAATCTGCGGTGTTTGCTGCAGGGGATCCGGCGCTCCAGCCGGCGTACCTTTACCTCCTATCCCGCTATGGTTTCGGTTGGTGGTTGCAAGGGGGTTGTCGCTGCTTTCGTAAGGTTCATGAGGAATTCCAACGCTAGGCTCTTGGTCAGACGGATGTTTACTTTCACTAGTGACATTAGCACCGGCTACTGTAATGTTCAGATTCAGACGCAGGGCAATGTTCAAGTCTGGTTTGCGGGTTGTCATAGTTGGTTCTCCATATATGTTCGACTCATCTCTCAATCGGTCAGGCTGGGAAGCATCCATCGACTGCTCTTCCAGGACAGAATTGTATGAAGGAGGCACATCATCTACTTCCCTATTGGTCAGTACATCAGGAGGACTCCTGGAAGTATCGTCACGAGCCTTTGAGGTTTCCCGGGAGCTGCCGCAGTTATTGAGGTAGTCTTTCGGGTGAATCCACCGCCTTGGGTCGCATCTACAACACAGAGTATGTATTTCAATAAGAATGATGAGAGCGATCACTCCGATGACAATACCGGTGATTTGACCAGCAGACAGACCTGCCTTTACGACTGTTATACCGGTAGTTGTTATAATGTTGGGTGATATTGTGGATTCGCTGTCAACAACATTCAAAGGTCCAATAGTGCAAGACAGATTCCTGTCGGACGCCGGTATTTTAGCAACACACACGTACGTTTGTGAATTGTCCAAGGTTGTAACATATTTGGAGAGGACCGCTTCACCCTTCTCACCTGAGTAGACAACCCATTCACCATTTCCTCCAATAATCGATGGAGTTGCGATACCAGATGTTAATGCAGGAGATGCGACTTCCAACGGTTAATGTCATCGGACCGTTTGGGATGCAGGATGGGAAGGCGTCTCTGGGATACACCGACAGAACTATTTTTTTTGTCAAGACCTCTTCATAAGAATCATCATCAACATGACGATTAAAATGACATGCGTATGTTCCTGTATCATTTGTCTCTACTTCACTGAATGTTAAATTGAAGGTTGAAATCACGCCCTCTGTGAAGCTCACGCGATATCGCTCATCGCTGACATACAAAACCCTATTGGTACCAAATAAGATACCACTCGGTTCATTTTTGACCCAGGATAGGATATGAGTTGTAGTATTCAAACCAGTCACGTGACAGAGAAGACTGACGTTAGTTCCCTCCTGCTGCACCGTCATATTGGGAGAAACTTCAAGAGTCATTGATGGAACTGACTGACAATGAACCGAGAATATCAGCGAATACAACATCAATGCTAAAAACCATACACCTTTCCCAATGTCGCTGCGTTGATCCTCCATGGTCGTGTGTTGACTTCACCGTGATGTGAATATTCAGTAATTGATGGAACACGGACTCTACTTCTGTAGCCTCGATGTCCAGTTTTTATAATCAGTCTTTACTAACTGTACTGTTCTTTAAACAATCACCATTAGCATTTTCAAACCTTCTTGTATTTAGCATGAGTACATTCCTACATCAACTTGGAAGGGAGTGGGTTGATGTCAACCTCGCAGTCTGGTCCCGGTATCGAAACTGATTTATTGTACGGTGTCTGCTCACACAAAGTAAACTCAACATTATTATAAAACGAAAGTGGATGTCACGTTACTATTAAAGCCCCGTTTCCTTGTTATGCACTTGTCAAGTTCAGGGTTGTAACCTCTCTAAGGTAAATCCTTGGGTGCGCCGGATTAACAATTTCAATTAGTATTAAAGGGAACGTATTTTTTCTGATTTTTTTTTCCATAACCACATTACTCTAAAGTGAAATTATTTTCAAAATGCTTTATACTGTCGAAAGCAATGTACTTCTAGCCAATTAAGTTTTTATTGCCAGTAATTTTAAGAGTGATTACCAAACGTATACCTTCCCTTTAAATCCGTTATATTCAGTTTCTCCCTTCATACACACTTTCATCAGCGCTGCTTGAATTTATTGGACGTTGCTAAAATGATGAATCCCATTTTGCTGTACAAGAAAGATTAATTTGCAAAGATTTCTGTCTTCTGACGATCTATCTTTGAAAATTTTTATTTACTGAATGAGGAAATGCTGTTTTTAAAGGTAACATTAATAAAACTTATTAATAAAAGTTTCATGACAATTTCCAAAAGTAAATTGAGTAAATTCAATATTAAAGCTATGCCCCACGCTCTCTCCCAAACCCTTGTCTCTCTCTTGACCCTCCAATTGAGATCTCAAAAATGCACAACATAAATGGTTCGATACATTAACTAGCCCCGAATAGGTCTTTGCCTCACATGCCTACCCCCCCCTCCCCGCCTGTCTGGTTACGCAATTTGCTTTGATAACTTAAAATAAGATGTAAGCTGATTTCTGCAGGAACCGGACGCAGAATCCTGATTACTCTGTCTGGAACCCTGGTTCCCAACGATCACCCAAGCCTTGGTTCCTTAGTCACTAAGGGACTGTTTTGTGATGTTCTGTGTGGTAGTGTCACAATAGTTCAGTATGAGGCAGTTATCTTTAAATGGAAAAGAAAGCAAGGTGAAAGAAAGCCAGCTGCACAAACCATACAAATCTTCACTTTTTGATGCTTGTATCCTTCTTGTATATCGTTGGTTACTGTTCAACAAAAATGGCTAACTTACAACTGACTGTCTGTAATATGCAAAATTTCATCAGTATTGTAAAAACATGAAAACATAATGAACATCAGTTAGTATTTTCATTTGCTGATATACTTCCAGTAAGATTTGATGACAACTCGGTGAGTAATTGACTCGTTCAGCAATGAAAAATATACTTCCTCCCTGGAGCTGCCAGCTGATTTATTTGTTATTACTGTTTATCTCTCCTTGAATAAATATCCCCTCTTTTTATACCATTGTCATGGCAATTTAACTTTAGGAAACGGTAAGAGCCACGTAGGAGTAGAGGATGTACACCAGCCTTACGATATCTCACCTGATCAATATATTCAACTAATAACTAACCACTCTCTCAACATGAGTTGTGTGTCGGTATAATTGCAAATTAGCTCATCAACTTAAAGAGAATCAGAAACTCTACAAGGTCTTGGTTTTCAAGGGTCACCAAGGGCATGTACTCTAATTGTCTCTGTGACATTGTCACAATAGATGTACTTGTAATTATACTTGTTAAATGTAGATTAGGAAACAGCCTTGCAGGAATTGTGAGTCGGTATACATGGCCCAAAGTACTAGTCCATCTACTTGAAGAGAATCAAAAGTCGTATTCTCACATTGTCAATGTCAGTGATTCTCCGTTTTGTTTAATGCAACTTGAAAGGAATGTCATAATGGCAACTGCATAACAAGGAAGTGGGCTTGGATAATAACGTGACATCTACCTTTGGTTTATAATATTGTTGAGTTTACTTTGTGTGAGCAGACACAGTACAATAAATCAGTTTTGATACCGGGACCAGACTGCGAGATTGACATCAACCCACTCCCTTCCAAGTTGATGGAGGAATTATCATGCTAAATACAAGAAGGTTTGAAAATGCTAATGGTGATGTTTAAAGACAATACAGTTAGTAAAGACTGATTATAAAAACTGGACATTATTGAGCTACAAAAGTAGAGTCGTGTTCCATCAATTACTGAATATTCACATCACGGTGTAGTCAACACACGACCATGGAGGATCAGCGCAGAGGCAGTGGGAAAGGTGTTTGGTTTTTAGCATTGCTGTTGTATTCGCTGATATTCTCGGTTCGTTGTCAGTCAGTTCCATCAATGACTCTTGGAGTTTCTCCCAATATGACGGTGCAGCGGGAGGGAACAACGGTCAGTCTTCTCTGTCACGTGACTGGTTTTAATGCTGCAACTCATTCCTATCCTGGGTCAAAAAGGAACCAGTGGTTCTTATTTGGTACCAATAGGTTTTCTATGTCAGCGATGAGTGATATCGAGTGAGCTTCACAGAGGGCGTGATTTCAACCTTCAATTTAACATTCAGTGTAGTAGAGACAAATGATACAGGAACATACGTATGCAATCTTATTCGTCAACTTAATGAGATATCTTCTATGGCGGTCTCGAAGAAAAAAATAATTTTGTCGGTGTATCCCAGAGACGCCTTGATCCCGTCCTGCAGTCCGAACGGTCCGATGACGATAACCGTTGGAAGTCCCATCTCCTGCATTACATCTGGTAATGCAACTCCATCGATTAATGGAGGAAATGATGAATGGGCGGTCTACTCGGGTCAGAATGGAGGAGCGGTCCTTACAAAGTTTGTTACAACCTTGGACAATTCACAAACGTACGTGTGTGTTGCTAAAATACCGGAGTCCGGCATGAATCTGTCTTGCACTATTGGACCTTTGAATGTTATTGACAGCGAATCCACAACAACACCCAACATAACAACTACCGGTTCAACAGTCGTAAAAGCAGGTCTGTCTGCGGGTCAAATCACCGGTATTGTCATCGGAGTGATCGCTCTCATCATTCTTATTGCAATACATACTCTGTGTTGTCGATGCGACCCAAGGCGGTGGATTCACCCGAAAGACTACCTCAATAACTGCGGCAGCTCCCGGGAAACCTCAAAGGCTCGTGACGATACTTCCAGGAGTCCTCCTGATGTACCGATGAGTAGGGAAGGAGATGACGTACCTCACGAATACTGTTCTGTCCCGGAAGAAAACTCAGTGGGACTTCCAAGCCGGTCTTCCCTCCAACCTACCCAGATCTAGACAAGCAGATCCCTACACGGAACTAAACATTGCAGACAAGAAACCATCTCTATATGCGGAACTTTAACTTTAGTTGCCCGAACTCTGGGAATTGGTTTACACCGAACACTGGACTTAAATTGTATCCAAAAAGCTGTGATTTGCAGTGATACATTGTTTTATCAAGTCAATTTAGCACTTAAAGGAACATTACAGAATTGGTAATTGTAAAATATACTTTTGATCACAGATTCACATAAAACTAACACGGTCTAATGATGATGAAGTAGAAAACATCCCTTGAAATATTTCTGTCTGAAATGCCATTTGATGAGAAATGAATAAACTAATTTTCCAATTGGACTTTATCGCTCAGTTAGCGTTTTATTCATTTGTTGAACCTATATGATTTCATGCAAATGTGTAATCGGTTTTTCACTATTTTCTCGTGACCCAGATGGCCGATTGATCTCAAACTTCTCAGGTTTGTCAGTTTATGTATATGGTGGATTACATAAAGTGCTTACACTGCCAGCAACTGTTTTGTTAGCAAAAACCAATTCTGTACTAATGTTTCTTTAATATCAAATATACGCTTTGATGTCACACAAAGGATCAAACGTCTTTTTAAGTATTGATGTAAATTTGAAAATCTGAAAATACTGTGAATAAATATTGGTGGAGGTTTTTATTTAATTTATGTGTCATCCAAAAATGTCTCTTTAAGCAATAATCATGGTTAAAATACACTTTGAGGTTTTGATGTCACAGTAAGGATAAAACGTTTTTAAAGTATCGATATAAGTTTGGAAATCTGTAATAACCATGTGTACATATTGGTTGAGGTCTTTTTATGTTCAATGTGTGATTTTAGATTTTCGTTTTAAAGCAATTTTACAAGACATGTTAAGTAATAAAGAACGATTAAATTACACTTTGAGGTCTTTGAAATGAAGCTTCTGTTTAAGTGCTTCCGTTTTCTGAGTTGATATAAAACAAAAGCTACATTGTTCTGTTTATCGACAACTGACAGTCTGGAATGGTTTAGAGTAATCATGTTTTAACTCTTGATAACGTGGACTGAATGGTTAGGCAGAATGAAACAACTTCAAGAAAGATACCCCAGTGGACGGATACAATTAAAAACTTTAAGTAACTTTAGATGTTTGAAATAATCAAAGAGTGGGAGGGTGGTACAAAGGCCTTTCCTACATGGGTACTACCCAGGGTGCTTCACTGGATTATAAAGACCACAATTACGTGATGACCCCTACACTGACGTCACACACGGATACTGTCTGCCCGTAGTCTGCCATTTTAGGAATCAAACAGCGCGCAAAGATATGGTGCGCGTTTAACGGCACGTGCATCGTCTAAAGAGACCCACAAAACTGTAAAACATACGGGCAATCAGACTCACAAAGTGGCGCAGGATTTATTGTGTGGTGACGTCAGGTGAATTTGGACCAATGGGAGCAAAGACCGTGCAAGTCCTGCGCTTACTCAAACATGTACTTTGGGGGTAATAACCCATGGGGTCCCCCGCGAACATTGCCTCAACAATCATAGTGTGATCGAAGTCATACAATCGCACACATAACGTGTCTCAATGTTTGAACACGTGCAGTCTGTAGACCCTTCTCAATGACGTTACATTTCTACGGCAAGAGACCCCTTGCAGATGACGTCACGAGCTCAAACAGCGCCCTCGCTGAAGTTAAATGAAGACCCATCATTGTTGTTCTATTTTGGTGTTGTTTGTTTGTTCGTTTTGGTTTATTTGTTTCAAATCTCAAAACATCTTGGCAAACCGTGCTTGAAACGGAGTTGAGTCTCATCCTCTTTTAGCATAGCGAGAATGGAACCTTCATCTTAAAGAGCAGTGTAGTTTTATTTGAATCATGATTTACCAAGTAATTAATAAACAATATCTTTCCAAAAGACAGGGGAACATTCCCAGCAGCCAATGCCAAATTTGTTGCTACGTAAAAGCCGCAATGGCGGAAATGATTGGCGTAATTCAGGGTTGGCTTCCATGAATGGTAAAATCAAACAGGTTGACTCATACACCATACACGTAACATAAACACAAGCTGCATTCTGTGATACACAGATGTATCTGTAGGTTTTCAGTTTAGTTCTGGATTGTGGGAAATCATTTCTCGTTCAATATTATAAGACAGAACAGCTTTGGAAGACAGTTTGGTTTTTAGTACCATCTATGAGATGATCAACATTTCATGTAAAGGGAGGACTGGGTCATGTCTAACATTACTCATAGTGAAGTTAGGGGAAACTAAAGAGGCTTCACGTTTTCTGTCTCCATTCTAGAAATGGAAAGCTGCCGTTTCGATGAATAATGGCTTGTTTGGTGCAAACAGAATCAACAAGTGACGTCAGAACATTGTACAGCGTGTGTCTCCTTATAAGGATTCAGTTCCTATGTGGGTCATTGTGCATTCTGAAAAACCATACCCATTAATGTGTGACAAAATGCTTGGCAGTGTACCGTACAGTATCGTAGACCTTTGTGACTACTTCAATTGCAAATACAACCAGAAACAACACTACACCTGGAATATTTCTCATTTAATGAACTTGGACTGACGAGAAAACCTGAGAGAAGTAAATGCAACATGGGATTCATCTATATGGTTGGTTGCTGGTTCGTCTTCCTCTGGCTGTGTCTTCCATCCCCGGGTCATTGTCAGGTCAATGTCCATTCCGTAGAAATTTTTCCTCAGCAATCAGTCACGAACGGCACTGTTACTCTAACCTGCCGCGCTACTAGCTTTGACCCGGATGTATACATGTTTACCTGGCAGCATTCTGTTGGTTCTTCTTACTCTGAAGTCATGGCAGATGACAGAATTTCCTTCGGCCCTGCTAATCTAGTTGACGAAAGAGTGAAACTGTATTCTCAAACCTTACAATCACCAACCTTGCGACATCTGATGCAGGGTCATACCTGTGCGTCATTAAAGACAGTGGAAGTATAATTGCAAATGGAGAAGGTCGTCTTACGGTAAATTCACCGAAGAGTTTCCAGTCTGTTTCCCAGACGGTCCGGCAGTTGTGAACGAGGGAGACATTCTGACATGTAGAACGGTCATTGATGAAAGAACCCCAGTGGTCAGTGATACGAGCAGTCCTATAGAGAGGCCAGATTGGCTCAATACTTCTCAATCAGTAAACAGACTCAGGATCACGGTTGCAGAAGAGTGTCAAAATTTCAGATGATGGAGTCACGTTTTTCTGTTTTTCTACAATACCAAGAATCAACACTGGACGTCTCTTTCCTGCAAGATAGGATCGTTGACGGTCATCCCGGACCCATTACCACGCCACTCACCGCAACGTTACTGAAGAACCTGACTCTCTGTCGGTGTATTACTGGTATAACAATCTGTTTAATCCTTCTTGCTGTTCTTGTTACCATCCTCGTCTTATGCTTTGTGAACCGACGTAACAGGACAAATAATACCACCTCAGCCACCCGGGTCCAAACCAGCAGAATCCACCCCATATTTATGCCAATGCGATACTCGAGGATAGGCAAGCCTCGTCTACAGCCAATGCAGAGCTTCACAACTACGCGAATGTGAACCCTTCTACTTCCAATCATAGAGGGGCACACAAGGATCTCTCCCACCGAGGACCTTCCTCGAACACGCATTGCAATCAGAAGGATGTAACGGGACAGACAGATCCATACATGGAGCTCAGTCCACAAGAACCGAAACTCGACGTCTACACAGAACTCAAACTTTAGGATAACCTCATAACGTTGAGATACACAAACAAAAACTGTACATGAAATGAATTCTTAAACTTTGAAAATATTGCCAACTTTCGTTACTTGTTTTTTCTAAATGCCTGGCCACGTTATAAAAGTTGACAATCTGCTGAACATATTGAACAGTTTATTGATGACAAAATACCGATTGATTACATTGATAATTTAAAGGTACTGCATACGTTTGGTAATTGGAGCCTATGATTGTGTTAATCCTATAAACAGGTACATACAATAAAACTAACCTGTGAAAATTCCACTTCAAAAGGTGGTCGCGTTTTTTGAGATATCACCGAAAAACCGGAGCGAATATTTCCACGCAGGAAGAATATTCTCCATAGAAATACACAGTCTGATTCAAATTTTTGGGAATAAAAAGTGATATATTTTCCATAACCGTAGTTACTTCGAAGTTAAAAGTTACTTAAAATTAGTTATAGAACCCAAATCTGCTGTACTTCTTACCAAGTAAGTTTTTAATGCCATTAACTTTCAGAGTCATTACCAAACGTGTACTGTGCCTTTAAAGAACAAATCTACACAGCAAAGTAGATATATACACATTTTGTTACTGCAATCTGAAAACGCATTGACACCCCACCATGCAATGCCTCAAAATCCATATACAAGAAAGATGCTAACAGTGCTTATACATTCTATTACAAAAATGTTGTGCGAATAAATTATCAGAGAATTCTGTTAATACTGCCATATTCACTAACGCATTTTCAGTAATGTTTACAACTTCAACTTTACAAGTTTTCAAGTTTAGTTATAAGTCTAATGTTTACATTGAAGATTTGATAACGTAGAACAAATTAAGCGCTACTTCTACCCTTAATGATTTAAACGATTGACCAAGGCAAGAACCAACCAATCAAGCCAGTTTCCTTCTCCATTGTCTTCATCATCTGACTCTACTCGGCTTGTGGAACACAAAATTCGTCCTAAGACCTTCTCAAATCAGCCGCCGAAAGATTCTTTTCCTTTGTTGCACCAACATTATGGAACAATTTCCCACCTACACTCCGTTCTGCAAAATCATTGAACGTTTTTAAAGAAAAACTTGAAAACATACCTTTTCCCATATTGATAGTTGTATAAATGCTGTTTGAATGTATAGATTTTCATATTGATTTGTATTGCTCTTTGTATCATCACAAACCGCTGTGGTCTTGATGGAATGGCGGTATATAAAATTATGCTGTACGTATGTATGTATGTATACATTTTTTGGTATTCCATTATCAATGAACACTTATTGGTTTAAATATCATTAGATCAACCGATCACAAATCGATTCTTGCCAGTGAATTCCAAATGTTTGAAACTATACAGTCTCATCAAAGATTCGTCACCAAAGAGAGAAAAAAACACGTGGTCTTTTAACGTATATGCATGAAATACCCATCTGCATGAATCTGCATTGTCATGTTGTGAACCCACATTGTCTAGGTTTGCAAGAGAGTGTTTTTATTACTTTTCCTCTTCTAAAGGCACCCTTCACAAATGCACAAATGTTAGGTTCATCGGTCACTCATTTGACAGAGATCCTTTGAAGATGCAATCTGGGCCTATAGCCCCCCTACTTTCCGTGAAACACCAACGATTGATGCGCCAACATTAAGATAGATAATTTCAACCCAATGTCATAAAAGAAACATGATCCAGGCATCGAAACCAACTTCCCTGACCCCAAAACCCCCACAGTTTTAAAACAATACCACTGGCTAAGTTTGCACATTCTATACCGTTTGTAGTACTTGTCATTTTACTTTTATTTCCTAAAACTACCTTTTTGGTGGGGTGTCAATGCATCTCTTTCTGTTTAATTTGCTGCGGTAATTCCGTTGTTTCGGGCTGGGTTTCGAATCGCTTGCCCATGCCCTTTAATTGAAATATAACAGTGTTACTGAATCCAATATAACTGAATTCGATTTGTTTAAGAATTTGTGTGGTTTCTTTGCCTGAACCGATAATATGGGGGAGCGTTTGGGCTGGGTTTTGTCAATATCGGTATAGTTTACACCTGTAGTAGAGTAAAATCATACATACTCCTACAGAATTCGTTTGAAATTATCACGGCAATTTCTATACAACAGCTGATTTCTTGCGCGTTTACTATTTCACATTTTATTTCTTAACCTCCCACGGAGCAAATTTACAGAAGTAATTCAAAAGTAATTTGGTTGTTAAACTGTCAAGTTTCAAAGCAAATCATTACACATTATAGCCATTGAAGCATTTAACACATTTACAATGTACCTGCACATAACGCAGCATTGATATCCTCCTCCCTGATATCTCAACAGTGAATAACATTGTCCCTAACAAACCATTATGTTCTAAGGGATTTTAGTTTGCGGGCTTCTTTCTTCAAGTAAGTTATTCCCCATGATTTCCCTGGGAACAAACCAACTATAAGAACACTCTAAAATGTCCAGGTCAGAATTGACCCGGAATCCGGATCAGAATTGATCCGGAATCCGGATCAGAATTGACTCGGAATCCGAATAAGATCTGACCCGGAATCCGGATCAGAATTGACCCCGATTCCGGATCAGAATTGACCCGGAATCCAGATCAGAATTGACCCGGAATCCGGATCAGAATTGACCCGGAATCCGGATCAGAATTGACCCGGAATCCGGATCAGAATTGACCCGGAATCCGGATCAGAATTGACGTGGAATCCGGATCAGAATTGACCCGGAATCCGTATCCCAGGGTCCTTGACTATTTTCTCGTCAACAAATTTGAATTTTGGAAAACCCGGATCCTGCGTAAATTTTACAATTCATTTTGGGGTCATTAAAGCAAAAAAATATTGTTCCAAAAATTATGCGAAGCCCAATTTAGCAGGAAATCATTCATAAAGTGTACAGTGAAATGTATTTTGGCTGCTATCCTATGTCTGGTTTTGTGCTTCAGCAGGCTGATGCAATTGGCCCTCGGTGTGCTCAAACACCATGGTTATTTGAGCGTAAAAACGATACAATCCATGCACATATGTATACAATCAATAGGTCAGGGTTGACGTGTCGTCACAGTAGGCTAGCTGTGAACCGATGTTTACCCAATAGGATATAACAACAAGCACTACACACGTAAAGTATTTATACATTCGGGCCCAAGTTCATGGATCTGCTTTCATCGTTCACCATTCTCCGCTTATAGAGTTAACCGCAGAATGTCATGTCAGCGAAGAACACTTGATTGGGTGTGTCGACCGTGGCCGAGCGGTTAAAGAACACCGTACTCAAGCTCTGGTGTTTCCGATCAGCAGAGTGTGTGTTCGAGTCCTCTGACCATAGCACTTTGTGTTCTTGAGCAAGATACTTTACCATTATTGACTTGTCCTTCGGATGGGACATTAAGTTGTAGCCCGTGTACTAGGGGGTAGTGCACGTAAACGAACCCAGAACTATTATCATGGAAGAGTAGGGGTTACCCCGGTGTTTCTGGTTCACATAGCAAGCACCCTTGTTTACAGGTTTCCTCGGGCCAGCGAGCTGCAGTGATCTAGTTCAAGTATGCGTCATCATGATTGGTTTCATTACAAGAAATATATAACAATAATAAAAGTAACAATAGCAAGAAGTATGCTCGCACATTCACAAGCAAACTTTACGTGCTTACTTGTGAAATACGCTTACAGTAAGCATTTATTTTTTTGCTTACCGTAAGCCTTCCGGTTTCCGCTCACGGTTGGAAGAGCAAACCAAATTGACCCAGGATAAATAGTCATTTTCGATTCCGTATAGTCACGACAGAATGGAATTGAATCCATGTTGACTTTCAGCGCCATTCAAACAAAGTCTAAATTTTCTCTTAAAAACCTAATAACCCTCATACCTTAATCTCTGGATAGTTGTGTAACATTTCTATAATGTACAATATATGTATATACAATTGTTTAAAACATTTTTTGCTTATACCCTTTGTTTTAAAACTTAAATAAAACACAAAATATGAACCTTGCTGAAGAAAAGATATGTTGACTTGAAAAAAAAAAAATGTATTAGCGTACCGGTACTGTTATAGACCATGTAACCTGTGACATCACACGTTTACAAAAGAGCCCCAGAGCCTGGACTTCCCTCAGGCAGGATTTTGCACATAGTTCAATGGAAGAAACAAATCCAATCTTATGTTTTTTGGAGACTGCACTGTTTGAATTTTATCAATTTTTTGCTATTAAGAAAGGGCGCACAATTCAAACCTTGTTAAGCTGTTATTTTTGAATTTATGTGGAACTTGTGACACAACATGTACACATTTCTCATGTGACCAGTGCTCGCCTGCCAGGAAAGGCCCTTGAATGTACAAGGTCATGCCTTTTGTCAACAAAGGTTGAATGTTCTGTACGTACCGCTCATATCAACTTAGAATTCTTAACTGTACATGCTGTTAGATTTACAGTATCGCTTATGCACTTATAGTTACATGTAAACGCTTGCTAGCGTGAAAGCCGTCTACTCGTAAACATTCCTTTATAATTTTAAAACTCGTAAATGTTTGTGGAAATCAAAAAAATTCCGAGGACCTCTTTGTAATAAAGTACGGGCACAGCAGCAATACTAATTTATCAGACTAATTCCGATGAGGTACTTCTAAAATATATATCACTTGAATCTGGTCTAATGTTTGATTGCTGCGTAAACAGTTTGCGAGTCGTCTGAGGGCGGGCGACGGACCTCATCACCCCGGTGTTCTGAAGGTTCAAATCGGCGTAGATTACGACAGGTTCGGGCTTGGGAGGTGTGGCTACCTGACCATTACGATTCCGACCAAAGCTCTTGATGTTCTTGATCTTCGGCAGCTTGGAAGAACCTTTGCTGTTTTCTTTCAGAAGTTTTGCGTCGTCATAGGGAGCCTTTTCATCCATCTGCGCATTAATCTCTGACGGGTTGGGTGGAGGGTTAATTAGTTCTGGTATGTCCGTTTCTGTAGTTGTTTTATGTACTTGGGCATAAACTGCTGTGTTTGGTTCAGAAGGTCCTTACTGTCGGTTCTGGGACTTTTATTCACTGGCATAAACTCTGAGGTTTAGGTCGGAGGTTATTAGTTCTGGTTTCGTCTGAGTTGTTTTGTGTACTTGGGCATAAACTGCTGGTGGTTTAGGTTCAGTAGGTCCTTTATGTCGGTTCTGGAGTCGTTTTATGTACCTGGGCATAAACTGCTGGTGGTGGTGGTTTAGGTGCCGGATCAGTTGGCGGCAGATCTGGCTGTTCGGATGTCCAGGGGTCAGGGGTCGGTGCTGGCTGGAGGTTTCCAATTGTCCGGAACTATACGTTGTTGTCCCGTGTCGTGCTCCGTTGGAGTCTGTGAATCGGAGTACAGGTTGCTCGTTTGCGGTTCGGCGTTTCCCAACTCCTTTCGGGTTTGTCGCCTCGTTCCCGTGATGAGGCTCTAAAGGAACTTCCTAGGTCGAAGGGGTACGACTTGGCATACAGCCATCGTTTAGGGTTGCATCGACAACAAAGGGTGTGGACAGCGATGATGATGAGGAGGAGGATGACACCGATTACTATGCCGGCAATGTCTGCACCGGAGAGACCGGCACTTTGCTGAGGGTCTGGAGTAGTATTATTTGTAGTTAAGGGTCCAATCGTGCATCTCACAGCCCTAGCTGAAACATTAGACGTGGAATTACACTGAAAAGTTTTGCCATGTTCTGAGTTAGTTACCGTCTTGATGAGTTCTTGTCCTGGACTACCTCCACCATTTGTTGGACTTGTTACCCATCCATCAATGACTGCAGCAGGCGTTTCTCTGTCAGACACTTTGGGTGTTCTTGTGTCTGATAACGTCTTGCATGAGAGACTGCTGCCAATAGCCACTGTAGCTGGACCATCAGGGAAACACACTGGAAACTCATCACGACGGTGAACGAACAAAGTAATTTCGTAGATTTTGCGGTAACAGCGCTGCCGTTTTACCAAACACTGGTAAAATCCCTGATGATCAGATTGCCGGAGAGGAAAATGGTTATATTATGTGAATATAGCCTGCGAATTGACAACTTGTAATGAACTACATAGAAGTGTTTGTCAGCATTTGAAGTGAGAACATTCTCATTCACAATATATGTTCGAGACCCGTTTGTGACGTTCCCTGTTGTCCATTGACACATTCAGGTGGCTGGATCGATGATATTTCACAATCCAGAGTGACACTGTCTCCTTCACGAGGCACTGTTGTGTATTCAGGTAGAATCTCAATAGATGCTGTTGGTCCAGTGGTGCCTTCTGTGAAAACCAGTCGTCCCAACAAAATCAACGACAGAAACACCGCAGTACAGATGCCAGTCCGTAATGAATAATTACTCTGTTTGAATCCATGCCTGCAGATTTCATTCGAAATAATAAACGTCGAGACAGCAGTTATCTCAGTTCCAGTATAGATTTTTGAAAAAAATCCCACCAAATTCCACTTCATAACTACAAAACAATATCACGTCAAGTGTGGTCTGCACTCGACGGTAGAAAACACACGACTACAAAAACCGTCAGAATTTTGTTTTTCCACCCTCGGTATAGTAATTTGCATACAAAATGTCCGCTGTAAGGTTACATACACAGGATCCCAGTCTGTTGTCACAATGAGCAAGTTTTGGTTTTCAATGAAGAGTATGCCCAGAAACAAATGAGTAACATTTTGTGTGTATGACCTTCCAGTTGACTGGAGTGGTGTTTCTGTACGGTCTGTTCATGTTCAATATTATTCATTGTCGACTGTAATAGCAACAATGTCAAGGTATGGAACAACTGCAACGTGAACTGCAGTAGAAAGTTCCGGTGTTACTTCACTGGTGACGGACAACTTGGAGAAATGATAACATGAAATATGTCACATGAGTGGCTATGTGGCAAATATTGTTGTTTTAACAGTACATACGCACAAACCGCATATTTTTTTCAAGAAACTTGACCCTGACAAAACTATTGAATAATAGTTAAAGAGTGCTTTCGAGGAAGAAGTGTGCCAGGTCAACTGTTCATTTTGTTCAAGTTTGGGGTTCAAGGTGAGCCAGAAGCAACAAGCTGGGAGATAAAACTGGTTCTGATCGTTGGATCGTTGGAGAACATTCTTTCACTTCTCCTTTTGGAGTTGGCTATTATATGATTGTCATTATCGTTGGTGTCGTCGTGTATTTTTGTTGTAGGCCCTATTGTTTGTTTTGGGTTGTTAACCGGATTTTCCCGGTTTTTTCCCATGGAACTATTGAGTGGACTTGCGAAGAAACGTGAGTTCACGGAACAGTTTTATTTATCTAATACTTTGGGTGAGATACAATGGGACGAAAAACAAGCAATGCTATTGAATTATACCATGTGAAATACCAGCTGTTATTATGTTTTATTATATATAATTTTATTTTGAAAATGTTGTACAAATATTTGACAGGTCACATATTTTTGATTAAACGATTAAATGCTTGACTAAATTCTTCAAATCCTTCCTAATTTATAAAGAGTGAAATACGCTTAATGCGTGGATGTTTCTTACGCTTAAAGTATAGACCGATCCATTAAGCCCCACCCCTTAAC
This sequence comes from Pycnopodia helianthoides, assembly GCA_032158295.1. Classification (NCBI taxonomy): domain Eukaryota; kingdom Metazoa; phylum Echinodermata; class Asteroidea; order Forcipulatida; family Asteriidae; genus Pycnopodia; species Pycnopodia helianthoides. The sequence continues at coordinate 1,951,674 of CM063260.1, forward strand.
ATATTGACCAATCACAGCATTGGCTGCGTCATCACTGCACACGTGGGCAGCACATGTGCACCTCTCCAAATGCAACACCAACGACATGAACGGGCGCGCTTTAAGAATACGCGCGCACTCATGTTTACTTTTCTACTGGGGTTTTAGCGTGCCGGACTTTTGTTTGTCAGACTTTCGGTGGCGTAGCCAAGGTTGTGATTGGTCAACACGTAAAGGGGCGGAGCCTAATGGATTGGTCTATGAAGCGTAGAACCACGAATTGGGTCCAAGATGAATGCTCATTTGCATTTCCGCATTGTCTCAAATCTTTGTTAGTTTTAACGCCATTCCAGAGATGTTTGCATATGCATGCACACTATTCAACAGTTTTCCAAATTAGTAACATTTTACTATTATAACCCCATTGTAAAGCGCACTTGCACGCGCGTCTCCTGTCCGCCATGTTGTGTGTCAAAACGTACACGAAAGGATTGTACCAGTGTTTACACGCGAACACTTGTACCATCCTTCTGTGTACGTTTTGACACCCAAAATGGCGGACATGAGACGCGCGTGTATGCCCGCTGCGCGTTGTGCAATGACTCTATAGAAGGGTTAATATTGAATGCAGTTTCTACCCTTTTTTAGACAAAGGATGTTAGTACACGCACAATTTGTGTAACAATAATAAAGTTGAATGGCCCAAATTTCGATGAAACAAATTTGTTTAAAGAATAACGTCTCTGAACGAACTTTGAGAGATGATACTTTACAGTTTCAAAAGGAAAAACATACGATTTTATTTTTGCTTATACCACATACAATTCACAAATTTATGTAACATGCAACATTGTTTGTAGGCCTACATGGCTGATGAACGTGAGATAAAATCGGGATACCGACAATAATTCCTTTTTTGTTTTTTGATGAACTACTACTAATCAATGGTGATTTTCGTGCAATACCCTAAAGGTATTATACAGGATTGGTAGAGCTAAAAAAATAGTCGCAGACAGTGTTCATGTTTTGTGTGATTCAACATATGCATGAACAAACAAACCTGTGAAAGTTTGAGCTCAATTGGTCATTGAGGTCACGTGAAAATAGTGAAAAGAGACCTTATGTGTTTTCTGTTTTTTCAAACATCAAGTTTTTATCACGCGTGATAAAAACTATTGTTTTACTAATTTCTCAGAAACGATATCATTTTAGACATAAATATTTTAAGGAACCCTTTCTACCATTACTTACTTTAAATCGTGTAAGTTATGTGTGAATCTGTGAACATTTGTGTTTTTCGATCTTACCAACAGTGTACAGGGCCTTTAAAGGAAAGCTTGTAGCTCTCCCAAATATACGAAGCTAATAATCATAAACGACTTTTGTACAGCGCTCAAAACAAGGTCCAGAGGTGCGTGACAGTAAACACAGAAATGCAAAGACAAGATAACTAAACCCTAGAGACAAGAAAGCCGGTCCCACAAGGGCGCGACAGGCAAAAAAGTACATCAAGAAATGTGCTAACCCGCAGTCTTGGCCTGTTTCAAAATTAACATTTAATATACATTAGCAAAAAAGTATAAAAATACAGCAATATTTTAAAGTAGATTACATATTTGCACAATTATTTCAAATTAACTACAAATGAACTTACTTGACTGAAAGTACATATTATTCCCAAGTGTCCAGGGAAATCATTTCGCCAGGCGCTGTTTCATTTTAAAGAAAGAAGTGATTTCGTATCATTTTGAAGCGATGGTCGGCCGACAATCATCTGAACGTGTGAGTTTTTATAATAACGAGGACCACATGACAGTGTAAAAACATCACCATTTTGCTCCCGTTTTCTCAACAGTCAGGGATACACACATGTAAACAGGTCGTTGGAGCGATATTTCATAGAAAATCCTGACCCACAAATCGAAAAAAAAATTCCATGATGTAATTTCCCATTCAGACTTTCAAGAAACGACCGATCATGATCGGTATGGCACGCCCGCACGGAAAAACGAGTACCCCAAACTTCGAAGGTAGTCGATCGCCTCAGCCAGCATATTGGCCTATATTGCACGAGACAAATATTTGCAGGCAAAAATCCATACACATGATAGATAAAGTGAAACCATAAAATTTGCATAAATGTACATTTACAAGGATATATAAGAAATATCAGTCTTAAATCTTATGACGCAGGCATGCAGCTTAAACTTTAACAATTCATTATGATAAAATAGATTAAGAAGCTTTTTAAAAATACATATTACAATATTAATGTCCCTTGGGCTGGTGTAAATTACAATTGTTTTTGAATGAAAGTATTAGAGGGTAGAGGGCCTCTGTCTGCTTTGATCATTTAAGAAGGGATTGTGTCCACCAAAACAAACATATTGCATGATTATTCACATCTACTGCACAATAAAGTGAGATTACGTAATGGTGGTCATAGATTCCCATTTTACACCACAGGGTTTTAAATCTACATTTTCGGCCGCCATCTTCAAAAAATCAGATCCTAGCATCTCCAAAGGAAATTATCTTTAGAACAAATGTCAAAAAATAGATGTCATTATATATACACTCTATAAAATGATATTACGTCATTTTCAGTTTCTACCATTTTTTAAAGTATGAAACAAACCAATAAAACAAACATTGCACAGTATATGGTTTAGAATCAAATTCAGTTTCTAACTTATTTCTTCAAAGGATATTAGTACAAAAATTATGCACAATTTGTGGTATACAATATTAAAGGAAACTGTCTTAAAAAAACAAAAAAGACCCACCTTTCTATTATTATACACTTCAGAGAATGGTTTAACATTATTTTCAGTTTTTAACATTTTTTTGTTTGACAAGGTTTTTAAAAACTAACTTTATTCTTGCTGTTATATGGTACGCTTACTGGTGGTATGAATATATAAGTATGTTATTTACACGCTGGGTGACGCGAATGTTGTATACTTTTGGTAGGATATATGCAAATGTTAGATGCATAATTATGTCAAACGGAAAAAGCCAGATTTCATCGAGTGATTATATTCTGCGACGATGAACGAACGAAATGCATTCAATATTTAGTTTACATAAATTACACATAGATCCTTGTCATTTGAATAGACATGGAAACTCGTCCACCCAACACTCTAGAAACTATTAAAAAAAAAAAACATTCTACATAACGTGGACGACTTAATGTAGACACCGACCTTGTCCGCCGTGACACGACCTTTCCATGTTTGGACCAAAACGGACGGGAAACGATTATTTTGGCAACGACGCTGCAAAGCGTCCTATAATGGTTACTCATATAGGACTCCTATATATAACATTTTGGAGCGTCGCAGCAGTATCAGAATAAAGGCTTTCACGTGACGCATGTTCCACCAATGGAAATGACAAGGGTCTGTGTGTGCGGTATATAAGACCATTCAACTTGTGACGTCACACTGTTTACAAAAGAGCCACAAAGCCTGGACTTCCTGCAGGCACAATTTGTACACAGCTTAATAGAAGGAAACATCAAATCTTATCGCTTATGGAGACTGCACTGTCAGTTTTTTCAACTTCTGATAAAAAGAAAGGGGACACATCTCAAAAAAGTGTTCCGCCGTTATTTTCACAACTCTTGAATCTATGTGGAAATTATGACACAAAATTTAAAATTTCAAAAAAACAAAACAAAAAACCAGTACAGTATCTTTCCTACCATAAAAGCCCTGGAATGTACAAGGTCACTCTGTTTTAAACAAATGTTACTTGGTCTATAATAGTACTGCTTAAAAAATAATCTTATGCATAGGGTTATTTCATAGCTGTTTATTTTTTTTTTTTTTTTTTTTTTTACTCATGTGGTTTCTTTGTAATTGCTTACTAAATACTCCGTTACTAAGTTAACGTGCATCAAGCGTTCACACGCGTGCTCTCCACACAGTAAATCTACACAAACACAAGCTACTTGCGTGGGACTCCACCAACGACATGTTCATACTCGACACTGTCGACATACTTTAATGTGACTCTTGAACGTTAATTAAAAGATAAGAGTAGGTGAATCTGGACTAATGTTGGATTGCTGCGTAAACAGTTTGCGAGTCGTTGCGGGCGGGCTACGAGCCTCATCACCCCTGGTGTTCTGAAGGTTCAAATCGGCGTAGATTACGACAGGTTCGGCTTGGGAGGTGCTGGCTACATGACCTTACGATTCCGACCAAAGCTCTTGATGTTCTTGATCTTCGGCAGCTTGGAAGAGCCTTTGCTGTTTTCTTTCAGAAGTTCTGCGTCGTCATGGGGAGCTTTCATCCATCTGCGCATTAGTCTCTGACGGTTGGGTTGGAGGGTTAATAGTTCTGATGTCCGTTTCTGAGTCTGTTTTATGTACCTTGGCATAAACTGCTGGTGGTTTAGGTCCAGTAAGGCTTTCAGTATCGGTTCCTGCACTCATTTGTTTCACCTGTGCATAAATTGCCGGTGGTGGTGGTTTAGGTGCCGGATCAGTTGCGGCAGATCTGGCTGTTCGGATGTCCAGGGCAGGTCGGTGCTGGCTGGAGGTTTCCAATTGTACCGGAACTACTACATTGTTTCTCCGTGTCGTTTCTCCGTTGGAGTCTGTGAATCGGAGTACAGGGTGCTCGTTTGCGGTTCGGCGTTTCCCAACTCCGTTTCGGGTTGCGTTCTCACGGTGTCGCCTCGTTCCCGTGATGAGGCCCTGAAGGAACTTCCTAGGTCGAAGGGGTACGACTTGGCATACAGCCATCGTTTAGGGTTGCATCGACAACAAAGGGTGTGGACAGCGATGATGAGGAGGAGGAGGATGACACCGATTACTATGCCGGCAATATCTGCAACGGAGAGACCGGCACTTTGCTGTTTAACAGTAGCAGTGGAAGTCATGGTTGTACTTGACGGTATTTTCAGAAACAACATTAAGGGTCCAATCTTGCATCTTAAAGCCATATTGTAAATTGATATTGAAAAACACTGAAAAGTTTTGCCATGTTCTGAGTTAGTTACCGTCTTGATTGAGTTCTTGTCCTGGACTACCTCCACCATTTGTGGGACTTGTTACCCATCCATCATTGGTTGCATTAGGCATTCCCATTTCAGACACATGGGTATTCTTGTGTTGATAGCGTCTTGCATGAGAGACTACTCCAATAGTCACTGAAGCTTGACCATCAGGGAAACAAACTGGAAACTCATCAGGTCGAGGGACAACCAAAAGAACTTCAGTAGATTGGGTGATAATAGAAGCGCCACCTTGTACAAAACACTTGTAATATCCTGATCCATTCTGGACAGGATCTATGGTTATCTTATGTGAATAAAGAGCTGCTGTTGAATTGACGACTGTAATGGACTTAAGACAAACGATTGTCAGCCTGTGCAGTAGGAATTTCACATCTACGATGTTTTGGCTGAAATCCTGTGAACTGTCTGCTCTATGTCCATAGCACACTACATCTCAGTTACTGGATTGGGTTATTCACAATCCAGAGTGACACTGTCTCCTTACACGAGGCACCGTTGTGTATTCAGGTAGAATCTTAATAGTTGCTGTTGGTCCCGTGTGTCTGCGTGAAAACCAGAGTCGGTTGTCCCAACAAAATCGACAACAGACACAACCGCAGTACAGATGTCAGTTCGTAATGAATATATACTCTGTTTGTATCCATGCCTGCGGATTTCATTTAAAATAATGAACGTCGAGACAGCAGTTATTTAGTTCCTGTACAAAAGGCTTGGACAAAAAACCAGACGTGCCACAGAAGGTTTTCACAATCACTTCGTAACTTCAGTCGCAGTAACAACTGTACAATATTCGTAAAACACGACTTCACAGAAAACAGCAACACTAGGGTTTTTGGCACCCACAGTGTTTGTTTGCATACAAAATGGCTGGTTAAGGTTTTTTTAACAGGTACTCGATCCAGTCACTTGTTCGAAAGCTTTGTCTGACGTCACAATGAGCGCAGTTTCATTTCAATGACGAGTAGAAATTCAGACACAACTGAATAACATGCAGCGACCTTCCAGTTGAGTCACTACTGTTTGTTCACGGTAGCGGAACCAACAATGTCGACTGTAGGTCACGTGATACCAACAATATACTCGGTTATATATTTATTATAGCGCACACATTATCCTGTTCATCAGGTACTTACACCATTTCTCAAACTTTCTAACTCCCTATGGAGAGCATAATATTATATTGTAAAATACTGCGGTACGGCATAAAGACAACCAGTATAATAAAGTAACTCACTTGTGATGAAAAACTAGGGGAAAAATTCACATACGCGGCTGGTACAACGATTGTCTGGGAGCTGGGTTCCATTTTCACGGCTCTGCTTACCTCGAAATTCTGCGCTTACGGCCCCAGTAACGCATAACTATATGGACCGTAAGCCCAGAAATCCGCGGTAAGCAGAGCCATGAAATTGAGTACTAGCACAAATCGTAAAACCACGAAAAATCAATGCTGGAACGGTCTCGAAAACCACACGTGGTCAACTGTTTGTTTTATGATTGATTTGGATTTGGAAGGTGAGTAGAAGAACACAAATTCTCACATTTCAAATCAAACTCACGTTTATTTCCAGACTTCAGAAAAATTCCTAAGTATTAGTACATAAATAGTTGTACCTGAAAAAAAGTAAATCATGAAAAGCATTATTTATGACAGAAAACAATTTAAGTATAGCGACATCTCTGGGCGGCTTGTGGTGAGATGCATGATGGACAGACAAACAAAACATAAACAAGGAACATTAGAATACGGACAAACAAGTAATAATTTGGAGCTGATCTTTTCAACTTTAATCAACCACAGTTATTTTTTGGATAGGGTGGAACCCAGGCTTTTCAGGGGGGCGCAAAATTTGATGACAACATTTCAGGTTGAAAACTTAGGTAATCCTGCATGGTGTTTTAAGATTAGTTATCACGTCGTGGGGTCCGGTGCCCAGTTTAGGGCCTCGCAAGATTTGTAAACATTAGATGCTTCCTGGTGCAATCTAGGACTTTCAGAAGTATTTTACAAGTCATTTTGTTATCCATTTTAAGACGAGGCATTCGGTTTATATGCCGTTCATTCAGTTCAGTCGGCATATAATAAGTGTGTGTGTGTAGTTTGTGTGAAATTTAAAACGATACTTACTAACAAAGGACAATAGGTCCACGTTTGCTATCACAAAGGAAAACAATGGGGTCCACGTTTGTCAGGACAAAGAGTTGAACAAAGGAGGGTCCACGATTGGAGGTCATTACAAACTTGCGTGTGTGTGTGTTTGGGGCGGGGGGGGGGGGGCACGCGTAAATGAGCCACTGTTAGGCATCGTGCCACTGTCTGCTCAAATAAATCATTCACATCCTCCTCGGAATTATTCTTCTTAGCAGGCTAATTTATAACTGCGATTTTCATTGGTGTCATTGTTGTTTTTCGTTAGCCTTGTTTTTGTTTTCTTTAACGGATTTCCCGTTTTTCAAAAGGAAAGTGTTGTAGAATTACTAAGAAACGTTATGCCGTTGCCATACAGCACGATACATTTATTTAGAGATGTGGTTTAGACACACGGGAGGAAATCCAGTGTGGCTTTGAGGAGATGCGAGAAAATAGTGGGAAAATTGCGTCTGATAGCGCCCTCTTTTTAATCAACTTCCTTCAGCCCGTGTTCATTTCTGCATGGGGGGAAATACACACACCGGGGTTGCCAAAATCACACAATTTTGACACTGGCGATGCTTTTGAAGTACACTTTGTGAAAAAAACATGCAGCTGTTATTTCACTTTATTTTATCTTTAAAATGTTTTACATGTGTGTGACACACATTAATTAAACTATTTTTAAGGTATACAGGATAGGTAAGATAAACAAAACTAATGGTAGTCTGAAAGCTTACTGATTATGAAGTTCATACTAAAACAATTTTTGTCTGTGAAATATTTCCTTCTGAAATGACATCATTTTCTAAAAAAAAAAAAAGCAACTTCGATCTGGTTCGGTTGTTACAACTGAAATTAAGGACATGCTGAAATTTGTTCGTGGTTTTCAATTGTTCTCCTTACTTATACTGCGGATTAAACCCAAATTTGTACAGGCTTGTTGTTTCATGTATGGGTGATCACACAAAATATGAAAACTGTCAGCGACGCCTTGGTCAGCTCTACCAGTCCTGTACGTAACCTTTAGAAATAAAGATTGAACGGCTCATTGGTGGACTAAACTATTCAACTACTTGAAAATTGAGGGCGCTGTCCTTGGGTTGCGGCAGAACTGTGCATTGAGAGAGTTGCGACAACTTGCAATTAGGAGCCATTTTCGATCCCTCTAAAAAACGCAGGTGCCGCAAACAGGGTGCCAGACTAGACTGCACATTGTGTTGTGCTACATTTGGACCGAAAATGGCATCCAGTAACCATAATGACCCATGAAAACTGGTCCTTCTATATGTCGCCACTCCTTCAAAACGCAACTATGATCTTGAAAAGATAACATTATTACATTAGCAGAGAACAGACACACACACAGACCCCCCAACCAGGTTGCTCATTAAATTATTAATCCTAAATATATGGGTACATTTATCATAAAATGTTGACAGTAAACTCTGTCAAATTTATATAGACTCGACACGAGCAGGATAGCAATATTTTCACTTATGTTAGAGTATTCAAATCTTGTCAGTTGTAGAATGACAGAGAGCCACTCAACACAGTTCATATGATTGTACTTTTATAAAATTACATTTCATTTGGAAATTTAACGATGCATGTCCTTTTACACCAACCCCGAGCGAATAACTTCCTCTTTTAGTGTGCTGAATATTCTCCACAGATTAATCTTGAGTATTACCAGCAGTTTACATCCGCAATTTCATTCGCATCCTCCATGGAGAGGTGCTGCCACTATTAACGACAGGTGTCAGTCAACTGTCTGGCCACCGCCTCGGGATGGGCAGCAAGTGTGCGTTTCTCGCATCATGTTGACTGGCAGTAGTCTGTTGACGGTGTCTCTTCCTCCCCGGTCTTGATTTAATAGAGTGGAAATAACTGTCCTGGATTGGCTACCCCGGGTTGCAATTATACTTTTACATAAATAAAGGTTAAAGATATATAGCAGAAGACCTGCAGCGGGGAGGGCAAGGTGTACGAAGACCAACAAGCCCTCGGGCAGCTTGTGTATTCCTCTGTTTTCGGGTTAAGATGAGCTGTATACAACGTGTGTTTGGATCGAAAAAGTAGTAATCAATATTTCTTAAAATATGTGTCCGATTTTGAGAATATTAATATATGACTACTTTATGCAGATATACGATACTATTAGTTGGTGTTTTTAGATTTTTATAGTGCCCTTTCAATCAACTGATTTGAGCACGAAACGCGATCTGCTTGCCCGAAACTACGAAACTATCAGAGGAAATAAAATAAACACAGCTTAAAACAAAACAAAAGAAGCAACGAACACCCAAAATAACAAACAAACAGGTGACCCGGCAACTATACAAATTGAGATACGAGTTCTAGATTATGTAAATGTCGAGGTATCCAGTGCATAGTTTCATTATTCCGTTGCCCAGATTTAATGACGTAGTCACAGTAAGGGTTTGCTGAATAGGTAGAATGTGCAAGCATTGAGAAAGATTCTGTGTCATGGAATCTCTGCTGCAATGCCCTGATGTTTCAGGTTTTGCAAGGGTCCAGAACCAGGGGTTTGTGATGAACCCAAAAAGTCTGCCCCCCCTTCCGAAAACCCATTGAAAAAAATCAATCTGGATTGACAAGAAGCAGGGTTCAAATTGAGGAGTGGCGACAGCGTCTCAAGATTTCCCTTGACCATTGTGGAATATACTTTTTCACCAAAGGTGAAATGTAGAACTGCCTCCGTGCACACAGGTACTTTTGGCCCTGGAAAGGGGAAGCCTTTTGGCCCTGTTTGTTGGCTGGGTTGGGAGTGTGTGTGTGTGTGTGTGTGTGTGTGTGTGTGTGGACACACACAAGGGCATATGTGGGTCCTGACAACAATGGAACAATGGACCCCACAAGGTCATTTCAATAGGAACAATTGGGCCCCACAAGGGAATTCTTCAGAAAAGGGAATAATAGAACAACAATAGCAGTACCCCACAAACCGGATCCGTAAGGATGTGTGTGTGTGTGTGTGTGTGTGTGTGTGTGTGTGTGTGTGTGTGTGGACACACACAAGGGCATATGTGGGGTCCTGACAACAATGGAACAATGGACCCCACAAGGTCATTTCAATAGGAACAATTGGACCCCACAAGGGAATTCTTCAGAAAAGGGAATAATAGAACAACAATAGCAGTACCCCACAAACCGGATCCGTAAGGATGTGTGTGTGTGTGTGTGTGTGTGTGTGTGTGTGTGTGTGTGTGTGTGTGTGTGTGTGTGTGTGTGGACACACGGAAGGGCATATGTGGGGTCCTGACAACAATGGAACAATGGACCCCACAAGGTCATTTCAATAGGAACAATTGGGCCCCACAAGGGAATTCTTCAGAAAAGGGAATAATAGAACAACAATAGCAGTACCCCACATTCCGGATCCGTAAGGATGTGTGTGTGTGTGTGTGTGTGTGTGTGTGTGGGTAGGTATACACATTCAAACCGGGGACCTATAACAAAAGAGGACAATAGGGTCCCCGTTTGGGGAAAGGTCCCCAGTTGGAAAACGTGTACAAAACCAATGAGAGCTGGTGCCAAAAAGTTAGTGTACAAACAAAAGAGGGACAATAGGAGGTCCCCGATTGCAGGTGTTTACACACGTGTGTGTGTGTGTGTGGGGGGGGCAGTATAGGATGGAGGCAGGGTTAGGTGTAGACTGGTCCCCTGTCCTTATCCGCAAGAATAAGGACAGGCACCGGTCTATTAATCAAAATGATGGTCACTGCTAGACTGGTCCCCTGTCCTTATCCGCAAGACCGCAATGGGATGCGAGGTCAAAGGTGCGTTTGTCAGGATTCCTCCAAACGCTCGAAGCCGGTCTCTGGCGTTTATTCACGAGCCTCGAAGTGCGACGTCAGATGTTCGGGCTAGGTTAGGTGAACCCTGTTAAGGGTTACACCCATTGGTTGGCGTTAGAGAACGGTGGGTTTTTGGTTTCCATGGAGCCATGTAATTTTGAGGTTACTGAGAATCGACTGTTTAACACGTATGTTCGTATCCCTTTCTGTTCATTACAAACGTTGTTCATCGTTTTGTAGGGGCGACTTCGAGCATCGCAAAATCTATAACTGGGTTGGAACAAATCTGCTCTTTTCGAAAAAAACAAAAAAAACTTCTCATGAAAATGATTAATGAGGAATATGTGTATCACTGTTAATTTCTATTAGTGAAATGGGCGATTTGATAGCGATTGTATCAAAAGATAGAAAATAGTAATTTACTTTTGCAGTGCAGGCCGTTATTGCCAACCAAGGTCGGCAAAACTGGCACCCGTGACGTCACAAAAGGAAGGTTTATGGCAGATTTTTCTGCGCGGACAAAGCGAGCACTTTAACCCACAGAAAAATAATAGGTCCGCCACACTAAACCGAGTATTAAAGAAAATCAAGTTAAAGGAACATTACAGAATTGGTTTTTGCTAACAAAACAGTTGCTGGCAGTGTAAGCACTTTATGTAATCCACCATATACATAAACTGACAAACCTGTAGGAGTTTGAGATCGATCGGCCATCTGGGTCACGAGAAAATAGTGAAAAAGCGATTACACATTTGCATGAAATCATACAGATTCAACAAATGAATAAAACGCTCACTGAGCGATAAACTCCAATCGGAAAATTAGTTTATTCATTTCTCATCAAATATGGCATTTCAGACAGAAATATTTCAAGGGATGTTTTCTACTATCATCATCATTAGACCGTGTAAGTTTTATGTAAATCTGTGATCAAAAGTATATTTTTTTCTTACCAATTCTGTAATGTTCCTTTAAGAAACAAAAATACAAAACAATCGAACAATGGGGAAAGTCCTAGACGATTAACACCGATACCCATAAGTGCATGTGTGTGAGGTGCTTCAGGGCCTGTCCTTGTTTAAAAGTACCTCCTGCTAGATCATCAAGAAAAAGAAGACAACATGTTTCAAACACTCGATAACAGAAAAATGGAAGAGCAGACGCGGAAATAAGGTAACACCAATTGGATCTATACAAATGACATAACCTTCTTCACAACATTGACTTGCCGTGCTTTTTCTTTTAATTTCCAGCAAAAAAAAAAAAAAAAAAAAAAAAATCAAAATTGCTTTTATCCGTGGATGTTTGTCAGCTTCTGTCCTTGCAAAAGGACTTCCAACGGACGTTTGGAAAATGCAAGGACGTGTTTTCACAAAGACGTAAATTAATTTCGTTGATTGTATTGAAAGAGTTCCACAGCCTCCCACGACATCAATGCCACAGTAAGATGTTGTAATACATCAATTTCATGTATTCAAGGATTAAGGCCTTTGCAGTTTTTCCTCGTTCAGCAGAGACGTCTATTTTTAGCCAGAGTGGAAACTACGTTAAAGGGAAAAAACGTATCCCAATTAAATCTGCAGCATTGAATTAAATGCAGCATGAAGAAAAATATATGCAATGCTTCGAAAATAATGGCATAATTGAACTCTGGAAACTGTTTATTTTATTTTTATTTATATTTATTAAAAAAAAAAATAGCCAAAGTTAGCCCCAACAAACAAGGCTAAAACCATATTTGTAAGGGGCTACAAGAGGAAAACATTTAAGATGAAAATAACTCAGGGGCGCTGAAGGTACGACTTGATATTCCCCTAAAACAGTCTAGATTGTAGGATGGAGGGAAACATGCACCAGGCAAGGAGTTCCAAAAGAGATGCAAAGCGAGAGTGTAATGGTGAGAACAAGCAGAAAGCCTGGTTTCATGCTCAAACACCCTGATAGGAGGAACCAGGTCGGACACACTGGTGGCACATTTGTAATGTAATGTTAGACATAGACATTTGCTCGTGGTCTCCTCCTCAAAATGGTACCCCACTGGGATCACTGGTAACCGCTCCCCCACAACCCGTCTTTCCAGTGCTGCTGCGTTGAGTTCGGTGGTATCACAACCTGACCATTCTTGAATGTTGGTACATTCCCATGAAAATATCTCAGTGTAGAAAAGACCGAGGCTGGCTACAGACCTACGGTGGGAAAGAGGTTGTAAACGTTGATCCCATCTCTTCAAGACCAAGATTAACAATACCGCTTCTAAACTCAATCTAATAAAGATAAATGACAGGCAGAAGCTTGAAAGGAGATCTTGAAGAGAACAGTCCTTCATAAAAAAAGAAGAAGATTTTGTCAAAATGTTCGTTTAATCAACTTCTTTAAGATGATAGTATTTTGAATCTGTGTAGTTTCAAGGAAGTAATTACAAGCAGAAATTCATTACAACTTCTTAAAGACTATTCAGTTGTCTTGTAGTATTATCCCAGGATTAATTAACCTACATAGTGAAGGGGCTCCTTCGGTAACGTCTTGCGAACAAACGACGGGTATATAGAGACTAATGAAGTTCGTTCCCGGACTGGAAATTAGTATGACCAAAGCCACGGCCTTCCCCCGGGCCTGCGAGCTATGTGCACGCTAAATTTGACACGACCCCAATTAGAGTCCGAAGGAGAAAAGTGGCATCTACTCGTGGAAGCCCACCTTACCGAGGACTAAATCCCGATACACGATCGTCTCAATGGGGGACGAAGAAGAAGAGTTGCCAAATCAAACCTGTCAATCTGTCTTTACTATTGCAGTTATATGTGGATACACTTGTAGTCCCTCTGTATCCGTGTGTGTGTGTATAGAGGGCGTTTTCAAACGGACCCACGGTGGGGGGGGGGGGGGTTGTCCACTGCCGCTGGATAAACCAATTAATTACCAAGAGAATTGGGTAATTACAGGTGCGGATGTCTGTATTGGACCTGTCGGTACATCAATGATAGAGGGACTACTACTGCAATCATATGAGAATGGAAGGATGATCAAGTTCACTATTAATGAAGGACTCAGAGGTTTTGCCGCACGTGGGTTTCCCATGTTAATAATAAATGGAGATCAAAACTTCACAGGTAGATCTCTAAACATACTCTGGAGACTTCCGGATCAGAATTGACCTAGATTCCGGGTCCCATTGGGCCCTGACCCATTTCTGATTCAGTATGACCCGGAACTTGTGTCAACAAGACCCAGAAATTTGTCAGACTTACGTAGAATTCGAGTTAAAATCACAATTGTTAAAATCGGTTTCTGGGTCATCCTGACCCAGCATTAGGCCAGGTCCTAACGGACACAGTACATCTCCGAAAATAAAGCGGTCAGACGGATCACTAAACATCCAATTAGGAAATAAAGAAACCCAGGATCTAGTTTCTAAAGTTAAAGTGTTCCGAGTTCAATTTTGTGGGGGTCCAGTTTATAACATTATACCATGGAGAAGTAGCTTGCTAGACGAAATAGAACCATAACATTGAAGAAGAAAAACCCCATTTGTTTATCCAGTCGTTAACATTATTCTCTCCGCCCATTACTCATGGTGAACATTTTTGAGTAAAGTCAGAACATCAATAGAAAACGCCTTGAACTAAGACTAACACAATTTCCAATTCTGGACGAACCTTCAAACAGTTCATATAGGAGAGTGCGACTCAATGATCTGTGATCTGTACGAGTGGCTAGAACAGTATACACGATTACACGCATCCAGTTGTGCTTTGAAAACCAGGTAGAACTCTCCATCGAGAGTTAACTCCATGAGAATTTGAGTCTGATTAGAAGATGTGAATTACCTCGATTGAACTGTACGGGCTGCGACCCAAAACCTCTTGGGAAGGTACTGAATGATTTATCTTGAAGTAACACATCTTCCGTAGGAGATTGTGATATCAAGCAGCAACATGTTAACACGATGCTGAGAAAGACCGATGATTAGCACATATTGTGGGGTTAGCTTGATGTGTACTTTGGACTGAGCTCAAATTCATTTCCTGCTGACGATGAACATTGTCCTAAAACAATTTACTACTGCGCACCAATTTGCTAGATATCCACACTCTAAACACTCCTGGGGTCGATTTAAAAAAACTCTTCCTAACTTAGGATTAGTCCTAGGCAATGCTAAGAGATAGGACTAGTCCTAAGTTAGGACCAGTACTTAAGACTAGTCCTATCTCTTAGCGTTGCCCTGGACTAGTCCTAAGTTAGGAAGAGTTTTGTGAAATCAACCCCCAGATCAGGAAGCCTGACTCAGAAATGGGTCAGGCCGACCCGAACACTGGTAAACAAATATGAGACTTTGACTTAGATTCTGCGTCGTTTGACCCTATTGGGGTCCTTTTTGACACAGATTCCGGGTCACACTGACCCAGAAACGGGTCAGGCCCCAGGTCAGGCCCCATGGGACCCGGATCCGAGTCAATTCTGACCCGTGACTTGTTAGAGTGCAGGGTACAGATGGTACATGTGACGTGTAATTTTTTGCTGGTATCTTATTATGGTAAGCATGCTTTGGTACTTTCTGTGCATAATATTGAGCAACTCTTTGAAATTGAGCCCTCTTGTCCCAATACATAGAGCTGCTTTTAAGCAGACAGTATTGCTTAACACAATTTCTAAGAAGCAAAAATAAGCAGGATACCAGTTACAAATGGCACATGTTGCATGTTACATGGTGATTTGGCTGGTAAACCTAAATCTGGTGGGCAAAACTGGTACTTTTTGTGCTTGATGAGCATGTTCTGTGGAACTTTGATCATCTAAAACGGTTTAACGGCTGCCATAATTGTTTAGTTCATTCCTAAATGTTGATTATGTTAAATCCAAACGGCATCTGAATTTGAAATTTTGACAATGTACAGACCCATTTGTTTTGATGTCCAATGACGTCATGTTTTACATTTCACCCAGAAATCCCCCCTTTTTCATAAGGAAATTGAGTGCATCACAAAACTGAATTATTGTTTACCTTGGAGCCCCTTTAAAGCACACGGCCACAGCATCGATATTTGTCAAAGCCCAGTGTCCGCACTTCCTGCAACCCGACGTATACATGAAATTACCAACATGTAAAAGCTTAATCGATCATCGGTAAAGTCACAAGAGAGTAGTGGGAAACCCCAACTGTTCACTGTTTTCCCATCATATGGTTTCGGACTCGCGAGATCACAAAACAACCTATTTACTCTTTTCTCAACAAATATTGCTTGTCAAGCAAACATATCTCGCGGGAAGTTTCCCCACACGGCCATCTTTACACCATGTTGTGTGCAAATCTGTGAACAATGGTGATTTCATTTCCACTACCTTATGGAGACCGAGAACAGAACAGAAAGGGAAATACAAAATGTCTCCATACAGGGGAATTCTAAAGACTGGGTTGTCCACAAGGAATGCTGAGTACAAAGTCTATTGGAGGTTCTTAACTACAGGAAAAAAACTGAAAGAACAAAAGATGTCTCTACAGGGATGTAAAAAAAAAAAAAAAATGTGTGTTGCCAATCTTACCAATGTTGTTCACATGCTTCAGATATTTCTACTACCTTGATCAATCTCCTCATGTCAACAAGGGAAATAATGTACCATGTTGATATTCATTTTTCTTGATAACGCGAACAAAAATACTCATAACTTAAACAAGTATTAAAACATATACCACTGCAATTCCACTCCCCAGACTCGGCTTGGTTGCATTGACCGGAGAGCATGTCAATACAAGATGGCCTTACCATATCGCCATACGATCTGATTATCTGATTTATTTGGAGCGATTGTAATTACCGGCCCCGTACACGCTACACGCGCGGTCGAGTATAGCGGATAAAATGAGACATGAAACAGTCGCCGGGAGGTATTGAACTGGAATTGAGGTATGAGTGATAATGTCATAATACAGAGATGATGTCAACTTCATCGCATTATGACGAGAGTTGGATCAAAGAGATTTAGTCAACGAGGTTTGTACCGTAATTGGAAAAAAACCAACAGCACAATATTATGTTACACATGGTCCGATTACAAACGTACATTCAGTTTAAAGCGTCCGTTTTGGAATAAAGGAATGGTTATTCTAGAATTCCTTTAAAGGTGCTGCATACGTTTGGTAATTGGAGCCTACTAATTGTGTTAATCCTATATAAATGTAGGTACATACAATAAAACTAACCTGTGAAAATTTCACTTCAAAAGGTGGTCGCGTTTTTGAGATATCACCGAAAAACCGGAGCGAATATTTCCACGCATGAAGAATATTCCCCATAGGAATACACAGTCTGAGAAGCGTTTCTGACAGAAACGCTTCTCAGATTCAAATTTGGGGGAATAAAAAGTGATATATTTTCCATAACAGTAGAACTTCGAATTTAAAGTTTCTCAAAATTCATTATACTACCCAAAGCTGCTGTACTTCTTACCAAGTAAGTTTTTAATGCCATTCATTTTCAGAGTCATTACCAAACTTGTACTGTGCCTTGCATCGCTAGCAGAAGTTTAACTCACTGCGACAAGAATCTTCATACTCAGAATGCCGCCATAAACCTCGACTAATGCTCAAGAAGCTTCCAAGGAAAGCCAACAAGATTAAAAACTAAATTCCTTAAAACGATCATGTGAAATGTTTCTTGAATTGTCTAATGTAAGGGCAAGAAGAATCAATGAGTACAAGCTGTTCTCAAAAGTGAACATTTTCACGAATTGTTGACAAAAACGTTACATCTTCTTCAATGCAAAAACTGGTATATTGAATTGATTATATTATCAACAGAATCAATTCAACACACCATTTTTTTTTGCACCGAACAAGATGTTGGTGTAACTAACACCGTGGTGCACCAACACGGTGTTAGTCAACACGGTGTTAGCTTAACCATCGATATAGTAATGGGAATAATTAACACCGCGTCTGTGTTGTCACTTATAGAATCAATTTAACGCCCGAAGTTGTTGCAGTGTTGTCTTCAAAGCTTTATTGTTTGAAGACGAGCAGAGTACATGTCGAAACGTCGACACTCTACTTTGAGTTGAACTCCGGTTCTTACAACCAACACGTTCTAAAGTATTATTTAAATCAAGTGGTTGTTAACCGTAAACCAACCCAGACACACTAACACTATGTTCAAAGCTCCTTATCTTACATTGATTGGATAGTAACCCGAGTCATGTGACATGAGATATTTTGATCATCACTGACGCCAGGCCTGATGGAAGCAGAAAGGACAAAAAAGCCTATCCTGTATATTCACTTATTAAGACCGAAGTCAAATACTGTTTTCCCATTCTCCGTTGGTGAGTGATATTTGAGAGGATTTTATTAGTTGTGATGAAGCAGAGATGCTAAGAGACGAAAACAGAAAGAGAGAAACTTACGACGCGATGGAGGCAGATGGTGATAGAAGGTCAGAGCGAGGGAACAAGAGTTCATGGAAAAAATGATGGGAACAAAAATGTTTTAATCACATCATATCATATGGATTAAGGTTGGTTTCATACAGGCGTGATATTATGTTATTGCGGTTTTAAAGCCGCGCACAATTAAGGTGGGTGACAGATAACAAATATGTATATGGAAGCTTCTTTAAACTGGTTCCTGGAGTCGCCTTGAGTAAAAGTTCCGTCTCAATTAATAACGCCGTCTTCAAGTAACGGTTTGAATAAAATGATGTTTGGTAACTGTTACAAGACAAGGCACGAAAATAACCTTTAACAACAACAAAAACAACAACAAAAACAGCAACAAACCAAAACAGAAGAAGTAAAAAGCACCATAATAATCATGGTAAACATGGTCATTATACAAAAGTCCAATTCAGCATTCATCCCGGTGAGGTTTCAAAAGATTGTTTAGAAACAAAAAAGATCAGCGATTTGATAATTTTAACTGAGAATATTCCCCTTTAAAAAACTGAACCACTATGACATTATATCTTTTCCCTGGGCAGTATGCACCGTACTGCCAGGCAAAAAACGTTGAGTATTGTAGACGGCACTTTTTTTAATAATTTGATGGGATTCCATTGCAATGGAGTAGACGGGTTTTTAGGGCGTGATGGGACAGGCCGTGATGCGATTTGATGACACGGTGGGGTGCATGGGGATTGATTGCGCTGAAATGTATACGCCGGGACTTTTCATGGGGAGTATAGCTTTATACTTTAATAGGTTGGTGTTCAAAGACCAATTTTAATAGTGAAAATAATTCCCAAAACCCTGCGGCAGTTTTAAAGGATTACGTGGAACACTATTTTTTGCTGTTGTGACACGGACTTAAACAGTTATCCATCATGATTCTTAGTAATAGTAAAATCAAATTATGGTTTAATACACTAGTCTGGTACCCTGTCTCCAATATCTAAGGACGTGGACAAACACATGATTCTGTGGACGCGATGAAATAGACGCACACACGAACAACCCAATTCCAAATACAGTCGCTATTTCCACTTTATTAGTTTAATCTATAGTGGTAAATACTAATTTAAGTACAAACCTCAGTTTATTTGTTATTTCAGTACAAAAAGAGGCGGCGATTTCGATGTAATCGCCAGTAAATACAACACACAAAAAACGAAACCTGCGGCTATACGGGACTTAATACAGTCATACGTGAGGTAGAATTAAAAAAAACCAGCGCAATATCAATAAGAACGCCCTTTCCTTCACTATAACAAGCATCGTTTGGGGTTCTTTAAACGAACATGTCAGCGCTTTCGTAAATAATGCAAAACCACCTTGGATTTATGGTGAATGATGTAAAGAACCACAGCTCGATTCAGCTGAATAAATAATGATATTGTTTAGTTTATAATGGTCATTGTTCGACATGATGCATAAAACATCATCCTAAACCACTTTGAATATCATTACAGGTGTATTGAATAAATTATAATTTGGTAACGACACTGAATGTGTTCTGATCAATTGTGTTACATGCATGATAAAAATGGATGAATTATCAATAAGTTCATACGAATATAAAGATACACTTTATCTTATAATATTATGGTCTTAAATTTGGAGTAAGTATGATGTTGAATAAATTAATTATACTTGATCTATACCCGAATAAAGAGCAAATATTTGACTTGAGAATTCGTAATGTACCTGGACACGCTAACACAAATAATGGGATCAAGGTTGAATAATGATATTGACAGAAATGGGCGGTCAAATTGTAAACCACGAGCCCATGGTTGGACTGTGTATATAGCCTTCTCATATCAAGATGTCTGCCACAATTTATGTGAAACAGCTTCTTAAAAAATGGGCCATTTTTAGAGCACTGGAGGTAGAACCTGGTCGGATAGATCGATAAACACCGAGGAAGATTATTTTATTTAATTATACAGTGAAGAGTAGTATATATGGAAGGTAGAGGAATAAAACACTAGTACCGAGCAGCCATTTTGTTTTTTCTCTCGCACTTTGAATTGTTTCGAAACCGAGCCTGATAGTAATCTGGTTCCGGTTGTATACCAAGTATTAGAGTTCCATTTTAGTCTTTGGGATAATTCAAGAATCTTTAAAGACTATTATTATGGAAGCACACGAACTATCAAGCTTCGATACTTCCTTCGCCGTACGCACCTTTAGCAATGGTAGCCTTACTATATAAAACGGACCAGTCTAAAGTTGCCTTCGGGCCACGATTTATAAATAGTGGCGTGGTCTTGTTTGGAAGTAAAACAAGACTGGCTGCCGCCTCAATGGTTGACGCATAGCTCCATGTTTGAAGCTTTTACCAATGGAAAACATAGGTCATATTACGTATTACAAACACGTTTCGGTAAAGAAGGGATGAAAACAGCCCCCATGATGAATGGTGGGAAGCGACCAGTCAACTGGGGTTCGTGTGCCTGTTTCTATTGACGGAGGGATTCGGCGAGAAATAGCGGGATCAAATCGTATTAGACGAGATTGGAGTTGCCAGGGTGATTGTGATTGCGACGCCGGGGCGAGCTGACGACTCGTAATGAACTGATTAGTGGCAGTTCTCGTTCTGAGGAGCTGTTTATTTCTCGATCTCTTGTGACGGTTTGCCGTTAAGTGTTTTGTTCTCCTTGGGATTTGCAACTAAATCTCTAGTTATTGGATAGCTAGCATTCGAAAGAAGGGTTTTCACCTCCAAATAACCGGCAGGTGTTTTCTTAGTGGAAATCCCGAGTCATCACAGAGTTCGGGACTCCACATCGTGAATGCTCATCGTCACCTTTGACGGTAATGGTTGTATACACTAAAGACTCGGAATACGGTCCCCAAGGGGCCTGACCCATTTGTGGGTCAGCCTAACCCATTCCCGGGGTCAGGCTGACCCAATAAAATTGTTAGGGGAAACACGAAGGATTTTGACTTGGATTCTGAGTCAGCTTGACACAGTTTCGGGTCAGGTTGACACAGACACCGGGTCATACTGATCCATGAATAGGTCATTGACCCGAAGTCCGGGTCAAATTCTGACCCGTTTGCTGTAGAGTGTAGTGGTTGTGGTTGGGGTGGGGAGAATTGTATATATCTGCGTAAGACTAACTTAACTAGTTTAATTTAATTTAACTTAATTAATATGGAAATTATTTCAGTAAAGGCTGTGAAGACAAAGTGAATGTACACTTAAAAATACGCCTAAATGAATTCTACAAAACCATTAGTTTAGTAATAAAATACAGTCCCTTCAACTGGTGTTGAAATTACAATCTTCCTTTAAGAAGAATTTGTCCACCTTTTGGAAATGAAATGATATTTGCGGAAAAGCGAACAGTTTTAGCTGAGATATTGCTGTTAAAAGAAAGACACCATAAATTAAGAACAGCTTCAATTCTAATCACCTGTTCGATTATGTAGCCCAAATGCCCTTCGTGATATATCCGTATGGCAAAATTAAAAGACAAATCGGACTGACTGTTGGCTTGAAATAGACATTGAACGGCCGTCTGTAAACCAGAACGGGGAAATAATAAAAATACTCCAAAGCTCGTACAAATGTAGCAATACCTTTCCCTGTAATTCAATTGGGGAAAATTGATGAACGTACATTTCATGATTTCATTACGTTTATTTCGGAGGCAGATTATAGTCGTCCACAACCAGCCAGTAAGACATGAAGCATTTTGACATTTAGGTGAGATATCATGATATGCGACCCTTCGCTGCACCTTTCAGATATCATGACCCCCCCCCCCCAAAAAAAAATAGCCCCGTTGAAAATTAAGTGCTTCTGCTTCAAACAATTAGTTCTGTGTGTTCCTTAAAATAGCCGAAGTTTCAACCCGGAGGCATCCATTAAACTTTCATCGGGTATATGTGTGTGTTCTCCTACCCGCGGTGAAACATTGTCCCGGATATCTTTGTTATAGTCATGTCATAAAGATATTGGTCAAAAATGTCACGGGCGATAATCTAATTTAATTTTTCTTCTATACACTGTGGGTGGCATTCGGGCTCAACTAATGGGTCCTGTTTGTCTTGTAGCTGCCTCGCATGTGTTCCAAAAATAACTCCCCCCCCCCCCCAGAAGAGAGGCGGCGGTGGTGATTTAATCATTTTTGTTAGCCGTATTTAAAACAAGAAAAGGAAAGAAAAACCCTTCAAATACACTGTGTTTTTTTTGGAGTGAAATTAATAACACCACGCGAAGCGTGTTTCCTACTTCAACACGCGGTGGCAATGGAACTCGACACTGGGGGAAAGCAGTAAACAGTAATAGTGTTCAAGTGTCAATTATAGATTATGAGCGTGGGCCTGATATACAGAAAAAAAAACATATATCAAAATATTAAATAACTCTATGGAATGGAAGGTACTGCTGCTGACTGCACTAATAAGAATACTGTGGATTGTAAACGGGTGGACTTGTTTCGCAAAGCACTCATTATTTTTAGCAAACGGAGTAACTTTAGAAAATACAATTATAATCTTCACTTTAAAAGAGGTACAGAATTAATAAAATCATAATAAATTGTATCACACGGATTATTCAAGACATCAAAATTCACACTCATTATGAAAGCAGTTAGATGATTTGACCTAGAAATACGATGTACAAAGTGGCGAGTGTACGCTGTTTCGAAAACACCACACAAGAGCAACATCAAAACATCAAATAACAGGAAATAAGATTACCTCTGCCCAACATAACCACTTTCTAAAATCATGACACTCATATCCGGCATTGGGACATGTTGCTCTATTTTAAGGAAATGCGACTTCACATTCGTTACAAACACAGCTAAACACTGTTATGCATACATGTAAAATACAACAAAATATCCGCCAAACGTACATGTACAACCACAAAACGTCTGTACGGCTGGCATGTCTAAATGACACAGGCCGTCAATCGAAAACACAGTATGGAGTTATAAAATATGATGGTTGAACTTGGCACACTGCACACAACTCTACCCTGATTACACAATATATTACACATTTTTTTATACAGAAAAACTATTCCACATTAAAATATATCTTTCTCTCATTATTTGTTCATAGTAAACTATCTGTTTCATTGAAATATTACTTTGCAGACCAGTACATACTCTATCAAATATATCGACCTATATTAAAAAGTGCAACGACACAATTATATACTAATAGTAATACCTTTTCACACATTATGCAAATTTATACAATAGTAACGCGCATGTTCTCTTCATGAGGGATTTAAAAACAATAACATCTAAATTAACCCTGAAGCTGCCCATGGTTTATGCAAATCAACATTTAATTTATGCAAATGAATACGTTTTCATTTATTACCTCGCTCTGTTAAAACAAGAAAGAAGAAGTAAATAATACTGATTATTACATTCGGATTTTGTGGACATTTTTATAAGCTTTGATACAATTTGCTTTGATATCTAAAAGTCAAAAATAAAATCACAGGTGAAATATCTGGTGTACTTGTACATTTGTTACATGATTGTTTACGATAAACAAATTGTTACAATTCACGAGGTTTACAGACTCTGTGCCTCACCAGAAATACCCAACTACAGGTATGTGGACACAATGTGGACTATTTCTTTCTACCTTTGGCGACCGCTTTACTTCTTTCAAGAAAATTCGGTGGCTGAAGGAGATTTTGAAAAAAAAATCCTGAAATCAGAAAAAATCCTGAGAAATCAAATGCTTGATGGTGGATTATAAATGCTTTTTTATCATTAATAATATGTGCAAGAAAAAGGATTCCCAACCACTAAGGGCTTCTTCTTTTTTCGTTTTAGCCAATTTGGAATAAACACTATAATAAAACAATATTATATATAGGCAGCAGTTAATTGTTCTCTTGAGAAAAGGAAGTTTCAACTGATGTTTTGGATAACTAATACATGGAATGAATTTACCCGTCTTAAAATAAAAAAATGATATATCATGTCTTCAACACAAACAAGCTTCTTAAAAATATTATTTCCCGGAATGACTTTTGTAATTATCAATTAATATCCGCTCTGCCGATTTCACTGATACTCGAGATGATTTCATTATTTTGAAATTTATAGCCGAACCGCAAAGCTCCAAAAATAATTATTCAGAAGAGAGCCAAACGTTACAAAACCTTGATATTAAATTCATGCACATTTCCGTCGCGGTTTTTTTTTTTAACCCGCGGGGAATCAGCAAGAAGCGCGTACTTCCCATTTCAGTTGCGATCTTGATTATTTTTTTGCAGTCCGAGCAAATATATTGCACATTATGATTACGAATCGCTTCGGTTAGTAATTGTACAGCCACACAATACCAACATAAACGGCCTTTGACTCCATTTATTCAAACACCGACTGCATTGAGCAACTCGAGATGACTCTGTTGAGTTTGAACGTTTTAGGCTTTTTTAAATAAACGTTTGTCTGTGTCAAAAAGGTTTTCTAAACCATTTCGTGTTCACGGAAGAAAATTTAAAGTCTTCATCATCCCATTAACATTGTCTCCCCTGAGCAACCTAACAAAGAAATCGCTTCACGAATCGTGTTTTAATTATCTGTTATGATCTTTAAAAATATAAATGTTACAACTTCTCTTTATTGCGATACATGATCCAACGTCTCATCGATTGGTTTCTTAATGGATTCTTTCTCCCCTCCACGACATGAGATAAATTTTAGATCGAAATTTAGATCGAATTTCTGTTCCCCCCTCACCAAGGATACTGGCCAATTAGTCAGAATAAAACATGTATACCTTGAAAAACTTAACATTCCTGAGCACTTAAGATATTATTAGGTTTTTTTTTAAAGCTTCAAATTGATACGCTGGAATTTCCAGTGATGGTATACTCTCGAGAACCTCTAAGCCATCGTGTTGGAATGAAAATTATAGGCATCATGCAGGTTTCCGTTCGGCACCTGTTGCCCGAGGGGCGAATTGTGTACAAGGACTTAAGGAAGAAGCCAAAACAAAACCATCGGATTAGCAAAGAGATTAAAACAGTTTACAAGACACTGGGATGGAAAAAACAACATCCCGTTCTTATTTTAAGGAAGAGCAAATATTATGTGATAAAAGCTTAACGGATTTGTAAAAAAAAAAGAAGAAAAAAAAAAGTAGTCCATCTCAACACATCCGGGGTTTTGAAGCGACTAAGGAAAATACAATTAACGCAAGTTTGTTTGTTCAGCTTCTCTGCACGTACAATTTGCTGAGAAATAACATCAACAGCATTGTTTGGCGATTCATCTTTGACGACAAAATCAATCGGTAATATTCCATAGAGTACTATATGAACGATACAGTGTGAGCAAAACTTTAAGTGGAGGTTTGAATCTTTGAAGACTTACAACATTGATTTGGCCGAGAACCTGGGATATCCTACCCTCTATTTAACACTGTCAAGTCATTGAACTCAATGATCGGTTCCATTACCTTGTAAGTTACGCAAATAGCACATTTGAAACACAAACCACAAAGGTGTTGTTTTACGTGAACGTGATGGAAATCTATTTCAATGATTTTTGCTACAGGTAAATTTTCAAATAATAATAGTAAAAATGTCTTAAAAAACTAGAACAGATAGCTCCCATTCCAAGTAAGTTACGCAAATATCATATTTGAAATACAAACCACAAATGCGTTTTTTACGTGAACATCTATTTCAATGGTTTTTGTCACCGGTAAGTTTTAAAACAACAATAACAAAAATGTCTTTAAAAAGTCTAGAACAGAGAGTTCCCATTCCAAAGCTATTTTTACCGCCTCTTTAAGCAGTTATGAATCAGCGTCCTTTGTGGATAACTACGGGCAAAAATCATCAACTTCACTTTGGGTGACACAGGGGAAATTACGGAGGTGTATCACCGGGGATAACCCTGCCTAGTTTCACGCCTCTTGAAATTGATAAAAGGCAAAGAAATTTCCACAATATTTTGGTAACGGCTTCGAGGTATTCTGTGTTGACAATAACGTAAAGTAGTCAATGAAAAAAAAAGGGAGGAAGAAGACCCACAGACGAGGGCACACGGCAGGCCTGAGCAAATTGCAGCGCACGTTCTTAAAGTCAATACAAATTATATTACACACTGATATGATTCAGTCGATGGAGACAATGATGCGTTTATAAAGGAACTGTTTTGCTGCGCACGAACGCCATTTTGAAAAAGGTTACAACACAAAAGGGGATGTTTTAGTCTAACAAAAACGCGCCTGAACATCAGCAAGCGGACCCAGTGATCCTGGATTGACAATTAAAATATCACCACTATACAATTACTCATGCACGACCCGCTCTACGGTAGTGACACGTTGCTATGGGAACAATCAGCACATCTGCCGTATAATAAACTGACCCTACACAAAAAAATGTAGGACATAAATTATGTCAGATATTATTTCCACATCAAAAATTTACTCAAAGCTACTTGCCATAGATTCTTCAACATGAACAAGCTATAAAATATTCATCGTTGCTATTTGTATTTTTCCCAGCAACAAATCTATACCAATCCATTCGGAGAATAGATTTTAGCAGAAAAGGGTCATCTCAACTCGATGATATAAAGTAAAAAAAAAAACAACAACAGCGACCCTTGGAAATTCCGTGTTTTTCAGCCCTTCCGGTCTACTTTACCCTTTCCAAACTGCTTTCGGTCACGAAAACGCCGTGACGTCATATCTACAGATCCACAGCCTTAAAAGAAGAAATTATCAAACCCCATTCAGCTGTTCCCCCTTCTGAATCGCTAGAATTTTTTTCTCCTTTGAACTTACGAAACACGAAATAAGAGCCACCTTAAGACTGTAATTGAATCAGCACGCTC
This sequence comes from Pycnopodia helianthoides, assembly GCA_032158295.1. NCBI lineage: Eukaryota > Metazoa > Echinodermata > Asteroidea > Forcipulatida > Asteriidae > Pycnopodia > Pycnopodia helianthoides. The sequence goes on from CM063260.1 coordinate 1,978,910, forward strand.
AGGTGCAAAAACACCATGCTCTAAAAGCGTACCACAAAAGCTACCTGTCAGAGTAATTCTAGTTGTAGGCCTACTCCGAGCTTTGCCTTTCCGTTAAGAAGAAGACGAAGAAGAAGAAGCAGATGAAGGAGAAGAAGAAGACGAAGAAGAAGAAGAAGAAGAAGAAGAAGAAGAAGACCAAGAAGACGAAGAAGAAGAAAAAAGAAAAAGAAGAAGAAGAAGCAGATGAAGGAGAAGAAGAAGACGAAGACGAAGAAGAAGAAGAAGGAGAAGAGAGCCAAAAGAAAATATTTAAAAAATAAAAGGAAAGAGACAGAGAGAGAAGAGAGAGAGAGGGGGGGGGGGGGAGAGAAAGATGGAATACAGATTGAATGACGCGGGAAAAAACACGTCAAACTACACACAGCTATAGTCCAGGACCCGCGCTATAAATGAACTGTTTGAACAAATCGCCCTTTACTTTCAGAGATGACATTTAAAAAACGATTTTATGTCAAGAAACTATTTGTCTAATATGAAAAACGATAAAACCCGGTCCAGCCTGGATGACGGGTGACATTTCTGGACTATGTTAGTCTCCACTCAACGAAAACTGAGACACTGAGGGTAAACTGAAAACTGACAATCTAAAGGGAACAGTTCCATGTTTAGAATTATCTGTGTGAAGGCCATGGAGGAATACAGCCGTGAAAACATTGAGACAACGCGCTGTTCTTCTCTCTCTCTCCATGCATGACCTTTAATTTGGTTAATACGAGAAATTTACGCCTGTTCTTGTGATGACTCAATACTCAATCATTTGAATAACATGGTACACAGAATGAGGATTTGCCGCTACGGGATTTAGAACTGAGATTATTTTCGACGTTGCAACGGTGAGTGACGACTTGTGGCAAAGACTAGGCACGGCACGCTACAGTGTGACGAAGCGATACCCAGATTTGAATATATTCGAATTACCGCGCGGTTCGCCAGGCTCGTTTTTTCTCAATGGCCAAAAAAAAAAAAAAACCGAAGCGCTGCAGTGGTTAATGCATTCACTACAACTTCTTGTCTCTTTTTTGTATTTACTCGTTTTGAGGTTGGCCTTACGGTGATCTGTCCGATCGATGTTCCGGGGAGAGTAAATTACTTTCAGTTCACCGGATCCACGGGAGAAAATGCACCCACCATCAAGGCAACATTATATTGGCACTGTAATGGCAAGATTTACTGACAGGCAGATTCATGATATAGCCTCGCCATCAAGCCGCGTTTATTATGGAAATTGAAAGAAAATATTTCAAGACTGATAAAAACTGAACTTTCAAAGACGCAAGTGGATACGATTTACCTTTTTAGGTAAAATGTATTTAAAGCATCCATTTCCAGATATCAGCAAGAATGATTTTTTAATTAGATTTTTTTTTCGTTAATGTGTTCAGCTCCAAGTCTTCACATGAAAGATCTTGAGAATTTATTAAGAAATGTTTTTATATATATGTATACTGTATATCTATCTAACAATGTATGTATTTGTTTTTCTTTGCTTCTCTTTTTTTGCTATAAACGGATATGTTTTCGTTTGTGCTTGTTTATTCCTCTGACGAAGATCCGGTTTGGATCGAAAGCTAGGGCCATCTCCCCTACTACTATTAATGAATATGTATCAATAACGAGAGAGAGAGAGAGAGAGAGAGAGAGAGAGAGAGAGAGAGAGAGAAGAGAGAGAGAGAGAGAGAGGAGAGAGAGAGAGAGAGAGAGAGAGGAGAGAGAGAGAGAGAGGAGAGAGAGAGGGAGAAGAGAAGAGAGAGAGAGAGAGAGAGAGAGAGAGAGAGGAGAAGAGAGAGGAGAGAGAGAGAGAGAGAGAGAGAGAGAGAGAGAGAGAGAGAGAGAGAGAGAGAGGAGAGAGAGAGGAGGAGAGAGAGAGAGAGAGAAGGAGAGAGAGAGAGAGAGAGAGAGAGAGAGAGAGAGAGAGAGAGAGAGAGAGAGAGAGGAGAGAGAGAGAGGAGAGAGAGAGAGAGAGGAGAGAGAGAGAGAGAGGAGGAGAGAGAGAGGAGAGAGAGAGAGAGAGAGAGAGGAGAGAGAGAGAGAGAGAGAGAGAGAGAGAGAGAGAGAGAGAGAAGGAAATCTCATAACGTATAACAATAATAGAATTGATTGGGTTGAATCGAATAATACAATCTTTAGAGTGTATATTATTACAGAAAACAGGCTTAGACCAGTTTAGAAATCAAACCGAATGAGTGAAAATTTTACTTTTTCAAATTCCAATCAATCAGGTATTCAAAGAGTCATAAATTTACAACTTTGTTGCTATTTTTTTGAAGGGGAGATATTTAAACTATAAGGCAAAGACTCGGAGCATTTTCTAGCGCGTAATTTTCACAGCTGACCTTTTAAAATTCTGCACTAGAAAAAAAACATAAGTTCTCTTTTCATTGTACAGTTACCGGAACGGCTTTCCTGGCTAAATTACGTTTCCAATTTACGAGACACGACGGCCGTGCATGACAATGACCGAGATTAACTAAAGTCGCCAACGGCACGGCTAATTCATGACAGCGACAGTCCCATCACGTCACGTGTCAGCGTTAACCACCCCCCTTCGCGCGCATCCATACCTCTCGTTTACAAACACCTCATCAGCCACTCAAATGTTGCTGGAACATTTAACAACAATAATAACAATATTAGTAATAACAATAACATAGATTCTGCCGGCCAATTTCAGCAAAAGTTAATCGAGTGTCATTAATATGCATTCAATTCCACCCATGTTTCCCTAATTCGTTCGTTTATTTCTTGTTAGCGACTACTGCATTCAATTTCGTTTTTGTTCTTCTCATTCAGGTTCGTTTAAAGACACTGGACACCTTTGGTAATTGTCAAAGACCAGTCTTCTCACTTGGTGTATCTCAACATTATGCACAAAATAACAAACCTGTGAAAATTTGAACTCAATTGGTCGTCGAAGTTGCGAGATAATAATGGAAGAAAAAACACCCTTGTCATACGAAGTTGTGTGCTTTCAGATGCTTGATTGCTTGATTTCGAGACCACACGCGTGAGGTCTCGAAATCAATTCAAATATTTTACTGATACATTATTTCTTTCTCAAAAACTACGTTGCTTCAGAGGGAGCCGTTTCTCACAATGTTTTATACTATCAACAGCTCTCCATTGCTCGTTAATACCAAGTAAGTTTTTATGCTAACAATTATTTTGAGTAATTACCAATAGTGTCCAGTGCCTTTAGGTCATTCTATTTCGTTCACATGCATTCAAGACTACACTTTGACCATTCTTTAGTCTAATTTCTACTACCTATTTACAACACCGATGTCATGGAATGGCTGACCAGCTTATTGCTGTTGTCTTTTGCAAAATCGATTGACCTTTGTGACTAAACGAACTTGAGGGATCTTATTATTTGACCAGTGAACGCTAAACTGTGATATGGAACTACTCCTTATGACTGTTGAATGCTGACTCAACGGAGCATTCTTCTTTAAAACTAAATTGAATGAGTCAGATATTAAATTGAATGATTTTTGTTGTTGAAATTGGCCGGGAAAACCTCTAATATGAATACAAAATTGAATATTATAATCTCTAGATGCACTCGACTCACACGTATAATCCACTTGATAAAAAACTAACATCTATGTTTAACACTCTGTTTAAAATCTGGATCTATCTAAAATATAGTAAAAAGTCTATCTAGAAAAAGCTGTAGAAAACACTCTCTCGGAAAGATTTTTTAGAACTGTCGAATTACTAAAAATGTCAATAATTTGTTTTTGATCCTGATATCAAAGTTTGACTCTAGCTTTCCCTGAACGGAAAGGTCGATATTAGTGTCAGGGGTTTCTATTTTGCATATGTGGGTTGTTGTTTTTTAATGAGAAAATAAATGTTGACATTATTTTTTTCAGATTCGGTTTACAAAAATATTTCCTAATACGTTGTATAACTATTTCACTTGGTTTTTCTACTGGAGCCGACCTGTGTAACACAGGTTGGCAAGGGACAAAATACCTTATGCACATGACGTCATTTTGAGTAGGGCGCCCTCGGCTAGAGGTCAAAACAATGTCACCCATTGGCCGAATCTGTGCGCCGCGCGGACTTAGCTGTGCGTTTTCCATTGTTACGTCATCTTTTTACCTCTAAAGATGGCGGCGTGATGACGTCAATGCGTAAGGTCTATCTTAGGGAAGCCGTGGACCTTCTGTTATGATAGGCCTTCTATCGTGGCTCTGAAGTTTTCATTGTGTTGTTACCAATGTGACCAAACCGAGGCTGAGGGAAAACACAAGACTGGCACCTCCCTCGTTTAATGAGCACATTCGTGTAACATGTATACAGGGTATCAATCTACCATGATTGAAGGTCTATATAGTGCATGAGTGCAACAGGTCATTATTGGAAGGTTTCGCAGCCCGATTCAATTCATAATCAGACGGACTATCCGAAGCAGCTTGACATGATTGAATGACATGATGATATCTTGGGCGGCGTCTCTTTCTCCTCTGACAACATTTTAGTGGATTAAAGCAATTAACGCGATCCTCTCCCATCTATGCTGTTTCCTGAAAACAGATTGAGACGCCGACAGGTGCTGGCGGTGACTCACTGGGTCTTGTTACCGATTGCTTGGGATGTACTCATCATCTCGGGGGTGTTTCACTCTCTCTCCTCTCTCTCCATCTCTATTTCCCAGCTCGGTGATTTCCAAAAACTTCTGACAAAACTGATTCCTAAAAAACACAGACAATAAAACGCTTAAGCGTCATGACCTCGACTACCTTAGACTGGTACAAACTAGAACTTGATCACTTCGAAGGCCATCTTCTTTTTTTGGGTTTGTTTTTAAAATTATTTTGCAACATATTTCTCTGATGATCTAAACGAGGCGTTCCGCCAAAATAGTCTGGTTGCTTTGAAGTAGGCGACATTCTTCGCTGAGGTATAAACCCTGCCCACAGGGAGCTAGACGATGACGGCCGAGATGTGAAAAAAGGCTCCAGTATTGAACAAACAGGTCGCGTACCCAATCATCCCTGTTCAGAACACAATAAGCAAACGATTACAAGGGCGAGGAGACCGACTGTGCTGCTTTTTACGAGGGACACCCCGTCTGCGGTGAGGGGCCCGATCACGCACGTGAAGGGGTTCCCGTGTTCTGCGTTGGTGGGGATGGACCAGCAGTCGAAAGTTAGCCCCACATCATCAATCGTGACGGACTTCTTCATTTCAGACCCCGCGCCCCCGTCTCTCCGAAGCCCCATGGTCCATGAATCATCTGCCACGGTGATGGCGCCTCTCTGATTGACAACGGGTACCTGTCCTTGGCCAGGGTGCCGCAGAAGATGTTGTCCCCCTCCACCAGGGGAGCGTCGCCGTTCGGGAAGCACACGGGAAACAACTCCGGGAGGTACACCGTCAGGAAGGCCTCCCCGTACGCGACGGTCTTGGTTTTGTGTCCGACGTGCTGTCCGTGTTGTTGGTGCTGATCAGTTGACACCGGTAGACGCTCTCGTCCCGCTCCTCCACCGGGTTGATCACCAAACGCTGCACGTAGGCTGAGGTGACTGCCGCTACCTCCTCGGTGTTCTTGTGCACCAGGAGGTGTATCCGACTGATAAACAGACGATGATCAACAGACTTGTGAAGGGCCCCATTCGAAGCGATCACTGTTTCGCTCACCGATCCCTTGTAGAATCGCGTCCATCTGACCGCGTGGAAGGCCTCCGAGTAGCCAACGATATCGCAGCGGAGGATCACCATATCGCCTTCCCTCGGCTCCGGGGTGCTCTCGGGCACAATGGAGAGGGACACGGTGGGCACAGCCGCATCGGCGAGTAGGGGGCCTACGATCGGCATAGGTATAGCTGAACCGAGCATCACGGCCGTGCAGAGGATAGCGATGCTCACCATGGTGTCATGCACATCAGTCCACTACTACTGTTTCTTCATCTGGATGCATCCATAAGTGATGTCCGATACAGAAGTCAGGGTGGAGATTAACCGCTCATCGACTGCTGTTTGTTTATCCTTTCCAGCTAGCTCAAGTACAGACGCGAACGAGACCAGGTGTATCCTTGCCACTGCATCAGGCTCCACACTCTCTCACCAGTGTGTTTGTAAACCAGGAAAAGCAGCGGGTACCGAGCACAGCACACACGCACAATAACACACACCCACACACACACACACACACACAGCGTCCAACCAAATTATAAGATCCACATCTCTCGCCCTATAATGTTGGCGTGCAGTGACGCGCAGATCACTACGGGCACCAGCTAGAAGGAGCGAGCTTGAGTTACCAGCGACGGCCAGTGAGTCACACACGGTGTATAGGGCCTACTCGTGCATGAATACAGACCAGCCCCACAGGCTAAAAAAAAACAGCCCGTATATATCAACCAATAATAACTCGAATAATAAGCGCAGCTTTTCCCACTGATTTCTCACTCCCGCATCTTGTGACATCCATTCACAAAATAACCGCTTTGCACAATGCGCTAAAGAGATTCCCCCGGCGTGATTCACCCGGGTTTCTCTTTTCACTACCTACATAATTTCATAACCGAACAAACTCATGCATACATAAATAAACACGGCGCAGCCTTTCCTTGTAGCAATATTCACAAACCCCAGATATGAACTAAACCCTCCCACATTTGTGTCGGTCATCATTCTTATTTAATAAGTCGGTTTGAAACACATCGATAAAATCCATGACAATGGAGGTTTGATTCAAACTCTCTCTGCATAGCACACAATCGTATTTATACAAGAGAGAGATAGAAAAAAAATACACGCACACTTTTGAAGAAGAAGACAACAAAATATATATATGAAAATCCCGCTGTACCACGGTGTAGGATTTCAGCTGGCCCGCGTCATCATTATGCCAGCGTATGAGGAGCCGTCCGTGTTGATGCATACGGATTTATTAAAATGGCACCCCCCCCCCCCTGGTGATCCCAATGACACTGGTTTGTTTGCCCGCTCATTTCGGGGTGGTAGAATTATGATAATTTTATTCGCGCTGAACTCTCCGATGGCATTACCACAGATCACAACGCGTTGAGCTATCTCTCCCTATGCCTCTCCCATCACGGCGTATATTGTGCACTGTGGAGACGCATCAACCCAATGCTCCGGAGCAGTCCTTGCAGGTTATGCTTAAACCGAAAACAGGTAATTTGATAATGAAGTGTGTTTTATGCCTAATAATCAGATTCCTCCGAAAGGTCAACTCGACCGTCCCGTGTTCCTTTGGGGACGATCGGTATTTACGTTCGCTATGCACAGAAACAAAACAAAAAAACGTATTCTGTTTTACTGTTATCAAACCACTGTTTGTAAGCGATGGAGAGGGTTCAACGGCCCTAGGTAAAGGCCCGAAGGGAATCGAGGAAAAAAGAAACACCGTTTGAGAAAACTCATTTGAATATAAATAAACGTGACACGTGAAGATCCCCTTCGGGAGGTCTCGATTCCATTAATTTGGAAAACTGTTTTCTTGAAATTTAAATCTGCCGGTTGGAATCACTCACAGTTTACACAAAAAATGACTACAACAAAAGTAAAAGTCGACATTAAGAAATGGACGGGAAAATTCAGCCCAGATTGTAGGTTGAATTTCGATAACAACGTTACAATTGGACGGGTGGGAAGTATTAGCCTTTCAAATGACACGATTTTCAGGAAACACTCCATCTTTCAAAATGACCCCCCCCCAAAAAAAACACCACCCCCCTAAAACAAAAACCAACAACAACAACAACAAAAACACACAACAACAACAACAACAACAAACAAACAAAACACCCAGAACGAAACAAGAAAAAACAACAACAACAAAAAAACACCAACAACAACGCAGCCCCAAATAACAAAGAAATAGATAAATAAAAATTAAATCTATTCTATACGACCTTGCTATGCGCCTCTCATCATGTTCAAAATCGCAATAGGCTACATATAACAAAAAAAAATAACATACACAAAAATTTTCAAAAATACAAGTTACATACAATACAGCCTAAAAAAAAAAAATCACCAACTCTATAGATGCAGCATAAAATTACACAAACAATAACATAAACAAGCAGATACCCTCACCCTTAAATGAGGGGAACAAAACACTGTAATAAACACAATGAAGTACAACAATGAAAAGACAGTAAAACCTGGCTATGCACAGAAAAATAATCAACAACAACTGTAATTCCAGATTACATTTGTAAAAAGAAAATTCAAAGAATCGTTTAAACAAGGAACAAGAAACATTTCATTATAGTACCTGTGGATTCACCTCAAGGAATAAAGTCTTCACGCTCTCCTTCAGTTGATGATAAAAACATCCTTTGACAGTTTCTGAAACACGAACATGTTTTAAATATTATTTCTATGGGTAGATTCTAGTCGGATAAAATCCTTTTTCAACAATTACTTATACATTAGGTTATTTTGTCTTACAATGAAAGTACACATTATTACTATTATTAAGATATATTTGTGGTAATTAAACCCACGATGCCTCATAAGTGAACTTAATCACTGTAGCTCGCAAGCCTGAGGAAACCTGTCAACAAGGGTGCTTACTATGTGAACCAGAAACGCCAGGGCTAACCCCTACTCTTCCACACACTATGTGTTCTGGGTTCTATTACGTGCACTACCAATACACCATCCTAATTTTACTATAACCCTACAATATTGCATTGATATACTGGTGCATTATTCACAGCAGTCTTAAAATATCCAATACATCAAGTTCGTACAGACAAATCAGACGAGGAGGAGGACAGCAAATTTGCAAAGAAAAAGCTCTTTCATCCCACCATTGTCATCAAAAGTGAAGAGGGAAATCATTCTTGCAGCAAGAGCACACTTCTTAATAAGGGACCTTTTACAATATGCAACGTCTTCTCTGGCATGTGTAGCTTAGCCGGGGCTTAAATCATCAATCAGAAGGCATGGTCTCTTCTGTTTAGGCCCATGCATGTGCACCCCAAACCCAAGTGGGAACTAAATGGCTTTTTTGAGAGAGCATCTTCCACAAGATTTTTGTGTCAAGGCGCCCGGTGATCTTTCATGCGATGCTAGATGTCGACGAATTGGATGTTCGCATTTAAAGGGGGACAGTACATCCCATTGCGGTTTAATTTCACAAAATCAAATCTGACGCGCCACCAAGTGATGAAAGAAAGACAGTTGGGCAATTGTTTTACTTAAAGTGAGATTGAAGCGTGTCTAACCCAGCAGAACGTCGATTGTCCTGTGAACTTGATACCCATAATTTTTGACCGTGTTGGTTGAACGTGACAAACTAAGCCTTTTTGAAACCACATCTTCAGAGTTTCGAAAGGCCATCACTCTTAAATAAACTGACAATAAATACCCAGCCATAATGGTCTAACCCGTTTTGGTTTGGTGGGAATCACTACTAATCATTGCTGTTGAACACATTGATTATGATGAATATGGTAAATATATGATTGTGGTTTATCCATACTTTATGACCTTTTCTAAACCACGACTTTGGCTACGGCTCCACCTGTTTGAAGCCCCGTAACGAAAGCACACGTTTTCAAACTTAACTGATGTCAAAGTCTGAGGCCGTAGCCGAAGCCGAATTAATTTTATATGCGTTTAGAGAATGCTGGTACTTTGTCATTGACAAAAACCTCAATCCCAGGGGATGGATGGTGTGCATCCATCCCCTTGGATCGAGGTTGTCGGCCGATTTTTGACAGGATCATGTCACAGAGTGGCACATCAGCTGTTAAAAATCTGTCGACCTCGATCACTTTCCTCCCTCCTCCCCACATTATAACATATTAATTTACCCAGAGGGATTCACCGCAGAGAAGGGGACGGTTCTATCACCGTGAGGAGCTGTGCTGTTTAGGACGACGAACTCTCTCAATTTATAGGAAGAACAAACAACTTGTTTCAGTCATGAATATTTGAATTGCCCCGTTCTTCTGGTTCGTTTTACTCCAAGTGTATAATGTTTTCTGACTTTCAGCCCGTGTACAACAAGAGCAAAATATTCACATAATGTGTTATGCTTTGTGATACATTTTGCAGTGTTAAGTTGAAGACAAAAAAAGGATAACCATTTCCATTGAAGACCAAACATTTCATATATTTTAGAAAATGAAAAAAAAAAAAATGTTGAATGAAATCGCCAACCCCAAAATATAATAAATAAACAAATGAATGAATGAATTAATTAATTAATAAGAAAATAAATAATTTCAACATTAAATACATATTTAAATAAATAAATTCAAAATAAATACATAAATAAAATGAGTGCGGTTCATAATTATTATTATGATTTACCACTTACGAAATTTTTCCCCGATTTGCTATGTCAAGTCTAATCGACCTGTACTACACTTTAAGGTCAATCGTTCGCTATGGAAACACGATGCGATGTTGTTGTCTAGACTCGTTTCAAGGCGTGCAAATCCTGAACACAAAACGCAAAATGAATCGCACTCTTGCCACACGGAGTAAATAACAAAATGATTGAAAAAAAACCGCCTATAGGCGAACCATGGTCCAAGCTGCATGCTTACAAGCTTTTCAATGCGGTAATATGATAATGCATTGTACAGTGTGATACCCCCTTCGATTGCAATTCACAACAGTCAGTGGCAACATTGGGAGATTTAGAGGTAAACTCGAAAGGTCGATGGGATGGGATACTTACCCTTGTAATGCTCCTCCTTAATTCCATGCTGTATCCAATTTCGCTCTTACACATTGTATTGGGTATTGGAATGTATAATGACACCGCCATCTTTGGAAACATTTTCAGTTGATGCTTAAGGTTCACTTAATGTTTTGGCCAAGAAGTAAGCTTCCACCGTGAAAAACAGACTATAACATAAGAATCTTCAACACTGGAACTCACTGCAAAGACAAAAAAAACAAACCAAATCAACACTTTAAGAAATAAACGAAATTAAATTTGAATCCCAGACTCACTTGACTTTCTATACACGGCGACAAAAACCGACGATCGAGCGACGGCAAAACTGCAGCTAGGTGCCACAAGTGGCTTGTCCACTTCGGCAAAAATGTTCTTCCTGATAAAGATGGAAAGGAAACAAAAAACCATCACATTTTAATCGGTTATTTTAGCACAAAATAGACATACATTATTGTGTTAATAATGCCAGTAGGACGGTTGCTTCTGGCTAACTGTAGCCCGCATTGAATCCACTTCAGGAGTTCCTTCAAGAGAGAGAGAAGAGAGGAAAAAACCCGATAATATTTCATTGGATTCTTGCTGAAATGGTCTCTCTTTAAATAACGATTTTATGTACCGTGTACGTTGTTACAATCAAAGGTCTTTAAAGTTTAAACGACTACAAATTCAGAAGAACAATATTAACACCGGCACAAAATCATGTTCCTTTCCCCCCCCCCTTAAAAAAAAACTTTGGATGAAACAAAAACAACCAAACAAACTCACCAATTTATTAGGTTGATCTTAAAACATAATTATGCAGAACCAACAATATAAAATCCGTACGACTCTAAAAACCCGACGACTGTTCAATATATACTGAAGAACGTTTAAATGGTTTTTTTAGATCTTTTGTAACCACCAACGATGAATAACCCCATAGCAAGCCAACTGCATCAGACAATTTTTAAAGAGATTTAAACCTCGCATAATTGTACTTCAAACCCTCCTCAACAACACAATGATCCTTAATAAGTTAATAATACAATTATTCAGAACGATCCCCCCTCCCTCCTCTCCCCCGGGAATTAGGAAAGCAGGAGTCCATTAGCGACACTCTGTTGACAGAAAGGAAAGAGTGATTAAAAACCAAACACAACTGGCGGCAGAATTTAAGCGCACTAAACACACAGATTAAGCGATTCGTACCGGTCTGTTCATCTTGTGTATGACAACGAATACATGGCTACTCTAAGCAGCAAGAAAAACAACTGGGTTTCAAGTCCCTCTTTCGTTCTCAGGTCCACACTTCGTTTGTAAGTCCACATAGTGTTTCAAGTCCCAACATTGTGTGGACCTCTTTTGTTGTTAGGTCCACACTTCGTTTGTAACACTTAATTAAACTGGTATACGGATGTCCGTCCACATAGTGTTTCAAGTCCGTACAATGTGTGGACCCAGTCTTTTGTTCTCAGGTCGTATGTAAAGAATTGCTCTGTGGGATCCAAGTTGAACAAAGACAAAGTTTGAGGGGTCTATTGTTCATACCGTAAAAGACCCACAAAGGCCATTGCGTAATCCCTCACGCGCAAGACTATAGTGTGTATAATGACCACCTTTTGTTCAACCTCTTTGTCCTGACAAACTTTGACCCAATCGTTTCCTGTTTTATATAAGAGCAATCGTGGACCTATTGTCCCTTTTGTTGCAAGTCCTCGGTTTGAACGGCACTTCAAACCGTATGCACCCACACACACAAAACACCCATTCTATTGTTTACATCCGTACGGAGACATCTTTTGTTCTTTCCTCTGTCCCTGTACTTAATATCCTCCCATATACTTCGCACACACAATTCCTTGTTGAGCAACCCAGTCTTTAGAATTCCCCTGTGGAGACCTTGTGTTTTACCCTTAGTCTCCACAAGGTAGTGAATATTTAAAAACACCTGCACCCGAATGCCTCAATTTTCTCGTTTCTCTTGTACTATTTTGGTGCACAACCCCTGTCGACTAAACCACAGTGTGAGACGCGGCTCGAGACAAATAATTGAAGGAAACGCCGTATTCTGTTTCATTTAAATGGACAAGCTAAAAGGTTCTCACTTTTTTTTCCTGAAATGTAAAGTCTGCTTTAGTAGTGTACTGCTAGTCTGTTATCAATATTAACGGGTGTGTACAACATTGGTAGGATTGGACACTTAAATAAGTGTGCACAGATTTGAACACTCCGTACATGGTTTATAGATGGTCATGGTGGAAAACCCTTCTTGGAATATTTGTGCTTGAAATGCTTTAGTTTTTGAGGAACGAGTAAAACACTTAGTTCTGAACTCGCGAGTCCAAAGCCCTGATGTTTGAAACAGAGAAAACATTTACTTGAGTTTGTCACTATTTTCTCGTGACTCCGATGACCGATTGAGCTTAAACGTTCACAGGTTTGTTATTTCGGGTTAATGTTGGGCCACATAAAGTGCGGATACTATAGTCGTTGACAATTGCCAATGTTGTCCGCGGGCTTTAAAGTTGATGTTACTATGGTGTTTGTCGTTGTTGGTTTGTTTTTGTTTTTGTTATCGATTATCACCGCCAAATGTTACTGTTAATATGGAAGACAATTAGGTATGTTTGCCGTGGAAAGCATCAAAGTTACTTCAATCGTAACTGCAGTTAGCATCTGTAATTTTAAAAACATGAAACATGATATTTTGCAATTTTAAGTGGATACCCTCAACTTAAGTCTAAAGTGCGAGTCTTGTACGAAATCAAATAAGGTCAACGCAAAACCTCAGTCACACCTTGATATCTTTATATTAAACCACAGATTAATTACAGCGAGTCGGAGTGCCGTCTTCCTTGCCGACTTGGTGTGAGAATCATCGCCAGGTTTCGGACCCCTGGATTATGGTTACAGAAATATCCGCAGATGAGGTCCACTTTAATTTGAGGAGAGAAGCATCGTGTTGCCCGAAACCAATAATATAAGCCCAGGACAAATCTGTTTAATAACTAGACTCGTGACTGGATCGCATACCGTATTAAAATAGTATCCATTAAAGAAATAATGCTTTTTTTCAAAAGGCCAATGACTTTTATCATCGCAGGCACGCATGTTTTTTTTGTCTTCTTCACATTTAGGGAGTCTTACCAATGTAGCAGACAAACAACTTTGTAGATAAATATACAAATAAATAAACAAATACGAATGACAGTGATTTTTTTTCAAACGGGTACCTCTGTTTTCTTCGGCGTCATATTAAAAAAACACAAAACACACACAATAATTTTACTCATGTCAAGCAAACCGAGGCTGGTGGGAGAAATAGTCTGGTTCTTTATTGTTTACTCGCTACAGTGTTGAATATCGCTACTGCAACACTGGGGAAAATACAAAATGTCTATGCAATATTTAGTCTCGTTGTTGCATATAAAGTTTATCAAGAGACTTCAGTTTCAAACAGTCTATATTTTACAAGTTATTTATTATTATTTTTTCAGGTTTGCCCTATAACAGGCTAAAAGCCACTCCTGTTAAGGGGCTACAAGGAGAAAGTATTTGAGATGAAAACAACTCGGGGGAGCTGAAGGTAGGAATTGACATTCCTCTTAAAACAGCCTAGATTGTAGGACGGAGGGAAACATGTACCAGGCAAGGAGTTCCAAAGAGATGCGGCACGTGGAATAAAGCTCTTGGAATGGATCTTTGTTCTACATCTCAGCAAAGCAAGAGCTACGTAAATTTAGTCTCTTAACTTATGTCTCTCTGTTCATTTCCCCCTTATTTCTATTTCACAGGTCTTCTGAAAAAAAAATAATAATCTCGAAGCCCTAATAAAACCGTCAATGTAAACACAAGCGCTTCTGCCTGCTGTGGTGTCATGGTAACGGTAATGAGCGCTGCAAAATGTAAACAAGAGTGACACGGACTTTACACAACTCCTTGATTTACGCAAGACCTCATCTTCAGCATCGATCGTCAAGGTTGGTGCCGCCGATGTTACCAGAGTGCCAAGGATAATCTCGAGTATTATTTGGCATGCTCCCCTGAACTGACTGCTGAGGGGTCACTTGCCTCTAAAAGCTGAGAATGTAACAATTCCGAATTCCACTGCAGAAGTAAAATTTTTAATAATACCTAACGCGAGAATGCACAGGTCACTCTGTTCGCTTGAGAAAATGACTAAGTTATTCTACCGTGTAATTTTTTTTTTCTTCATAGGGCAGCGTCTGTTAATCTTGCAACGACTTGACTCTAAACTAAGTCAGAGAATATGTTGTTAATATTGCTGATATACAATCACTCAAATTGAAACAAGATCGGTCAATAATAGCCTAACAAGTAAACTGCAACTTAAAAAGTAAAATACAAATATCGCCTTTTTACTACCTTTTGTTTTGATTAAGGTTTCTTTTAGTGTCGTTTGCTCCTGTTTTTTTTTGTTATGTACTTTTTGAAGGTAGCTGTTTTTTTTGTTCGGCTGCAATTCAGCTGTTGGCTGTGATAGTCGAATTTTCATAAACCATGAAAATCAATTAAAATTTAACATCGTCGAAATGTTTATTGTTATCACTGGTGAGTTTCGTAATGTTTAAAACACAGTGCGGTGAGTTAAACACAAACACAAAAAAACCACTCACACGTCAGGATTTATAATTTCGACAACTATTAATTTCAAGGATTTTCTTTTACAAATATCTTCCTGTGTTGAATCAGAAGAGGGGTTCTTGTTTACGATTCGGAAAAGCTTTTCGTTCCACTCAGCTCGCTGCTAGTGTTTGAGAGTGGACTAAAAGGGTCCCAATACAATAGAGACATCTCGACATCACAGTGTGTGTGCACAGAATAATCCCGAGCTCATCATTATTATTTGCAGCTTGGTTGAGTACGGGTTTGAGTGAAATTAGCCACACAAATGCAAGTGACGGAGTATCTGTGCATTGCTGGCAAAGTATGGATGCATTATGAACGATTTCGGGAGGGGGGGGGGCTGGTCCCGCATTCCCCCTTGAAGCAGTGCTTCCGTTAATTGCATCGACGGCCTTGGTCCACGCGCGCTTGAGTCTATCAGTCACGAAAACATAGTATGCAAAATGCTGCACTTGGGGGATTCTTATATAAAGCTAAGGATGGATTCAACTCCGGTACTGCTCCGCCTCCTGGAGGCGGATTGACGAGGATAATCAATGGGGGATAGATTGACGATTGCCACGGGGAACAAGCTTCAGCTCAATCGGGATGATGTCATGATGACATGGGAGTGGTTGGAGGCAACCCCAAGTCCGGCTGATTGATGCATCCTATATGAATGAGCCGGAGATGTGGGTCCGCATAGCCCTATTTTTGTTGGTGCTTGGACGAAGCCCGAGGAAAGCTGCTTCGCCCAACCGATCTTTCACTATGAGATTTTTTTTAAACTCGTGGCCGTATAGATAATAATCACAGTGTTTGCAAAACAGGTTGCCTCGTATAATACCATGGCATTTCCCCGGCGGGGAAATTTATGTGTAGTTTGTAAAGGAATGTATTCATTTTGAAAGGTAATCTCGACTAAACCCAGTGTGAAAAGAAGCCGAATAAAAACGAAGAAGAAGAAGAAGGAGACGAAGAAAAGAGAGAAGAAGAGAGAAAAAAAACACACGAAAAAAACCCCACATACAAACAAAAACTAAAACTTTCCAAACACCGCAACATACAAGCAGTCAAACAAATAAAACAAACAAACAAACAAACAAACAAACAAATTAACACCCACAACAAACAAACAAACAAACAAACAAACAAACAAACAAACAAACAAAAGACAGATGGATAAGAGAGGTAGATCATGATACTTTGTGTAGCACGATAAAGCTTTGTTCATTTCCCAGACTCGGTGAACACTTATGCCTGCAAGCATTGACCTTTTCCATCTTCTATTTTGGCGCCAACTATAGTGAATGTATACGGTCCATTGTTACGCGCCTAAAGTTATACTTGGACCATGAGGAATCCATCTTCCATGCTTGGACTCAGTAGCGGGTGCTGAACCTATACACGTTTTGTTTAATGTTCGACTAGTTCGTCGGACACAATTGGTCGCACTTAATAATTGTTGAGCGCAGAGGGTCATGAGAACGCTATGTTGAACTTAAATATTGGACATAATTCGGATTGTCGGGCACAATGGGTCAGATAAAAATTATTTGTCGAACACATTGAGTCGAACACAATGGTTTGTCGAGCTCAAAGGGTCCTGAGAATCACTCTGTCGGATTTAATGACTGGACATAATTTGGACACACAACAGATTGTCGGACACAATGTGTCGGGTATAATGGTCAAAACATTATTGGTTGTCGGACATAAAATGTCTTACGTGAGGGTCGACTGTCGCACCTTCGCTCACAATTCAAGCTATAAGACGATGTTGCCCAAATATGGTCATAGAATGTAATATCCTATGCATTAACCTATAAGTGACATTACTTCTCATTATGATTGATACTATAACCCTTTTAGAGCCAAGATCTTAAGCCCTTTTCGAATTCACGGCTTCGGCTCCAAGATCGGCTCAGGCTAGCTAGGCTCCCTCAATTAATTTAACTTATGCATGCTTTGCAGTCAGGGTTTCAGACAAGAAAACTGGGCCTTAGAAAATATAATACTCCTCAACAAAACGATAACACACTCTAAAACCCTCCGGTCAGAATTAACCCGGATCCGGGTCATTTCGGCCTGACCCATTTCTGGGTCAATATGACCTGGAATCTGTGTCAAAATAACCCAGAAACTTGGGTCAAATTGACGTAGAATCCAAGTTGACATCCCATTTTTTAAAACCATTTTCCGGGTCAGCCTGGCCCGAAAACGGGTCAGGTCCTCCTCCTGGAACTCGGAATCTTCTCAGAGACATGGTGACAATGAAGGGAGGATATGGCATGTGAGCTACCATAACCCTCGCATATAGATTGATGCTCTACTTAAAGGAACGCAGTACTGCCTTTCCAATTACCGGTAATTCGAAGCTCGCTGTTTCCACCGAAGTACGGTAAACAGTGTTGGAGGCCGTTGATTACTCAGTGAACGGGATATTTCTCACATAATTGTTTTTTTTTTTTTTCCTAAACCAAGAAAGTTCACCGCACTTCTAAGACTATGAGTATGTATAGACAGCTCGGTGATGAGATTATAACGTGCATTGTATGGATATGCCTCCAGGCTATTTTGGAAATAATTAGGGTTATTCGACAGTCACAAAGGCGGTATTACGCTTTCCTCAATGTTCAGATTCAGTTACAGTGTGTGAGTAGTGGCGATTAAAGGCAAAGTATACCTTTGGTTTTTGGAACAGTTGGATTGTTTTAATCCTATATACATGTAGATTATGTACAGTACAACCAACCTGTGAAAATTTCATTTCAAAAGGTGGTAGCATTTTAGAGATATCGCTAAAAAATCTGGAGCGGTTATGTCCACGCAGGAAGAATGATCCGTAATTGGAATACGCAATCTAGGAAACGCTGCATGCACGAAACATTTCTCAGATTGACATTATTTTGAATCCCCCTGTTTTAAAAAACCACATTCCTTAGAAGGGAATCGTTCCTCAAAATGTTATAAATTATCAACAGTTGTCAACGGTTACTTAAATTTTTGGAGTAACCAAAGGTATACCCTCCCGTTAAACAGCAAAACAAATTAGTAATAATAAAATAATGAATAAAGCAACAAACAAACAAACAAACCTCAAAGTTGGTGACGAAAATGCCTCCCTTCATGTCTCTTTGTCTAAAAAAACAAAATAAATAGATGAATATGTAAATACATAAATACAGTAATGTGTAATTTTATCATTTTTTGTCTTAATTGAATGCTCTAAAAATAAAATCCGGGTCAGATTTGATCCGGATTCTGGGTCAGAATTCTTGGTCGGACTCTTAGTCGGTTTGAGACCATTTCTGGGTGAACTTAACACAGATTCCGTGCCATACTGACCAAGAAATGAATCAGTCCACACGGGACCATGAATCTAGGCCAATTCTACTTCTCTGAGATTTATTGATGAGTATCATCAATACATGAAAATGTACAGCTTCAACGCCAGAGATACTGATGATAAAAAAAAATAATAATAATAATAATCAATGACAAATAAAGCTAAAACTAAAATTCCGATTTCCGAAACAGGGAACTTCACATCAACTTCTAAGAAAATGTTTGCGAATTCAAGTACAAAATTCAACACTGATTTTGCTATGTTTTTAAAATGTCTAGTTTTTTTTCCAAACAGTAACCGTTTACACATCATTATTTGGCAACGGCATGGTCAAATGATAGGGGGAATATACATATCATCGATCAATTGAATTTGAGCGGAGATTTGCTGCCATACTGAATATCTAGGTCAGCCGGTCAGAGTTAATGGAATGTCATTAATATGCACACGTAGCATCAGTCTATTGCTTTTTGCTAAAAAAAATACAGTACAAAATAAATCACCCCCAAAACAAGATAAAATGATAAAATAAAATGATATAACCGAATTTAACAGAAAAATAATAGACTTTTTGGTGATCGTTGTGATCAATGCTAGTGCAGAAGGAAGTTTTTATTTTTTTAAATAAATAATTCAATCAAATTTGTTTGATCTCGGTAGTCTAAAAAACCTGAGGCTTGCCAACAGTGAAAAGTATCAGGAATTTTTTCGCTCATTTATTGTGACTTCGATGACCGATGACTGAAACTTTCACATGTTTGTTATTTTGATTTGGACGTTGAAATACACAAAGTTGGGACAGTGCTCTTTGAGACAACAATATGTAGTTCAAAGACAAAGCATAACAATGTAATTTCTGAGGGGGAAAACAATCCCTTTAATTTTAGTTACCAAAAGATTTGTTTAGTAGTTAATCATGCAACATTTTCTTAGATATACATTTATGAATTTGGATGTAAAACCTAATTAAGGCCCTTATCGAAAAGAAGACCATACAGATATAATGTTATAAGTTCTAATTTCTTTGGGGAAAAAAACATGACACTTTTGACTGGATCCACTGATCCGTATGATCCCTTTAAGAAAGGAGAAATGGCAAGGTGGTATATGCGACGACATTGAAGCACTTAAGCCGCGTTGCTGGAGGGAATGCTTTCAAGTTGAACACAACACGACCGCACTGATAAGCACTCGGTTAATTCAATATAAATATTTGAAAACTGATGCAGTTTTCTCAAAGGACCTGTTTTTGGTGGTTTCGGGTTGGAGCATTTCTGCCACGAATCTGAAGCAATTATGAAGGTTTTTCAATATTAATAAACAACGTGAGGTGGACAAAATGAATAATTTGGTGCGCACATGTTGAGAATGATAACCAAATGCTCTCGAGTTTGTTAGGTTTGTACATACTCGAGGTGTAAGAAATAATATTATGTGAAAGTTTTTTTTTTACTTGGGACCATTATCGCAAAAGTTGTAAGCAGCCAAAAAGTGCTTAGCACCGAAATATCTTACTTGTAAGGAACGGGTTATCTGTTAAATACCACGTGTGTCTCATCATTGCGACTGGTGCCCCGCTATATTTCTGCTTAGCATGTTCTGGCAACTGCTTAACGGTTTAGTGTAGTTGGACCATGGGTGTAATTATTATTCAAATATTCAAGGGGAAGGCGAATTTGCAACATCGCCACCACGGAATATCCTGCAAGGAAAACACCCTCATTGATCGAGTGTGTCTTTTCACACGATCAAGTGCAAACCACAGAGGTATAAAGACATAGAAAATAACACTCAAATCATTTGCATCGTGCTGTATTACAACCGCTAAATCAATGGATCGCATAAACAACCAATGATCGATGACTTGTTTAAAGAAAAATTAGCATATTCATTTTTTTTTTTTTTTTTTTTTTTGGCACTGGCTATTTTTTCTTTCACCTCCGCTGGGCGCCAACCTCATTCTGGTGTTCCGGGTTCCTCTGTGTTTATAACGCCGCCTCGGGGCAACTGTGGTGCACTCCCGAACCGCTAGGGCCCCGGCGAGGCTTTTGTGTGCCGTAGAGACCACGCCGTCGATAATTTCAATTTTCTTCCCTTATAGAAGATGGGTCAAGTGAATGGGATCTTCCTGACGCACGGCAAATAATGGGGATCTACTTCTTGCAGCTTGCAACTGGCGGTTCTTCTTTATCTCCCGCCAATTTTTTGCCGCTCACTTGCTCTGCAGACAGTAATTTTTTAACGTTAAGCTGCCCGGTCGTTTATATTCGATTTAATTTCAATCACAGCTTAACAGCTATTACTCAGATGATGTTTTTTAAAGGGAGAGATAGGTTGAGGGATTTCGCTCACGTCCGCTGATCTTGAACCGCACGCAATTTTTAATGGACGCCGAAACAACGTTCGATGCTGTGTGCGTAATGATATTTTACTTTGAGAAAACATCATCTGACGGTTTGCCTGGTGGAAATCAGTAAAAGTATGTCAACAAATTCAAATCTTCAAGTATCGCCTACAGGCAGCTTTTACGAAATTTCGGTGGTGTCCGTTTAAATACTGCCCTCAATGCAGCCAGTTGGTACCCACTGTCACCTGGCTAAAACGTGGATGGATTTGACATTCTTGATGAAATTACCATGACAGTTTGTTAATGTTTTTCTAAACAAGTAGACACTGCAATCAACTGAATCTTACTACACGAGGCTTATATTGTATCTTTCTTGATCATTCTCCCAATTTTCAGCATTATGCTGACAAAAACCAAACGATGGATCTATCTTATACTGTTTCAATTTGTATAGAACGGGGTCATGGGATGTAACTCGGATACGCGTCAGAAAGTTTACTAGTGACACCACATCAAAACAAAATGCAGAAATAGCAACAGGCCTCATTCTGAGAAACGTTATAACGCGAACGATGAAGACATTTTAGACACTCCATTACAACTGAAACGAGGTTTCAGGGTACATGGAATGCAGTCGAAGGGAAGATGACATGGGGGCACAGAGGCAATCTTCAAAGACGCCGCCAAAGTGTGACACGTATTCACACCTAGAGCTAATTTAGAGTGTTACACGAATGTTAAACATTTGTCAGTTTAATCCTATGGGTGAGCAAAGCGTGAAAGCGTTATTAACAGACTGGGGTAGAACGTGTCATCTCGCACGCTATAACCAGCCATGTGCAGGAGCCCAGCGATGTTACCAACTGACTTAAAGGGAAGGTATACGTTTGGTAATCACTCCTAAAATTAATGCAATAAAGACTTACTTGGTTAGAAGTACATCAGCTTTCGATAGTATAAAGCATTTTGAGAATCATTTTACTTCGTAGTAATGTGGTTTTGGAAAAATATATCAGTTTTCATCAGAACAAATTGAATCTGAGAAGCGTTTCTGTCAGAAACGTTTCTCAGATTGTGTATTCCAATTGCGGATTATTCTTCCAGCGTGGACATTCGGCGATATCTCAAAAACGCTACCACCTTTTGAAAATTGCATCTCCATAAATAATGTCCACAGTTCAAAGGCCGTAGTTAAAGGCACAGTACACGTTTGGTAATGACTCTGAAAATGAATGGCAATAAAAACTCACTTGGTAAGAAGGACAGCAGCTTTGGGTAGTATAATGAATTTTGAGAAACTTTTAACTTCGAAGTACTACGGTTATGGAAAATATATCCCTTTTTATTCCCCCAAATTTGAATCTGAGACAGAAACGCTTCTCAGACTGTGCATTCCTATTGGGAATATTCTTCCTGGAAATATTCGCTCCGGTTTTTCGGTGTCTCAAAAACGCGACAACCTTTTGGAGTGAAATTTTCACAGGTTAGTTTTATTGTATGTACCTACATTTATATAGGATTAACACAATAAGTAGGCTCCAATTACCAAACGTATGCAGCACCTTTAAAGAAGATGTCGCTCTTTTTGAACACTGCCAGGCAGTACATAAACACACAATTCAAAGGCGGCTAACATGTTCCAGCTGTGGTCTTTAAAAATCTCACATTTTGAATGTCATAAACACTCGATACAGAACGTCGTCTTCCATAAAAGCAGCTGCAGACAGCGTTGCGAAAAATATATCAATTTTTAAAGAGAAAACCCAATAGAAAAAAAAATCATCTTGGGTGATGTTTCATGGTTGATTAGACAACTGCCACTGAGCATGCTGACCTTCAAGCTAGAAGTGGATTCAGAGTGTTTTTCAGAAATAAGAAATAGAGAGAGAGAGATACAAGACGCACAAGTGTTCTTCAGAAATACGATAGAAGAATAAGACCCCGGTCCACCATGATGAAGGATGATTCATCGGGACCAAGTCAGCGCTGATTGTTTTCATCAACAAAACACTCCGGATTTACCTATGAATAACTTAATTTCACCTTTTTTTCCCTTCTTTCTTTCTCAATTTACTCTCGCGGCTAGGTCTCGCACGCACGAGGCTTTGCCTTGGATACCGCGAGACTGGAGGCTGAACGAGCAGATGTAACTTGAAGGGAACAAAAACAAAAAACGAGTTTCTTTCGCTTTTGGAAACAAAATCCAGATTTAGAATCCTAAAGCCTGATGCACGTTTTCTTCTCTCTCTCTCTCTTTCCCTCGAAATTTAGGTTTATCGAGTACTTCCTTCCTGTTCGATGAAAGCACTCCAGCATCGTCTTCTCCTCTTCACGTTTCTTGAGATCTACAGGCGGCAGTGAATGACGACTTTGAGGCTCACAGTCCGTTACTTTTTTTTTTTGTTCTTCTTTTTTTTTTTTTTTTTTTTTTTTTTTTGGGGGGGGGTCCTTTCATTTCCGAACTGAACAATTCTTCATTGTCTTCCGTTGCTAAGTTTCTCAAAGCTTACGGCTCACACCGTAAACCACCTCAAGACACATGTCAACATTCGAACCTTGGCGACGACTTACAGTTGCATGGAACGATATTCGCCGAACAACGAATTTTTTTCTCTCAGCGAATTTGACAGATGGTGACATTTCAAAAATAAAAAAATACAAAACTTTCGCTTATGCCACGGACAATGTAAAACAATAAAGTGAACATGCAAAACTGTTTGTACGGTGCTTTTGGACGTGAGACAATGTCAGGATCCCAGCAATAATTCATTTGTTGTGTTTTTAACTACCTATACCACTTATGGCAGATTTCTCGCGCAACACATTCAATGAAAGCTTACAACTTTCTTTAATCTATCGAAATAGCTATTCCAAACTTTAATCTAAATTGTCGGGTCAAAACGGCCCAAATCAGACCCAGCATCTGAAAAGCCTAAAGACATAATATTGCTACAAGCTGTATTCGGAAAGTAAACATAACTTTTCTGTAAATTTCACAAGACCGGTCTAGACGAAAGTCTTTTCCTTTATGTAGTGCCCCCCTCCCCCTGTCCCCCCTGTCCCACGATTCATCTACTCTATAATGCAGGGGGTCGTGGGTCCAATTCCCACCAGAGTAAGCCACAGGATTTCTTGCCCTGCAGAACCCAAAGCACCGATAATGGAGTGCTTATCAGTGTTAGGACAAACCATGGAATTTGTATCCCTAATGTAGACCTTTCTACTATTAACATAAATTAAAAATGGTTTGGGGTTGAACAAAGAAAAATTGACTATATAAATTAAAAATGTATTATTGATTAGGTGTTCACAATATTGCTATGCACTCCTAACCCAAAATGATCGAGTGCTGAAACAACGAATCTAATAGTGTCCTAATGGAAATCAGGGCAAGTTTTGAAGGGCCTTGGTTGACGAAAAGAGTCAGTAACAACAGACTCAGATGAGTTGATTTAGGGGTACGTTTGTTTAGGTCGAATTGATGTGGGGCAATTTTGGTTCAAAATTGGTACGGCATACTCGTATACTACACGGCGATGGGATTTAATTTTGTTTCTTTGGTTTTACACATGGAAATGAGTGAAATGAATGAAGTTTGCAATGTTTATTACACCGGTGGTCTAAGAGCTGGGTATTGAAAGAGTTGCGAAATGGAGGGACCAGTTTTCTTTGGACGCCATTTTCGGTCCAAATGAAGCACAACCCAAAGTGCAGTCCAGCCTGGCACCCTGTGTGCGCTTCTCATTTTATGACCCCCCCCCCAAGAAAAAAAGTAGTGAGTCTTCTCATCACAAGTTATTACAATTCTCTCAATACACAGCTCGGGGTGGTCTCACGGACGAGCGCCCCCAAGCGTCACAGGACTGGAAGAATTCAAAAGGCTTGAAATGGTGCTTAAATCAATGCATTCAGTGGAAGTGTTGATTTATTCCTGCTCAGTAAACTAATATTTTGTTTATACACAGTTACACCAGGCTTACTTAATCATTGGATTTTCAAATAATGATCAAACTTACTTGTGAAGAAGGCAAGTGAGTTGACAACAACAACAACAACAACAACATCCGGGGGAGGCCTGTAATGGTGGCACTTTGCTGCGACGTGTTCTGAAGGGTAGGTGAATGCTGTCATGGAGTTTCATTGTGAATGGAGAATGCAAGACTGAGCCGAATGAACATGCCCAAGTGTGGCACGTAATACACCCACGACTGCAGCAGAGCTTGAAGTGATGACACAATGGAAATATCCAGACATTCCTGAGGTTATTTTGAACGCACGTGTATACCACAATGCAGAGGGAACCCCCCCCCACATTGTTCATAATACTATATCACACACACACACACACACACATCCTTACGGATCCGGAATGTGGGGTACTTGCTATTGTTGTTCTATTATTCCCTTTTCTGAAGAATTCCCTTGTGGGGCCCAATTGTTCCTATTGAAATGACCTTGTGGGGTCCATTGTTCCATTGTTGTCAGGACCCCACATATGCCCTTCGTTGTGCCACACACCACACACACCACCACACACACACACACACACACACACACACACACACACACTCCCCTCTTGTACAGAAGTACCTCCCCCGGAAAATGCTCCACCTAATTCCTGAGATTCCCAGAACACAAATAAGACACAATGAGAGGAGTTGAGAGCGCAAACCATGATACATATCAAACACCCCCCCCCCAAAAAAAAAAACACCACAAGATATAACTTGGTTCAGTCAATGGCTCGGTCACATATCAACAATGAAGTAAAATTTATTGTGCAATGTTCTGGAGAGAGTGCACGACACTAAACAGAGTGAAACTCATGCCCAGAGCCTCATTAATAAATATTGTGCAACCATAAGTTTCTCTGTAAATACAACATTTAAAGGTCATGGCTTTTATGGATTGTTGCAAAACGGTCCAATATTGTGCCCCTGGGGTTGTTGACTTTCAACCTGGAACATTTTGGATATACAAGCCCTAAAACAAATTGCAAAATTTTGCTAAAAACTTAAGGCCTATTTTTCCAAGATGGAGTCTTGCCATTTTTACTTGTTCGGGTATTTTAATTTGGATGAGCCTATAGCTCAAAAGCTAAACGACTAACATACTACACATTGAGAAGAAGAAATTGAAGTTGAGTTGTCAGAAAATATATTTGATTTGTTTTTAATAGGCTGAGAGACTTTTAAATATTTGTTGAATATTTTAGCATTAAGCATTCATGGTTACTATGGGGAGCTTGTGTAGTGCACCCTATTGTTTAGCCCTTTGCACGTTCAGCCATTTGCGTGTAGAGCCTCGAAATGGGGACAGCAGTGAATAGAAACATTATATAACTCTGTATTGTCACGGTGATGTAATGTTACTTTCATCCAAACAGATACATAAATACAATACAAATGAAGCATGAAGTCGAGGCTCTACGCGCACATGGCCAATCCGTGCAAGAAGCGAATAATTATTATAGAGAGCACGCGCGGCGTAGGACGCCACCTAGCGGCGGGAGTGGCTGCAGAAAGTACCGTGAACCGTATGCTTGGTTTCATCGCCTCATCCGAAGGCGCTGGGATGGGCTGACGTATGTCCTATTGACCCCAGGTCACCACTTCCTGTGTAGGAATAATCCGACTATCAATAATAATATAGCTCTATTGCGTAAATTCATTGCAAATAATTATTGTCATTCTTTTCCTGGTACTAAAAATAAGGCTCGATCACAACATTTTTCTTGCAACTTTGGTTTTAGAAAGATCGTCGACATTACACATTGTCAATTATGCAGCTGCTGATGCATAATGATCTTTGTTATCGTGTTGGGATTGTGCGCATTGCGCCGATCAGCAGTACAATGGCAGTGTAGCGTGTGCGCATTATTAACATGAGAGGTCATGAAACTGCCAGGTTTCAAAGGCCTTTTTTTCACACGCCTCGAAGTGTGGCGTCAGAATGTTCTGGCTACATAACAATGAGCTTGAACCACGGGAGGTCGTGGGGGTCTTCCCTGGAATGTGTATAGGGGTCTCAAAGTACGTGGAAACATCAGATAACAACAGCCAGAAGCGGTTGCCAAAGAAAAAAAAAATAATAATAACAATTCCCGCTTTGAAACATGACTTCCTTGTGCCAGACCATGCCACCATTATAATAGAAATTGCTGCGTGTAGACTATGGTCCCAGCTAACCGTGAACAAACAAACTCTGAGGTTGAACATGTAAACACAAATCGTTTCCTTGTTCGCAACTTCACATTTTATTCAGGCTTCACACAAATTATTCATAAAACATAAAGCTGCGTGTCTCTTACATAACGGGTAAACGTGTATATTATATTTTATTTGTAATAATTAACTAATTAACTAATTACCCTCCCCCATATTGATAATACAGCCTGAAATGTAAAGTCGTTTACCGTGGAAATTGAAAAAGGACGAAACAATAATGTGTTCTGTGCAACCATATTATATTATTATTCTGTGTATTGTTCAAACCCTTAAACCGCTGTACTAAAAAAAAGGAATACAAAAGTAGGCTAACAACAAGGTTCCAAAAGCCCAATGTGTTTTTCAACTAGACTCCAAACGCACCAAAGTGCCCTCGCCAACTCCATGTCGTACGTGGCAATTAACAGGCAACCAGTTCTAGACGAACTCCAATAAAGACAAATTCAGTCACATTTAAGTTTTCGCATCATTTTCTTGAGGATGGTAGTTGTACAAGTAAAAGTCGTGAATGGGTGTTCCTCTTGCACAGTGGTTGCCTCCAAGTTGTCTGAAACAAAGTGCCTTGTGCGACATGGCCTTAAAGGTACATTACAGAATTGGTAAGAAAAAAACTTGTAAATTATACTTTTTGATCACAGATTTACATAAAACTGACACGGTCTTATGATGATAATAGTAGAAAACATCCCTTGAAATATTTCTGTCTGAAATGCCATATTTGATGAGAAATGAATAAACTAATTTTTCGATTGGAGTTTATCGCTCAGTGAGCGTTTTATTCATTTGTTAAATCTATATGATTTCATGCAAGTGTGTAATCGGTTTTTCACTATTTTCTCGTGACCCAGATGGCCGATCGATCTCAAACTTCTACAGGTTTGTCAGTTGTATGTATATGGTGGATTACATAAAGTGCTTACACTGCCAGCAACTGTTTTGTTAGAAAAACCAATTCTGTAATGTTCCTTTAAATTACGCACTGCACTACTCAGTGCTCTCTCTGAGATGTGTGTGGGAAAAGACCACAGACTATTATGCATTCTTTATCTCCGATGAACATGTTTATTTTAAAGCAGGAAACGCTACTGGCGTGACAGACCATGGACAGACAGAGCGGTGACCACATCCCTTACGAACAGAAATGAACTAATCACAGCAATATATACAAAATTAACTGTCTGTAAAAATACTCATTGCTGGATAATTTGTTTGAACCCAAAACAAGCATCAAAAATACATCTGCCAATTATAAACAAAGCAACATTGACTAGAGTGTGACTTGAACCTGCGACCTCCGGATTAACGAACTTTATAAGTCATTCAATAACAATTTGGATTTTATAAAACAAAAACGGTGGTCGTTCCTGGTTATCTGGTGACCACTGTATACTGACCGGAGTCATAATGTTCCCAAGAGCCAGTTTGACCCATTTACGGGTCTGTATGACCCGGAATGGCGTCAAAGTTACCCAGAAATGGGTCAAACTGGCGTAGAATTCGAGTTAAAAACCCACTTTTTTTCTACCAACTTTACGGGTCAGCCTGACCCAGAATTCGGACAGGCCCCCCTTTTTTAAGAGTATAGGCCTACATGATTCGAACTTGCCTCGGATTCACTGAGCTAGCTCGGTGGTCTAGTGGTTTAAAACATCTGCTCTAGGGGTCGTAGGTCCTGATCCCATCAGAGTTGTATGCCTGTGGATTTTTCCCTCTGCAGGACTCGAGAAAGCAACGAGTATAACAGTGCTACACATTGGTATGGGGTTGAAACCAGTGTTCTTTACGGCCACGATGCAAAATGGTTACATATATAAAACACAGCAATGCACTGTTATCTGCTTATATTAAACAAACTCATATTGTTGTCATACTTCTTGATATAGGAATGCCCTTTTAAACTGTGCAAGAAATACCAAAGCAGAATTGTTAAGCATAAAATATGAGGCAATGAAATGTTGATTGCCTATTTCTGAGTAGAATTACAACAGACACTTTCAGATTAGTCTGTGTATAATATTACTATAAAATGATACTTTTACAGGACTTCATGCAAATCCCCTTTTGTTCCTCAGAAGTGCGTAACTACTACGTACAAACCGGTAACTAATCCGTAATAATGTATTACCAATCCACACAGCAGATAACTAATCCGTTCTTACGAAAACTAATCTGTACAAACGGATTATCAATCAGTTACAATCGACTCTAAGTCCCTCTATAATGGATTGATGAAATTAATGAGATGACAGAATGGCCATCCTCAAAAACCGAAAAAAAA
Source organism: Pycnopodia helianthoides (assembly GCA_032158295.1). Classification (NCBI taxonomy): domain Eukaryota; kingdom Metazoa; phylum Echinodermata; class Asteroidea; order Forcipulatida; family Asteriidae; genus Pycnopodia; species Pycnopodia helianthoides. Next base: position 2,008,445 of record CM063260.1, read on the forward strand.
AAAAAACATGAACAAGAACAAAAAAGGAACAACAACAACAACAAGAACAAGAACGAGAACAACAACAACACCAACAATTGGCCCCACTTTTACGAAAAAAAGAAATGTATTTACACCTGTATATATTTCTGTAGGTGTAGTGAACTGAAGTTCTGACTGATCAATTAAATGAGCTATGCATAATTGTAAAAAGGCTGGAGTATAGTTAAGTTCATTTGTTGGACAGACTGTACGATACGGATGCTTTATAAACATTAATAAACTATGACAGCAACAACACTCCTGGACTACCTTAAAGGAACATTACAGAATTGGTAAGAAAACAAATTGTTACATATACCTTTGGTCACAGAATTAAATAAAACTTACACGGTCTAATGATGATGATAGTAGAAAACATCCCTTGAAATATTTCTGTCTGAAATGCCATATTTGATGAGAAATGAATAAACTAATTTTTCGATTGGAGTTTATCGCTCAGTGAGCGTTTTATTCATTTGTTGAATCTATATGATTTCATGCAAATGTGTAATTGGTTTTTCACCATTTTCTCGTGACCCAAATGGCCGATCGATCTCAAACTTCTACAGGTTTGTCAGTTTATGTATATGGTGGATTACATAAAGTGCTTACACTGCCAGCAACTGTTTTGTTAGCAATTCTGTAATGTTCCTTTAAGTATATTGAGAACTCCAGTTATTGCTCTTCCACGGTGGAGGTTCTCCATAGAACTTCCAAATACTAGAATTATTGTACACTCTAAAAAACTCCCGGGTCAGAATTGACCCGGATTATGAGTCCCAGAAGCCTGACCCATTTCTGGGTCAAGCTGACCCGGAAACTGGGATTTTCAAAATGGGATTCTTTCTCGAATTATGCTCCAGTTTGACCCATCTTTGGGTCAGTTTGAACCACCTTTGGGTCAGTTTGACCCATCTTTGGGTCAGTTTGACCCATCTTTGGGTCAGTTTGACACGGATCCTTGGGTCTTACTGGTCCAGAAATGGGTCAGGCAACCATGGGATCCGGGATCCGGAATCTGGGTCAATTCCGATCCGGGAGTTATCAGAGTGTAATTATATTACTACTGGTATGTGAATCTTGGTTCATTCAAACAAAGTGTAAATGGCCCTCACGTTTTGACCCTAGCAAGGGTCTCTTGATCGCATCTTCGTCAAAAACTGTCCTCTTGCATTGGCCGCCATCTTTGATGAAACGTGCACGCGTGAAGAGAGTCGTGTGTAGCGCGTACACGCGTGCACGTTTCCATTGTTTTTTCATCAATGAAAGATGGTGGTCAATGACGTCATGTGCAATCCATCTATTGTCCGTTCATATCATTGGTCGTTTTTGTCGGTAAACAGTTTAAAACAGCTAACTATTTTTCTTTTTATCTTGATACAATGTTTGTATCAAGTCAACGGGATTACATAGCGCTACTTACTCAATGGTATTCATAAATTTCAATACATTAACCAGTAGAAGTGGTGAGCTGATTTGAATTCAGCTGAAGCTGAAACAGTAAGGATTATGTAGTTGCTGTTTCTTGAGCAACGTCTAGTTGACAACCGAGTTATTGTGTGTGTTGATCATGTTCTCATCTCAGCTGCAGCGGTGATAGTCTCCTCTCAATGTGTGTCTGTTGGAAGTTGTGGTTGTCCGAAAGGGTTGGTAGAAATGTATACGATGTGCAATGACGATGCTAGCCTCCTTTTGTTCGATACCGAAGTCCTAAGGTAACAGGCAGAAGCTAGTGCTGTTTGAGCGGTTTTTTTTTGGCGACATGATTAGTTCCGTATAGTGTATCCAGGATAGAGTTTGATTCACCTACGATATCAGTGTAAGTATCCTCTCCCCTCGTTCTGTAGATAGGTCTGTCCCTCTATAGAGCAAGTCCTTGTTCTATAGTGGGTGCTTCCTGGACGGGGCCAAAACTTGCTGACACTCTCTTGCGAAAGATCTGTGACGCAACTTCACGGTGATGACGTAGGGTACAATACCAATAAGTTAGTCAATAATCAGAAGAGATTCCAAATTGTGATGCAGACAGCTTTCATTGTTATCATTGCCGCTCAGACTGATGAAACATTTATTTTGCATATCCCGATGGGCCCGCCCTCATACTCGACTCGTACATATGCTCCTTCGGGCCGCCGCCTTGCATTGGTGTCCCGCTCAAGTTCTCGTAAATGGAGAGTGTGTAGTCCGCTGGTGCACCTCCACGGCCCTGCTCCGTCCGCGTCCCGACGACCGGCGTCTCACCGCGTCTGAGGTACGTCACCAACTTGACAATGAGGAGAACGACGACGAGGGCGATCTCCAAGATGACCAGGACGTAAAAAACAGCCAGTGGGAACTCGAACCACGCCATAACGATCCTCAAGATGTCAACCTACTACGACAGCCACTGATGAATAGAGTGCACGTCACTCGTTATACACCCACACACACCTCATACACCCGTAGCTCCGTACTTTACGGAAATACTTGTGCGTGCAAACAGACGGGGAAACTCTTTCTTCTTTTTGGGGTGTTCTTTTCTTGTGCATGTGACAATGGCCTTTGTGGGCGAGCCACGTAATGGTCATAGGTTCATGTTTGAATATGACATTGTTTGGATTTGTTTTTTCCCCCAATGCAAAGCTCGCTATATTTCCGGGAGACTACAGCAGCTTGCTGTCTGTAGTCAATAAATTTGTTGTACGTGTTTTACATGGATGTTTGTTGTTGTTGGTCTACTTGAGAGTTGTATACCAGTGATGAAATCGTGGTTTTTACGTTATCGAAAACTTGGAAATTTGACTACATCGGACATTATGCACTGACTTTATCCAGCCTGGGCCAACCTTATGGGTAAGAACGACCACGAAGCAACATAAACAACAGCTGTGGGCCTTTTCGAAACCACGCATTTGGCTACGTCTATGGCTTAAGCTCCGTGAGCCCATTAAAATATTTGCACCCCGTAAAGAAAGCACACATTTCCGACGAAGCCTAAGCCTGCACGGAAGCCGAAGCCTTCACAGAAGCCGAAGCCGTGTTTAGAAAAAAAAAAGGAAAAAGTTGTGTACATACCGCGCCGTTCGCTCGTCCCCAGCGCCTTGCCTTAAAACCAAAGGCGCTGGGATGGGCAAACGTATCGTTAACGTTAATGCTCAGTCCCATGCTCAGTCCCATCATGCATCACACTCACACTGCAAGCACTGAACGCATGACGTACTTCCTGAACAAGAATCTGTGCAAGCTGATTAGCCCATCCCAGCGGTCCTGGATAGGCCGCTGGGGCCGAGCGAACTACAACGGGTTACGAGCAACCACGTCTGGTGGCGCCCTACTGCAGTGACGTCATGTGCATTAGATGTATGAAATTTACAGTTAGACAATTCGAAAGAACGTACAATTATCTTCAAACCCATGATGAACAATCCATTCAATTACCAACAAGTATATCTGAGTAAAAATGAAGAGGGTAATAACTTAGTGTCCTGACGTCATTCTCTCTTCCCATCCAACAACGGAACATCACACATTGTTGTTGTTACTCTCTGTCACTGAAACCATGGCCCTTACGTTCTCGTAGACACTCTCTCCACCGTTGCTCCCGTCGGCTACCACGGGGTCGACGGAGCTCATTTGACCGCCCACGTAGCGCTCCTCCTCGCATCGCATGTCGTAGCGGGATTCCAGCATCGGGCACGTCTTGTGGACGAAAAAGTAGCGCCCGATCGCCAGACAGACGACCAGGAAGATCTCAAAAAGCACCAGCGCGTAGAACACAGCAATGGGACCTTCGAACCATCCCATAGTGTTTGATGAGGATCGACGGGGGACGGGTATCCGTGCAGGAGGAGGATGCGCTCAGGACAGTTTGGCTGCAAGAGAACCGGGAACTCTTACTGTTTCTTGTGTCTCGGTCGATTAGTTCTAATTCCTGACTGATACTACGTCCAGTGTTTGTTGGGTGGGCGAGGAGTGCGATATTTCCCCGTGATTTGCCTTCACCGACCCGCAAGTGAAACTGTCTCGGGTACGTTGGCGATTTGAATGCAATTCTGTGACTTGCTTGTCCAGACCTATCGCTCCATCTAAAGTAAATTAAAATAGTTTGTCATCGATGTACGCACGAAAATGGTTGAGAAAAATACTCAAGAGTTCCTCTTTCATTTACGACTAATACCCTTCCTTACGCTGGTCAGGATCCAAGTATTGGCTTCTTTCGATTTCCTGCAAGGTAGTGAAACTTAATCATTATACCACACCACGGAATGTGTTCATAAATACACTCTGGAAACTTTTAAACGCAATGGACAAATACAAAGCAAAAAAGTGAAACGCAAGCTCAGCTGGAAACTTTCTTTCCCGTTGGACCAATGTTTAGGAAAACATCTCCAGTGTTTAATGAGTAGAAAATAACTTATTTGATGTTTTCTTAGTGCGTCCGGGACCATAAAGAACACGAAGGCTTCCATTGAACCAAGCTCCTATTCACCGTGATTTTTCAGGGCTACAAATGAAGCTTATATTAGTTGTTGTATAATAAAGACATTATTGACGGAAGGCAAACGGTACAATAAATCGGCATCCAAGCAGCAGATGAACATAATGGCATACAAATGGTCATAAGTAATTAGTATATTTACACATCGCCCGTTTTGCCAATTACGACAAATGGCACATGACGTCACTGGAGTAGGGTGACCTACCACAGAGATGGGCAAGATTAACTTGAGAATCCTGCAGCTATATAGCAAGAGACCAAAATACAACAAAGTGCCAACCCCGTCGTGTTTTTAAGCGATTTTTATTCAGCCTGTCACAAATGTTCATTTTCGAAGTTCTACATAGTGATGTGAAAAAAGGGGGGGGGGCAATTTTTTGTACATTTTTTGCCCATTTTCCTCCATAATTTCCGTATTTGTTGTCCGAATAGCTGTAAAACTTTTCAAACTTGTTTATTGTGATACGGCCGACAATGTGAAGTTATGTTTTATAACATAGAAGGTCATCATTGAAGTCACTATATCCCATTGGTTTATCCCATTTTCGGGGGAGAAAAGAAAATATTTTAAAAGTTTTTCTGAAAAGTTGGAAATTATCAGGTTCAAAATATAGCATTGGTATAGATTGGTTTAGATTAAACTTTTAAATACGAGCTGAAATCACAAAATCAAAAGCCGGATATGGCGGCCATTCTGAATTCCCCAATTAATACTCTCACGTGACACACTTTCTTGGGAGTCCCATGACGGCTGAACCACGCTTAAAACTTATTTGTTTTATACAATATGACCCTAGATAAATATTGGGAAAAGTCAGAACATTTGGTGGTGATGATCAGATGGAGCGTTACAAAATTATGGGTAAAAAAACATTGTGGGGGAATATTGTGCCCCTCTGTCCTAATACAGGCTTAAAGCGACGTACAGAATACGTTTTGGGAACCATTGACTTTATACTATTTCGCTAAGCGCAAGTGAAATTTACAATAAACACCAGTAGAAGACCAGACTTATTTCCCAAGGCTTCGCAGCACACCAAGACGACTTGGTCAAGTCTAACCCTCTCCAGAGTGCCAATGAAGTGCCCTGCTTTTTGTTATGGTATTGAAAACCTTTCAATAACCTCGCGAAAGCTTGAATGGTTTCAATCGATAACCAAATATAATAGAGGTGAGGTCATGAAGCAAACGGGCGCAGATTATGTGCGAGTTTCCCGTAGTACACGGTGCAAAGTCCTGCAGCTATGAATGTATGTACGTGACATACAAGTCTAGATATGTTAATTTGTCTGAAATTTGACTGAATTGAGTCCGCATTGTCAGATTGGGTGTCAACCATTATTGGTATGGAGTAAATGATAACCGTTTTTCTATGGAATGTCGATTTCGCGGACAGTGGGGACCTCATTCTGAACCAGCGCTACGATGTACATGTACATGTACATATGTAGGCTTTAATGTACACCTGACCTGCTGAGAGATCATCACACCGTTGACCCCGAGTTGCTACGTCTGACTTATAATGTTTACTTCAGTTGTCGAGTCTGATTTATCAGCCTCAAATGACTTATAAAAGCTACACAAGAATACAGCTATTAATAACTGAGTCACTGGAAGATATTGTACTGGTGTATCAAGTTCGTGTCGGCGTTCCCCTTTCTCACCAGCACTGTCCTCCGACTGCAAGGGCCCCTTGAGGCAGTGTACACAGTTTGCTCACTGCTGGTTTCCGTTGGAAGAAAGTAAAGCGTCACTCAAGAACTGAAACGGACTGTGATGGTCGATTACAGCTCGAACCTGTTGACACTGGAGACGGTGGAGAACCTCAACGGAACAGCCTACAACTACAAATCGAGACACCTTTGCTGGTCTTTCGAACACCCGGAAGTAGAACCAACCTTGGCCATGTCGGAGTGATGTCATAGAGACTGAACTCGGGGGAGACGTCGTGGCCTCTAGTCCAACTCATGAGGTACGCCTGGAGAAGTGCTATGGACAGAATAACATTATCTGATTTAATTCAAGTCTTCAATGGTATCTTCTGCTAATGGTGCGAGAGTTGCAATTTTATTTTATCTAGTCTCAATAACGCTAGTTTTATTATACAGCCAATAAAGCTGCCACACGTACAGACTGTTTTGATTTGCGCTGGGCTAGTACCCGAACACTCAAAAGTACCATCAGTAGTATTTTTTGTCTTCTTCTCAAGAACTGAAGTCATGAATATCTGGGCAGCCGTCGTCTTCATTACCATCGGCTGCATTCTGTTTCTGTTCGTCATTGGACGAACTATTTACCGTTGTTTCACTTACCACGAGTGTTGCAAGACGAAAGAGGACAGGGGGAGTCTAGATGCCGCGAAGTTGACGAGCCAGAAGAGTGCATTCTTTGAGATGGAGACTGTCCAGCCGGAGAAGCGTGACTCGATGCAGCAGCCGGAGCTGGACCCCCTGGACGCAGAAAAGTTGGCCCTCCAACGCGAGAAGGAGAAGCTGAATGAGCTTCTCTTCGACCCGTCGAGGCAGTTCGCCGTCGATGAGTACGACCCCGATGGATATTACCCCCAGGGGGCGGCGGACGGCGAGGACGGCGGCAATGTCGGCTACGATGAGCCCGATGTGAAAGTCACAGAGCCCAAAACGGAATCAAGCCCGACTGCGAACAATGGCGCTGGTCATCAGCCACCAGGATCCAACGGGACCGAGCAACAAATCTCACCCCACCAAGAGTCCACCACTTACACGGAACTAGATTTGAAAGGCGTGTCTCCGCACACGGAGGATTTTACAGCTTTGATTTCTAGTGAAAATCCGGAGGTTCAAACCGGAACTGAGAATCCGGACTTTCATTCGGACTCCTCGGACTCGGAACACTTCTACGAGATCACGATAGAGACAGTGTAATAACTGCTAATTAGTAGTCGAACATGTAAATGGTAATTGCTACAATGTTCTTTATTTATTCCAGAGCAAGAACGCACATTATAATGCAAAATACTTCCGTGTTTGTTTACTCAGAGTTTAAGGCTAAAGAGGTTGATGAGATAGACAGTAAGGCCATTTCCGAATAAGTGGCTACGGCTACGGCCTCGACTGGACCACCATTTTAACATGCGTGGAAGCATAGTTGCCATTAGCAACATCCTTGACAACAGCCGCAGCCACAAAATATGGGCGTGACCTCGGTTTATTCTTAACAATATGACAACTAACTGAAATTACTTCATATCAATTAATATGTCAAAGTAACAAACCATAAGGGAAACTTTAAGGGTAAATAGATACATACACATACAATAAATATAGTTTTTTTTCCCGGTCATTTTCGGCACAAAAGCGGTCATTTTCGGCACAAAAGCAGCCCTTTTCACTTAATGCCTTCGCATTGAAGCGATTTTGCCTCTGCAGTTCAAACCATCATTCAATTTCACTTCGAGGCATGCAACATTTATATAAAATTATATTCAGCATTCGGGCATTCATTTTAGACATGCGAAATTGGCATTCAACTTAGCAGCAGAGGCAGGCACAACTATATAGAGTTCTGCGGACAGCCGCTGCAAATTTGAATGCTGTACGAGTGGAATGTTAGCATTGAACGGTTATAATTTTTTTAATCACATGACGCGAAACAACACTTGCTTACACATTTAAGTGAAACTGATTGGCAGTTTTGAGGTGCTTTCAATTTCGCGCCAAATCGAATAACGGGACGTTTGAATCGGCCACTTATTTGCCGAAAATGACCGGTGATTATAAAAAATTATATTATATATGTTTTAAATTAAGAGCTCCCGCACATCTCCACATGACTTTCAATCACGTTACTTATTTAAATAATATGAATGCGAACATGCACAACATTTAACAGGAAAAAGATCACATGGAAAAAAAAACCACCATAAACGACAACCCGAGCAACAGCGTCTTTGTAGAGCCGAGATATGACGTACTTTCTCCGAGAGTTGGGTCAACTGATTAAATGCAAATTAGGATTCCAAAGTTTACTTTGTGGCACATCATGATAATTTGTATTCATGAAATTGTTGAATGAAAAAAAAAGATGTTCTGAAGACAGTGTGATTCACTGATACAGGTTTCTTTAAACATTGATAAATTAATATTAAATTTGTTTCAACATTGTTTGATACTTGTACAAATAAATAGTATCAAAAATCTTCATTTTTTCCCCAATTCGCTGGCATATTAACATAAGAGTTGCTGATAGCACACTTATCTTTAAAAAAAACACCCCAAAACAGAAAATGCAAAAAGTAGTTAGTGGCCCGACGTTTGGAAAGCAGAGTCTTTCTCGAAGGCTAATGACAACACTACACACATAACATTACTGGTGTAATCTAAACAGTCAGTTGGAAAGAAATGAAGAGAGAGGGGGGCAGAAAGCACACCAACAAGCAATGAATGAACAACGAAGGAGAGAAAGGAGTGGGTAGAGGGAAGCACCTTTCGGTGATATTTTCAAAAATTTAGTTTGATATTTATTTTTTAAAGAATACTGTACATGTACTTCCATTGTTAAGCCGCGCATTTAAAAAGTCAAGGAATATATTTTTCATAATTATATTTTGGCAAATATTATTCTCATATTTAATACAGCAATGTGTACATCAATAAAACAAAACTTAAAAAAAAAAAAAACTTCAAAATGTACACCTTTTGTGCATTTTTTTGCCTGTTGTCTATCGATGCAATATTTACATAAAGTAACCAAGAGTACTATAATAAGGAAGGGCAACACTTCATGAATATTCATCATTTTGAAATCCGGGCATAAATATTGTCAAGAGTTTGTCTAAACTCCAAAGTGGAAGTTTTCAACTATAGTTGATAGAAACTTCACTTTAATAGGGAAGGTATACGATTGGTAATCACTCTAAACATTAATGGCAAGAAAAACTTACTTGGTTTTAGAAGTACAACAACTTTCGATAGTATAAAGCATTTTGAGAAATATTTTAATTCAAAATAATGTGGATATGGAAAAAGATGTCAGTTTTTATCCCCAAAAATTTTAATCTGAGAAACGTTTCTCAGTGTATTCCTATTAGGAATTATTCTTCATGCGCGTACATAACCGCTCCAGATTTTTGGCGATATTTCGAAAACGCTACCGACCTTTTGAAATGAAATTTTCACAGGTTAATTTTATTGTATATATTTACATTTATATAGGATTAAAACAAACGAACGGTTCCAAAAACCAAAGGTATACTTTGCCTTTAAGTATTTTTTTTTCTCAATCAAAATATTTTCTTTTTTCAATTCAAAGTGCATTTCTCAATTGCCTATGGAAGATTAGTATCTTCCACCAAGCTAAATATAAATGGATAGTGTTTGGTACTATACTAGATAATATTATGATAAATGGATTATTTATAAAAAAAAAAAAAACACCTCGGCGGCCGAGCCGAAATGATATTAATTTTACACAATTTGATAGTTTGATGCCACATGGAATGTACGTATGCGCTATACGTGTTAGTCATGTAGCTATTATGTGCAATATTTGTTTGTTGTTTACTTTTAGAAATGACGTCGTTCTTACATGATCACGAACAGGACAGGTGCAAAAGAAATTACATTTCTAAAGTTGTTTCTCTGAAAGAGATTAGGATCGTTGAGGGGAAAGTCCCAGTTTCACATCAGTGAACAATCCGACAAGCGACATGTAAATACAAAAATGTAATTTAATTTGGGTGTTTGGCTGACTGTTTATGGGAGTGGAGCGGGGGGGGGGGGCACTATGAGCAAAGGACTACTTTTTGTGAAGGACTGTATTATTGTAATGACGTACAATCAATGCTTCGTATACGACAACAAAAAAAGAGTCTTTTTAAAAATGGTGGACACAAACCAAAGACCGAAGCCGAGACCTAAATCGCAGACATGTATGCGCATACGAACGAGATGTACCGAACACTCTCCCGGGTCAGAATTGACCCGAACTCCTAGTCCCGTGGGGCTCTGACCCATTTCTGGGTCAGTATGGCCCTTTTCGAATTCACGGCTTCGGCTCCAAAATCGGCTCAGGCTAGCTAGGCTCCCTCAATTATTTAACTAACGCATTCTTTGCGGTCAGGGCTTCAGACAAGAAAACTGGGCCTGAAGCCCAATCCGGAGCCGAAGCCGTGGATTCGAAAAGGGCCTGTGACTCGGAATCTGTGTCAACATGACGTAGAAAATGGGTCAAACTGATGCAGAATCCGAGATGAAATCACATGAAAAGATAATAATTCCGGGTCATCCTGACCCACAAATGGGTTAGGTCCCCTTGAGACCAAGAATCCGGGTCAATTCTGACCCAGGATTTTGGTACATTTTTTTTGTAAAGAGTGTATACGAAATTTAGATTACACTGTCTATTTCAAACTCTATTTCCTCGTTTCCCTCTATACGGTACAGCGACAATACAGATCATCGGTGTTCTCACCCAATGTTGTGCTTAAGTCTGGCTTTCCCTCCCTATTTGACCTCGGTGAGGGCGCTGTTTGAGAATGTGACATTGAACTACCCATTGGGGTTCTGCTTAGATATTTTACAGTATATACAACATGGTAAAAAAAACTGAGTCTACGTTTTAATATTTATGTCAAGAGTAACGCCCATTCTTTCATTCAAAGGGTGTGCACAACATTGGTAAGATTGAAAATATAAATATTCACAAAGATGGTCATGGTGGAAAACCTCCCTTGAAATCGTTTTGCTTGAAATGCTTTAGTTTTAAGGAAATGAGTAAAACAATTAGTTTTGATCTCCACGTGTCCAAAACCTGATGTTCGAAAACAGTGAAAACAAATAATGGGTCGCTACTTTCTCGTGACTCCGTAGTGACCGATTGAGCTTAAACTTCTTCATGTTTGTTATTTCATGTAGGCCTATATATTGGGTCACATATTAAGTGCAGATACTGGTCTTGGACAATTACCAAGGTTATAGTATAGGTTTTCCCGGCCAATTTCATCAGAAATCCATTCATTTTAACTCCCGGCTCATTCAATTTAGTTTAAAAACGAATGCTCCGTTGAATCAGCATTCAACAGTCAAAAAGAGTAATTCAATTTCACTAGTTTAGCATTCACTAGTCAAATCAGATCATTCAATTTCACTAGGCCGTAAGAATCATTCAATTTCGCAAAAGCCATAAGCAAGACCTGGTCAATCATTCAATTTCATTTATGAGCAAACATTTTCCAAAAGTTTGCATTCAAATTCAAATTCTACGTTATGTATGCTTTCTTGATCGTATAGCTGCCTTTCAAAGGCAGATACTTTAAATGAAACTTATTTGGCATTATCTCCAAGTAAATGCCCAAGCAATGTTGGCTAAAAAGATGGCTGCCCGAGGTTGGTCCAGAGCAGTGAATAATGTAGATTTATAGGGCGAGACGGGTTGAAACATTCAAGAATAACATTAATTTATTTTTAAATTGTATAACGACCCCTTACTGTAAGATTTTAATTTCCTTTGAAACATTTGTTAAAGTCTAATTTGAAATTGTCCTGACATTAACAGAAAAACAGAGACAACATAACCAGGGCAAACAAAACATATCAAGGCTAAAGCAAAATAATTAGTTTTGCATTTCAAAGTTGTCGGATGTAGACTACACTAAAGGAAGGTAACAACGCAAAAGGAACAACGATTTCAATTAAGAAAAAAACATGATGTAAATAATGGTGTAAAATACATGAAAACTCCTCTTACAAAGGACAACTTATGTGCCAGTAAAGGAGCTATAATTCCCATTTTAGTCATAAAGCCAAAACTCATCTTTAATTTGAATGCAAAGAAGTTGAAATTCGTTGCACATAAATGAAAAAGAAAACGCAAACTAGCAGAAAAATCATGTTCGCTTCAGTGAGTCTTAATTTGAATGCATCAATTGCAAATTGGTAGTAAAACTTCAACTTAAGAATGGTCAAAGTGTAGTCTTGAATGCCCTTAAATGAAATTGAATGCATTAAGAGCTAAAAAGAAACCCTAGTTCGAGGGGATTAGGAGAAAATGCATGAAATTTAATGCATATTAATGAAATTGAATGATTTCTTGCTGAAATTGGCCGGGAAAACCTATAATTACATTCCTGAAAAGCATTTAAAATGTTTTCAGTACAAATACTGACGGATGCAAATATATATAAAAAAAAAAACAATTATTTTGAAAAAGTTAATTGTTAAAGATTCAGAATGAAATTGCTTTATGAAAAAAATAAAACATATTTTAAGCTAAACATTTTTATGCTGTGCGTCAACTTTACCAGGGTATAAATATTGTTGGGTTTATGAACCAGTTTTACACTTGCAAATACAGGCCGTTAGTACCAGCAGAGTAACGACGCAAACTCCGGCGGCTATTCCGACGATTGCCCCCACTGGCAGCGAGCTTGATGGCTTCGGCTTGGAACTCGTCACCACATGGGGCTCGATGGTGCAGGAAAACGCCCCGTCTCCCGAGCTGGAGACGGTCGTCGGGAACGACCAACAGTCGTAGATGACTCCGTCGTCCGAGGCGTTGACCTGCCGGGTCACCTCCCAGCCGGGTCGCTCGTCCCGACGAGGCGTCTTCGTCCACGGCTCCAGCACCCCGGCCGTGCTGTCTCTTCGGGTGACCACGGGGGTGCGGCTGGTTGTCAGGGTCCCGCACGACAGTGTGTTACCGGGGACGAGCGGGTCGGGGGCCTTGGAGCTGGGCGTACACACGGGGAAGAGTTCTGGTGCGTTGACGGTCAGCGCCATCTCCCGGGAGGCTAGGGTAAGGGGTCCCTCGTTGCAGGTGTTGGAGGAGTTCATCGGGGCAGCCATCATGACGTTGCAGCGGTACAACCCAACGTCTGAGTCGGTGATCTCGTTGATGACGAGACGCTGGTGTACGTTACCCGGGGTGCTGGAGTCTTCGGAACTCTGGACCCGGGACACCAAGAACCTGGAACCGGCGGGCTCCTTCAGGGTTCCAGCCACGGCGAGGACAATCCAAGAAGACGAGGTCGACTCGAAGTAGGTCCACGTCACGGCATGTGCGCCCTCCTCGTAGTCCTGTATGTCACAGCGAAAGGTGACCGTACCGCCTCGCATCGGCACGGCCGTCCCAGACCCAGACACGACGGTGAGGTGCATGGTCAGGTCCTGGTCTGTCCCGGGTACTGGGCTGCTGGAGGACGGCATGAAAGTCACCGTCAAAACAACACCAGCAATAAAGAAGAAGATACTTCTAACAGTGTTACACATCGTCCTTCTGGTAGTTTTGGTACTCATACGACCAAACACGGATTTCTATTGTTTCTACAACCGCTTGCTGACTCTTCCGATGTACAGGGTTGCACACACGAACGAAGATGGCACCACAAAACTTTGGAGACAAACAAAATGGCGATGGTACTGCGGGTTGTATAAAGTTACACCAGTCATAAAATTATTATGAGCCAACTTGGACGCGTTATCTTTTATTATATGCGAGCCACAAAGTGGGCTACAGCTTGCGTCTGTGCATTGTTTTGCATTGTTTTAACCGAACGGTTTGGTTTTCCCCCTCGGATTGAAACGGCTTCCTGTTTCCGGAATAAATCTGGCACATACTGGCAGCAATAAGTTGGAATTTTTACAAGCTGAGCAATATCTACCAATGAGGTGCCCTAACATTGAACTTGTCCGCTTTGTGTTATCTGTGAGTTGCAAGTAATGTGAACATCCTTCTTCTTTCCAGTAATAATATTTAGATCATGATTCAACCGTACATCAAAATGGAAACAGATTTTGTGAGAAAAAACAGGGGGAAGGGGGAGAAAGAGTCGTTTTCAGTCTTTTTCAGAGAATCGTAAACATAGCAGCTTTGGCCATTTTGGCATTTAAGAGTTACTGCAAAGGTAATGGCAAATAAGTTAATATTAATGCAGAGCATTAGGTTGGGAAAATAGAAATAGCTGTTGCAAACTGCTTACCAACCAAAAGGACCTGTAGTATAAATGTCTCCATAATCCCTGCCTACCCCATGCCCCTTCTGAAGGCTTCTTGCTTTTCTCTCTCCACTCTCTCTATTCATGTATTTCCACTTGACTGCTCTTGTCACCCTTGTATGCATGTATGTGTGTTGTCTTGTCATTTGAGCCTTCGAGAAAGACTCTGCTAGGGTCGAAACGTCAGGCCACTAAGTAAATTTTTGCATTTATACTACAGGTCCTTTTGGTTGTTTAGCATTAGGTTGGCTCAGAGGTTTCTTTCCCTCCCTTTCACCTCTGTGGACCCCGGTTCCAATCCCACCTCAGACCCGGAGCCTTGCATGTGGATTGGGTTTTAAGTCCCTACCTGATTGCGTGGATTTTCCCCATTTTGAAGTTTTTCCCAACATCTAAAACTGAACATTTCATCTATTTTTTGTATTCATCCTGCTATTGGCGCTAATAGTGCTGTTGGATATTAAATACAAAATAATAAGAATAGTAGGAATAATAAAAAATAAAAAAAGACAAAAACTAAACATATGTGAACATGGTCCCGAAAAGTGCGCATTGTGCTGTTTTTATGTTTACAGTTGCTATATGAAAAAAAGCAAAACATTAATATTTTAATAGTAGCAATTATCTTTTTTTTCAAGACAACTTGTTTGGGTCAGTGTCTTTCTTGACAAAATGACAATTTCGAATGAATAACATATCATTAGGACATGACACCAATTCTGTTGACCTTTTGCTTTCAGGAAACTAAAAAATAAATAAAATAGCGATAACTTTGGAAGCTTGTTATTATTCTTGCTTCCGATGGAAAGTACAAGCTGTATTGTCTGGTCGGCAGGAAAAAGGAGACCAAGATCAAATTCCATTTCCTGTATAGATAACATTAAGAATATTTTAAGAAGTTTTGTTTATAGTGACAATTAGAATGTTCAGGCACCTACTTTACACCAGGTGAACTTTCAACTCATTCATGCCCCTTTTCTTTTAATTGTTTGTTTCCCTGAAGAATTTGTGTATTCAATCTGAAGACGACTTCTAAATTTGAATACATAACTACTCAACAAACCATGGCAATAAAACAAAATAACTTTGCCGATATAACACTTTAGAAAATATAGAATTAGCCTTGACACAATAATTTAAAGGAGTCCCATTTTCGCGTGGAATTTCAGAGTGGAATAATTTGTAACAGAGATGTACCTTTTCCAAGATATAATGGCGCTTTAAATCTATTTCCAATAGTGCTCTGCTGTCAATCATCTCCATCTTATAAATTCGGAAACGATTATTTTTCTTAGGGTAATTACTTCACCACAAACAAATGGGCAAGCTTTGTCTAGTTCTGTCCAGTTTCCCCCGGAATAAAAATGTACTTGGCATAGCATCAGACTTCACACCGATATACGCAACGTATTAGCTAAAGAAAAGGGTTGTTTGCATGAAAAACTCGCTTTCAAATCATCCAGAAATGAGACGAATGGGGGAAGTCTGGTGGTAAGCTTGTGAGACTCCATCAACCCCGGGTGTAGAATTCCCCAAACAGGGGTGTTGATTCAATTTAGCAAAACAACATTTCTTGCAATACACTTAAGAGAGTAGTGATTGATGTATTCGATAGTTGAATGGAATCGGCGGGACACGAGGAGGATGAGGAAGGGCTCTCTGAATGACAGTTCAACGCCAGGATAAATCCTTCTCTTGAAGTGGACAGCTTTATTATCAACATTGGTGTTACGAGTATTCTAACAGGTTCAGATGAGTGAGAGCCGTTTTGAAAACTTGCCAACATGTCCATTGTCTAAAACCACTGGTCAGCTCATTATGTCACGATATCCTAAGCTGGACCACGCCACACCTCCTAGAGGGGGTGTCCATCAAGACGGGTCAGTGATTTGGTTTAGGAGGGGGCAGGAAAAAAAAAACCTCAGCCAGCATTCTTTGTTTACAAAACTGGTGTGTCAATTCTCAGTGGTAGAAGAGTCCAAACTATAAAACTTAATCATTTTAATTCAAGTAAAGAAAACAATCTATAGATTAACACTCGGACGTCAGGTGTTCGCATCTCGGCAAAATGAATAGTTATAAATACAAAGTAAACAAAATCAAACAAACACAACAACCTCAACACAATCGTCTTATATTAACTCTTCGGAAACGTTTGAGACCCCTAATTGCACCCAAACTGACTAATTCGCGGTATGTTTCCTCAAAGATTCGAAGACCTGTCAAGAGTGACACGTTCGACACAGAAGGCATTTTTTTTTACTCGTCGTCTAGTGACAAGTATTATGCAGTGGTTGCTACTTACCAATGGGGGAATGCCCATTTCACACCAAAGTATGAGGGAACGAGATTCATACCCCCGCCCCTCCCCTCTTTCTGGCCACGCGAAGAGTTTAACCTAGCCTGACAGCCTCGAGGAAGTACCACATTAACAGAGGCTGACTGTGTGTTGTTGCTCATAACCAGGCCAATGAATGTGGGGTTTATATTTGCTATTGTTCTAGAACTGTAAGTTGGCATAGTTTCTTTTTACATAAATAGGTCATGGTTATCACAGTAAATTGAAGACGCTATATTATAGAGAAACAGTCTACCTAATTTAATTGAGTTATTCAGGAAAATGACGTATGTTGTATACACACTACGACAGGTACAATTGTCATAGGGATTGTTGTCCCCTTGTGTGTGTCCCTATCTGTAAATAAAAGTGGCTGAGGAAGTTGAGTCAAAAGAGGGCGCTATCAGACACAATTTGTACAGAATATTCGCGTATGGGGACAGAATCACCAGGGACAGAATGTCATCTTTCACCACCGCACCATCATCATCATCACCATCATCATCATCATCATCATCATCATCATCATCATCATCATCATCATCATCATCATCATCATCGTCATCGTCATCGTCATCGTCATCGTCGTCGTCGTCGTCCGTCGTCGTGTCGTCGTCGTCGTCGTCGTCGTCGTCGTCGTCGTCGTCGTCGTCGTCAGTCATCGTCATCGTCATCGTCATCGTCATCGTCATCTTCGTCATCGTCATCGTCATCGTCATCGCTGTCAGCATCTCATCTCATCATCAATCATCATCATCTCATCATCATCATCATCATCATCATCATCGCATCATCATCATCATCATCATCATCATCATCATCATCATCATCATCATCATCATCATCATCATCATCATCCTCCCACTGCTGGGTGAAGTCCTCCCCCTAACTGTGCCAAGTATTTCCGTTCTGTGTATGTCTTTGCCAAGCTGTTGATCCCACGTGGCTGACCTCGTCTCTTGCTCGAGGTCTGCCACGGTTTTTCTCCCCTGGAGAAAGGTTGCCATTCTGTTGAGATGTGCTCCATCTTTTAACTATTTTATCCTTTTTGCTGTTACTAAAATGCATTTTAGTTTGATCCCCGATGCAAGCATCTGTTTTGCGGTCTCTCCTTGTGTATATCCAAACATAATCCGTTCCATGCTTCTTTAATCTATTTGAGTTCTTTTTTTTCTTACTGAAAGACTATGTTTCGCTTTCATACGTCATAGTATTATAAATGTTATTTGCTTTCATCAAGATGGGGGCAGCTAACAGCCGTTGGGTTGATTATGCAGAAGAAAGAGAGAAGACAACCGCCTCGATGCGTTTAGTTTTCCCAGCTCGAGTCATTTTTTTAAAAACATTTTTAATTCAATTTTTGGGGGAGCAAAGTGCCACGCCCATTGTATCATCTGCTCATTTTTAATCCACAAAGAGCTTTTTTTTCCGGCAGCCTGTCATCCTCTGTCGTATCGGTGTCTGCTTATCACACCGTAACCCTAGGCAACCATGGTGAGTAATTAATCACAACATAGAATATTAATCCCAACAAATATTCACGAGTTGACTCTCCATCTTTTACACAAATCCTGGTAGCCCCAATCAAAAGATGAAATCCATTACGGAAGTATTTTTTATACTTTCAAATTTGTCCTAGCATTTTGTCGTGGTGCTTATTAGCATTTTTGAGCTAATGCATCATCTCAATGGTGGTTATAGGAGTGCTCTGTTTGGTTTGGGTGTGTACAAACACAAATTTACCCAAACCTAATAGCATCATAGTATTGTGTCCACCATATCTCAACAATGGCTTATCTGAAGTTCAATTTTACACAAAACATGTTTTTTCAAGTTTGTTTTGAGCAGTGTCAATAACTGCAGCCTTTCCTTCTAGGGGTACCAATATTAGAGCTCAGAATGTGAGCTTCTGTAACTGGAACTTCCTTCATCACTTTGGGTGAACTCAACGATGACACCAAAAATGATTAAAGATAAGGTTAGAGTATTAAGGGTGTCCAAGGAAGATTTGATTAAATAACCCCGTCCTGGGGTCTGGCCTTTGGGTTTCCTTGCTGACCGACCACGGCCTGGGGTTTTAAGGCCAGTTTCAACCTTCGGTATTTTCTATAACTTTACCCAGCCCCCCCCCCCCCCCCCAGTTTGGAGAAGGACTAAACGAGGCTAAACTGCAGCCATTATAGACCATGTTACATTTGTTTACAGAGTGGTGACCTTGTACATAATAATGCTATTCCTGACGGGCAAGATGATACACAGGCTCAATTGGAAAATTTGTATTTTTTGTCATAATTTTCACATAAATTCAAAATTTACAAAACCAACAGCTGTACAGCTTTTGAGATGTCCCCCGTTTCTTCATATCAAAAGTTGAGGAAAATCAGACGGTGCGATCTCCATAAAACATAAGATTTATTGTATTCTTCCATTGAGCTGTGTACAAATGTGCCCGCCGGAAGTCCAAGCTCTGTGGCTCTTTTGTAAACATGTGATGCCACAGGTCACATCGTCTATACAAGGTATTTTATTAATATTGTATGGTTACTTTTATTGGTTACCACGTTACCAGGAAATTGTCGCCACTTTAATCAAACGCTGTTTTGCCCTATTACTGATATTAATGTTCGATTTGAATGAATTTAAGTGAAGCGGTTGTCCCACTTTTAGGTGTACATAACACAACACGTAATCAAATATAACGCCCTCTGTTGGCAGTCGAACTATCCCAACGGCTATTGCATGATCGTTATGCACCGGGCTGCTGTCAATCTAACTGTAAACATGAAACAGTGTCTAGCTTGATGAAAATCGAAAGGAGTGGTTAATAATTTATTCATGATCGAATCAATTTGAATAAGGCCTACCAGTCGTAAGGAAACAAATCTAACCGAGAAAGTAAAAGCGATTGCATCAAAGGAAGCTCTTTCTTTGGGTGGGGGGGGGGGATTCTTGGAGATTGACAGTTTTCTTTCGGAATCCGAAAATGGATCCCATTTAAGGATTGTACTATACACACAATGCTGAAAAGCCTATCGTTTATGAAAAATAGGAGCCGATACTGCAACTCTTCCTTTGTTTTGTACCGGTACCCCGAAATCAATTGCAAACACCAAACACACAAAAAAAGTAACTGCGAAATTGTCCTCTAGAAAAAGAAAATCATCACCAGCTGACGGTTAATTCATAAATATATCAAAATAATAATATGACAAATCAACTTGAAACTCAGCCAAACCCAAATAATCTGACCTTGTCAAATAGTGCAGCGAATGATCCCCGCGAATGACGCAAAGCATGACGTCCGTTCTGAAATAAAACAACAACGTTTTGTTAAGTATTATTGCTGTCAACTTGGATTTGAGATTGTATACAAAAAACGTTAGCTACTTGGGCACGCAATTTTAGAAAGTGTCTGATCAATTGGTAGTTGACATTAAACAGTGGTGGTGTAAAAGACACCACGAGCGGGAGAACGGCTGTTTTGTGTATTCTCTGAAAGAAATGAGTGAAGAAAAGTTGTATAGGTTATTAGTTCATATTGTTCACCATTTATCATTAGAGATCTAACATCTATAGACGTTCGTGACTTTGGAAGGGGTAAATGGCTTGAAAGGTGATCAAACGCATTGACGGTTAACGGGAAATTCCACCATTGGTAATGGGACACTTTTGAACGCTAGGTGGCAGCAGACATACCATGTATAATTTCATTGTTTACTAAGGCCCTTTTCGAATTCACGGCTTCGGCTCAAAAATCGGCTCAGGCTAGCTAGGCTCCCTCACTTATTTTAACTTACGCATGCTTTGCGGTCAGGGCTTCAGACAAGAACACTGGGCCTGAAGCCCAATCCGGAGCCGAAGCCGTGGATTCGAAAAGGGCCGTAGTTCTAGCATGCGTACATTGCCGAGAACAATATAATTACTTAGTAAAGTCCCCCAATGTTTTTTACGTTAATAATAATGTTTTTCCCCGAAATATGCACCAACACAACTGACAATAAATCAGGTTACCACACTGAATTACTATTGCAATAAATGAACAGGCAAGTTTGAATAATTTAGTCATTATTTCCTCACACGATATTATGGCTTAGCACGGTTATAGTGTTACCAAAAATGCTCAGCAAAATCACAAAGTCTGTCGAGGGGAAAAATTATGCATCACATGGAATTAAACAAATGGAAACGCTAAGCTAAGTACGCGCAGCGCACGGGATGGGCAAATCAGCAATCTCCTTTTGACTAAAACATGAGGGCGCCCCACTGCAGTGATCTCATATACATAAGTTATGTTATTCCTAATCAACACAACATTTTATGGCACGACATAATCACTGTTCTCAACAGCTTTATTTTGACCCAAATGTATCATCATCTCCAAGCCTTTCTGATGATCCATATTGATAGCAGGCCACGTGACAGGGGCACCTGTAGATACCAGACGGATAATAGCCCCACCACAGACAAACGGACTCCTCACAGTTTCGTGTTGGCGCCATTTTTTGAGCCAAGCTTGACGTCGGCTGCAGTGCACGTTTGACTGCATCACGCGATGTGTGTGTAAGTCTATCCTACGGTGAATTGATTAAGCTGCAGCGCAACCATGACTTAATTAATTGTCCGTGTACTCATTAGAATTACACTAATCAATTTAATTGGTTAATCAGCCCTTGTATAAACAAATTACTTCAATAATAAAAAACAAAACAAATTTCGACTGCACGAAATATCAAAATGTGTATCCATCGAAATACCGTGCGAATCCATGTTACGATGCAGTATGCACTGTTTTTATTTTCACTCTTTTGAATGTTGTTGCACATACGAAACATTAGCAGTATCAGTACCAACACAATTGATGTACTGTGGCAACCATTTTATAATCAAGGGATTTGCACATGTTTTAGAAGTCTCCATGTAGTCTGCTTCCGACTTCGACTGGGCGATGATGTTTAACCCTAAGAAATGTTCACTGTTTTGAATGTTGATAGCACTACGCAACATTATCAGTATCATTTATACCAAGTCATTGATGTACTGTGGCAACCATTATTTAATCAAGGGATTTGCACATGTTTTAGAAGTCTCCACATAGTCTGCTTCCGACTTCGTCTGGGCGATGTCTAAACCTTAACAGAAATACAGATCGACTTGCTTTGAAACTAAGGGAATATTTCCAGAGAGTGGATTTGGAATTAGATTTCATCTCTCACCATTAGTCATTACGACGATTCCGTAACAACATTTTACAGCCAATTTCCCTACTTGTTTTGATTCTCAACACCAGGTGAAGGACAGCCAAGTCCTTGTGGGTGTATCTCGTCAAGAAATGCTTGACCTTCGGGGGTCAAAACAATTGACCTGGAATGAGGTCCATGGTGAGGAGTTAAAGTCCACTTGTCAAGTCACGGATGTTTCTGTATCGAAGGATGGTGCTGGATCTTGAAGTCTTAGAGCTGCTCATCAGAGCCTAAACAGTTTTTCAACATAATCTGAAGTCTTTATCTTCTTGAAAAATTATTTTCTATCTATCCTTTGATACGCTTACAATTCATTCTTAAGGTCATGTCACATGAGGGAGTTTACCGCCAACTGAGTCACCGGAGTGTGGGTTCGACTCTCGGTCGTGACACTTGGTGTTCTTGAGAAAGACACTTGACTCTAATTGCTTCACAGTTCGTTACATCCTCATGACGGCTGCTCTTTTAAAAGGAAGACGAATAAAGACAGAACATCTGGGAGCTACTCGCACCTTGTACACTAATTAGTGGACATTTCAAACTGTGGAAAGTTTATGACTATTTGATACTCATCAGTAATTCCACCTGTATCCTCAAGTCCTACGCAACTAGATTGATTTAATACACTAATACCACAGTGATGTACACCGTTTGAGATAGTCAACTTCATCGGCTTGACTTTTTAAGCGGCACACAGCTACAGAGTCCATCATTCTCCTGAAGACAATCAGAGCACCTCGATCGAAACGTCGAGTAATCAAACCATCGGTTCTTTTCAGAATCACCACAACTCATAGAGATATTTGTTTTATGTACATGGTGTCTCTGCAAAGTTTTGATTAACTCTTCTTGGTCCATATTTAATTGTCCTATCTTAACGACTCATCTCCAGTACTGGATCAAGAGATGTTGGACCAGCCACAGTATCGTAGCAATCGAATTAGTGTGGTTGGAGTAATAAAGACACTAAGCTGAGTACTCTGTCACACTACATCAGCCATTGGAGTCCCCCCTCAACGACGTGATTTCCCAAGTCAACAAACCATCCAGGAACAAAGTTATGGAAACAGCCGTATGGCCCTTTTCAGTGACAAGAAAAATAAGTCAAATTTTAGAATTTATACTATTAATCTTATTATAGAATGAGTGACCATGTTTGTGGGAGAGACGGCAATCCCAATAACTGTCCCCAACGTTTCGTTGCATCAGTCGTCAGCCACTTCACGCAATGCCAACCTGCCTGCCAGATTTTGACAATAGTTCCCTGCGTCAGTTTGACCACTCTCTGTGTCATATTTGACACAGATTCCGGGTCCTTCTGACCCAGATCAATTCTGAAAGGGAGTCCTTTAGTGGGGTACTCTATGTAAATATATGGGTCGTATATTTCAAACATAGCTCCATATACTACATATATACTTTGTAAAAAATAAAAAATAAGCGCTTTCAGACGCCCTAGAGTGTATTCAAGCGCTAAATAAGAACTGCGTATTATTAATAATGTCAGCCATTTAAATAGCGCCTTTGCCCAATGATTGAAAGCGCTATGATAGATGTGGCAGGTATATATGCTTTGAATCTTTAGACATTTGTTAAAGCACCTTGTAAGGGTTAATATATGCAAGGTGCGGCGGCGCCATATGCAGCCGACCATGCCAAGAAAAGCAGGGCGAACACCTTCCCTTACAACTAACTGTGCTCATTTACGTGCATAATTAACAACACACGGGACACGAAAAGCTTTACGTCCCATCCGCAGACCGAAGCAATAATGGTCAAGTGTCTTGCTTAAGAAACACCAAGTCTCATGACCGGGACTCGAACCCGCACACAGCTTGAGTCCTTTGCGCTTGGGACCCCTCGCGAAGAGCATGCCGCAAAAAATATAAGTTTTTGTTTGACGTCACTTTTGTTTGAGTGTCATTACAAGAATACATCACATCGGTCTAACTTGTGAATGAAATAATATTGACTATCTGAAAAGTTCAAAACGAGGCTTTCCAATAAACACTAGACTGAAAACGAGGCTATATTCTGGTTGCACTGACCCATGCATGTTATGGGCTCGTGAGTTGCAATTATAGATTGGATCCAATGTAGCCAAAGCTGTAAACGGAGGACTGCAAACAGCAAATTAGGGTTTGCACAAACATCAGTTGCACGTCAATGCCTGAAACTGAACTACCCTTCCTGGCCCCCCTGAATAGATGCTAGAGTGATAAATGTGGTACTGAATGTGAGCAATGAGTCAGCTTTGTACCCCCCAACCACCACCATCACCCCCACCCCCGGAAATCTAGTCCCGAAATGTTCAACCAAATTGTACTTGGTTCATAATATTACCTATAACTTTAAGGCCCAACCTTGAGTACTCGGATCAAGTAGCGTTGGGCTAGTCACCTTTCGCGGTAATCGAATTAGTGTGATTGGGGTTTTAGACGCATGTTCCAGTATCATGTCACATTTAATAGAAGACCTTGGACTCCGCCCATCAATTACTATGTAATTAAAGTACATGTGTTAGTCTGCCAAGGAAATATTTTTACACGTGATTCATTTAAAAAAGTTCATCTTGGGGTAGGCTGGCACCCATTTCGCCCGAGGTTAGTGAATTGGTGAATTAAATTACTCCCACTGTGTTACATATTCTCGATCCACTTCTGGATGGTGAAGTCAGGATACAACGACAATGCTCAAAATAGCTGGAGTGAAATCGCGACAGATTTGAAAAACGCACGGACGTTGTTTCACTCTCACCGTCAATTCGTGTTTAAAGTAAACTCTCCCTCCCTGCTTGTTGAAGGAACTCCCCTTCCTTCGTGTTTAAAGAAACTAACCCTCCCTTCTTGTTTAAAAAGGAACTAAACCCTCCCTGCGTGTTTAAAAAAGGAACATATCAATTTTGTTTGCGTCGTGGGATCCTTTCCAAGCATGCTCGGGAGGCGGAAGTTCTTCCTGTTCTTTGTACGATTATTTGCTGTGTCATTCATGTATGACACCATAGCTTCGGACTCAACACAAGCCCTTCCTACCTATTCACAACTTATCTATCTTTGTGTTTGAGCAGAATCCCATAAGCTATAGTAACATCAAGGGGATTTAGAACCATGGATTACTCATGCTTTCTTGTTGGTTTAATTTCAATCAAAGTGTACAGTGGGTGAGTTTCGAATTCCCGAAACAAAACCAGTTTTCTCCTGAAGACGAGCAGAGTATACTGGTCGAAACGTCGAGACCCACACCGGGTCCTTCTCAGAACCAACACTTCTCCCAAAAGAGGTTTATAGATGGTTCGACCCAAAAGTTGTTACCTCTATAGCTTTTCTTAAAACCAATTTTGTTTGAAAGACTGTCTTTTGAAAAACAAAAGTTTTAACTCGAAATATACAGTACCAAATGCAAATACAAACTAGTATTGAATCTGTACAACATAAGCAAGGCTCAAAGTAAACAGTAAGTTTCGGAATATTGTTCTCGTCCAGCAGGCAAAGGGAATCTGGACTATGACTCAACCTCCAATAAGAAATTCAAGATGGCGCCACCGGGTTGATACTGAGACTCAGTGAACGATATCAAGATTAGAAGACGCTGTAACCCAAGATGGCGCCCAGAAGCAAATTAACGGCAGGGGGGCATAATCATGAATCAACATCATGAAATAAGATTAAAACCCCGAAAACCCTCGGATCCAAGATGGCGTCAAGTGGAAAATAAAAGACACGTGGTCTGTGATTCAGTCGCAGAAAAAAAAATGCAATCCTTCATGTCGGCCAGGGGGAAACTAATGGCCCTCTCGAAACTATGGCTTCGGCTTGGGGCACTGGCTTAGTCTCCGTCCACCTTTTCGAATCCCCGTATACAAAGCGCACGTTTTTCTAAATAACCGACTGAGCCTAAGCCAGATACCAAGCTTTAAAGCCGCGGTTTCGAAAAAAGGGCCACGGGGACAATGAAACAAGATCGTGGTAGCTGTAATCCAATTAGGCGTTCGGTGGCAATTTATTAGAGGCACTCGGATATGAAGTATATGATGTAAATCAAGAATTGTCCACTGGCGAATTGACGGTTTGGAGGCTCTCAAGGTTTACAACCGAAAAAATGCAATCTTTTAAAGGAAAATTACAGATTAATTGTTTTTTGCTAAAAACAAAAACAAAAAACAGTTGCTGGCAGTGTAAGCACTTTATGTAATCCACCATATACATAAACTGACGAACCTGTAGAAGTTTGAGATCGATCGGCCATCTGGGTCACGAGAAAATAGTGGAAAAACCGATTACACATTTGCATGAAATCATATAGATTCAACAAATGAATAAAACGCTCACTGAGCGATAAACTCCAATCGGATTAGTTTATTCAATTCTCATCAAATATGGCATTTCAGACAGAAATATTTCACGGGATGTTTTCTACTATCATCATCATTAGACCGTGTAAGTTTTATGTAAATCTGTGATCAAAAAGTACATTTTACAAGTTTGTTTTCTTACCAATTCTATAATGTTCCTTTAAGTATGGCACAGGGACAATAAATCAACATTAAGCTGTCAACCAAGATGGCAACCAGAAGCAAAACCAGGCCACGTGCGCCCACGGATTCATCACAGAGAAGCTGCAATATGCAAGATGGCGTCCTGTGATAATGGTTGCATTCGGGTTTAAGGTGAAGAATCACCTGTTTTGTCGAGGGATTCATTTCATTCTGTGTGCCAAGACGTCTATAAAAGAAATTCAACCCGGCAAGAGAGGGAAAAGTTTTTTTTTTTCACTGGCATTTTGATAGCAGTAGCACCGTTACCAGCCTTTTAGCGTGATCAATTGGGGATCAGACGTTTGGTGATCTCCTTTCCGATCCCAGGCAACCCTCTTTCGTTTATTTTAGGCGCTCGATTCTGTAGAGGATTGATTGCCACGAGCCAGCTGCAAATTGTGTCATCATCAATGACTAAAGGGAGGTAGATAATATTAAATCGGGGTCGATAATTTGACAGAAAAAACTCCATGTTATGATCGACATTGAATGACTTCCGTGAGGATCATTAATCAAGTTACGAAGTCTGACCCCGGGCTATGGTGTGAACACTAATCTAGATCAATACTGATCCTTCATTTCGGGTCAGTTCGACCCACCAACGAGTCATGTTGGCCTGGGTTACAGGTTTTAAGCAACCTATAATCTCAATCAAAAACGCACCCCTACCATTCGTGTCAGTTTGACCCGTCAAGCGGGTAATTCTAACCCTGGTTCTGTCCCTGATTTATACACTCTAAAATCTCCAGAGTCAGAGTTGACTCAGATCTCGGGTCCCAAGGAAGGGGCCTGACCCATTTCTGAGTCCGGCTGACCACAGGAACTGATATTTAAAAAGCTCAAAAGTGGTTTTTGCGCCGGTTTAACACAATTTTGTGATCATTGTGAAACATAGTCAAGGGGTCGCTTTCACAAAAACTCTTCCTATTTTAGGACTAGTCCTAGGCAACGCTAAGAGATAGGACTAGTCCCAAGTACTGATCCTAACTTAGGACTAGTCCTATCTCTAAGCATTGCCTAGGACTAGTCCTAAATTAGGAAGAGTTTTTGTGAAATCGACCCCAGGTCACACCGAACCAGAACTGGGTCAAGCAACCTGCAACCCGGAACCTAGTCAATTCTGACCAAGAACCTATAGTCAACTCTGACCCGGGCGTTTGTAGACAGTAGAGTGACTGGATTAAGTCTAATTAACTGCTGAACTTAGAGGCCAACAGACGGTACCACAACAGGCCCTCTAGCACATGTGTTGATAGTTTAGGTGGAAAAATTAAAGAGCAGTTGTTTTAATGATCGCTCAGTGAATTGGATTTGCCAATAAGCGATGTTGTAGATTTGTATCCCTAATCAATTAACCAAATCCTTCTGCAACTAATACACAGCACGTGTGCTTCTATTTAAGTTTTGAGAAGAAAAACAACCCTCTCATTTGTGACGCTGTTGCACTCGTGTTTAAAAAACAACAACATATATTTATTTGTTTTATTTTGTGCAACGATACAATGATGTGGGGGTAACATATCTTCACAAACGCGACTTCAAAAATTGCCCTCTTCCTGTTTCAAAATCCATGAAAACTAAATCAAGCCATCGTGTCCAGAAGATGTCAGCGGTTACATGTAACCCTTTCTTTCTACCCCCCCCCCCCACCACCCCAAGTTACTCTCTTCAATTAGTAAGAACCCCTATAGGTTGTTCAATACAAGAGAGCTGGGGCAACGTTTCAATATACATGTAACCCTTTCTCTCCCCGCCCCGACCCACCCCCGCTCCCCCCTCTCTCTCTTCCCTCTCTCTCCCTCCCCTCTCCCCTCTCCCCAAGTTACTTTATTCAATTAGTTAGAGCCCCAAGGTTGTTCAAAACCCCGCCAAAGAGGGAAATGTCCCATGAAGAAACTTGATTGCCTGTGAATCCCGAGGAAATGTACGCTCGGGGTCTCTGGTGCACATGGCAGCAAGTTGGGATTATTATAATCCTGGCAAGTTATAGTTCTTTATTACTCGTTGCCTTGGAAATTAATAGCCTGTTGCTCTATACCGTGTTTCCTTGTTTGAACCAACTTCCTCTGTGAACGGTTTAACATTGGTATACATAGACTGACAGGTTGTTGACAAAAATGTACATGAAAAAAACCGCTGCATTTAGTATGCACGGGGGCAGTTTTAATAGTCGCTTAGCAGGTTGCTATAGCAGATGTATCTGCTTAGCTGAAATAACCAGTGGACCAGTATATACACGGTATCACTGTCGGTAACCGGGTTGTGCTATATTATAGCAACTATGTTCTGTGGTTAGCAAGTTTGTGTGCCTGCAACACATTTTTTGCTTCGCAGATTGCCAAACTGACATTAATGTGTAGGATCATGGTGTTGCACACGGTCTCTTTGTCTGTAATATGGGTGTGCTAAGCAACTTTGTGTCGTGGTTAGCAAAATTTGTGTGCCTCCAACACATTGTTTGCTTAGCAGATTGCCAAGAAAAACAATCTGCTTAACTGACATGAATGTTGGATCATAAGTTTTATACGGTATCTTTGTCTGTAATCTGGGTGTGCTAAGCAACTTTGTTCCGTGGTTAGCATAATTATTTATGTGCCTGCATCACAGTTTTTAAACCGCAGCAGTCAAAACTTTGATCTTAGATCATCGGAAAAACACATTTTCACACTTTTGTTCGGAATGCACAATTATTATTTAAAGGTATTGTACACTTTTGGTAACAGCTCAAAATCAGTGTCCACATTTTGTGTGATTAAACATATGCATGAACAAACAAACCTGTGAAAGTTTGAGCTCAATTGGTCATCGAGGTCACAAGAAAATAGTGAAAAGAGATCTTATGTTTTTTCTGTTTTTCAAATTATCGCGCGCGATAATTACTATTGTTTTACTCGTTTCTCAGAAACGATAGCATTTTAGGCAGAAATATTTTAAGGAAACCTTTCTACCATTTTTTACTTTAATTCATGTAAGTTATGTGTGAATCTGTGAACATTGTGTTTTTCGATCTTACCAATAGTGTACAGGGCCTTTAAGGGTACAATTTACACGTGCGGACGATTTATTTTTAAAACTTGATCAGGCTTTTGGCAATTTCAACGGTAATTGCCAAGCCCAGCATAGAGATAAAATTAACCTTGCACAACAATGTCTCGAACTGTGAAAGACAGTAGACAGAAAGAGGGAAACAGGATAAAACAGGAAAGGCGCCAGGGGAACTGAGAACAATTACACTAAATTAACAACTTATTTGACATTTGCAGCTTCGTTGAATGCAAACTGTGTTTTCAGTCAACATGACAACACGTGGAGCTTTGTGAACGTCAACAGTTTATCAGTATCTCCTAATATTTAGGTAACGTGGCTTCGAGGCCAATGCCCTCTCCAAACAAAGGGCCAAGGAGTGGGGGAAATAGCTCACAGACCCCGGGGCGTATATCGTCTCTCCAAAGGAAGTTCAGATCACTCGTGAAATGAAACCCAACAACCAAATTAACGTCCTTTATGATCCCACCTGTGGTATCGGAAATACAATAAACGACTAAGAATGGCTGAGCAGGAGTTTTCACCTCGCACCCCCCCCCCCCTCGAGGAAGAGGTAATCTCAAACACAAGCAAGCCAGACTGGAAAACTACTGAAGACGACCAGGGCCCAATTTCATATAGAGCTGCTTATGCAGAAAATATTGCTTAACAATTGTCTGCTAAGCAGAAATGAGCAGGATACCAGTCACAACTTGTACATGTGACATGGTAGTTTGGCTGGTAACCTTATTCTGGTAAGCATTATTTGGTCGCGCTTAGCTACTTTTTGTGCTTAAGCAGCTCTATGAAATTGGGCCCAGAGACCAGTTATGTCCTTGAGTAAAATGATTGCTTCTCTTCACCCAGGAGTGTAAAAGGTACCTGCGAGGGCAGAGGTTCATACTTTAGACACACTCTTTTGCTCTTGAAGACACCCCTCCTGAAATCGTCTAAAGAATTCCTAAGATTCCCAAAACAAAATAATATAATAATAATTGTGGTTTCTTATATCCGTCACTCAGTGACGCTCAAGGAGCTTCAACAGCCAGTATTTTTTCTGCAAGGTATTGTGGAGCTACTTTTTGAAGTTTGAGACCAACTCCTTTACATAGCACCATGTAATGGTTTACAAGGTGCTGTGGCGCAATATGCAGCCAATCAATCAAATGAAGACACAACATGAGGTGGGGGGGGGGGTCGAGCACCGACTGATGATTCGGCATGGTATGTACAGGCAAGTATTATATCATCCATAACCGACTTTTCAACAGGACAGACCTTGTCAGAACGATGATCATGCTCTGACTAAGCAGAGCAAGGTCAAGGCAAGTTTAACTTGACTCGATTCCTCATGACTGCAACGGCCATCGAGACGAGATGGACATGGTCACCAGCCGCTGCTGGATTAGTCAACGTGTATAGCAGTCTGAATGACAGTCGCAGTTGTATCTTATCACCAGGTATGCAGAGGGGAAGGGGGGCATGTGTAGCCCCCCCCCCCTTACCCTTGTAAAGATCACCAAGGTCTAGTGACTTCTCCCCTCCTCGGCGTCACTCCTTGTAAAATGTGCGCGCCAGTCCCTTCCTTAAATAAAGACACGGCCAATTTCATGTCGATATGATGATGAACAAGTGACTTTATTTTGGGTCTTAAAGGCAGGATATACTTTTTGGTAACTGTCAAAGACTAGTGTCCCCACTTGGTGTATCCAAATTGTACATAAAATAACAAACCTGTGAAAATTTGGGCTCAATAAGCCATTGAAGTTGCAGGAAAGAAGTGGAAGAAAAAACACCCTTGTTGCATAGAATTGTGTGCTTTCAGTAATAATAAGCCTTTCTCATATTCAAATATTTGAGAAATTACCTCTTTCTCAAAAACTTCATCACTTCAGAGGGAGTCGTTTCTCACAATGTTTTATACTATCAGCAGCTCTCAGGTGCTCCTTACCAAGTAAAGTTTTTATGGTGATGTATTTCTTGAGTAGTTACTGAAAGTATCCACTGCCTTTGGTAAGATTGAAACAAATTCTCACTGCGATTTGCACACAACTTAAGCTACAAAAATTTGCCATGGTGGAAAATTTCTTTGAAATGTTTGTTTGCTTAAAATGCTATAGTGTTAGAGAAATAAGTTAAACAACTATAGTTTTTGATCTGAAAGCAGTGAAAACATAATATTCTTGGAGCACAGAGTATGTATTTCTCACACATCGTGAAACGGTTTGTTGGCAAGTTTCATTTTTAGACGTAAGCTAATTTCAGCTTAAAATGAAGGTCACTGACCTGTCGTCAATCACGAATGAAATAAATTTACAATTTGATTGAAATCTTCTAAGTCAGGTCAAAGTAGCAGATTCTAAGTTCCCGAATGTTTACCGATAACCGATAAATCCTTTGATTGGCCGTAAGGTGAAATGTGATTAAACGGGATTTTCTCAACCTCGGGGAGGGGGGGGGGGGACTTTCCTTTCACAAAGGTGCAAGAAATGATTGAAAGTTGAGTAATTTAAGGTCAAGAAAGTTTACGAAGCATCTGTGAAATGTCATAGAGCCAGAGGGAAGGAAACGAACTGGTAATTGATAAATTGGCCGAATTTGAATTGTGAGAACGGGACGATAACTTGCTGATTTCCTCTCGTTTTACATTTTTATGTTTCATTTCCTCACGAGGGTATGAGGAATAATTTGCAGAACGAAGTCGCCCATAAAACAGGCTATAATAACCACTGCATGTGATTTGCCTATCAACAGTTTTTCTAAGTAGCGCTCCTATGTTATAAACCGGGGTGGGTTCGATCTCCCCTCTTGCAGACTGTGCACCCCATCCCCCTCAAAAAGGGAGTCTTTACGACCATGTTACCTTTGTTTACAGAGTGGTGACCTTGTACATTATAATGGGTTTCCTGACGGGAAAGATACGACACAGGCCATAGTGGAAAATTTACATTTTATGTCATAATTTTCACATAAACTCAAGACTTACAAAACAACAGCTGTACAGCTTTTGATATGTCCCCCCTTCTCCATATCAAAAGTTGGGAAAGATAAGACAGTGCAATCTCCATAGAACATCAGATTTGTTGTATTCTTCCATTGAGTTGCGTTACAAGCCATGCGCCTGCTGTATGAAGTCCAGGCTGTGTGGCTCTTTTGTAAACATGATGTCACAGGTCACATGGTCTACATTTTAAACATAGCACTGCATAACCTTGTGGAAAAAAATTAATGAGCGCTTGAGACGCCCTCATGGTTTGATAAAGCGCTAATTAGAAATGCGTATTATTACTATTATAAAAGTTCACTAGCCCCGACTCCTTCTTAACGCTATAAATCCATTCTTTAAAGGAACATTACAGAATTGGTTTTTGCTAACAAAACAGTTGCTGGCAGTGTAAGCACTTTAGTAATCCACCATATACATAAACTGACAAACCTGTAGAAGTTTGAGATCGAATCGGCCATCTGGGTCACGAGAAAATAGTGAAAAACCGATTACACATTTGCATGAAATCATATAGGTTCAACAAATGAATAAAACGCTCACTGAGCGATAAACTCCAATCGGAAAATCAGTTTATTCATTTCTCATCAAATATGGCATTTCAGACAGAAATATTTCAAGGGATGTTTTCTACTATCATCATCATTAGACCGTGTAAGTTTTATGTAAATCTGTGATCAAAAAGTATATCTTACAATCACCAATTCTGTAATGTTCCTTTAAGTAAACGCAAATGACTGACATTCTATTTAGGGACGCGTTTCTCAGTATTAATCAATGCTCACCTTGGCTGCCATAGCCGGGGCTTAGAAAATATGTAACACAAACCACGCCCACTCCATCCCTGGTTTTACGTCATCGGTTCTCAATCAGCCGTCGGTCTTCCATTTCCTTATTAATGTATAAAGATAAAGCCATCGAGAGGTTGTCATCTTGAGGCCAATGCCCTCTTAGAGGCAGTGGATACTTTCGGTAATTACTCAAGAAATACATTACCATGAAAGCTTACTTTTGTAGGAGCACCTGAGAGCTGCTGATAAAACATTGTGAGAAACTACTCCCTCTGAAGTACTGTAGTTTTTGAGAAAGAGGTAATTTCTCATTAAAATATTTGAATCTGGGAAAGGCTTCAGGCATGAAGCCTTTCTCATGCATTTGAGAGCACACAATTCTATGCAACAAGGGTGTTTTTTCTTTCATTATTTTCTTGCAACTTTGACGACCAATTGAGCCCAAATTTTTACATATAGGTCTGTGATTTTATGCACATGTTGGGATAAACCAAATGAGGATACCAGTTGTTGACAATTACCAAAAGTATATCCTGCCTTTAACGACCACACTTACAAGACACGGTACAATATAAACTTTGGTCTGTTTTCCTTTCACTTCTTTAACTACATTCTTGTAAACTTTATTTTGGTTGAACAAATTAACATCATTTTAAAACCGATTTGTGATTTGTCCCCCTTTACATTTCAGAAAAGCAACGACTCGCTTATGAACGTGACGACACAATTTGACAAAACTTAAATGTACCGAGGTTGGGTTCAGACCCAACTGGAGTTGAGTCAGGCCCAACTGGAGTTGGGTCAAGCCCAACTGGTCAGGCCCAACTGGAGTCGGGTCAGGCCCGACTGGAGTTGGGTCAGGCCCAACTTGAATATACAATCAACTAAGGACTGTCCCAACTGTGAGAACGCTCGATTTTGGTATGCGATGTACCGTATAGTTGAGATAGACTTTCAACTAAAACCCAAACAACAAAATGGACAAAGTTTGGCCGGTCCCGATTGGAGTAAACTTAAAAATAATGTACAGGTGCTGAAATTGGGTCATGCCCAATTAGGGTACATTCAAGTTGGGACTATCCCAAATTCGGTATGTGACGTACAATAGTTTAAAATTTTGTTTTTAAACCGAAAGCCCCCAAATGGACAGAGTTGGGACAGTCATTTTTGTTGGGTCGTCATGATGTGAGTTTTTATATGAAGTACAGTAAGTGCATTACGATAAAATTAATAATTCAATTTAAAAATTAAAAATAACGGCTAAACCAAGTCTTCTCAAAGCGTGGTTGTTGCTATGCGAAGATTTGTTTTGAAAATATTTGCCAACTTTTACAAAAATTATTGTTGTTTTAATAAATATTAAATCATGATTTATTGTACATCATCCAGGCGTCTTGCGTTTTGCTTCTACAGAAATCGTGCTGGGAAGGTGTCAAGGATAATACACACTTTAAAAAAAATATATAGATATATATAACAAATAAAAACGAACATAAACGGTTATTTCTAGCAATTGTTGTTCTTCGATGGTGATTATGTTGAAAGACATGGAGACAGCTGCGAGTGTCTGTTCACACTCGCATTATCTGTGATATAGGTGTATCCAGCAGCTGGGTTAAGTTCTCTGTACCCAAATGATGAATCTGGTCCATTTAGAACAGCAGGTGGGAGAGGGTCGAGTATTAATTTGGGAAAGGGGGATCACAAAGGTGGCAACTTGGGCGGAGTCAGGGGTTCAGGAAGGTTGGAGCCAGTTTAAAGCTACTTGTGTTACGCATACCCTCAACCTGAGTATGATACTGGCAGATTTTAGTACACAAGACAATAATGCAAATTAAGCTAGGTAGATTTGATATATTTTCCCTTATCTCGTAAATACTCGTACAACTAGTGAAGGATTTTCGAAACTGTGCATGGTGTATATGAGATCTAACATAGTTTGCGGTTAAAACCATCAGTCGACTCTCGTTGGGACTCTCGACAAGAACGTTTTTAGCTAAGAGGACAGCAAAAAATAAATAAACAAAGTAGAAATGAGCAAAACTTCTTAACTGTACTCTTTGACCGTATTATAAAATCTCTGTTTGAGGTGAAGTGGTTCTGAAATGACCCCGTTCAGAAGGAGTTGTTACAAAACCGATTCTGTTTGGGCCTCTGCAGCTCAAAGACGGATTTCACTAACATGGTGTTACTCTTTACTTGTCTTGTTGATTAAGGAGACATTGTTTGCCCCACCCAACGATCATCGTTCAACTTATTCTTAAAGGCCCTGTACACTATTGGTAAGATCGAAAAACACAATGTTCACAGATTCACACATAACTTACACGATTTAAAGTAAGTAATGGTAGAAAGGGTTCCTTAAAATATTTCTGCCTAAAATGCTATCGTTTCTGAGAAACGAGTGAAACAATAGTAATTATCGCGCGCGATAATTTGAAAAAACAGAAAACACATAAGATCTCTTTTCACTATTTTCTCGTGACCTCGATGACCAATTGAGCTCAAACTTTCCCAGGTTTGTTTGTTCATGCATATGTTTAATCACACAAAATGTGGACACTGATTTTGAGCTGTTACCAAAAGTGTACAATACCTTTAAAAGACTACTTTACCAACATTTAAAGGATCGTAACTATTTCATCTCTGACAAAGTAGCGTAAACAGTGGGCTCCTCCTTCGAGGTTTGCCTCTCGTTATGTTTGGATGGATTATTGATTAAATCTAAGTCTGCGTAAACGATCCCCTCTGCCTCGGTTTCACCCCCAACGCGATCCTCACCGCTGAGGGCTGGAGGAGCGTGCTCTGCATCCGGGGCACCTTTGTCTGTGTCTGTGATGTCAGCAGATGGAGACGGTTCTGAGCTTCCGGTGGTGCTTTCTTTAGAGACCTCTTCGCGTGGAATCAAGTCTTTGGTGTGGTCCTTATTGACTGAGGTATATACAGCCTCGGGCGACTGTTGAGGTTCATGAGGTTGCACCAACAACTTCTTTGTTTTACGGTGAGGATCCACTGATGCATACACCACGGGGTCATCCGGTTCTTTGGAAAGTTGTCTCATGCTCATCGCGTATGGAATCGGCTTCTTCGGAGGCTTTTCCCCGGTTCCTTTCTTCTTGCTCTCTTTGTGGTGAACGGAGGCGTACACAACCCCGGTCGGTTTCTCGGGTGCGGCTTCGCCACTCTCACGGGGTGGCTGTACAACGGCCGCGTACTCCGAGGGGGCTACCTGGTCTCTCCCGTGCCGTACACTGAGTGCGTAGGGCAGTGGTTTCTTTGGTGAGGCGCTGCCGTTCTCCACGAGGTGCTGCTCTGGAGGCGGCGGCTGCGAGGCGGGGATTGAGCTTCCGGGGCTTCGTCGCATTTTGAACGGTGCCAGTCCCAACTTCCTGCGGCGAAAAATCAACACAGCTAAGACCCCAAGAAGTATCAGTATTAAGATGACAATGACCGCGGCAACAATCGCCCCGGTACTGGAGGACGCTTGCGGTGATGTCGTAGTCGCAAGTGTCGCTGCTGCGAGGTCCTGGGTGGTGGCGACAGCCATCGTAGACGGAGAAGAAACCGAGAGCGGACCAATCTGGCAGCTGAGGGTCACCCCTGAGAAGTCCACAGCCACGGACGAGCAGTTAAAGGTCAAGCCATCCTCGGCGGAGGTTACCGACACCGTGAGCTGTGTTCCGGTGCCGTTGACGGGGACGCTGGAGGGCCAGTCCAGTACATCGTAGGACCCGTCATCCACAGACACGGTGACCACGGCGGCCATTGCGTCCGACTCAACAGTGCACGAGATCGAGGTGCCCGCCAGTAAAGACCCCGGACCTGACGGCGAACAGGACGGGAAGATCTCTGCAGGGTAGACAGTCATGGCTAGTTGTGCCGACGATATCTCCGCAAATGTTTGATCGTAGACCGTGCATGTGTAACTCCCGCTGAAGGACTGATCAGCCGGGTCTATGGTCAGAATGTGCACCTCAGAGTTTGACATCCTGATCACGCTGGTGGAATAGCGCGGATCGGTGATCTGACCAAGAACCATTCCGTTGAAGGTCAGGGTGTTGGTCTGGTTCCTCCAGCTCACGAGGGGGGTTTGTGATTGGAAACCGACGATCTCACAGCGTAGTGACACCGCGTCTCCCTCCCGGGGCTCACCGGTAAACTCCGGCAGGACGTTGACCGTCGCCACCGCTGTTTGTGGGAGGACGTACAGCGGGGCAACAACCAGTAAGACGATGCCACACCACACCCCGAAACGTACACAGCTTGCAGATAAAATGGCCATATCAAACAAAATAGCTCGTACAGTTGGCCTCACTCGCTGGCAGTTTAATCTCAGCAGAGTTGTTAAAAAAATCTCTTAAAAATAACCTAGTCATCGGCTATTTCTATTAGTTCATAAAATTGCTGTTTGGTTCCAACTTCACTACTGTTTCAAATCGTGCACGTTAATAGTAGTATTAACGCATTATCCTTAAAACAAAAATCCAGGAAACTGTGACATTAAGATGTTCCTACACGTTGAAGATAAAATGAGCAGTTTTTAACGTCACCGTTGTTTCTTAGGGTAATCCAGTCCACCGATTCTCAAACTTTTCAAATAATAGTCTTCAAAGGTAGAAACAAAACGTACGTGAAGTCTGTCCATAAGATTGCCACGATGGGATGGTTTCGGAGGACACAAACTACGGGGGTTGACTATACTCCCCGACGTCCACACTGTATTGTGAAGATTTCTCGTGCATGTACACTACCATCTCCTTTACCTGTTCTTTTCAATGTTTATTTCCTTAAATAAACCATTTAAGTCGATTGTCCGGCCCACACTGTTTCCAATCAAAGCTTCGTATTCTAAGCTAATCCTGATGTCATAGAAATACCAGTCACGTAATCATCTTCCTTGGGGCGAATTGTTCCGATTCATCTCGCCTGTCATAAACACGGAAGAGCTGGTTTATTTCCGCCTGGTTATTTCCGTGTTTTTCGGGGGAAGATTTACGGAGGGCAAGGTGTACGTACACAGCCTGTTACCCCATCCCTTCTATTAAATTGGACCTATTATTAAAACCCGATCAACCCGAGCACTGCTGAATGAAACACGCGCTTGGATTGGACACCACAATCTCATGCAAATTATCAGGCCAAGAGAAGATTTCAGCCACGTCTCTATTTGGTTACTGGGAAAGTTGTTTCCACTTGAGCTTAGCATTTTTTTTTAAAGCGTGGATTCCCGAACCATAAACAAGCAAAACTTGAAATTCTTTCTGGGTCGGTTTATCACCCATGACTGCAATAATAATATTATTGTAAACCAATTGGCCTTCAAACAACGTCACAATTCCATAGCCATTTCGTCCCATCTCTAATCGCAACAAGGTGTGACTTCTATACGAAGTACAACTTTCATATACAGTAGTTCATGTCTCCATCTACACACAACAATGCAGTTAATTATCGGTATACACCAACGTCAATGACGTAGCATGAATTGCCAGCTAGCAGCTCGACTCTCATTATAACAAGATTGCTGGGACTGGCCAAAATGAGCTCTTTATAACAGGGACGTTGTTATATTAAGACAGCAAAACAAAGAAACACAAAGCAGAAATGAGTTTCAGAACTTGCGAATGTACTCTTTATAAGCAGAACCTCTTTATAACGAAGGTTGACTTTACAGTGCCTAAATCATAGATCTGCTTACGGGGACGGGGTGGGGTGGGGTGGGGGGGGAATGATAGCTCATTGATTGTGGGTCATACCAGTACCATTCATCCAGTAAAACAATGCCAACAGGTGGCTGAATGATGTCTTTACCCAAACGAAGTGGATTTAATTGTCTTACTAGAGAAAGGGAGGTGTTTTATTTCCCTTTTAAAACGAGACATACAAACAGAAAGAAAGTGATACGTCTCTTCGTACAGTCAAATAAAGCAAGAAAAAAAAGAAGCAGAAGACTAGACAGAGTCAATGAAAGTTCATCCAAAGAATGAGAAATTGCGCTGAAAAACGAGATTGTTCAGTCCGGTTATTGACTTGGCATGCTGTGTGAACACTCCATAACTAAATCTGACAGCAAAGACAAGCCAAATAATTGAGCGACTGGTGCATTGGGGCACGTACTATCGTCTTTGATTAAGAGGCAATCGAGGTTGACGAGTAATTGAGTGTTTTTATTCATCGAGGTATCCAAGGCAGGTGATGGAGTACCCTCAGCCTTGAAGGGGGGGGGGGAGGTTCCAGGGATGGCCAAGGTCTACCAGTCTTTATGGGAGTTCCGGTTCAAGTCCCGGTCAGGCTTTCTCTGAAGTCCTCATCAGATCGAGTGAGAGGTCGTTGAGAGTCTTCACCATTTCCAAGAATGCACATTTTTTTAATTTTTAAATATTTTTTTTTACATTAATGCAGCCACTTGTTCCCCGTACCCAGTCACAGTCATGCATGTTGGTTGTCATAGTACAAAAAGGAGACCAGACTAACGGCCGCAACTGGAGAAACACAAGGTAGCTTTACCAATTTTGGTCATGCCGTCTTCAAAACGATGAACTGTGATCATGCCGTCTTCAAAACGATGAACTGTGATCCATCCTCTTTTACAAGCTCACATTTTCTCAATCTTGCTCATCGTTTCTAATTCTCAACTAAAGCTCCACTCAAGTCATGAAAACATTATTGTTTATTTCAAACAAAACCTCCATAAAAGAAGAGAATAAAATAATACAAAATGAAGAACAGATAAGTCAGCAAAACATACAAATCATAACAACCAAGACACACAGGGACGGTCGCACGGCCCATTAGTAAATTATTGTTAAACCAACCCGGCGAACAGTCGACCAAGAGTGTCAAGATCATCACCGTCGATTATGGAATAAAACTGTTTTGACACTATCACAAATACCGTGGTTGAGACACAGTCTACATTCTTAAAGGTACAGATGAATTTTTGTCT
The DNA here is from genome assembly GCA_032158295.1 of Pycnopodia helianthoides. Taxonomy (NCBI): domain Eukaryota; kingdom Metazoa; phylum Echinodermata; class Asteroidea; order Forcipulatida; family Asteriidae; genus Pycnopodia; species Pycnopodia helianthoides. The sequence continues at coordinate 2,048,790 of CM063260.1, forward strand.
ACAAGATGGACTGACAATGCATCTCAGCAGCGAGAAATCATCATTCATGCTAAAACTATTTTTGACTCTTATCAGTAACAGTTAAGGTATTCTTGTATATACACAACCCTCATTGGCCTCACAATAATGTTGAACAGGAAAAGATAAATTATTGCAGAAATCAAAAATATGGCATACCAGCCTGGTGACTTGCCATTCAAGGTTAAAATGTAGTCGGATTTGGTAACTCTATATAGGTGTAAATTACCCGTTCCTCTTGTCTAGGTTGGGGGGGGGGGCGGCTAACCATAATTTGGAGACCCTAAATCCTTGTTGCGACAGGTGATCTATGATTGACAGACACGGAGGCCGCCGAGACAAACAGGAAAACAGATAATATGTAAAGAAGCAGATAGATTGACAGACAATAATTGTAGTCAGCGGAAACTTTCGAAGACGCGACATCCTCCAGAAGCGGCATTTATTGACACCTGTACGGAGGGAAATGTGTTTGCTATTTTCAGATTATACGAAGGCGTTGTTTGCTCCTTGGGTGTCTGATAAGTTATTGATTTATTTTAAAGATGAACTGCCGTATCGGTGATGTAAATAGAACATCTGCTGTATCCACTGATCGAGGACCCCAAAAATTTAAAAACAAAAACACAAATAAACAACAATAAGAGAAAATAAATATAATGAAAATAACACAAAAATTGACCGATTACCTGGGTCTTTATTACCTTTACTCGGGGACATTGCGATATGATACGTGGTATGTTCGCTTAATGGTTCAGAGTTTGACATCACCACAAATTATACTGGTGTATAGCACCTGTAAAGCTCAAATCCCCACAAGAGAACAGACTCGTTGGGGGGGGGTGCTCCACGATCGTACCATATCTCGTCATCCCCTTGATGTATACTCTCCAAAAAGGTGAGACCACGGAGCCTTGGCTGCCACTACCCTTCACCATTCACTCCAATCTCAGAGTTCAAATTTATCAAACACTCTTTATAAGTAGATTTTCGCAACTGGCTGCACCGCAGATTTTGAACAGGATGTACCCTTCCTTAAGACTGATGATTCTGATGTCTGCCCAAATCGTAATCAGAACATCACCTCCAGCCCATCACCCCACCACCCCAGCCCTAAGGGTAACGATTCTAATATGTGCCCGCATCTAAATCAAAACATTAAACCCCATCCCCAACCCCAACCCCCAACCCCAACCCCCAATCCCCCCCCCCACAAAAACAGAAGAAAGCAAGAAGGACTAAAAGAGGTATAGGTGAACCAGAATGAGCAGTTACAGCAACTGTCTTCCATGACGCGCCTCCACATGACGTCGGCATAGGAAACAGGGCCTTTGCGAGAAGCTGTTAGCTTTGACATATTCAAACCGCCAAACAGAACATGTGCTCGTTCGCAGTAAACAGGTGTGGGGGGATTCAACGCGAGATCGTCTTCCTGGGAGTATTACCCCCCCCCCCCCCAAATATTAGTCACGTCGGGGACGGTTGGGAAAATGTTACCCCACACAGCTTTACCGGCTATAATCCAGTGATGAATGAACATTTTGAATGTCCTGTCATTACACGGATTGATATCCCTAGGTATATAAAGGCAGTCTTCCGCATTATGGTTTCGATTTATATGTAGACATAATTATCAAATGAACCCTAGGATAAAAAAAGTCATCTATAGAAACCGGTGGTGATTAACTGCAAAGCGTTCTTGACAACAGTGTTATTGGAAACCTCCGTCCGTGCCAAGTACATGGGGTTTACTTAAATACAGACGAGTAAAGACAAGGGGGGATTGTCAAAAATAAACTCGAGGTTTCCCCCGGTTAAAGGTGACCCTGATCAAACGAGAAGGGGGCCAGCCCTGGGTGTGCACGACACGTTTTCAGGGTCAGACCTATTACTCTTGATTGGGTCAGGAACACCTCTCGTACTGTATACCTGCAGATCAATGGGGGCAGAGGTTCACCCCTATAGGTACCCATAATTGGGTCAGGATTCTTTCCATAGATTCTGGGATTTTGACCGAGGATATGATTGTAACAGACTACCCCCAGAATGGGTCCCATCTCCAGAGGACACCAATACCATCAACTGTGACCCAGGAGATTGAAGAGTGTTGGCTACTTGTACGCTTCAATAATATAAACAACCAATCTTAAAGGAACATTACAGAATTGGTAAGCAAAAAACTTGTAAAATATACTTTTTGATCACAGATTTACATAAAACTTACACGGTCTAATGATGATGATAGTAGAAAACATCCCTTGAAATATTTCTGTCTGAAATGCCATATTTGATGAGAAATGAATAAACTAATTTTCAGATTGGAGTTTATCGCTCAGTGAGCGTTTTGTTCAATTGTTGAATCTATATGATTTCATGCAAATGTGTAATCGGTTTTTCACTATTTTCTCATGACCCAGATGGCCGATCGACCTCAAACTTCTACAGGTTTGTCAGTTTATGTATATGGTGGATTACATAATGTGTTTACACTGCCAGCAACTGTTTTGTTAGCAAAAACCAATTCTGTAATGTTCCTTTAAATCCCCTTCAGAACCTCTCGCAAAACGCTCGCAATCTACAATCGTCAGTTCATCAATCTGTACTTGTCCCTGCACCTTTCACCTGCATGCAGTCTGGCCAACGAACTTTTACAGTCAATGCACTGACATTAAAGAAACAAGTACCGCCACAACTTTGTATTCGCAATTTGGACATGACATGATACACGTACGCGAACGATACGATGGAAATATACATGTTTCTCGGCTATCAAAATAAGCTTTAAGCTTGTTTCACACCATAGTAAAAAACGTCTTCAAAGTGCTCGACAAGTGAAGTATCTTCTTCCTTTTCAATGGAGCGTGACGACACCTTAGAGATCAAGGCCAAGTCGGCACAACACATCTCTCTCAGGGATTCGACCTTCCCTGCATATTCAGTTTCCAGGAAGGAACCGATGAAAAATTATATCAATATTTTGATCGGATGTTTTGGCATTCAGCTTCTCGTCAGCCACCCATGTGCCTAATATGGGATGACATCTTGTAACTACTTTTTAGACATAAATCAAGCTAGGCTAGTAAAAAATATTCCGACCACGTGTTGTGTCTGCTATTTTGTTCACCATTTATTAAATCTCCTCGCAGATTATGACATATTACTATTTGGAAATCTAACTACTAATTTGGAAATATAACTTCTTACAATTTGTATTTCTTTAACTATTTCTGTTAATGCTTGTTTCCCGTTTGAGTTAGTATAGCATTGGCAGATGAGATTTTGGAGAGAAGAAACAAATAATAGATATCCGGTGTTGATTGAATGGTGCTTAGGGACTTTGTAGCATTTTGTATTTTATTTATTGAGGACTTGATGACCTCAGTCGGTTTAAAGGAACATTACAGAATGGTTTTTGCTAACATAACAGTTGCTGGCAGTGTAAGCACTTTATGAAATCCACCATATACATAAACTGACAAACCTGTGAAGTTTGAGATCGATCGGCCATCTGGGTCATGAGAAAATAGTGAAAAACTGATACACATTTGCATGAAATCATATAGTCAACAAATGAATAAAACGCTCACTGAGCGATAAACTCCAATCGGAAAATTATTTATTCATTTCTCATCAAATAGGCCTTTCAGACAGAAATATTTCAAGGGATGTTTTCTACTATCATCACCATTAGACCATGTCAGTTTATGTAAATCTGTGATCAAAAGTACATTTTACAAGTTTTTTCTTACCAATTCTGTAATGTTCCTTTAAAGCAAGCTCGTGGTAACTCAGCATTAAAAGGGACGCAATCCTTGAAATGCATCTTTGAGTGCGGGGGAGGAGAAACAATGGAAATGAATGGAAATTCGAATGAAAAACAATTATTACAAATAGATTAATGATAATAAACAACTTGATCTTTTACTATCCATTACAGCACAGGCCTGGAATTTCATCTTTGAGGGGGGCAATGTCATTTTCATTTCTGCAAAGGGCACTTCCATTGAACAAAAAATTATGGAAACAAGTCTATGGGAAACTTTTTGAAGGGGCACCAATGCCAAGACTAAGGATACATAGGTCATAGCCTGTTTTCCAGGCGTGGTAATGTACATTATCTTGATCCAAAGACAGTAATAAAGCATACCAGTTTCAGCGGTTGTCAACTTGTTTGAACCTTCAAAGCGAGTAAGTTATACCTAGTAGCGGCGCTTTTGCCGGCATAATACAAATGCTGTACCCAAAGTCAACGCACCACTTCCAGCAGTTTTCATAACAATGCCATTGCCGTGCCGTACATTATCTTGATTCAAAGAGAGTACGAACAACACTTGCCACAGTTGGGCTAATTTTAAGCAAGGTTAAGTGTAATACTCTCACCCACGTAAAAGCCATTAGCTTATGAAACAAAATCTCAAAAATGTCCTAATCATGCGTCCGCTTTCACCTAATTCCCTGCGATGTTTAAGATTGCTTGCGTGTGAAAAGTAAATCTTTTAATTTATGAAAAATTGATAATTGACGTCTTGATTAATTAGTCGATCAGATAAGATCACAGGCTTCGGCAGAATTAGGCTGCCCGGGGTTTCCTCTAACACCCTGTCAAGGGAGTGGGCAGAGGGCAGTACTCTGGGGATTGTTACCCGTGGCCGTGGAGTGTCAGCAGTCGTGCCGAGGTCAAGCACACTGGACTCAAGCACTAGGTAATTCTCATCAGCAGAGTGTGGGTTCGAGTCCAGGGCCCAATTTCATAGAGCTGCTTAAGCAGAAAATATTGCTAAACATTTACCTGCTATACAGAAATGAGCAGGATACCAGTCACAAATTGGGTAGTTTTTGGCTGGTAACCTTAATCTGGTAAGCATAATTTTGTTGTGCTAAGCTACTTTTTTGTGCTTAAGCAGCTCTATGAAATTCGGCCCTGGTCATGACACTTGTGTTCTTAAGCAAGACACTTGAATAACCATTATTGCTTCATCTTTCCGAATGGAACGTACAGCTGTATGTCCCGTGTGTTGTGTAATACACGTAAAAAAAAAAACCAGTGGGGCCTGCATTTATCGTAATGAGAAGGGGTCTCTTTGCCCCCGTGTTTCCGGCATGGCCTGGCAGTACTACGCCCCACCTCACTTTGTAAACATTTCAAGGTGCTGTATCATGGTTACCTCGTCTCATAAACATTTTCTTAACAATCTCCACCAGATTTGATCATTCGGCGCCAGGAGTGTCATTTATGACAGACATGGCACATTTTAAATGCAGATTATTTATACTTTTATTAAATGTGTAAAATAGACACGCCTCTTTTCTATCCATTATTATTATTTTTTATTATTAGAGCAATCAAGCAAGACATCGACCAATCGTTGTTAAACTTGTACTGCATTCCTCAAAAATTCACAAAAGCAAATTTTCGCATGTAACCGTTTTTTCTAAGTCTAAAACGAACAGTCCATTAAAAGACTCCGAGTCAAGACTGCCGACTGAAAACCAAAACAGATTTCCAACAACTCTTTTAATTACAGAATTCCGACACGGTGTCCCAATTTATAGGGAGCTCGCACATCCGAAGTCTATTCCAGACTTGTTTATAATCCGCCTGCCAAAACAGGTTAGCCTGTCAGACCATCTGCAGAAAGACCTCGGCTTATCGAAGCGGGTCCGGAGTATATGTGTTTTAAGCCACACCTGGCCGTCGCGTTCCCTAATCTCTCCTCATTTGTTAGTGACCATTACGGGTTCAAGGGACCCGAGCCTCCAACCCGGAAATGTTGCAATTTGTTGAACGAGGAAGTTTGAAAAGCAATAAACAAATTCTGCATGTATATACACGACAATAAATACTAACGAATTAGTGCCTGCAGGTTGAAGCCCGTAATGCATGATAACCCGAAATGGTTCATCTATATTGACTTTTGAAGTAAAACAAATAAATAAATAAATTCAAATTCACCATACATCAACTCCACGTATTGGATTACAGATGATCATCATTTGATGTTAGTATATTGTTAGACATGGTTATATGAACGAAAGAACTGCCTGTAACTGCTGTATTATGTTGGAACTAAAATACAAAACTAACGTCTTCTATCTGTTGAATTGAATTAGGCCCATAGAATTGCAAAGCCACTATTACTTCGTACATCTTTGTTTACTTATTTGTACAATGTATTTATAATTATTCAGACATGTATTACAAAGCTGCTATCTCTAAGGGCCCTGTGTAGTGTGTACAAACAGCAAAAATAAAATAGTTAAGTAGTAAAACAGAGAGCATTAAGAAATGCCATGAACCCAAAACAGAAACAACTCAAGACTTTAAGTAAATATTCAGCACTGGTAGTTAAAAATATCAAATAGAAAGAAAAAAAAATGTTTTGAAGATTTTACCACTCGGTTAAATATTATAATTGCGAACATCTCCGTTCAAATATTATTTCCTGGAGTATGGTAGTCATCTGGGAAGGAAGTAGTCTGTCCCCGGTTTGAGGGAACGGCACCCGACTCGTCTCTCAACAAAACATTCTCCCCCATGTCTATCCGTGATCCACGGCAACATACGGGGTTGCCCTTAATATAGCGTCTTCACAGGACACCTGCGCACTTAAGGTATTATGTCGGACCCGTGAACAATACCTTCTAAGGTGCGCTCCAAACATTTAAATATAAAAAAGCTTTCCACGAAAAGCACTGATTAAAAACTACCTGCATAGGATATTTGATAATGAGCTGGTGGTGACACACGCACATTCACTGGAGGGGAGTGATTCCGTCATATCGGGGATATTTACGCTATCGCAGATCTTCATGTGCAAGGCTGTTTCGTCTTTGACAGAAATCACTCTGGGCATATAGATCCTTGTGCTCATTAAAAACAGTCTTATTTATATCTTTCTTGGAGGAAGACCTTGCTGTGGATTCTGATGGAGACGTGAACAATTGTGTACTTCATTGGTTTATATTGTCTTTATATAGACGCAAACTAGACTTGAACGCAACCTTTGTCTCTGGTTGAGGGATTTGCTGTGGCGATAATCACATCTCGCTCACCGTGGTCAAACAGCCTCTGCGTCCCATCAACAGACATAGCTCGTACCACAGCTCCTACCAAAAAAAAAAAAAAAAAAACAGAGACCAGCGCTCGCTCTATTTCTTCCTCCATGCTTTTATGAAGCACTAAGATTCATCTTAAGATGAGTTTTCAATATCACCGTAGTGATTTGTATTGTGGAGTCACACTTTGCAGAGCATTTAAAGATTGGTACACAGCTAAAGATTAATCTTAGCTCTTTGTGAAATCAGACCCCTCGCCCAACCTCGATTTGGTTGTATTACTTTGAATGTATAAACCATGTAACCTTGGTAGACAAAACTAGTGACACTGTACATTCCATGGCATTTCGTGGCTGGCAGGATACCACATTTGGTGAAAATGGAAACTTTACATTTTGCTCATAATTATCACTTCAATTCAAGTGGTTATAAAAAAATAACAGCTGTACAAGTTTTGAGATGTCCCCTTACTTTACTTCGTATCAAAAGTTGACAACAATTTTCAGTGCAATCTCCATGTAAGTTTCATGTAATCTTCCATTGAGCTGTGTACAAAATCATGGCTGCAGGAAGTCCAGGCTCTGTGCCTCATTTGTAAACATGTAACGTCACAGGTTAAGAAAGTCATGATGGTTGGTTGACTCTTGATAGTACGTGCGAATGCACTGACAATAATCACTTTAAAGGTGACGCTGGTAGATTGACCAATGATCGAACGACTGTTTTTGTTCCCCCCCCCCCCTCACAAATCTGCGTTTGAACTTCCCATGCCTCGAGTAGTGGCTTAATTAAGGTAACTGCATATCTCTTCCCGATCGAATCCCATTCCTTGCTCTTCACTGATAACATCGCGTTCGGAATTACATCATCGACACTGCATACACCGTGGTACAACCAACGGGCAACGCCCAGTCGTTATATGTTCCATCGTCTACACGGGGTTCAAATCAGAAAATGATTCCAAATAGGTTGACCTATGCTCAAATGGGGCTATACGAGTCGCTAAATTGATAACAGCTATAATGAAACGGAAAAGATCAGCGGAAAGAATGGAACCGTAGTAAACACAGAGGTGAAAAGTTGACCTATACTCAAGTTCAAGCCATGGACTTGATGCCAGCTTTTAGGGGCAGAGCTCGAGGGAAAGATAACAACCTAGTAATTGGGGTCGAAGTTGACTTATTCTTTGCTATTCAGTATTGGGTTGAGGTTATAAGAAGGGGGAAAGTTTGAAAGACAAAGGACAGCAATTGAGGTGAAAAGGCAGCATTGACTGTGTGGACATGTTAACATAAAACGCCACTCTACTTGTTCTGCCTTCTTTGTTGTTGCCTTTTTATGACTTTTTAAAATTGTAGTGTTCACAAATACGTATTCGAAAGTTTTGACTTGCCGGTAGGTCTAAAGACATTGTCCAATAATGAAATCATAGTTATTCCGTAGATCTGACATCACTAATGTATTTGTCTAAAAAAGGAAATCATTGAAATAAAAATACACGGTATTGGTGTCTCTTTGTTTAATTGCAGATATATTTGTTCTTACTCCATTTACCGTCTTTTTGTTTATGTTACATTCGGTCAAAACTTGTGGAAGTAAACAACGTTTACAGTTAGTATGAACATTTATATGTTAAGTAAATTGTATACAAAGGAAAAAATATAGTCAATTCAAATAAATAATTACACACTCGTTTCTAGTTTTGAGGAAAAAAAAGTCTGTACAGTTTACGAATGTCCCTGAATTGCAGGAGACATGTCGGATGGGCACACATTAAATTCACTTCAGAGCTATACTCCAATTAAAGGAACATTACAGAATTGGTTATTGTAAAATATACTTTTGATCACAGATTTACATAAAACTTACACAGTCTATTGATGATGATAGCATAAAACATCCCCTGAAATATTTCTGTCTGAAATGCCATATTTGATGAGAAATAAATCAAACTAATTTCCGATTGGAGTTTATCGCTCATGAGCGTTTTATTCATGCATTGTATAACACATGCAAATTTGTAATCGGTTTTGCACTATTTTCTCGTGACCCAGACGGCCGATCGATCTCAAACTTCTACAGATTTGTCAGTTTATGTATATGGTGGATTATATAAAGTGCTTACACTGCCAGCAACTGTTTTGTTAGCAAAAACCAATTATGTAATGTTCCTTTAAGAAGAAGGGTTACATTGATAACAATTTAATTTATATCACATTTCAGTATCGGTCTTTCAAAAGCTAAATAAGCGGACACTATGGGCTGCATTTCTTTAAAAAAAATAATAAATAAATAAAAATTCCCGGACTAAATCTAATTTGCGTCACTGCCCTCCTTCCAGACCTTAAACAGGTATGAGGGTTAGAATTTGATTGCATTGATTTTTCGTCACAACCCTCAAAGGGAGAGGCGAGGATCACTGCATCAGTGTCAAACACACCTTACTTTCTGGGCCCAATTGAAAGAACAAAGAACAAAGAACAAACAAAAAAACAGCAACAACAACAAAACAATAACAACACCAACAGCAGCAGCAGCAGCAGCAGCAGCAGCAGGTAACAAAAAACAACAACAAACAACAACAACAACTACAACAACAATATCAACAGCAGCAACAACAACAACAACAACAACAACAATACCAACAACAATGAGCGTCATCTAGTGTGCATAGGTCAAGGTGATGATATCACTGTGTTTTGAAATCTTGAATTTTCAATAATTTATGACTGTCCAAGTTTTTTTAATCATTCAATAAGTGACTCGTAAGGATTTGTGGTTTCCGAATGCACGTCGCTATAGATCACAAAGTTATTCGGCAATGTCACATAACGGGCACAGTCCTCAAAACCGCTGCTGATGTTCCCGTATTTCTTCCGACTTCGCGTGGAGAGTCCGACCCGTCGGCACGGCATCGTTTTGCTTCGGTCCGTGTCCTCCAGATGGGCCTCGTAGAGACTGTTGACGACCGTTTCAGCGTAGACGACCAACGGGAGGCCGCTGGCACGATCCACGGTGGACTCCGCCCGGGGTTTGTCCGGCGTTAAGATCCCGGCCTCGTGATAAATATGCATGGACGATATTACATTGTTGCGTCTGGACGCACCGGCCGGCAAGGTGGGGTATTTGGTGCTCCAAACATTCTGATACCGCGGACTGTGAAACTTCATAGAGATTCTTTTCCTTGCTCGCCTCTGGGGGAACCGTTTTACATAAGCAACACCGATTGCGCATGTCATCAAGATGAAGATGAACAATGTAATGAGCACGATGAAGGCGATACCAGTGGGTCGGGAGAACCAGGCCTGGGCAGGGACGGCCGGCAGGCTTGGATCGGAAGGAAGTGGCCTGGTGGGCGTAGAGGTAGATTCAGGTAGGCTGTGATCTTTTGACCCGACTGTCACATTCGGGTCATCTCGTCCAGGCGAACCCCGTCCCGTGAGAAGGCGTATCGTGAGTGATTTCAGAGTTGTTGTTTGGGCACCAGGTTCGGTTGCTGTGGGTGCGGTTGGCGCAATCCTGCGGGTCATGACCGTTATCGGCGGGGAGCGGTTGCGGGCACCACCCGGAGTCTAGAGTTTGCCGTCCGGACCATACCCGCAATCGCTGTCTTGCATGTCACGATCATGCCATCGTCGTCCACGTCAACGGCCTTGAGCCACATGGAGTCCGCGTAACTTCTGTCAGGTATCATAATTCGATCTGGATCGACGAACGGAACGGTGGACCAGGTCTTCTGTACCTTCGCCTTGGGAATGTGCGGCGTTACGGTCAGGAAGCAGTGAAGTTTTGCCGGGGAGCCTACGGACACCGTTAAGACTGGTTCCATGGTAAGGAGAATCTTCGTAGTGCGCGGTATTGGAACGGTAACAATCGGTCCGATGATACAGGATTCCGCTCTCGGCCTGGGACTGCTCACACTTATACGACACGGGTAGCTACTAGTCGTGTACCTCGCAGACAGACTCGCCGTTAGCTCACGAGTAATTATGTCGTCGTTTTCATGGTACGACCAGTTGGCCGGCCGAGGCCCGCCGGCCGTGAGCAGCGGCACGGACCCGCTACCTCCCGCGTGATCCTCATGTCGACGGTGGGGTTCCCGGACTCCGAGCGGCATCCCATGGTCATGCGGCTGTTTTCGATCACGTAGAACTCACCGGCCGGGTAACATGACGGAGGGTCGGGGAAGTACAGCACCGAGATGCTGACGATCCCGTACGCAACAGCAGTGTGCCTGAATCTATCCATAACCTGGCACCGGTACGTACCGTCGTCTTCCTTGCGGAGCTCTGTGACGAGGAGGCGGTAGCGAACGCGTCTCGCCCTCGACTCGACGGACACGGAGAATCGCTCCCTGTAGTGGGTCTGCACGACGCCCCCGGAGCTGACGAGCTTATTGCGGACACTCTCGGCGTCCATGAACACCCACGTCAGATACTGTGTCGCTGTGTTCAAGTTTTGGACATTGCACTCGGTGGAGGTTGGAGAGCCGAGTTTCTGCTCTACCGTGGTGCCGACATCCACTCTCAGTATAGCACTCGTTCCTGAGAAACTGCAAATGTACACCACGGCGATTGATGTTATCCATCGGGTGGCTAAGGTAAACATACCGAGTCCAGTTTCACCTGTAAGAGGCCTGCACATATTAAATAAATCCCAACAGAAAAGTGGCCTTACAGAGTTAACTTTGTAAATCTGGCAGACCGAAGATCATTGTCGCCATTATGCAGCATAGCGATGTCCCGAGCAGGTACACAATACTAAAGTGTCTCTGCATGCACACTGCAGGCTTAACTTGGCTGAGCTGGCTGAGCTACATAAACCATTGTAGTCAGACCTCCATGGGAGTTTTCTTAAAAATGTGGAAGTCACCAAGAGTTGGGTTCCACAAATACCTTTAGCTCGCCGTTAGTCAGACAGGCTCTCCTAATCTACGTCTGCCTCTCTGCGCAGAACGCACCACTGGCAAGTGCAAACAGTGTCACACCAGAGCGCAACATAACACACAATTTACAGGGGCATAAACATCGTGTACTAAAATATCGCATTAAGTCACTTTTAGGAGATCCCAGCGAGATGGTGTGACGCGCAGCTGCTGTGACCGTCAGCTTCCATCACCCTGTAGATACACTGATGGATGAGCGGCCGGGTGCTACAAACTGTATTGCCCCTCCCGCAGTAGGCATGGCTCGGTGCCAGTATGTACCGTCCGTCGCTGCCGAAAGGAATTGCTTTAAGTGTTTGGCTAAGATAAAGAAGGCGGAGGCGTCAATGAGTGTGAACCCGTGATTTTACTACTACTACTACTACTACTATTACTACTTCTATTCAATGAAGATGCATTATTAAAACCCCGCCCACTATAGTGACTGCCTTAGCAACGGTCCCACGTGACATGCTTACGTGTGTCTCCACCCTTGATGATCCAACAAGTACATCACTCCATTGATATACACAAAGCGAAACACAGCGAATTCCATGTGACTGCAGCTTGTTTACATTTGGGTTGTATTTCAACGGTTTAGGGTGACTTTGAAGCGCACATAGTTATGGAGATTATGATTGGTCAGCGCGTTAAAGGGCGGGGCTTAATACTTCGGATATAATTAATTCAACATGACCATATTTGGCACACATTTTGAAACTGTGAGCTTATGCTGTAGTTGTTGAACCATATTTGGCGCCAAAATAACTTTGCTCTGACCTGTTCAAAAGATTAACTTGGACTCTTAAAGGGATCACTGCTGTGAAAATGAGAGGATAAAACTGTCTAAGAAAACCATTCCAAAAAAGCTCGAGAAATCCACGAAAACCACAACAAATATTGCCCGAAGATTCCGTCTGCAAACTGATGTCTTATCGTTCTATTTATACGATCAGACAAAAACCAATTCGACTCCGAACAACATGTGCTGTCATTTCCTTATTTCCTTCATCCATGTTTCCACGTACTCAATCAATGTAACACAACCGTGATCAGAATAGTCTGGTTCCTGATTGGTATGACGTAAATTGGTACCCATGATCATAGCAATCGCATTCAAGAAACTATACAAAGATGTTGACTTCATAATAGCTAACAACCTTGGTAAAAGTAGAAAAACAGTTTTGTGGATTTTCATATTTTACAGAAACAATCGATGATTTATTTTGGGGAGAACGAGGCCTTCAAGTCATTTTAAAAACTACCCCCGAACTACATAAGAACCTCACATCCACCCAACTGGACATGAGGTATCGCTGTCTTGTCTCGAGTCATCACAATCCTCTATCTTGCGTTTTGCATGGACAGATCCTATGCGATCCTCGAACTGCGTAACAACAACGTCTCGGACGGAGACTATATATGGGTTTTGTGTGTGAAGGACGACTATGTTCCGAAGTTCTTTGACACAGGATGTATTTAATGACGCAGAGGAAAAAGATGAACCTGATCTGTCCCATGGTATGAAATCGCTTGTCAAAATGTTACGCAAACACTGGAACATCTATAGCAGAACATGAACACACTGATGACAGAAGTGCGTATACCGTGACGACGTGTGGACTCAAGGACAAAAAGAGGTTCACACAATAGGGACTTGAAATACACCATGTGCAGTTAATGCACACGTTCTCACCACACCCAACTCTGTGTTTTATGAACATTTCTTTGTTCTGTGCACTTCAGGGAAGAAAAAAAATCCCCAACACTGTAAAATAAAACACCGTGTGGACATGTGTAAGTCCACATAGTGTTTCAAGTCCCTACATTGTGTGAACCTCTTTTGTTCTCAGGTCCGCACCTATTGTATGTAACCCGTAAACACTGTTTTTATCAGTTTTGAAGAATGTTTGTGTTTTGTTCCCCTCCCTTTCTAGGTGCACAGACCAAATGAATTGCTCACATGTATCACATAACTGATTTTGTATCATCTGTCATCGGCGTGTCATGTTGTGCTCTGAGCAGCTTCGAGGGACCAAACTCACCCAGCTGGTTTCGATTTTAAAGTAAAGAGTCCCGATTTTAAGTTGATATTGTGTAATCATTTTTAAAAGCTGAAATAATTCACAAAAAAGAAACCGAAGTGCCAAGTTTACACTCTTTCTGTGGGGAGTCTTACACATTTAGAAGAATGAGTAACTTGATAGTTTAAATGCATTCAAACCACTTATTTTGAGCGGGAAAAAATACGATATCGTTTTGCAACGTGGTGCAGGTCACTGATTGGTGAAATTGTCTTCTGGGACCGCGGTCACTATGATTTGCAACACCGCTTCTTTCTGTGGGGAGTATTACACATTTAGAAGAATCATGTAACTTGACTATTCAAATGGATTCCAACTACTTGTTTTGAGCGGGAAAAAATACGATATCGTTTTGCAACGTGGTGCAGGTCACTGATTGGTGAAATTGTCTTCTAGGACCACGGTCACTATGATTTGCAATACCTCTTCTTTCTGGTGGGTGTATTACACATATTTTAGAAGAATGAGTTTACTTGGACATTAAAATGCATTCCAACTACTTATTTTGAGGGGAAAAATACAGTTTTGTTTTGCAACGTGGTGCAGGTCACTGATTGGTGAAATTGTCTTCTGATGGGACCGCGGTCACTACGATTTGCAACACCGCTTCAGCCAAAAGTCCACCGTATTCCCTTCCAGCCAATCACGAACAGGAAACAGCCAATTTCTACATACATATATGGAAGATTACTAGCTCAACCTCTTTAACGGTGACAGATCCTTGGACACTGGCCATGTATGTAAACCCAGCTATTGGGGGAGGGGGGGGGGACACAAGACGCTGGGTGCCAATGCCTGAAGACATCTCAACTTCCGCATCAGAACGAATCATGTAGTAGCAGCAGCCGAAAGAGAAACGTACAACGGAAGTCTGTTAAAATAAAGGGACACTATAGTCTGAAATACTCTGCAAGGAATATCTGAACACATGCATTATAAAAATAAACCCCGAATCCCTGCAGGCGAGGCATCTGCACCGACTACACTGAAAGGTCAGGCAATTCACATAGCTTGCATTAACTAGACTTTGGGTACGAGGTGAAGACGTAGTATTGAAATGAGTTCCAACAACTCGTTGTTACATCCCTCCTGAAGACGAGTAGAGTATATGTTCGAAACGTCGAGACCAAACCGGCTCTTTTCAGAGCCAACACTCCATCAAAAAGAGATTTTACACATGGTTGTACCCGCAAGTTTACTACTATTTATAGTTATAGTTACTTCTTACTTTCAACACCACGCAAAGCTTCAAACACCACTTTTCGTTGTTACGCATTGGGGGAGGGGGGGATAGTTCAACAACCAGCGCTATAACAGAATGGTGTAGTTAGGCCCTGTTTTCTATATTTAAACCCGGTGCATGTATTACTTATATGTCTCATGCATCACCAACCGCCAAGGTTTAGTCATCCAGTAAACTTTTGAACATTGATTCGAAAGAGCCAGATATATCGTTCGATAAAGATACTTCGTCAAAGAAATGTTCGGTCAAAACAGACAGTTTAGGGTGCACCACACTAAACAAGCTGCACATTGATGCACTAACTTTACTATAAACTACCGTAAAGTATAAACCCAGCTGGACTCTAATAAAAACAAACCAGAAATAGAGACAGACAAAGCAGAAGATGGAGAGGTGAACTAAGAACATATTGGGCCTTGCTTTGCAACAGACAGCTCAGGATAGAGTGAAACAAACCAGAAATAGAGAAAGACAAAACAGAAGATAGAGAGGTGTTCGAACTCAGAACATATTGCCATTGCTTTGCAACAGGACAGCTCGGGATAGAGTGAAACAACAACAATCACAACTTCACGGAAATTATTGAACACACCTCCGTCTCAATGGATTGGTTCTTTTTGACTGCCCGTATAAGACATAATATGACAGCCATAAACCCCTGCAGCCAGGGACCTATTTGGTTGCAACATGGAGGAAGAACGCCCCTGTGGTACGTTGTCAGCACATGCGCCCAAGCTTTTTTTTCCCGTAGGTTAAGAGAGTTTGTATCTAAGTTGTTCAAACGATTTTCATATCTAAGTGTGCTGTTTACATGTCCAGGTACTATGGGCTAATTTGAGCTTATTTGTTTGCTTAAATAAGTAAGTTTTATAATTTTGTTTCATCTGTTAGTTGACATACCGATTTTGTGCACAAAGGATACTGGCTGAGTTTGGTCCTGCCCTCTTCTAACCAAATTAGTGACCACGATGATTGGCACCCCCTCTATCGGACATGTGACATAGTCCAGCTTACAATCTTATGGCATATGAGCTGACCAGTGTGTGCGATGTGGTTAAGACAATGGAATTATCAAAATATGTCAGTATGATGTTCTGGCAGCAGCCCTCTACACTGTTATGTTATGCGGGGTTTTAATTTGTGACTTTGCACCTTGAAAAAGTCAGAAGATCAAAAAAAAAAAAAAAAAAATCCGCCCACGCAAAACAAGAAGAAGAAACAAATAATAAAAAGTAATTTTAAAAAAATAACGAGAGTTTTAAAACGGTTCGCACTGCCCACGTTTGATTCTCTTGTCACTCGGGGTTAAAACCTAAGCCCGACAAGCAGGTGCGGCATTGGGCCATCTGACAACTCGAATAATACTTGAAAATCATCTCCACGGGGGGGAGCTCTCACAGACCCCCCGGCTTACCGGAGAGTTTATAAAGTCTGCTTGCTCCCTTCACGTCAGAGTACACATCAAGTTATTACACGGCAATTAACTTTACAAGCTGCGAGTATCAGTGTTGTTATTTGGAGCGAGTTGGCAGCATGGTTTGGCTGAAAGTTTAAAGCGAATCATGGGGTTCGAAAGTTCGCGCGTTTTGCCTTTTTTCCCCTTCTTTTCTCCCCCTTTTTCCTCTTTTGCTTTTGTGTGACCCCCCACAACCTTAAGAATGTTAGCCCGTCTTTCACGATCTTCCAAGTCTTTCTTAAATTCAAGTTCACTGAGTTTTTTTTTACACAAAAAGTCTTTGTATTCTTGTTTAGAAATTTGAGGTGGCGGTGTGTGATGTCCCCAACGACAGGTCATCATTCGAAAGATACCGTGTATAAACACTAACAATGCGATCATTATAGCTTCTTTCACGAAGCCATTTAAAGGAACATTACAGAATTGGTAAGAAAAAAACTTGTAAAATATACTTTTTGATCACAGATTTACATGAAACTTACACGTCTCATGATGATGATAGTAGAAAACATCTCTTGAAATATTTCTGTCTGAAATGCCATTATTTGATGAGAAATGAATAAACTAATTTTCCGATTGGAGTTATCGCACAGTGAGCGTTTTATTCAATTGTTGAATCCATATGATTTCATGCAAATGTGTAATCGCTTGTTCACTATTTTCTCGTGACCCAGATGGCCGATCGATCTCAAACTTCTACAGGTTTGTCAGTTTATGTATATGGTGGATTACATAAAGTGCTTACACTGCCAGCAACTGTTTTGTTGGCAAAAACCAATTCTTTAATGTTACTTTAAACGGAATGAGGGAAAAACAACAAATCAACAGGTTATTATTATTCAATCAGGCAGAATCAAAATGAAAAGGGGCGGGGGAATATAATCTTCAAAAATCAAGATATTATAGTTACATTTAGGCCTAGTATACCTGTTAATTTGGTAGTAAATCACATTATCCCGAATTTCATTTCACTTGCATTTTTATGATAAGTTTTTTTATTCCATGTTACCTTTGTTTACAAAATGAGTGACCTTGTACATTCTATAGGGACTTTGTGGCAGGCAAGATACTACATTGGTCGTAAATGGGAAAGTTTACATTTTGTGTAACAGTTTCCTCATAAATTCAAGAGTTATAAAAGTAACAGCTGAACAAGTTTTGAGATGTGCCTCCTTTCTTCACATGTCTGATTTTTATCAACTTTTGCATTAAAACGTCGATACAAATCAGACGGTGCAATCTCCACAAAATAATAGATTTTAATATTCTTCTTCCACACTAAGCTGTGTTCAAATCGTGCCTACATACAGGAAGTCCATGCTCTGTGGCTCTTTCATAAACAATGACACGGAAGGTCAATATAGTGACAGCTACATGTCAGGAAATGCTTTGCGGCAGTGATACAAGGCCGCTCTGTATTTTATCAGTTGCATCAGACCTATCCATAAAGTCCCTATAATTAGGTCTACCCACGGAGCGAGTACTCGCCTAAGGACTGAGCAAGTCTCGCACATTTCGAAAACGAAATAATAACTCCAACGAAGACTATATTTTTCTATGAAGTCAAATCTTTATTAGAAAAAAATGTAAAATAGAAAATGCCCATAGCAAGTTGTTATAGATACAATTTCAATTTTAATATAATTGTGTAAATTAGCATACACAAAATAAAACTTTAAAACCGCATTTGCCAATCACGCACGAATTTGTGCGTCCATCACATATAACTAATGACGAACATTGTCAGTCAGTTGGAAATTTTTCACAATATTTATTTTACAACTAACCGGAACGGATGTCAAGTCTCGGGTTACTTTATATATTTGTCATTTAGTAATATATACATTCCCAGCAACATATATACTTCTCGTGGTCATAAACTACGTTAAACTAAAATAATTGTCAAAACAAAATCCCACCCACGTAAAACTCCATAAATGGTTGGGACCACAATGGTCCTGGAAGCTCGAATACGCACGAGACTTAACACCTACTGAACGTGAAATATTGCAAAAGTGAAAGCTGCCTTTGATTCCATTCACACGCCACCCCAAAGGCATGGCAAAGCAAATAGATGGATTGCAATAGACGTCATCGGCCGCCATCTTTGATAGCTCTTCACGCGTGAACAGCTATCATTGGCTGAGAGTCGCGCGTAGCGCGTACACGCGTGAACTTTTTCCACCGTTTTACATCAAAGATGGCGGTCATCGACGCGTATTGCAATCCATCTATTGTGAAGTCATACAAAACTTTGCTGAGGGTTTGCGAATTTCTTTTTTTTTTCTTTTCTGTTAGTGGCTAATTCGAGTTTCGCTTTGCGTTGTTGACGACACTCGCTACAAGTTAATAAGAATGCGGCCTTAAAGGCACTGACACTATTGGTAATAATTGTTAGCATAAAAACTTACTTGGTACCGAGCAATGGAGAGCTGTTGATAGTATAAAACATTGTGAGAAACGGCTCCCTCTGAAGTAACGTAGTTTTTAGTTTTTGAGAAAGAAGTAATTTCTCAGTAAAATATTTGAATTGATTTTGAGACCTCACTCACCAGGTCTCGAAATCAAGCATCTGAAAGCACACAACTTCGTGTGACAAGGGTGTTTTTTCTTCCATTATTATCTCGCAACTTCGACGACCAATTGAGTTCAAATTTTCACAGGTTTGTTATTTTGTGCACAATGTTGAGATACACCAAGTGAGAAGACTGGTCTTTGACAATTACCAAAGGTGTCCAGTATCTTTAACAATGGTACCACAGACCGCCATCGTTCATGCATTGGAATGAGTCTACAATTCACCTGCTTCTTCATTAAAGCATGATTGATTGATTGTGCATGACAAATCGAGAGAGAGAAACAAAATAAACAAGAAAAAGTAGAGAAGATTACTAAAATTGGTGACGAATGGACAAATCCGGCGTGCTGCAGCATCTTCCGCGGATCAACTGATAACATTCAAGACACGTGTTCTTTCCTGTTAGATCTAGTTGGCTTTTAACCACAAAGCAACCTATTTATTGCTACATGACAAATTGAATGTGTCTAAATAGTGGCATGTTTATGTCGAATCCAATAAAAATGCCGGATAGACTAACAACCCTATATGTAGTTATTGATTTATACAATTTTTTTATTTTATATATATATATATATATATATTTTTTTTTGGGGGGGGGGAGATGACTGATAATTTCGTTATTATTGTTCTTTAAAAAACTCCGTCAGTATACACATAGAGATGAATAAATGAGCTCTACCAAATAATATGATATCACCATCTACAATCTTAGTTTGTCATACAGCTAAATAGAAACTTCATTTAAACGATTGACGACAACAAACCAAGTTCAATTTGTTGATGTTGTTGTTGTTATTGTCGTCGTCGTTGTTGTTGTCGTTGTTGTTGTTGTCGTTGTTGTCGTCGTTGTTTGTTTATTGCCTTACATGTTTAATACCGTTAACCCATACAGTGGTTTCAGTGCTTCTTTCGAGATGTTGTCTCAATACTTATAAAGACAAAAATGTTCATGATCTGTGACTTTTGTCCAACCTCCTCCAATATGTATGTCCATCACCTCAGATGTGTCTCTACGACGGTGGAGTATCCATCCTCCAAGATCACATCTCGAGGCCCAGGAACATAAAGAATGTTCTCCACGGTTTCGGCGTACACCTCCAGCTGCGGGACGGGAGATCCACATTCGAAAGGCATCTGCTCCGACTGTGAGCTTGGAAAGTCCTCTCGGCTCTCGTTCAACGGCAAAACCACCACCTCAGCTGCCTCGTGGTAGACATTCTCCCCGTCTGCCGATATTGGGTCGGTGGAGTCCACCGTTTCGTGGTTAATATTTCCACCCAATCTCGACACTGGTAAAGATGGGTCCACTGTCTCGTGGTAGATATTCTCCCCGAATGCAGCCGTTGTTTCTGTGGTCGGATCGCTTGCTTCGTTGTATATATTTTCAGAAAACACCGTCAATGGTCTTGATGAGTTTAGGTAAGTCGGTGAGTAGCCCGAGTCCTGTTCAGACCCTAACGGTACTTCTTGAACCCTGTTTCGATTCAGTTTGCGTCTTCGGTGGTGTGTGAGACATACTATCAGTAGTGTCAGCAGCAGAAGTACCACAGCAGCACCACAGATGATTGCGATAGAACTTAGCTCGGTATACCAAGGGAGGTTTGACATTGGAGGTAAGGTGCGCGTAGACACCGACTTGGTGGCAGCGGTGGGATACGCTATAGTTGTTTCGGGAATCGATGCATTATGTGCGACATGTAAGGTTATGTTTCCCCTGTAGACTTTATCCCTAAAGGTTACCGTGCATTCTAAAACCCCTCCACTATCCTGTGCTGTAATGTTTATAAAAATAGTTCTTTGGGTCGGATTGCTTGATTTGAATATTCTGTTGTAATCAACCTCAGACGAGGTTTTCCAATGACGCTGGATGTGGTCTTTTGCTGAGTCCATGGGTGGTGTAAATACAATATCACAGGTGAAGCCTGAAACGACTCCGTCCCGTAGTGGGAACTCAAGCTGACGAATATTGACTGATATGTCCATCGGTCCAGGTGGCACTGGCACCACTGTGATGAGACCAATTATGCAAGTTACAAAATCATCCTCGTCTGTTCCACACACAAACTTACTGTAGTTGAACTTACTATCAACTACGAGATTGAGCTGTTTCGCGACCAAACTTCTATTGCCATGCACGACCTGCCAGTCGGCGTCTTGAGGTCCGCCCCAAGACGTCACGGTGTTCGTGGGTGGTATCCATGTTAGGGTCATGTTGTCCGGCGATGCAACTGTCTCCGATGAACAAGACATACTCAGCAAGCTTCCCTCCGTGACGTGTACCGTTCCCTCGGGGGAGCAGGAGGGAGACTTCGGGGGGTCGTGTATGGAGACGGTTGCGGTCTCGGTTCTCAACGTGAGATGGCTTGTTTTATTCACCACAAAACAGCTATAGTCACCCGTATCGCCAGGCATCAAGTCACTTATAGTCAAGTAATAGTCCACATCGGTGGGAGCTAAAACTGATCGGAATTCTCTTACAGAAAATCGTCCATTGCTGCTGATGATCTTAGGAGTATCTATATGTATCCAGTATAGTTGTTGATGCAGTTGGTCCATATTCCGAATGGCACACTTGATCCCCACGGTGCTTCCCTGGTGCGCTTGGGTGTGGACTGGAGTAACCGTAACATTGAGCCCCTTGGCGGTAGACACACTCGCATGAGTTTGAATAATGACGGCAACGACCAGTGTGCACAACACGGTACTCGGTGCCTCGGGTTGACCCTTCATGGTTGCCAATGATACCCACAAGTACAACTTTTTGAACTTTTTGAACAGGAACGCACAGTCCTCGCAAAACTGGTCGACAATTATGACATCCACCAGTCAACTCAAATCGCCCACGGTGTTGTAACCCACAGCCTCACCTGTAATAAGAACAATCAGACCATACAACACAACACTACCGGTTGAGTGAAAAGATAACTTCTTGACGACACAATGGCCTTGCCTACAAACGGAAATACCAACGGTATCAGAACCTTGCATCGGTGAGCTAACAACTAGACAGCTATACCAAACATCCGATGAATCAACTGTTATAATAAATACACAATGGCAATGATGCAACTGAATGGAATGGAAACGATGTTTGAACCCTCCGGTTCAATTCCAACTCAATTTGGTCTACTTAGTTTAGATACTAACTATTCCCAACATAAACCACAAGGGAAACTGATTGACGAGCGCTGGATTGGAACCTGCCACCTCTGGATTAACGTGCTCAACAAACTGCGCCATCTAGCACTAAATATCTGGCGGTCTCCCTACTTTGTCGATATCTTTGTACTGGGGTGCCAGTCAGAAGCCAAGAAGTATTCTTGTCTGAAACTCTACTGAATCAAGTTTTATTCAACATTCACACTGACCCTGAAATGGGGTCTGACTTCCTGAGATTCTGACCCGGTTTGATTATTATGAACAGTGTATATCTTACGTGCTTTTAAAATGTGTGCTCACAGTTTAGTACGGAATTTATTGATATCGACGTCGTGGGTGAAATAGTTTAACCTTCGTGGTTCTAGTGCAACCTCAGAAGTGTGCCTGTCTAGCGAAAGCTTGTATGCATGATGTTGGTTTGACAAACTGTTGTGTCATGGGCCCTTTTCGAAACAACGGCTCCGGCTTTGGCCTCGGCTTCGTCCAATTTCAAACCGTGGGCTTTCCGTACAGGTCTTCAAAGTGGCGAACGGAGCCTCAGCCCGAGCCTAAGCTGAAACCGGGGTTTCAAAGAGGGCGGTATAACATCAGAGCTGCGTATCGAGAGAGTTGCGACATACAGGGACCAGTTTTCTTTTGTCACGTAGTTGCCGGACGCGATTTTTTTTCTGCAGCATACTTCCTCAATACAGTCAACAGTTAAGAGATAGGCTGTTCTTCCCTATCCCTTAACTGTTGACTCCATAGCCGACGTGTGCTGCAGAAAATAAATTTGCTTGCCGGACGTCATTTTCGGTCAACATGCAGACTAGTCTGGCACCCTGCGTGCACACATGCGTTTTTGTTGGACTTCTAACCACAAGTTGTCGCAACTCTTCCAACACACGGCTCTGCAAATATTAACAACAACAGCCTGGCGCATTTGTATGATAAAATGCTGTTTAGAAATAAACTTATTGAATACAGGAAGCCTATGACAAAGATAGCCGCTTCTCGCATATCAAGATTCAAGTTGATTGTCAAATAAACATGACTATCATCCTAAACGAGTGAGACTCGATAAAGAAGACATGCCTATGGATAGTTCAACCCTGGGGGAGACTGATCAATGTTGACATTCTGCTCCAATTTCCGCTGGTAACAGCCACGGAATCCCATGACATCTCGTCCTTGATTGAAAACGCAAGTCTTTGACACAAGACAAAATATTAAAAGTGAGGAAGTACAACGGTGTACATAATGTTGAGATACACCAAGTGAGAAGACTGGTCTTTGACAATTACCAAATGTGTCCAGTGTCTTTAAGTGGGTTAGTTAGTTACATATCTGGGTATTGACTGAATTCATTTTCAGAGTATTTGTTTGTATAACTAATTTAGGCTGGCACGATCGTTAGAATGTCTCTTGAAAACAAAACGAAGATCAATTCAAACTGATAGTTTACTATCTGACAGCGCCGAAACTTGGGTAAAGTTTTAAGGGGAACCATAATAAAAAAGACAGTCTGGCGTACAAAAAATATGAAAAAACAAGTATATTGTCTGCGTGTAAGAGGAAAAAATAGTAACACTGCAATTATCACACTCAAGATTAGAAAATGTACAATTTCACTCCCTGTTAATCTCAAAAGTCAAGAGTTCAAAAGGGGGAGGGGCACGTGTCATTCCCCTCAAGTTACGCCACAGCTATCTGATCTACCATCTCTGCCTCTACGATACTAGACGAGAATAAAACTCTCAATCTACTCTTTAAAAATAACTATATTTGTGAATAGTATTGCTACAGGGGTCGGTAACATGCAAGCTTTGTCCAGGGCACGGAGTGTGGCCGTGAGACGCGGTTTCCACTAATTAATTTGTAATTTGCTGAGAAATTGAACCTTTCCGTATTGCCTGGCGTGGCTTCCGTACGTCGGCTTGAGCTGAGGAAACCTCACGTCTCTCAGCTAGTGGCAGGCAGGGCTGTCAAGCTGGAGAAAATGTGTATGGCGATGGGGGAGGGGGGAAGGGGGAGGGGGCATGCAGAAGACTTGGTTTCGAGGGGAGTCGGGGTTAGGGAGTAGAAGTAGAGTGGTTGGCGTTTTCGTGAAAGGGAACTCTACATTGGGTATGAATTTCATATGAATTATGATATAATAAGGCTGTTTGACAAGACGCCATGGTGACTCCTGGAGGATTTAATCAATGCTTCCTGATACTTTTACTGCAATATGAAATGTATTTTTACTTTACTTTTTTGGGGTCAAGGTCCCTATAGCTGGTACGCCTGTGTGAATAGGTAGTTATACCTCATCAAATTTGTTCGGCAGAGTCACTCGAAGTTTTCAGTTTTCATCTAAAAACCATCCTATTTAATACTAAGGACCAACTGTTTTTCCAATAATATTAGTGCCTTTAATTATTCGCTTTTGTTTAGTTTCTTGTTAAGTTCTGTGGCAGCCAGTGTAAGAGTGCTCTATAAATGCCCGTTATTACTAATATTATTATTATTATACTGGTAACAATCTGTGATTGTTTACTGTTGCCATGGAAACGACACAATTGGCAGTTCAAGAACGCGACCAGGCAATACATGTACATGTATACACGCATGACCTAATGCGAGACACAATACGATAGCAGTACGGTGAATAGATCGCGTGAGATTTCACAGCACGGAGGGAAAATGAACAGGTTACATGTGCCTTGTAAACCTGCCCCGCAGGCTAAACTGCATTTGTAGCTCATCAGTGAACAACCAAATAACAATTGTGAACTTGACACAGATTTTACACATCATATATCATCCACGGTGACAGAATTAAAATAGAGCATTCAGCGCAATATGTAAATTTATTCAGTCTGGGCTCTCCTAAAAATGTTACGCACATAAACTATACACACATTCTTTTTCTTACATCCTTGTAGCATAGGCCTTGCTCTATGCTAGTAGAAACATACTTTGTTCTTTCCTTTGTCCCTGTACTAAACATCCTTCCATAGACTTTGTACCCCAAAAAACTCCTCAGTCTTTAGAATTCCCCTATGGAGACCTTTTGTTTTCCCTTTTGGGTTTGTTCTCGGTCTCCATGTTAGGTAGCGAATATCAAAATACAAACAGCTGTTCACTATGTTCAATTGAATAAAAACAACAACATAATCTCATGCATTCACATGGTATATACAATTACAATAAATAGATACAACTCAAGAATACAAAAAAATTGCAGCATGAATGAAAACGGGAAAGAAACCGATTTCCTAAATCGTGATTGTCACGCAATACTTACAACATCAAAGTATAAACATGTTCAATAATACATACTCAAATTCTGTATCACAAAAAAAAAATGATTTTAAAATCCGAGTCAATATTTATCTAAGCTCATTGCAAATTCAAATAGTACCAGCTCAGCCCCAAAGTGTGTAGGGAACCAGTTATAAAATACATTAAATTTACTAAAATGCTTTGGCTGGTGATCCGTGTTTTACTCGAGGAGAATTTACCCTCTGTCTAGCGGATGGAAAATTGCCAAGAATATCTATTGCGGTTTTGGCTCGTTTGCCTGAATATTGCTTCATTACCTGACAGAGAAATTGTGCCCTTGAGAACAAAAATATGACAATGACACAATACAAAATCGATTTTTCAAAGCTAAGGCATGTAATTTTGTTGTATGAGGGAAAAGGACATCTGTCTCAAGTGCATGTAATTATACACTTTTGATGAAAAGCCTGCGTTAAACGCTATCCTGTACACTATTGGTAAGATCGAAAAACATGAATGTTCACAGATTCGCACATAACTTACATGATTTAAAGTAAGCAATGGTAGAAAGGGTTCCTTAAAATGTTTCTTCCTGAAATGCTATCGTTTCTGAGAAATGAGTAAAACAAATCGTTTTATCACGCGTGATAACAACTCGATGTTTGAAAAAACAGAAAACACATAAGGTCTCATTTCACTATTTTCTCGTGACCTCGATGACCAATTGAGCTCAAACTTTCACAGACTTGTTTGTTCATGCATTATGTTGAATCACACAAAACATGAACACTGTCTGCGACTATTTTGTCAGCTCTACCAATTCTGTATAATACCTTTAATCTACATGCTTGTTTGCTTGCTGTCACTTTGTGACTGCACGCTGTGATTGCACGATATCCATCGCAGTATTTTCAAATAACGCACGGTGGACTAAAATACGAGCAGCATTTTTTGTTTAACCCTCTTGCTGTCGGACCATTCAATACCATTCACTGTGGTTTTGAATGATAGATAAACTATGCCAGCCTGCAATATGATACGATGAGGGAATGCATAGTACACAGTACACAGTTAGTTCTGTGCACAGTTGTGCCACCGTACACAACCTTGGCAGTCAAATGGTTTCAAATGGTTGGTCAACTCACTGGAAAATGTTGCCAAGATTCACTGACAGTAGGAGGGTTAACTAATGAAAGCTGTCTTGTACAAAGGTCAGAGTATGACCTGTGATTGAACCGTTATGAGCTGCTACTGTTGACTTTGAGAGAAATGTACATGTGTATTTAGTAAGCCTATTTTAAGTAAAAATTGCACTACTTTAAAAGTACCAGGTTTTGAATCTCAGCTACAATGATACAGCAAAATCAATAATGACAATAAATATTGTCTTGTTCCTGACTTGTAATAGCAATCGTGAATGCTACATCTCCTATCCTCAGAGGGGACCCGACTATTTTGTTTTTCTCCCAGTCTCAGTTTGATCCGTTTGATTTGAAGAGGTAAATTTGAAAAGGCATTTTGTCTATACAATCTTTAAAGACAATAGGGTTTTGTAAAATCAGCCTACCAGTGAGACAGGATTTTGTTTCACACACACGAAAATTATAAACATTATTTGAGTTTAAAAAAAGGCACATCACATCAAAGTTTGTGGCATGTCGTGGCCGAGTGGTCTAGTTCACCGGACCCAAGCTCTGGTGTTGTCAACAGCACAGTGTGGGTTCGAATCCCGGATCATGGCACTTGTGCCCTTGAGCAAGGCACTTAACCATAATTGCTTCGTAAAAAGTTGGGAAGGTAGTGCATTCTGCTCTACCAGCCAGGCTCCCAGTGGATGATACCCATGCCTACATCCTTACGGACTGTGAAGGGGGGTAACCCTGTTTCAGCCCCAGGAGTAGGTGGCAACATGCCTCTGGTGTCAGTTGATTTGGGTCAACAGCCCAAATCAGTTAAGTGTAGCCCTCACCTTGAGTGCCCGTTCGGCCTTGTGAGTTAGGCGATATCTCATTAAAAAAAAATTTAAAAAGGAAAAAAAAAGTTGACCGTATAAATAACTGCATCACTCAATACTAGACTTATGATTTTAATCCGTCTTGAGACGCTCTTCCTGTTTCAAGCCTGCTTCAATCCGGACTGTGTCCACTCTGTAAACTGACCCCCTTGGTCATTGATGCTTTGATAAAAATCAAATCCTTTTTTAATCTTCTTGGGCTTCCAAGCCAGGACTAAGTATTTCTGGACCCAATTTCATAGAGCTGCTTATAAGCAAGAAACACTGCTTAAAAATTCTCTGCTAAGCAAAAATAGACAGGATACCAGTCAAGTATGCTACATGTGACATGATGTTTTGGCTGGTAACCTTATTCTGGTGAGCATTATCTTGTTGTGCTTAGCTACTTTTTCTGCTTAAGCAGCTCTATGGAAATTGGGACATGGTGTTAAAGCAATTGTTCATAAAGTGTTATGTATGAACAGCATCACACCAAACGACACACCCAACAGCCACAACGCCCCTTGATTCCAGCATGTAGAACTAAAATTATTTTTCAAATGGGAGTATAGAGTTCTCATACATGTAAATTATATTATGTATTCAGCTCAAGAATAAACCCACGCACCAAAGGTTTAAATTTTGCCGGGTGGGACTTTTGCAAAGTCCAACAGAAAGGAGCACTGCCACGCCCCTTTAAGAACGAAGTTGAAGGCCTGCTATCTTGACCAGCTTGAGCTGACCAACAGAAAATGTCAGTCAGCATTTCCCTTCAATATTGATACTGTGGCTTTCCTGTAATTAATTAAGTGAAATCTGACTGGGCTTGGTTCATGAGGTGTACATGTAGGATATGTATATTTGTTCATTTTAAATTCCTTTAATTGCACAATCTACCTTGAAATCAAATCTTTTGCACAGGTTCCATCTAGTAAGTCTTACAACAGTTGTCAGTGATGAGTAACACACAAAAAAGGCAGTACCAAAGTCATTTTCATCGCATACATTTGATCTCTACTTCTGAGTCTTAATCTCACTGTTGTTGAGTTGTACCGGGTTTTTAGTGTGAAAACTGCTGGCTAACCGAGGTGAAATTCGACAGCGATCCGGTTCCTTGGGAGGCAGAAGATTGACTATCTGACCCCGTAAGGTTGACTAGATTACTGGGCAGTGTCATTGCATAGCACGCCATACGCAATGCAGGTGCAGGCAGCTCCCCCACAACGTCCCACTCATCTTCCGCCACTGTGTAGCAGTGGATGTCCTTCTCTCGATGCCGGCCGAGTCCGTTGTAGCCCCCTATGATGTAGATCCTCTGGTCGTCTATGACGGCCGAGCCGGCCATACTGAGGCCGGTCAGCATCGGGGAGAGGGACGTCCACTGGTCGGTCGAGGGATTGTACCGTTCGACGCTCATCACATCCACCCTATCGCCATACGGGTTGAGATGGTTCCCACCCATGGCGTAGATCTGATCACGGACTGGGCACACCATGTGGAAACCTCGTTCTGTGTTCATCGAGCACCGTTGCATCCACTCATTCATTTGGGGACTGTACTCAAACACAGACTTCCTGAAACTGTGGCTTGCGAACCCACCGGTGATGTAAAGTTTATCACTGACCACACAGCAAGCGTGAGCATACATTGATTCGGGAAGATGCTGGACATAAGTCCAGGTATCATCGTCGGGATTGTATGACTCCATCGAGGCAAGAGCTCCCTGCTCATTTTTGCCTCCAATGGCGAAGAGTTTACCATCTAGAGCTGCCAGGCCGAAGAAGGCTCTCCTTTGCTGCATCGGGCATACCTGAAGCCAGTTGTTGAATCTCGGATCATAGCGGTGGACAGTCCCGATGCTTTCCTTCCCGTTTGATGTCAGAGTCACTTGTCCTCCGACAACGTACAAGAAGTCATTCAAGACAGCAACGCTGTGATCTACTCGCCTCAGAGGCATCGATGTGAGATGCTTCAGCTGACAATGAGGTTCATCCAAAATCATATATTATTACTGACACACTTGTTGGCCAGCTCCCCGCCCACGACCAGAATCACCTCGCTGGTGGAGCGCATTCTGGTCCGTGCTGACTGCATCAGATGTTGGCGTTGGGGACAAGGTGATAGTTCAAGGCTTCCAGGAGAAACTGGTGACACGTTGCATTCTCCATCATGTAGCTCTCCGACTCCACATGATCCACAAGATCGTTTGTTGAGAAACAGCGGGAATCGGATATGCTTCATGAGTTGAGGTGCAAACTGTTCCCGTGAGTTGCGAGAGTGGTTGATCCACTTGGCCGCAGCACCAAAAAGCTCCATCTCTGAGCCCTGACATCATTCGATCCTGCCTTATGAAAAACGTAATTTGTTCCAAGGTCAGAGTATGGAAATCTCTGGTTGTCGACACTTGGACGAAGTTTGCTATTATGAAATCCTGCACCGAAGACAGCAGCAGTGCAAAGTCGTACTTCTCAGCGAGATGAAGCAACTCGATGCAATTCCGCAAACAGATCGTTGTGGTGAGGTACTGGACGCAGTAGTCGGTGACACGCCTGAACCCGAGCTGAATGGCAGCTACAATGTCTTGCGGACGTTCTCCACGTTCAACGTCAGCTGAGAGGTGTACGCAAAATGAAGCAGCATCTCAAGACCCAGCCTCGGGATGCTGGTACTGATCTGGATGTCCTTGATGTTCTCATTCTCCACAAACATCTTGTGGAAGAAATCGCTACAAGATGCCAGACGATGCGGTGGATCGAGAAGTGATGCTCTCCGCAGATCAGAGTTCCATCGCACAACACTCGCTTCTTTAGCAATCCATCGAGTTGCTTCAGCATGTCCCCACCATGCTCTGCACATTGGTACACCCTCGTCGGTGGGGCGCTGTACTATTCCAGAAAGAAAAACTGCGCTCTAACGGACTGGTTGGAATTTGTGAAGAGACTTTTGAAGCCATGTTGACAAAGGTTGCCAATATGAGTTGTTGAACTTCAGTAAGACCAAGAAAATTACCTTTTAAAGACAAAATTGAATAACTCTTTTTAAAAGGAAAACTCCACACAAATAACCATTACATAATCTACAAAAAATCATCGCAAGGCACTGATCAAACTTTTTTAAAAAAATTGGGGTTGAACCACGAAAAATTGACTACAGCAGGACTTGAACCTGCAGCCTTAGGGTTAACTTGCCAGCACTTTACCAACTGAGCTATCTCGCCCTATGTTGGCAGTCTCCCTATTTTGTCAATATCTTTGTTTACAAGATATTTTACAAAAATTATACTGAACTACTGTATCATTTAAAAACACTTATGAAAAAAAAAACATGTGATTGTTTTAACACATCTGAAAAAGTTGAAGAGGCTGTGGGCACGGATTACAACGAAACAAAAATAGTCAACAGAAATAGTTTCTGAAGTTGTACTGTAGGGGGAGTCAGAACGATGAACACACTAGGAATTCCTCACTCAAGCGGAGGCCCTTCCTTATGACCAGCAACTTTACACAACTTACATGCTCTAGTCCCAACTTTTTTGTATTTTCAACATTAATTTGTTGTCAATAATGTCGTGTTACACACAATTAGACGATTGATTATTTTTCAAGTCACCTAATACATTTTGTACATATTTTTTCAAGTTACTCTACACTTATCAGTTATTGTTCGTAATTTCAGTGATATGACCTTTTAAAACAGTTTGTATTTATCAAAGGTTTTTGTACTTTTTATTATTACTATTTGAAAGCAGTGTATATTTTTCCGGCACTGAACATGTGCAGTGACTGTTTTTTGAAACCTGGAAATTTTACCATAATAGTCTGGTTTTATGTCAACATTGTCGTTGTGAATTCATATTCACAAGATAGAAATCAGACTATGAATTTTGGACTTCTGTCCCTTTTAAACAAATTCTCAGGAGCCACAAATCAGAAAAAAAGGTAATACTATCCATTTTAAAATGGCCCGAGTCAATTTCTAAAATTCAAAGAGCATTCTTATTTTTGGGGATGATGTTAATTTTGTTTCGGCGTCAGCGGGATTCAAACACGGAGCATGTGGGTGATTTAGCAGGAGCTATTTCACTGGGCTACGCAGCAGTGGCCAGAAATCCTTGCAATTTAATGACGGCTACTCGTGTAGGTGTCAAAGAGGGTGCTGTACGATCGCCGGTTTAATAGCGCTTTAGTAAAACAAAGCCAAAGCGGAACATTTATATCTACTGAATATGAAATCAATGAATCATTCAAACTAAAGTTGAATACTTACAAAGTTTGATGTGCCTACATGTAGATTGACGACCATGAAGCTTGACGTGTAGTCAACTGTTTCTAAAACATTTCAATTACATCTCTGGAACGACAAAAAAGACAATTTACAAGTTAAATTAAAAAAAAAAAAAGTCAATGGTGACGAACATCACCACATCATATAAGGATTATGAATCTGAAATGAATGGCAACATGTTTCAGACTAATGACCAAAACAGTATCTTGTTTACCAAGATTAAACTATATTTTGGTGATAATGAGTGCAGTGTGAGTGGGTTTCATCATCTTTTACAACCTTAATTTTGAAGGTGATGATAATATTATTATATTATCAACAAAAAATATATCAAGTTAACAGGCCTACCAAGTACCAACTGAGTCTGACATTGACAAAGTTGAAAATGGAAAACTCAGTGGACATTACTACTGTTTTTTTTACTGTTACAGTGTTTGTAGTTGTTATCAGTCACTTATAATCTACTCGTTAATTTTACCTTCGCCTTGAATTGATTGGAAGGCCAGTATACAGACACATTTTCCAAATTGTTGTTTATTAATTATGTGACGCCCTTGTCCTTGGCCCGGGTTGGTGAATTTTTCAAATTCACAGTCAACACTCCAACCATGGCCATGCTCCAACCAAGTCCAGCAGAGAGATTATCTGCTGCAACTTGACGTAAACATTGCGATAGTGAGTTGTTTAGTTAGTCATAGACCCAGTAACTGGGGCGCTGTACTCCTTTTTCAAAATTTTGACATTTTCTGTCGTACTAGCGCCCCAGCGAAACCTACCAAAAATATGGGGAAGTGCAATATTTTCATAAAAAATCAGAGATGTCACACCAAAAATGCCCCAGAATGACGGAAATACCCAACGAATTACCTTCAAAACTGCCAACTGGCCTCTCCATATGTTTAAGATGTAACACCAGGCATGAAATTGTACTCACGGAAATTTGTCCGGCTAAAAAAGGATGATTTTTGAGACATTCCCGGTTTCCGTTGATCATGTCCAGCCATATTTTTTTATCTGACTTCTCGCAACGAGAAGTCAGATGCATTGTGGGTCATTGCCGGGCGCCAGACCTCACTCCCCGAAACCAGGTTTTCATAAACAGCCGGACCCACAATGCATCTGACTTCTCGTTGCGAGAAGTCAGATAAAAAAATATGGCTGGACATGATCAACGGAAACCGGGAATGTCTCAAAAATCATCCTTTTTTAGCCGGACAAATTTCCGTGAGTACAATTTCATGCCTGGTGTTACATCTTAAACATATGGAGAGGCCAGTTGGCAGTTTTGAAGGTAATTCGTTGGGTATTTCCGTCATTCTGGGGCATTTTTGGTGTGACATCTCTGATTTTTTATGAAAATATTGCACTTCCCCATATTTTTGGTAGGTTTCGCTGGGGCGCTAGTACGACAGAAAATGTCAAAATTTTGAAAAAGGAGTACAGCGCCCCAGTTACTGGGTCTAAGTTAGTCATGCGAATAGTAAACACGCCCATTTGCAACAAACAATGCTCCAGCCGACATCAACACCCTTCATTCATCACTACTTACTCATCTGTCAATGTCTGTCTGGTCATACCATGGAGGTAGACAGTGTCATACAATACAAATATTTATAGATTCAATTATTTTATTTACCGCTATGTTATGTACTCAGTTTGTACTTACTTGTTGTTTTGTACTCACCAACACACTGTCACACTGTTTCACACACTCGGTCCATGCCATGCGCCACTACACAACAAATGTGATTCACACTAACAGTAACACAGTCACAGTTCGTCTTTTAACAAACTGTCAGCTTTCGCACCGGTGAAACAGGAATGAGCAGAAACAAAACTAGACAGCTGTTCAAAAATGTTTAATGTACCGAACACAACACGTCAATGTATCGACGAAAAATACGATGATTGACGAATTGGCGGTCTCGTTCATCGCCGCGTCATTGGTTGTCGAAGAAACGACAGCTTATATTTTAACCTTTGACATGACTGCCCTAATCAACCTCGTTTTAATGTGCGTAACTGCACACGTTTAATTCACACGGACGTGGCGGGGTTTAAGTTGCTATGAGGAGGAGGTTGTTTACGCGTGGTTTTACTAGTCTGGTGTTCTGTTTTGTGTTATAAATTGGGAGGTAAACGTAAGTGGTACCAGACTACCTGCCGGGAAGAAAGAAAAATGGCCGGTGAAGTTTTGGTTGATGCGTTGCCGTACCACGATAAAGGATATGACGAACCAGGGAAAAGGAAGCGGTAATATTTCACTTGTATTGAAAAGAGTATTGTTAATGTACACTCTGCTCTGATGCCAGAACAGATTAATTTATCCGTTTGTTTGACATAGAGATATATGTGATTAGAGAGTTATGTAGTTTAGGTATTTGTTATCCGTGTTTTTTCGACACATGGTTAAACGTTAAAAAAACAAAAGACCTGGGCCCAATTTCATGGCTCTGCTTACCGTAAGCAAAGAATCGGCGCTTGCGGAAGCAGGGAATTCCGCGCTTACGTCAAGCGTATTTCACGGGTTAGCGGGGAATTTCGGCTTGTGCGCGTGCATACTCCACGTTACTAGGCATTCTACGCTTACACAGCTAGCGCAGAAATTCGGCGCTTGAACAGTAAGCGGAGAATGGTCACCGCAAGCGCAGAATTCGGCGGTTAGCAGAGCCATGAAATTGGGCCCAGGTATGCCCCCCAGCATCAGCAAGCTTGGCACCGGGGAAAGAAGAAGGTCAACAATCGTCATTGGTCATATCTCATTATCTGTCGTCAGTAGTGTGACCAGCTGACTCTGTGAGTCTGTGACAGTACTCTCAAGTGTACTGATTGGTGCTCTAGCCTGATCATTATGTATGCATCCATTCCTGTTTGCCAAAATATCAATTGGCCGTAGTGGTATTTAACAAAAGTTGCTCGTTGTATAACCAGAAAATTTACTAGCCTTAATCACCTTATGAATGATTGTTTGTCGAGCCAAGTCAACAAAATAAATAAAAAACACATTTTGGCTAAAAAACCTAGGACTGTAGAGCTACCTCTATTTTTTCTCACTTTTATACCTAATCAGCCACTCCTTACTCTTCTTGACTCTAGACAAAAACATCTGTGAAAAATCACGACTTAAGTCATGGGCCAGTTGCTTCCAACCTCCATTGAGGATGTTGGAAATGATTGTTAAGACTAACGACATCGTGCTTATCATTGTCATACTACAGCCAGAAAAGAGTAAATCTTAAAATGATGGACGAGCTACTGCCGAGTGCCGACCTTTAGAATTGATTGTCCATATTTCAAAATCTTGTATTTGAAACAACAAATTTCACAATCCTTATTTTTGCATCAGGCCTATGCCCTGGTCGAGGAAGAAACACGACGCTATCGCCCGACAAAGAATTATTTGGAGCATTTACCAGCAATTGATCATACGCCGTTTGAAACCGACGTCCTCAAGAATGAGTTTGAGCGGATGGCATCGAGACTTCCTATGGACGTACTCAGCATGAAAAGGTGATCCGTCGCTGTGAATCTTGGCAACGATTTTCCCATCATTTGAAGCATTTGATTAAAGGTTTTAGATTTGGTAGATATTGGAGGAAAGTCTGTTGACAAGTTATTGACAAAATGAAGAGATCGCCACCATAGGGCTAATTAGCTAAGTAGGAAGAGCACTGGCACTGAAACAGGGTTTGAATTTTTGGAGAAAATCAACATCTGCAGGGCTTGTAGCTTAAATTTTTTACTAGATTAGAACATTTTTTTACAAGACCAGAACTAAAATGGGATAAAAACTATCTGCACAGTTTAACATATAAACTGTTTTTATTTGAACAAGCACTAAGAGAAGATTTACCCCATTTGTATTATGTGGGTAAAGTATACTTCGATAAACAACAGAATTGAAACATTTGAACCTATTACCCAATGAAGAATCGTTATTCAATTGAAAAACACAAGACCGCCGGACTTGTCCAGTCATGTTTACTGGCCTGATGCTAAAATCACAGGACTCGGGCCTTCGGTCCAGAGTGTAATTTCAAGCCCTGATGTCAATCAGGAGGGTGTAGGTTTAAATCCTGCTCTAGTCAAATTATCTTTTTCTTTCAAAACCTTGGCACTCTATTGTTCTATTTATTGTATCTATTGTTCCGAGAAATATGCTTCCATGTTTACTTTTTAATTGCACCAATGTGTCATATCAGACATCAGGGTGTAAGTGAAATCAAAGATTAAGAATAATAATAATAATATTATTTCAATAATATTATGGCTGTAGGTATGAGTTACCGCCTCCACCTGCAGGCAGACAGAATGATGTACTCGCTTGGAACGAGTCAGTAGAGAACTCTATGGCCCAGCTGGAACATCAGTCAGAAAGGTGAGCCTTAACTTGTGGTATCTACTCTATGAATGTGTGGACTTGGTTCACGTCTTCCAACAAGGAGTATAAAGTGTAAAGAAATTGTGAAGCTTTAAATGAATTTTTGAATTGTTACACTTGTTCCATTAATTGTTTTTTCAGAATCGCCAATTTGGATCTCCTGTCAAAGTACGGCAGCTCAGCCTGGAGATTTTACAATGAGTAAGTTATAATGGTTTATAAGTTTATAATGGTCGCCATTGCCGAGGTCAAACAATGGAAATTAATAGCACCGGACTCGAGCTGTGGTGTTTCTGATCAGCAGAGTGTGGGTTTGAGTTCGAGTCCTGGTCATTGCACTTGTGTCCTTGAGCAAGATACTTTACCATAATTACTTTGTCCTTCTGATGGGATATTAAGCCAGTCTGGTTTGTACATATTATTAGTAAGATGATATCTTTTCTGGAGAATTAGGAAGGGACAATTTATGAAATCAGAAAAAAATCTTTCTCAGATCAATAATGAATAGCAACTGAGAAAACAAAATAACTTCTACATACTAGATATTGAAGTTTTTGGGACTAGATAGCTTAGTTGGTCTGGAGGTTGAAGATTCAAAACCCGCTCTAGTAAATTTTACTTTGATAAACCCAAAATGAATTTTTAATTTTAACTTAATTAATTTATTATTACTTTTTTTTGTCTATGGCAACTTTCAGCATACTAGGCAAGATGGTTGAGCAAGGCCAGGATCAGCTGCAGAAAATCCGCAAACACATCCAGGAGCTTAACTGGCAGAGAAAGACAAAACAGGTTAGGACTAAGCATTATTTGTACTTTTGCAGAAGAAACTATTTTATTTAGTTGGATAAATCAGTCAGTCAATCAATTAATCAAAACGATTCATTTAGAGCTGGTATTCTAACCTGGAATTAATCAGAGGCCATGGTCTCTGTCGCCCTAGTCCTGGTCCCCCCCTT
Organism: Pycnopodia helianthoides; assembly: GCA_032158295.1. Classification (NCBI taxonomy): domain Eukaryota; kingdom Metazoa; phylum Echinodermata; class Asteroidea; order Forcipulatida; family Asteriidae; genus Pycnopodia; species Pycnopodia helianthoides. Next base: position 2,086,174 of record CM063260.1, read on the forward strand.
CAGAAGTTTTCCCACAGACTTGAAGATTTTAGAATGCAAGTGCCCTTTGCAAAAACAAATAGACCGATCCATTAAGCTCCGCCCCTTACGTGTTGACCAATCACAACCTTGGCTATACGCCACCGAAAGTCCGACAAAGTCCGACACGCTAAAATCCCATTAGAAAAGTAAACACGCGTGCGCGCGTACTTAAAGCGCGCACGTTCATATCGCGAGTGTGGCATTGGAGAGACGCACATGTGCTGCACACGTGTGCAGTGGTGAGGCAGCCAATGCTGTGATTGGTCAATATGCTAAAGGGGTGGGGCTTAATGGATCGGTCTATTGGCCTTGCCCTCTCAAAAAGGCACTTTGACAAAACATATATTACACAAGTACATAGACAATGGTACAAATGAGTTTTCAGTCTCTTCTTGAAGATGTTCACATAATGGAGAAATGTTAATTATGAGATCATTCCATAATCGTAACGATTATGCCCACATTTTCTCGATACTGCACAATAGTTGTTGAAATACAACACATATGAAGACAGTCATCTACACCTCGTAAAGAAATTGTGTATAGTATCTCTGATCTGATTGCCAAATCTTGTGGTTGTTCCTGTCTGTATTGTTACTATTTTGTGTCTTGTTTTTGTTTTCAGAAAAGTGCTGGCGAAGCCTTGAGGAATCTAGAAGAAAGGTAAGGAAGAGCGAAACTTTTCTCCTGAAGACAATCATAGCATACTGATCGAAACTTCTCATATGTAGAGATTTATGTGCATGGTGTACCCTACTAAAAGAGCAAAGTGTTTTGTTTCTTAATTTTGGTTTTTATAAATAAAAGGGACGAAAAGATTGAAATAAAGTTTGCATCATTACAGGATCTCAGTAATTTGTTTTGTATATTACAGTTGGACAGGCCTCGTCGGCAAGAACTATGAGATAGAGAGAGCCTGCCTAGAGCTGGAGCAAGAAGTGGAGAGGCTCCGACAAGAGCAGATCATCAAACATGCCAAGGAGGAGTACAAGACGCAGCAGATGCTGCAAGATCCTCAACAAGAGGATGAGGGACGAGACGAAGCTGAGGAGGAGGATGAGGATGATGAGGAGGAGGATAGTGACGACGAGAGCGAGGAAGAGGGAGGGAGCGATGTGGAGAGATACCGGGTTGGAAGTCCCTCAGATGAGGAAGGGGACAGGTAGTTGCAACATCATCTGGAGGATGGGGAGGAGGGGGGGGCGGCTAAGATGTCAAATTAAGGCTCTTGGTTTAGGAGGGGGGATGCCTCAAATAATGGTAAGAAAATAAACAAGATAAGCTGTTGTTTGGTTCTTACCGGAAAATACTGTAAAATTTTGATGGAATGGAATTCAGTGATGATGGACCAAAATACTATTGTTTACTTAGGGGCAGGATATACTTTTGGTAATTATCAACAGTCAAAGACTCGGATTCGTATCCTCACATGGTGTATCCCAAGATATACATAAAAAAAAACTAGAATATTTGGGCTCATTTGGTCATCAAAGTTGCAAGAAAATGATAAAAGAAAAAACACCGTTCTTGCACAGAACTGTGCACTTTCACAAATGCCTGAGATGAAGCCTTTCTCAGATTCAAATAATTTAGTGAGAAATACCCTCTCTCTCAAAAACTTTGTTACTTCAGAGCGAGTCGTTTCTCACAATGTTACTAATACTATCAGCAGCTCTCGTGTGCAAGCATGGTGCAAGTAAGTTTTCATGGTAATGTATTTCTTGAGTAGTTACCAAAAGTATTCACTGCCTTTAAACTTTGCAAATCAAAATCAACAATCCTCTACTCAGCTTTTTGTATTTTTTTTTTTTTACTTTTTGTATTATTTATGCATTTACATAGCATGTACATGTACAACTCTGTACATTATTGAGATTTGTTTGTAAAGGTGTTGTTAATACGGGGGTTATTTTATTTAGGATCTGTAGAGGGCGCACTTCAAAAACTAACGGACGCCAAAAATGGGTTTATTAGAACGTTTAACAGTAATCGTCTTGAAAATTCTTTCTTGCACGTGGCTGGCACTGGGGTGTCCATACGGGCGTGACTGGAGCCAACATGGAGGTTTGAAAATAGACCCAAAATAATGGAAAACATTTAACCCGATCTACCAGAAATTGGCATAGTGCATTAATAAAGTAAAAAAGGTTCAGTCCTTTTGATTTTCTCTCTGACTTATCTACTCCTCCAAAATGAGGCTGAAAGTAACTTAAGTCTGGCTCCTTGTACTCCCCAATGATTGATACCCATAGTAAGATAAGGGAAATCAGACCAAAAATAGCCACATCAAGGTGGACATCAACTGCTCAGTTCATTGACAAAACACACCAGCTCCTGCCACAGAAATTTGATGTACATTCGGAAGACCTTGACGAGTCCCCATATATCCTGAGTGCTGGTGATGGTGTCGGACAAGGCAAACGGCATGGTGGATGGAATGAAGCCTCTGCCGTACTCCACCATCCACGTCCCCTGTGTCCACTGGACCATCGTCACGTCACCCCAGGCGTGTAGAATCGTATCACCTGATGTCGAAATTGGAAAATAATTTGGGTTTGAACAAACACAAATTGACTAGTGCGGGATTTGAATCAACGACCTCCGGTTAAACGTTCCGGTGCTCCACCTACTGAACTATCTAACCCTATGTTAACGGTCTCCCTATTTTGTCATAGGAAAAAAGGAAAACAAAATAGTTTTTGTTCTGTGAAATTCAGTTTTCAGTAACACCGTGTGTATAATCTACTCTTCTGTGTAGATTTTTTCTTTAGAACTTGTCTTGCTATTTATTCTACTGCCACGGAGTAGATTTCGGAATTCGGGAGACTTACAACTGTAAACAAGTTTGGTTCTGGTTCTGGTTCCACAATTTCAAGAGATTAAATCATGGATGAGAAAAAAAGATTTGCGTCTGAATTCAGACTTGCTATGTCTACCCGGTGAGCCAATAATCGATATTTTCTTCAGATAATAATATTGACATCGTGCTCTTAAGTCTGTTTCTCGAACACTATGAGGATGACAATTCAGTAGCTCCATTAAACTAAAAACTCAAAAAGTTAGAATACCATCATTTCAACATACCTACTGAAAATTGGATCTTAGTTTCAGATCTTGTGGTTTTTTTTTTGTCAGCAATGACCCTCGCCCATTTTTGTACCGAGGCTGTTTGACCTCCCAAAACAAACTACAGCAGGAAACAAGCTAGATGATTTCGGGTAGGGGGGAAGAGACCTAGGCACTCTGCCAAAAGCAGCTACAAGCTAGATGATTTCGGGTAGGGGGAAGAGACCTAGGCACTCTGCCAAAAGCAGCGACAAGCTAGATGATTTCGGGTAGGGGAGAGACCTAGGCACTCTGCCAAAAGCAGCTACAAGCGAGATGATTTCGGGTAGGGGAGAGACCTAGGCACTCTGCCAAAAGCAGCTACAAGCTAGATGATTTCGGGTAGGGGAAGAGACCTAGGCACTCTGCCAAAAGCAGCTACAAGCTAGATGATTTCGGGTAGGGGGAAGAGACCTAGGCACTCTGCCAAAAGCAGCTACGAGCTAGATGATTTCGGGTAGGGGAGAGACCTAGGCACTCTGCCAAAAGCAGCTACAAGCTAGATGATTTCGGGTAGGGGAGAGACCTAGGCACTCTGCCAAAAGCAGCTACAAGCTAGATGATTTCGGGTAGGGGGGGAAGAGACCTAGGCACTCTGCCAAAAGCAGCTACAAGCTAGATGATTTCGGGTAGGGGAGAGACCTAGGCACTCTGCCAAAAGCAGCTACAGTGCTTGAGAGGGGGTAAGTATAACAACGATGTTGTCAGTATTGATTAGGGATGGTTTTGTTCCTGGCCTAAGGTTGGGGTCGATTCACAAACTCTTCCTAACTTAGGACTAGTCCTAGGCAATGCTAAGAGATAGGACTAGTCCTAAGTTAGGACCATACTAAGGATAGTCCTATCTCTTAGCATTGCTAGGACTATCCTAAGTTAGGAAGAGTTTTGTGAAATCGACCCCAGGTCCCATAGACCTGTAACGATGGAGGAAAGATAAGGAGTTTGGGAGTAGTTGATTTGATATTTACCCGGGATAAAGACATGGCTATGGGTTGTTCCTTCTGACCATTGCCTGAATGTGCCAGTCATGACGGTGTCGGATATGTTGGCCCAGTATCGTCCTGTAAAAAAAATGAAACTCCCAAATAAATGTTGAACTTTTGCATACGTTGGAGATACAATCTAGTAACACCATGTAACTGTCCATGAAAACAAATCCCTGGTTGTGGTGGTTCTCAAAAGAACCGGTGGTGTAGTAACTTGACGTTTCGATCCATTTACTCTGATCGTCAGTGTAACCTTTTCAAGAGAAGGGGGAGGGGACAAAGACATTATTGTGAGGGCGGCAAAGACACTAACGGGAGGGGGGGGGGTTATTGAATGTATTGAACTATTCATTTGGGGAGGGCTATAGGTATCGGGTTACGCCATTGCTGATCATCTTCAGGAGAAAGCTAGACTCTGATGCTGCAGGCTGTATAAGTATCAACAAAAACAACAGCACCTGCAAGGCCATGCAGCAGCAGCAGCACCACCACCACCAGCACCACCAGCAGCAGTACCAGCAAAGGCAACGGCAACAACAACAACATTTTATTTATGTAATGAACACATCCCTCGACCCAATCATCCCCCACAGTAACCAACCTGAATGCCCCACTGTATCCACCGCTGTCCCAAAGAAGGTCACATACTCCGTGATGGAGGCATGGATCATGCGCATTGCTCCTTTCCATCCTCCTGCGCATACAAAGATCCACTCGGTGTCCTCCGGTGGCAGTATGTGACCTGGGTACATCTTCATGAGGTCAGAGTGCACTTTGTCAAACGCTTCCTCATGGGGCAGTCCTGTGAGGAAAAAGAAACAAAGATATTTCATTTTCATTTATTTATAGATGGATTGCACTACGCGTCATTGACCACCATCTTTGATGAATTGTGCACGCGTGAAGAGCTATCATTGGCTGAGAGTTGTGCGTAGCGCGTACACGCGTGCACTTTTCCATCGTTTTACATCAAAGATGGCGGTCAATGACGCGTATTGCAATCCATCTATTTATACAAAATAAAATAAAAAGTTCAGTGGTGGGCTGCCACAATCAAAGTTCTTGTTGGTAGTGCATCGTATTGCTACCTTTGACCCCGCCGGTGTCTGACAGTATTGAAATCGACATTTGGCGAAAGACTTGCATCCAAATTCCTTCTAAAACAATTTGTATTCATAAATAATCTTGCACGGTGATTCTCAAAGCTCACTTTTTGTTTTACGGGTCAAAGGTTAAAGTTCATTGGTTGAATGGATCGGAGGAAATGCATCGAGAACTGAGCACCTTTAATGTATTTTCTCAAAGAAGTATATATTTCACATATAAGTAGGTTTTCATGGCTTAATTCAACAAAAACTCATTCAATTTCGTTTGAAAATGAATGCTCCATTGCGTCAGCATTCAACAAGTCAAAAGAAGTAATTCATTTACAACAGTTTAGCATTCACTGGTCAAATAAGATCATTCAAATTTCTTAGGTCACAAACACCATTCGATGTCGTCGTAAAAGCCAGCAGCAAGAGGCTGGTCAGTGGTCAACCATTCAATTTCATCAATAATTATGTAATAGAAATTCAACAAAGAATTGTGAAGATGTAATCTTGAATGGCAATCAAAAAAATGACTGCAACGAACCTGAATGAAAAAAACGAAATCATAATTTATGTGCACAAAAACGAAATTGAATGCAGTAGAATCTAAAACGAAACCCTAGGTTGGTCGATTTAGGGGAAAATGTGTGAATTTGATCGCATTTTAATGAAATTTCATCTAGCTTTGCTGATGATGACCGAGAAAACATGTACTAATTTTATGGAAATAATACACACTTCATGTTTTAAGTAAAGATTAAACAGCTATCTTACCAACATATTTTTCAGCAATCTGTGCAACTATCTTATCATCTAGTAGGTAGCTTTTGTTATTGAGCCAGTGATGGATAGCAATCACACAGAGCCCTATGGCGACGGTGGAAATCACGCTAATTCTAGCCACAGATTTGAGGTTCATCCTCACAGGGCGGCGTCTTCCAATTCAGGCAGCGGAGGGAACAAGTCTTTGGAGAGTCTCGTCCAAGTCACTGACTGGTTCTATGTAATCGTACAACACTTCTTAAATTCTGAGTTTGTGTTTTAATGGTATACAGGATGTAGAAAAGTCATGGAACAGTGACTCTAGATCTGCTTGTAGGTGTAGTGTTCAAGCGGGGTGCTTGCGTTAAGAGCCTTGGACAAGGCTAGTAGGCATTTGCATTTGCAGTGTATAGGCTGGAGTATGTGCGGTAACGCCAGTGTTTTAGGTGCTGGTATACCTGCATCTTCTGGAATGAAATCGAGGCTAGTCATCATATCGATGATTTACACGATTTCTTTTTTTCCATTCGTGTGTTTAATGGGAATGTGGAAAAGTTTTGTCAATTGGTTACCGTTATTTGCCCAGTTTTACTCCACCTGCAAACCTGTCTTTGTCAATGATGATAATGTTTGTTTTTTGTAAGCCTCCTTTGTCCTTCTGTGATCTTATCTGTCAATAGGTTGGTGTTCCAATTATAAATGCTACACTCAAAGTCTCGTTGTCCAATAATTGGCCACCTCTCACGACTGTATTGCAATCAGGACGTTCTAAAAATTAAATTGCTTTTAGGCCTATATTGGTCTTATAACGGTACAATTTTGAAAGATTTTCGAATAACAATATCCGCTCTACGATGAAGACACAGTTCGAAACGTCGAGACCTTAACTTGTAATCTTTGGTTTTACCACACACCAATGTGTGAAAAGCACTGTACTCTCGGTATACTTTTCCCGAGTCCTTTATATCGAAAAAAAAGAAAAAGAAAATCTGTTCCCATCTACAAGATTATCATCAACACAATGCAAAGCTTCAAATACTTCGTAGTTTGCCTTGCTCGACCCTCCAGTGGCGTAGCCAGAGGGGGTACGGGGAGGGAGCCCCCTGCTCAGAACCCTTGCCGTTGCGCCCCCCTCCCGATGAGATCGAAAAAAATGTACAACTTAAAAATGTTTGGTTCCACATTCTGAATATTTATTCTTCAAAGACTTAAGTTCACTGCATAGTTAAAACCCAAGGCACGAGAAATCTTGAACGTATCCAACACTTACCCACGGTTGGAGGTATTTCGAGTGATGTTCGTACCGTCGGTCGTACCCTTTTCTCTGGCCGTTATGTCTGTACACGTACAGCGTACAAACCCACCCCGACCCTAACGTAAAAATAACTTTTTTGCGATAATGTTGTTGACTGTCTATAAATAAAACAATATCTATTTCTAATTTAAATGTGACTTTTGGTAGAATGAACAAAAGTTATATTGGTGTAGCTCACTATCGGGATCCCGCGTGATCAAAGTTCAAAGTTTTTAGTGGGCAACTAAAACTGTTAAGCAAGTTTATTTTGCTTAAATAGATTCTTGTGATAGCGCTACGGTCACGGTATATTTAAACGGCAACGAGTACTTGAAACTCAGATGGTCCCTGGACGTCCAGACGGTGTTCTCACCAGCGAGTGGGCAGTTTCGATGGGGACCTTACCCCTTAAGCCCCCCCCCCTAATGAATCGACATTACTCGATGCCAAACTCGGCTCCGTACATTGTGACAAATGTTTGTTTGTTTTTCGAAATTCATCTCTGCCATCCAGCCCGAGCCTGTGGAGCACAAACAGTCTGTTTGAGTTTAAGGTCGATGTACTAAGGTAGTCTATAAGTCTAACAAGCTCGTCCTAAAACAGAGCCTTAAAGGAACATTACATAATTGGTTTTTGCTAACAAAACAGTTGCTGGCAGTGTAAGCACTTTATGTAATCCACCATATACATAAACTGACAAACCTGTAGAAGTTTGAGATCGATCGGCCATCTGGGTCACGAGAAAATAGTGAAAAACCGATTACACATTTGCATGAAATCATATAGGTTCAACAAATGAATAAAACGCTCACTGAGCGATAAACTCCAATCGGAAAACTAGTTTATTCATTTCTCATCAAATATGGCATTTCAGACAGAAATGTTTCAAGGGATGTTCTCTACTATCATCATCATTAGACCGTGTAAGTTTTATGTAAATCTGTGATCAAAAGTTTATTTTACAATTACCAATTCTGTAATGTTCCTTTAACCGTACCCCCTCATCCCTCTCTTTCTGTGTCTGAAAATTGGTTGAATATAATAACTAATACTGATTTATTGTACTATTAAAGTTAATATAAATATATTTAAGTCATTGATTCATTTTTGTTAAATAATAATGATCAATTTGGTTGGAAATTCGGGACACAAAAATGTCATAACGTTTACTGCCTTGGTTTATTTAATCAATCTGATATTTTTTGTTAATGAAATTTCTCTTTTACTAGTTATCTGACGGCACTGGTGTGACGACCTCCACATCATAAAATCACTGTTCATGTATAATAAATACGAGTTTGCCTATTCGACTTCTAACCTCCAAACCAATATTACACGATATGTTTACATCCATTGTCCAGTTGGCCCTCAATGCCTTGCTGCGAAAGGATACAGCTACCGTGTTCTCTATCAACACGACGATCGATATAATCGCCTACTATTTGCATAACAAATGAAGAAACTAGACCTGTTATGTCACTTGTCTCCAACAACAGTAACGATTCAGCATTAAGCACTTTCCCCTTCATTGTTCCCCTTCATGAACCGGAAAGAAATGGCTGCCAAGACCAGATGATGTAGAGTTTAGACTGATTTTGGGATTCGTTTTAAAGATTTGAAGGTAAGGTTTACACTTTCTCTCCGAAAACTATACTACTGATTTTGAGTTAGTTTATAGCGCTTACCGAGTAGTACAATGGTGTCATACTCTGGAGTGAAGGTGGGCCGTGACATGATTGCAGGGTTGCAGGTTGCGTTAGCTCCCCCGTCTCGTGCGCCCACCAACACAGTCCGCCGCTGTGTCAGGTCTGAGCGAAACTTATACCATGCCCAACATATGGCAGAGGGTAATCTAACACTTTAATACACTCTTGTCCTCTTGTACAGTAGTACCCCCCCCCCCCCAAGATCCTCTAAAGAATTCCTGAGATTCCCAGAACGCAATGAAGACACAATAGGAGGGGGTACACCATGCCACATATCGAGCACCAGTTGGTAAACATAAACGAAACTCATTCTCTTCTTTCGGTTATATAACACAGGTAATAGTTATCATGGTAACCACAGGACTTTCACAGAACACCCAATCCCATGGGTTGTTCATTATCTTACTGATCTCAACTGGGATCTACATGAGCTCAGCCCTGGATTACGCCACGAACTTGACGGTGTCTACGAAGACGGCGACCACGGCGACTCTGGGCTGGACGGCAGCGGCCAGTGGCGGCACGGCCTCAAGCTACGTCGTCTCTCTCCTCCTCGGCAGCACCGTCATCCAGAATAACACCATCGCTACCGTGACCACCAGCACCTACGAAGTGACCGGGCTGACCTTCTCGACCTTCTACACCGTCCAGTTGCACACCCACGATTCGACCGGGCAGAGCACGGGGTCTGCCGCCTCGGTCTCCTTCTGGACCAAGTACACCACGTGGAATTCAAAGTTCATCGGAGCGCTGGCTGTGATCGGCTTCGTCGTTCTAACTCTCATGACGATGATGATATTGAAGAGCAAGTGTCTCCCTGCTGATCCCAAGCCCATGAAGATTGATGTTGAGAAGCTGGTTGACGAAGACGAGAATGACAATGAACAGATCAAAGAGGCGGGACAAATAGAGAAAAAGGAAAGGTCGAGAACCCCCACCAAAGACATAGCAATATTCTAAAATGGAAATCATCCACGAATGTAAAAAGTTTCTAAAATTCCTTTTGCGCAGGGAAGTGTCCCTTAAAGTTCGGGAGATAATGAATTATTTTGTAAATTGACTGTTTTGGCTACGACGTGATGAAAGCAAATCGGTGGACTGTTATCAGTAAGCCTTTATCGTGAAACAATATCTCTGTCATTTACCGAGCCTTGGTTGCAAGGCTGTCCTGCGCTATCCCACTCCAGTCCATGTGTGGACTCGCTGTGGGTGTGTGTGTACTGTCCTACGGACTACGATGGTGGACTATCTTGGCAAAATAATAACAGTGCCTACAGTGTACAGACTTCTTGCGTGGACTCGGGCAAAGTGATAGACCAAGACAGCCTTGCAGCCACGGCTATTACGTCCCCTTGAGCGACAGCAATAAAAGAGGACCATATTTTTTGCACTTCTAGTCTCAATTTGGTACGTTAATTTGATTGAGGGGAGGGGGGCGGTGGCTGATGCAGTGTCTATTCAACTTTGCAGTAGCTCTGTCGTCATACCAATCACCGTAAGCCATAGCCAATGATACTCAAAGCGGATACGGCTTCATTCGTGACGAGTGTTGTTTGTTGTGCAGTACTTGGAATACATGTATATATATTTTTTAAACATCCAACGAGTCAACTTCCGTTGGTGTGTGCAGAATGTCACTTTTAAGTGTAAACAGTTTTCGTCGCCATTGTTTGGACTTTTTAATTTTTTTTTAGCGACGTCCTCATTGGTTTTGTACACGAAAGCGAAGCGAGGACGTCCTCGCTCTGTCAAAACACCCGGATGCCCTTGGTAAAGTTCTCGGTTTCAACGGTATCGCACACACACACACACATACTGTTGCACACACCGTTGTGGGGACTTCCTATTGTTGTTCTATTGTTCCCTTTTCTAAAGAATTACCTTGTGGGGACCCAGTTTAACAAAGAAAACGTTGTGTGGACCTTTGTTCCACTGTGTAAAGTCCCCACAACGGTGTGTATGCCTACCCACACACACACGCACACACACACGCACACACCCAAGTGTGTAGACACCTGCAACGAGGACCTCCTATTGTCACTCTTTTGTTTTTATCCAACATGGGACCCTATTGTCCTCTTTTGTTATAGGTCCCTTGTTTGAATGTATGTACATGCACACCATTTTTAACATTTCCTAAAAAGGCTATAAAAAATAATAAAAAATCAACAAGAAGTACGGTGATCATCAAATGCGCAATGTTTAATAAAAGCATAGGAAAGCAAATATCGTACACTTAGACCCACAACTAGAGGTTTTGCATTACAGTTTTCAAGCGTTGAATCTAGGCTCAATTTCAAAAAGAGCTGCTTTAAGCACAACAATTTACTTAGCATTAACCAAATTTGCTTCATGGAAAAGGGGTACCAGCCAAAGTACCATGTTATGTGGACAGTTTGTGACTGGTTCCATGCTTTATTTTTGCTCAGCATATATCTTGAAGCAATACCTTCTGCTTAAGAAACAATATGAAATTGAGTTCTGGTGGCAAAAGAGCCAAATAACCGCAGGCCCAAAACCACTACAGGTGGCTCAACAGACATTATAAAGGAAACTCATACATTAATCTTTTATCTTTTTTGGCTCACAATGCATACAAAAATAGTCTCTGTCATTTTACATATATATAAATCTATTAATATATCAAAAGTTCTGCTATTTTAACTATTTTTTTTTTATATTATGATAGAAATAAAAAAGGCAACTGTCTATGCAGCTATTAAAATGTGTTAAGTACTGATAATTTTTTTTGTTCTGCGTTTCAGATAAATTCTTTTGTATGTATAGTAGTCAGCAGGTAGCAAAATTTAAAACAAAATGTGCATGAAATTTGGAAACAATAAATGTGCAGCACGCAAGGCTGTAACGAAATAATGATTCAAACACAGCTCGGTCAAAAAAAACTGTGGGTAAAACTTGAAATAACTTAAAGAAAAACGTTGCCTTCGGATTTTGTGAAATGAATAATGGTTGACAAGATATTTTAAAAGTTGAATATAATGATTTACCTAAATATTTCTTGACATTGCTCGATTTTTGTTTAATTTCTTGACAGAACATGGTCCGCCATTTATTTTAGGACAAAACTTTCGACTCCACAAAATGGCGGACCATATTGTTCCGCTGGTTGTATTTCCCCAGTCAGATTTATGGGTTGTTATTTTTTGTTATCACTTCTCACTAATTACAATACACTGTAGGTGATTTTGTGCATGAACAACTCTTTGAAAAAAGATAAGGAGCAATTCCAAACAGTAAAAGTTTACGAGCTTTGAAGGCAATGTGTCCCTTTATTCGTTTGAATGACACAGAGGCAGAACACCTGTCGACAACACCACCACAATGTGTGTTTGTCACAACAATATTATAACGCAATCAGTTGCTATAAACGGACGCATGAATTGATTTTAAAAAAAATCAACTTCAACGTAAAACAACATTTTTCGATTAGTTCCGTCTTTGTGTTATACAAGTACTGTTGCTCTTTTATGTGTACACCTTTTTGGGGCCAATATTTCATTACTTAAATATTATTTGACAAGTCTGCGTTCATTGGTGTTGGTTCATCACCATCGGGCTCATCCCTGGGGACCGGGGAGCTTCGGGACCGGGAGCTTCGGGACCGGGAGCTTCGGGACCGGGAGCTTCGGGACCGGGAGCTTCGGCAACGGGTCTACCGGGCGCGTTCTTCTTCTTTCGGCCCTTGCCTTTCTTGTTGGAGTGCCTCTGGAAGGTCTGCCATCCTTGCTCAAGAAGCACCTCCTGCTTGTAGGCTATATCCCTGTTTCGACCCTTGGCGACCACGAAATCCAAAATGGCGAACGTCACCAGGCAGAGGACGAGGAACACGCCCGCTACGATGGCAACAGACGTGGTTGAGCCCATGGGCGTTGAGAACTGAGCGCAGCCAACTTCCGGCACTTCCGGTGCCGGGACAAGGGTCGCCACGCATGCGTTGTAACCTCTCAGGTCGTCCAAACCTGACAGGCGGTACATTCTCGACGAAACATTGTTGATGGTTGTATTCATGTTCATAGCAAAGTCACCTGCGTTGGTGAGTCTGAAACCAGTCAGATTCGAGTATTGCGGGATGTCAATTTCCCACCGCATGGTGGCGCTATACGCTGTGAGGTTACTCACAGTCACGGTTACGATGGACTGTACGGTACGGAACAGCAGAGAGGTCACGAGTATTATTAGCCGCACGACATAAGCACAAAAGGTCACTGTAGACGCCATGATTGCCAGATGCGATATTCCACTAACGACCACCGTCCCTATTCACTTTCGTCTTGATTCACTGTAACTTCTGTATTAAAAAAAGAGAGAGAGCATTGTTTAAAAAAAAGTGTTTTATTCAGAACTCTGTATATAATTTCAATCTTGATGATACTGCATTTATTTTTCAACGGCTGTTTGGTGTTCGGGGGGTATCCTTTCCTGACCTATCTTGTTTATAAACATTTTCTACTCTTTGATTTGTTGATAGATGTTACTCCTAATTTCAGTACTTTTACTAGACTTTTTTCCTGGAATTCTGGTTTTTAGTAGTCTTTGCTTTATTTATTCAATTCATTGTACCCTCCCAAACTAAGGGGGGGGGGTGGGGAGAATTAGCTTATCAACCAAATTGAACTATGGTAAAATGAAGGGGGAAAAACGAAATTACAACAAAAATTGTTAGTGGCCTGACGTTTCGACCCTAGCATATACTCTTTCTCCCTTGTTTCTTCTGACTGCAAACTGGCGCTTTCTTTTCACCCTCGCTGCTTGACTGCCCTTCGATACACCAGTAAACTTGTCTCTGTGTGTCTAATTTAGCCTTTTGAGAAAGACTCTGCTAGGGTCAAAACCTGAGGCCAATAAACATTTTTTTGCAAACTGTTTTTGTTTCGTTATGTAAAGCGCATGTGGGCATTTTCTTCGTTTTCCAAACTTGTATTATCACATTTTTCCTTGTCGTGTCGATAACTCATCGAGTCGGGCTACGTCATGTAGCCTTTGATCTGGAGTATGACTATGATTATTTGTTTCAACTTTTACATTTAGAGCTTCAGCCCCCAAAGTAAAACCATAAACTAACCCCAAGCACTCTAGTATTGGTGGACACTGAGTGAGTACATTGCCAAGTACGGTTGTGCATTATCATCATTCATTCAATCTTTGTTAAAAACATGAAAGTTTACATCACGACAGGGTGTACAAATACACTTCACTGTTAAAGGAACATTACAAAATTGTTTTTTTGCTAACAAAACAGTTGCTGGCAGTGTAAGCACTTTATGTAATCCACCATATACATAAACTGACAAACCTGTAGAAGTTTGAGATCGATCGGCCATCTGGGTCACGAGAAAATAGTGAAAAACCGATTACACATTTGCATGAAATCATGTGGATTCAACAAAGAATAAAACGCTCACTGAGCGATAAACTCCAATCGGCAAATTAGTTTATTCCTTTCTCATCATATGGCATTTCAGACACAAATATTTCAAGGGATGTTTTCTACTATCATCATCATTAGACCACGTAAGTTTTATGTAAATCTGTGATCAAAAAGTATATTTGACAATTTTGTTTTCTTACCAATTCTGTAATGTTCATTTAAATGGGAATTTCACAAATCGTTGGTTCTGGACTGGTAACGCTTTAGTGCATGTAAAGTCCGGCTCAGTGTCAACTTGAAACGAAATACATGTGGGTGTAAATAGAACACATTGTACATGTATTCGTCTATAAACTACAATACAAAAAAAACCTGTGAATAAACCGAGTAATTTCTGCAACAATTGTTTTGTTGCTCTTGATTTTTTTCACCCACAGTGTCAAGGTTGACGCCTTAATACGGTTTCTGCACGACTGGCATTATTAATTGTCATGGTGAACAGTTCTATATTTTCCCATTGTATGAAGTAAACACTTGTTTGGACCTGTTTTTTAACTTCAGCCCGACAACTGCATATGTATAAAGAGAGGGGAGCTCCGAAAGGTCGAACTCAGTTTTGCAACGCACCCATAAAAAAGAACTAGAATAGACGGAGTCCTTATAAAACTTGGGAGCGATTCAGGTCTCTAAACCTGACTTTAAAGGCCCTGTACACTATTGGTAGGATCGAAAAACACAATAATAACAGATTCACACATAACTTACATGATTTAAAGTAAGTAATGGTAGAAAGGGTTCCTTAAAATATTTCTGCCTAAAATGCTATCGATTCTGAGAAACGAGTAAAACAACAGTAATTATCGCGCGCGATAATTTGAAGAAAAAAAAACAGAAAACACATAAGATCTCTTTTCACTATTTTCTCGTGACCTCGATGACCAATTGAGCTCAAACTTTCACAGGTTGGTATGTTCATGCGTATGTTTAATTACACAAAATGTGGACACTGATTTTGAGCTGTTACCAAAAGTGTACAATACCTTTAATACCCTTTGTGTGAATTTTGTTCACATCCTGAAACATCCAATGACGCCACTTTTCAAATGTATGGGGCTAAACATTTACAGGAAACCCATTTGTTCATTCCTGAAAGTTAATGATTCAGTACAAAAAATAGGCATTGAATTTGACTTTCTGACTGACGCCAAAACTTCATCTTTGGAACGTAAACACACATTTTGTTGTTGATCGAATGACGCCACGTTTTAAATTTATTTATTTATTTATTTATTTATATTGGTTTATTATCATTCATCTCGTGGCCCGAGGGCCAAATTACAGGAATGTTATACAATATAAAACATTAAAAATACAAAACAGTAAAAAGCGAAACAAACATGTAGAAAAAAGGGGGGGGGGGGGAGAAAAAGAAAGCGATAGTGATGGTCCAGCCAAAACAAAATGATTAAAATTGATTAAAAGCTCTGAATGAATAGCAAAGTAACATTTTAACGTGAATTTAGAGACGTCTTAACTCCCACTCTTATAATGGCTATATCTATTGGGAAATGAGTGTTTCAGAAAACTTGATTTGACCTTGGAGACCCATTTAAATTGTCCGCACTATGCATATTCATATGCATATTCATATGCATATTCATATGCATATTCATATGCATATTCATATGCATATTCATATGCATATTCACATGCATATTCATATGCATATTCATATGCATGAACTGGGTGGAGTTGCCTCTCTTTTTGCAATTCCAAAGTCCTGATGCGGTATCTATAACGGAAATGTGTGTGGAACTTCACACGTTGTTAAATTACCGGTTTAGTAATAAAGAGAAATGCAACTCAAAATGGTAAAAACCCACTGTGTGTGTTTTTTAGGTCGACAGTTTCCCGGTTTCGATGGTGGATGATCAAACACACAACCAATGGTGTTATCAACCCAAGCATCTAGTGACATGAAACCTTTCAAATTATATTCTTTATATTCTGTTATCAAGAAATATCATACAGAGAATAAACAATAGAGGGCGGTTCCGAATACACATCACTTATCCTTTGTATAAATTAGGTCAATAATATATACGTGTTGACTCATTGACTCGATTTAAAAACAAAATTCTCAAAGTACGGCCATGTTACAAGATAAATTTTACATTGACATGGTTCTATGAAAGTTGCATGGACCTTTTTTCGCCGATTATTTATCTATTTATTTATTGTTTAGTTAGTATTAGTGTTTTTTTTGTCTGAACAAATTTTCACAGACGATGCTGTTTCAAAACAAACACAAAAAACAGACAAAAACTTCCGCATAAATTGCGAATATTGCTCGAAATACTTGGTCAAATGCACAATATTGTTTGTACATGGCTAATGGACGTGAATTAAAGGTATTGTACACTTTTGGTAACAGCTCAAAATCAGTGTCCACATTTTGTGTGATTCAACATATGCATGAACAAACAAACCTGGGAAAGTTTGAGCTCAATTGGTCATTGAGGTCACGAGAAAATAGTGAAAAGAGATCTTATGTGTTTTCTGTTTTTTCAAATTATCGCGCGCGATAATTACTATTGTTTTACTCGTTTCTCAGAAACGATAGCATTTTAGGCAGAAATATTTTAAGGAACCCTTTCTACCATTACTTACTTTAAATCATGTAAGTTATGTGTGAATCTGTGAACATTGTGTTTTTCGATCTTACCAATAGTGTACAGGGCCTTTAACGACGGGATCACGAGAATAATTTATTTTTATTAATATTTTATCGACTATACCACAAATAATTGGCGGGTTTATTTTTAATGCAATACATTAAAATAGTGAAAGTAATTTTAAATGCTATTCAAAGCTTCAATAATTTCTTCTCCACAACTGACATTATTAGGGATGACTCCAAATTACAACTATTATTGTTGACAGACCCGCTTCGAGCATGTTGAGCTTTTGTCAGTGTACACACACACACACAAAAACAAGCTGCAACACGGTCAGGTTAAAGATTAATGTAAACGAAACCAGCCGAGTCTCTTAAATAATGTTTGGGTATTTCCCGTTGCGTTATTCTTAAAGTAAATATACATTTCATTGCTCACAAACCGCAATCCTGCCACACCTTTCGTTTTTACTGTATATTATTTTGATAGTGCATTCTAAAAGCAGAGCCTGACGTAATACACGACAGTGCTGAACTTTTACTTTAAAAAATTGCCGAATGTTATACATCATTTTAACAAAGTACCGAGTTCAACACGTCAACACTTGGACGATCGGCGCAGGTTTGTTTTCCTTGGGTTTGGACCAATTGCCATAGGGATTCGAGATTATACTTTTGCGATGTCATACTCTGAAGTCATGGATATGAATACGAGGCTAACAATGTGCTATGCAAATCCCTTTCTCCATTCTTGAATTGCACTGAGTTGCTATGCAAACGGAAACCAAAGGCTGTAGGCGCTTGTCGTTTTCCGTTTCCTGGATATGCTGCTTTGTTTCTTGTGCATTACTGGTTTGGGTAATTTCCCGAAAATTCCTGGGTGGTGGTGGTGGGGGGGGGGTGGGTATTATTTGTTATTTAAATATATTTATCCATTTTTTTTTTGAAGACTTCGCAGCCATTCGCACACCCGTACAAAATTTCCTGATGATTATGTATCAATGGTTTAAAAACAAGCGTCTAATAACAACATTTTTCTCTATAATACAAAGAGTTTCAAAATCTACTTCACTTGGAAATTAAAACTTTGTCACTTATCTACGAGAGAAGAACCAATCCTCACTAAGACAGACAAAATAAGGTCTTTAAATGCTTAGAATAAAATACAGGGGTGAGAGTCGTTGCCGAAAAAAAAAAAGTGAAACTAGGATCCAAATTTTAGAAGGCGTGCTGAAATAATGAAGTTTCCACCTTTTGGGGTAAATCCTGGAGTTTATTTCAAGGAGCTTTTGGAAACAGTATTCACAGGGCTAGAGAAGTACGTCATAGAGTGGGAATTCTTCACACTTGAGGAAATATCACATTCTTGACCACGCAGAAAAAAAGGGGAAAAAGTCCAAATTAATTACAAAAGTCCGACAAATCTTATCTCAGCTGTTTAAAAAATGATGACAATATTACGATGGATACAAGCTCACACAGAGATCTGAGATCCGGGTCATAATGACCCAAATATCGGTCAGGCCCCACTGACCCGGATTCGGGTAAATTCTGACCCGGAAACGTTTTAAGTATCACGGTCCATGATTCTTGTATTTCGCTGCAAACCTGAGCCGCGAGCGGGGCATGAATGAAAGATACACAGATCAAGTTCTAAAAAACAAACAGAAAAAAACAACAACAACAACACCAACATCAACAACATAACAACAACAACAACAACAACAACATTAACAATAACAATAACAGAAACAACAACAACAACATCAACAACAAAAAACAACAACAACGACAACAACAACAAAAACCAACGACAACAAAAAGCAGTGGTTTAATACTTTTCACCGTTAATTCCACTGAAACAATAACGATATTAACGAGCGACAGACGAAGATGGATACAGAGCAATTAAGGTTCGTAGTCTACAGAGCTAGAAACCTTCACCAAGAGCTCACCTTTATACGCTATTTCCAACCATACTGCAAGGAACAACACTCGGCAGCTTCATCGTCTCAGCGTCCTCAGAGGAATGTGTATGTCTTACACCCGCCAGTATAGTCAAGGACCATGCATTCACCATAAATAATGCACAACTTGGTTTTCCCCGTCCACATTCCCGATTATATTACACATGCCGTAGTACAGTTGCAGTTGGCAAACCATCAATGAAAGCAATGTAGAAGTCACAGTCATCTACGCGCACCATAAAGATGATTTTTGGGTCAAATTTTCGGTAGAGTTGTTCAAGTGTAGTTTATGTGTCCAACCTCTGTGTTGCAGTTGCACTCACACTAACCCATGTGCCTTGACCCCTAGTAAGAGCGACCGCGATCACGCTATGAGACAGTTTGCTCTCTGGTGCTATGCTTGGTTTGTCATGCCTGGAATGTCCTTGCTCTATGAATGTACCGTGCACTGTTCATGCGGCTTCACCACACCACAGTCGAGTCAGTCCGTGACCTCCATGCCAATTCTATTATTTCTAAAGGACTATAAAAAGGGTTTGCTTCCGGTTCTAGTTCAAGGAAGCTGTTGCTATAAACTGTGCAAGTGTCGTGTATATTAGATTTTTCTGTTGATACCTTGTGATGACGGATCATGCTCCAATTACGTTCGAATCCCCAAAGTATACTCCCACCCCCCGTGGTGAGTTGTATTATTCGGGCCCTGCACTTGCGCAGAAGGTCAATCGGGTCAATGTGACGTCATAAAGGTCAGAGTGATGTAGACGCAACGTTTATGAAGTTTGCGTCACAAGTAGGTCGAGCTGATGGTAAGACTGACATGTTCAAACAGTGTATTTAACAAAAGAAATTACTTGTAGTACTTTATTTGTTTATGGGGGCCTTATATGACTAAATGAGCAAAACAAATACAAGAGCAAAACCATTATGTAAGAGCAAAACAAAAGAAGAGCAAAATATATCAGAGCGAAACCTTAAACCAACTTAGAGCAAAAACATAACATAATATACGATCAAAATCATATGTAAGAGCAATACCATTGTATGCATATAACGGCAAAATCATATAATATGGCAACACGTACAATTTATACACACTAGAGCAAAACATAAAAATAGGAGCAAAACCATTTAAGGGGGCAAAACAAATGTAAGAGCAAAACCATAATTTTTATACAAGAGCAAAACCATAAACATATATGAGCAAAACCCCATAAATATATGGGCAAAACCATAAGCGCAAAACCATATATTCAAGTGCCAAAAATATAATAAAGAGCAAAACCATACATAATATAAGAGCTACCATAAATTAAGGACGAACATTTTGTAAAAGGATCCAAGAAAGTATATGAAGGATCAGATGGAGACTTTTATAAAAGGACTAACGACAAATATAAAGGATACACAAACCAATACAAAAACCAACACGAGTAGATTAAACAGCGCCCTCTGTATGACTGTATGATGGACGTAGTTTTTTAATGAAGACATGAGCGCCATTAATGCTGCGTCGGATTTAAACGTACCTACTTATAGCCTTAGTTCCTAAGTTTGTGACTGTTTTTGTTGGTGTGTTCACTCTTATGTGGTACTCTAAGGAGACCGAGGACAAAACAAAAAAAGGAAAAGCAGAAGGTCTCCATATGGAAAGCACAGGGACAAAGGAAAGAACAATAGATGTCTTGGTGCATTTTTGAGAACGCGTGTTGAAGTTTTTTCTTCTTATTAATAAAGTGCACAGAATAAATGAATGTCCACAGAGTGTGTGCAACACAGAGTGTGTGCAATACATAGCTGCAGTGTGGCCACCAAAGTGTTTGATGTCCCCAGAGTGGCCTAAGTAGCTAAGCTAAACAAAATTAAGGAACATTACAGAATTTGTTTTAACGAAAAAAACTTGTAAAATATACTTTTTGATCACAGAATCACATAAAACTTACACGGTCTAATGATGATGATAGTAGAAAACATCCCTTGAAATATTTCTGTCTGAAATGCCATATTTGATGAGAAATGAATAAACTAATTTTCCGATTGGAGTTTCTCGCCCAGTGGGCGTTTTATTCATTTGTTGAATCTATGCAAAATGTGTAATCGGTTTTTCACTATTTTTTTCTCGTGACTCAGATGGCCGATCGATCTCAAACTTCTACAAGTTTTTTTAGTTTATGTATATGGTGGATTACATAAAGTGCTTAAATACACTGCCGGCAACTGTTTTGTTAGCAAAAAACAAATCTGTATTGTTCCTTTAAGCATCAACGCAACCATGATTGGATTATATTTATATTATTTTATTTATCTTCATTGGGTGAAGATTTCAGTGATACGACGGCTGGCCCCGCCTTGGTCTAGACGTCCCCCCTTCCACAAGCCCCCCCCCCCCATGACTTGGGGGTAAGTAAAGATCGAGTCTTACATCTACTGACTGGGGTAAACGTTTAACCCAATTAGGGGACTCTATCAGGGGACGTACCTCGTTCTTGCCCTAGCCTGGCCCAGTTCCATACCGAGGATGTTGCTGATTTAAATAATTAAGATAGGCTCGCCACGAGTCGCAATCAATAATGCGTCATGTGATCCTTTAAAACCTGTAAGATAAACATTATTGTTTGCGTGAGTAAATCTTCTAGGTCAAGTCAAGCCTAAAAGGTGAAGACCCAAGGTCAGTGGAAATGCAATGATAAATTCGTGTCAACTGAACTGTATGAAAACACCACAAGCTGACCTTACATAATGAAATACGGCGCCAGGAAGTTGAATAGGCACACCAATTTTCAAGCTTGGATACACACAGAATTATTCCAGGGGCACAGCAATTTTTTCCAACATCATAAACCTTGCCCAGGATCGTTGGAGTTTAAGAAGAAAAGCCCACCAACACATTTCGTCTATTTAAAAATCGAACTGATGGATAATGAACTTCGGTTTAAAGGTATTGTACACTTTTGGTAACAGCTCAAAATCAGTGTCCACATTTTGTGGGATTAAACATATGCATGAACAAACAAACCTGTGAAAGTTTGAGCTCAATTGGTCATCGAGGTCACGAGAAAATAGTGAACAGAGATCTTATGTGTTTTCTGTTTTTTCAAATTATCACGCGCGATAATTACTATTGTTTTACTCGTTTCTCAGAAACGATAGCATTTTAGGCAGAAATATTTTAAGGAACCCTTTTTACCATTACTTACTTTAAATCATGTAAGTTATGTGTGAATCTGTGAACATTGTGTTTTTCGATCTTACCAATAGTGTACAGTGCCTTTAAAGGTTAAAGACGTCTCTCCTGGATGAGGGGCGTGGCGTCTGCTTTTCAGGAAGTAGTAGTTTGCGTGTCTTAAACTTGACAACAACTTGACACAGTGTTACCCGGAAACCATTCCAAGCAGTCGAGTTTGAATGCCCAGAGAGTATAGGTAGGAATAAGACCTTTTCCCGAGCAAACAACATGAAGATGTCTGAGCAAGGCGAGGCGGGGACCTATGTACCACCAGGCGATGGACGTCCCGCTAGGAAACACGGGGACGGCGCCTGCACGAATCTGCTCAAGTTCGTTGTGATTGTGGGGTTCGTCGTATTCCTGATCGCTACAAGTAAGGCACACCTGTGGAGCACTGTGCTTTACATGCCGAGAGGGGGACGAGCTCACTGAAGCTTGTGTCAGTAAAGCACAGTGTTCCGTAGTGCATGATTATTGTTGAATCTAAACCTTGTATTGCATTGCCGTATTTTATTTGCTTTTCCTTTGTCAGCTCTATCTGGACATAGAAAGGGCACAAATTGTGCCTCCTACCATACTATTAATTTGTCAGTAACTTTCTAATGGGGGACCTGATAACCACCAATTGTCTGACTTTTCTCAGTGTTTATCTAGGGTCATATTGTAATAAAACATAGTTGTTATAAGGGGGGTATTAACATGGCAACCGTTTGTTTGACCCTGGGTCAAGCGTTTTGAAAAGTTTTTTAATGATTTTGTTTGTAAAAAAAAAAAAAAAAAAAAAAAATTGGCCCTGATAGGGTTGAAGGCATTGTCCTTCAGAAGCATTTGTGGCGGAGCTCAAAATCACTGGGTCTTTTGAACGAACACGAATTGTTTTGTTTTTTATATAGTTGTTCTTACCTTGCTGTATCGGCTCGCGTAGCGGTGAATGCGAAATAGACAAAAACACAGTCAATGATTTATCATTGTTTGTTTGTTTATGTATGTTTAGATGATCTTCCTATAACTATAGGGAACTCGGCAATGCTCCCTTAAGGGGATATAAACGCCAAGCTGGCAACAGCCAATCTCTCTCACACAAACATTGATTTAACGTATATGATTATGAATTGCACAATTCTTAAACAATAAATGACTAGATAAACAACTAGATTGTATGTGACATTCTGAGAGAAAAAACTAGCTCAAAGCAACTCCTACAGGCTTCTGGCAATCAGTGGAACCAGCTTGTATGAAGTGGGCGTGGCTTACAGTGAAATTACGTCACACTTACGAACAGGATTGAAGCCAGACGGAGCTAAAGATATTTTTGCGTGCAGCAGATGCGCATGCGTATGACGTAATGACTTACCAACATGATTGCACAAAGGCTGAACTTGACATCAATCTCTCTATCTTGTTTTTTTTTTAGTTGTCCTCTTGTTTGATCGAATCAACAGTAAAGGAAGCGGAAATGAAGATGCCATATGTTTGTCCGAACAATGCATCCAAGCAGGTAAGTGACTACCATACCCCAACTTACTTCGAAGTGTTGTAAGTTTAGGACTCACAGATGTTGATGTAAGACCTTTTTTCTCTCCATTAATTTAATTAAACAAGCAAACAGAAAAGCTTGTTTTAACCCAGGCAATACCATGACATGTAAACGACACATGCAAAAATCACATCGCACACACTGGTCAGATCACACTGGTCAAAATGTGCATGGTTCTTCATTATTTTCTTCAGACTCACACACAACGGATTAAGCCCAAATGCTCACAGGTTTTTTTATTTCATGTGTATGGTTGATTACACCATGATTACACCATGATTACACCATGATTACACCATGATTACATCATGATTACACCATGATTACACCATGATTACACCATGATTACACCATGATTGAACCATGATTACACCATGATTACACCATGGTTACACAAAACATGAACGCTGTCTGCGACTCGGTGTTTTCAGCTCTACCAAACCTGTATGATACCTTTAAAACTCAGTGATCGAGAGGGCGCTTTTTCATAATTTCCTTTCAAGGAGGGACTAAGTGAAGTCGTATGTTGGACGCACTCTTGATCACGCTGCTTCG
The DNA here is from genome assembly GCA_032158295.1 of Pycnopodia helianthoides. Lineage (NCBI taxonomy): Eukaryota > Metazoa > Echinodermata > Asteroidea > Forcipulatida > Asteriidae > Pycnopodia > Pycnopodia helianthoides. Next base: position 2,110,487 of record CM063260.1, read on the forward strand.
AGAGTGTGTACGGTAATTAAGAACAGCGTTTGGCTGTTGTGAAGAAAATATTGTTTTCGTGCGGCATAATAGTCTTGTTTCAATGCGCATTTTTCGTGCGGCATATAGTCTTGTTTCTATGCGCATTAATTTTAAGGTTTATTCTCCCACCCTTTGCTGCGCTGGTGCCATTGGGAATTCTGTCCCCCTAATATAGATTCTGTCCCACATGGGAAATTAACATGGGCTGAATGAGGTAATGAGGTTGATTCAAGAGGGCGCTATCAGAAGAAATTTGTACAGTAAACCGTGTACAAATTCCGGGCAGAATCTCCGGGGGACAAAATCTCCTTCCACACCGGCAACTTACATCTCAAGCCGAGTCTTATCACAAACTATTGCTGTCTTACGCTGGGACTACGTAATAGTCAACTTCATTAGCTTGTGTGTGTGAGCGTGTCTACCCGTTGAAACCGAGGACTTTACACAAAAAGAGATCCGGGTGTGTTGAAAGAGTGAGGACGTCCTCGCCTCGCTTTCGTGTACAAAACCGATAGAGATATCGCACCAAGTCCAAACAAAGTGAGTACAAAATTAACATGTGTGTTTATGTGTTAATGTATTTTCCTTTTTATCCCAAGCTGCCATGTTACAGACGAATTTGGATACAGCAGCCAAACCCTGTGATAATTTCTATGATTTTGCCTGCGGTGGCTGGGGCAAGAAGTACGTGGTCTCCGGTGATCAAACAAGCTTTGGTCAGTTCGCTTACCTTCTAGACACAATGAACATGAAACTCAAAGGTGAGTATAGGATACTAGACATTGACAGCCATCTTGGTTCATTTCCCTTTTTCAGATTAATGTAATCAAACCGTGCTGGTTGGCATGGATGGCCGAATGTTAGCAAAACATTCAATCGTGTTGACAGATGTTGTGACCCAAATTCAAAAACAAATTGCAAACTTTCAATTAAAACGAATACATCCCATAATTGGTTGCTGCGTTTCCAACTATTTCAACAGTATTTTTTTATAATCATTCGTGTAACATTGCTACAAACTGTGGCTATCTGGTTTTGATTTGCATTTAGGTTTACTATAGTTTGCCAACCTTGGTCGGTAAAAACTCGGGCTGTGACGTTGCAATACAAAATATATACCATTTTAAAGGAACATTACAGAATTGTTTTTTGCTAACAAAACAGTTGCTGGCAGTGTAAGCACTTTATGTAATCCACCATATACATAAACTGACAAACCTGTAGAAGTTTGAGATCGATCGGCCATCTGGGTCACGAGAAAATAGTGAAAACCCGATTACACATTTGCATGAAATCATATAGCTTCAACAAATGAATAAAACGCTAACTGAGCGATAAACCCAATCGGAAAATTAGTTTATTCATTTCTCATCAAATATGGCATTTCAGACAGAAATATTTCAAGGGATGTTTTCTACTATCATCATCATTAGAGTTTTTTCTGACCAATTCTGTAATGTTCCTTTAATAGAAAGGTTGAGATAGTCTGAACACTTTGGGTTTAACGAAAACAAGTATAGTCTTTGATCTGCAAGTCTCGTGTTGCAAGACTTTGGAAATAAGGCACATTAACAGTGAAGAAAACCAGATAACTATTTACACTCTTAGACGCTTTGTCTCCTCGTTAGAGGTAGGGTCCTAGATGGTAAGTCACTCCAAACATTAATGGCCATAGAAACTTACTTGGTTTAAGAAGCTCTGCAGCTGTTGATCGTAGAAACTATTTGGAGAAAGGATTCCCTTCGAAGTATGGTTTGGATAAATTGTTCACCCCAATTTACTTTAATCTGAGCAACGATTGATGAATGAATCGTTTCTCTGATTTCTGAGGTTTCACTGAAAATACAATTTTCGTGGTGTCCGTTCGCGAATGCTACGATCAGAGAGATGCGGTTGGTAGCAGCTCATGTCACCTCGCTAAAAAGTGGACGGATTTGACGTTCTTCTTGATGAAAATACCGTGACAATCTTGTGCTGTGCTCAACAAGTAGCATACCATTCCTGATATAATGTGTCAGAGGGTGTTCCTCCAAATGTTCCCATACTTTATTACTCACTCTCTTCATCGTGTACATAAGTATTTATAGCCCCTCCATAAAAAAAATCCTCTAAAGAATTCTTGAGATTCCCATTTACACAATGAATACACAATAGGAGGGTGGGGGAGGGGTGGTACAACATGCCACATATCGAGCACATGGCAAGTATAGACAGTGTATTCAGCTGAAACGTTTACAGGTGACTTTTATTGTATAATGCCGATAATTGTGCCTATATTATATCAGAACTACGGTGACAAAAAACCAATCTATGACCCTACCTTAAGGCCCCTCTTCTACAGATGGGTCCATTGATTTGTAGGCCCATGTGTGCATGCTGCAGGTGTCTCAATGCTATCCCTGCTGTACACCTCATACAAAGCACACGCATTTGTCACCTCTATTCCCTGGGCCCAATTTCATAGAGCTGCTTAAGCAAAAATATTGCTTAACAATTACCTGCTATACAGAAATGAGCAGGATACCAGTCACAAATTGTACATTTGGTATGGTAGTTGGCTGGTAACCTTATTGTGGTAAGCATAATTTTGTTGTGCTTAGCTACTTTTTGTGCTTAAGCAGCTCTATGAAATTGGGCCCTGGACTGTGAGTTGTTTGCCTAACCAGTTAATAGTTGCCTGTGAAATGGTCACGTGTAAAACGAGACCCGGCTAACTCTGTTTTGTTTTAACTAGAATTGTATGAAAGAGATCCGAAAGACAACGAGCCCGCATCTTTCAAGAAAGTGAGAGATTTCTACCTCGGGTGTATTGACACAGGTAGCGTTTTCATTTTTAATTCATATTTAATTATGTTGAAAACATTATGACGTCACACCCCACAGCACTGTTAGTGCCAATAACAGGATGAATAGGAAAAGAGAAAAAAAGTTAAGTTTTAGGTATTGGAGGAAAACCCAAAAGGGGAAAACCTACGCAATCAGGGTATAGGAACTGCAAAGGCTCTGGTAAGTGGTGGGATTCGAACCGGGGTCCACAGAGTTGAAAGGCAGGGAAATAAACCACTGAGCCTGCCTTATCCCCCAATGTATGGCGGGAGGATGCCCCCCCCCACCCCACCACCACCACCACCACACCACCACCACCACCACCACCACCACCACCACCATCACCACCACCACCACCACCACCACCACCACCACCACCACCAGCCACTTTCACACACACCCTGGAAAACAATTTCTCGAATGTGTCCCAAAATGGGCGAGAAAACATTGACTAAGGCCGTGTTCGAATTTGCGGCTACAGCTACGGCCACGGCTACTTGTCCGCGTCATCATGCGTTGAAGTATAGTACACCTTTAGCAACGCCCTTGGCAACAGTCGTAGCCGTAGCTGTAGTCGCCAATTCAGATACGGCCTAAAATCCTGAGTTGTGTTGCTTCTCGGAAGACACTTAAATTCATTTTTACCACCCATTTCCTTTAGAAACCACCGACAACTTGGGTAAGGCACCAATGTTAGAGATGTTGAGCGCTCTCGGTGGCTGGCCCGTCCTCGAAACAAACCCTGGTGGCAACTGGGACCCAAGCGTCTTCAGCTTCGAGCGACTGTTGGCGAGTCTCATAGGGCAGTACGACACCCATCCCATCATTTCGGTCTTCGTTGAAACGGACGACAAGAACTCTAGTGAACATGTGTTACAGGTAAAAGACGAAGTTGGTCTGTACATCAGATTAAATCCGAGAACTTTGAACAATTAAAATTAAAGATGTAAGAACCGCCCCCACCCCTTTTGAATTACGGGCACCGGTGGAGGGGGGGGGGGCACATAGTGCCCCTCTGTGTATTTGTAAAATACTCAACCGATTTTAATTAAACTTGCCACAAATGTTTATTTCACCACGTTCTAAATAGTGACGTAAACTTGACGAGAAATTTGGGGAAAAATGAAGTTTTATGGTGATCGGATGCAGCTTCAAAAAAAGTATTGGGTAGGGGTGCATAGTTCCCCAGTCTTTGTAGGGTTAATGGTAAAGTAAGACGGACTCTTTCGAGCTTATGTGCAATAACAATGGAACAAAAAGGGAGCAGCAATGGGAAGTTATCGATACATAACAACCACAGCATGAGTTCCGATGGGCTGTTTTAACGAAATACATCCGGATGGTTTGACAAGCTGGGGACGTACTCGATATACTTGGTCGACTTGACTGTGTGCGGGTGCGGGGCCTGAGGTACCCAAGGGGTAGAATGGAGGATTCTCTAACATGAAGACAATTTGTTTGAATGTTTTTTTGTTTTACCGATCGCGAGGTATGAGTATAAACGAGAGATTTTGTGAAGAAGATAAAATTTTAAATCAATTCTTGTTATGTTTTGTTTTAGATGGATTTACCTAATTTTCAGGTGCCAAGCTTAGTCAGTAATCCGGATATTCGTCAAAAACGGATTAAGTCTTTGGTGAGAAAATACTGAATTTGATTGAATCAATAATTATGCATTAGAGTAAAAAGGTGTATTTATCGTTGCCTGTCCTTCTTTCTCCAATTAGAGGCGTGGTCGTTGTTAAGAAGGGGGAGACTCGAGCTGATGGGTGAGGCTTGGTCTTCAAAAACCAAACATTCAATGCCAAAAGCCACAAATTAAGCTGCTTAGTGTTAGTAAAGCGCACCTAAATGCAACTAATTTTTCGTTAGGTCTGTAGTGTATTACTGACTCGCCCTTTGAGTTTCAAAATCTTGACGTCACGGGAACAGGGCGCCCTCCCTCGAAGGTCAAAAGAAGGTTGCTTTATTTATTGACCCATCATCCCAGCCATGGCGTACATAGCTGCAATGATTTAAGCAAAAACAGACAAAAACAACAACAAAAACAACCACCGACAACAATGAATAACAATTATAAAATATTGTTATTTTTGTTATTTTATCATGAATTATTAACTTTATTGCGCTGTTTATTGTTGTTGTTGTTGTGTTTTGCTTTTACGTCAATATTTTTCACAGATTCCCGATGAGCCTCAACAGGGTTCCGGATACAGGAACTTAGTTGGAGAAGGAACAGGGTATTCAGAGGTAAGAAAAAAGACTTGTATCAGGCCATAATTTTTGCGTAAATCACTGCAATGTTCACACACACACGGCCGAGCTCTCAATTGTGTTAATTATGTCCATGAACGACTAGATGACAAGTCTAGTAAGTTTACAGGTATAACCCGATTATGCTAAAAACTACTGCACATTTGCGCATCCTCCACTGTGCTCTCTGACCCCTCCGGGAGTCTCGGGCTGTAAATGATAGTCTGATACTCGAGTCGTTTTTTTATACATGCAGGCCAGGAAGGCGTACCTGAAGTTCATGGTGGATACTGTAGTCGCTCTCGGAGGGAATAAAACGACTGCCATCGAACAGATGACGAAGACTTTAGAATTTGAAATAGAGTTGCAGAAGGTAAGACAAAAACATTAAACTGTATCTCGTCTTGCAAGTTTATTTTTACAGTTGAACTTGTATTAAACATGGCCATGAACCTCATCAAAAGTTCCAGTGATGCTGGTGTTGCTGGAGATTCTGCCCCCCACCCCATCTGAATTGTGTAGAGATTTCGTTTGATATAGCGCCCTCTTTTGAATCAACTCCCTTCAGCACATGAATAGTGACGCTTCGCTCGGCCCCAGCGGCCTATCCAGGACCGCTGGGATGGGCTAATCAGCTTGCACAGATTCTTGTTCAGGAAGTACGTCATGCGTGCAGTGCTTGCAGTGTGAGTGTGATGCATGATGGGACTGAGCATCAACCAATGAGCGTGCTTGATACGTTTGCCCATCCCAGCGCCTTTGGTTTTAAGGCAAGGCGCTTGGGACGCGCGAATAGTGACGCACACACTGGGGGACAAGAGTATCCATGACACCGGGGTACATTTAAACGTCATGTGACTTCTATCTTCATGTACAGATCAGAGACTCGACAGATCCTGAACAAAACTACAATGAGACAACAATAGCGGAATTAGGAACCACCTACCCGGAAGTAAGGCACACTAAGTATTTTTGTTTAATTAATGTGGTAACATTTTGCGTCGGTTACATTTTCCCAAGCAATAGTTAACAGAAAAAAAAAATACACGGGGCTCTCTCAAACCGGATTAGACCCAGCTCCGATGTAAAATGCACACTGCTCCAAGCCGGAGCCGGAGCCCAAACATAGGCTTGGGAAGTAGCTATATATAATGGGGTACACGATGCACTTTTAAGACAAACACTTGGTGGCGCACTTTATTAGTCATCCGTATCATTACATAATGTTTAGATTAACTGGGAACTGTTCTTTCAACTCGTCATGCCGGAGACGTTGAGTCCACCAGTCACGTCATCCGAGCGGATTATTGACTACGCAGGCGGACCCACCGGTTACTTCGTGCACTTGATCACATGGCTGAATGCACAGGATAGAAGCAGGTTAGACAAACTAAATTTCGAATAAGTATTTACAAGTCAGAAAGACCCTCCCTTTATGTCAGGGTCGATTCAGATGACAAACCTGATCCATTTAGGGTCAGCCTGACCTGACTGAACACCGGACAGCTGATTAGGGTTACCCGGGTCAAATGGTTGACCTGGATTACTGACTCAGTTTTCCAAATATTGCCATTAGAAGTCCCGCTTCTAAATGCTCACGTTAAAACTACTTTGGCCCTTTTAAAGCACGACTTTGGCTTTGGCTTGGGGCCCAATCCGCCTGTTTGAACCCCCGGACCGGAAGCTCGAGGCGGATCCCATTTCTATACCACGGTTCGAAAAGGACTGCAACTTATTGTAAATACGGACAAAAATATGTTTTCAACAAGTCCTAAGTTCCAACCGTGGTTTCGAAAAAGGGCTGCGCCTTGTTGTAAATGCGGACAAAGTTTTCAACAATCATAAAAAACGTCCAATCAGTAGGAGACGATTTCAACCGAACAATAAAAAAAGTATTAGTCTGATCTGAATGGTTGAACTTCGGCATAAAAATTACATGCAATTCTATAGTCAGTGTTCGTCTAGTCTAAGACTTGAAAATGTATCACTGGATTTTTTTTCTGATCGTTTAGGGAGGCCGCTAATTACATGCTGTGGCGTCTTGTGGAAAAAATGGTTCCTGAACTGGGGAAGGAGTTTAAGGATATCCAGCAGGAGTACAAAATGGCGACCCGGGGAACGACTGCGGAGACAGCCCGCTGGAAGATGTGCGTGTGGAACACTAACGCCGTGTTTTCATTCGCCTCAGGAAGAATGTTTATCGATGAGTACTACCCAGAAAACGCTAAAGAAAAGGTAAAGTAAAAAGCTTTGAAGAGGTCAATATGGACAGACAAACTGGATTAAAAACCCTGCAGGTTGGCAGCCTAGCTGTAGCTGATCCCACAAAATCACAAATAAAGTCAAAAATAAAGCAAATAAAGTACAAATACGTTTGCAACTAAACATAGAAAGTAAAGAAAACAGCAACGATTTATAATACAGTTATGTTACACTTAGTTTGTTAAACGCCCATGAAAATATAACTTGCTCACTAGTGGGAATAGTGAACGTCCAATATTTCCATACCTTTGACCTTGTCGACTCTACTTCGTTACAGACGAAGGAGATGGTCCATAAGCTACTAGACACCTTTAAAGTCTTGTTGGATAGCAACGAGTGGATGCAGGATGCGGATAAGGAAGAAGCTGTTGCAAAGGTCAGATTTATGGTGCACTTCTTAAAACTCTCAGAAGCCCCTTCCCAGTCTGTCTTGATTGATTTCCTCCTTCGTTGTTTTCATTTGCATTCAGACTCAATGCAATTGAGTAATTTTCAAAGGGGACTCGTAAAATTTGCATTGATTCGCATTAATAATTTATTGAAAGCAGGAGAAAAACTACCCAAGCTGGTTTAAAATAGTAACGTTCAATTTTGTTTTAAATGTTTTGAATGTGGGCCTATAGGGTTTGCTAAATTGGTAATGACCACTAAAAAAGTGTAATTTCTAATATTCGAAAGCTTACTTGTTATGAAGATGAAAATGTTACTAAGCATTCTGTGAAAATGATCTCGTCTGAAATGCCCCCGTTTATTAGAATTCAATAAAATACATATGAATTTGATAAATGATTCATGCATGAAGCGTTTCTCAGATTTCTTAGGGTTTTGTGTCCGCTCGCTAATGCTTCGGCAAAGAAATGCGGTTGGTACCCGCTGTCACCTCGCTAAATGTGGATGGATTTGACGTTCTTTGCTGATTTTCTAACAAATTTATATAGACACAGTATTCAGCTGAAACTTTCACATGTGACTTTTATTGTATCTTTCTTTATAATTTTGCCAATAAATCAGCAGTACATTAACCAAAAAGTGCAAAACTTAAATAAAATGATTGAAAATTGAGTTCATTGATATTGTTTTGATTGCATGACTATTAATTACATATTTTGTCACAAACCAACAGGCGGATAACATGGAAATTGATATTGGTTTCCCAGACTGGATGAAGAACAATACTAAAGTAGACGCGCTGTATGAGGACGTAAGTATAGTAATGTAATTCAATTAAAAAACATAAGTAGATGCGCCAAAAGGACCACTGGAAATCGATTTTCCTGATTTTTGTAACTCAGACTTTTCCACCCCAACCCCCCTCGAAAGCTAAAAATAATAATAATAATAATAATAATAATGAATAAATAAAATAAAATAAAAGAATAATCTTAAACTGTCACCCTCAAACATGGTATTGATGTGACAGGTTGTTTTGTTGTGTTTAGGTTATGATTACGAAGGACAAGGCCTTTGCAAACTTGCTATCCTACTACAAATGGAGGTCGAGGGAAGACTTGCAAATTCTGCGACGCTCGGTCGACAAGAAATCGTAAGTATAATGGGATACTTTTTAACGTTAGGTGGCAGCAGACAGTCCAGGTAAAATTCTATTGTTTTCGTAGTCCTAAAAGCATGCGCACATTGCCGAGAACAATGGATAAACCTGGTAGCGTCCCAAAAGTCCCCCATTGCAACAAGTGCTGTTGTTGGTCAAATTGTTGTCGAATATTTAATGTATTGATTATCTGTTTTTATTATTCAAAAATGATTGGTTTTTCTATTATGTTAACAGGTGGAAGAAGGGGCCTGCTGCTATCAATGCATACTACATCGGTTCATTGAACAAGATTCGTAAGCCTTTACCCTAATTGGTTATTAATTGATATCAAGTTACACTACTCATCTGCAGCAGGGGGTAGCTGTTGTCAACAGGAAAACGCGCTGTTTGCACTAAATCAAAAATACATGTTTACATCTTCATGAAGGGTCTGCAGTAATCAATTACTGACACAAAGAATAAAAAATTACCTCGGGAGGCTAGCTATTTTGTACAGTAAATGATCCCCGGGGATTTGTGAACAAGACATTGGGGGTCAAGTGTTCACATCTGAACAGGCTGAACAAAATGTCTCGGACTACTGATAGTATTTTGTCTTGTTTGTTTGCGTTGATATGAGGTGGGACCATACGTCCCACAAAATGAAACTAATTGATTGAAAAATTTTGCGGGGTCGGCTACAGCTAGGCTGCTGTTGCGTCAGACTTTTAGGTCATTCGTTGGTGGAGCAATAGTCTTTTGATTTGTATCATCTCTAATTGAGGATTGTTGTTATTATGCCGGGGGTCGTGTGGGAGGGGAGGGGAGGGTGGGAGGGAAGGGGTTCCACGCTTGCATGCTCCCCAATTTTCCCAAGTCGGTGAAGCTATGTCAAGTAGAAAGGGTCGGAAGTACATTGTAGTCTCGCAGTGGGAAATACGTCAAACAACGGCTTGATTTCAAGTCTAGCAGGCTCGAAGTTTGCTTTCGTACAAATTTGTTTTATTGTCTTTTTCAGAGTTCCCGGCAGGAATTCTTCAACCGCCATTCTACCATCAAGACCTTCCATGGTATTTTTAAATTGTCTTAATCATTATTTTGCTTGCTCTTCTCCTATAGAAAGTCCCTCCAATTTTCCATCAGAAAATTGGACAAGATACAAAGAAAAGGAACATTGTCAACTTACTGCATTTTTGTTTAGTTCCGCAAAGTTAAGGTTTTATTCGCTTGTATTAAATACTGTTTGCGATAGATACGATTAATGAATTGCACAAAAAAACAAAGAGACCGATTCAATCCGGCATTGCAAAATACAATTACGTGCAGTAAAGCGGAAGCAAATTGGTAGTGTCCTCAACATTCCCTGAACTCCGTTTTGCATTCCTTTGGATTTCATTTCAGGTATTCCAATTATGGCGGGATAGGAACGGTCATCGGTCACGAAATAACTCATGGTTTTGATACAGCAGGTGAGGAAGCTAGGCTGTCTGTGTGGCATATAGTCCAAGACCTGGACCTACATGTAGCTTGGTACATGTAGATATAGCTCGGGCCTAGAGGTAGCCCGAGACCTACGGGTAGACCGGAACCTACAGGTAGCCCAGAACATACAGGTAGCCCGGGACTAACAAGTAGCCCGGAACATACAGGTAGCCCGGGACTAACATACAGGTAGCATGGGACCTAAAGATAGCCTGAGACCTACAGGTAGCATGGGACCTAGCTTAGGACCTACAGGTAGCCTAGGCCTACAGGTAGCTAACAAGGGACATACAAGTAGCCCGGGACCTCTACAGGGACCTACAGGTAGCTACTAAACTAGCTCAGTGCATTTTCTTTGGGCATAGTCGCTGGAGCAAGGCTATAGGTGAAGTAGGCGTGGCTAACAGTGACAAACAGCTCTGTAATTTGATGAGAATGTCTGAAAATAATTGTAATATGTATTTTTTTCAGGACGGACTTACGACAGAGATGGGAACATCAAAAACTGGTGGAGTCAGAAATCGGTCGACAATTTTAATAATCAGACTGAGTGCATGGTGGAGCAGTATTCGAATTTCTCCTTGCCGGACACTGAGATAAATGTAAGTAAATTATTGTTTTCTTTTAAAATGTTGTCAAATTAAATGATATCTGACGTTTTTGTGAAGTAGATTTTAACTAATGTTAGATTATTAGGACCCTTATTTTCTGCCCACCACTCAAAATGATTTCTTACTTATGAATTCATGTTTGCCGCCAATGCAGTGGGTAATATTTGCCCAGAGTGGACTTCTGAACAGGTGTTTGTTGTGGTGTGTGTTTGTCTGTTTGTTTGTTTGTTGGTGTTGTGGTGTTTGTTTGTTTGTTTGTTTGTTTGTTTGTTTGTTTGTTTGTTTGTTTGTTTGTTTGTTTGTTTGTTTGTTTGTTTGTTTGTTTGTTTGTTTGTTTGTTTGTTTGTTTGTTTGTTTGTTTGTTTGTTTGTTTGTTTGTTTGTTTGTTTGTTTGTTTGTTTGTTTGTTTGTTTGTTTGTGTTTGTTTGTTTACTTGTTCTTGTTTATCTTTCTCACAGCAGGCTTGACCGCTATGGCTCTCATGCCTCTGTCGACAATGTATCAAACCTAAAATAGTCCCGAGGTAATCTGTGTCATTAGTTGGACACTTTTTAACTCTGGCTTTAAAAAAAAGAAGAAAATCCACTTTGATTTTAATTTTGATTTTGTTTTGCATTCAAGCTTAATGGTCGCCGTACCCTGGATGAAAACATTGCTGACAATGGAGGAGTCAAGGAAGCTTATCTGGTAATAAAAGTTACGGTGGTCTTGAGGTGCCATGTAGAAATTTAACTCAGTATTACGCCAATGTTGACATCGTGGGTGTTCAGTGCGTACAGCGCTCACCTCTCGTACCACTGTGGCCCTGGATCGATTCCCGGCTAGGGCTGAATGTAAGTAGAGTGGTGCGTTGGTTCTCTCCTGTGCCACGAAGCTTTTTCTCCAGATCCTCTGGTTTTCCTCCCTCTGGAAAAAAATCAAACCTCTCTAGATCTCTGGCTGTGCTCCGTGGTCAGTATGGGTAGATGTGGCTGGCTGCCACAGGGCACCCTCTGCATCTTATAGTCATGAAAGCATCCTACGGAAACATCACACAAACTGTGTATAACATGACAATGAAGAAATTTCAGTTTTAGATGTGGGAGGAAAAACTCATAATGGGTTAAACCCACGCAGTCAGGTAGGGGCTGAAAGCCCAATCCACGCAAGGCTCTAGTCAGGGAATCGAACCGAGGTCCACAGAGGTGAAAGGCAGAGAAAGAAACCACTGAGTCAACCTGGCTGCCCGTAGCCTGCGGCTTGACCACGTTGTAGCCGCGTCCGTCGAGAATCAGCTTCTCTGCTGAGAGTAAGGATGATTAGCCCCCCAAATTATCTTGTGATTATCATCATGACCTTTCCAGAAATGAATTCTCTTCAGACACCCTACCTTCAAAATTTCGTCATCCCAACATAATTCTCAGAGTGTCGAGACATCTGTCTGTCTCTTCCAAAGACATTAAGCTAAGAATTTTCAATAACACATACATTTGCCCACATCCTCCATACCACTGTACTTCTGCCGATTCTCTGATCATTGTACCCATGTCTGTATTTAAGGACCCCTTTCTATGTTGCTGCATTCATTTTTTTCCCCGCCAGGCTTTCAAAGATAGCTCACCAAGTGAGCCTCTACTACCCGGTGTGAACTACAGCCGGATCAACTCTTCTTTATCTCATACGCCCAGGTAAGGTCATAGGTCAAATGATTTAGAAGATGGTTTCCGAACCTGAATCAGGACACCACGACCGTGAATCGATAATTATTGTTTGGAATTCAGTTTGGTGTGAACAGGTCGGTAAACTAAATGAAAGAACACTTCTCAGTTATAAGAATAGTAATTGCTTATGGAGAAAAATCATACTAATATTAGAATTCTAACAAGTAAAACAAAAACATGGGGTGGGATGTAGGGCAGGGTACCAGTCAAAAATACTGTCAAGTTATATTTACATTGTATAATGCTCTCTAAGATTAATCGCTTCGTTAAGCAACATTTGACGTTTCAAGTTGGTTTACATTTCAAATCTAGTTGTATTTTATTGGATAATCTTTAAGAATTCCCGTTCTATGTTTCATATTACTTTATAGGTGGTGGTTGTTTTATCTATTGTTTTATCAATGAAGAAATTTCATATGCTAAGCAAATTTGTGTGCTTAGCAGCTCTATGAAATTGGGCCCAGATGCTCGAACCGGAGTGTGATATCAGACGATAACCTACTCCCAGTTTTTATATTGCACTCTGCTTATTGTGAGTGTCAATGCGTCACGCTCCGCATACGGTCAGTGCACAAATTACATTCTAAACTTTGCGCGTGGAAAACCAAAAACAAAAACATAACCAAACCTCATTGACTTAATGAGGCTGGAAGATAAATTCGTTATCACACTCGCGCTCGTGGAATACGGAAAAATATAGCGCGTCTGCGTCCCATATCCAACTCGGCCTTCGGCCTCGTTGGATATGGGACGCAGGAGCGCAATATTTGTTCGTATTCCACTCGCGCTTGTGTGATAACTTATAATAAACTGAGAATAAAGTATTAATGACGCAATACTAATGCAGTGTATTATTATTTTGTGACGATCTGCACGGTTTCTCCGTTTTCTTCAAAGAGAACAGCGCCCTCATTTGTACCAGTCAAAAATACTGTCAAGTTATATTTACATTGTATAATGCTCTCTAAGATTAATCTTTAAGAATTCCCGTTCTATGTTTCATATTACTTTATAGGTGGTGGTTGTTTTATCTATTGGTTTTTGTTCCTTCTTTTTTTAGATTTGGTGCTGCATCTATTCTCAAAGAGGTGCAGTTAATTACGCGAAGAGCCGAAAACCACACACTCTGGAGCCATTCAGGTTTGTACATTATGCTCACAGAGTATACCTACAGCCGTAAGCTAGCCTGAATTAGTTTTCAATCGGCATCAAAGTTGCTGAGCAAAACTTGCTAAGTAAGAGAAAATGTTACTAAGGCTCTTTTTGAAACCAGGGCTTCAGCATCGGCCCCGGTTTTAGGCTCCAGCAGTTTATTTTGAAAACATGCGCTTTCTGTACAGGGCTTCAAACAGGCAACGGAGCCTAAGCCGAAGCCTAAGCCGAAGCCGAAGCCGAAGCCGAAGCCGAAGCAGAGGCCGAAGGTCACAAAAGGGGCCACTGTATTAAGGCAATTAATTTTAGTCTGGTGCCGACTAGTGTCTGAGGTAGTTACCAGGTGTGTGTTTCTGTTTTTTGTTTGTTTTTTTGACATTAGACCCGTCGGCACTCTGCAAAACAACGAGGACTTCTCCGCAGCGTTCAACTGCCCGGCAGGGAGCTACATGAACCCTGCCGAGAAATGTAAAGTCTGGTAATCGATGTGGACGCCAGACTATGCAACGAAAACACCCACCAATAGTTTGTCTTGCTGTAGATCTTATATTTTATTATTATCAATATATTGAGGCGTTTTGGTTAAAGATTAAGTATTTGTTGGATCTACATTATGGTAAAATACACTCGAGAACAAGAATGAAACACAAATGCCGCAATGTTTGTTGCTACATAAGTGTTTACATTTAAAAGGTTACCAACAAATTACAACTTTTGCAATTTAAAATCAGCCGTGAATATTGTGAATAATTTAGGGGTGAACAAATACAATACGAAAATGTGATGTATGCCGTTCACTCAGCACTAAGAAACAGAAATAGCCCATACTACAGCATGAAGTACCCGACAGACCATGGGCAAAAGTGGGGCAGATCTTTTCATGTTGGAATCCCACTTCTGACACCATGTAACATGTTGTTTAGACCTTAACATGTGTAATGACTATATTAATACTATTTCTTGGGTTCTTTAGTATCGTATTTGAGGCATCTCTTCAGGATAAAGACTCATGTATAGCTCTACTTTCTAGCTTACATTTTGAGTGTCAAAGGTCATCCAGTGCATATCTATATTTAACCACAAGAGGGCGCTGCACCTCTTACAACAATTATGACGGCCAACATTAGGGCTAGAGTTCTCAGTTGGTTGAGTGCCCCATGGGGAAATCTGTCTCCCACAGATTCTGTTCCCATAATATGGGAAATTAACATGGGCTGAAGGGGATTGATTCAAAAGAGGGCGTCATCCGTTTGTACACATTTTGCCGGAGCTGGAGGCAATTTTATTTTCGTACCACGTACCACACTAGAGACAGGGGGTCAACAGTGAAGGGATCCGGGAAAGCGCCCATACCTTATGCGTGTATGCATTGGCTCTAGTGTGGTAATGAACCTAAAGCTGAGGTTTGGATAAAGCCCCAATTTTTTGAGAAAATATTATAATACGCGCCGACACTTGCAGGGTCTATGCGTAAGGGAATGAAGTTACGCAAAAGGGTATGGGAATAATACTTAAGAAAACTAATTATGGTTATATATTTTGTATACGGGAAAATTATAAACCTTGCATATAGTCTGGAGTATGTTTTTTTTTTTTTAATAATTATTGGCATATTTTGCCACTATAATCACCAGCTGTTGTTGATACACTTATGATATTATGACAATTTATCTTCCAGTACGCGCCAATCCTCCAATCAGGGGCCAATTTCATAGAGCTGCTAAGCACAAAAATTTGCTTAGCATGAAATTTCTTCCTTGATAAAAACAGGGTTACCAACCAAATTTCCATGTGTTGCATATTGCCTGTTACTGGTATTCAGCTGTTGTTTGCTTATCCTGAAAACCACGTGGAAATTTGGTTGGTAATCCTTTTTTTATCAATGAAGAAATTTCATATGCTAAGCAAATTTTTGTGCTTAGCAGCTCTATGAAATTGGGCCCAGATGCTCGAACCGGAGTGTGATATCAGACGATAACCTACTCCCAGTTTTTATATTGCACTCTGCTTATTGTGAGTGTCAATGCGTCACGCTCCGCATACGGTCAGTGCACAAATTACATTCTAAACTTTGCGCGTGGAAAACCAAAAACAAAAACATAACCTAACCTCATTGACTTAATGAGGCTGGAAGATAAATTCGTTATCACACTCGCGCTCGTGGAATACGGAAGAATATAGCGCGTCTGCGTCCCATATCCAACTCGGCCTTCGGCCTCGTTGGATATGGGACGCAGGAGCGCAATATTTGTTCGTATTCCACTCGCGCTTGTGTGATAACTTATAATAAACTGAGAATAAAGTATTAATGACGCAATACTAATGCAGTGTATTATTATTTTGTGACGATCTGCACGGTTTCTCCGTTTTCTTCAAAGAGAACAGCGCCCTCATTTGCCAATTTAAGGATAAAATCGCATGTTAGTCATCGCTCGGCGGCAAGCACATAGAGATGAGGGCATACGTGACATAGTACAACAGAAGTGCGCTTAGGTCCACTTGCCTTGGCGTTCACGCGTGTCTACGAGCACACAATTAACACAGCCATTGGGGCCTACGTCCAACCAGCTAAGAACCTCAACATAGGGCATCATCAGTACGCGTGTACATCATCAGACGCAACGACCGAGGATTCACCACTCTCGTCTCGAACGTTCACCCCCGGAAATCTGACCGATTTCACGGTCCAGCGATGCTACTGCGGGCGGTGAAGTCAACATTTCGGAGTTTAGCCCGGACCAAGACCTTGAATCACGGGGAATTGGTCACCACAGAGCTGTCGAGATGCCTGGGGATAGCGGACCTGACGGCCATCGGGGTGGGTGGGACCCTCGGTGCTGGCATCTACGTTCTGGCTGGTCAGGTGGCGAGGGAGGAGGCGGGGCCGGCCATCGTGTTGTCTTTCCTGATAGCAGCTATCGTCTCCATGTTGTCAGGTAAATAAATTAACGTCCGACATTATTGCTCGGGTTTTGTTTACTCTTGTTGTTTTCCTCCAAAATGTCTTTACCTCGAATACCTAAATACTGTTTGTTCGACTCAAGAGTACCACTAGACAGTGGTTTAAACAACGTTGATAGACACTGCAGATTTTATGCAGGAAACATTCAGACCACAGATTGAAAAAAGTAGAGAGATTTAGGGGAAAAGTTGTTGATTCTGACCGCCACCTTTCACTAATCTATTACCAAAAATATCTTAATATTCAATAACATGATAAGGGTTGATAAAGTGGCGGTCGGACCCAGCATCTCTTTCCAGATTTGGGGGTGGGGGTAAGGGAGGGGGACGGTAGAGGGTGGAAGGGGGGGTATAGAGGGTAGCTGAGAAAAGGGTTCGTGGAAATGTTTCACTGTACCCATACCTGTGACATCACAATGTTTACAAAAGAGCCACATGGCCCGGACTTCATGCAGGCACGATTTGTACACAGCTCAATGGAAGAACACAACATTATTGGTTTTGTATGGAGATTGCACTGTCTGATTTGTCATCAACTTTTGATATGATGATTGGGGTACATCTCAAAACTTGTTCAGCTGTTACATTTATAACTCTTGAATTTGTGTGGTACATAAGCGCTGGTGTTTCTGATCAGCAGAGTGTGGGCTCGAGTCCCGGTCGTGACACTTGTGTCATTGAGCAAGATACTTAATAATTGCTTTGTCCTTTGGATTCAGGACATTAACCCGCCCTCCTAGGATTGGTGGTGCACGTAAAAGAACCCAGAACACTTATCGTGGAGGAGCAGGGGTTAACCCCGGTGTTTCTGGTTCACGTAGCAAGCACCCTTGTTTACAGGTTTCCTCAGGCTTGCGAGCTACATGGATTAAGTTCACTTATGTGGCATCATTGGTTTTATTACCAGAAATATATAATAGTAACAGAACACCTGACCACATTTTAGGGGAGTACGATTCAGGATGTGTGTTACATGAACACAAACTGACAAACATTATCCTGGTTCAGTTTGACGTCACGTAAAGCGAGTCAAGCTGACCTAGAAGTGGATCAAGCCTCTCGCAACAGGATCAATTCAGACCCCGGAAATAATCGATTCGTACAAGTGTGGAGAGGGGGGATTAAGAAATTGTAAAAATAAAATGTTGTCTTGAAGCTCCGTTGGCATTTTAAGTTGTCTACAAGTGGGAGCCAATTAAGATGCACCCTTTCGGGGATAAACACTTCTCTTCATTTGTGTGCATTAATTTCTTGAGGTTCCGGGTACGTTTTGACTTGAGACAGCGCGGCGTCTTGGAAGATGAAAAGGTTAGATCTGCATCCTCTTCAAATCTGATTTATCCAAAGGCCTTAAAATGATAAAATAATGTTTGCGGGAAAAGCTAAATGAATCGTGAACTATTGTCTCCACCACCCACCCCCCCCCCCCCTCCGGAGAGTTGATATCTTGCAATGTCAAACGACGCCTCAGTGACGCACTCCAAATCAAATCGAAACAAATTAAAGGAGTCTCGGTGATTATTTTAGACCCCAAAACTGACACAGCCAATGAAGGGGCAGTGATAGGACAAATATCGTTAATGCCTTTAAGTGACAATACCAGTGTGTGTGAACCATAGAGCCATATATATATAGCTCATATGGTGTGAACCCATCAGCGCCCTGGTTAAACTGCACAGAATAGTGTCTAGACTCCGAAGTTTTATTTAGTGTGTGCATTGTACCAGAAAACAAATCATTGCAAGCAGTCATGCAACAAGGCATAACATTTTATTTTCAAGGTACATTTTGTCAATGTAACTGTGAAGCTATAAAATCGTCACCGACTGACACGAAGTGACCCACACGTAGCTACCAGTCAAAGAAAACAATCGGAGAAAACGGCATTTAATTGGATGAACGCTTTTTAAAATCCCGCTGTCCTTAAAAAACGTCCGTGTATTTTCAATTAGTTTTTTTTTTACACAGCGGAGACTTGATGCTTTAAACTAAGCATACATGGTTCTTTTGCTTCAGTTCTTGAAATCAAAAATTGATGCAGAATTTTTCGAGGTGGAAAAATTCTTTGTTCGACTGCAACAAATATGTTATTCTGAGTGCTCGAAATGATGTTGAGTGCACAAAACAACATGTTTTTGAGTGCAAGGCGACATTTTTCAACAGCATAAAATTATCTCGATGCTCGTGACATTTTTTGGAGGCCACAAATTTGTGTTCAAAATCAAATGGGATTTTTGACGGATGGAAAGAATAAGAAGAAGACAAACAAATGAAAATCTTGGCGAAAACAAACAATAGCTGTTCCGACCGCTATGTTGGAACAGCTCCTAAACAATTAGATCAATCACAACACCGGGGATTGTTTGTTGAAAATCCAGCTTCTCTTCCTGAAACTGACAATTTTCGAAAGGTTAATCACTTCACTCACTCGTTGAAGAAAACCCAAAACACACACACAGCGCTGACACAATCGTGGCGATCTTTCCCTCACATTTCGCTGCACACGCGTAATACTTGTTTATAATTTCTGTTCACTAAACAGAATGAGAGAAGGTAAAAAAAAAAAGGGAGGGAAAAAAAAGAAGAAGAAAAAAAAACCGGGATGAAGAAACCCCCACCGGCCAGAGCCGATATATCCAGCCGGGCCGCGAGAGCTAATCAACGGTTAATTCATTGGCTGTCTTTTTTTTTTTTTTTTTTTTTTCTTCTTTTTTTGTGAGGGGGGTCGGTTGCTAGTCAGGCGTAGATGTGTAACACGACACCACCGGGTTAGATCTCGTCTTTTGGGGGGAAAGTCTCTCGTGAATTGAGCCACCCGTGTCTGTCCCAAAGCATGGCCCGCGATCTGGGGAAGGAGGAAGGAGACATCAGGCAGATGCTTTGTGAGATATATCGGTGTGAGAGACCGAGAAAAAAAACAGAATCTTGGCAAGGGCCGGTAAAATCATTATTGAAAATTGCGACTATCTCCAGCGATTGTTCATTTTATCAAATATTCCTATTACCAAATACACATCTGATTAAATAATTGCAAAACAATTTCTACACTGTTGCAAATCTTGATATTAAATTTCACTCAGATCTTCGTGAATAACATCCCTTCACCAAAGTCTAGCTATTTACGTTCAGCTTCTTTATTGGATTTGTTTTGATTAAATTATGTCTTTTTGCGACCACAATAGTAATTGTTGTATTCAAGGTCGCTAACTGTCTGTTCCTTTCTTTTTTATATAATGGTATTAAAACGTGAAAGGTTTTTAATGCTGAGGTTATATCAGAACATCTCCCATCTGCCTCTAAAATATAGTTTGCTATAAAATGTTTTAGACATTTTCCCGGCATGTCCTGGAGTTATTATATGTATTTTAAACACACAGTCATTGGTACAGCATTGTCTTTAAGAGATGTACCTTTCTATCAATTTATCGAGTATACAAAAATCTGATATTTTTCTACGATGTGAATAGAGTTTAAAGGTGAGTTTTTGGAAGAAGTGTAATTTCCTTAAACGGTCAAAACGATTTGACAGTGCGTGTGCTCGTTTGCGCGTGTGCGCGTTTGCGCGTTTGTGCTTTTGTGTTGGATTTGCATTGTTGCGTCACGCATTAGCTTTCAGTAACCACCGGCAAGCTAGCCTGCCTTTTGCTTTGCTTACGGTTAGCAGTGTTTACGAATAAGAAATTCTGCTTACGGCTCGTAAGCAGAAAACAGTGGTCTTACAGGATCTATGGGCCCAACCACAACGCACGCTCTTCATACCGTGCAAGTCTCCGCGCGTTTGCGCGTTTGTGCGTTTGTGTTGGATTTGCATTGTTGTGTCACGCATTAGCTTTCAGTAACCACCGGCAAGCTAGCCTGCCTTTTGCTTTGCTTACGGTTAGCAGTGTTTACGAATAAGAAATTCTGCTTACGGCTCCGTAAGCAGAAAACATCTGCTGTATGGGCCCCAACCACACGCACGCCTCCATCATACCGTGCAAGTCTCCCGCAAGTCTCGCGAATCATATAGGAGGAAACCTAACTGTGCACTTCAGCAGTTTCTAACGTCATAATGCTAGCGAGAATAGCGTGGTCTACGGGGGCGTGAAGTCGAGCTCTTACTCAATTAGTTTCCCAAAAGGTCAAAGTTCAGACTTTGATGCAAGGCACTGTTAAAGGGAACCTAATTGAGGTTACGTCTTTAATGGCAATCATTCGATTTCGACATTTGAAACATTAGTGATTTTCCAGTGCTGGTTTTTTTCCCAGGGTCCCCAACCTTTCAAGGTCTTCTCAATTTTGATTTACATGAGAATTTACGGTTGGATAATGTAATTTACGAACCCAGCGACAGGACGAACTGACGGGAAATGTCCGTACAACGGCCGCCGGCCCAGCGCACTGAATCACAGACCGGGAAGAAGGAAAATGCATTTTTGAATCATACCTTAGATTTGTGATTGCGTTAACAAGACGAATTCCGGTTGAGTTCGTGTTGAATACAAAAGCTCGAGTGGAGTATAGTCGGAGGGAAGATGTTCTCATTTAGTAGGGTGGGGGGGGGGTCGAATTCAAAGATTATTACTGACATTCGTATTGACATTCGTATGGACGAGTTGATATTGAGTTTGAGCAATGAGGGGGTTGAGTTGGGGTCGACGTGATCATTCTAGTGATGACATAATTGTTAGGGAAAAATTGTTGATGTCGAATCTTCTTCTTTTGGGGGGGGGGGGCTGGAATTTATATCGAACTTTGGATCGGTACGGATTGACACATATGTAGTTGGTGACGTCATAAATTCCAAGATCTTGCAGTGTTTTAACTGACTAGAGGCCATATTGTGATATTATCCAGCTGCTCGATCTCGTGGGATAGACTGGTGCCCTTGGTCACTTTCGATCGCTCTGAGACGCAAGGCTCACAGGGAGACATGTACGCAAGATTTAACTTATAACGAAAAGTGCGAGACATATTTTGTTCTATTCCTTTGTCCCTGTACTTAACATCCTCCCTTAGACTTTGTACACAACATTTCTTGTGGAGCAACCCAGTATTCAGAATTCCCCTATGGAGACATTTTATTTCCTTTTTTATTTTTGTCGAGGTCCCTTGACGGGAAGATCATCCAAGCAAACGAACACAGCTCTGTTGCACACACTCTGTTGACATTCCTTTTGTCCTGTGCACTTAAATAAATTAAAGCGTATTCCTCAACCTTTTAAAAAACACTGTGTGGACGTGTGCAAGCCTTTACGCTGTGTGGACTCTTGTGTTGTCACGTCCACACACCCGAACGCTCAAACACCCTTGAGACGAGACCAGCTTATGACTTGACGTTAAAAGAAACTTGCCCACATGGCATGTTCCTCCCGCACAGTGTTAGATGTAGAGTCTCTCCTCTGAAGTGAAACAGTCATTGAACCATCCCGTTAAAGATAAAATGCACTGCGAGGGAAAATAAATGCAAGCAGACATTCTTGAAAATGTGAACATCGCCAATTCTTCATCGCTATTTTTTTCACAGGAGTATGGTCCAGGGGGTTGGGGGAGGTGGGGGTATGGGGGAAACTTCCCTCCCAATTTCGGGCATAACAGTGTGGAAATTCAGGCACAGCAAGAAGACAAACAAGTAATGTACAGAGTAATTAAGCAATCAAACTTTTTTTAACTCAGTATTAGGTTTGAATATTGTTAAAGTTTTGTGCGGATCAACCCTCCTTCCTTAACCAAAGAGTCCTCATTCGCCCCTGACCATTTTTAATCAGTTTTTTTTACGACAGAAAGCAAAGCTTAGATGAGTTCAGACCGTCAAACTTTGCAGATAAGAGAAAGTTCTTTTGGCCGGAGGTAAACAAAGATAAAGATTCTGCACTTATTACTCATGATTTTGAGATAGAGAGGATGGCAATTTAAAAATAGAAAAAGTGATGAAAGGCAGAAGCTTCGCCAGCGGACGTCCACAGGAAACTCAAATATAAATTGTGCTTAGAATGATTGAGAGGTCTTCACGGCTCACTTGTTTTGAATGAGACTTCGGGAAATAATGAGGCATGTACTGCATTGGTACCCCCCCCCCTCCCACCTCATCCTCCTTCGGTGCAGTGCAACTTGGAGGCTAGATGGGGCAGCAGTGTTTCGTGGTTGATATGGTATGAGGCATGGTGTACCCCCATTGTGTTCTCATTGTTTGCTTAGAATCTCAGCGGGAAATAATGAGGCATGTACTGCAATGGTACCCCCTACCTCATCCTCCTTCGGTGCAGTGCAACTTGGAGGCTAGATGAGGCAGCAGTGTTTGGTGGTTGAAGGCATGGTGTACCCCATTGTGTTATGAACATTGAAGGGGGGACTCTCTGCCCCATCCAAGCTAGTGACGCAATTAATACATACGGTACTTAATTTAAAACCGCTGTACATGCGAAGCGCAAGCGCAGCTGCGAAGCGTCTTAAGCGTCCTATATCTATCAATAAAGGACTCCTATTTAAATTTTGAAGTGTCTGAACAGTGTGCATGGTAAATAAAGTACGACACGTGACGCGTGTTCCACCAATCAAATGACAAGGATATATATGCGCGGTATATAAGAACATTAGTAGGATTGAAAAAAAACATCAATGTCAACAGATTTTTTTTTTTAAATGAGTAAAGCTAGTTTTTATCTCGCGACTCTAAACCCCAATTTAAAAAAAAAATGAAGTGTTCAATGTTGTGTTTTTTGCTATTTTCTCGTGACTCCGATGAGCTTAAACGTTGGTTTGTTTTTATTTCATGGTTTTGTCGGGTCACTTAAAATGCGGATGCCGGTCAGGAGACGGCATTTAACTTCAAACAAATTCCAACATCAGTGTGTCTTACACTCCCTAAACGCACCACAACAAACAAGACCACTTTTAAACTTGGCCTTTGGTACAGAAGTCTAGTGGATTTTCAAGTGTCATGCAGCTTTTAGAAAAGCCGATGTCGGAGACATCAAGAGGGGCTGTTGGGATCCAAGCCTCTAGGAACCCGTAAGGCAGTCTTCCCAATCTTTGTTCCTTCTTTAGCTGAGGCACTTTCTTCTTATTTTTTTCTTCTCCCTTCTTCTTCTTCTTCTTCTTCTTCTTTTTCCCCCACTACTTATAAAGGTTCACAGCAGTGTAGGGTTCGAGCTCTTTCTTCTTTGCGGTGGAGGGATCAAAGAGAGAAGTGCTTTTTTAGATTTCCTCTCGTGTCTGTTTACGGAGTGCTTCATTCTCCATTGTGCCCCTTGCTCAAGTCCAACTCTAAACACTAAGACATGTCCCTGGAATGACGTCACAATCGCCATATCTGCGATAATAAAGTGTGTTTTTACATTGTGACCGATTCGACGAGAGACATTTTATATGTGGTTACACACTTTGGTGTACCAACGATGCACCAACAGTTCCCCTATAATTATATAACCAATCAACGAGATATATTTTTACAACCACAATCCAACCGCACATCCTTTTTTATGCATTACCTTGTTTTACCTGTGTGTGTTCTTATATGCCGTGATACAAAAACTATACTTCAGTATGATTAATCATATACTTACGATCCATATTGTTTATATGGTATGTCATAAGTTTGCAACATTTTCTCATTTTGTTTACAATTTATATCACCTTTAAATCACGAAAAAAATACTAATTTACAGGTGTTGTGGTACTGCACGCAAAATCTGAAATGAAATGAGAGGTATTGATGGCGATGTGTACTCGAAACGACATAAAGATGAGGTGCCCCCGGGTTTTTTCGTCTTCCTTTCCCTCTTCTTCTCTCCAGTTCTCGCAAAACCTCGCTTTATTCCTCCCCACAAAGGGGGGGGGGGGGGATAGGCCTCTATATTACAAATGCGATGCCATCCCTCCAGTGTGATGTATGTAGGCCACTGCCATGCAGGCCTGTAAAAACATTCACCTCCAGACCATTCGCATATTATAAAACAAAAAAATCCCTAATCTCGTCTCTTGAATTAGCTAAAGGAGAATCCGCGAGACTCAAGATGTTTTCGCAGCGTACTCCGAGAAGTTGTTAAGATGCGTTGTCATGTCCCCTTGTGTATAACGCTCGCTTCAAGACAAACAAAGTCCGTATTCAAATTTCCCTTTTTTTTCTTAAAGGTGTTTTGTCTTGTTTCAAGGCTGAGGAAATTCCACACACTTTCTCAAAGTCCACCTTATTTTGTCCATGGTAGACCAAAACAGGTCCAACCTCGAACAGCGGTAGGCTTCTTTTAGCTGGCATCAGTATAAACCTTGTCACACGATGCATTTTTTAAAGCCAGCGTGGAGTTAACCAACTACACTGAATGCAAAAGGGATACTTCGGTAGTACACAAGACAGGGTTTTCTTTAGCATTTTTAAAGGAACATTACAGACTTGGTAAGAAAAAAACTAAGTAAAATATACTTTTTGATCACAGATTTACATAAAACTTACACGGTCTAATAATGATGATAGTAGAAAACATCCCTTGAAATATTTCTGGTCTGAAAAGCCATATTTGATGAGAAATGAATAAACTAATTTTCCGATTGGAGTTTATCGCTCAGTGAGCGTTTTATTCATTTGTTGAATCTATATGATTTCATGCAAATGTGTAATCGGTTTTCACTGTTTTCTCGTGACCCAGACGGCCGATTGATCTCAAACTTCTACAGGTTTGTCAGTTTATGTATATGGTTGATTACATAACGTGCTTGCACTGCCAGCAACTGTTTTGTTAGCAAAAACCAATTCTGTAATGTTCCTTTAAAGAACGTCCCCTGAACACAATGCACATTTATTTTCTCCGTGCATGGAGATTGCCTTGAAACGGTTGCCCGTAAATAACCTCGCATGACATGGTCCTGAAAAGGTTACAAAAACTGAAAAGACTCGAGACAAACAAAAAAGGCTCTTCTATAGGGTCGAAACGTTAGGCCATTAACTATTTGTTTGCAAAAACTTAAACTGGCTCAAAAAGGTCGACGTGGCTTGACGTAGCTGAGCCGCGGTTCAGAACACACGACTCAAGCTCTGTCCTTGAGCACGACACTTTACAATAGTTGCTTTGGCCCGTGTAAGGATATGTTGGTAGTGCACGCAAAAGAACACTGAACACTTTGTTGAAGAGGAAGGGTTAACCCCGGTAATTCTGATTCAAACTGCAAGCATCCCGGTGTTTCTGATTCACACTGCAAGCACCCCGGTGTTTCTGATTCACATTGCAAGCACCCCGGTGTTTCTGATTCACACTGCAAGCACCCCGGTGTTTCTGACCACACTGCAAGCACCCCGGTGTTTCTGATCACATTGCAAGCACCCCGGTGTTTCTGATTCACATTGCAAGCACCCCGGTGTTTCTGATTCACACTGCAAGCACTCTTGTTTACCCCCCAGGCTTGCGAGCTACAGTGATTAAGTTCACTTACGAGGCATCCTTGGTTTCATTACCAGAAATATATAATAACAATAGCGCGATGTCGAATAATCCAGATGATGAAACGGTGCAAGAGAGCCAACTGTAATTATCAGCATCGCATTTATTAACATCCGGGAATGTCTCAAAAGGGTCTGTGACGTTGCCGCGATCCAAAAGAGTGACTCAAAACGGATGTATCCAGCGATTGCACCTGGGTAATGGTTTTTATCAACAAATGAATGTACTCTCATAAAAAACTAAAATCAATGTTGAACCTGCAACTCTAGCTCAGCGAGCGTCTGCAGAAATCCTGATTGGTATTCAGAGTAGATGATTCGTTATGATTCAGTGATTATTTGTGTAAAAAAAAAAAAAAAAAATAGAGGTGAATTAATATCCATTTAATGTGAATTTAGTTACATAAGTTATGGGCGTTTCTTTTATTTATTTTTTATTTTAACTTTACCGCAGTTTTATACAATTTGTTGGCCTTAAATATTAGTTAAAGTGATCGTTGTATTTTTTTATTAATTCTTAAAAAAAAAAAAAACCTTCTCTCCATTAAAATTTAATGTAATCATAAAAAAAAAATAATCATAACACTGTTCGGATGCACATCGTGTCTCGTGTTACTGAAATTGACACTCAATCCGCTGAGTGGATGAAAATGATCGCAGTTTATAAGCGATTCGCAGAGCTCAATTTTCCCGAAAGACTATAATTCTTATCTCAGATTGCGCTGTTGAAGAATCCTTTCTCTGATTGTCTTGAAAATCCCCCGGTCTTAGACGGCGAGGATGATGAAGGCATTTTTTTTCCATGAGCTCTCGCTCCCAACGAAGAATAAAAATATCCTTTCATAATGCAAGATCAGGAACAGTATACAAAAGAATGATATTTATGCTGAAAGCCAACGTGTTGAAAATTATAATGTGAGTGCATTTTGTCTTTGGAAATATTTGCGTGACGTCGGGATGGGGGGGGGACATTATCAGTTTTAATCTGAAAGCTATACCCATTCGAAAACTTTATGCCAGTTGTGATTGCCCTGGGGGAAAATGCGTGCGCGTGAAATACTGTAAAGAAAAATTGCTGGAAAAGTGGCTTTGGGAGTTCAGTCGGTGTGCCCAAAATGAAGTGCGCACAAGGAGGAGGTAAATGGAATTCCAGACAAAAGAGAAACAGTTTAATTCTCTCTGAACTTTGACAATGGGATTGGATGTACCTTTCACACCGTCGTTTTTGTAATTTTGTTTATTTAATAATTTCAATAAGATTACTCTTTAGTATATAGTGTAAAAGG
Organism: Pycnopodia helianthoides; assembly: GCA_032158295.1. Lineage (NCBI taxonomy): Eukaryota > Metazoa > Echinodermata > Asteroidea > Forcipulatida > Asteriidae > Pycnopodia > Pycnopodia helianthoides. Next base: position 2,137,984 of record CM063260.1, read on the forward strand.
ACTCTTTGCCCCAATTTGACCTTTTTCCACAAATAAGTATAAAGGGTCAGAGTTGGGCTAGAATGTTACATTTCCTCTCGCCATCAATCATTTCCTTATTTCTATTCTAGATGACCTTTCGTATTGACTTGGAGGAAAGGTCACAGTGAGGCTAAATCTTCGTCCTATTCTACTCTCCTCTACTTAAACAAAGAATGATGTATCTATAGACAAGATTAATAATATCGTGGAATGAATTGAAGATTAATCCTCTCCAATTGCAGAGGTTATGTTAAGGAGAATGGACGATAAAGTGTAGATTCGTGAATAGAATGAACGAGCCGAAGGCGAGTACATTGTGTTCACGAATCTATACTTTAGAGTCTATTCTCTGACTTAAACTATTTCCTGACTCTGCCCCACATCCAAGTACTGTCTCTATTCGGGAGCATCTTCATCGACAGACAGCCGTGCAGTTCACATTACTGTTAATGTTAACATTCCAAAGTAACTTTGAACCTTTCCTCCATGCTTGATTCTTCGATCATGTTGTCAATTGAGTGATTAGCTTGTTTAAAAAAAAACCTTTTACAGATTATGTATGTGTGATGAGTTGTTTATTAGATTCCTGCATGTGATACAGTTTCTATGGTAAAGTACATTAAAAGCTGTGTTTGGTGCACATCATGTTGTCCTTTCAATTTGGAAAGACAGTCATTTTCCCGTCGAACATTTCACTTTAGTTTGTAACGAATCCACTCAACTGTAGATTCGTTACGAATCTACACTTAAGTGTAGATTCGTCTACAGTTAAGTGTAGATTCGTAAAAATAATCTACACTTTGAACAATAGAGTGACGTCACAGAAATAGTTTAAAAACCAGTATGACATTCCGTCTTCGTGGAGAACCTTTCGTCTGAAGATTTTGTTTGCAGGCGGGGAAAAAACATCCCATTTAAAGTTCCCCTCGACCATGGATCACTTTTTATTATTTTTATTCGGCAAATGTAATAGTTTTATGATTTGTACTTACTTCTCATAAATTGTTTTTTTGTCAAGGTGATACTAATTTAGGCACTATTATCAAGAAAGATACAATAAAAGTGAACCTGTGAAAGTTTCAGCTGATTACAGTGTCTATTTGTTGAGAAAACAGCAAAAAAAACTGTCGCGGTGTTTTCATTGAGAACGTCGAATCCATAGCGAGTCGACAGCGGGTACCAACCTCATCTCTGGCGGCTGCATTCACAAACGGACACCACGCAAATTTGAATACACCAAACTCGCCACGAGGTGGGTTTTGAAGGTTCGAATTTGTCGACATACTTTTATTAATTTCTAATCAACGGGGGGTATTCCAGACGAAATAATGGCAGCTTGCTACCGTCACCATCTTAATATAAATAAGAAGGTTTTCGGATAGAAACTACACATTCAAATGTTTTCGGGGTCTTTAGCAAAGTATGACCTCATAATCTTTAGAAACTTAGATGGTTTCAATGCATGTATTTATCCGAAAACCTAATATTGAAGAATGTTTCCTCAGACGGGGAAACCTCTTTATAAACAAGGAGGTTTTCGGATAGAAACTACACAAATGTTTTCGGGATCATTAGCAATGACCTCACAATCTTTAGAAATTTAGATGATTTCAATGCATGTATTTATCCGAAAACCTAATATTGAAGAGGGTTTCCCTTAGACGAGGACGCGAGTATATAATATTGAGACTAAGATCTTCGCGTACGGTCTGTTCACACAGAGAGAGAGGATCCTGTAATTTATAAGACTGCGAGGCCACAGGCAGTCAGCACGACTCGGCGTACCGGAAAACAGCAATCCTACCCCGTGAATTCAAATCCGGCAATTTAGGCATTGGCACGCCGTGTCAAAACTGGATTACGGATTGTCGTGCCAATTTCCCTTCTTCTTTCCCCCTTTTCGGAGGGCTATTCTTCCAGAATTTCTAAAGGACTCATGCTTGGCTGATGGCGCGACACGGTTCGGCATGAGGATAAGGTATTTAGGCGTGTGAGAAAATTGGCGTGCAAATAAACACAGCATGTGGAATGGTGTACTGCAGGAAAACCCGAAGAAGAAGAAGAAGAAAAAAATGAACATTTTTTTTTGGCAAATCGTAAGATCTGAAGTAGACGCGACTGACAAATTGTATGAAGGGTTGTGCCCCGCTGTAATGTTCGCTTTTCAAAACGCACATTATTAACGACCACCCGAACATTTCCTGGGTGATTTATCGCTCGGTTTATTGATCCGTATGTTTTGGAAATACGGGCGAACCATATGTTTCGAGAGAAAAAAACAGGATATTGGAAATATTTGTTGTGTTATACTTTGTTTGCTGAGTGGCACGCATCGAGTTTAATTGTGTTTTTCCTCCTACAGTCACTCAAAGATTTTTTTATTTTGATCCAATTATTTTATTGTTGTTTTTTTTTGTCAGTGAGTAGTCTCAATTATGCAAAATAATCGAAGGACTAAAATGTGGTATTTGGGCAACATCGATTGACACTGTTAACAATTACAGCTAAATTCGAAGACTCGAGAAGAAATAGTGTTTGCTTTATCCACATCTTGTAAAGCTTGCGTTCTACGGCAAAACCAAACTGACTGATGAAAAAAACAAATAATTATGGTAGATTGGACTCCGGTGTGCATACATCCTGGCATGGTGCTATATAACGATGACAACAAGATACGAGTTTTATACGGTCATGACGTCACGAGGCCAAGGCAGGCTCCTCGTTCGTCTTCGTCTCCCGTATGCTAGGAAAGTGAAACATAGACTCGCCAAGCAATCTATGGTACACTCTACGGAGAATGCATTCATTTTTAGCAATACGGGATGTTGAAACATGGTGCTATGTAGCAGGTAGTTGCAGCAATTTAATATCCATCTTTCCATAAAACCAAAGTCCACACGTGACTTGTGCAAGTCGAGTAAACGAAATACTTGCCATATGGTCTTGTATCGTATTCAGTCGGTGTGGTGATTTACTGGGATCGTTATACAGGGAAGCGACGTGCAAGTCTAAACGAAAAAAGTCCACCATATGGCTGTTATAGCGAGCGAGACACCTGGTCGCTTACCCAAATTAGACTGCTGCAAGTCTAATGCGAAGGTTGATGTTGTTTACGTTGTATTTGTCGTCACGATGTAACGCCACACTATTACCCTTGTTCGTGGAATCTATATATGTTTGGTTTAATTGACAATACTCAGCATTGAAACGACCTCACGTGACCTGTAGACTTTATTTGATCACTGGATCGTTGACTTCTTTGTGAAGAGGTTGAAAGAAAGGGTTTTGAACATGTCGGTTGACTTGCTCGAGTTTTTAAAAAAACATAAATGAGGACCATATGGTATATATATATTTTTTGTTCCGTCGGTAGCACTAGACCATTGTGTGACTCCTGTCAGAAGTCCAATTGTAAAAGCACATGCGCCATCTTTAAAATATACCGCAATGTATCTTGGGAAACCGAGTACGGTGAATAAATAAATCGAGCTGCCAAGATGGATGCCATGGCGTAGTTTACGTGAAACGATGACGGGTCTGTGTAGTTGTGTACCGCATTGCTTCAAAACCAGTGCGCCATGATGGTTGCCGGTGTTGCGTGGACTCAGAAATCACCCATAATCCTTTGCCCGCCGATCATGTGCATTAAGGGTATTATACAGGATTGGTAGAACTGACAAAATAATCGCAGACAGTGTTCATGTTTTGCGTGATTCAACATATGCATGAAAAAACAAACCTGTAAAAGTTTGAGCTCAATTGGTTATCGAGGTCACGAGAAAATAGTGAAAAGAGACCTTATGTTTTTTCTGTTTTTTCAAAGATCCAGTTTTTATTGCGCGTGATAAAAACTATTGTTTTACTCATTTCTCAGAAACGATAGCATTTTAGGCAGAAATATTTCAAGGAATCCTTTCTATCATTACTTACTTTAAATCACGTAAGTTATGTGTGAATCTGTGAACATTTATGTTTTTCGATCTGACCAATAGTGTACAGGGCCTTTAAGAAACGTATACGTCATTATAATTCTTTGTCTAATCAACTTTTCCCAATAGGGCCTCAGGCTCAGTCACAAAATAGCACACGCCGGACTTGGGCAAGTCTAGCTGACTCCATATGGTCATTCCTGATGGTCGCCCAAACTATTACAACAGGCGATCTAGTCGAATAATTGCATGCTTCAAATCACTTCAGTGAGCATGAATTATTCTAGGGTATACACCACTGAACTTCCTGCTAATTACAAAATGGAGAATATTGGTGGATGAAAGAGAATAAAAAATAACCTCACAGCGAGTGGCCTCAACAACTGCCAGTACATATTAAAGGGATGGTTTGTAACGCATTTTATTTTATGATGTGGAAAATAATTTCAGATAGTCTTGTTGTTCCATTATATCAGCTTGTATTAAAGTCATTGAGTTACACAAAATATGCTTTAAAAAATTCACCCGTGCATAACTCAATCATGACGGTATTTTGAGCAAGTATGGTTGATATTTGTGGCGTGTTGACGTTCCGTTCAAGAAAACATGTATTTCCATACTATCATACTATCAAGGGAAAATAATGGCACGAATTAATTAAACGAAGGAAATTAGTGAAGACAATGCAAGCGGTATACATAGAGAGAGGAGAATGGAGGCTGATTGAATAGGTCGAAACTTGAAAGCCCTACGACAAGGCTGCAAAAGAGAGTAAAGACTAGACAGACATTGGACTGGACAGACAAGTATGAGTGCATGAGAAAAACTAATAAAAGCATTATTTAAACAACAAGTGTTGACGATGGGAAGTACCGGCAAGGAGAAGGTCGTCCCAGCCCCACCGATGACCCCTACCTCCTTTCTCCATTAGGTATAGGTGCCTCGCATCGCTCTTTGTTTAACACCGTTCCAGAGAAGAAGTAATGATCAAATTGCAAACCCATTACGGACTCAAGATTACTTTGTAATTTCGTCAGTAATTCACCAGATGGCTGTTATTTCAGTTTCTTCTCAAGTTTCCATTTCATTTCGGTTGTTTAGTGATTTACGTCACCTAACAAGCAGTCCAATTACTTATTTGTTTATTTATTTCCTTTATTTACCCAGGGTGAGCCAAATCAGTTTAAACTGTTTGGGCCCTGCATCATACAAATTTTAAAAACAACAAACATTGACTGTACGTTAATAACTAAGCTATTTTGGGGTCATTATATGTTATTACATTCAAAACGGAATGACAACGATATGCACGTTAACAGAAGTGTAAAATGAAGAAGGACACAAACTTCAAAAATCAATGTGGTGTAAACTACTGTCAATTACGTCTTTTGTTTAAAGATTTTATTCGGAAACAGAATGGAAATGAGATGACGCTTCGGCACCTTGACCTTCTTTCACCCATCGACCGTTTCGTTTCACGCTCAACTATCCACGGTATTTGTGTGCACCTGACTATTCTTTGGAGGTTTAAAATTCTTCCATGGTAATTATGTAACACTCTGATGACACCCAGTAAAAAATATACGCGTGCCGTCGACTCGTGGTCTATGTCCTTCGGGTGCGCCATGGCCACCGAGTCATCCAGCATTATAATTTAATGTTTTAGTAAAATGATGTTCCTTATGCCAATATGGACCCTAAGTTGTAGAGGTTACAGATAGCTAGTGCTCAGTTTGTGTTATTTTCTCTGTTCATAACAGAAATGATGTTGATGATGGGTGATTGTTATTTGCGGTTGGTGTCTAAAATTGTTTACACTCCGCGCAACAACAAAAATGTAAATAGATTAAAGCAAGAGCAGGTGTTTTTTAATCACGGTGATTATGAATGTATTCCATTGCCCTAGGCAAACAGTCAAAGTGCCGTATGGCATTAGTATTCCCTTGTAAATAATTTCTGCATGACAACCTCGTACTCTTAAGGGGTATTTTTACCCTCGGGGCTGGCAACCTTATTTCCATGTCCGAGCTCGCGCTCGACATTAATGATAAACCCTGGTATGATTTAGTCGGAATAACCAATGAATAATCTCGTATTTACTTAAAATGCAAATGGCAAATATACGGTTTATCCAACTGCAGCCTTCTTTGTATGACTTCCGGTGTACTGACTGGCAAATTAAAGTTTGTATTCGCGTATCATGAAAGGGAGCAGACTACTTTTGTTGCTGGCTACGGCTGCGGCTAGAGATCGCCATGTTTGCCTGTACTCCAATCATTTACACACCAATGGCTACTGACGCAGCCAAAGTCGCTTCCTTCCATGGCATTGAAGGAAATGAAGATAAATGTACTGTGCTAATGTATTTTGGTCTTGCCTCCTGGGCAACAGTTACATAACGGCTGTAGGCTAAGTACAAAAACTTGCTAAGCACTGACAAGTATTGCTTAGCAGAAAAAGGTTACCAGCCAAAATCACAAATAACTTTGCATTGATGTGACTGGTGCCCCACTCATTATTTTTTTGCTTAGCAAAGAAATATGTCAAGCCGTATTTTCGGCTAAACATCTTTGTGAAATTGGGCCCTGCGTTATGGAACACGCTATCTAGGAACAAAACATCAACAAATCTCATCGGTTTTATGTTGTCCATTTTCTTGATTTTTCTCTCTCTTTAAAAAAACATGTTGTTGGATTATTCCCACAACACAAAAGAAAAAAACAAGAACAGTTCCTCTCATAAAATACACCCGCTTTGTGGCTCTGAAATTTACTGACAATATAACAGTCACTGCAAATTAAAAATCCAACCCATCTTACGGACAGAGATTTTAGGGCAATTTTATAAGTGATACAAATACGTGTATATAGCTGCATGCACTATATGATGGATCGACGCATTATGGCCGAATAACAACCCACAATAACATGGGGACATTGTGTTTCTTTTGCAATTCATTCTGCATTGTATTCTGTCAATTTGCGTGTACAATTATGATTATATATTATTTATTATTATACTCTACACCCATCTGTCTGATCCTTTTTAGCAACGCGTCATCCATCCATGATCCTACCTTTCGGTATATATTCGTCTTCTTCCCGGGCATTTCTCTCTCATTCCTCAGACAAGACGAAATAGTCACAGACAGTGACATGTAAAGACCCTGTTTCCCTCCTTTCTTACCTTTTCGAGTTGATGGGCTTCTTAGTAGGCCTACATTTTCACTATTTCCAAGATGGCGACCGCCATAGAACTTTCGAGCAGCGGCGCCATCTTGTTTTCATCAGTTTGCTATCCAATTATTGTATATAGTATCTGGTGTTCCATTAATACTCCTCTTTGTGATGTTTTTAAATATTTACGTCCCTCAACTTCTGGTCGTAGACGAAGCCACACTATTTTTAATGATTCTCTCGCCTTCTATTTTTAGAATAATTTATATATTAAGACTCAACAAGCCGTGCTCCCTTAAGCTATTTATTTCATCGGCCTGAGACAATATCGTAAGGTCACGTGGTCGCGTTTAATAACACAAGAAGAAAAAAAAGTTAATGTTTTGTAAGGGATTGTGTGCACCATCGTGTTCATGTTGATTGTGGGTATGACACAAGCAGGCAATAGGTATTTTAAAAAAGTCGTCAGGGTATGTGTTCATGACACTCGCTGTCCTTGAGCAAGACACCTGACTATAATTGCTTCTCTTCACACAGGGGTATACAATGGGTATCCTGTGATCAGAGGGCAGAAATGGTTCTTGTGATTGATTTTAGCTTGGTGCGCTACATATGTTGGCAGCGCAGGCTGTGCTTATTCCCAAGGGGAGATGAGATGGTTTAAGGGAATGCTATAAATAGCCCAGTGACCAGGGTTAATGGCGCTAGAGCGCCATGAGCGTCAACTACAATTCTCTCAACTTTAACACTATATTGCATACCGAGCTATAATGATCTTTGGAGAATTGACCTGGGTTTTTTCTTTTAATAAATAATTCACCATAAACGAGCTGTCGGATCAATGCAAATTATTAATTCGCCTGATTCCCCAGTCCGGCAGTTCGCCTTTAAAGTTGGTCCTGAAATCCCTCTCGTGAAGTCAGCAGAACTCGCGGATGCGTTAAATCATGGATGGTGAGCAGACGCTACATGCTGAACGCTATAACGTCCTGTTATTTAAGACGCACCTCACTGGGGGATGCCCGTCCCTATATACAAAACGATAGATAATTTTATAATTTGTTTTTGCTTGAATCGGTCTGCATGAATGTACGGTATATTATTCTAATAGTTGTTGGGATTTAGGGAGAACCTTGAACTGTCGTGTTAAAATTTGATCAAATTTGATCAAAGTGTCCCTTATTTTGAAGGTAGGGTCATAGATTGATTTTTTTTGTAAAAGTATTGCTGATTTCTAGGCAACGTTGTTAAGAACGATACAATAAAATTCACATATGAAAGATTCAGCAGAATACAGTGTATATACTTGCTGAGAAAACAGCAAAAAAATCCTCACGGTATATGCACAAGATAATTGTCGAATCCATCCACGTTTAGCGAGGTGACAGCGGGTCGTGAACGGACACCAACCCTCAGAAATCTGAGAGACGATTCGTGCATGAATCGTTTCTCAGACTCAAATGTTTTGGGGTGAACAATTATCCAAACCGAATTACCTCGAAGGGAATCCTTTTCTCAAAATAGTTCATACTGTATCAACAGCTGCAGTGCTTCTCACCAAGTCAGTTTTTTATGGTCATTAATTTTATTGAAGTATTAACCAATCTATGACTCTACCTTTAAAATGAAGGCTATCGCGATTTCTGCGCGAGGAAGCAATACAAACAAATTGTAAACCACACTTTAAAACAGAGTAGGGAGCTTGGTCAAGAAGCTCATGTTAAAATATTCATGGGTTTTAGAATTTATTCAAAATGTGCTGGAGGTGATTGGCTGGCTGTTGACTTAATCCAGTTAACCTAGATTCAGTTGGACACCTTATGCTAGGCCGAGAGTGACGCGTTTATAAACTCCTCGAGCCCCATTTTTTTAAATACCGTACACAGGACTTTACAGGGGGGTAAATTCAGCCGTATTCACCCCCCTGTTTAAGTCTCTTGCTTTGGTTTTTTTTTTCCGAACAAGTTTTGACAGATGACGCTGTTCCAAAACAAAAAAACATACGCAAAATGTTCGAAAGAGCGAATAAATAACATGTAGTATTGCCTGTACATGGCTGATGGAAGTGAATTAACGTCGAGATCCCGATAATAATTCCATTTATAGTTTTTTAATTAAAGGAACATTACAGAATTGGTTTTGATAACAAAACAGTTGCTGGCAGTGCCAGCACTTTATGTAATCCACCATATACATAAGCTGACAAACCTGTAGAAGTTTGAGATCGATCGGCCATCTGGGTCACGAGAAAATAGTGAAAAACCGATTACACATCTGCATGAAATCATATAGATTCAACAAACGAATAAAACGCTCACTGAGCGATAAACTCCAATCGGAAAATTAGTTTATTTATTTCTCATCAAATATGGCCTTTCAGACAGAAACATTTCAAGGGATGTTTTCTACTATCATCATCATTAAACCGTGTAATTTTTTGTAAATCTGTGATCAAAAAGTATATTTTTACAAGTTTTTTTCTTACCAATTATGTAATGTTCCTTTAACTATCCACTATTAGTGGATTACTGTTTGCGTGCATTACCTTAAATGAAAGCTATTTAATATGTAACTTTTTTCTCGAATCTTTACAAAAAGCTATGAACGATTAGATCTAAGTTTTCGGTTTGCTTCCTAAAATTTAAGCCAATTCGAAAATTGTGTTTCTGGGGTTTTTTGCAATCGTTTTCTCTTTGTGTAGGAAGCAACACTTTCCTGTGTAATCTGATCGTTCTTTTGTGTCATTTGCACATTAAATAAGATGAATAGGAATGACACTGTAGGCCATACATTGCAATATTAAACTTTCATTGAAAACACTTTATTATACGCTTTATTTAATAGAAAAGTCCATTTCACTTTTACATGATTCTACTGTGATCTTCGAAACGAAATTTCGAGTCCTTCTCGGCTTTGAGTTATTGTGTCAAGAAGGTTGATTCTGTATTTTAAAAATTGTGATATCGGTCAAGTTATTGCGTTTTATTGCCATGGCTTTATAAGTATTTTTGTATTTAAATTGAGAAGTTTTGTTCAGATTGAATACAGTATTTATTCCCAGTAAAAAAAAAACAAGGAGGATCCTGGTTAGGTTTCAGGAGGGGGGGGGAGCAATTTGACCTATATTTGTTGGGTTGTTCTAGAGTCATGTTCTCCCCAGACTTGTTATGATTCTAACCATGTGTTCTAAATCAGAACAGTGCTTGGGAATTCGGGGATGTTTTTTTGTCGATAAATTATGTTTGGACCTGGCCAGTGTAGACGTGAGAGAGCATGCCGCTCACACGGGGCAATTTATTGCTTTTTACGGCGTGTTGTCCCCCCTCCCTCATCTCTCCTATAGCTCTGTCGCCCGCCTCCACGTCCACGTTCAGATTGTTTAATTTCATTAGAACTCTCTTGACTTCTTCCTCAAATCAAATCACTCTCCACTTTCAGGTCCCTCGTCAATTTGGGTCAATTATTAATTTCAAAAAAAAAAAAATGTGTTCGAGGAGCAGGGTGAAGTTTAATGGCGTCGACGGCACACGACACGGAAGAGAGATCACACCGTGTATATGGCCACTTCCGAAGCAATCGACGATGTATTCAAATTGCATTTCAAATGATTGAATTTTGCTTAAACGGAATGTAATTAAATGTAAATGAGTACGGAACTGGAAAACTGTTTCATTAAGAACCGGTTGTGGTCATCATTTCTAGTAATACTTGTTCCCCCGGGGGTCATGTTCAGATGTATTCCATTATGATATGCATCTGTAGTGGTTTGTCTTCCATTTAAAGCCGTATCCGATCTGGCGGCTACAGCTACGGCTACGACTGTTGCTAAGGGTGTTCCTAAGGACGAACTATACTTCGGTTGGGCTACATTTAATGTAGCCCAACCGAAGGTTGAAAAAGAAGTTGTTATATAGTCAGTTTCCGTGCAGGATATATGTAACTATGATATGTGAGTGTGCGTGGAACCAGACAAAGATAGCAGTCCCTGGGGGAGTCTATTTTAGCTTAAACATTAATTTTGTACAAGAAAGTTAAATTAAGTTTAACCAAATTATTTCCCCTTAATAATTGTAAACAGAATAGGGGTGCTTTAACCTATCAGAAACGGATGTTTTTTTTGTGTGTGTTTTTTTTTTTTTGGGGGGGGGGGACTTGACGGGTGCCTGGTCCTGACAGGAAAGCTGGTGCAGATAACCTAGTTGTTGAGACTTCATTCTGTATGATTTTCGTCCCTCCATTTGCTTGATATAATGTCAGGGCTCAGTGGTCAACCTTTTTAACAGTCAGGCCGTTTCTTGATTGGACCAATACTTACTACGAGTAGATGAGGCTGCTATATTTAGCTCTCTGTCAATGTATCTTGGCTCCAATATACACATACCACGACAATGAGGAAAAAAGTAAACGGCCTTTTGCGTTTGCTGGGAAACGTATTTTGCTCTCTGGGTTTTTTTTTTTTTTTTCTTGCCCATCTCAAATAACTCTGCTTGTACGGTCCTTGGTTGCTAACAAAAAAAACGAGTCTTCTATTATCTCCACGTGCAGGCCATTGCTCTCGTGATATCAGCGGGATCGTTGCAAATGGCTCCACGCGCAGTCCTCATGATGTACATTGTATCGTCCAATTTGCTCAAAATGTACTTGGCTGAGATTGAGTTGCATTGACGTGTCGTTGACGTAATGGTCACGTCACGGCGCTCCTGATATGCCGAGGATTGTTGTCATGCAGCCCCACGAAAAGGGAAATGATGTTTACATAGCGCGTACGTGGTGTAGATAAAGCCGATCGACGATTTACTGACGAGAAGAGAGAAAGCTTCTTCCCAATAGGATGTTCTACATTTCCATTGATATGTAAATTTTAATTTTGGCATTCATTGACGTCATCAATAACGTGACTTAATTTATAAATAGCAAAAAATATCTCCCTAGAGGGGATTCGCTTCAAGCTGATTAGAGTGAGATGTTTTCGAAGGTAGCCAAACGGAGACGTTGAGCCTTGAGATGAGGCTATTAAATGTTATAATTTATTGAAGAGAAGGTTGTTTACGAGGAAGACAAAGAGGAAAATGCCGCCAAGGGGTCGTTAAAGGGCATACATTTTTTTTTTAATTCAAAAAAACATCTACCAAAAGATTCAGAAATTATAACATTTGTATTTGTATTGCTTTCATCTAGATATAAAGCAGACATAGTGAGTTATGTTTGCACACATCATCTCGTTTTTAAATGTAAACGTCCAAAACGGTCAGTTAAAGTACAGGATGTCTGCTGCCACCTTGCGTCTCGTATTGGATCTTAACGTTTGCTCTTTTCCTCTGTTTTATAGGGCTGTGTTATGCTGAGTTCGGGGCCCGCGTCCCCAAGGCAGGCTCCGCCTACATCTACTCGTACGTAACCGTTGGTGAGTTCCTGGCCTTCGTGATTGGCTGGAGCATGATCATGGACAACATCATCGCCGCGGCAACCGTCGGCAAGGCGTGGTCTCAATACCTGGACTCCATCGTGAACCAGACGATCAGCACGGCCATCAAGTCCAGGGTGCAGTTCGACTCGCCGTGGTTCGGGGACTACCCGGACATCCTGGCCTTCGCCCTACTGATCGTCCTGACGATCATCGTGGCACTCGGGGCCAAGATGTCCACCGTGGTCATGATGGCTCTAACGGGGGTCAACCTGCTGGTCATCGCCTTCGTCATCGTGCTGGGTCCTTCTACGTCGAGGGGGAGAACTGGACGTCTGGTGGCTTCTTCCCATACGGAGCATCCGGGGTGCGTTTGAATGGGCAGATCCATAGAGAGGGTGGGGGTGTTCCGCATGAAAATTCGTATTTATTTTTCAATAATCACGATACAAGCAAGTCAGAACCGTCCATTTTGACCTCCCCTACCTTAAGTGTAAAAACCCCAAAGGAAAGCACCCTCACGAGATCTTCACGATTCAAATGAAAACAATCGTGGAAGGAATATTGAAAAAGGCCGTGTACGAATTGGCAAGTACGGCTGCGTCAATGACGTAACCAGAATTTTCATTGGGGGGGGGGGGGGCGACATAATGTTTGGTCTATTTAATGTATCGAGTTATAGCCTATTAATTTTATTTGTGCACTTTTTCGATCTCAATTGGGGGCAGGGGGCATCTGCTCTGAGCGGGGGGGGGGGTTCCCACCTCTCCTCCCTTCGCCTCTGCTGGTGTGCTGTGGCATTTCACAGTTTCTTCACAAAGGAAAAAACATTAAAATGCAACTTTCATGACGTCGTTTTAGACATAAGACCAGTTCTTTTAAAATGCTATCGTAGAAGAAGAAATTGTTCTTACTTGCAAAATTTGCCGACGTTTCTACCCTAGCAGAGTCTTACTCAAAGGCTATTAGATGATGCAGCACACACAGACTCGTGTTTTCATTTGTTACTTTATTTTGGTAAATTGTTACTTTATTTTGGTGAATGCTCGTCCTTTATTAATTACATAAAATAATGAATAATTAGACAATTTGTTGTTGATTATGCAGGTGTTTGCGGGTGCGGCGACCTGTTTCTACGCGTATGTCGGTTTCGATGCTATCGCAACGTCTGGAGAGGAGGCTAAGAACCCGAGCCGTGCCATACCCATCGCAATCGCCCTCACTTTATTCATCTGCATGCTGTGCTACATGAGTGTGTCCGCAGTCTTGACTCTGATGTTACCGTACGACCAGCTGTCTCCCTACGCACCATTGGCTGAAGTCTTCCAGTCTAGGGGGCTACCCGCGGGTCGGTACATCGTGGCCACCGGGTCCCTGCTCGGACTCTCGTCCGCCATGTTGGGCTCAATCTTCCCACTGCCCAGGATCATCTACGCCATGGCCAAAGACGGGCTGCTCTTCAAGTTCTTAGCACGTGTCAACAGCAAAACAGACGTACCAGTGACAGCCGCCGTCATGGCCGGTGTCCTGACTGCAATCATGGCGTTGATATTCAATCTCGAGCAGCTAGTCGAGATGATGTCCATCGGTACCCTGCTATCCTACAGTCTGGTCGCGGCTAGCGTCTTGCTTCTACGGTACCACCCGAAGGAAGTGGGTCTGAGCAAAGACGAAGTGAAGCAGCTCGCTTTGCAGTCAGCAGGAATTAAGGACGAAACGGAAGAATCTATGTCGCTGGTTGAAAAGTCCGCCGGGAAGTACATGAAATACACAGACGCGGCCACGCCCGGAGATGCCGTCGAGGACACCGTCGGCAGTAAACCCGATGAACCGTCCAGTAGGGCGGGCTACGGACTCCTTCAGAACGAGGGCACCGACCAGCAAACCGGGAGCAAAAAGACGCCACCAACGTTAAAAACTTACATGGTCGTGTCGATATCGTTCGCCATTTTCGTAGTTTTGATCGTTAGCTTATGTTGTCTCTTGGCCTTCGGGATGGATGAAATCTCCCGGATTGAATGGTGGGCCATCGCTCTTCTGTGCCTCTTCGTTGCTGCTATAGTGTGCCTCACGTAATCATAGAAACCCAACCTCAAAATCAGATGGAGCTGTACTTCAAGGCCCCGCAGTGCCGTTTCTTCCACTCCTAGCTCTACTTTGTAACACTTACTTGATGATGAAACTCTCGCCAGCAACGTGGGCTCGGCTCGTCATCTGGCTCGCAGTGGGTCAGTATTTAAAATCTTATATTATGCAAGTTTATGAGCTGATACCTGTTTGATTGATTGATTGGCTGATGCCATTATGCGTATTTATGAGATAATACCTATTTTATTAACAAATTGGCTGGTGCCAATATGCATATTCATGAGCTGATACCTGATCATTGATTGGCTGATGCTGTGTTCACTTCAAAACAATGGGGAACAAATAAGGCCCCATCTGTGGTGGTGTATCAAAAAAGACCAATGTTCATTTTGTTACCCATGTGAGACTTTTATATCACGATAGGTGGCAGCAGACTTACGGATAAAATCCCCCCCCCCCCATTTATGTAAACTATATCCGATGAAAAATTTAATTTTTTTTTTTTTTAACTGCCACCTTCCCAGAATCTCTCATTTTTATATTTTAGCTACCGAAAATTAAAATGCATAAATTATACACTAGTAACACGTCTGTTTTTATTCTACGAATCTCATTTACAGTGGTTAAGGTTGACTATTTATTTTAATCGTCCTTTTTTTCAAACCACAGGATTGGTCATCTACTTCTCGTACGGTATACGACACAGCGTTGAAACCCAGAGAAGGCGAGACGAAGCGCCATCTACGACGATGTCTGAAGATACGGCCGGTGATGGCGCTTTCGTCGAGGAATCACAGGATGTGGTCGAGAAGACCAAAGACCAATAGGAGAGATGGGAAGTTTAGTGAAAATTACAATAGTTAGACCGTAGAGAAGTCTCCCTTTAATTTAATGGGAAATATTATAGATGAATTGTCTAAAAATTGGTGTATATTGGTGTATTTTATTGTCTGAAGGTTTGAAGTAAATAAATAAATAAACATGGAAGTACTTTTATTGTTAATTGACACAAACTTTTTTAAATTTCCGGTCAAATCGGCAAAAATAAAACCCAAAACGGTACTTGCATCTTAAATAGGTCGCAAGGCCAGATTTGTTAATAATTGTTTTCTATGATTGAGGACAGTTAATGCTGTTAGATACGAAAAACACAACAACTTTTGCATAATGCCACGGACAATGCACACATCATTATTATTATTAAATAATAAATTGTAATTAATTATTTATTTAATTTATGTATTTTTTTGTCTGAAGAGTCACATAGCGGCATAAACCAAGCATCATACTGCCTTTGATTAAAATAATTATATTGTGTGGGAACAACTTTTTTCGGATAATGACAACGGGTTCAATTGTTATGCACTATCTTTTCCTGTATTTCACCTCTGTGGACCCTGGTTCGAATCCCACCTCAGACCAGAGCCTTGCATGTGGATTGGGTTTTCAGTCCCTACCTGCATGTGTGGATTCGCCCCATGTTGGAGTTTTTCTCCCTTATCTAAAACATTCCTAGAACATTCCTACCTTGTTTCCTATTCACCATTCTGTTATTGGCATTTGCACTGTTGGATGTGTAATGGAATTAGAGTAAATGGGAACGCATATCTGCTTAGGATGGCGTTGTTCGCTTGTTTGTTGAGTTCTTATCTGTTTTGTCTTTTTACCAGTGTACACTATTCGGTGCACAATTAAAGGTATTGTGCACTTTTGGTAACAGCTCAAAATCAGTGTCCACATTTTGTGTGATTCAACATATGCATGAACAAACAAACCTGTGAAAGTTATGTGTGAATCTATGAACATTTGTGTTTTTTTATCTTACCAATAGTGTACAGGGCCTTTAAAGACAGGGCAGGTATTAGTTAAATCATTCAAAACCCGAGTCAATCAACTGATACTGTTTTATGTTACATAACCTCTTGAATATCAAATCACTTCCGTCCAGTCAATTACAGGGTCCAATTTCATAGAGCTGCTTTAGCCAAAAATATTGCTCAACATTTTTTTGGCTGAGCGGAAATCAGCAGGATACCAGTCACAAATTGTACATGTGACATGGTAGTTTGGCCGGTACCCTTCTTCTGGTAAGCATAATTTTCTTTTGCTTAGATACTTTTTTGTGCTGAAGCAGCTCTATGAAATTGGGCCCAGGTAAACTTGTATATTCCAGACTTTGGTTTCTGAGGGCAGCACAAAGGTAGTATCTCTTCGTTTTGGGTAATCTAAGTTTACGAGAAAGCCAGTTCCACACTTGCCATTTTTAGCGTGTTATTATACCATAAGTTTCAAATCGTACTTATTAATAATGTTTTTTCTGTTTAGAGAAAGTACTGCATATTTTTATATGTAAATTTTGCGTAGCCAACAGTACCCGTGTAAAATTAATGTGAATTAATACGCAAATTAGAATGAGCATGACTATAGACCGATCCATTAAGCTCCGCCCCTTACGTGTTGACCAATCACAACCTTGGCTATACGCCACCGAAAGTCCGACAAAGTCCGACACGCTAAAATCCCGTTAGAAAAGTAAACATGCGTGCGCGCGTACTTAAAGTGCGCACGTTCATGTCGCGAGTGTGGCATTGTAGAGACGCACATGTGCTGCACACGTGTGCAGTGGTGAGGCAGCCAATGCTGTGATTGGTCAATATGCTAAAGGGGTGGGGCTTAATGGATCGGTCTATTCGTTCAAAGCATGAATATTATTAATGTTGTACAGTATGTATATAAAAAAAATAATCAACAATTGCTGTTAATATCGTATATTATGTGTATGTATTTATTATTAAAGATCACGTTTAGAGTAAAGTATTAGGGACACGTTGCCTTCGGACTTAGCCGTTTTGGGCTATAAAACGCGTCTGTATGAAATAAATATGGTTGGAAAGAGATTTTAAAAGTAGAGTATAACGAATCGCCCGAGTATACCTCGAAATTGTGTGGTTTCCCTTTTACTTCGTGAACTAACACGGTCTGCCATTTTCTGGAACTAAAGTTTTGACTACACAAAATGGCGGACAGTTAGTTAGGATTTGCGTGAATCATTGAGTTCTACTTTTAAAATATCTTTCCAACACAAATGTTTTTATTTCCCTAAAGAGCCCAAATCCGAAGGCAACCTGCCCATTTAATTATCTAGGAGTTATCTTTGTGTCATGAATGTTTTAACAGGCGTGACTAATTAACTATTCCACTTTGTGGATGACTCTGTTTATTTTTGACCAAAGTACAGTGTCGTGTTTGTTGCGTGTTCAAAATGATCGTGGTGTCAACATTTCAGGCTCAAGTTAGAGTATAACTTAGTTTGTTGATAAAAAAGAAAGTAGCAACTTAGAAAATAGGGTCCGTAAAAAGAAAACTGTCACGTGTACCACTTTCGTCATCACCCTCTCAAACCCAAGACAAGTGATCGCTGGTATTACTGTTAAGTCATGGCACATGTTATTTACTTCACTGTTTTCTCCGTCCAAATTGCAATGCCCGGGGGGGGGGAGTCAAAGTCATTGAAATCCCAGACTGAACCATTCCATTTATCTAAGAGGGGGATCTGCTTCAAACGTTGTGTATTTATTTATTATTATTATTTTCTTTTTTTGAGGGGCTGAAAAATATTTTCACTCATATGCTTTGTGCACAAAATTGTCCAAAATATATAAACCTACTCTAGATCAAGCCCTCTGATAAAGTGGAGGTATGTTCTTTGTAGCAGGCTTCCAGATGACTTTTTGACAGCCTGTGCTATGAGGTTTCCAACACTCGCCCCCTGCCAATCAAACATTTTGGCTTACTGGGGAGCCAGTAACAAGTTGAACCTTCCCATATTATTGTAGTTCACGTGGTTAATCCCCCCTTAAAAGTTTTAAACGGTTCGGAATAAAAAATATCTTCATCATTTATTGGTTTTGCTTATAGAGGTACATCTGAAATATTAACTTATCGGTACTTTTGGTGCAATCGGGTAGCCCCAGAGAAGGGGTAGTGAGAGTGATACTCCTTCCCAGGGCCTGATGTTTTTGTTTGTTCTTTGAATAAAAATTTTGGCGGAAGAGGTTCAATATTGAGACACTGAATGTAGATAATTCTGTCCGAACAGGGTGTCACCTCATGAACTTTGTAAATGAGGACGGTGAAGCGTAATTTTCACATGAATGCTAATGGGTATCAGCGCTCCTCTGGGCTCCACAGATTACTCGTCTTCGAGACGGTCAGATTTCAGTTTTACCTTAATGTTTCTCTCTTCGGTGATTTACCGCGGTGATTGTCTGTCAAATAAAAGGCTCTCCAGTGAGGATCAGGTTGGGAGTCTCGAGAGCAACTTCAAGAGATCGATGACGCTTTTCCAATTAATGTATTTACGTCGAGGGTAAAGTTTTATGGTAATTTCTGTGCGATGGGGGCCCTCGGATAGATCCGCAGGCAATGCATCGTGGGGATCAAATTATCGTCTCAGAATGACTAAAGGAGCTTCGGAAATTTACTTCTGACTAAATACACAAGTAATGCTGCCACGAGAATGCTGTAGAGGTGGAGTCGTGTCTATCAACCACCTATAGTTCATTATTACTATCAAAGTTAATTTTTACTGGACCTTTGTTATGGAAAGATAGTTATGTCATTTAGTATAATTGTCGGTGATAAGAATGGTGTGTTCGTTCCAGTTGGTTGATGCCCAAAGGGGCTTCACTACAGCCGACAAAATCACACCCTGGCCACCAACGGGGAAACTGGGGGAAAGTGCAAATCTGGGACAGTGTTTTTTTTTTTGTTCAGGTCAAAAAAATTCCTGTTACACTGGATCGGCTCTTGTAGAGAGTAGAGTGTAAAGGTAGATGGAGCAATAGACCCCTTGCCTATGGCGTCACAAGCCCAAACAGCGCCCTCACTGAGGTCAAAGGGAAGACCTATCATTGGCTGAGACGTGTGCGCGGCGCGTACACACGTGCACGTTTCCGTTTTGTTCGACCTCGGAGATGGCGGGCAATGCAAGGGGTCTGTTACATGGGGGTTAAGAACAAGTGGTGTAACCAGGAAGTGTGGGGGGAGAGGGGTGCTTGGGCCCCCCCTGCTCAGAACCCTTCTCCCCACCCTCCAGAGCACCCCAAAATGAAAATGTCTAGTTAAGCCACTGTTGAGAGCACGCCTAAAGACTCTTAGAATCTAGCCTAGCTTTCTACCCCCACTTAACACCATAAGGGATGATTGTAATTATAAAACAATAGAGTATTGTGTTACGTGGCTACTAAAGATAGTTAGTCATAAGTGAACATGTATTGTTTCTCCAAGTGTTTTTTATTGTGTGATGTTTGCAATTTTGTCTAATTTAAAAACTCGTCCAGATTTAATTGCATGTTCTCGCTTTAAAGTGGAGTGAATAATACCCAGATTCCGAAACACCTGAATTATTATAGACATCAGGGAAGTGTCATGTTGCAGCTGATGCGAACAGCGCCCGCTACCGGCAAGTATTGGAGACGTCTTTAGTCAGTGCATCGTCGCTTGTTCTGAGTAACTCGTACCTGTAAATAAAGTAGATGCATCTCTAGATAACATTCGAGTTTATAGTGTTGCTTATTACCGTTGTTTTATCGTAGGGTAGTTATGTCTTTAAACCTCCGCACAAAAATGAATATTCATGGTTTTTGTACCTTCCACATGGTCCCACGTCACCTCCAGCTAGACAGGCCTCCGTTGCCATTGGTAACATATAGGCTTGGACTATAGGATCGCAAAGTTTGTACACCCTTAATTTCACATAGGAAGGTTTGCTGTGCTCTAATAATACCACATGCATGGAGATTGTGCCTTGATGTTGATGTGCTTGGGTGTCATGGGACAAAATGGATACAGTGTGGCCATGAATCATGTAGGTTCACCCTTGGATTTACTCTGCCCTTGATACATCAGATATGGGGAATAATTATGGGTACACAATCTGGGTTAATTACCCAGCATTATGTGCATGTTCCCAGCAGGGCTTTAAGTCAAATTGTGGGCTTAAAGGCCTCTCTCCCAACAATCAAAACTCACTTTTTCTTGATTTGTGTTTGCATATAAATGAGCTGAAGATCACATTTACCTATTACTGATCAGAGACTAATCGTTCATGTAAAGCTTGGACAAGCAAGTGGATGGCGCCCCCATCAGTGATATCATCAAGCATAGATCGAGCCCCTTTGACGACGGGTGGGTTATGGGTTAGTTCCATGCCTGCCACTGCCAACATTGGATTTCATCCCACATCAAACTGAACATTCTTCTTCGTTCTCTGACACTAAATTATGGTGGAGAAAAAAAGTTCCATACCATAAACACACACTTTCCAATTTTGCATCCCAGTGGGGCTGGATTTATTTGTGTTCTTATGTCCCTGTACTTAACATTCTCCCTTAGACTTGTGTACACAAAATTCATTGTGGAACGCTGCTCTCTATTATAGAATTCCCCTCTGGAGACCTAATTTGTCTCTAATCACAATCTAATCCAATCATTGTCTCCGATTGTCTTCGGTCGCCATAAGGTAGCCAACTCACACTCTCCCCCCTCTTGTACAGAAGTACCCCCCTCCCCCTCCCCAAACAAAAATGGGGGAGGGGTACACCATGCCACATATCGAGCACCGAGATGTCTGAGACAGGTTGCTTCATTACAATAATCTCCTCACGAGCCATTAATTAATATTACTAAACCGAGTATTCTGAAGAATGCAGTCAACTTTAAGTTATTCATTCGCTTCCTCAAAATGTATCTTCGCCTTGATTTTTTTCCGAAGGGGTAAGACCACACTGCCTTTAAGGTCAAAGTGCACTCTTCTCTTGTGATCATCAACTTGTCCTGATTATCTTTTGAATAAATAACAAGAACCCATCGCCTTTAATAATAAATTATTAAATGACTTGTTAAGTACATTACAACCTCGTGCCCAAAATACCTCATCGTGCCCGTGATTGTTATGTCAATCTCTGTTCAACAAATTGCTGACCACAGAAAGAAAACGGTGCCATGTATTTAAAAAAGGGGGTGCACGTGTTTAAAAACATCTGACAAAAGCGCCCCCGTGCGTCACTCTGTAAAACCGTTAACATTTTCCACTTAACTTTGCAGGCAGTACATCTGTATTGAGCACACTGTAATCGTAACTACAATGGCTCGTCAAAGGACATGGACTCTCTGAATAGTTCAGGTAAAAGGCGACAGACCAGATGGTGCATTTAAGTATCTCCTGCATCGGGGCTTGCTGACATTTAAATCCTTCAATCTAACCTCAGTGTGCACAATTTCATGGTTGTAGTGCTTACTGCGGAATTCTGCCCTTATGGGCGCCCTGTAAAGAACATAAGTCTATGGATTGTAAGCGAGAAACCGAGTCATGAAATGGGCTCAGTTGAAGCCAAGTTTAAAACTGCAGTACCAAATCAACCGATGTAAGGTATCAAACTGCCATCCTACAACACGATTACTCATTTTAGACGATCATTTTGTGTTAAAACGTCTGCCCTTGAAATTAATGCGACACTAGAGCGGAACGGGAGTTTGAAGAGAACACACCGACGTATTGGGACTAATCCATGGAAATTTAGGCAGTCTTAAATTAGGTGTCACTAAGTTATTTCATCGTGATAATTTATGGGATGGTGTACATCGTAGCCTTAATCAACTTGACCGTGACCTTCAACGCTGATGGGTTTCTAATCTTTGACTCGTACAAGTCTAAGCACAACATTGGCAGATGGGAGCCCAATTAGAGACGACTAGTGACTTGGCGCGCTTTCAAGCGTAAAGCAAACAAGAGGCCCGTACGACATCCACACTGCGTACTGATACTCAGCACAAAGCACAGCAGCGGTTTCATCGTGGAGTGGTGGGACTGGTACAAGTCTAGCACGAGCCTCTCACGCATCGCTGATGAGGCAAAACCATGGAGATAACATAATAGCGCCATGTCGGAAACCCAGTTGAAGCCAGGAGTACCGTACAGGATTTCAAGCAGGAAACGGGCCTCCGCTTCACGTGTACGATGAACGCTTTGCTCATGTTCGTAGGTTAACCGTATAGTCGTCTCAATACTCCCATTCGGCCGTTTTTAAGTGGGATCTTTGTGCCGGCCGGTTCTCTTAGAGCTAGCAACTCGGTAGGCCTGCTACGGATTCATCGCGTTCTGTCGCCGTGCCGCTCTGGCAAACACCGCCGTGTAATTCTCCATTAGCACCGGTGGGCCTTTGTGGCGTAATACGTAAGTGGTAAACATACTTATTAGCGGTATTTCCATGTTCGGGGATGAAGCAACAATGTACTCACTGTTGTTGACTAGTTGACCGTCAGTGAGACCACTTTGAGTTGTTTTCATATTCAGATTTGTCTTAATCAAGTAGATGTAACAGTTTTTGCTGCCACGGATAAATTCATGTTCTGCAGCGGTTTGTGAATATTTTGCAAACAGGTTTGAGCTGTTCCTGTTAACTTTTCTAGGTCTTCAGACCGCCATATTCAAATGAATTTCCACTATTGCCGTGTGCGTTGTCATGTTTTTGACTACGGATAAAAATCTGTCAGATGGAATTTTCTCATTTGTGTATACACCAACCACCCAGGGGAAAAAAAAACCTTTGAACCTTTTAACGCAATATAATTTATAGCACGGCCTACAGTATCACGATCCAACCATTTTATAATAATTATAGTAAACCAGGTTCACTTCAAAGAATGTTTTTACAGGAGTCTTTTAACGCGTAGAATTATGCACAACTATTAAATGTGTAACCATGTTTTTGTTCTCTTCAAACTGGGCAAATTTAGAGCGTTTATAATGGAACTGTATTTCTCTCAGAACAATAATTAGCCGGCACAACACTCTCCCACATAAATTGAAACAGTACTGCATAGTAAAAAAAAAAAACACAATAATACAAATTTATAGTTATTACTCATTTTTTTCTGTAGCAACCTGTTCTAATTTTGACCGACATCTTGATCAAAAGAGTGACCTGGGGCCGATTCAACAAAGAGCCAAAATTGATCTTTTCTGCGAATCAATCGTAATTGCTAAGCAAAGTGTGATGTCACAATACAAATCACCATGGTGATACTGACAACTCATCTTAAGATGAATTTTAGTGCTTTGTGAAATCGGGCCGTGGTTGATGCGTGTGTATTAAGGTAGAATCCGTCGTCAACTGTACTTTCAGTTCGAATCTATCCATGTATTTGCATCTGACATTTGCTTTCCAAACAAAATTGTTAACGGAAAATGACATGCATGGATTTAGTGAGAGTGCTGCAAACTTAACTCTCGGACCAGAAGGGTTTCCCTGGTAACTACTTAAAATGCAAAACAAATAACATTGTTTTTAGTGGCGACGAGAGATGCTCTATGCTAGCTGGTGGGTTGGGTGCTTATGCAAAGAGATGATATTTCTATGTCATAGGTTAACGGAGCACCCATTTTAAAGAATTGTTAAAGGCGATTTTTGAGCTCAGCTAGGTAAGGGGACTCTGAATCTGTAGTAAAGTACAGTGGGTCAGCCATTCTTTAAGGGTTTTTTCTTTCAAAAGGCTCATAGTGAAGTTAGACACCTATAAGGTAACCAGACTAGTACTGGGCAACCTCGTTCTCAAATGCCATTCCTGCTGTTTTCGCTTTCTCTAAGCGAATGAGACAAAGCTGGTGTCGACCAGCCTAAAAGTGCATCGTGAAAATTATGTTCGCCATATTTGAGATAAAATACGTCACCCACTCATAAAACATAAAGCTAGTTCCGTCTCAGCTTAGAAGTTGTGAATAAATAACTAGTTCCTAATTCACCTTCAGCATTGTTGTGAATAAATAACCAGTTCCCAATTCACCTTTCGCGTTGATTTCATAATGTTTACCATTAGGCAAATTGGACGAGGATACTGAAAGATATTACCATTCACTTACAGTTATAATTGTCTGCAATATGGTTACATACGATATTTCCATTATCACGATAAAGTTCCTGACTGTGAAGCTGATTTGATAAAGGGGTCAAAGGTGAGCATTGATGAGTGCACGGAATTCACTGTATGGAAATAGTCACATAAAATGCGGCATAACTGCACCTTTAAAGATTCTTGATCAATATCGGATGCTGAAAGTACGTTTGCTGAGTCAAAAATAATCCATCTGGTACCATTTCCTATGCAGCGCAACGGCATCTTTGCATGAACCGAACAGGGTTTTTTTTGTTACCTGGGGGTCATTTTACACGCTAGGCGTGCTTCATCTACGGGAATTGTTGTGCAATCAGCATGGTATCGCACCGATCCAATTAATTTTGATGAGAGTATGGTTGCCCCACTCTCTAGAGGAGCAATTAATTAACAGGGAAACGTGACAAGCTCGGATCGGGAGTGATTGTTGCGCTCGCATTGGAACAATTTTGCGAAGACAAAACAATTTCTACCCCGTCTCCTTTGTAAATTGTTTTTAATTTTCAACTGAACAGTTTGAGGGAAAACGTACAGTAGTGT
Organism: Pycnopodia helianthoides; assembly: GCA_032158295.1. Classification (NCBI taxonomy): domain Eukaryota; kingdom Metazoa; phylum Echinodermata; class Asteroidea; order Forcipulatida; family Asteriidae; genus Pycnopodia; species Pycnopodia helianthoides. The sequence goes on from CM063260.1 coordinate 2,163,096, forward strand.
TATTTTGAAGGCAGGGTTTTTAGGATAAATGTCACGTGAGGATTTCGGTTTCGTCAAAAGGGCAAACCCCCTTGTTTCCCACGTCATGTATCCTTGTGTCCCACTCTTTTATATTTTATTTTATTTTATTTGATGATGTATTCATATTTATTAGTATATATTAGTATTAATTTTATTTTATTTGTGTTCTTTTTTTTGGCAAGATCCAAAAAGTGTCCACACGAAACAAGTTGTTGAATAATAAGATGTGGGCTTTAAATTACCGTAAAAGCTTAGACTTCTATTTATAAACTGCTCAGTGATACACGAAGGTCGCTCAAGGTCCACGTTTGCCCGGATCGGCTCCGACGGTCCTAGTAAACCCACGTGAACAAAAATTACGATCCGGACACTCCGGAATCGTACAATTCGGCTGCAATATTAAATTAGCCTCTCGCCAATCCGGACCTTACGGGCTCGTAAACTAATTTGCTTCGATTTTGATCCGATGTGGGAATCTCACTTTACGCCAATCTCTGCGAAACACCCCCCCCCCCCGTCTTTAGAAACCCTTCGCTTCTTCAAGACGGTAGGAATGTGGGGGAGCGGGGTAGGAACTTTACCATGGCAACAGATATGCGTGACTAGAATGCATGTGATAAAGTATTATTTTGGAAACGTCTACTGGCGAGTGTATTGTCTGCAGCTGATTAGCATGCCGGAGCCGCGTCAAGCTGAGATGGCCAGTCTCTAGCGCTCTGATATTTTTTTAAAGGGAATGGTACAGTTAACTGAAATGTCCTGCACCATCTGCGTCTAGTTCCCCGGCGTGTAAGAGGCAATACATAAACAGAATGTCATTAAGCTCTTAAAGGGGGCCAGACTTGTTTTGCTCTCGAAACTTTGAACTTGTTATTCAGATCTGCATAAACTGGGCTCCGTTAAAAACGCTTTGAAGGATCTGTCCACTCCAATTATAGATTAAAACAGGAAACTAACTTGCTGAAGTTGAAATACAAACAAAAAGAATAGCTCGCGTTTATTACAACAACTTTTTACAATCATTTATTATCATTAATCCCAAGAAAAGAAAATATCGATATTTGAATTCTTAACAATTATTTTATAAAATGATACCTTCAGGATCTCAAACGAAATCAATTGTGAGATGATTGGTACATTATTCGCAAGAAACGTCTCTGCATAGACTGACCTTTCCAGTCTCTCGAGGTCATGTTGCTCCGTTTTCAGAAATGTTCGTATCGGTTGGCGTCAGGTTCCAATTATTTCAACCCATGAAACTCATCTGCATTCCGTAACGACTCGATCCATCAGTAACCACTGAGGCCACTGAGGCATCGAGAATTGAACGAACAAGGAGAATACAGCCCCTATAATGACGTCACCAAAAATTAATCTGTCTTTACAAATTATGCCTGTGCGATTGTTGAATTTTCGAAAAAACAGTTTCCTAAAGACGTCACAAAAAATCATAAAATTTTCCAAATTAGGTGTACACAAAATGTTAATCTGTTTTGGAACAATGGTTGTTAACGGTTTCTTAAAGCACCGGAAATTGCGATTGTGGGGAAAAAAAACTCAACTTAAGACTTAACTCGAAATAAACTATTGGATTTAGTACCCAACTGGACCGCTGTCTTTCCTTTTCAAGAATCAAGTTACACAGGACTCACTCTCAGAGAGAAAAATTGTAATTTCCCCAATTTTCATTTTTAAAGGTATCAATCCAGAGGTATACAGTCGAGTATTTCAACGAGATACTTGTGACTTTGAAACATCAAGCAATACCTTTAAGACCGGTGTCCATGATTCGTAAAAATGTCACCCACAGTGTAGCGTGTATATACGCAAGAAATGTCAAGACTGGAAGACAGACGTGTAATTGGGTCATGACATTGACTTCATTCTTAGAAGCCGAGTCAGAGGAATGGTCGCTACTTCCTCACTTTAGTATTAATAGACCAAAACATTGGGCAAAATATATATATATATATATTCTTCCGTGTCGAAGTATTGAAGTAAGATTTAAAGGTCATCATGATTTTGTCTGTATATGTGTAAAACAAAATAGCGGTTTTTAATCCAGAGTTTTGTCTTCATTAAACAATAACCCAGAAAATATTGGCCTCAATACGTGATAGTACGTTTTAGGTAATTTTGTCATATCCTCCCCCCCCCCTTCCACCTTCCAGGTCATTATCAATTGTATTCGAGGGACGGGCCAATAGGCCACGGTCAGTAGTGGGTCTTGCCGTAAGCTCCTTCAAGTGCGCGGGCGGGAAGGCCGTTTATTCCGGTCGTTGTCTTTGATGGATAGCCTTGATTTCCCGGAGTCATAAATTTAGTGAAAATATTGTGTACTGCCGTTGTCCAAACAGAAAACAGCCTGGGGAATACGTGTAATTCAATTCAACCGACCTTGTTTTCAGAAAGAATAAATTTGTCAAGCGGTTATAAAAACCGTGTCATTCTGCTAGCATATTTTACATGTCCCCTGCATAGCAGTAGTAAAAAGCAATTCGCTATTCATCCGAATAGGATCTTATTTTGAAACTGGTACATTGAGGCGCACTACTGACCAAAACAATCATGCACCAGTACAGCCTCAAAAATAAAATTGGGTTAACAATTTGGCCCCCACCTGTTTATGAAATTCAAAGATTTGAAGGTCATGGCTTTGAGGGTTTGTTTACAAATGGTCCAATACTGTGCACTTAGGTTGTTGACTTCCAGCCTTGCTCAATTTTGACACTCGTATGATAATATTAATATGTGATGATGCAGTGCTGTTGTTTTTTTTTTGTTTTTTGTTACTGTCTTCAGGTTGGCATGCGGGAAGTGTTCACAGTACACCTTGTATTTCTCAAGGGAATCGGCATGATGTCGTCCTCCATTCCACTGCACGTTCTGCTACCTGTGGCCTGGCAGTTACTTGTGACAGTAGTGTGCCTAACCGACAACACACACGGAGGTTAGCAGTGTGTCTATAACAGACACTCGCAAAAAAAACTCCCGGGTCAGAATTGACGTCGGGCCCCACGGGACCTGGCCCACAATTTAGGTCCAGCTTACCCGGACCGGAGACTGGTCCAAAATTGGGTTTTGACCCAGATTCTCCGTCAGTTCTGACCAATATCTGGGTCATTTTGGACGCGGATTCCGAGTCATACTGACCCAGAAATTGGTCAAGCCCCACGGGGTTCCGATTCGGGTCAATCTAAACCCGGGCGTTTTTAGAGTGTACTGTTGCAATCCCGCAACAAGCCTTTTTAATTAGACTTGAGCACTACTGCACATGTATATTCTTTAGTGTATAGCCCAAGCGTACATGTGTTTGTGTGTGTGGGGGCTGTACACAATGTACGCTTGGGCTATACACTAAAGAATATACATGTGCAGTAGTACTCAAGTCTAACTCTAACAGGCTTGTTGCGGGATCGCAACAGTACTATTTGATGTGTTTTATAACCTCATAAACCTCTTCCTCCGTTAAAAAAAAAAAAAAAAAAAAAAAAAAAAAAAAAAAAAACTCTCTGGATGATTTTCTGCATGAATATTAATAACAGCTTCATGAAAGAACGCCCGGGGCCAATATCATATCATAATGTATAAGCAGACAGTTTCGTCATTACTGAGCGGCCCCTTCTCCGCATTGAGTCTCGACTCAACAATTACATGTGAGCGAAAGGACGAGAGTTAAAGATGCTAAGCCAGTTTCGTTTTGCCAAATTGACCCCAGAGTTTAGATTTTAAACTATACAAATAGCTATTTTTGTAGATGCGAGAATGTTGTAATCTTTCATTTAAATGCAGGGTCATAGATTGACAACTACTCCAAAAATTAATGACATACAAATTTTAGAAGCACTGCAGCTGTTAAAAGTATAAACTATCTTTGAGAAATGATTCCCCTTCGAAGTAATACGGTTTGGATATATAAGTTTTCATCCCCAAACATTTGAATCTGAGGACACGATTCATGCATGAATCGTTTCTCAGATTTCTGAGGGCTGACTGAAAGTTCAAAATGTCCGTAGTGTCCGTTTGCTGGGGGCCAGAGATGCGGTTGGTACCCGCTGTCACCTCGCTAAACGTGGATGGATTTGACGTTCTTGATCAAAATACCGTGACAGGTTTTTTTTTTGCTGTTTTCTCAACAAACTAAGAAGACACTATAGACCTTTCTTTTGCAACGTCACAGCCCGAGTTTTTGCCAACCGAGGTCGGAAAATTATGGAAAGCCATAAATGCAAAACAAAAACAGATAGCCACACTTTTTAACAATGTTACACAAATATTCAAAAATAGTGTTGAATTTGTTGGAAATAAAGCAACCAATCATGAGAGGTACTTTACTTAATTGAAAGTTTGCAGAAAATGTTGAATTTTGTTGAAACATCTGTTAACACGATTGAGTGTTTTGCTAACATTCGGCCTTCCATGCCAACTAGCGCGGTTTGTTTATCAACAATGGAAAGGTCTATATTCAGCTGGCACTTTCAAAGGTGACTTTTAATATCAGTTCTTATATAGCGCAATTCCAAAATTATCATTGCGCTTGACTTTTATTGCATCTTTATTGATAGTTTTGCCAATGCATTTCGTTGACGAAAATCAAATTTATGACCGTACCTTTAAGGCAATGCACGAGAAGAAAAAAATCTGTCAACGCTAAGAGGTTGTTAATTAAAAACTAACCGTGAATTATGTTCTGGATGCCACCATTATCCCAAGTCAATCAGTCATGTTCAATGTTGCATTACATGTATTCTGTGCATTGCCAGTGGCAATATTCGAAAGTCCGTGGATGTTTTTTTGTTTGTTGTTTAGAAACAGCTTCTGTTAAAATACGGAGAACAAATTCGTTTAATTTTCCGGCAAAAATTGGCCCACCAACCTGTCAAAATCATCTTAAACGCCCATGGCGCGCAAGCATCGTCTTGATCGATGGAACACAATTTTGTGCTTTACGCATTGATGCTAATGTAATAAGAATGGATCGCCGTCTCTGCATGATCAGCCCGCTTTAATTAATAAACATTCAGGGTTTTTTTCTCTATCATTGTCTGCCATAAGGGGGTACTCAACTCTGACCGGCGCCAGTGTTTTTTTTGTTTTTTTTTAATGCTCATTGAAAATTGCTCATTAATTCAGCAATGTTTTGTGATATATCCCTGCCGTTACATCCAATTTTATGAGTATACATGCAGCTATCCTTGTCCCAAACTAACGGCTCTGCTTACCGTGAAATTTTGCGCTTATAGATTAGAGAATTACCATGGGCGTAGGGAGACTCATTGATAAAAGCGGGCAAAGGGGTTGATTTGCCCGAAATTTTACAAAAATAAAAACATAGATACCATTTTTAATACCTGGTAAAAGGTCTTGTTGCTTTATTCTCTCATATTTGTTCAAAAAAAATATTGCCTGAATATTCACCACTGTTTTACTCGAATTTGGGATGGCAGTTCCCCCACCCCGACCCGTATACGCATGGAACTATGTGCTTTACGTGGCGCTTTAAGCGCAGAATTCCGCGGTAAGCAGAGCCGTAAGTAAGCGTTGGTTTCTTCCCAGGCTGGTATTGTGAAAAGGCTCATTTTGAAAAATGTAAATCTTCAAATTAATAATTCAACCACAGAGGACAAAAAAATGCAAGATAAATGGAGGGCATGGACTATTAGCTATTCATCATCATGATGAATTTTCGATGTTGCGGGGTAGAAATTATATTATGTTGTTTATTAATTTATATTCTTGCATTATTATATTTCCTCTCTTGGGTGATTCCCAGGTGCTTTTACTTAAATTCCATGTGGAATGTGTTTTTTTTCTTCATGAAATCACAAAGTCTTTGTCATTAAAGACCATTGCGTCATCTTTTAAATGATTATGCCACAAAGCTTCCGTGTATTGTCCAGAATACTGCAGCTCCTGCTGTCGGTAAATAAGTGTTGTATCGGTCACGGCTGCCTAAATATAAATCTTCGTTTATGTCCACGAGTTTAAAGACACAGATTAAAACTATCGGCACGAACCGTGCATGACTCAAGACGATTGAACTACAGCAGAAATATCGCTTAATTGAAGGAAGACGAAGAGATTCACTTCTTTATCAATCGCTGTTTCTACTCTCTTCTTGTCACCCTCAACCCCCCCCCTCCCCCCAACTAAACTGACGAGGAGCAATCCATCTTGAAGCTTACTAGGCCGAGATTGCATTGCTGTCAAACATTACATTTGCCCGGCTGTGGAGATGCAAAAGACGATTGTCGCCAATCGGCTACGTTCATCTTGACGTGGGGGTATGGAAGAGGTGAAGAATTTAACCACCAACAGAAAAATTCGTGTGGCGTCTGTTTTCAGCTTCAACAAACAAGCTACAGGCTCGTGAGGATGTCGATGTTATAGATGCACCTTTGCGATATTTTTAGGAACTCGTGCGGAGTTTGTTTTCAGCTTCAACAAACAAGCTGTAGGCTTGTTAGGATTTCAACATTATAGATGCACCTTTCCAATACCTTTAGAAATGTGTGTGGAGTTTGTTTTAGCTTCAACACACACGCTGCGGGCTTGTGAGGATTTCAACATTATTTATAGAATTACCTTTCTTAAATCTTTAGAAATGTGTGTGGAGTTTGTTTTAGCTTCAACAAACAAACTGTAGTCTCGTGAGGATTTCAACATTACTTATAGATCCACCTTTCCTATATCTTTAGAAATGTGTGTGGAGTTTGTTTTAGCTTCAACAAACACGCTGCGGGCTTGTGAGGATTTTCAACATAGAGGCAAACCTTTTGAATATCTTTTAAAATTCGTAGGCGTCTGTTTTCAGCTTTAGCAATCAAGCTGTAAGGCTCGTGAGGGTTTCAGCCTAGATGCAGACATTAATTTATGTGTGCTTCTTCCGTCGAGGACTGTGAGAGCAGTTGCCCCCAACCCTAGGTACCTGCGGGCTGTTGTGTTTGTCGATGTCCCTGGGATTCAGGAAGGCAGCTCCACGCATGCTTCATCATCGCAGCGGCACAGAGCAAACAATTATGAATAATATAATTTCAAACGCATTGACCAGAATCAAATTGCAGTAAGTTATGTTGCGAATCGATTGCATATAGTGCAGTATCTCAGTGTCGGGTTTTTGTTTTCTCTTCCCCCCCCCCCCTCTCTCTCTCTCTCACCCCCCCCCCCCTATTTCTGTCTCTTCCGCTCTCTCGCTCCGTTGGTGTCTCGAGTTGTATCCCTGTGCCATCGAATCCACACTTTGAATATCGTCATGACAAAACCACCTGCTCGTCGTACATGCCGCGCCGCTCTCTGTGCGTGCGTATGTTGTGCTCATTTTAAAGACATAGCTTAGCTCAGATCTGTTGATATTAAAGGAATGTCCAATATAGTGAATGATTTCACAGACGAGGAAAATTGCGTATATAAAAGATCCAGAGCGGAACAACTTAGCGTTGTGTAAAAATACATAATACAACATTAGATGTTGGTGTTATAACTGTTTTTGACAAGTGTACGAATACTTTTGTATTTTTTACATAGAATGTTCTCCCTTTTTTTCATTATAATGATTATAGTAAAAAATAGTAGAAACTATAAATAAATGGCACTGCGCAACTCCTAGTAGAGAGTCATGAAAACTGCGTTGCATCACGAAGGAAAGCAAAATGAAAAAAAAACCAAAGGACAAAATAGTCTGATATTATGAACAACAAACACAATTTTAAAAAACGATCGTCGAAACTGCAAAACTCAACCAAAATGAGAATAATGTTGGCTGCACGGTTGATGTTTCAAAACTGAGACTAACATGAGACAATGCAGTGCAGCCTCATTCAAGAGTTGAACAGAATGAACCCCTCCCTCCCCCACAACCGACACCCCAACCAAAAAAAAAACTATGATAACAATAATTAATATATTAATAACATTAAAAAAATGACGTACCTTCCCTTTAATTAAAAAGAGACCATTATCTTTCAAATTGAAATTTTAATGCCGTAGACATTGACTTACTAGTCTCACATTATTATTGATTTCACAAACTGGCGGGGGACAGTCATTTCCTCCTTCGTGTAATGATAAACTAGATTTGTACAAGTCTATCTGTGAAAATGTAATATAATACCTGACATCATAATTCTTTTAAACGTTGACCCCCCCCCCCCACCCTGTTTATGGGGCTGAATGTTGTGCTGAATGTTGGTATTTACCTATTGGGTCCTGCTTTCCGAGCGTATTCATTAACCAAAGATGGCGACTACCATTGCAAACACAGGGGTGTGTACACCACTCCCAGTGCCATGTTACCACTCCTTTTCGATACACACATAAATTAGTAATCGGCCGTTTCAGAATTAGCGGCTACGGCTACGGCTACGCCTGTTGCTATGGGCGTTGCTAAGGACGTCCTATTCTGCAACGCTTGATGACGCGGCGATCCAGCCGTAGCTGTAGCAGTAGCCGCTTATTCGGGCACGGCCTTCATTGAGTCACACTTTCATTCCTCGCCATTTTTGTGTCCCTATAGATATGCCATCGATACCGATTAACCTCACCCTGGTTCACAACCCTCCTATGTACTACAAGGAGGCCGAAATCAGCTGGGCACCAGGGAATCCCAAGGAACCCCTCACCGATTACATCATTGTTAACAGAGCCGAGGGGAGCGACACCAAAACCGTGACCCGCATTGACCCCGAGTATACGTCATTCACGTTGAAGGATTTAAAAGAAGAGACAAAGTACGTTGTGTACGTCAAGGCAGCTATTGGGAACGACCATAGCGAGGGCAGCTCCAAACTGGAATTTAACACCCGAAGCAAAAGTACGTGAGTTAGATTAGATTAAATTAGTTCAGATTAGATTAAGTTATATTTAAACTTTGTTATAATGGCCTTGACGGTGAGCTGTTCACATGAGCAATACAAACACAATCAGTACGGAAATATTTACAAAATGATTGAACAAAAAGACGGAAATAGAAGAAAAATTCAACTAGATAAGAACTTGAATTAGGTCCTTCAAGAAATTCGCACCTGTTTTCTACACCGAGATTTAATTTCATATACTTCATTATCCATAGATGGGGAAGGCCTTTTGTTCTTGAATGTTGCCATTGTCCCTCAAGGCCCTTTGCTCTTGAATGTTGCCATTGTCCCTCAAGGCCCTTTGCTCTTGAATGTTGCCATTGTCCTCAAGGCCCTTTGTTCTTGAATGTTGCCATTGTCCCTCAAGGCCCTTTGTTCTTGAATGTTGCCATTGTCCCTCAAAGGCTTTTGTTTCTTGAATGTTGCCATTGTCCCTCAAGGCCTTTTGTTCTTGAATGTTGCCATTGTCCCTCAAGGCCCTTTGTTCTTGAATGTTGCCATTGTCCCTCAAGGCCATTTGTTCTTGAATGTCGCCATTGTCTCTCAAGGCCCTTTGTTCTTGAATGTTGCCATTGTCCCTCAAGGCCTTTTGTTCTTGAATGTTGCCATTGTCCCTCAAAGGCTTTTGTTCTTGAATGTTGCCATTGTCCCTCAATTGATTGCGTCCTAAATTCTTGTAGAGTATTTAATACAAAACAAAAATAACTGTTTCGTTTTACCGCCAATAGGAGGCCTCCATCGTACCTTCACAACGACTACTGCCGACATTCTAATCCTCCTCATGGTTTTGGCAGTCTGGTTTGGCGCCCTTTCTCTCTTCATACGCACCTGGAGAAAAAAGATGAACGGTCACGTGTCACAATCTTCCAGCAACGCGGGGACCCCGGTACGCCTGCGCAGTCGGTACAGGAAACCATGGATGTGGTCGCAAAAGCGCCGCGAGGACCGTGGCTACCCAGTTACATGATATGATGACGTCTCATATAGGTACTTTTGTCAGGTAAGCTGAACCCCTTGGGAAAAAATCTAATCAGGAGAGATGATTGTGTCAATAAATTACCACCACATCAATTGTATTCTTTGATAATATCCTGAAAGTTTAGAGTTAGAATTCCAACTGAGCCGTACAAGATAATTGTTCCAACAATTAAACAAATGGTTCCTAGTTTTGAGGAGGCTCTGACAGTTCTCTTATTTCTGTATTTCAGCTGAGGATAATTTGACAAAGTGCTGTTGGTTTGAATATCTTGGTCTCTCATCATTCGATTTGCCGTTGGAGGAATCATGACACGTGCCGAGGCTGGTTAGCACCGCGACGTCGAGGGCGCTGTTCATGCCGACGTTGAGGGCGATAGTTTTATGGGGGAAATGGATCTGACAGCTTTGAGGACTCGATGATGGAGATGAATGGCAGTTACGGATAATCATCGTTGATTACTGCCTGCAATATTAAGTGTCTTTAACTTTCCATACTTTGGGTCACTTTTGCGTCAGGGCGCCCTCACGTGGTGAGTAAATCAATCCACGCCATCTGGGAAGTTATGTGTCTCCTAAAGCCTTCAGTTACATGATATTGAATATTGATTCTACTGGAGGAACCGTTTTTAAACGGTACAACAGTTTAGCAACGAGAGAGAAAAATAACTAATCAGAAAGTTGAAGTGTCATCGAGGACATTGGTTTGAAAGAATGGGGAAGGACGCCCTCTATACATAAATGTTTTTCGTGGGTAAATAATGCCCTTTGTTGATTGGTTAGCCCGAATATCTGACGTCACACTTCGAGGCACGTGAAGAACGCCGGGTACCAGCCTTTAAAATCTGGCAGTTACTGGCCAGATGTAACTTTTACCTTGCACACTGTGTGTGTGTGTACTATAATAACCGTAAAGTGTGTAAACCATGTGTAAACACACATCAGTCATTGTCGGTCTGGTAGTGAAGTGCATTGTGGGCGAATGTCCAAGGAAACTATTGAGTTTGTATTAGCCCAAGGGACCAGTCTATTTTGATTGATGTGATCAACATCACTTCCATGGATACAATTTAACAACTATAAATATGTTTTAATCTGTGCGATCTATATTGGTGTTTAAGGGGATATTAAATGTTTCATTGTTGATATAAATTATACCAATATACTTCCATGTTAACTCAACATGGCTGGATTCGTTAGTTTTTTTTTGTGCTCACGATGTTCCAGCCATAAGTTGGTTAGAAAACCAAATGGACACTTGGGGACGCTAGGTGGCAGCAGAACGACCAGGTTAATCCGTCGTTCTCTTCCATGTGTGCACGCTCAGAACTATGTAAACAATGGAGAAGTACTTGGTATATCTGCTGCCAGCTATCGTCGGGAAGTCTCCTTGATGTTAGGACTGTTTTCGATGGGTTATTTTAAACTCGTCATGACATAATATCAAACGAGCAATCTATAATGTCTTCACCACCAAAAATGATTTATAGCCAAATATTAATATGAATACTGATTCCATTAAACTTTTTGTTGACTTAATCAGTCGGAAAATCCGTACATATATCTACGAAAACCTTTTTAACTGATTGATTGTAATCAAATATTTAACACCATTATTATACGCATACGCTTGTTTACGAGCATTTCAAACTTTTAAGGGTTAACTTTCAAGAGAGTTGACGCTCACTTGAACAGGATATCTTGTTACAATTGTTTCTTTTCTCAAAAAGTGATTTTAACTAAGAACTATCTGTAGTGTGCAATGCTAAAATATGTACAAATAAAAGCAAACAATAATTATTTTCATCACATCTTTAGTCCCGTTACATGAGCTGCTTTACCTGAGGTCGTTAGTGAGTTTTTTTTTATATCCTTGGAATGCAAATAGAATCTGGAGAGCCATACTAATTACTTTTGCTGTGTGGATATTTTAGTATATAAACATCAAACGATTATTATATGTTTTTGAGACACAATTTACATCTTCTTTGTGAACGAGTGTACGCAAATAGTATCAAATTGTTGTATGCATTAAAGTGGCTAAGGAACGAGCAGTCAGGATGGCCGAGCGGTCTAAGGCGCTACGTTCAGGTCGTAGTCTACTCTGTAGGCGTGGGTTCGAATCCCACTCCTGACAAACTTGTTTTTCTTTCAATTTAAAAAACAATTACTATAATTATTTTTTTGTAACAAAATGAGTTGAGAAAAAGTGTGTGTCAAAAAAGAATTTAAAAAACAGCCAGTCAGGATGGCCGAGCGGTCTAAGGCGCTTCGTTCAGGTCGTAGTCTACTCTGTAGGCGTGGGTTCGAATCCCACTCCTGACAAACTTTTTTTCTTTCAATTTAAAAAACAATTACTATAATTATTTTTTTGTAACAAAATGAGTTGAGAAAAATTGTGTGTCAAAAAAAGATTTTAAAAAACAGCCAGTCAGGATGGCCGAGCGGTCTAAGGCGCTACGTTCAGGTCGTAGTCTACTCTGTAGGCGTGGGTTCGAATCCCACTCCTGACAAACATTTTTTTCCTTCAATTTAAAAAAACGATTACTATTATTATTTTTTTTTAACAAAATGAGTTGAGAAAAAGTGTGTCAAAAAAAGATTTAAAAAACAGCCAGTCAGGATGGCCGAGCGGTCTAAGGCGCTACGTTCAGGTCGTAGTCTACTCTGTAGGCGTGGGTTCGAATCCCACTCCTGACAAACTTTTTATTTGAATAAAAAAAAAGATTACTACTATTATAATCTTTTCCTTTTTATCAAAATGAGTTGAGAAAAATTGTGTGTCAAAAAAAGATACAAAAACAGCCAGTCAGGATGGCCGAGCGGTCTAAGGCGCTACGTTCAGGTCGTAGTCTACTCTGTAGGCGTGGGTTCGAATCCCACTCCTGACAAAAACTTTTTATTTCAATTAAAAAAAAGATTACTACTATTATAATCTTTTCCTTTTTATCAAAATGAATTGACAAAAAGTATGTGTCAAAAAAAGATAAAACACAGCCAGTCAGGATGGCCGAGCGGTCTAAGGCGCTACGTTCAGGTCGTAGTCTACTCTGTAGGCGTGGGTTCGAATCCCACTCCTGACAAACATTTTTATTTCAATTAAAAACAAGATTACTACTATTATAATCTTTTCCTTTTTATCAAAATGAATTGACAAAAAGTATGTGTAAAAAAAAAGGTAAAAAACAGCCAGTCAGGATGGCCGAGCGGTCTAAGGCGCTACGTTCAGGTCGTAGTCTACTCTGTAGGCGTGGGTTCGAATCCCACTCCTGACAAACATTTTTATTTCAATTAAAAAAAAGATTACTACTATTATAATCTTTTCCTTTTTATCAAAATGAATTTACAAAAAGTATGTGTACAAAAAAGATAAAAAACAGCCAGTCAGGATGGCCGAGCGGTCTAAGGCGCTACGTTCAGGTCGTAGTCTACTCTGTAGGCGTGGGTTCGAATCCCACTCATGACAAACAATTTTTAATTTCAATTTTAAAAAAGATTACTTTTGTTATAATTTTTTCCTTTTAATCAAAATGAATTGACAAAAAAGTGTGTGTCAAAAAAAGATTTAAAAAACAGTCAGTCAGGATGGCCGAGCGGTCTTAGGCGCTACGTTCAGGTCGTAGTCTCCTCTTTAGGCGTGGGTTCGAATCCCACTCCTGACAAACATGTTTTTAGTTTATTAAAAAATGTTAAGGGTTCAACTTTACTCCCTATAGCGGCATTATAATATTCAATGAATGGACAATTTTCCTACTGTTCCATTTCCATTTTGTTGTTCCATATTGTTGTTGAAATTTGATCAAAATTAAACAAATCGATACAAACAAGCGTACGGCCATTGTTCACTACCTCGATATCAGGACAGGTGCACTGGTTTCAATAAATACAAAAGTATTGATTTGTTATTACAGATTTTTCGGAGAAAACAAAGTATGTAGAGTTTCACATTTTTAACTTGAACAATGACCGTGACGATTGGAGTGTATTGATATTTTATTGTCTGTTTAATGAGATGCAAAACCGACGAAACATGTTTAGTGTATGAAAGTTAAGGCCTATAATTATTGGATTAACCCTTTTCAAGAAAAATAGTCTTGATACTTTTCCCTGTCGTCTCCACTCGTCATTTGTGTCCTTCGTTCCAGACGTTTTTTTTAACGTGTAACCGGTTTGAGAGCAGTGGAGCTACTGGCTGCTTAGTGCTATGTCGTTCCATGTAACCGACTGTAATGGCGACTATGTAGAACACCGTTTTTCATGCACAGACTCTGACCAGGTTTTCGCGCCAAAATGCTTCGGGGAACGAGCGTTGAGAAATCAGACACAATGAGGGTACACCTGACGTTTCTGGCTGTGGTGGTTGTCTTGTCAATTTCTCCATTTTCTACGCAACCAGGTAGGTTTCTCTCCCGGCGTGGTATAGTTCGGCAAAACAACTAAATGAATAAATACACGTTCTTAGAGGAAAACAGAAGTGGTAATCAATACGTTTGGGAAACCAAGCAGTAAGAACTGCTGCCGTCCAAAAAACAGTACTTGGTTTATTTGATTCACATCTTGTTATACCTTAAAAACGAACAAAGCAATAAGTGAAAGCAAATGCAACAACAACTCTTCAAAAACACCTTTAAAGGATTTTTTTTAAATGCTCCCAGATGTACACATAACTTACATGGTTTAGAGGTGGGCAAGGCAGACAACTTCTCATGAAATGCTGTAGTTTTTGAGAAATGAATAAAACACTAGTTTTGATCTCGCGAGTCCAATGTTTGAAAACAGTGAAAAAAACGAGGTTTCGACTGATTGGGCTCAAACTTTCACTGGTTTGTGATTTCCTTGTTAGGTCACACTAATTACAGGCACCGGTCTTTGACAATGTTACTCATGTTGTCAGCGTGCTTTGAGCACAACGCAGCATTTGGCATAAATCCTAAGTGTAGGACCACAAGTCATTCTTAAATTCTCCGAAACGTTTGGACACTGGCGGGAAAATGTTACCTTGCATTCCGTCAGCGTGAACCAGGTGTCGTTTAAACGAAAGAATGGCTCAAAAAATAGTGACTTCTTGCTTAGAACTAACATAAGTATATCCTTCCATTCAAACTAATCAAGATCCACATTCTTGAGCCAATTGAGCTAAAAATCAACATAACAATACACCGTTGCATTTCAAGGGTTAAGTGGCGCCACCATTGATAGCCAGGTTTTTAATAGACTCAGTGAAAATGGATAGAGGTGCAGTAGAATTATTAAGAAATTCTTCATTTTTCGTCATTTTTCACCTTAGACTCTACCACCAGAAATGCGCCAATCGAAAGTAGTACAATGAAATTTCAGAACACTAAAACAGCATCTCCAAACCTGCAAGAAACAACGAGTTTAGACCAGACGACATCGCACGCAACTTTGGCAGTCAGTTTGGCGGGAACGAGTCATGAAACAACTGCTAGATCTGATTGGATCAATACAACAATGTCTCACGGGACCAATGGCAGCGAATCGACGACACAGCCAGCGGAAATTATTTCGCCGGAAAGACAAAATGCGACCAATGTAACACTCCCGATTGGGCTGAACACTAAAACAGCATCTCCAAACCTGCAAGAAACAATTAGTTTAGACCAGACGACATCGCACACAACTTTGGCAGTTAGTTTGGCGGGAACGAATAATGAAACAACCGCTCTTGGATCAGATGAACCTGGTGGTAGCATGGTGCCATCGTCCCTGTCGTCGCACAGTAATTTGACGACCACAACTTCAGTTTCAGACAGAACTTCGACAGAAGCCATTGAAAGTGACAATGCATCTTCTACGACACTCGAAGGAACACCAACCGAATCTTTTAACATTTCGTCCTTGCTTCCAGGAAAAGAACTTTCACATCCGATACCTACCACTCACTCGAATGTAACAATGCAAGTTTCTACAATGTCCCTGAACACAACGTTTCCAGTGACATCCCGTTCGACACTTCCATTTTCTGAAGGGTCGACAACGATCAGTACTGGTGACGATTCACAAAATATAACATCTTCGACTATTTCAGAGTCCATTTCAATGGGTGACAAAATCCCAGCAACGACCACGTCGAACGAGTTACCATCAGAAAATGTCGAACAGGTTGTGTCGACGGAAGCAACTGATCTGAAAACCGTCGGACATCAGGGCTTAAACACCACGGAAAAACCAACAACACTGAATAGTCGACCAAGTACATCGCTTTTGATGAGTTCCTCAACCCTCTTACCAAACACACCGAATAGTGTCGACAACGAACAAAGGTCAACGGAACTGGCAGTACCTGACGAAGCACAGCCATCAACCTCCACTGTCGACTTTGCAAAAATGGATGAACTCAAACTGAAGTCGTTCGATGGCGTTTTGAGAATCACTTCAATTGACGGCCAGAATGCAGTTTACAATTCTTCTCTTACCGACCACAGCAGTCTCTACTTCCAAAAAGTTGCCGGGGACGTTGAAAAATCCGTAAGTATGGACGACATGATGACAGTAACATAACAAATTTATGCATGGCAATAATCGTAAAACGCATTTTGCAACGCTGCAAATAATTAAAGGAACATTACAGAATTGGTTTTTGCTAACAAAACTGTTGCTGGCAGTGTAAGCACTTTATGCAATCCACCATATACATAAACTGACAAACCTGTAGAAGTTTGAGATCGATCGGCCATCTGGCTCACGAGAAAATAGTGAAAAACCGATTACACATTTGCATGAAATCATATGGATTCAACAAATGAATAAAACGCTCACTGAGCGATAAACTCCAATCGGAAAATTAGTTTATTCATTTCTCATCAAATATGGCATTTCAGACAGAAATATTTCAAGGGATGTTTTCTACTATCATCATCATTAGACCGTGTAATTTTTATGTAAATCTGTGATCAAAAGTATGTTTTTTTCTTACCAATTTTGTCATGTTCCTTTAAACGGGCCAAAATGAGTATAAGAACGTCATCGAGTTAAATACAATTTATTTAATTTCTTTCAGCTCGACAAACTCTACAAAACGAATCCACAGACAGCCGATGTCTACATTAATTCGACAGTGTGGGGCTTCAGCAACGGGAGCATTGTTGCAAATTATACGACGCTTATAGCGTCGAGTTCGCCAATTACTGCACACGATCTGCAGACGCTTACAACGACGGCCGTTACAGACGGCTTACTACCAGATTCTAGCATAAAGGTCGATCCCACGGCAACGAGAGTCACTTGTACGTGAGCATGCTCTCCTTTCTTTCTTTCTTCTTTATTGTTTTGTTTGTCCATGTTTATTTTTATTTATAATTTTTTATTTATTTAGGTTGGTGTTGGCATTTTCCCCCCATTATTTGGGGGTCAGTTTTGTGTTTGAAATCTAGATAAGAAAACTTGATAAGATAAGCTTACTGATATTTACATTTTATACATCGATATTATGCTTGAGCAACCCGGCTGGTAGAGTTTTTGAGTTAGAGTGGTACAAAGGATTAATACAAGTGCGACGATCAATACAAGTGCGACGTCATTTCTTGGGTTGTTGGTCGTTTTAGAGCTATGCAATAACGTTGGCTTCATTTGTCTGGTGTTGCAGTAAACTCTCCACTGATAGCAGAGGCGACGACACCATTGCTATCGACAACTACAGCACCGAAAACAGCAGAATCTCAAGCAAATATGTCGACAACACCATTGCTGTCGGCAACCCCCGCACTGACAACAACAGAATCTCAAGCAAATGTGTCCACAACACCATTGCTGTCGGCAACCCCCGCACTGACAACAACAGAATCTCAAGCAAATATGTCGACAACACCAGTGCTGTCGGCAACCCCCGCACCGACAACAACAGAATCTCAAGCAAATGTGTCCACAACACCATTGCTGTCGGCAACCCCCGCACTGACGACAACAGAATCTCAAGCAAATATGTCGACAACACCATTGCTGTCGGCAACCCCCGCACTGACGACAACAGAATCTCAAGCAAATATGTCGACAACACCATTGCTGTCGGCAACCCCCGCACTGATGACAACAGAATCTCAAGCAAAGGTGTCAACACCACCTTTACTATCGACAACACCGTTGCTGTCGACAACCCCCGTACAGACAACAACAGAATCTCAGGCAAATGTGTCGACAAAACCTTTGAAAACTCCTGTGGCACCGGGAGAGAAGTCTTTCGACGGTGTCTTAAGAATCGTCTCACTGGATGGGAAGCCTGCTGCATACAACGCTTCCTTAGACAAAACTGACAGTTTGTACTATTTGACACTTCAACTCGATGTTGTAAAACTGGTGAGTTTTTCACCTTTAAACAAACTTCCTCTTTTTAAAGAGGGACTCCTAAGTCAAATTCAGGTTTGCGATCAACTCATTTTCCAATAAATAAAATCCTTATAAAAAGGGGGGAATTACAAGTTTCTAACCTCTCTTTAAAATGGTGAAAAAATGCAATTTTAGTCAAAAACCGCAACCGTTCAATGACGTCACATTTTAAAGGCATTGTCTGTACATTTTTCTACAAAGATTTTCTAGTTAATTCTTGATTTTTGATGATGTTTAATCAAAACGGCATTGAACTACACCATTTTTTCTCTGGAATGAACAGACCTGTTTGCTGTTGATGTCCAGTGACGTCACGTTTCAAGTTTTGCTCTGAAAGAGTGTCAAATAAAATGATATTCATGTTTAACGTGAGGTTAGAGACTTGCAAGTTTTCCCAAACTTTCATAAGGACTCTATCTATTTGAAAATGAGTGCATCTTAAAACCTAATTTGACCTTGGAGCGCCTCTTTAACATTTATTTTCATTGTTATTCTAGTATTGTATCCTTCTGTATCAAGTTGTTACTCGAAGAAAAATTAATAGTGGTTTGTTTTACTCCGGAACGTCCCTCTATCTTGATCGTCTTTTCTTGTTTTCACTCAGCTCGGTACCCTATTTAAATTGGTACCCAAGACCCGTACTGCCTACCGTCGCGCCGTGTTGAGGCGCTTCAGCAGCGGCAGCGTCATAGCAGATTTCTCGGTGTTTCTCAAACAGGACGGTGACCTAACCCCGAAAGATTTTGAGGACGAAATGAAGCTTTTTTTCGGTTTGACGAAAGGGGCGATGGGTGAAGTTAAAATTGTCATTGACCCAGAAGAAATCTCATTCACACGTAAGTTCTCTGATGTGTAAAAAGTATGCCAGGAACACAAAGTTTAGACGTGGTGTTTAAATTCCACTCCAAAATTGATAAGTATGGTGGCCCTGAAGGGACATCAAACATAAACTATAAATTCACGTTAATATTTACGTAAATACAAACGTTATGTTTCGATGTCCCTTCAGGGCTACCATAGATAAGACATGTGTGGGATTATAACCAGATTAAGATAATCCTGATCTGGTTCCAGAGTCATTTTGACCCGAATTCCCGTGAAAATTATTTCTTCATTGAACTGTCGTAATGTGAATTATTTAAGATATTTATTTATTTACTATTAATTTATTTCTCTCCACAAGTTCAATAAAAATTTACACACAAAAGAGATCCAACATAGACATGGAGAAGGCTAGACTGAGTAGAAAAATGTAAATTTTCCTATAACCTAAAGGTTCAGTCTGCCGATAGAAATATTTCTAAAAGGCACAGACACTCAAAGTTTTCTGTTGTTTTATCTAGTTAACTTCTTTCACATAAAGCTTTTTTCCCAAATGATTGGTTGTCTTAGACACTGACGAGTGCAAGTGGGAACTAGACGACTGTTCACAGTACGCTACTTGTGAGGATCTTGGCGCTGATGGCTTCACTTGTCATTGTCAGGCTGGTACCATTGATGCACTGACCCTCGGTCTGCCAGGACGAGAGTGTCTGTTTCGTAAGTCAGGTCACCAGACTGCCATTAGTTACTCAGCAGCCATCTGTGTTTTATTATTATTTATTTATTTAATAGCAATTATTGCACATGAAAATACAAAACAGGTACGCCGTAGAAGATTAACATTAGGCTAACCTTGATAATATAAACATCTAGAAGAGTGTAAAACGTAAAAGGCAGTGAAGAAGCAAAAACAAACAACCAACCACCCCAACAAACAAACAATGACAAAAACAGGAAAAAATGTATAAAGCAAACGAAACGGCAAAATTAACCAACCGCCCATTGCGGTCTTGAGATCACACCGACTCAACAAGAACGGGACGACAACAAGCAAACACAACCAAAGCAAATGAACATAGAGCTGCTTAATAAGCAGAAAACATTGCTTCAGAAATGTCTGCTAAGCAAAAGTAAGCAGGATACCAGTCACAGATTGTACATGTGACATAGTATTTTGGCTGGTATCCTTATTCTGATAAACAATTGTTGTGCTCTGCTACTTGAGCTTAAGCAGCCCTGTGAAAATAGGCCATGTTCTTGAGTGTTACTAGTAGTATATTAAAAAATACACAATACAGTGAACTGGTTTTTGTAATTTATAGTGGGTCATTCTGTTGGTTTGTTTCCTCAGCAACGACGAAAAAGGCACCCACGCTTAGTAAACAACCACCACGAGAGGATCGAATCAATGCACCGACTTGGGGTAAGCTTTTGAATAATATTATAGGTTATCGAGTTGGAACGTATTGGCCCAATTCACCTGACATCATCAACGCACTAATCTTGGTTGCGCCATTTTGAGAGTTAGTAGACCCCTCCCAGTATTTATGTAAATTGCACACCGCGCATGCACACTAACACTACTGGTGGGCAAAATGAGGGGGGTTTGTATGGGGTTGTGCATGCGTCTGTCTAGTGCACAGCTCTACGGCGTTTGCCACAAAGGCAGTTTAATAAATCGATATCATTAATAATTGTGTTATTTTTGTTCATTAAAATCTGCAAACACTAATTTTGAGCTCAACTTGCTGTCCGATAGAGGCCTGGCAGATTGGTGTGTTCGTGTTGGGCGTCACCATCGGGATGCTATTCGTGGCTGCCGCATTCCAGTACTTCTGCAAGTGGCGTCATGCATGTAGCGACGAAGAAGAAGATCCCAACAGGTCAGGATCTCGTTAGTCTTGATCCCAAGGCGTCACTTATCTCAGTGCATAGCATAACTGCTTGCCAAAATAGGGGGCACATGATTTGCACTTGACTTGTATTACTTCATCAGTTATTCTCACTCTTTCCATTCCATGAGAAAACAAACCTATAGATGGTCAAGTTTAAATAGCTAACCAAGCAGCATAATTATGTCAAAATTCCTTCAGAGAAAAATCTATACGAAAAAACTTTTAAAAACAGCACTCAACTTTTAACAAATATCATCCAAACCGAACATAAATTGTCTGTCTTTTTCTTTTATTCTTTTTTTTTTCTTTCGAAAAGTGAACGAGCCCTTCGAGATCAGGCCCTGTACCGTGAAAGAATGAACCGTCGATGGAGCTTTATGTACCGCGGCCGACCTGAGGAAGACACGGTAGACGATGCCATGTACACGGACGGCAGTGATAGAGATAACCCGTTTATATCAAATAGTCACAATGAACCTTTGATACCCAGCGCCCGACAGAATGTGGTGAGGTGTCATTTTGTCTATTTTGTTTTACTTGTTTATTTTGTTCTAACTATTGTTAGATAATTGTAACTATGATTTTGCCATCGTTCAGAAATATTCTGCCCCCACCACCACCCACTTCCAACCCTCCTATTTGGGAGAGTGAGAGCAGT
This sequence comes from Pycnopodia helianthoides, assembly GCA_032158295.1. NCBI lineage: Eukaryota > Metazoa > Echinodermata > Asteroidea > Forcipulatida > Asteriidae > Pycnopodia > Pycnopodia helianthoides. The sequence goes on from CM063260.1 coordinate 2,184,662, forward strand.
TATTTTAATGGATCCCACGTTTAAACATGGTCACGTGATCTCCTCTCGACCAATCAGAATGGATAAACTGTCACAGGTACCATTCTATGAATAATAATTCATTACATTTTGATGATCTGACCTCATTATGTAGATGATCACCTGGATCTAAGACTGAGCCAGCGAAATAACACTGCCGTACAGACGGACCCAGTGCCTGGCGCTGACTCCACGGCGGCTCCCAGCATGAGTGTGGTCAGAGACGGCTCGGGTGGAAGTCAAGATAATGAGTCTGGTTTCCACGATCTACCGGCCGGAGAGGTAAATAAACGTCCCCTATCCTTGAGCCACCACCATTGTAGACTTGATTTCAAGTCAGAGATCACGGTTATTTCTCTGAATCAGCCAGGCAAAACACCCCCACAGATTAGCTATCAAACGCCCTAACTCGCAATCTCAGTCTATGATCGTACAGGCTAATGACGGAGGTTAATCCACAAGAGGGCGCTAATTTCAGGCAATAATGTAATGACTATCGGGTAGACTACAAGCCACGATCGCAGACTTGGAACCAAGTCTACCACCATGGTGAAACTACAGCACTGGAGGACATACACGTTCACATACACGATTCCTACTCGGGTTAATAAGGGTGAAATCCAGCTACACTGCCCATACTGCTCTGGGAATGGCGCGTGAATAATATACTAATAAAAAGTCAGTCAACAAAATATTGGTCCAACACACAAATGCCATGCCATAAGATTTATACGTGATACACATCCAGAACAGGGTGCAAGTTGAGATTTCAGATCATTGGGTCAATCTGTTGACATTACACTAGCTAACGTATTGGGATGTTTTTCATTATGGTGAGGGTTATGGTTATGGTTATGACTATGGTTATGGTTATGGTTATGGTCATGGTTATGGTTATGGTTATGGTTATGGTTATGGTTATGGTTATGGTTATTGATCGTTAGTGTAAGGGTTATGGTTACGGTTAGGGTTGGTGTATATAACACACAATATAAACCCATCCCGGGTCGCAATTTCTTTTTCTGCAGCACACGTCGGCTATGGAGTCAACAGTTAATGGATAGGCTGTTCTTCCCTATCCATTAACTGTTGACTCCGTAGCCAGCGTGTGCTGCAGAACATAAATTTGCTCCCGGTATCAGAATTGACCCGGATACCTGTTCCTTGGTAGGGGTCTGCTCATTTCTGGTTCAGGCTGACGCGAAAACTGGTTTAAAGTGGGAATAAAGCTCGTATTCTGCGTCAGCTTGATCCATTCCTGGATAATTTTTGACTCAGATTCACTCACCCATAAATAGGTCGGGTCCCTGCCCTGCGACTCGAAACCAGGTAAATAGATGGATTGCAACACGCGTCATTGACCGCCATCTTTGATGTAAAACGATGGGAAAAGTGCACGCGTGTACGCGCTACGCATGACTCTCAGCCAATGATAGCTCGAATCTCACGCGTGCACAATAATTCATCAAAGATGGTGGTCAATGACGCGTATTGCAATCCATCTATTCTGATCTAGGGATTTTAGAGTGTCTTGCTTGACGTGTACTGTTATTTGACACTATTTTTTTTACAGAATTCTCAAGAATCCACAGCGGTGAACATTGAAGAAAATGACAACCAACCGGAAGAGGGCGAGTCAGTAAGTAGTATTTTGTGATCCAAGGCCATATCAGAGGAAATTAAATTATACTTTTATTATTACCATTATTAGTACTAGGAATGTCATCATTTTGTTTTACTAACAACCCAAACCAAAGTTTTGTGGTTATAAACAACTTTATTTCTCTTCTTCATTGCAGAATTCTGAAGACAAATGCGTCGTAATGTGAATATTAAAACCGCCCAGCAATATTTGTAGATACGTATTTATGTAGGTCACCAATTTAACCTTTCTCGTCGACAACTTTCAGTTTTGATAAAACTATAAAATATTACAGCGGGAATTTCATTCAATCTGGAGCTAGCACCAGGGGTGAACTTAGTTATGGGTGCAAAGTACTCGGTCAACGGCCACGGTTGCAAAGAGATGTGAGCTTTAGAGCTATATAATTAAGTAGCTCTATGGAGATACATGTTTACGTTTAAGGTGGTGTTTTGTTTAAAAATTATGGTCAAGATTAGTCTGATGAAAGAAAGACAACAAAAAGGGCGTAATGCCATACACTGTAATATTCATTATTTTGCTGTGAATATAGCTATGATGTCTTTTAATTTTTCACTTGCTATACTTTTTTAAAACTATACGCTCAAGCAAAATAAAATGGTAAATTTTAAAGAATTTTGTCGTTCGTCGTTTTCTTCAGTTTACTTATATAACAAGGAGGCCACGGAGGCATGGCCTCTGTTGCCCTCGGGTCTTGGCCTTGGTGTCCCCTTCAAAAGTTGCCCGTTGACTTGCAGATTTTTCAATGGAAGTGCCCTTTGCGAACAATCAAAATGGCCTTGCCCTCCTCAACGAAATTCCAGACCTAAGAATGGCTTTAATAAGCGGCTGGCTGCGGCTACGGCTACGGCTGTGCTTTGATCGCCACGACACTTAGAAATGATAGATGCCCGGCCAGAGCAAAACCAATGGCAAAATTCAAAGCCGTAGCCACAGCCGCCAATTAATTCGGTCGGACGGCCTCACTATGGTGCTTGCATGGACGAGGTGAACTAGCAATATTTGAACACTTGAGGGCGCTGCGTAAGTTCGCCCTTCCCTTCCAATTGCAAAACAACATCAATACTACAATAGTAAAATTTCACCATTGCATGAAATTTCTCATCGAACAATCCTGGGAATGACGTAAACCGTAATCCATTAGCAAGGAGCAGCAAGGACCAGCAAGGAGCGCCTAACAGCTCGAGGTAAAGGTTTGTGTGCTGTCTGTTTTATTTCTGTTGGGTAAAGAAATATTGTTAGTGAATAAAAAAGATGATGAACTTCGTTCGCTTATAATTATACGTACGTGTGTACACAGTAGTGTGTCGTGTGTACACAGTTACAGTATGTATGCCTGACGGTAGCGTCAGTATCGTTGCACTGCACTGCACTGCGGTGTAGCAACGAGGAGTCCAACCTGGGTACAGTATTTTTCCTGCCACAGCTGCCAGATCGACGGGACACAACATGAAACTAGTCTATTAAATTCATAGTCACTAGTGAATGGATGAGACTGAATGCTCAGAGCAGAGGGTTAATGATTTACAGTCAGTCACTGAGTCAGTCGACTTTGTTCAATGCTATATATTTTGGCTTTACATTAAACATTGGTTATTTACGTGCTTAGGCTTAACAAAATTATGTGATTTGCCTATCTTTTTGAGTCATGACCAGATGATGCGATGGGATTTACACTTTTTAAAAGTGATAGTGAGTGGATTATACTAATTATATAAAGTGCAGATACCAACTTATGAAATGGTTTTACTCAAGCTAAAAGCTATTAAAATAAGCCGCTAGCCCATGAATATTCTATTTTTGCCAAATAGAAATTAGTTTAAGTTGCTATGGAGTCAACAGCCAAGACAACTCAAGATGACAAGGTCGTTCTTGAGACGTCAAAAGAGAAGGTGACAGAAGAAGATGGGAATGAGAAGCAGTCAACATCAGAGCCAGGAGCACAAGAGACGACAACAGATAAAAATGACCAAGAAGGAGACACAGAATCTAGGAATTCTATGTCCAAGAGAAATGTAAGTACCGTATGAAATTGGTTTAGGGTCACATTTTGTTAGTTTGTGAAACAAAATCATTTTAAATCTTGAAATTGTTGGGGGGGGAGGGAGGATGTATGGAAACCGGTTTGCGGGGAGGTGTAAGGAAGACAGTTTGCCGACTTGGCCTTTCTTTTAGGGGATTGTATGGATACCAGTTTGCCTACTCGCTGACTACAATTGTTTTCCACACTATTTAAAGAAAGACTATTCTCACTGTATTCAATAATGTCAAGGCAAGAAACCTTTTCTCATGTTATGTAAATTCATTGATTTGTGTGCTTTAATGGAGGGGGGGGGGGCGTACAATGACTGAATTTTAGACTGGATCATCTTGTTCTACCTGATATGGTGCTTCATTCGCAATTTACTGGGGGGGGGGGGTTGAGGGGGGAGCGATGTCAGTCAAACCATCTACATATGTACCTCTCCATTTTTGCTGCACTCCTATTCAAATTTCATGATAACATGTGCAATATTATTTGGAGCGTGAAAATGTTAAAGTCATCAACGATGCATCCTCTCCTAAACATTTTGAAAGGAAGAGTAGAGGGCCTAATAGTTTGAATACATCCCGGAAGTTTTTTCTCCTGTTTTGGAATGCTGAAATTATTTTGTTCCCCGTTTTCAAAATCAGGGAAAAAAAAAACCTAAATCCAGAAAGCCTCTGATGGTTTGACTGACTTGCCGGATGAACCAACCAAAGATCCAGACCACATCCCCAGTGTGAGACGCATCAAGACGCTGCAAACAAGGCCAGGCCAAGGTCATCCAAGGGCAAGAGAAAGAACGCGATGCAGTTTGACGCGCAGCAACCTAGCGGTACACCCTCTGGCAAGAGCCAGGGTGCAACACCCAAGAAAGACCGTGGAGGTTCCTCAAGGGACAAGAATAAAGGGTCCCAGTCATCCACGAGTGCGTCGCACGACAAGAGAAACCGTCCTTGTGTAAACCGTGTGGACGTGACCCCTACTAAGGGGGAGGTGAAACGGTCAAGGTAACACCAAGGTCAGCAAGTAAAGGTCACGGAACTCCAACGTCAAGAAAACAAGAATTAACAGTGGTACTCCGAACAGATAAAAACTTTAAGGTAATTCCTCACTGTATCTTATCGTGTGCATGAGTTACTTCTAAAAAGAATTTAAAAAGGTAATTAATTTGTTGATATGCCCGTTTGTTTCACTCTCATTGTCTTATTTAGCCTTTTGAAGACTATCTGTCATTGGAAGAAGTCTCAGATGGGTTGAAGAGAAAGCAACTGCTTCAAGGAGCAATAAGGATCAACCCGAGGAACTTTGAAGAATCTTATTTAGACTCTCAGGTAGGTACAGAAGCTAAAGTGATCGTTCGCATTTCCTCGTCTCCAAACTAAAATTTTCACAGAAAGACACAGTCTTAGATAATGAGATGTTATTTTTCTGCATTCTCATGCCAGATTAAGATGTCTATCCAATTAGTTGTGTCTAGTTTCCACAATCATGACCAAAATGTCACGGAGACCAGAATCACCAGATGCAGCAATTCGGACAGGCGTCTTTCTACTGGGATGAGAATAAGGAAATACATCTGAAAAGCAGAAACTTGGAATTCACTTTAAGCTTCCATTTTATTGTTTTAATTCTTGTGTTTTGTTGGAATAATTGAACTATGATTTTAATGTGATTCGTGGCAGTGAATTGAACCCTGGAAGGATGTCATAGAAATAAAGCCTTTAAGTTTATTGAACATCTCTTTTTTGCTTTTTCAGGATGGTGGAGCTGACATATTTCTTAACGGACTATCTGCTCGTAATCGTGCTTTGGAGGGGGACGTGGTCGTCGTTCAACTACTTCACAAGTCAACATGGAGGGTAAGAAATGTTTAGGTCAAATAGTGGAAGAGATTTTCACTTTGTTATTTTTTCTTTTATTTTGTGCTCGGCCAGGAGCGTACAGTATTATAGGTGGGGTTTTTTGTAACACAAAATTGCCAAACTGACGAATGACAAACCGACCGACACCAACTGTCCGACCGACCTACCGACCGACAGACTGACTGATAGACCCATTGACTCACTGCAAAATTTTCTCAATCTAATACTTTCTACTTTTGTTATCTTCAGCATAAAAGTTCCAGGTAGTTTAACCTCTTCACTGCTACTTGTACTCTAGAAATTCTGACTGACCAGCTCAAAGTTTGAAAGAGAACAAAAAATAAAAGGTTTTAAAAATATTTTTCCTTTTTTTTTTCCTCAGCTCATGGAAGACGATTATCAGCGCTACAAGAAAATGAATCAGAAGAAGTCGAAATCAAAATTGTCTACAGAGCCGAAGACGCAGACGGATGAAACCGAACTCGCAGAGCAACTCCAAGAGTTGGAAATAGACAGTTCCATGGCAAGAGTGCAATGAACCCGATGAAACGGAAGCAGCTGAAATCACCAAAGAGGAACAGACGGACGTTTCTGCAAAACATGACGAAGCAGACTGTTTGGTGATTAACAAAAGTGACGAATCAAAGAATCAAGCCTCTGGTGGACTCGATGCCAAGAGCCAAGATGAAGGAGGTAGTCTGAGGGAGGAGATTGACTCAGTAGTGAAGAGGCTCTTCCCGGAGGAGGGCGAGAAGAAACGGCTCAACGAGGAGAAGGAAGAAGATGAGATTCCCGAGAGGTTTTACCAGAAGCTTGCCAAGGTGGTTTACATCGTTGAGAAGAGGCATTCCAGAGCATGCGGCGGCCATTTGAAACCACCAGCTAATAAAGTGAGTCAACTTTCCCTCCAAAACATCTTAACTTTTATCTCCTACTGTCTGACCATTCAATATCATCCACTGTGGTTTAGAATGATAGATAATCTATGCCAACCAGCAAAATGATATTGTGTTGGCAATGCATATGCAGAGTACACAGTCAACCTCCTACTGTGTGACCATTCAATATCATCCACTGTGGTTTGGAATGATAGATGCACTATGCCAGCCTGCAGTATGATATCATGTGGTGAATGCATCTACACAGTACACAGTCAACCCTCCTACTGTCTGATCATTCAATATCATCCAAAAATGTGAAAGAACCTAGTTACACTTATCGCCAAGAGAAGGGGTTTGCCCCTGTGTTTCTGGCAGTGGCTGCCAGTGCGCGGCAGCACCTGTTAACACTTACAAGGTGTTACATTGATGGGTCTCATAATCAAAACTTCAAAAAACTGTCGGAAATAAATAATGATATTAAAGCGCTTTGAAAACGCTCAGCAAAGCGCTTAAAAAAAACTAGTTATTATTATTAAGAAGTCGAAAAGATAATACTTTCATAATTTTCATCTTGTCTTGTCTTGCAGAATGCTACAGACGCTCTGTTCTCCCCGTCTGATTTCCGTGTTCCAAGGATCTACGTCCCACTCGCTGAATGCCCAGAGGGATTCTTGCAGCGGCCTGGTGATGTTGAGACAACTCTGTTCATCGCAAGGATAGAGGATTGGCCTAAGAATTCTCCGTTTGCTCGAGGGTAAGGAATCTCGTCTTAGTTTCTTTGGTAGTTTCTCCGTGGAGACTAAATCATTGTTAAGACTTTTGTCATCTCGTGAAGATGCTCAAGGCTTGTCTCCTGGTCAAATTAAAATAACTAAACAGAGACTACAAGGACAAAATAGGCGGGCCCCTATTTGGTTAGATTACAAGCAGCATTGAGAATTGATAATGCAGACAGGGATATGATGCAGACAGGGAATATGACCAAGATGGTGGTGGCATGGTGGAGGGTTATTTATAGGATGCTTCTTGAATCTCTAACACGATTCTCAGAGCTTAGAAGAAGTAGAATAGGTCTTGGGCTCTTCTCATTTGTGGTTCTGAACTACCAGATAATGAAAATCATCATAATGCTCTTTTATAATGCGCCTTGTCTGTCATAAATGACACTCCTGGCGCCGAATTATCAAATCATGTGAAGATTGTTAAGAATGATTTAATGAGACGAAACAAAATTATACAACACCTTGAAAGGGATACACGGTGAGGTGGCGTATATTGCTGCCAGACCATGCCAGAAAACCAGGGCAAACCCGTTCTCTTTTCTATATTTTCGATTAAGTGACTGGGTTCTTTGATGTGCATTACACAACACACTGAACCTACAGCTTTACGTCCCATCCGAAGGACGAAGCAATAATGGTTAAGCGTCTTGCTTAAGGACACAAGGGTCAGGACCGGGACTCGAACCCACACTCTGCTGATCAGAGAAACACCAGAGCTTGAGTCAGGTGCACTTGACCGCTCGGCCATGACACGCCGAGCAGTCGTTGGGTAGATTTAATATCCAAAAGACGAGAGTTTTATAGGCAGATGAATATTATGTAACCAGTTAATTTAAATTATAAATAAACACAGGGTTGGGTGTTGATTCTATCCGTAATACAGGTTAATCATCCTTTTTCTTTTTTGTCTTTATTTTCTCTTACAGCCACCTGCACCGGAGTCTTGGGGAAGCTGGAGAAATCGAACCAGAAACAGAAAAGATGCTGATAGAGCATGGAGTAGACTACTCGGACTTCTCAGATGAGGTGAGGTCTCCATGGGTGGAAGTAGGTCAGATATTCCAGCCGCTTTCGGCTGCTTTGGGCATTTTGTTACAAGCCATTTCCGGCCGCTATGGTCTCTAAAGGGTTAAGCACCAGAAGTAAATCAATCCCAAAGCTTGAACTACTTTTTGAACTGCAATTTGATTTGCTCATATTTTGCTTTCATCCATTTTTTTTCAGGTTATAGCGTGCCTTCCTGAGAACCTTCCGTGGACCATACCTGAAGATGAAATTGCAAGACGTCGCTCTTTCCGGATGAATGTGTCTTCACCATCGATCCAGCTACAGCAAGAGATCTTGATGATGCTCTGTCCTGTGTTGATCTAGGAGATGGTGAGGCCAACTGCTTATGGATAATTCTACTTGACATCGGATAGTGTGAAAGTTGGTCATCTTTACGGGCATTTATTTTTTAATGCAAAACTTTTTATTTTTTTAATTTATTTTTTTACGCAAAACTTTTTGAAAATTTTGAAAATACCACATGTGACATGCAGGATTTGTTTAAATTCCTTGTACGATTGGTCCCGTTCAACCACCCTTTTAGCTGCGAAGAAAAATGTGAATGCTTGAGTATTATTTTGTGTTGTAACCCCAACTCTGCCCTCACCTCACTACATTTTCTGACACTGTTGTTGCTTATCACCTTTGAGAAAGTTCTGATGAATACCCAGTTCAATAGAAACTCTTCCGTTTGTGTGGATTGTAATCAATTTAGGGGTTACGAAGTCGGAGTACACATCGCCGATGTCAGTTTCTTCATTGACGAGGACAACGCACTGGACAAGGAGGCCGGATTGAGGGCTACCAGCGTCTACTTAGTACAAAAGGTGAGTAAAAGCTTTCTTCACGACCGAAGAAACTTGGAGGGGAGCATTTGGAGTCGCCTCTTTTAAATAAAAGATTGCTTTTAAATAACTTGTTTTTGTTTTATATTTTTTTCAGGTGATTCCCATGTTGCCAACGGTTACTCTGTGAGCATCTTTGTAGCCTCAACCCCAACGAGGACAAATTGACGTTTTCATTTCTGTGGCGACTCACAGAGAAAGGAGAGGTTAGTTGATCTCTATTGCTGATTATCCTACGATTGCATGTTGGTGTTCGACTTTGGACTTCTGTCTCTGAGAGGAAACCAGAGATATCCATCGAATAAAAATTATGAAATTCTGATATTGATTTCAATGGTTGAGACAGTAAGGGTCTCAGGTTCGATTCATGCCGAAACATATATGACCTCAAAGCGAAGATAGAGATCGAGGAAAACTAGAGGGTCCAGAGAATAACCCTCGTGGCATGGGAGAGAACCAATGCACAACTCCATTCACATATTGCCCTAGCCGGAAATCGAACCAGGGCCACAGTGGCTGAGAGGCAAGTACTTAACGCACTAACCACCCATGCCGATCGAAAAATACAAAAAAACACAATTCTGAATTTGATTTCAATGGTTTAAAACATCTGTGTTTTTATATCAGATAAAGTATCGGGTTCAATTCCTTGACTGGTTTTGGTCTTAGGTGTTTGTTTTTTTTCCTCTCTTTGTCTCCACTCTTTGTGATACTTGGAGACCGTCACACCCTTAACGTCTAAACTCAGTTGTTAAATTAGTCCCCACAGCACTGATCTCATTGGTTTCGTTTATTTCATCCTCTCTGGGATTCATCTTGGAGTAGATCTTGGATGAGTGGTGCGGCCGTTCAGTCATCCGCTCCTGCGTCAAGATGAGCTACGCCCACGCCCAAGGCATCATCTCAGACCTGAGAGAGTTTGGACTCAAGAAGAGATGCCGACAATCACAAACGGCTTCACCATCCCGACATCGCGGAGAGAGTTCTTAATCTGAATAAGGTACCTCTTTCTCACTAAAACAATTTTGTTACTTTCATTCTTTTTAAGGATTTTTCATTCTTATTTACTGTAAATGTTGCCAACAACATTAGGGCCCAATTTCAAAGAGCTGATTAAACAGAAAAAAGTAGCTAAGTGCAACAAAATTGTTCTTACCAGAATAAGGTTACCAGCCAAGATTCATTGTCTCATGTAGTACTGTGACTGGTATCCTGCTTATTTTTGCTCAGCAGAAATTTGTTAAAACAAATTTCTGCTGAGCAAAAAAAATAAGCAGGATACCAGTCACAGATTAAAAGCACTAATTGCTTCTTAAGCAGCTCTATGAAAATGGGTAATGTTAATACAAGTGGTGTCGTTTAGACTAGTGGCAGTGCTGTAGGACTCGAGTCCAGGCTCGGTCTCGCGATGAGCTAAGATTGATCTTAAGTGCAAATCAGTCGTAACTGCTAAGCAAAGTGTGGTGTCACAAGCAAATCACTGTGGTAATTCTGACAACTCATTATAGAATGAATCTGAATGCTTTGTGAAATCAACTGCAGGACTCGTCTTGAGTCTAACCTTTTGTCATGATTCTGCTAAAGACTTGCACTCGGTCTCAGCCTTGACTATCATGGCTCGGACTTTACACCAAGACAACAGGCACCAAGATACGACGTTGAAAGTAATAAAATAGCACAGCTTTCTCAAAATCCGTAAGAGATGAGAAGTAGTCTTTAGAACTCTACAAAGAGCTCTGGAAGTTGAATCACATTTGATGTTTAAGTTTCTCCGTTCTTACTTGTCGATAGATTGCCCAGAATCTGAGGAAGCAGCGTTCTGATGGCGGTGCTTTACGTCTGGACCAGGTGAAGCTACTGTACACCCTGGATAAAGAGAGTGGCTTACCATCGGGGTACAACGTCTACCGGCAGAGAGAGAGTAACAAGTAAGGGGAATTCTTCTTAAGCAGCTCTATGAAATTGGGCCCAGGTTTCGATCTTGCGAGATGAAAACTAATTGTTTTATTCATTTTTCAAAACCTTTTAGCATTTCAAACAGAAACGTTTAAAGGGGAAGTTTTCCACCATGACCATCTTTATACCAAAGTTATGTGCAAGTCTGTAGAGATATATATGTTCACGTATACCAATGTTGTGCACCCCCTTTAACTTGTGGGTTCCCCGACCCCACCCCAATCGTCTTACCAATGTTGTGCACCCCTTGTGGATTCCTCACCCCCACCCCAATCGTCTTACCAATGTTGTGCACCCCCTTTAACTTGTGGGTTCCCTGACCCCACCCCAATCGTCTTACCAATGTTGTGCACCCCTTGTGGGTTCCTGCCCCCACCCCAATTGTCTTACCAATGTTGTGCACCTCCTTTAACTTGTGGGTTCCCCGACCCCACCCCAATTGTCTTACCAATGTGGTGCACCCCTTAAACTTGTGGGTTCCCCTTCTTCACCCTAATTGACAGATTGGTCGAAGAATACATGCTTCTTGCCAACATGGCCGCCGCTCACCGTATCTACAATGCCTACAAAGACACCGCCCTCTTGAGGCGGCATCCTCCACCCAAGACCAAGATGATCGATGACCTGGTCGCGATGTGTTCAGAGATTGGACTGAAAGTGGACGGTAGCAGCTCCAAGTCTATCCAGGAATCGCTGAACCGTTACCTGGGTCCTGTGGGAGATACAGGTTCTTGGGGAAGGGGTCAGATCCTGACGGTGCTATATTCGAAACCGATGCAGGTAAGAAGATGGGTAAAGTTTTTACTTTTTCCAAATTTTTAAGATCAAAGAGAGCACTTTTTTTTTCTCAAACCCCTACCCCTTAAAGTCAAACTTAAAAAAAATAAATATATTTTTAAGTTAGTGGCCTGACAAGTCGATCCAAGCAGAGTCTTCCTCGAAGGCTTATTTCAGCCTTCAAGAAAGACTATTCATAGGCTCGAAACATCAGGCCACTAACTATTTTTTGCTTTTACAGTTTTTTTTTAGTGTGATTACAATATTTTGTTTTCTCCAGAGGGCCAAGTATTTCTGTACAGGAACCATTGAAGTTGAAGACCACTATCGTCACTACGCCCTCAATGTCCCGTTCTACACGCATTTCACGTCACCCATCAGACGCTATGCCGACGTAGTTGTTCACAGGCAACTTGCCGCATCCCTAGGTAAACACTTCATTGTACCTTCGCTTCTCTTTTGTTGTCCTAGTCCCAGTTCTGGGTGTTGTGGCCGAGCGGCTAAAAACACCGGACTCAAGCTCTGGTGTTTCTGATCAACAGAGTGTGGGTTTGAGTCCCGGTCGTGACACTTGTGTTCTTAAGCAAGACACTTAACCATTATTGCTGCGTCCTTCAGATGGGACGTAAAGCCGTAGGTCCCGTGTGTTGTGTAGTGCATGTAAAAGAACCCAGTTACCCTTATCGCCAAAGCACCTTGTGAAACCATTACATGGTGCTATGTAAAGGAACAGGTCTCATACTTCAAAACGTAGCTCCGCATACCTTGTAGGAAAAAATACTGAGTACTTTGAGACGCCCATCGGATGTGATAAAGCGCTATATAAGAACTCAGGGTTATGAGGATTGGTAGTTCCCAAATTTGTCGATTTATAAAAAGTAAAAAATGACTTTTATCACAGTTGGGAAGAGTCACCCTGTCTTAAGCTGTGTTCAAAGCATAGAAACAAAGGTATGCGGTAACATTATGATGGTGTGGTAGGTGCGGTTCTGAAGACCTGAGCCCAATTTCATAGAGCTACTTAAGCAGAAAATATTGCTTTACAATTTTCTGCTGAGCAGAAATCAGCAGGATACCAGTCACAAATTGTACATGTGACATGGTAGTTTGGCCAGTAACCGTAATCTGGTAAGCATAATTATTTTGTTGTGCTTAACTACTTTTTGTGCTTAAGCAGCTCTATAGAATTTGGGCCCTGATGTAATAGCTCTATGTTTTGACTTTCAATCAGTTAGTGATGTTTGAAGCTTTGCATGGTGTGGAAAAATAAGTTTAACTTTAATTAGTAAACTTGCGGACACAACCATGTGTATTTGTTCCTTAAGGTGTTGGACCGCCATCTATGAGGGATGAAGTGACGATTCAAGATCAAGCCATAAGATGTAACGAACGCAAGGATGCAGCCAAGAAAGTCTCAGATATGAGTGGAGAGATGTTCTTTGCTATATTTGTGCGGGTGAGTCTCTTTAACTTACAAGTACTCCTTTTAAAAAAGACGGGGGGGGGGGGGGGGGGGGGCAAACAGAGAAGCCCTTAGCACAGTTTCTATTTCTTAAGAAAAAGTTTCATCTAAAATGTTTTCTTCTTGTAGCCCCTTACCAAGGGTGGCTTTCAGCCTTGTTTGGGGTGAACTTGCATAAACAAAAATAAATGAAAAAATAACCAAACTTTGCTCACCGTAAGCAAAGCAAAAGGCACGCTAACTTGCCAGCATTTCTTGCAGGCAGATGAGTGACGCAACATCGCAGATCCTTTTGCGAACGCTTACAATACACACACTGTCAAATCGTCTTGATTGTTTATGAAATACTGTTTGGTATTAGCACATCTGTCTGTTTACAGTAAGCACGTTATAAACTTGCTTAGCTGTAAGCAGCTTTAGGAAAGGGGTTTCAAGGGTCTCAAGTTGTATTTTTTCGAGGCCATAAAATTTACACAAGAGCTGTTGTTGCAAATCAAAGAGGTGCAAATTAAAGAGGTGCAATGAGGACGGAGGTAACCCCAGGTAGAAGACCAGCGAAACAGAGGCAATGTCTTGAGATGTCATGACCGCCCAGGCTTGGACACAAGAGAACGTTTCTTAGAACGTGGCATAATGTGTGTGGCCTGATGCTACTAAAAATGTCCCGACTTGTAAATGATTTGTACTTTTTTCTATAGGAGTGTGGCCCCCTGAAGGAAGATGCTATGGTCATGCAAGTACTGGATCGTTCCATTGATGTACTTGTGATGAACCTAGGGGTAGTCAAGCGAGTCTACTGCAATGTAAGCCTCCTCAACCATTTTAGGAAGAATTAAAGTTAATAACCTAAATAATTATTTGCTCAAATTAAAAAGGCAACAATTTAAATGACATTACCAGGAATTAAAAGGAGTGAATTTGACAGCCAGGTCTGGGTTAATGGACTGGGCAGTTGTAGCTATGGCCAGATTACCTAAAACTTCTATTCTTCAATGTCGTTTTTGCTTGATTCGAATTCGGCATCAGTTTTTAATGTCTGTGTTCGGTTTTTTTCTCAGGCAATGCCCTTGAAGAGCTTCAAGTTTGAGAAGCAAGGCAAGCAGGGACTGATGACCATTGTCTGGGAATCAGATGACTTCCATCCCGAAGAAGAAACACAAATCTTGAAGCTGTTCTCATTGGTCAAAGTGGAGCTCAAGGCTGGAAAAGAACCACTCAAATTCGATGTAAGTAAAAAACTTAACTTAAAAAAAAAAATTATGTTCTTATAATGTTGCTGTTTTTTACTAAGTAATGTCTGTCAAAAAACTATCAGTTATTAATTTATGTTTTGATTATTATTATTATTTTTATTTTTTTATCTAACAGGCAAACATGATCAGACAAGAGTAGTTGAACGGAAGTTGTAAGTTGGACAAAAAAATCTCCTGGACAATATGAGAACGATGTGTGCTGCAACACGTAAACTCAAACTTAGCGTAATAATTAAAATTATGTTGACAGACAATGAGGTCACAGGAAGTTAATGGTACAGACCAAATTTCCCTGAGGTCAGAGGTCAGTAACTGGCATTTTCCATTAATATTATATAACAATTATATGTAAGGGGCGAGTTAAGGCCTACCAATTTATTTTTTATCTGAAATGAATTTTACTTAAAATTAATTCTCAGTACTTTTAAGATTCATTTTAAATAGAGGATTAATTTAAAACCTGTTAATTTTATTCATATTTTTAAACATGCAAATTAATTGAGAGGGTTAGACTTGTATACATTGATTGAATTTCTTAATTTGTAATTTGTTAAATTTACCGATTTTTAGACTTCAAATCAAATTGTCATCCAAATTCCATTATTTTGTTTTTTATAGATGTCTCATATTTTTAAGGATGTAGATTTTTGTTATTCTTTTTTGTTTTTTAAAGGCACATTACAGAATTGGTAAAAAAAAAAAACTTGTAAAATATACTTTTGATCACAGATTTACATAAAACTTACACTGTCTAATGATGATGATAGTAGAAAACATCCCCTGAAATATGTCTGTCTGAAATGCCATATTTGATGAGAAATGAATAAACTAATTTTCCGATTGGAGTTTATTGCTCAGTGAGCGT
The DNA here is from genome assembly GCA_032158295.1 of Pycnopodia helianthoides. Taxonomy (NCBI): domain Eukaryota; kingdom Metazoa; phylum Echinodermata; class Asteroidea; order Forcipulatida; family Asteriidae; genus Pycnopodia; species Pycnopodia helianthoides. Next base: position 2,200,099 of record CM063260.1, read on the forward strand.
TTTATTCATTTGTTGAATCTATATGATTTCATGCAAATGTGTAATCGGTTTTTCACTATTTTCTCGTGACCCAGATGGCCGATTGATCTCAAACTTCTACAGGTTTGTCAGTTTATGTATATGGTGGATAACATAAAGTGCTTACACTGCCAGCAACTGTTTTGTTAGCAAAAACCAATTCTGTAATGTTCCTTTAAATGGAAAGAAATTACAAAATAAAATGAAATTGTTTGCAATAGATTAAAAGCCTTAAATGGTTTTTGAAACAAAGAATTCATTTTTCAGGGATGCAATGTTTGGGGAGGGTGAGGGGGAGTGGGTCCCTCGGGGCTTGCTTATATTTTTCTTTTTGTATGAAAGGTTTGGGTATACTTTAGGTAAATGTCAAAGACCAGTATCCTCACCCAATGCATCCCAACATATGCATAAAATAACAAACCTGTGAAAATTTGGGCTCAATTGGTCATCAAAGTTGCAAGAAAATAATGAAAGAAAAAACACCCTCGTTGCATAGCATTGTGTGCCGTTCTTGGATTCAAATTGGGGGGGGGGGTGAAAAATTACCTCTTTCTCAAAAACTACTTTACTTCAAAGGGGGTCGTTTCTAACAATGTTTTATAATATTAACAGCTATCCGGTGCTCTTTGCTTAATTAATTATATATGATCATGAACTTGTGGAGTAATTAGCGAAAGTATACACTGGTGTAAAGTAACATACCGGTATACCATCCACGTAATATAGTGATGTATTAATCATAGACAATATTTTTTGATGGTTTTCCTTTTTTTATGTAAACTATCAAAATTTCACGTAATTAACGAAAATTGGTCCTGAAAGCAAAGGGGCTCAAAGGTCAGCGTATACACTTTACCAGCCTTTGCAAATGTCAAATTAAACTCGAATTGAATTTGGTGCTGTAATTATATCTTTTTTACAGCAGGAAGATAAACTAAACCCAAAGATCACATGATGTATTGAACTAAAACTCCTGTTGGAAGAATAAATCATGTGACCTAATTGTTTTTTGTTAAATGCTCAAAAACGGCCAAACTTAATGGTTTCTTTCGGGAACTGTTCTACTCTTCTCCTGGAAGACCTTTTTAGTTATGTTTGGGTCTATTTTGCTGCCTAAATAGTCCAGCAAAGCCGGTGTCCCTCTAACAAGTAATACATATTTATGTCTGGGTGATGTTAAAATAAACTATTCATTTTATGCATTCTGCAGTATAGCAGCTCGTGACTTGTTGTCATTGTGGCCACACCCACTATATCTCGACTTTTTGCGTCTTTGCGTCAGAGGTTACTGTGTATTGCGCATTTAAAGGTACACGTTGCCTTGAATCGGCCGAGTTGGTCTATAAAAAGTGTTTGTAAACCGTTTGTTATAAAATGCATACGGTTAGAAAGATGTTTTAAAAGTAGAATACAATGATCCACACAAATATGCCTCGAAATTGTGAGGTTTTCATTTTACATCGTGAACTAACACAGTCGGCCATTTTATGGAGTCAAACTTTTGACTCCACAAAATGGCAGACCGTGTTAGTTCGCAAAGTTCAAGGAAAACCACGCAATTTCGAGGCATATTTGTGTGGATCATTGTATTCTACTTTTAAAACATCTTTCTAACCATATGCATTTTATAACAACAAACGGTTACAAACGCTTTTTATAGACCAATTCGACCGATCCGCGCGTGGTTATGTTTTTTTTTTTGGGGGGGGGGTGTTGTAGGTTTTATTTTTATTTATTTTTTAATTTAATTTTTTTTGGGGGGGGTATTATAAATAATAATAGAGATCTGTCATCTCTTGTTTGCGTTTATTGATAATTTTCCTTATCAGTTCAAGGAACACGTTGCCTTCAAATCTCATGAAATTTTACTGTTTGGAGGTGTTCCTTATACTTATTAAGAGTTGTTCTTGCAATAAAACACCTTTAATGTGTTATAATTAGTGAATGGTAATTAAAAAAAACACATTGACCTCTGACCCCGAGATATGTCCTGCGAAATGTATACGTTTTTCAAGCCGTCAATACGATCGTCGATGCAATAACAGTAACGGGTACCAGACCTTCTTACACCACACAAAGCATCGGTGTTACTACAGGTTGGCCCCGCTAAAATCATACATTGTACGAGAACCCTGTCTTCGCGTCGCGACGCGTCGTCTACTGTACTGCAGCATGCAGGGGGAGGTCTATGGGTGGTATGGCCGCGGGGTTTTGCTGCTGCTGGTACGTCCCTGGACGCCCGGACGGACCGAGACGTGGGGACTTGCTACTTAATTATTTAACGTATGTTTTTTCTTTCTTTTTTCATTCATTTATTAACTGGATATTTATTGGAATACAATAAATAGATGGTAATCGTAACATTTTTAATAAAATAATTGCTCAGTCGTAGTTCAACAGCTGCGACTGGAAATAAGACTAATAGAATTTGTCCGCCATTTATGGGAGTCAAAATCTTGACTCATAAATGGCGGAGCGTTTTGTTTCGCGAAAGATATCAAAAGCGAAGCATTTCTAAGGCACGTTTGTGTGGATCATTATATTCTACTTTTTAAACATCTTTCCGACCGTGCTCATTATACATCAAACGCTTGTTATAGCCCAAAAGCGCCCAACCCGAAGGCAACGTTTCCTTTAATGTTATACCTGTTAAGAGACCATATCATCCGGACCTCTCTAATACCGTTTTTACTTCTTTTCACCCATCTTACTTCACTTTAAAAAAAATAAATGCATAGACTTGGTAAGTTGTTATTTTCAAATAAGATGGAACTCTTGGCTTTGTATTTGACCATACCATACGCGTGTATTTATTATAGCATAATAACGTATACAGTACGAAATTTGTAAATTCTTCCCTGATTAAATTAATTAGGCTGACGAATAGCTGCACGGTGTGGATCGGACTGTGTTTATGTCGGGGTTTTTTTTAATTACACGTGAATTTGTGCTTGATGGATATGAAGACTGGATCCTTATGCCTCGCCATTGTTATAATTAATAAATAAACAGATCACTAGTCTACTTAAAACAATGTCACGTAAACTTAACAGTTGCAACGGCTGAAAAAGCGTATACGCTGACCTTTGACCGCGTTTTGTTTTTTTCACATTTTTCCTTAATAATTACGTGACATTTTGATGATTTTTTTTTTACAACAACCATCGAAAAATTATTGTCTGTGATTCAACGTCACTAAATTAGGTAAACAGTAAGCCGGTGTGTCCCTTTAAGGGCGTGAACTAAAACTGCTTTTGCAATTGGTTCCTCAAACATATACGTCATAATTTGAATATGTATGACTTAAGTAATGAATAATAAACACTATAGGACTTTAGGCATCGCGAAATCACGAGGCTAACGATGTTACAACTCAAGTACAAGCAGTTGAAGAAGTTTTTCATGTCAATCACCCTTTTTTTAAACCTAAAAGTCTCCAATGATGAGTGATTATTAAACAGCAATTTAAAAGAAAAAAAATTAACTTTTGAGCTTGTGAACCATTTGCAGCATTGAAATCAAACTTGGCTTGCGAGAAAAACCGCGAGTTTTTGCCGTGAGAGAAAATCCAAGATGGAAGCCACCACGAGTGTCCCGTCTGTCACGCACAACAGTCCTGATTTTTCCTCATTTCTGCAACTATCTGGCTGGAATCATCTTGAATTGCGTGATTTTATTTCACAAAACACCATCCCAGGTTGGTATATTTTATTAGTTGGTTATTTTTACAACTTTTAAAGGGTCATTTTAATATTAAACTGTCGTACTTTATTTATTTTTTTTTTTTAGGTGTTCGGACAAAAGTCCGAAGACCTCTTGTTTTGTTTTTTTTACTTTTAGTTTTATTTATGCAAGAATTTTCAAGCAAACCAAATGATTCAAAACCCATCAACATAGATTGGCACCAAAAGCATGTTTATTATGCATTACAAGGAAGGGTTGAGATTTAATTATCATAGTCACTCATTAACAAATACAAAAGGACAGCTTGGGCTAGAGTGAAAATGGAATAGACTAAAATTTTGAATTACCTGATATTTATGAATTACTTTTTCCTCATCAGTCAGTGCGCAGGGGTCCGAAAAGTGCTTCCTTTCATTTGCTGTGTATGCATGACCGTTGCGTTACTGCATAATTAATGATAATGAGCTCGGAGGACAAGTTTTCAAAAATTCATTTCGGGAAAATTAAACATTGTAACCCCCAAAAACCATCACATAATGGAGCAATTATGTTCATTGTACCTAGAAAAATTATGACACGATTTTTTGTGTTCAAAATAAAGAAATATGAGACCAAAAACATTAGCCTCTGTGTGCAGAAATAATGGTCTCCGAAAAAGCCATTTTTTTTTTATAGTTAACGAAATTGTGCAGAATAATTTTCCTTACTGAGTGTTAGATACTCTATTCATCTAGTCTTTTGCTATATTCGTTCTTTCTATAGCAACTCGAAACAGTCAAGTTCACTTACAGAATCCGTCTCCGTCAGCGCAACCGTTCAGAATCGAAATGTCCGCCATGACTCCCTTGCAAAATAAGAGCCTGAACGTGATTGGTCAGAATGTGCACCAACCTAACTCTACTATCGTGTCTATGTAACCAATCAGCTGTTGCATAAGAAAACGCTAGGCAAAGAGGTCCTGTCTGACTCCCTACCTACTAGTACGTTAACTGAAAGCGATGTTTGGTAAACATTGAGGTACCCGACTATTTAGGGAGAAGACTTAAATTTCGTCATGGTTTCGTTGTTTTTATTGGGAGACAAACTAGTACTCCAGTCATTTAAGGGGGAAACCAACATTTGTTAATCAAACTTTTCAATTTTGCTCCCTAGCGTTTGGCTTTTCAAATGTAGGGCCTATGTTTTGTGCATTTGTCATGTAGCCTAAGCTAAACCCATGTAGTAAAAAAAATTAAATATTTTTTTTTCAGCATTATTCCAATCATTCGATGCTTAAAAAATCTCCATGGTTTATACTTTTATTTCAGATGCACTAAATGTTCTTTTAAGGCACCACAGTCACGAGCCCAATCCCACATATGTATTTATTTTATATATTTTTTGCACCTCTTGTGAGGGGGCCATTAATTAATTTAATAATTATTTACCACCACAATAAAAAAAACACTTTCACATGTTTTTTCTGTTTTATGGAAACGTTTATTTATTATGTTTTCTTCTCAGCTGCATGAATGTTCACACAGCACTTTCATGTACAAACACATATAAAATATAAAAATTATAAAACTATAAATGATTCACACACAAAGTATTGATGAAGTACAATTAAAAGTAATTACAGAGACACCCAGGTAATTGGGAGACCTGTTAATCACCAAAGTTGAATTAATCTCCACTTAATACTTATTTCCCTGCTTATCAAAGTAGTACCACAACCCATTTGTAGTACCACTTTTAGCACACTTTGGCACATTGAGTATTGCTTAAAATAAGTAAATAATAAATAATAATGGAAACCCTGTAAAGCTGAACTTTATTATACAGAACTGGTAAGGATCAAAACAATTTTGTTTTATTTCAGTTTTGATAATGAAGTGACATATTTCCCTCTGAAATGAAGTCATGTTCGATGAAACTGTATCTGAAAACCTGAAGACGCAATAGCTAATTTTGGTCGTTACAACTAAAATTAAGGACAAGTGTTTACAGGCTGAAAATTGTGCATGTTTTTTCACTATTAAGCCCAAGTTGTCACAGGTTTGTTATTTCATGTGCCTGTATATGGTTGATCACACAAAACATGAACACTGTCTGCTACTATTTTGTCAGCTCTACCAATCCCGTAAATACCTTTAACACAAAAATCAGGCAAGTACATACGTACATTGCTACAATATAAATTAAAAAATGACCTTAATGTTCATTTGGTTTTTGTCTATATGTAATGTTGTTAATAGGCAACATTATTAAGAAAGAAACAATAAAGTCACATTTGAAAGTTTGAATACAGTGTCTACTTGCTGAGAAAACGGCAACAACAAAAAAAGAAAAAAAACTGTCACCATATTTTCACAAGAACGTACAATAAGACGTAGAATCCATCCACGCTTAACGGTACCCAAGACATCTCTCTCACTCAGCAGCGAAACGATTCAAGCATGAATCTTTTTTTGTTCACATTTAAATATTTTGGGATGAAAAATTATCCAAACCGTATTATTTTGAAGAAAAAAAATTTTCTCAAAATAGTTTATCAACAGCTGCAGTGTCTCCTATCAAGTACAATAATTAAAGGAAACATTCTTCCACTGTTTGCAAGAAATATGGATTACTGGAAATCAATCCCCGACTAAAAAAGGGCTTAATTTAATGACGTAATTCATCAACAAACCAAGGCAAAACAGGTACAAAAAGTAGCCACATGAAATTATGTTTACAACGAGGGTATATATTGGCAATGTTGTTGTGACGTCACGCAAGAATAAGTGCCCCAAACAATTTTTGATTTTTTCAGAAATTTTGAGGCCGAAAAAAAACCGACAACGGTTTAATGTTCAAAAGTGGATGGGGCATCAAAAGAAAGAACCACTCTTCGCTTAACGTAAAATCGACCCCATTTGTCTCCATCCTGCTCGAAACAGTCAAGTTCACCAAATATATGAGGCTGTTCAACGAAAAGTGTGAAAACTTAACTACACTTCAAGTGAAAAAATAAATGGTTTTGAGGGGTTAAATCGGGGGGGGGGGGGGGGAAAGGGTTCTAAAACTACGGAAAAATTGTCAGGAATCTACTTACCACTCCATGTTGGCCACTGATGCCTAAGGGTTTCCCATCGATTTCAAAGGGGTCGTGTCGGAACGCTCGCACTTTCACGCGAAATCTCGAAGGCCCGAGAACACGTTTACGCTGCAAATGAAATCGGGCTTTTGACCTCATTATCGAGCACGCTGCGCACGGACTGTCATGCCCCGTTTTTGGCTTCTGCAAAATTTATTATTATCAATTCACTCCAATTCAACTTTTTTTTATTTATGACATCTGAAGAGGAGTTAATCTTTGATCATATAATAATAATTTATTTGTTATTCATTTATCTTAAATTTAAAGATCACTGGCTTGAGACATCTTCTGCAAGTATTGCCCTGATGGAATGTATTCGGGAAGAAATAGACCACCAGGAACTAAGTTATCGGCATACATTTTCCAGAGTTTTTGCCTCACTTGGCATAGAAGCCCCGATCAACCTTTCAACATTTCTGAGAAGCATCAGACGAAAGGTAAACCTAGCCAAAACTACCAAAGATATGACGTTACTGCTGATGGGAGTAAGTGCACTGGGATGAAATAGAACACAAATTGTCGGGCCTAAGTGTGAATCCTGTGGCATAACAGAAGATTGGCTGATTAAAAGCACAGATTGCCTTTCAAATGTAAAAGTCACCAATAGAATGGTAGTTGAAATATTCAGATGGTTGAACATTACTGGAAAGCTGATTCAAAAGAACTTGCCCTCAACTTGGAAGCGCTTGTTTCCCAACCTTGTCAATATGCCCAAGACCCATCCTCTTATGTTATTCTTATGGACAACACAAACAAGAAGGACCAATACCTAATGAAGTTGAAAGCTAAGCAGACCGAGTATCTTACTTGGCAAGAAAGTGAATTTGCTTATCCTGTAAACTGGGATAGGCCTAACAATGAAAATAATCAAACTGGGAGTGGTGAAGACAAGGATCTGTCGATAATGGTTGAATCTTTGACTGAAATAATGATGTCTACCATGGATTTATTAGAAGTTGAGATCAATAATAATGAAGAGCTGAATGACAAAAACTTGAAAGTCAGTGCCAGAACGAGCTACAACAATCACAAATTCAGGATCTACAAAAACAGGTGGACAACATCCTGGCTACAACTGAAAAAAGAAGTATCCGCTTGGACAACATCCAACGTCAACAAGAAACTAAATCGTAGAAATGAGTTGATACATACAGAAGGGAGACTGCAGGAAGAGATTGAAAACAACAAGAAACTGGTATTGGAGGTGCAACATTGTGAGGAAACAATAAAACATCTCAGTGCACAAAGGAAAAGCAAACATGAAATGTAGTTATTTTGAAGAAAACAGAACAGTGTCCGGTGAGAATAGAAAGATGAGTAATATCACAAAACAGTTGACAAATGAAAGAAAGCGAAACACAGAGCTGCAACATGAGAACGACAATCTTCAGGATCAACTAAATAACCTAATGGGTGGAAAAAATGTAAAAACATTTGAAAATGGTAAATATTCTGATGACATTAGAATGGTGTGCTATGAACTACTTGCTAAAGGTGTTGGATCTTGCCATGTCTCCAATATTATTTACCTCGTTTTAGAAAAACTGGGAGGTCTGTCAACCAGTCGTCTGCCCAAACCTACTTTGATAAAATATATGGCAGTAGAGCAGGGCCTCTTGGCAAAAGCTGCAGCTAGAGATGCTATGATGAGCAGTTCCATTCCTGTTACACTCCAGCTAGATGGCACATCAAAAAAGCACAAACACTACGTTAACATGTTGGCCTCAACGGAACAGAGAACAGTTGCTCTTTCACTTCATGAAGTCTTGACTGAAAGTTCTGATACACTTCTTGCTGATGCAGAGCAATCGTTCCAGGACCTTTCAACCATATCTATCACTTCAGAAGAGGATGAAAATATTCACTTATTATTGCTAAGTAGAATAAAAAACACCATGACCGATCGTTGTATTGTGAATAAGGCATTCAAAACAAAGTTTCAAGAATGGAGGGCCAAATATCTTCCAACAGTCTACAAAGACTGGGAATTGTCAGTGAAGAAGTGAAAATTGAATTAGCTACCATCAATGACTTGTATTGCGGGAAACATCTCGTTTTAAATCTACAAGAGTATGCACTTAATGCCCTAGAACAGTGGGAGAAAGTAGAGGAATCTTCAAAGATTGGTCGGGAAAAGCACACAATATGGAGTCGCAAGGGTTCAGCAACTGTGCAGGCAGTCAGATGCTTTTGTAAATGTTTTGGACCAGGAGCGGATGAAATGTCGGGCCATCCAATGGAATTTAATGCAGTTTTAACAGATTGTCATACAACGAATCACCTCCAAGATTTTCGAGGCAACAGGTTTAACATTCCTTTCCAGAATTCATCGGCAGTTTATTACCACACATGTAGTGGTCATTTTGATCACCTGTACACAACCATGGAGAAACGTAACCAACTTATTAACTGCATCAAGTGGGATCTCGAAGACGACGTCATAAAAAGTGGAATTCGTGATATGGGAATTTTGGGAAAAAACATCTCCACGCCCATCATAAATCTGTTTGAAAGTAATCTGATAGTAATGGACACAGATGTGTACTATTCAAGGCTGGTTGACAAGATCGCTGAATGGATTGATGATCCTACACAACTTATGGATGGATCAGCTCTTCTTTTTGAGAAATTCCCTCCTGTCAAGGATGCCGTTTATGATGTCCTTTATCTTCCAGTCACAGCACGTGTTGAACAGCTAACAGAAACTGCATTATGTATACTTCTTAGTAACATGAATGTCTGCTGCAAAAGACAGCTAAATGACCGCCTGCCTGGGGGCAAGTTCTATCAGGTTGGACAGAAATTAAGAGACGACACAAAAACATGTCCCAAAGATAACCTTGCTACAGAGAGATTATTTGCAGTGTTGGACCGTAAAGTAAGGATCATGCCCAATGCATCTACGCTGTTTATTGAAGGAGTCACCCTGTATGAGCAAAATAGGACAGCCAATTTTTTAGAGAGCATGTCAGAAGGTGAGAAAGCAAGAACAATAACCAATGCCAGGTCAAAAAGATCACAAGTCTTGCAAAAATTCCAAGAGCAGGCAAGGCAGAGAAGTATGTTGAGATCTGAGGCATTGCGACAGAAGGAAGAAAACCAGAAGACAAAATTAGCAAAAAAGACAAAAGAAAAGGATGATGTAATTGCCAAAGTTGTTGCTGATGGTGGAATTTGTAGGACAGAAAGTGACATTAAGCAGCTCTTGGACAAACATAATAACAGTAAACGAGAATCTCAAGAAGTACTTAAAAACCAGATTCGATATGTTAAGGCAGTACACAAGAGGGATGGAATCAACCTTAAACTCTTCAACTTTTTATCTGGGGGAAAAGAACTAACAAATGAAGATCTGCATAGAAATTTAATTTCACTTGTTACTTTCTTGTATCAAGATCCTCAACCATCAACAAGTGCTGCTACTTTGACAGAATCACCCAGGAAGTCTGAGGAGCAAAAGGTTGCAGAAAGAATGGCATTAAAACAAAAGTTTCTCTGTAAGAATTCATCACCCTCAAAAAAGCAACGGATTGTTGGCCCATTCCCTGGTGATAAATTAGTAGGACAAAGAATTCTTAAGAAAAGGCACCACACATATAAAGGTACCATTCTAAGACATGCATTGCCTGATGCCCTGGATAGCGATGATGACACAAGCGAAATCAAGTTTGTAGTACAGTATGATCCTCCACATGACAAAGTGACCTACTGTTATTCACTTGAGGAAGATTGGTTTGATGGAAGTCTTCAGTTGCTCTAAAACTCTGTAAAAGAAAATGGCAGGTAAATAGATTTCTTAATGTGCATCTTTTATGTGCATCTTGAACATAAATCTTGAACATAAATCTTTAATTGAAAAGTTGTTTTATTGCATTGAAGCCAATCAATATGCTGCACATTCCGGAGAATCATTGTCTTACATATCTTGTTTAACAGGCATCTTTAAGATGCATATCTTTAATGTGCATCTTTACTTAAAAAAATTATTGAAATGCATTTAAGCTATTTGGTTCAAATTCCGGCAGAAATCCAAACAGATCCTATAAAATTTGATTTAATTGTGTGATTCAACTTTTTAGTTGTTTTAATTAGCATCATTCTCATTAAATATTCATAATTTAATTAAATGTTCATATTTAATTAATGAATCTTTGATTAAAATATCCTTTATATACTTACCAACTATAAACCTGATTGTAGATAACATTTATCAATGCCAACATGAGAAAAACACACCTTTTAAGAAAGATAATTAAATATGCGCATATTAAATAAGGTTCATACAGAAGATTGCTGTAAAATAAAAATCTGCCATTTGTCCCATACCTACAATACACGTTTTTTTTCAGAAAAACAAATAAATTTTAATGTTTAAAAAAATCATAACTCCGCAATTGTAAGTCCGATTGGATTGAAAAAAAAAATTTAAATGTTATGTTTCAGACAAAGAATACACTTGCAAAAAATGATTGTATTTGAAGCATGTTCTATTTTTGGTGTGGCCTGCCTAAATAGCATATACAGTACGAAATATGTAAATTCTTCTCTTGATTAAATTAATTGGGCTGAGCTAATTAGCCAATGTAACATGTCGGGGCGCTAATCTGATATAGCCAGGGTGTAAGGAACAGACTTATGAAATAAAAAATGATAATTTGTTCCAATTAAGATGAAACTCTTGGCTTTGTATTTGCCCTTTCCTTAAGCGTGTCGCTGTTGCTGTTCGGCAAGTGACGGTCTTTGACATAGTTCTAAATTCGGTAAATTTTGGTGTTGGGTCCGAATTTGGTGCTCACTTCAATCTGGTAACAACCAGCCTCGCCACCATGGGCAGCACGCCGTATCAATACCTCTCGTCACTAACCCCTGGTAGGGATGTAGTGAAAAACAAAGCTGATTGGCTCCAAAACGTGACTACTTTGCGTGCACGCTTGTTAAAAATTCTGAGCGCTTGTATGGGGCTTGTAGGACACTTAGTACGTGCGTGGAGGAGAACTTCCTTCATGGTACGCGCGTGTGAAAATGCAAGTATTTCAACGCGATTCCATTTCAAATGAATCATGTTTTTACACTGTTGCTCTAAACTGCATAGAGTTAGACATATCACAAAATCAAAGACGAATGAGAGGGGACCAGTTGCTCTTTGACTTTAGGCCTATTTGCGGGTTACCATACTTGAGCGTGCGCGTAGAGTGGATCGACCACAAGCCTAATTAAATGTGCATTATATGAGCACATTTTAATGAACCAATTCCAGGGGTTATGAGCGAGCAAGGCATGCTGGACAAAATGGCGCGGCGAGATCGATCACACCTGGGAACGAGGTTGGGTAACAACATCAATCGTAAAATTTCACCATAGACTGTGCAAGTCTCGCGCATACCGAAACGAGAAAACACACTAAACGAAGAACATTCTTTTTCTGAAATCAAATGTTTGTTTTAAATTATATCTATGAGGAAATGTGAAAAACTCATTACAATTTTTATAAAATTTATTTGAACTATTATATTGAACACACAAATAATTTGTTAATTATTATTGAAACAAAAAAAAAACTCTGGGACAAGGATGTTTACTTGATCTTGCCGTTTTAGAAACTCCTTTTGCAAATCTACGCCCGAATAATTTGACACTACTAAAAGCTTGTTTATACGCGTTAAATTAACGCGTAACGCAGTCTAAAGAGGACGCAAGACGCTTCAACGACCAATGAAAGGGCTTTTTACCCCGCGCAACCAAAACAAGCATTTACATAAGTTCTTGATCCGAGGTGGGCACAAATTTTTCATGTTTTGCAAGTTACTGGAAGCTGAGGTCAATTTTAATTCTCGGGTTTTCTTCGTTATACTTTTAAATTGATTTTACTTTCATATTGTTTATCACTTAGTATTACATTCCCAACAACATATTTAATTTCCATGGTCATAAACTAAGTTAAACCAAAATAATTAAAGAAACAAAATCTCACACACGTAAAACTCCAAATTGTAGCGTTGACCGGGGTTGGCGAAGAACACAACTTACACAAGGGCAATTGGAGAACTCTGTCCGGTTTTTCTGGGGCTCAGGCGAGAGCTTTTTATTTCACGTCATACAAACAAAACTTTACATGACAGAAGGACGAGGGGACGCCTTTCTGGCAACGGGTTTCCCGACTGGCCAGCAGGGGGCAGCCCAGCGGTGGCTCCGCGGTGGAGTCGTGCTAGCGCCCCCTACTGGTCGATCGGGTACGGTCGCTACACTGCCCCTATGCCCTAGCCCGAACATCTGATGTCACACTTCGAGGCTCGTGTTTAACGCCAGAGACCGGCTTTGCGGTCTTGTAGATAGGGGGACCAGTTGGACAGGGGACCAGTAGCAGTGACCATCTCTTTGACAAATAGACCGGTGCCTGTCCTTATCCGTGCGGATAAGGACAGCGTACCAGTCTACACTGCCCCCTCCCAGGACACTGCTTGTCCCAGAAGCAGGCAGCGAGCGCCGGCGCCATGCCAGCAAGGCAACCCCTTTACAACAACAAAATGGATGTAGAAACAACAGAACATCTTAACAAAGGGGGAAAACTGGGGGAGTTGGTCGTGATGGTGGCGGGGGTATTGGCAGGGGTCCTCGATGAATGTTGCCTCAATCTGGGTGCTGTTATCCGCAGGAGTGGCGGGTCGGGCGGCGCTCTCCGTCTGAGTGCTGTCGTCCGCAGGAGAGGCGGGTCGGGCGGCGCTCTCCATCTTGGTGCTGTCATCCGCAGGAGAGGTGGGTCGGGCAGTGCTGTCCGTCTTGATGCTGTCATCCGTAGGGGAGACGGGTCGGGCGGCGCTCTCCGTCTGGGTGCTGTCATCTGCAGGAGAGGCCGTTAGGGCAGTGCTCTCTGTCTTGGTCATCCGTAGGGGAGACGGGTTGGGCGGCGCTCTCCTGGGTGCTGTCATCCGCAGGAGAGGCGGGTCGGGCAGTGCTCTCCGTCTTGGTGCTGTCATCCGTAGGGAGACGGGTCGGGCGGCGCTCTCCGTCTGGGTGCTGTCATCCGCAGGAGAGGCGGGTCGGGCAGTGCTCTCCGTCTTGGTGCTGTCATCCGTAGGGAGACGGGTCGGGCGGCGCTCTCCGTCTGGGTGCTGTCATCCGCAGGAGAGGCGGGTCGGGCAGTGCTCTCCGTCTTGGTGCTGTCTGGAGGTGGTGTGTGGTCGCTCCCGGCTCTTAACCAGCTTCGATCTAGTGGAGAAGGGCGTCTCGGTAGGTGTGTTGGGGAGGGAGACGGAGATCGTTCCGGGCTGTCAAAATACTCTTTTCCAGACGGCTTATCTTCTTTGAGGAGATGGTGTCGGAGGCCACTCCAAGCGGAGTTGGTCCTCTTCGTCCGGTTCGACCCCAAGGGAGAGGAGATCGCTCAGTTCCGGCGGAGGTGGTGTTGTGGGCTCTGGTGCATCGCTTCCGGCCTTCAGCCGGTGTTGTCGGTTAGTTGAAGGTCGCCTCCGAAGGTGTGGTGGGGAGGGATACGGAGATCATTCCGGGCTGTCAAAATACCCCTTTCCAGACGGCTTATCTCGCGCTGGGTTGGATGGAATGGTTGGAGGGCGTTCCGAGTGGTCGCGAACCTCCCCCCACTCCATCAGCTCTTCGTCCAGCGCCGAGTCACTGATGGCGTATGCGTTTAGTACATCTCCTGTTACTCAAACTCCGGGAAGGCTCAAGTGGATCCGTGAATCTGGCAAGCATAAGTCTGTGTGGTGGGGCTGCTCCCAATGAAGAATGTCTCAAGCGTTGCCCCAGTCCGCAAGCCGCCGTCGGACCGCCGGTGGCATGTGGTGGCTGAGGAGCGGCTCGTCAGCATCGGCACGCCGACTTGATACCGACAGCAGTCCGCTGGTGGTAGCCAAGTGGCACACAATCAGTGGCCTGTCGCTCAAAAACCGACAGTGGACCGACATCGGTAACCAGTGGCAAACCACAAGAGGCATGCCGCTCAAAAACTGACAGCGGACCGATATCGGTAACCAGTGGCAAACCACCAGAGGCATGCCGCTCAAGAACCGACAGCGGAAACCAGCGACAAACCACCAGAGGCTTGCCGCTCAAGAACCGACAACGGACCGATATCGGTAACTAGTTGCAAACCACCAGAGGCTTGCCTCTCAAAAAACCGACAGTGGAACATCGGTAACCAGTGGCAAACCACCAGAGGCTTGCCTCTCAAGAACCGACAGCGGACGAACATCGGTAACCAGTTGCAAACCACCAGAACCGGCTCAAGAACCGTCAGCGGACCGACATCGGTAACCAGCGACATACCACCAGAGGCTTGCCGCTCAAGAACCGACAGTGGGCCGACCTCGGTAACCAGTGGCAAACCACCAGAGGCTTGCTTCTAAAGAACCGACAGTGGACCGACATCGGTAACCAGTGGCAAACCACCAGAGGCTTGCCTCTCAAGAACCGTCAGCGGACCGACATCGGTAACCAGCGACATACCACCAAGGCTTGCCGCTCAAGAACCGACAGTGGGCGACCTCGGTAACCAGTGGCAAACCACCAGAGGCTTGCTTCTAAAGAACCGACAGTGGACCGACATCGGTAACCAGTGGCAAACCACCAGAGGCTTGCCTCTCAAGAACCGACAGTGGACCGACATCGGTAACCAGTGGCAAACCACCAAAGGCTTGCCTCTCACAATCCTAGCCCGTGAGGGCTCACGGGCTAGGATTGTGGGCGATAGCGGTGTGTGGACAATAACGGTGTGTGTGTGGGGCTGTGTACAGGCGCTGTGTGTGTGCATGGTGATGGGTTGATGGCATTCGGGCGGCTGAGGTTTTAGTATCCTTGCTCTATGGGTTTAGCTAGAGTACTTGTCTACACAACCTTGATATCAAGGCTAACCGTCGGCCCACCACCGGTTTTCCGTCGGCTGCCGCAAGCGGACCGACGGCGAGCTGGCGGACATTCGTGTCGGCGGTCCGCCGGTGGCAGCCACCGTCGGCCCGCTGGTGGTGCCGCCGGTGGACCGATGACGGACCGATCGCGGCTTGCGGACTGGGTGGTGCGTGTCGGACGGGACGGCTCCGAGTGGATCCGTGCGTCCGACGTAGATGTCTACCCGGTGTTGCGGTCTGAGAAGTCCGGTGTGCTAAAAGTTCCGGTTGACGTTACCGGGCATTTCGGCACGCGGTAATCACGTCGGTCCCAGATGTCCGGCGAGCCAAGCTTTCCGAATGACGTAGCTAGCCGGGCGTTTCAGCATGCTGTCGATGCGGGCGTGGGTTTCCCGTGCTGTGCATGCTGCCGCCGCGAATAAATCTCCGAGACCTTTTTTTTGTTCTTCCGACCCAGAAGAACCTTCTCTGTAATTCCCGCTCCTCAAATACTCGATTAGGTGATTGCTTTTTTCACAATACTGTCGTAGACGATTAACTCGTTCACCACTCGATTTACTTGTGGACGCCGCCATGACAGTTACGACTACGAGCTCCAGCAAAACAGTCGACTCAGCCCGGCACTAAAATCGACTACTTTCGCTTGCTGTGCGCAGGTATGGCATGACGTAATACTACCGTATTTGGTAGTCCGGAGCGTTTAGCACACCGGACATCTGAGACCGCGACACCGGCGTGGGGCTGCTCTGGATAATGTGTGTATGGTGTGTGAATGCGTGTCGGACGGGACGGCTCCGAGTGGACCCGTGCGTCCGACGTAGATGTCTACCCAGGCGTGGGGCTGCTCTGAATAATGTGTGTCTGACTGTACTCACTTAGGCTGAGCCATACATCCCGGGCGCTTCTGTACGTGGGACTATACAATTCCGGTTGGTACTGTACGCCCGGCAAAAGCGCCCCCACCGGCCAACCTGAACCCAATGGGTACCGCCGTGACCCTGTCAATCTACTCTGCTTATGCGTGGGGGCAGAAGCTACATCAGAATTTACCCCGTCTAACTTGACCTCCCCACCTCTTGAGTAAGATGGCTCCGATGGGGAGCAAGGTAATCCCATTGATTTAAGGAAAACACAGCTGGAAGCATGAGTCCCACTAACCAACCCATCGTTATGAAAGTACCTTCGTCCTGGCCTAGCCCTACGAGCATTTCCCCACGTCCAGCCAGGCCTGACAGTCCAAGAGAACCCCATAATATCTCTGGGGATAAAACTTCTCCCTTGTCCTCTGTTCCCTCGAAGGACAACAAAATTAATCATCAACAATGGAATGACCGTTGGCCCGGGGAGCCAGTCTGGCCTCCCCCCGCACCCGTCGTTCTCTCCGTGTGGAGAGTCTGGTGCCATACTTCCCCAGCCTCGTGAGTTGAGCTTCCAGAAAAACACAACATTTTACCTTTTCGCCGTTATCAAACTGTGCCGCCGCTGCCACCAATGTAGCGTTGACCGGGGTTAGCGAAGAACACAACTTAAACAAGGGCAATTGGAGAACTCTGTCCGGTTTTTCTGGGGCTCAGGCGAGAGCTTTTTATTTCACGTCATACAAACAAAACTTTACATGACAAAAGGACGAGTGACGCCTTTCTGGCAACGGGTTTCCCGAATGGCCAGCAGGGGGTGGCCGTGCCCGGAAGCGGTGGCTCCGCGGTGGAGTCGTGCTAGCGCCCCATATTGGGCACGGTCGCTACAATTCGCTACAAAATACGCGCGAGACTTGCACAGTCATTGCATGAAATTTCTCATCGAACAATTCTGTGAATGACATAAACCGTAATCCATTAGCAAGGACCAGCAAGAAGCGCCCAACAGCTCGAGGTAAAGGTTTGTATGTATATGCTGTCTGTTTTATTTCTTTGGGGTAAAGAAATAATTGTTGAAAATAAAGTGAATGAAAAAAGTTGATGAACTTCGTTTGCTAGTTATACACGTATGTGTGTACAGTATGAGTATGTCTGCCACCAGCCGCCAGGATCGACGGGACACAAACATGAAACCTACGTCTACTCAAATTCACAGTCACATGGTGAATGGACGAGACTGAATGCTCAGAGGGTTAATGATTTACAGTCAGTCACTGAGTCAGTCGCACTTTGTTCAATGCTATAATTTTCGCTTTACATAAACATTTATAATTAATTACTGTGCCTTCTTCAAGTTCATGGCCTTAGGCTTAACAAAATTATGTGATTATGCCTATATTGAGTCATGACCAGATGACGCGAACGGGATTCATACTTTTTAAAAGTGATAGTGAGTTGATTATACTAATTACTATAACTATAGTATAAGTGCAGATATGGACTTATGAAATGGTTTTAATATTAAAACTAAAAGCTTTTAAGCCGCTAGCCCCATAAATATTCTATTTTTGCCAAAGGTGACAAGGTCGTTTGAGAGAAAAAACGCGATGCAGTTTGACAGGCAAACCCCCAAGAGATACAGTGGCACTCCAAACAGGAATAGAAACTTTAAGGTAATTATCTCACTGTATCTTATCGTGTGCATGAGTTACTTAAAAAAAGAAAAAAAAAAGATCATTTATTTGTTGATATGCCCATGTGTTTCACTCTTCTTGTTTTATTTAGCATTTTGAAGAGTACCTGTCATTGGGAGAAGTCTCAGATGGGTTGAAGAGAAAGCAACTGCTTCAAGGAGCAATAAGGATCAACCCGAGGAACTTTAAAGAATCTTATTTAGACTCTCAGGTAGGTACAGAAGCTTAAAGTAATCGTTCAAATTTCCACGTCTCCAAGCTAAAATTATCAAAGAAAGACAACAGTCTTAGACAATTGAGATGTTTTTTTCTGCGTTCTCATGCCAGATTAAGACGTCTCTCCAACTAGTTGTGTCTAGTTTCCACAATCAATGACCAAAATGTCACAGAGACCAGAATCACCAGATGCAGCAATTCGGACAGGCGTCTTTTTACTGGGATGAGAATTAGGGAAGACATCTGAAAAGCGGAAACGTGGAAGTCACTTTAAGCTTCCATTTTAACTTTTTTAATTCTCGTGTTTTGTTGGAATAATTGAACTATGATTGTTAATGTGATTTGTGACAGTGAAGGATGGAAGGATGTCATAGAAATAAAGCCTTAAGTTTATTGAACATCTCTGTTCCTTGCTTTTTCAGCATGGTGGAGCTGACATATTTCTTAACGGAGTATTGCTCGTAATCGTGCTTTGGAGGGGGATGTGGTCGTCGTTCAACTACTCCACAAGTCAACATGGAGGGTAAGACATGTTTAGGTCAAATAGTGGAAGAGATTTTCACTTTGTTATTTTTTCTTTTATTTTGCGCTCGGCCAGGAGCGTACAGTATTACAGGTGATTTTTTTTTGTAACACAAAAGTGTCAAACTGACAAACCGACCGACCGCCCAACTTTCCGACTGACCTATCGACCGACAGACTGACCGACATACCCATTGACTCACTGCAAAATTTTCTCAATCTGATACTTTCTACTTTTATTATCTTCAAAATTCCAGGTAGTTTAACCTCTTCACTGCTACTTGTACTGTAGAAATTCTGACTGACCAGCTCAAAGTTTGAAAGAGAACAAAAAATAAAAGGTTTTAAAAATATTTTTCCTTTTTTTTTCCTCAGCTCATGGAAGACGATTATCAGCGCTACAAGAAAATGAATCAGAAGAAGTCGAAATCAAAATTGTCTACAGAGCCGAAGACGCAGATGGATGAAACCGAACTCGCAGAGCAACTCCAAGAGTTGGAAATAGACAGTCTCCATGGCAAGAGTGCAATGAACCCCGATGAAACGGAAGCAGCTGAAATCAACAAAGAGGAACAGACGGAAGTTTCTGCAAAACATGACAAAGCAGACTGTTTGGTGATTAACAAAAGTGACGAATCAAAGAATCAAGCCTCTGGTGGACTCGATGCCAAGAGCCAAGATGAAGGAGGTAGTCTGAGGGAGGAAATTGACTCAGTAGTGAAGAGGCACTTCCCGGAGGAGGGCGAGAAGAAACGGCTCAACGAGGAGAAGGAAGAAAATGAGATTCCCGAGAGGTTTTACCTGAAGCTTGCCAAGGTGGTTTACATCGTTGAGAAGAGGCATTCCAGAGCATGCGGCGGCCATTTGAAACCACCAGCTAATAAAGTGAGTCAACTTTCCCTCCAAAACATCTTAACTTTTATCTCCTACTGTCTGACCATTCAATATCATCCACTGTGGTTTAGAATGATAGATAATCTATGCCAACCAGCAAAATGATATCATGTGGTGAATGCATCTACACAGTACACAGTCAACCCTCCTACTGTGTGACCATTCAATATCATCCACTATGGGTTTGAATGATAGATAATCTATGCAAGCCTGCAATATGATATCATGTGGTGAATGCATTTGCACAGCACACAGTCAACCCTCCTACTGTCTGACCATTCAATATCATCCACTGTGTTTTTAAATGATAGATAAACTATGCCAGTCTACAATATGATATCATGTGGTGAATGCATCTACACAGTACACAGTCAACCTTCATACTGCCTAACCATTCAATGTCATCCATAAAATGTGAAAAGAACCCAGTTATACTTATCACCATTAGAAGGGGTTTGCCCCTGTGTTTCTGGCAGTGGCTGCCAAGCTCGCGGCAGCACCTTGTTAACACTTACAAGATGTTGCATTAATGGGTCTCATAGTTCATTAACTTCAAAAAAACTGTCCTCAACAAAGCGCTATAAAAAAATAGTTATTATTATTAAGAAGTCGAAAAGTTAAAACTTTCATAACTTTCATCTTCTCTTGTCTTGCAGAATGCTACAGACGCTCTGTTCTCCCCGTCTGATTCCCGTGTTCCAAGGATCTACATCCCACTGGTTGAATGCCAAGAGATATTCTTGCAGCGGCCTGTTGATGTTGAGACAACTCTGTTCATCGCAAGGATAGAGGATTGGCCTAAGAATTCTCCATTTGCTCGAGGGTAAGGAATCTCGTCTTAGTTTCTTTGGAGACTGAATCATTATAAAGACTTTTGTCATCTCGTGAAGGCGCTCAAGTCTTGTCTCCTGGTCAAATTAAAATAACTAAACAGAGACTACAGGGACAAAATAGGCGAGCCCTCTTTAGTTAGATAACAAGCAGCATTGAGTATTGATAATGCACACAGGGAATATGACCAAGATGGTGGTGGCGGCATGGTGGAGGGTTATTTATAGGATGCTTCTTGAATCTCTAACACGATCCTCGGAGCTTAGAGGAAGTAGAATGTACGTCTTGGGCTCCTCTTATTTGTGGTTCCGAACTACCAGATAATAACGAAAATCATCATAACGCTCTTTTATAATGCGCCACATCTGTCAGAAATGACACTCCTGGCTCAAAATTATCAAATCAAGTGGAGAGTGTGAAGAATGATTTAATGAGACGAAGTAACCATAATATAACACCTTGAAAGGGATACAAGGTGAATTGGCGTATATTGCTGCCAGCCCATGCCAGAAACACATGGCAAACCCGTTCTCTTTTCTATATTTTTGATAAGTGTACTGGGTTCTTTTATGTGCATTACACAACACACTGAACCTACAGTTTTACGTCCCATCCGAATGACGAAGCAATAACGGATAAGTGCTTGTTTAAGGACCCAAGGGTCAAGACCGGGACTCGAACCCACACTCTGCTGATCATCAGAAACACCAGAGCTTGAATAAGGTGCACTTGACCGCTCGGCCATGACACGCCGAGCAGTCGTTGGGTAGATTTATTATCCAAAAGACGACTGTTTTATAGGCAGATGAATATTATGTAACCAGTTATTTTTTATAAGCACAGGGTTGGGTGTTGATTCTGTCCGTCGTATTCTTCTTTTGACGAGGTTAATCATCCTCGTTCTTTTTTGCTCTTTATTTTCTCTTACAGCCACCTGCACCAGTATCTTGGGAAAGCTGGAGAAATCGAACCAGAAACAAAAAAGATGCTGATAGAGCATGGAGTAGAAGACTTGGATTTCTCAGATGAGGTGAGGTCTCCATGGGTGGTTATATTGGACTGATGGCAAGGTCCGTTATCAATCACATTGGTTCAAATCACCTGTGACCATAAAAAGTGACATAGTCTCACAGTCTTTTCAGTCAAAGAAGGTGATAATGGACCAAGTTAGCAGCGAGGTCCAACAATTCAGCCAATCCAATTTTGGGGTGGTCCAACATTAATTCAAGGTTATAATATTGACTGGCAATAATGCCCTCGTTTAATAAATTCATTATTGATCTTAACCCTCTAGAGACCATTCATTAGGCATGTTTTTATTGTTGACTTTTTTTAATGTGTTTTTTTTTTCTTGTAAAAGTGTCCAAACAAAGTAAAACAAAACAGAAATTAGATTTTGTTCTAGAACCATAGACACTATGTTGACACGGGAAACACTGGACAATGTCAATTCGGGCCATGACCTTTTACTTTGACCTTTTTGGTTGTGTGGAAGTAGGTCAGATATTCCAGCCGCTTCCGGCTGCTTTTGGCATTTTGTTACAAGCCATTTCCGGCCGCTATGGTCTCTAAAGGGTTAAGTACCAGAAGTAAATCAATCCCAAAGCTTGAACTACTTATGTAGAAGTCAGCAGATGCAATTTGATTTGCTCATATTTTGCTTTCATCCATTTTTTTCAGGTTATAGCGTGCCTTCCTAACCTTCCATGGACCATACCTGAAGATGAAATTGCAAGACGTCGCTCTTTCCGAGATGAGTGCGTCTTCACCATCGATCCAGCTACAGCAAGAGATATTGATGATGCTCTGTCCTGTGTTGATCTAGGAGATGGTGAGGCAAACTGTTATGGATAAATGTTACTTGACATCATCTTTACGGGCATTATTATTTATTTATTTATGCAAAACTTTTAGAATTTTCTTCTTTTTTTTTTACGCAAAACTTTTTGAAAATTTTGAAAATTTTGAAAATTTTGAAAATACCACATGTGACATACAGGATTTGTTTCAAATTCCTTGTACGATTGGTCGCCGCTCAACTACCCTTTTTAACTTAAATGCTTGAGTATTATTTTTCGTTATTTTTCGTAACCCCAATCCTGCATTCACCTCACTACATTTTCTGACACTGTTGTTGGCTTTATCACCTTTGAGAAAGTTCTGATGAATACCCAGTTCAATAGAAACTCTTCCGTTTGTGTGGATTGTAATCAATTATAGGGGTGTACGAAGTCGGAGTGCACATCGCCGATGTCAGTTTCTTCATTGACGAGGACAACGCACTGGACAAGGAGGCCGGATTGAGGGCTACCAGCGTCTACTTGGTACAAAAAGTGAGTAAAAGCTTTCTTCACGTCCGAAGAAACTTGGAGGGAGCACCTTGGAGTCGCCTCTTTAAATAAAAGATTGCTTTCAAATAACTTGTTTTTGTTTTTATATTTTTTTATCAGGTAATTCCCATGTTGCCACGGTTACTCTGTGAGCATCTTTGTAGCCTCAACCCCAACGAGGACAAGTTGACGTTTTCATTTCTGTGGCGACTCACAGAGAAAGGAGAGGTTAGTCAAGCTCGATTTCTGATTATCCTAAGATTCTGACTTTGGACCTCTGTCTCCGAGAGGAAACCAGAAATATCCATTGAATAAAAATTATGAAAATCTGTTATTGATTTCAATGGTTTAGTCATATCAGATACATGTAGGGTCTCGGGTTCGATTCTTGCCAAAACATATATGACCACACAGCCAGAGATCGAAAGTGTTTGAGTTTTTTGGAGGGAGGAAAACTAGAGGGTCCAGAGAAAAACCCTCGTGGCATGGGAGATAACCAACGCACAACTCCATTAACATATTGAAAGTTGCAGGAGTTGATGTCTTAGTCGAAACCAACCCAGTCAGAAATCTTGGTGTTATGTTTGACCCTGTGATGACCATGTCTGCGCAAGTGTCAAGCATAATCAAGACCGCCAACTTCTACCTCACTAACATTGGCAGGGCACACAGACTGCTGACTGTCGATGCAACCAAACTGGCAGTGCACACATTGGTCACTTCAAGACTTGACTACTGCAACAGCCTTCTGATTGGAGTTAGTCAAAAACTCAAAAGGAGGCTAAATAACGTTCAGCGAACGGCTGCCAGACTCATCACAAACAAACGCAAGTTCGACTCTATCACCCCGGAACTAATCAAACTACACTGGCTCCCAATACAACAAAGGATCGACTTCAAGGTCATTACTCTCATGTTCAAGGCCCTTCATAAACAAGCCCCTGATTACATCATGGACATGCTGCAAGTCGGTGTCGGACGGAGACAACTTCGATCTACTAGCTCCTGTTCACCATACTTTGTTGTGCCAAGAACTAGTCACATCACCTTTGCAAATAGAGCCTTCTCAGTCTATGGACCCAAACTCTGGAATAAACTTCCAAATCACATCAGGGACACAACATCCTTCAACAAATTTAAGACACTTCTGAAAGCCCTCTTGTTTCAGGAGGCTTACCATCAATAACTTATTTATTTCTTCTGTGCCTCAGCGCCTTTGAGCAAACCTTGATTTAGGCGCTTTATAAATTGTGTATGATTGATTGATTGATATTGCCCAAGCTGGAAATCGAACCAGGGCCACAGTGGTGAGAGGCAAGTACTTTACGCACTAACCACCCATGCCGATCGAAAAAAAAAAAAAAAACAATTCTGAATTTGATTTCAGTGGTTTAGACATCTGTGTTTTTATGTCAGATAAGGTATCGGGTTCAATTCCTTGACTGGATTTGGTCTTAGGTGTTTGTTTTTTTTCCTCTCTTTGTGTCCACACTTTTGTGATACTTGGAGTGCAGTGCTTCTAAGTCTGTCACACCCTTAACGTCTAAACTCAGTTGTTAATTTAGTCCCCACAGCGCTGATCTCATTATTTTGTTTATTTCATCCTCTCTGGGATTTATCTTGGACTAGATCTTGCATGAGTGGTGCGGCCGTTCAGTCATCCGCTCCTGCGTCAAGATGAGCTACGCCCACGCCCAAGGTATCATCTCGGAGCCTGAGAGAGTTTGGACTCAAGAAGAGATGCCGACAATCACAAACGGCTTCACCATCCCCGACATCGCGAAGAGAGTTCTTAATCTGAATAAGGTACCTCTTTCTCATTAACCTTTTTTTGTTACTTTTGTTCTTTTTAAGGATTTCCATTTTTTTTACCTGCAAATGTTGCCAACAACATCGGGGTGCAATTTCGGGAAAAAAAGTAGCTAAGCGTAACAAAGTTATGCTTACCAGAATAAGGTTACCAGCCAAAATACATTGTCTCATGTAGTATCTGTGACTGGTATCCTGCTTATTTTTGCTTAACAGAAATTTGTTAAGCACAATTTGCTGCTAAAGCAGCTCTATGAAATTGGGTAATGCCTTGGCTATCAGACTCGGACTTTACATTAAGTCTTTTTTTTTTTTCAACAAGTTCATATCGCCTTTGTTAGCGTTTACCTGAAGCATGAGTTTTAGAATGGCAAACCTATCTCGTTTAAAATAACCCGGATATACACACAAAGACAACGGGCGCTAAGATGCGACATTGAAGGTAATAAAATAGCACAGCTTTGTCAAAATCCGAAAGAGATGAGAAGTAGTCTTTAGAACTCTACAAAGAACTCTGGAAGTTGAATCACACTTGATGTTGAAGTTTCTCTGTTCTTACTTGTCGATAGATTGCCCAGAATCTGAGGAAGCAGCGTTCTGATGGCGGTGCTTTACGCCTGGACCAGGTGAAGCTACTGTACACCCTGGATATAGAGAGTGGCTTACCATCGGGGTACAACGTCTACCGTCAGAGAGAGAGTAACAAGTAAGGGGAATTCTTCTTAATCAGCTCTATGAAATTGGGCCTAGGTTTTGATCTTGCGAGATGAAAACTAATTGTTTACTCATTTTTCAAAACCTTCTAGCATTTCAAACAAAAACGTAGGGAAGTTTTCCACCATGACCATCTTTATACCAAAGTTATGTGCAAATCTGTGGAAATATATATGTTCATGTATACCAATGTTGTGCACCCCCTTTAACTTGTGGGTTCCCCGCCCCCACCCCAATCGTCTTACCAATGTTGTGCACCCCTTGTGGATTCCTCACCCCCACCCCAATCGTCTTACCAATGTTGTGCACCCCCTTTAACTTGTGGGTTCCCCACCCCCACCCCAATTGTCTTACCAATGTTGTGCACCCCCTTAAACTTGTGGGTTCCCCCTTCTTCACCCTAATTGACAGATTGGTCGAAGAATACATGCTTCTTGCCAACATGGCCGCCGCTCACCGTATCTACAATGCCTACAAAGACACCGCCCTCTTGAGGCGGCATCCTCCACCCAAGACCAAGATGATCGATGACCTGGTCGCGATGTGTACAGAGATTGGACTGAAAGTGGACGGCAGCAGCTCCAAGTCTATCCAGGAATCGCTGAACCGTTACCTGGGTCCTGTGGGAGATACAGGGTCTTGGGGAAGGGGTCAGATCCTGACGGTGCTGTATTCGAAACCGATGCAGGTAAGAGGATGGGTAAAAAATTTTACTTTTTCAAAAATTTTAAGATCAAAGAGAGCACTTTTTTTTCTCAAACTCCTTCCCCTTAAAGTCAAACTTTAAAAAAATATATATATTTTTAAGTTAGTGGCCTGACAAGTCAATCCAGGCAGAGTCTTCTTCAAAGGCTTATTTCAGCCTTCAAGAAAGACTCTGCATAGGCTCGAAACGTCAGGCCACTAACTATTTTTAGGTGTTCGTGCAATACAAGCACGAACACCTCTTGTTTTTGTTCTGTTTTTTTTTTTTTTTTTTTTTTTTTTTCTTCTTCATCTTCTTCTTCCGTGGAACTCTTCTCGGCAACATAACTCAAGATTGAAACTGAATTGAACCTTGAAACTCATCAGACAATTGAACCACAATATGAAGACGGCACAGTTTTCATTACGTCACGATGACGTCATCAGGTGTCAAATTACAAGGTTTTTAATGTTGAAAAGTGACCATTTGCTATGTGCTGTATTTCAATGAATTTAAAAGCTACGATGTTCATAATTGGGCATCTGATAGTTCAAGACTGGGGCAACATTTCAAAAGTTAACGTCAAAATCTTATGACCTTTAGTTCCGGTCGTACCGGAAGGTCAAAGTCTGCCTTTGTTTTTGTTTTCATTTTTCGGGCATAACTCAAGATTGAAACTGAATTGAACCTTAAAACTCATCAGGCAATTGTACCTTGATATGAAGACAACACATTTGTCATGACGTCACGATGACGTCATCGGGTGTTGAATTACAAGATTTTTAAAATTGAAAATTGACCATTTGCTTATTGCTGTAGTTTCGGCAATCTTTATACTACGATGTTCATAATTGGGCATCTTTTAGTTGAAGAATGGGGCAACATTTCAAAAGTTAACCACAAAATCGTATGACCTTTACTTCCGGGTCGTTACCCTGGGTCGAGGTTTACCTTCGGGTTTTTTTCCTTCAAAAATCTGTTTTTTGCTTTTTTTACAGCATAACTCAAGATTGAAAGTGAATTGAACATTGAAACTTGTCAGACAATTGAACCTCGGTATCAAGACGACACAGACTTGATGATGTCATGATGACGTCATCAGGTATCAAATTACACTAATTCAAAGTTTAATATTTGTAAAAAATCATAACTCCTGAACCACATGTAGGATTTTTACAATCTATAAAACATCGGACAGGTCGTTGAAAGTTCAAAAAACGCTACATACAATTTGACCCCATTTGACCTTGACCTCTGGTTCAAAACGGAAGTTGAAAATTTCAAAAATTCATATCTCAAAAACTACTGATCATTTTACAGATTTTTTGTATTAGGTTGTAGAACGTTAAGCCTGCTCAAACTGTTGCACAGAGATAACAACATTTTTATTTTTACATCTGGTCGAAAAAGGCGCACGTTTAAGTTAACCCGCATTGACGATGCGCGATGGTGAAAGAACACACGTAAACATAGGCTGTACCTGTACAGCCACACATATCTCACGTAACAGTTGACCGTCAATAAGACGGTCAATTAGGGTCAACCTCCTCTATCTACACGTGCACTGACACGTGCAGTTTCATTGACGTTCTATGTTAAATGCATGTGTGATTATTTTGCACGTAAATGTATTGTGCTTTGGGGACCATGCTGGAATACATTCCGCATCCGTCGGTGTTAGAGCTCATATTGCACCCCAGCGGATCATCCATCTAATTATTTGAAAAATTCTTAACTCCTGAACCACACATTGGATTTTAACAATTCAAACATCATCTGAAAGGTCTTGTTAGACTTATCACGTGCTACACAATATGCGACCCTGTTTGACCTTGACTTCCGGTTAAAGTCGAAAATTTACATTTCATGTTTCATTAATTACAAATCCTGAACCACATGTTTTATTTTTATCATCTATAAGTCATAAGAAAGGACTCAGAAGACTCCATCAACGCTACCAAGTGTGACCTCATTTGACATTGCCTTCCGGTTCAAAACGGAAGTTGAAACTTTATATTTGAAAAAATCAAAAGTTCTGAACCACATATTAGATGTTTACAATCCATCCATCATCTAAAAGGTCTTCATAAACTAATCACGCGCTACACAAAATGTGACCCTTTTCAACCTTGACTTCCGGTCTAAACCGGAAATTGATGTTTAAATTTTGAAAAATTCATAACTCCTGAAACAGGCATTGGATTTTTTCAATCCATATATCATCCTGAAAGGTCATAAATAAATTGACACGCACTATTCAAAATGTGACCGGTTTGACCTTGACTTCCGGTAAAAACCGGAAGTTGAAATGTCATGTTATAAAAATTCATAACTTCTGAACCACGTATTGGATTTTTACAATCTAAACATCGTTGGGATGATATGTAACAACTTAAGAAACGATAGAAAGAGTATGATCTCATATGACATTGACTTCTGGTTCAAACCGGCAGTTGAAGTTTTATATTGAATGAATATAACTCCTGAACCAGAAATTGGATTGATAAGGTAAAATTTTGTCACCAATTCAATCAATCACAACTTTAATGAAATTACTCACGAACACCTTGTTTTTGTAATTGACAAAAACTGAATTTCTAGTTTGCTTTTATAGTTTTTGGCGAGCTGCTTTAGCAGAATGCGAGCCTATGTAATACCGATTTTGTCCGTCCGGCCGTCCGCATTTAGACTTTTTGATAGTTTGTTGTGTAAAATAATTGTTTTTACCCTCATCTGCAGTTTATTTGTCTCACACACACAGCCATAATGTGGTTGGATCCATAGTTTGCAAATGGAAATTGTTTAAAAATGTTAAAGTTTTCAGAGTACAGTGTTACCCTCTGGAAATTAAACAGCTTCCTTGTGTTTAAAAATGTTTTTTTTTTAAGTTTTCAGGGTACAGTGTTACCCTCCGGAAATTAAACAGCTTCCTTTGAGTAATCTTTGAGTAACGGTTTTGCAATGAGCTTTGAATAGAATACTTTTACAGCCAAAATGTGGTTGGATAAGTGTGCAAATGGAAATTGTTTAAAAATGTTAAAGTTTTCAGGGTACAGCTTATACATTTCTGGTACATGTGTATACATGTACCACTGACTAGTTCAATGAATGTGAGTGATGTGCACTGAATTGAACCAATGCATGTGTGGATTTTCTGGTGTATATGTATGACACTATGGAACAATTGTGGTGGGTCTAATTCAATTCCAATTGTAAGGCTTTGTTTCTCTGTTTGACACAAAGAGGGTTTTAGGTCATGTTGTAAGTGGCAAAGATGCTGTTCAGTTGGTGTCTCAGTCATTCAGTACAATTTCAGAGGGCAAAGAAGTAAGTCATGCAGGCTGGGACTGTATGCATTATGTAACATAGGGTGATGTCTTGGAAGGTTTAGCTTATGATAATGTGGGCTCTTATGGTGTTTAATGAGTGGAGAAACCATACTTGTGAGAGGAAATGTAAAGACAAAATGTTGCATGTTTTTGATTTAATTTTGCTGGGGACATGCTGGTAAATAAGTATGAACATCAGTTGATAAAATGATTGTTTTTCTATTAGTCATTGTTTCTTTATCGGGCGTTCGGTGGCTCGCCATGGCAGCTTCTGCTGTTCTAGTTTTATAGTGTGATTTCAATATTTTGTTTTCTCCAGAGGGCCAAGTATTTCTGTACAGGAACCATTGAAGTTGAAGACCACTATCGTCACTACGCCCTCAACATCCCGTTTTACACGCATTTCACATCACCCATCAGACGTTATGCAGACATAATTGTTCACAGGCAACTTGCCGCATCCCTAGGTAAACACTTCATTGTACCTTCACTTCTCTTTTGTTGTCCTAGTCCCAGTTCTGGGTGTTGTGGCCGAGCGGATAAGAACACCGGACTCTGAGCTCTGGTGTTTCTGATCAACAGAGTGTGGGTTTGAGTCCCGGTCATGACACTTGTGTTCTTAAGCAAGACACTTAACCATTATTACTGCATCCTTCAGATGGGACGTAAAGCCGTAGGTCCCGTGTTGTGTAATGCATGTAAAAGAACCCAGTTAGACTTGTCGTAAAGAGAAGGGGTTTGCCCCGGTGTTCCTGGTTTGATTGACAGCATATTGCGCCACAGCATCTTGTAAAACCATTACATGCTGCTATGTAAAGGAACAGGTCTCATACTTCAAAACGTAGCTCCACAATACCTTGCAGGAAAAAATACTGAGTACTTTGAGACGCCCTCGGATAAAGCGCTATATAAGAACTCAGTATTATGAGTGTTGCACCTAGTATGACCTACGGCCATACACCGGTGGACATTAATGATTCTGCAAAATCAAACAAAGGAAACTTCAGTTGGCTGTCCACTGATCATTTACTAGTACATGTATCTTCAAGTCACTTGTTAGAAAGAACAGTATAACAATACTTACGAAATGATTAAATGCTTGATAAACAATAAAATAATAATACAATCTCCTTATCTTCATCCAAAACCTAGTTCGTATAATTCACATGTTCCAAAGCAAACTGGATATTCCAAATAAAAACTAGTGTTTTCCAGAGCAACTACTCTTCAGACCAAGATAAAACAAAGTAAAGAAACACATAAGATAAATGGATAAAGAAACACATTAACTAAAAAAAAACCTGTTGTACACTCAAGAAGAAACTAATCTTTACCACTCAGACCATGCATGAGTGAACAAGCCTCAGGGCTTAAGTAATGAGCCCAGCAATTTCAACACCTCCCACAGAGTTCACACTGTTTCCAGACCATGCTGGTCAATTAATGTACATGGCTATACATTGGAAACAATGAACATGGCTCCACTTCTAAAACGTAACTACACTGAATTTCCCTCATCCAAATACATACAATGAGAAAGTGATAAAATATAATTAATAACATAAAAATGATCTACAAAGTCTGGACTTTAAGAAACACAAGTTATTCCCTCAAAACCTAACCAGGATCCCAAGATATTCTCGAACTAGATCATCACTTTGAAGAGCAAATAATACACTTTGGGTTTCTTTGTATAAAAGTACACAAGATGAACAAGTTTTTAAGAAGTAATCTGTCTCCTTTTAGAATAAAGAGAAACTTCTAGAATGATCTAGGCAATCTATAATACACAAAATAATAATGAAAACTATTAAAACCAAACAATTCTACATACCTGCAAAATCAAACAAAGGAAACTTCAGTTGGCTGTCCACTGATCATTTCCTAGTACATGTATCTTCAAGTCACTTGTTAAAATGACTTGAAGATAACAAGTACTGCCAACCCCAGCTCCCCATGCATGGTCTCCAGGTACACAACTGCTGTTCCATGCAGGTCCAGTGTTAGTAATTATGAGTGTTAGTGTGAACCTGGCATGAAACAGTTGAAGGCTAAATCAAGGCTCAAAATTTTATAGGGGGTATTAACACATGTCCTTGTTGTGACCACTTCATGAGGATTGGTAGTTCCCAAATTTGTAGATTTATAAAAAGTTAAAAATGACTTTTATCACAGTTGGGAAGAGTCACCCTGTCTTAAGCTGTGTTCAAAGCTAGAAACAAAGGTATGCGGTAACATTATGATGGTGTGGTAGGTGCGGTTCTGAAGACCTGAGCCCTATTTCATAGAGCTACTTAAGCAGAAAATCTTGCTTAACAATTTTCCGCTGAGCAGAAATCAGCAGGATACCAGTCACAAGTTGTACATATGACATGGTAGTTTGGCCGGTAACCTTAATCTGGTAAGCATATTTATTTTGTTGTGCTTAATTAGCTACTTTTTGTGCTTAAGCAGCTCTATGAAGTTGGGCCCTGATGTAATAGCTCTATGTTTTGACTTTTAATCAGTTAGTGATGTTTGAAGCTCTGCATGGTGTGGAAAAATAAGTTTAACTTTAATTAGTAAACTTGCGGGTACAACCATGTGTATTTGTTCCTTAAGGTGTTGGACCGCCATCTATGAGGGATGAAGTGACGATTCAAGATCAAGCCACAAGATGTAACGAACGCAAGGATGCAGCCAAGAAAGTCTCAGATATGAGTGGAGAGATGTTCTTAGCTATATTTGTGCGGGTGAGACTTTTTAACTTACAAGTATTCCTTTAAAAAAAGACGTGGGGGGGACAAACAGAGAAGCCCTTAGCACAGTTTCTATTTCTTCAGAAAAAATTTCATCTAAAATGTTTTCTTCTTGTAGCCCCTTACCAAGGGTGGCTTTCAGCCTTGTTTGGGGTGAACTTGCATAAACAAAGATAAATGAAAAAATTACCAAACTTTGCTTACCGTAAGCAAAGCAAAAGGCACGCTAACTTGCCAGCATTTCTTGCAGGCAGATCCATCGTGAGCACTTACAATACACACACTCAAATCGTATTGATTGTTTATGAAATACTGTTTAGTATACCACATCTGTCTGCTTATAATAAGCACATTATAAACTTGCTTAGCTGTAAACAGCTTTAGGAAAGGGGTTCAAGGGCCTCAAGTTGTATTTTTTCAAGGCCATACAGTTTACACAAGGGCTGTTGTTGCAAATCGAAGAGGTGCAAATTATGAGGACTGAGGTGACCCCAGGTTGAAGACCAATGAAATGGAGGCAATGTCTTGAGGTGTCATGACGGCCAAGGCTTGGACACAAGAGAGTGTTTTTGAGAATGTGGCATATGTCTGTGGCCTGATGCTTAACTTGTCATGACTTGTAAATAATTTATACTTTTTTCTATAGAAGTGTGGCTCCCTGAAGGAGGACGCAATGGTTATGCGAGTTCTGGATCATTCCATTGATGTCCTTGTGATGAACCTAGGGGTAGTCAAGCGAGTCTACTGCAATGTAAGCCTCCTCAACTTTTTTAGAAAAATCAAAGTTACTAACCAAAGTAATGATTTGCTGAAATTAAAAAGGCAACAATTTCAATGACATTACCAGGAATTAAAAGGAGTGAAATTTATGGCCAGGTCTGGGTTAATGGATTGTGCAGTAGCTATGGCCAGATTACCTAAAACTTCTATTCTTCAATGTCGTTTTTGCTTGATTCGAACTCGGCATCAGTTTTTAATGTCTGTGTTCGGTTTTTTCCTCAGGCAATGCCCTTGAAGAGCTTCAAGTTTGAGAAGCAAGGCAAGCAGGGACTGATGACCATTGTCTGGGAATCAGATGACTTCCATCCCGAAGAAGAAACACAAATCTTGAAGCTGTTCTCATTGGTCAAAGTGGAGCTCAAGGCTGGAAAAAAAACACTCAAAATCGATGTTAGTAAAAAAAACTAAACTTAAGCACCATACTTTATAAAAAATTTCTTATAGTGTTGCTGTTTTTTTCTAAAGTGATTTCTGTCAAAAAATTATCAGTTATTAATTAATGTTTTGATTATCATTATTATTATTATTATCATTTTTTATTATTTAACAGGCAAACATGATCAGACCAGAGTAGTCCTCATTGAACGGAACTTGTAAGTTGGAAAACAAATCTGGACATTTTGTAAGATTGATGTGTGCTGCTACATCTCAGCTAAAATTTAGCGTACAAATTAAAACTATGCTGGACAAAGAGGTCACAGGATAAAGTTAATGGTACAGACCAAATTTCCCTTAGGTCAGAGGTCAGTAACTGTGACATTTTCCATTAATATTATATAACAATTATGTGTAAGGGGCGAGTTAAGGCCTACCAATTATTTATTTTTTATCTTAAATGAATTTTACTTAAAATTAATTCTCAGTACTTTAAAGATTCATTTTAAATATGAGATTAATTTCAAACCCTGTTTATTTTATTGATATTTTTAAACATGCAAATTAATTGAGAGGTTTAGACTTGTATACATTGATTGAATTTCTTAATTTTTAATTTGTTAAATTTACAAATTTTTAGACTTCAAATCAAATTGTCATCCAAATTCCTTCATTTTATTTTTAGATGTCTCATATTTTCAAGGATGTGGGATTTTTGTTCTTCTTTTTGGGGGGTTTTTTAAATGGAAAGAAATTACAAAATAAAATGAAATTTTTTGCAATAGATGAAAAGCCTTAAATGGTTTTTCCAACAAAGAATGCATTTTTCAGGGATGCAAAGTTTGGGGAGGGGGAGTGGGAGTGGGTCCCTCGGGGCTTTGCTGATTGATTTTTCTTTGTATGAAAGGTTTGGGTATACTTTTGGTAAATGTTAAAGACCAGTATCCTCGCATAAAAAACATGTGAAAATTTGGGCTCAATCGGTTATCAAAGTTGCAAGAAAATAATGAACGAAAAAAACACCATTGTTGCATAGCATTTTGTGCTTCCAGATGCCTGAGAAAGGCTTCAAGCCTAAAGGCCGTTGTTAGATTCAAATTTTGGGGGTGAAAAATTACCTCTTTCTCTAAAACTACATTACTTGAAAGGGGTCGTTTCTAACGGTGTTTTATAAAATCAACAGCTATCCGGTGCTCTTTACTTAGTAATTTTATGTGGTCGTGAACTTGTGGAGTAATTAGCGAAAGAATACCCTGGTGTAAAGTAGCATACCGGTATAACATCTTCGTAATTCAGTGATGTATGATCAGTGACAATAATATTTTGATGGTTTTCCTTTTTTATGTAAACTATCGAAATGTCACGTAATTAACGAAAATTGGTCATGAAAACAAAGGGGCTCAGAGGTCAGCGTTTACACTTTACCAGCCTTTGCAAATGTCAAATTAAACTCGAATTGAATTTGGTGCAGTAATTACCTTTTTAACGGCAGGAAGATAAATTAAACTCAAAGATCACATGATGTATTAAACTAAAAGTTCACTCTGGTTCGGATAAACCATGTGTCATTAATTTGTTAAATATTTGTTAATGCTCAAAGACGGCCAAACTTAAAGGAACATTACAGAATTGGTAAGAACAAAACTTGTAAAGTATACTTTTTGATCACAGATTTACATAAAACTTACACGGTCTAATGATAATGATAGTAGAAAACATCCCTTGAAATATTTCTGTCTGAAATGCCATATTTGATGAGAAATGAATAAACTAATTTTCCGATTGGAGTTTATCGCTCAGTGAGCGTTTTATTCATTTGTTGAATCTATATGATTTCATGCAAATGTGTAATCGGTTTTTCACTATTTTCTCGTGAGCCAGATGGCCGATCGATCTCAAACTTCTACAGGTTTGTCAGTTTATGTAGGGTAAACTGGGGTAAAAACGCCCATGGGGTAAAAACGCCCACTTGACTTGTTTCCATTGCTAGTAAAAAAAGACACATAGAATTACTAAATGAAATATATTTTTAATAGGTACTATGCATGGCAAAAAACATGAAAAGAATAATTAAACTTATCAACATATTTTAAGGGTGCATAGGTGCTGTTAAAAAAAATTCGGAAAAAAAAGTTTTGAAAAATGACTGTCGAAGGTTTAACGTATTTCACTTAAAATAAAATAAAAACAGCACAATGTTTTATTTTTGTATTATTCTTTAGTTGATATTTGTTAAGATGGGTTAACTACACAATAATAAATGATCAAAATATTAAAATCAATTTTAATATTTGCTTAACATTGTTTTGTAAGTGGGCGTTTTTACCCCAGGATAAATCAAGTACCTCGGGGTAAAAACGCCCAGTAGCATCCTTAACATCGAACTCCATTAAAGCCTCATTAATCTTTAAAAAAAACCTCAATATTAGTAACTAACAGCCATATTTTAAATTTATATTCACTATTAGAAGCCTATTATATATAAAACTGTGTATTTCTTATATTTTTGTATTCAGGTTTGATCAATTAGGTTAAGGTTCAATTAAAATTTGCAAAGTTTATTGTGACGTATTTGGATTTTTTCACAAATAACTTTCCTTCATGCTAAATACCACTGCAAACAGCATTAAAAGATTATGTTGAATGATTGGGCCTAAATATTATAACTTCATGAATAGGACTATTTCTGCCATGATTTCACAGGGCATTAAGGCACTAGGTAACAACAGAGAAACTGTTCGCCTGAGTAGGGAGAAACTGTGGATAAAGTGCATCCAGATCATTCAACCCCACTGGTCTGAACATCCAAAAAGAATTGGCTAATAACCTTTTGTCTTTGCCTTCTCCTTATCCCCACAGATATACACATTTTTAGTCTGCCTCATTTACTAACTAACCCCCTTTCCACCTTTGGTATTGTGTTTTGTGTTTCCAACCTCTTGTGGTCATACCAGCTCCTTCCCTCTACCCCCCCCCCCTTGTCACTCTCTTCGTTGTTCATCTCTTGGTGTCCTGTGTGCTCTCATCTCTTTCCAATTGACTGTTTCTGTTACACCAGTAGGCCTATTCCTGTTTATGTGTGTTGTGTAGTCAATAGTCACCCCACTGCGGTCATGTGACAAAATCTCTCTCTTACCGTCAATGTACATTCGCGAGCTTAAATGCACATCTTACTTGCTAAGCTAGGTGTGATGTCACACTAAAAATCACTGTGGTATTACTGACAACTCATCTTAAGATGAATCTTAGTGCTTTGTGAAATCAGCACCAGGAGCTTCTGGGATGATTTCCTCAGACCAATGAAGCCTTGCTGGAGTTAACCTTAGACCTTTCTAAGTTGGTACATAAAGTAAGTGTTCAAGTTTATTGTGCGTGAATTATGAATGCTAATGTTTCAACATACCACATAAAGTTATCGGTTTAAAATGATTGAGTTTGTAGTTATAATGAACCAACTGTGTTTGAAAAGTTGTTTGCAGTTATTGTAGTATCCCTCAATATTGAATTAATTTAATAAATATGATTCCATTACAAAAAAAACCTGTCATATAGCGACCTCTGGGCGGGCGGGCGTTTTTACCCGAGACCCGGGTAAAAACGCCCGCCAAACTTCCATCCAAAAAGGGTGGAAAATTTCACTTTTTCAACATAGTGACTATAATTTTATATTTGCACACAATAGAGGAGATATGTAATGGATAAAACCACA
Source organism: Pycnopodia helianthoides (assembly GCA_032158295.1). Lineage (NCBI taxonomy): Eukaryota > Metazoa > Echinodermata > Asteroidea > Forcipulatida > Asteriidae > Pycnopodia > Pycnopodia helianthoides. Next base: position 2,237,266 of record CM063260.1, read on the forward strand.
CATTAATTTCTCTGTGTCTCCAAGAAGTTCTGAGATATTTAACTAAAACTTAAAAAACGGGCGTTTTTACCCCAGTTTACCCTATATGGTGGATTACATAAAGTGCTTACACTGCCAGCAACTGTTTTGTGTATAGCAAAAACCAATTCTGTAATGTTCCGTTAAGGCGACCGGCGCATGGTTAGGACGGGGGTTTTTTTTGGGGGGGGGGGTATTTTTTTTGAATTATAAAATATCTTCAAGCCCTTTTCAGCAGATATGAGTTTATAGTTTCTTGATCCTTGCATTCCGGGTTTTTAATGCTGCAAATTCGCTTGCCTCAAAGTAAATTTAAATTATGGTTTCAACTCATTTTTAATACAATTGCATGGATTTACCGATGGACTTCCTCAATGTTCATCGAGGGTCTTTAATTACAATATTGACCCTGCGGTGACGTCAGACGTGGGATGACCACACACAACGCGAACGAGGTCCGGTCGGTCATCAGCAGAAATGCTGTCGAAGAAAGCTACAGTTGATTGTTGCTGCTTTGACGCCTGTCGGCGTTGTCGTGACCGACTGTCATCTTGATCTGTGGTGTCGTGATAAAAATGCTGGATCTCAACTGGATTCAGTGTAAACACGGTGGTCGAATCCGAAGGTAATGACTAATGTTATCACATTAATAATAGGATTAAAGGCCAGCCGGGTTAGTACAGGATTAATCCACGAACAGTGGATGTCCAAATGTATTGCCCGTGGACGAATAAAAATATTGTTATCTATACTAACTAGTCGTATGGATGGATTCCGTGTTTGTGTGTGGTGTGACCGGGCTCTAGAGCCGAATCTGCTGGGTGACTTCACAACTGTGTAGATAGGACGCGGTGGTGTGTAACCAGCCCCGGACATTCGGGTAGCGTTCAAAGACACCGACGACAGTATCCTGGTGAGATTTTCAGGTAAGGTCGAGAAATTTCCCTACCTCTATTGCAAAGTCATAACCATGCATTTCATTTCTCTTCATATATCCCTATCATTGTGTCCTTGTGTGTTGTGTGTTTACGTTGGTTTAGGCTCATGTGTCACAGGTATGTGTCAGACAGTCGGTAGTGACCAAAAATGGAATAAGCCATTAATTCATAATTGCACTATTTTGGTTTTGGTACATCCATGGAGGTCTAATATTCCTACCTCCATGTCTATTCCTCTACTGTTCGCCGGGGGGGGGGGGTGACTTAGAACAATAAACTCTTGTGTGTGGGGGGGGGGGGGGCAAGGGGAAAAGTGGTCTATCTAAAGTTCCCGCCCCTGTACTCCCCCCCCCCCCCACTCCCATCCACCCAGCTGGTTGCGCCACAGGCCAAAACCCATCCTTCCCGTAAATTAAATTGATTTCCATGAAAAGTGTAATCGTTTACTGGTAATTAAAGATAATATACAGGATTGGTAGAGCTGACGAAATAGTTACTAACAAACCTGTGAAAAGTGAAACTTGTGCAAACCTGAATACCAGTGGAGAAAGGAAAAGACCAAGCAAACACAATCACAGACTTTTAACCAAGTCTATACCCATAGAACCGAGAGGCAATAGACAGGACTATATGAAGTCACTGGCTAAATCTCAGTGACCAAAGTCCAAATCCCTGTGTACAGCCAAACCCGTACTGATATTGTAGATTATAACATTTATCAGATATTACAAGTTACACGTCGAAATAACTGTTGAATAAAACAATCAGGTCCTAGAAAAAAGGTAATCAAATGGCAGTGAAGACTAGAGGTTTTAAACTAAATGTTGAAAAAACGGGTGGGGGGGTCTGGTTTTTGATAATTTTACCGAGACGAAGTAAAATTATCGGTAAAATTATCAAGAACCAGGCCTAAAGCACGTTTACACAACTAGTTTAAAACTAATATTGACATTTCAGCCTCAGCTCACCTTGACGCTACTTGGATTTCTTTTCATTGAGTGCTGGAGAGGGGGTGGGGGGGGGGCTTTACGCTATCATGGCGACAAACAAATTGTCCACAAGTCCAGGTATTTTTATGCAATAAACATTGATGTAGTCCATATGACCTCCTTTGGAAGTTTTTGATGCAGGAAATGAGATTTAAAAAACATCGTCGTAATTTCATCGTTTTCTTTATATTCAACCAAATATTAATTCTTAATATTTTGTAAAAAATTTTTGTTCAAAAATAGACTAGCTCCTCCATTGCAATGGCTTCAACAACAGCGCATAGCCTTTGGGGGGTGTGCATCTTTGTAACGTTGCTTCTCTCGTGCATACCGAGGCAATCTGAGGCTAACTTCACCTTCTTGTTGGATGGCCAGAGTTTGAGCGTGCTTGTGGACGGCATTCAGGTACGCATTGTCGATTTGTATGTAGACTTTTGAAAGGAAACTTGTTGACAATTTAATGCGCAAATTACTTTTTTAGTAGTAAAAATGCATGTATGACAACTGCAAAATGTACCCATCTAGCATAGAACGACTGTTAGTTCTATTAATATCAGCTAAATTTAAACCATAAAACTTCATGGGATGGGAAAATTTGTTTGCGGTGTACAGCTAGCATGTTTCACTGCGAATGTAGTCGATTGTTCAAATCAATGCATGTCTGATGAGCCTAATTCCATTTATTTAAAAACCTCACAATAAATGATAAACTTGAAAACCAACTAGACAGTTTAATCAGCTGTCATATTAAGTTAAGTAGGATTTGGAACTTTGCATGGTGGAAGTATAACTAAGAGAGGTTTGCGGTATACACCATGTTCTTTTGAGTAGTGTTGGTAGGAAAGCTTTCCTGAAGACGATCAGAGCATACTGATCAAAACGTTGAGTCATTAACCACTGGTTCCTTTCAGAACCAACGCTACTCAAAAGAGATTTTAACATGGCGTTACGGCAAACCTCTCTTAGCATATCAAGTTAAATATTTTGTGATGCTGGACTTGGCCCCATTTAGGTCACTGTCATTAAATCACCATAGAGCATTGCATTTATCCCCTAACCAGGTGATCGCCCACACTCCCGGCTCCCCCTTCCTATTCGTTGGGAGTGGGCTGTCCTCATTCAGGGGCCACCTCGGCAACTTCAAAATCAAAGACTACGTGGAGGAGCGAATTGCACTGGATAATTTCACCGTCATCGATGACTCGGAAGGGACGATGCGAGTCCAGTTCCATAGAGATGGACTTATGAAGGTAAAGTACTAAAATACCACGTTAGAACCAGCATACTCCTAGAAATATGAGGTTCGATCCGCTATCGTCTCCACGAACATAGCGGATCGAACCTCATAGTTCTAGGAGTAGACTAAGCTTAGAGTAGACCCAACAAAGCTTGGTTCAAGTGGGTTTTTTTTAATGGGGTGAATGTAAAGTGCTTACTTGGGGGTCGGTTTAAGTGTTAAAGCCAGGGCCCAATTTCATAGAGCTGCTGAAGCACACAAAGCAGCTAAGCACAATAAAATTATGCTTACCAGATTAAGGTTACCAGCCAAACTGCCATGTCACGAGTACAATTTGTGACTGGTATCCTGCTCATTTTTGCTTAACAGACACTTGTTAAGCAATATTTTCTGCTTTAAAAGCAGCTCTATGAAATTGGGCCCAGTCACACGGGCCAATTTACGGACAACCAGTTCGGGCAGTTTCTAAGAAGAAAATCAAGTCATTTAAGTTTTCTCATAATTTTCTGGGCAATAGTGAGTTACAGCTTGAAGAATGTCTCTTGTGCTGCTGAAGTGTTCCTTGTGCATGCAGTGCAGTTGGTTGCCTCCAAGTTGCCTGAAAAAAAAATTATCATGTGACCCAACGCAGTTTAACTAAACTTCATAAATAGTATCAGGCAAAGTGCATAAGTGAATGTTGGGTCTACAGGATTTTCTTTCAAGTTTATAATCTTATCATGTTTGTTACAGACAACGGTTACTTTTACTCAAGAGAACAGCAGTCTGAGTGACGTCATAACTTTTGAGGACCTTCCCGCTGGCGCCAATCACATATGGGTACGACTACTTGCCAATGAGAAAGAGCACGTGTACGGCGCTGGGGAGCAATTTTCCTACTTTGACCTCAGAGGTCACAACTTCCCGTTGTGGATCCAGGAGCAGGTATGAGTTTTCGGTGTAGTGTGGGGTCTGCTACGTTTTCTATACACTTTGCGTGTTGTTATACTGTGCACACACTTTGTGGGACTTCATTGGTAGCTCTTCATGCAAACTTCCTGAATAATATTGTTGAAGAACAATTTATCAAAAACTTGTTTTTGCAAACTCATTAGGGTGTTGGGCGTAACAAGACCACCGAAGTAACATTCGAGGCAGACCGACGTGATGGTGGGGGCGGGGACTATTACACCACCTACTGGGCCGAACCCACCTTCACCTCCTCTAGGAAATACTGCTGCCACTTCGACACCACAAGTTACTCTGAGTTGGATTTCCGTCACCCGGAGTTTCACGAGGTTCAGATCTGGAGCAATACACCCGGCAAGATCTTCTTCGGGGCGAGTGAGACGTTTACCGGCCTAGTCGGGAAATTGACAGAGTTCCTTGGTCGGCAGCCTGCCTTACCGGAGTGGACGTATGATGGCGCCATTTTGGGCGTTCAGGGAGGCACTGCAGCCATGTTGGATTACCTGAAAGATGCACAGGTAAGAGAGAACTTCGTTTTTGACCTCAAATCACATTTTCAAATGAACATTCTGCCGTATCGTGCAAACTGAAAACCAGGAATGTCATTATTTTAAGGTTCAATCATACCATCGAGTTGAAAGTATCAAGTCTTTTTTTATTCCAGGGAAATTCTACCCATGTGACTGGTTTGTGGATTCAGGATTGGGTGGGTCGAATCAAGACTTCATTCGGATCAAGATTATTTTGGAACTGGGAGTGGGACAAGAAGCATTATCCCGACTTGGACACGGAGATTGTGAAATTGAAGGCACAAGGGGTGAGGGTCTTCGCCTACATCAACCCAAACCTGAACCGTGAGGGTGACCTGTTCAAGGAGGCAAATGAGAAGGGTCTCCTGGTTAAGAATTCCTCTGGAGATACTTACATCGTGGATTTCGGGGAATTCTTTTGTGGAATTGTTGATTTGACCAACCCAACAGCGGTAGAGTGGTATAAGGGCGTCATCAAACGTAACATGATTGACCTGGGGTTCAGTGGATGGATGGCGGACTTTGGGGAGTACCTCCCGACGGATGCCGTGTTTTACAGCGGACAGGCCGGGGAGACACTCCACAATCAGTGGCCCGTGTTGTGGGCTAAACTCAACCGTGAGGTGGTGGAGGAGTCGGGCATGGTGGGTGACATCTTGATCTGGATGAGGGCTGGTTTCAGCGGTTCTCAGGAACACACCATCGTCACTTGGGCGGGAGATCAGTTTGTGGATTTCAGCCTCGCGGACGGGTTGGCATCGGTCATCCCAGCGGCTCTCTCCCTCGGTATGACCGGATTCGGGCTGACGCATTTCGACGTTGGAGGTTTCACGTCGCTGTTCGGCATCGGTCGGACCGAAGAGCTTCTTCTACGCTACGCCGAGTTTGCAGCCTTCACGCCTGTCATGAGAACACACGAAGGGAACAGGCCCAAGGAAAACTGGCAGTTTTATTCCAGCACGGAGACAAGCGTCAAGTTTGCCCGCCAGAGCAAAATATTCAACATGCTGAAGAACTACACGATATCCGTAGTCCAAGAAAATGCCAATGACGGTATTCCAGCCCAACGCCCTCTATTTATGCATTATGCAAATGATGAGCGGTCTTTCACAATTAAATATGAATATTTATATGGCCGTGACCTGTTGGTTGCCCCTGTTTATGACGAGGGTGTGGATACGTGGTGGGTGTACCTCCCTCCTGACAACTGGGTGTTTCTCTGGGACAGTAAAGAGTATAACGGTGGGCGTGACGTCCAAGTATCAGCTCCATTGGGACAAATTCCTGTTTTCTATAGGAAGGGTTCCCCTTGGACTGGAGTCTTCCAGGAAATTGCAAAAAGTAAGGACCGGTAATTTGATTTATCTGTATTTCATCGTCGGTGTATCTTTTCTCTCTTGCATTTTTGCATCTTCATCATGTTACCATCACATTACCATGACAGTCATGAAGGGACAAGGAATAATAGATTCCCTGGGGTAAATAGTTTTTGTTGAATATGCATGAGGTTGGCATGCATTCTTTCTCTGCGTTGAAGTAATCAGGGGTATGAGGGAATTTTGACAAAAGGGCATGTCCTCTTAGAGGCTAGGCCCCCCTTAAAGAGGCATGGCCCCTTAAAGGGCGTGGCCTCTTACCTCACAAGATTCCTCTTATCTTTATTCATAATCCAATGTTTGCATTTTGGCGTTACCATTGCCCCCAAGTTATCATACTAACTGTCGTCAACGTCCTTCATCACTTTTTTTTTATTTGCAGTCAAAGACTTTGCATCGAGTAGTAGTAGAGCGCTCCATGTTGAATTGATTGCACTGATGTCAATCGTCCTCGTGGGGGCATGGATCACTTTAAGACGACCGGGATCGACCTAATTTCAAGTTTTCCCTTTCCACCACTCTACGTCATCGATGAAGACCAATATTGACGAGTTGCACTTGTTTCTGAGCTAAAATTATGTTTAAAATGGTGACTCTACCCCCTGGCTAAAGACGGTTGCACCATATCTGGGAAATTTTGAATCCGAGTTACTGTTGAGAATGTAACACAAAACTAAAAACAGCTTGTTTCCATTGTGGTTTCTACATTCAAAAATACATTGACAGTTTGCTCTCTTCAACATTGCATCAACATTTGCCAAATAATTTCTAAGAATTGCTTTGCAGATGAGTTAAAGTAGTCCTTCTTGACCTTCTTACATTTAGCCCCAAATCGTAGGGACTCCCAGCATCGTGTAGCGGAGGGTATAGACCTTTCTTTTGCAACGTCACAGCCCGAGTTTTTGCCAACCGAGGTCGGAAAACTATGAAAAGCCATAAATGCAAAACAGAAACAGATAGCCACAGTTTGTAACAATAATACACAAATATTCAAAAATAGTGTTGAATTTGTTGCAAACAAGGCAGCCAATCATGAGAGGTACTTTACTTAATTGAAAGTTTGCAGAAAATATTGAATTTTGTTGAAACATCTGTTAACACGATTGAATGTTTTGCTTATATTCGGCCTTACATGCCAACCAGCGCGGTTTGTTGATCAACAAAAGAAAGGTCTATAAAGTCAACCAGAAGTTTCTTGTGAATGCTGGGAGGTTTACAAATAAAAGAATATAACAGTTCTTTTTAAAAGATTTTATAACTATATTTTTTAAATGAAAATCTGGCATATTATACGGTGCAATTAATTAAAGGGAATTAATATAATTTTAAGCTCGTTTTTCTGAGGAAGGTTCATGTGAATGGCGGGAGGTTTACAATTAAAAGACCTGGATGAATATAACAATTCTTTTAAAAGATTTTATAATTATATATTTTTTTAATAAAGATCTTGCGTATTATATGGTGCAGCTAATTGAAGGGAACTATTATAGTATTATAACTTTTAAGTTCGTTTTTCTGAGAATTCTTTCCTCTATTCACAACCAGAATGACTGAATAAATAAAATGGCAATACTTTTTATCAAAGTGTAGTAAACTGTTTTCTTTATTTTGATGCGATAATACTAGCTGCAGATATATTTGAGAAGCTATGTTGATAGAATACACAGAAATTAACACTCCAGTAGCACTAGCATGGGCAGCAACATTTAATGATTCGTGATCGATTTCATTTTAAATGGGCATCTATAAAATAACAAGTTTCTAAACCCAGCAAAGTGTTTTTCTATGGGCATCACTAAGGAACCCTGCTCCCCTCAAATAATTTCGAGTGTCTGGTAAAGAACTTTAGTCGAGGGAAGTCCTCAAAATACTTGGCAATAAAGTGAGCAGAAGGATTCTTAAAACAACACAATGCACTGGAACACATACCAAAGAGAGCCTATAATTTCTTACTCGGTAAACGAGGGCGCTGTTGTCATGTGCAAGAATAAGGGGGAAATAATGTGAATGGAGTTGATTTAAAAAAAAACAACAACAACAATAAAATGGCAATAACTCAATCTTTACAGTAGATGTTCTCGAAATTGCTCAATTTTCTAGCGGATTTTATCGAAATTGTTCAATTTTTATCTCGAAATTGGTTTTATCAGTAGACATCAATTGGTGTCTCCTGATCAGCTCTAGTTCTTATTATCATAGCTCTATGCTCCTGATCAATCTCATAACTTGGGCCGCCCAGTAGAGGGCGCTGTAATCTTATTTACGACAGACGGCAGTGATCAAAACATTGTGTGCATAACGAGGGTGGTTTCACTTGAATAAATTTATATAGTATATTTATTTTGATTGAAAATCATGTGAGCCTTTCAAAGCTGAATGAACATACTTTCAAAGACAGCCTTTGTTTCAGCCTTTATAACAATGACAACTCTTCAGTGAATTAAATCAAAGTCTCACTTCGTTAAGATTTGAAATTCTTTGACCTGTTTGAGTATAGATTTTAGATCATCAAGAATTGAGTTAAAAAGTCCACATTTTGTTTTGTTCCTGTTTTTATAAGGTATGCGATATGGGGAAACGTCAAAAAATGTGTGTTCACTCTCATTTTTATTATTGATAAACAATCCTCGCTGGTTGTCATCATGGACGGCCGAATGTTAGCATCAATTGTGTTAATAAACGTTGTGAACAAGTTCAACATTTCTGCATTCTTTTAACTTAAAAAATGCATCCCGTGATTGGTTGCTTTGTTTCCAACAAATTCAACGCTATTTTAAAATATTTTGTTGTAATATATTGATTACAAACTGTGGTACTGTTTTTGCTTTGCATTTATGGCTGTCCATAGTTTTCCAACCTTGAATGGCAAAAACTCGGGCTGTGCGTCGCCATAGAAAGGTCTGTAATGTTTACACATTTACATATTTTTTTTTATTTTATGAGCCTTTCAGGTTGAATAAAGATGATTTATTTACAAACTAATTCATTGAACCGTGAACATAGATCACCAGATCCCCGTCTTTTCGTTAAACCCACTCATTGATTGGCTACCGGACAGCTTCTCCATATTCAGTATGCCCAGTACACCATTACGCATAAAAACTTAATTATTCATGATTAAAAACCCTTAAAACGAAGCCGCAGTTTCACTGCGTTCTCTTTCGTGGTTGTACGGCCATGCAGTGCAGACAACCATAGAACATACGGAACGTCCGTTGCAGACGACAGCGCATTTTGACGTGTGCATATTGTAACTCAGTGAGATCTTTCCGAGAGAGGTGAGCTGAGAATTTATGTTTACAATTTTTTTATTTAACATTTCCACCTGGCTTCGGTGTTTTTAAAGTGGTTGTGAGTGCATACTCTTTTTAAAAGCACAGTGACCTTGTTTTGTTTGAGTGTTGTTTTGTAGGAAGGAAGGAAAACCATCTTTCACTGTTTCAGTTTCACTCGATTGACTTTTTGGTTTTTTGATCGGAATGTCAATATTATGAATTTATTGTTTTGACCACATTTTGACTTTTTTAAACAGTTTTTGACTTAAAATTTGTTTGTTAGTTTCAGGCCTACTCATTGGCATTCTCAATCTCAATCAATATTGTTTAAAAAAAATGCTATAATGGGTATATATCCACGATCATGTTAATAATATCGGGGAGCTTGATGACTGGGCATTGTCAATGCAGAAATCTTGGTCCGTGGTATCTGCTAAATTGTAGATCTTAGCTTCAGACCTTTGTTAGCAACTGACTATCATCTCTTGGCTGTCCTGATATCACTCAGACCTGATACTTAATTAATGGCGGCAAATGAGGCAATATTTCACATTTATTGGTACCATCTTGTTCAAAGGGCAGATTTGCTTATTTCAAACACTCGTTGCTGTTTAGGACTCGCGTTCACACTTCAAGAGAGCCTAGTTGTTGCACATGGCAACGTGTTTTGAAAGATGTAAACTAATCTGACCCTTGATGAATGATTGCACATTACCGTGAAAGTGCATTGCCTCAATAAATCAAGAATAAAGTATCAAGCCTGCTGTATTACACAAAAGGCGCCCCCTGCAAAAAAAAAAATTAAAAATTACATGAATTTTTTTTTTTAAATAATACTAAAAATTTTAAATCAATAATTATAAATGTGTGCAGTTCTCTCCTTAGGCTCTTGCCAAAAAAATACCCTTCCTGTGAACCCAAATACTCTCCCCTAAAACACACTAAAAACAAATAAAAAAAGGTGTCATCCAGTTTAGCTTGTGAGGACAAATGACTCGAGGCCTATAACAATAGAGCATTGACGTTACCTTCTTATTTTCAGATATTAATCTCATTATTATTATCCAGTCGAGCTCATTCTGGATATTAGCATCATGAGTCAAGTAACAACGAATGGGTCAAATGGAACCAGGAAACAACGTAACTCGACTGGTAGCAGCAGTAGTGAGTCGTCCTCCGTGACTCCCTTATCAGTCTCAAGAAGCCCCTCCCCTTATAATACACCCCTCATCGAACGGATCCACCAGAGAATTGCTTGCAAGGAGAAGTGGTTTTCATTGGAGTTTTTCCCTCCAAGAACAGCGAATGGAGCCGTCAACTTGCTTGCAAGGTATGGAAATTACACCAAAGTACAGACTAATCAATAATTTTCAGGGCTCGAACTTGGGAATGGTGGTCCGCAAGACTGCAGAGCTTGTAGCTCAGAATTTTTTCTGGACCAGAATTCTGGTTACAAGACCAGAACCAGAATGAGAAAAATACATTAACCATTTGAACTGTTTAAAATTAAGCAAGCACTAAGAGGAGATTGATATCATTTGTATCATGGGTAAGTATTCTTCAATACTCAACAGAATTGAGGTTTTTTTAATCAAGCTGAAAGTCCATTTGAACAAAAACACCTGACTGTTTGACTTGTCCGACAATGAGTGGTCATGAGTTTACTGACCCGATGCTACAATCACTGGCCGAGGGCCTGTGGTTCAATGTAAAGTTCAAGCCTGTAACTCTCCGAGCATGAAAAACCTTTGTAACCACTTTAACACCAGGTGAAATGTTTGCACAAACTTTTTATGGACTTGGGGAGCCGGTGAGCATTTAAAAAATGTCCATGGTGCACGAGGTCAACAGAGTGGTGACACACACCCTGACATTGCATCATGCACTTACGAATCATGTTACACTACATTGCATCATGCACTTACGATGTTACACTTCTCTTGCCCCGTATGCAGAAAATTTAAAGGTATTCAAAAGTCTTGAACCAACCATTAGTGGAAGAAATTTGCGACCTTCATTTTTTTTCTACATAAACTGTAATGATGTGGTGAGTCTTTAAATCCTCTTAACACCCGCTGTAGACGAAGAGGATACTGCCGTCCAATTTTCAGATTTTTTCTCTTTTGTACTGTTGTATGACCACACCAGCCCTGAGAAGTTCAAGCATATTTTAAATTTTTATTTATTTGTATTTTTTTCTTCAGATTGGAGCGTATGTTCCAAGGAGGTCCTCTCTTCTGTGACATCACATGGCACCCCGCTGGGAACCCGGGTGCAGACACGGAGACGAGCTCCATCACCATAGCAACCAGCTCTGTCAACTACTGCGGTATAGAAACCATGCTGCACATGACGTGTGTCAAGCAGACAAAGAGTGACATCACAAAATATTTGAACCGCGCCAAGGACTGCGGAATACGCAACATATTGGCACTTAGGGGAGGTAAATTATTTGTCGTTTGTTGTGCTCCACTTTCCCTGTCCAGCTACTTTTTAAACCTATTTGTCTGTGTTTTCAGGGACAGTCAACAAATTTTATTCATTTTCCTCCCAAATAACACATAAGTGATAACAAGTGCTAGGCTAAATCATTTGCACTGGTGCTAGAACCGCTTTAACACACACACACAGACCAGATGTTTCTTTGGTTTTATAGAAAAACTGTTGACATTACTCGATAGATAACAGAGAGTAAATATTTTTATTTTTACACCTGCTGTTAAACCAGAAAGATTGTTCATTTGAGGTTCAACATCAGGCAACCGCTAAGGTAAACAAATAACATGAAAGCCTTTAACTTGGTGATAATATTTTCAGTCTTAGATAAAACAAAAAAATTGGCATACTGCTTGACAAACTGTAAACAGTAACAAGAAACCTTGGGTTTATCGCGTAAATAACATCCTCCTTCAACCAACGATGCTGCGCTGGAAACAGATTGTTGTTTCGGCCTTCCTGAGAACTTCAGGCAGGATTGTTGTTGACATTATTGGATATTGATTAAAAATATTAATGATTAGTAAAAGGCCTGATATATCCAGATGTAAAACCTTGACAAAATTAGGTAAGAAAAAAAAATTGCAATAGATAATATATTTTTTGTAAATAATTGATATTTGACAAAACAACAGATTAGGGCCTATCAGGGTAAATCTAAACTAACAATTATTGACAATGCTTTGTTCAGCAGTGTTTTAAAAACAAAGTTGAAATTCCACCAAGCAATGTATATAAATATTTCAATGTCGATACTTTTTTTCTTCTCCCTTTTGGATGAGTCATTTTAAACAATGGACCATGGTTGGACCAAATTGTTTGAACAAAGACCATTCACTAGCTTCGTGCTGGTCAGAATCCAAGATACAAGATATATATTTTTTATTTGGTGTGCCCTTGCTCTTGTATCTTGGATTCTGTCCAGCACGAAGCTAGCGAATGGTCTTTGTTCAAACAATTGGGTCCAATCATTGACCTCGAGTCCATTGTTCTTTAATGACTCATCCAACGGGAAGAAAAAAAAGGATCGATGTGGAAATATTGTTATCTTGAAAATGTACTGAAAACAGATTTAAGATGGGTTGAATATTTATTAACCAGGCTTACCCAAACGACCCTCTCCCCAACAAAATCTATCGATATGGTTTATTTGATTCTGTTGGATTTTTTGTTTCAGTAAACTGATTTATACTTTACTTTGGATTAGGCATACCACCATGATTAGAGTCTAATATTTTTACCATATGGTGTTGGATTTTAGAGTGAGGAAGGAAGTTTAGTAAATAACTCTATGTGTGATGGTTTTAAAGTGTCCAACAGGAAAGTAAGTAAATCATTTTTAACTTTCATCAAATCATCTCCAATAGAGCTTTGGTCCATATAATTATGGACCTAGATTCACACCTAACTTATTTTTCATCTTGGCCACTTCACTCGAATCTTACCAAGATAATTGTTTCTTCCCTTTAGATGTTCCTGGAGACCTGGAATGGGAGAAGACAGACTCTCAGGACAGCTTTAATTATGCCGTTGACCTTGTTAGGCACATCAAGAAGACCTTCGGAGATCAATTCACAATCTGTGTAGCAGGTGTGTTTTATTAGACTTATTTCCTTTTTGAAAGGTATTATACAGCCGGATTGGTAAGGATAAAAACCATTGTTAAACCATTGTCTGAAAGCTTACTGATTGAGAAGTTCATTCTGGAACCATTTCTTAAATGGAGTCATATTCGAGAAAACTGTATCTGAAAACCTAAAAAAAAAAAACTAATTTTGATTGTTGCAACCAAAATTTTTCACTGTTTTCTTCTGACTCGCATAACGTATAAAGGCCAAGTTTTCATAGGTTTTTTATTTCATGTATATGGTTGATGACACAAAACATGAACACTCTCAACAACTATATGTATTTTGTTGACTCCAGCAGTCAGTTCTACCAATCCTGTGTAATACCTTTAAGGTCGACAAACACAGTTCTAACGAACCTCATTACTGTTAAATGCAAACAAGTATGTATACAGAAGGCCTACTGTGATTCCTTGCATAGTTTCACGTTCAGAAGAAAACTTGGTCGTGAATTTTTTGTTGTTCTTATTTCTGATAAGGTTACCCTGGCGGCCACCCCGAGGCTGAGAGCTATCAGGAAGATCTGCGTCATCTCAAGCTGAAGGTGGATGCAGGGGCCGAGTTCATCATCACTCAACTCTTCTTCAAGGCCAGTGAGTTCATGACATTCTACAAGGATTGTCGCGCTATCGGGATCAAGGTGCCGATTATTCCTGGAGTCATGCCAATTCAGGTCAGAAGAACAGCCAAGTTTGTGTTTGTTTGTTTTGGGTGTTTGTTTTTTATAAATTCCAAAATTTTGTTTGAGAAAAATATTTTGAAGGTTGTTGATGACAAGTGTGAACAATTTTAAACAATTTTGTTAAAAGGGAAAAGTCGCTCTGCCCTGAAACTGTGATATATGTGATCATGCAGATTGCAACCTAAACTTTTGACTTCAAATTTGCTATGACAACTGAAACATCCCAATCCCCTTTGAAATAACATTTAATCTTTCATTTGCCAGATTTTTCATCGCCAATTTTGTTTTTGGCGAGCAACTTAGTTGTGAATAATGTTTAAAATATTCTTGTTTTTCTCCAATAGGGGTACGGTTCCCTGCGTAATCTGGTCAAGTTATCCAAGCTACACATCCCAGAGGACATCATGAAAATTATTGAGCCGATCAAAGACAACGATGCTGCCATTCGAAACTATGGTATCCATCAGGCTGTCACTATGTGCAAAGAAATGTTTGAAAGGTATGTTTGTCCAATTAAGAGTTCTTAACACGTTGACTGCCGCCTACGAGTATATTCGTAGTAACGGGTTAGACGGATTCTGCCACTACGAGTATAAGTGAATGAAAGGGCTTTGTATTTATATTCAAATACACTGGCATCACTGAGCACGCAACACATACGCTTCCTGGCAGCGGTGAGGACATCGACCTTAGAATGTGCATGTTAATTTTTTTGTTTTTTTGTATAGTACCTTTTTGGTATGGCAAATGCACTTGGCAAATGGGAACGCACTACGAATATGACGACCGGCAGTCAACGCGTTAAGCTATGACTTTGTTTTTAACCCTCCCACTGTCTGACCATTTAATATCATCCACGGTTCTGAATGCACTGTGCCAGCCTGTAATATGATACTATGTGGTGAATTCATCTACAGGATACGCAGTTAACCCTCCTACAGTCTGACCAGTCAATATCATCCACTGTGGTTTTAAATGATAGATAAATTATGCCAGCCTGCAATATGATATCATAACGGTGAATACATCTACACAGTACACAGTCAACCCCCATACTGTGTGACCATTGAATCCACATGGTTTGATTGATAGATGCACTCTGTAGCCTACAACGTGATATCATGTGGTTAATGCATCTACACACTACACAGTAAATTCCTTGCGCAGTTGTTCCACCAAACACAACCCATACAGTCGAATGAGTTAAAACGGTTGGTCAACTCTCCAGAAAAAGTTACCAAGAGAAGAACTGTTAATTAGACTATAAAATGATTTAGCCCCCACATCAAAGGAATTTTAGTGGAATTACAACAACTACAATGTACACTTGTCAAATAAAAAGGGAATAAAAGAGAGGTGACAAGGTCGTAAATGGCCGGTATGGCCCTTTAAGACCAACAGGTCTGTGGTTGTGTGAGAACAAACCAAGCTGAAGGCAAGGTCCTTTATCACAAGGCCAAGACCCTGCAGGGTTTTAAACGGCCATCTAAGACCGAGTCACTACTCTTTTATTCCCATTTACAAATACCTTTCTTGTTAAATTCATGATGATTCCTGAATTCATGATAAAAGTATTGATCGATTTTCTTTACAGTGGTGAGGTTCATGGCCTTCACATCTACACTCTTAATCGTGAAGTAGCAACCATTGAGATCCTTAAGCAGCTTGGGTTGTGGTCTGAAGATCCCATCAGACGTCCCCTTCCTTGGAAGACCACTGCCAATCACATGAGGACTAAAGAAGATGTGCGTCCAATCTTCTGGGGAGCGCGGCCAAAGAGTTACATCCATCGGTAAAATTTCATTCCTTCTTTTTTTCAAATTTTTAAACTCACAATATTTACTTCATCAAAATCAACCAAAAAGATCTTGAACTAATGAGAAATTTCTGACTTTTATTTTAATTCAGATATGTTTGTGTTGGCTTTTGTATACTACTTCTTTAGCACTAAGGATATGGTTTCTAAAAGCTCTTGAAATCTTTAGTTCCAGGGGTTGTCAACAGTTGGAAATGTCGTCATTCCAACATACCTCGTTTCAGACCCTTTTTTTTAGCATTGACTCTACCCCTGAAAACCATAATTGTTTGTTTTATTGTCAAGTTTTTTCCAGGTTCAAGAATTCTTTTTAGATCAGCTGAGTAACACAATTTTTATACAATGCATTATCAACAGGTGTTTTCAAAAGTGCTTATTATTTTTTACAATAATAATAACAATAGTCCAAGAACGAGTGACTAGTCTTTCTGCAGAGTTTTAAATCTGTTGTAATTTACTGATTTGAGAGTTAGGTAAACCAAATAATAGACAAGAATCAATACCACACATTACAATCAAGTTGAAAATTTTTTCTTTAGATTTCCAATCTGAATAGTGTCAACGACACAAACAAATTGAATGAAAATTATGGGTTTTTTTTCTTTTTAGAACCAAAGACTGGGATGATTTCCCCAACGGTCGCTGGGGTGACTCCTCCTCTCCTGCCTTCGGTGATCTCAAGGATTACCATCTCTTCTATCTCAAGAGTAAATCCTCCAAGGAAGAACTGCAGCAGATGTGGGGAGAGGAACTTTCATGCGAGGAAGACGTCTTTGAGATCTTCAAGTGTTATTTGGACGGAGAGCCCAATCGTTACGGTCACAAGGTATGGGGAAAGGGTGGAGTAAAAGTTTTAAGAAAAAAACATTAGTTTAAAAACCTTAATCTTTCAGGAAAATGCTTACATCTCAACTGTGAAAATTGTGTTTAAATAACTTTGTTTTGTGTGTGTGAGGAATCCATAGCTGTTTGTAATTTGCCCTGTATAAAGTTAACCTTCCTACTGTCTTACCATTAAACTATGCCAGCCTGCAGTATGATTATCATGCGGTAAATGCATCTACACAGGGACACACATGTACATCTACACCTGTGAAGTCGAACGGTTTCAAATGGTTGGTCAACTCGCTGGAAAAATTCACCAATAGTAGGAGAATAAAGTGCATAAATGATGCTAAGTTTGCCTGTAAATGTGAACTGCATTTGTTGTAAATAAGATGTTTTTGGTTATTGTGTTCATAATAAATTGTGTTAAAGGAAGTGGAAGTCTTCTTCAACATGATTGTGTTATTCTGTCTGAGAATGACGATCTGTATAATGCTTATTGTTCAATGGTAATAATTGTTGAGTATTAATTGTGTCTTTTCCTGCAAACTTATTTTATTATGTTAACGTTTCCATACTTGAGTTTTCCCTGAGCTTTTGATGTCAATATAATGCAGAGTGTAAGAATCATGGCCCAATTTCATAGAGCTGCTTAAGCACAAAAAGCAGCTAAGCACAACAAAAATTATGCTCAACAGAATAAGGTTACCAGCCAAACTACCATACCACATGTACAATTTGTGACTGGTATCCTGCTCATTTCTGCTTAATAGCAGGCAATTGTGTTTCTGCTTAAGCAGCTCTATAAAAATTGGGCCCATGTTGCACATCACCAATTTCTCCCTGTTTAACTTGTATCCCCCCCCCATTCCCCCAAACCCTTCCAGGTGAAGAGAATGCCATGGAATGATGATGAGATCGCTCAAGAGACATCCCGTCTCCGTGACAGTCTTGTCAGCATCAACAAGCGGGGCATCCTGACGATCAACTCACAGCCGAGTGTCAATGGAGTCCCCTCAACAGATCCCGTCGTGGGTTGGGGTGCGCCGAATGGCTACGTCTACCAGAAGGTAAGGCTACGGCTTAGACTGTTTGTTGCTACGGATGTGCTATACTTCAACGCATGATGACAGGTGATCCAGCCATATATGCCGTAGCAGTAGCCACCAATTCGGACAAATCTAGACGAGGTCATCTTTGGAGGAACGATTGTTGGAAGGGGAAGGCAGTTCTTCCTTAGTAAAGGAAACCACTATGAAGGAAATTGTAATTTCTACTGGAACATTTCAAAGGACACCAAGACAATAAGCAGGGGCATTGAGGCAACCATTACCTCCATCATTTGTCCATAAAGTAATCGGCCTGAACAAATTTTTTTATTTTTTTTTTAAGTAATATTTTTAAGGAGCCTTGTCGAATTTTGTGTTTTTTCTTTATCCAGGCGTATTTGGAGTTCTTCACATCCAGAGAGAATGTGGCTGCCTTGCTAGGACATCTTGAGGGACTATCCGGTGGTCACTTATCATGTGGTCAATCATAATGTAAGTGCTTATTCAAACAACAAATACTGCTTTCATGTGGGTTTTTATTTTTCTTCACCTTTATCTTGTCAAATTTATACCAATCAAACTGTCTTGCTCCAAGAATTTTATTTCCAATATTGTAGAGAGATGTGATGACTTTTTTGGATTGCTGTATGTCATGTTTAGGGTAACGTAACTGTTGTTTCTTGTGATTTTATCAAATACAGTTCTTTAAACCGTCTAAAATTCCTTTCTATGGTCTGTTTAATGGTCTTCTGCAATGAATCATTTGTTGTTGGCTTTTATTATTTTTTTTAATGGAAAGTTGCCAATCTCCAGGCCATAAAAACAGGCCTCTCAAAATGATGGCTTAAAATTGGGAAAGAGGATAACAGAAGAGGAGATCAAAAAGTAGAAAGATGACCGTTGTAGTGTGCTGTCAAGGAGTTTAATATTAACCAAATAAAAAGAGACACAATACTAAATATTCTTGATTTTTTAAAGATTTTGATTGACCTTTTTGAGATTGACCTTTTGGCAAAAAGTATAAAAGCTTTGACCCCCCCTGTGAATGG
This sequence comes from Pycnopodia helianthoides, assembly GCA_032158295.1. Lineage (NCBI taxonomy): Eukaryota > Metazoa > Echinodermata > Asteroidea > Forcipulatida > Asteriidae > Pycnopodia > Pycnopodia helianthoides. The sequence goes on from CM063260.1 coordinate 2,256,122, forward strand.
AAATATAGGGTAAGGAGGATATAACCAACGCGGATAGACAGCGGCCGATAGCCGTGACTTGGGGCGTCTTTCCAGGCGCTGAAATAATTCAGCCCACCATCGTAGATCCAGTCAGCTTCATGGTGTGGAAGGTGAGTGAAATGTTGTTGTTGTTGATTAGCTTTATTCTGGTATTTGGGGATTTTTCACCCTCTTGAAGTTCGGGTTGTTGGATAGGAGATGAACGCTGCTTGTGGTGTTCTGGGTTAGAGCATGAGCAAGGGATGGCTACTTAGAAGTAGAGTTCTTCGGGGTAAGGTCATCGTTTTGTTCAATCAGTTAATGATAATGCTGATTAATAAGCACAATGTTCAATGAAAATACAATAAAAGTCACCTGTGAAAGTTTCAGCTGAATACAGTGTCTACTTATTGAGAAAACGGCCTAAAACTATCACGGTATTTCCATCATTGTCGAGCGTTGATTCCATCCACCTTCTATAAATGGGCCCCACAAAAACTTGAATCTCCAGAAGTCGCCTACAGGCAATCCTTTGGAGATTCAAATTTGGTGTCTACGTGGAGTCATCCACGTTGCTTTATGAGTTTTTTAAAAAGAATTTTCAGAGTGTGGGGTGGACAGGTTTCCTTGTCTATTTTGTGATTCTGAAAAAAATATCAGATGACGAGGATCAGCGTGTGGGTTTATTAAACAAGTAAGCCTACTGAATGCAATTTGTTCATGCATTGTCATAGCAGATAATCATGATAAATCTGGCTTCACCTTAGGAAATAAAATAGTCCAGGCTTCATCTTGTGATTATATTCTGCAACGATGCACTTATATGCGTCCGATGTTTGTATAAACCACTCATATGCTTGTATAATATTCTTGGTTTGAACTTGAATGTTATTCATTGGCTACTTTTGTGCATGGCAAATGATCGTGGTTTGTAAACTTTATTTCATTTTTATGTGCTAAGCATTGAACTTTTTTAATTTTGTGAGCTAAAATACTGAGTATTAGGGTCAATTTTTTGTGGTGTTGAGATTTTTATGAAATGTAAGCTCAGTTCAATTTTGACGTTGGCATTGACGTTATGACATTGCAGAATCAATGTATGAAGTTAATTCGTCAGAAACTTTCCTTGATTAATAATTGAGTGCATCAAAACATTCCTCTTGAATTTGATCAACTCTAGAACTTGTGTAGAGATTCATCTGGGCCTGTGTGCTCTTCGCCTGGGTCTAATTTCATAGAGCTGCTTAAGCAGAAAATATTGCTTAACAATTTTTCTGCTTAGCAGAAATGAACAGGTAACCAGTCACAATAGCACATGTGACCTTGTATTTTGGCTGGTATTCTGGTAAGCATAATTTCGTTGTGCTTCTTTTTGTGCTTAAGCAGCTCGATGAAATTGGGCCCAGTTTGTGACCTCCATATCTCAGTATCTATGGGGGTCAAAGGTTATAACTTGATGCAACAAATAATCAGGAAAAGGTGATGGTACCTTTGAGGCTCTGATGTCAAATGTCATAAAAGTAAAACAGTCAAAATCACCATTTTGCTGACCTCTTAAATATCACAAATCGGATCTAAGAATGTGTTCCGTTACATGTGCATGTTGTCATCGATCTGTGGCCTCGCTAGGCTGTACTTTTAATTTGTTGTTAGCACTGCACTTAACCCCTCAGCCCCCTCCCTGGCTCACAGCTCTGAAGGAAGGGAAATAAGCTGGTGGCTCTTACCATTCCAGGCAGAAATGTACCTTTGTTGTGCATGTGGTGAGATAAGGGTAGTCATTGGTAACTGCTACCCACTGGTAAACTAACAGCAATGATTGTTCAGACATACATGAGGTGATGAAAGGGGCTAGATGAATAATTTGTATTATCGTAGTAGATTTATTATTGAATTGAATGACAACTTTATTTCCATTCTGTCATGGTGTGCATAGAATTGTTTCGCTTAATCTCTTCCCCATTTTTTTTTAAAGTTTACCTAACATCCCTCTCGTTACTTTTTTGTATTCTTTAAAGTCTTAGTTATTCCCATCTTAATCACATTCCTCACTGTCTGTGCCAGCATCAGAACAGGTGTCTCTTAACTAAAATATAAATGGATTCATTTTTAAACCTGCCTGCACCCCCCATTTCATCTGATCTGTCACCACCTGCTACTACCAGCCCTCTCTTTAACCCCATCCTCCAAACCTTCCTTATACTGACTTTTCCCGGTAATGTGGTAAATGAAGCATTAGCTCAGCTTGGTCAGAGCGTGTGACCCTGTGAGGTCACACAGGCCGTGGGTTCGAATCCCGCATGCTCCAACGTATCTATATTACATGGGATCTCAAAGCCATCTTTCATCCCTTTCTCCCTCCTCAGTTATTCTTTCCACTTTTCTCTAGCCCATCTCAGAATAACCCTGCAATCTCATTGCTTTTATGTAATTTTGCTTTCCTTTGTTAGAAAGAGTGACTAAATATCCCCTTAGGGCTCGAATACTGTGAGAAAATCCACAAGGCTTGTAGCTCAAAAGTTTTACTGGACCCAGAATGTTTTCATAAGACCAGGATCAAAATGAAGAAATTTGTTTTCACACAGTTTTATTTACACCCCCGAACAAAGATATTGACAAAATAGGGAGACTGCCAAAATAGGGCTAGATAGCTCAGTTGGTAGAGCGCCATTACGTTAATCCGGAGGTCGTTGGTTCAAATCCCGCTCTAGTAAAACAAAAATTGTTCAACCCCATACAGTTTTATTTAAGTAATTTTTTTTATTTGAACAAGCACTGAGAGAAGATTTAAAATCCTGTTTGTCTTTTGGGAAAATATTCTTCGATACTCAAACAGATTTTTTTTGAATAATTATCACACTCAAAGAAAAAATTTGAATATCATGTATGCATTGATGTGAGATGGTACACATAGTGAGGTATTTATGTTCAATTGAAAAACACAAAACAGCTGGACTTGTGGTGAGTTTACTGGCCTCGACGCTTAAACCACCGGTCTCGGGCCTGTGGTCTGGTGTAAATTTCAAGACCAGGTATTTAATTCTAGTCTGTGCATTGACAGTGTCTCTAGGAGTCTGCTTATATAATGTGGAGACAGTAAATAAAGATGTAATAGCATCCAGGATTGGGTTAACTCTCTTGTTACTAGATTGATTTGACATGAGTACAACTGCTGTTGATCCGATCTTTCTTTTTCCAACCATTGTAAGCTTGGCTTTGCAGAATAAACACGGACAAATTCGCAGCTTTATAATAATTAAAAATTGCATAAGTGCTCGGGCTTGAGTGTTTTTTGTTTGTTTTAGGGGGTATGGGTGCAGTCAACTAAACTCGCCTATGGCGGAGAAAGGGTTTAAACTCAAGGAACAGTGTGGGTAGGGTTGAAGGGGGCAGGGATAATGTACCTGTTTATCTAACATAACAAACCTAGAATCTCATTTTCTTTTTTTATTAACCATAAATAGATCAATGGTATGTTTCTGTTTCAAGGGTATTCATAGGGGTCATTTGCCATAAATCACCTTGTGTTATCTTAGCAATCCATTGTCTTTTTAAATTTAAATTTAAACAAAAAAAATTTTTTTTTTTTAGGAAAATTTCTTTAAAAAAAATTCTCCATCATACAGATTTTGGGTTGAGGCATTGCCCATAAAGACAAAACAAGATTTCCCTCCAAACGTTAGTTTAAAGGGGAAAGACGGGTGGTCAAGTTTTAACACGATCCTGACCCTGTTGTCTCACAGGATGAAGCGTTCGGACTCTGGAAGGAACAATGGGGTCACATCTACGAGGAAGGTTCCCCATCTCGCCAGATCATCAACCACATCCACGACACCTTCTATCTGGTCACTCTGGTCAACAACGACTACATCAATGGTAAAGATCTTCTCTTTGAGGTCTTAGAGAGGATGCTGGTGAGGCGGGAGGAGAGGCATCGAGAGGAGACGGAAGGGCCTGATGATGATGAAGAGATCAGTACAAAGAAGCTTAAGATGTAGACTGGGGAGATGAGACGGAGAGTGAAAATTCAATACAAAGATGCTTGATTATTTGATTTCATTGTGGGTCTATTGTTTTGAGCTTCATGGGTGAAACAGTACACAAATATACAGTCCTTAAAATAAGATGACTGTCTCTTCTTAAAGCTAGAGACAAAAACCCCTCTTGGGGGAGTTTGAGATGACTGACAGCTTCTCTACATCACCACAAAACCTTCAACTGAAGGTTTGAACACCACAGTGCTTTGGCTTTATTCCTAGACGGTAGGGTTCATGCCAGAGGAAGAGGGAGATCTGGAAAACCACAGCTTGGAGCTTTTTAGAAACTTCAACTGTAAGTTACCCAATAGTTCTTCATGTAGTGGTATAAGCTGTTGAATGAAGCGACTCCTCCAGTATTGAGATATTAGTGATGAAAAGACACCCAAGTTCTAAAAGATAAGTACATGTATAGAAATGACGATGCACTGAATACATGGCTCTCACAATTTATTTTGTGCGACAGATATGAGACTTCAGTTGTCAAGTTGTTTTCTTCAGTTTGTTTATTTTCAAATGTAGGGACTTCATATTTGTGATGGGTTTAGTTTTTTAAAGTTTATAATATGGTATAGGTGTACCTCAGTGAGAATGGAATTCTTGTAACACAGGTATGTATTAAACTCACTTCAAATGTAGCTACATTAAAGGAATGTACTTAAAAGTAGGGCCATACCAGGGGGGTCATACTTTGGTTTATACCCCCCGAAATTTTACTTGTCATAAAGATGGTAATGGTGGGAAGCATGCTGCACAATTTTTTTATCTGAAGTGCCCCTGTTGATTATGAATCAATGAAAGTGTGTCAAAAAAATTGAATCTCCAAAGATCGCCTAAAGGTGACTTTTTGAGATTAATATTTTGATAGTGTCCGTTTGTGAAAGATTAGATGATAAGAACCTTCAAACAAGGCCAGGTAAGATTGGTTGATTTTTACACTTAACAATCTTGATACAGGGCAATTTGTTCTTAAGACTAGGTGCAAGTAAGGATATTTAACTTGAAAACTTACAAACATCAGTGTATATAAATGATAAGAGGGCACTTTGTTCTTAAAAGCTACGAGGTAAAACATCTTTTCTATTATTTGGTCTTAAAAAGTCATTATCATAAGTGTGTGTCAAAGAAACCATTTTTGAGTTAATTTTTTTTTAAATGTCTGGTATTTAATAGGTCACAAGTGGTCACTCGAGTTGAATTCCCCCGGACTAAAAAAATAGTGTTCCTATGCCACATGATTTGGACCAACCATTGCGCCATACACATTAGTTCATAACTGTGTATGGGTGTCTGTCTTCTCTAGCGCAACTACACAAAAGCTTGCCCTGAACCATGTCGGTCTCTAGTCCAAGGAATATAAATTTAAGCTGTTACTGCCAACTCTCAAATTCTCATATGTACATATTTAAGGTATTCACAATCTCGGATGAAAACTCTGAAATAAATGCTTTAAAAAAGCATTGTGTGGTAGAGGGAATTACTCCGGATAATTAGTGGAAAGAAGTTATCAGATCTACTCGACATCGCTGACCCTTGGATTTGCTTTGTGAGACATCTGCACAACAATCTTAAAGTTCCTGTGAACAGCATTTTACATAAACGTTTGTTGGGCCAGTCTCTTTTTAAAAAATAAACATCGATACCCGTGTAATCTTCAAGTCTTCATCTATAGATGTTGAAAAAATAAACCAAATCCAGCATTGGTTGAATGAACTGAGGTAAAAAATAGCATCAATTACAAGTAGAGGATGAAGTCACTAAAATCATCCTCGACATATTCTGAAAAGAATACCATAGTTTGTATCATCTTGATCCCTTTCCCCACCTTTGGTTTCACCTGAAAGCTGAAAGCTTAAAGGAACATTACAGAATTGGTAAGAAAAAAAAACTTGTAAAATATACTTTTTGATCACAGATTTACATAAAACTTACACGGTCTAATGATGACGATAGTAGAAAACATCCCTTGAAATATTTAGGCCATATTTGATGAGAAATGAATAAACTAATTTTCCGGTTAGAGTTTATCGCTCAGTGAGCGTTTTATTCATTTGTTGAATCTATATGATTTCATGCAAATGTGTAATCGGTTGTTCACTATTTTCTCGTGACCCAGATGGCCGATCGATCTCAAACTTCTACACGTTTGTCAGTTTATGTATATGGTGTGATTACATAAAGTGATTACACTGCCAGCAACTGTTTTGTTAGCAAAAACCAATTCTGTAATGTTCCTTTAATTGATTCCATGGTGGGTGTGCTTTACACTTCCTACAAAGTAGACTTCTGTTCTGTGTTGTGTTTGACCATGGAGGAAGGAGCAGAAAAGGTCCTTGCTCTATGGTTTGACTGATAGGGGTCTTGGGGGTCGGGGGTATTGTATTTGAGAAAGGATGCCCACCTACCCAGACATGTTTTATTTATATATTTATGTAGCCAGTGGTATTGGAGTTGCAAGGCTTTCATTCAAGTCATAGATATTGAGTTATCTTTTTTTAATTTCCAGGGATGTGCCACTGGCTTATTGTTTTGTTTGTATTGAATTGTTTTTTTTTTTTTAGATATGCCAAATAAATAATAATAATAATAATAATAATAAGTTAACACCTTTCTAAAGCTAATGAATTGAATAAGTGGAAAATATCAGAAACCAAAGTATTGAAAAATTTCAATATTGTCTGGGTTTCGTGGTAAATTTAGAGTTTAGTTGCACTACATATGTCCCGTCTTTCACACAAATGTTCATTTGCACAATATATCCTAGTGTTACCGGAGATTACTTTCGTCATATTTAACTAATGTCAGTTTCAAAGGCTAGTTTATTATTTTATCACGATTTTAAGTTTTGGGTAGTCGGGATATTTCTTTAGTACTTCTGTATACCAAGTATGCTTTAACTACGTAACATCCTTTTGTATATTAAATGAAATACTATTGCCTTTTGAATATTCAATTTTTTTCCATCTACATTTTGACCTGCAATTTCTCCGAAAAATATTCAATCCAAAGATGGGAATTAAAGATGTGGACTTTACAAAAGTATCCCATCAGAAATAATACTATCATTTGCAAATATTTATAAAACGGCATCTAAATCTTTGTTTTTTTTTTTATTATTTATAAGGAAATAAATTCAGTGTTGTCGGATGCATTCATTCATGGGGGTTGAAAGAATGAGATAGATTAACTTTAAAAAGTTTTAAAACTTTGACAATTCTGTCAACTTGAATTCCAAACAGTCATGATATGTTGGTTTTATTTGATTTTTGGCCCAGCCTGATAAATTTTAACCGCCTCAAATGTTCACAGTTCTAAAAAGTTTAACTAGAATTGCCAAGCAAGTTTTGAATGTAGATGTATATTACTTGGTTTTACCCTTTCACCAATGTATGTGCAAAGTATCGGATTCAAACTGCTTCTAGCTACCAGGCAATCTTGGTGGTCTAGTTGGTAAGACATCTGCTCTGAATGGCAAAGGACGTGGGTTCGAATCCCACCCGAGTAATATGCCTGTGGATTTTTTTCACAGAACTCGGGGGAAGTACTGAGTATACAGTGCTTTACATACATCAGTGAAAGGGTAAAACCAAATCGTCTTCTTTATCCCCAGTGCAAATTTAACATCTATTGAAATGTAGATGTATGTTTGAACAATCACATACTCTCAGCTCAGATCAGAGAGGACTTAATACATGACCTAAAAAGACCCAGTCCCGTCTGACCCCTGACCCGACTGGTCTTTTTAGGTATTTTAAAGGCCCTGTACACTATTGGTAAGATCAAATACACAAATGTTCACAGATTCACACATAACTTACATGATTTAAAGTAAGTAATGGTAGAAAGGGTTCCTTAAAATATTTCTGCCTAAAATGCTATCGTTTCTAAAGAAATGAATAAAACAATAGTTTTTATCGCGCGCGATAATAAACTCGATGTTTGAAAAACAGAAAACACATAAGGTCTCTTTTCACTATTTTCTCGTGACCTCGATGACCAATTGAGCTCAAATTTTCACAGGTTTGTTATTTCATGTTTATGGTCAATCACACAAAACATGATCTTTGTTTGCGACTGTTCTGTCAGCTCTACCAATCCTGTATAATACCTTTAAGTCCTTTCTCCTCTGCCAACGACAGGCCAGTTAAAGTTTCACCATATTTGTACATGTACATATATTTTCTCAGTCCAAGTTGTATTTAGGTTTTCCAAAATAAAGAAAAAGTGTCGCATTAAACAAAACTTTTTCATATATCAGTCAGGAGCCAGTGATGTTAGAATATTACTACTAATGTATTCTGCGTTATCTATAATTCTATAATACTGTATAGCATTAGTGAATAACAAACGATACATTTATCCCTTTCTATATCTTTTTTTTTTACTTCTGTTTTGAAATGAATTGTTTATTTTAGTTTTCGATTTTATTAAACTTTTAACAAGGTCTTGCCCTTTAATCAATGTGTCAAAACGTGCCATTATTAGCAATGTCAGGCCATTAACTATTTTTTGCATTAATAGCAAAAGTTAAATTTATTTTAATTTTAGTTTTTACCTAGGTTCGGGAAGGTTATGAACTGTTCTTCATTTTGGCCATTTTTGTTTGGTTCCCTACATTAAAGCCCTTTGAGCATAATACTGACAAACCATAAAATGAAGGTGCCACTGCCAGTCTATATAATAACTTGGACGCTACACTGGAGTCACTGGAAATGATGGTCATAGATGTTTAATGGTGTCAGGAAATGGAGAGACAGAGGAAAATTAAACAAAATATATAAGTACAATTTTATAGACCGTTACAGACAGCACTCGTTCTATAACAGAGACCCAATTTGCAGGGCTCGCCCTTAACACTAACCCGGCATACATTGTCTAGTGAAAGCTGGTATGGGCTAGTAAACACCACTTCTCAACTTGCCCTGTGGGCTGCTAAACACTCTGCAACCGACTTGTTCATAACATGAGTGTGTAAATGTAACTTCATTTGACTAATAAACTGGTTGCATCAGAAAGATGCATTCATGACAATACATGTTTAAAATCGGGACTACTAAAAACTTCCTGGGGGCAAGTATATTGCAAAGTTTACTAGCCCGGTGGACTACTTATTAGAAAAAGCTCAAGTGCAAGGCCTGATTTGCATTTTGATTACATGTCTGTTTTTCAAAATTTGCCTGCATTGAATCTGATAAAAGAGAAAGTAACACGATCATTGTCTTTTCATCAACCTGGTCGAGGCCACATTTCAATATAGATTGACTAAATTCCACCTGTATGAACTTGTTTAGTCGAAACATGGGTTATTACCTCTGCGGAATTTCGTTTGAAGTTGGCTGGTTTTTGTAGCTCAAATTCAGCCCCATACAAAAAGGCGCGGTGTACCCTCATTCTGCCAACCAGTAGAGACAATGCGCACATGCTATGTGCAATTTACATATTTCATGCGCATTTTACATATTTCAAAGGTCCATTAACACAAAGTATGCAGTTTGTGACAATTTGTTTTAGGTGTCTGTCAGTCGTAGCTAGCTTCAACTATCTGTTAAATATTGCTTGGTCATTGGTAGGCTTTGCCGTACAATTAAATACCAAGCTTTGCGTTGCGGCTTTCGTTAGCCTTGGGAGATGCTCAACCATATAATGGTGTACAAAATGCGACAAACTGATTTTGTTTCACTCTTGGACTAAGAAAGCACTGCATATTACAATCCTTCATAACTATACATCTCTGAAAAAAAAAACTAAAATAATTTTTCATATTATATATAAAAAGATGCCTCAGATATTTTGTCCCCATTAAATCCACCATTCGAATAAATGCACTCTCTTGTAAACTTTGCTAACAATGTAAAAAAAAAAGTGGAATTGTATAAATTGCCGTTTTAAATTCAACTCAGGCCTTGAGCGCCATGTATTTCCTCATGTGCGATGCAATTCCTCCGGCGACTTGCTCGTCGTTCTTGTTCTGACCGAAATAATCCACAAACTCTCCGTCTGGATTCAGTAGATACATGATGATTGTGTGGTCCACCTGTAAATATTCAAACACAATTACAAAGTGAATTACAAAGCTTCATCTTAAAGTTTTTACTCACATGTTTGGCAATCTCGATGGTCTAGTTGGTAGTACATCTGCTCTAGAATTGCAACGGTCGTGGGTTCGAATCCCAACCGAGGTAATATGCCTGTGTATTTTTTATCACAGAACTCGGGGGAAGTTCTGAGTATACAGTGCTTTATACAAATTGGTGAAAGGGTAAAACCAAATAATAATCTAAAAATGTCGGAGATCAAGAAGAAGTCAAAGTGAAATGCGTAACTTACAATGTAATCGCCGTCATCATCCTTAGGTCCATGGCTGTGATAAACGCGAAAGTTTCTCGCTACTTCATCAACCTGCTCCTTTGTTCCAGTCAGCCCAATTAAGCCTGGATAAAATTCTATGGAGAAATAAACAAATGACGGAATGAGAAACTGACGAGGCTGTAAACTCCATGGATACCGAGGGCTACATCTGCCACTTCTTGTACTGAGAGATTACGGATTAACCCTCCTACTATTGTTACCATTTTCCAGCAAGTTGACCACACATTTGAAACCGTTCAAGGGTTGTGTATGGTGGCGCAGAACCCACTGTGTACATGAAGTAACATGAAGTTCGAACGTGCACAAGCAAAAATTCCCTGCTAACCCGTGAAATACGCTTGATGTAAGCCAGAATTCCCTGCTTCCATATGCGCCGATTCTTCGCTTACGGTAAGCAGAGCCATAAAATTGTCAAATTGGACCCCGATAAGGGTCTATAGATGGATTGCAATAGACCAATAAAATATCGGTAAGAACTTACCTTTGACATACTCAGCAACCACTTCAACAGTATCCCTCTCTGGGTCGATGGTAATAAATAATGGAGTCACATCTGGAAGATTTTTACTTTTATCTGAAGAAGATAATAGTATCAAGGAGTAAACCACAAAGATATATTGACAAAATACGGAGACCGCCAACATTAGGGCCAGATAGCTCAGTCGGTACAGCGCCGCCAGCAGGGTCAAGTCCCGCCCTAGTCTATTTTTCTTTGTTCAACCCCAAATTAATGAAGATTTTCATGAACTGAAAGATGGAATGTTCCATTCAACGAGGCCGAGCCCAGCTGGTTCACTTATTGAAACGTTCAATCTTTCATTGAATGAAAATATTCTCTCCATTGCACGATTGCAAGTGTAAAGTGTAACAAAATTAAAAGTGAAAGAAACTTTAAAAACAAGGACTAGGTACAGTGTCTGATTTGGCTCATCAAATCACCTTTGGGACATTTTTTTGATCGGCGTTACTTCCTACTTACGTATTTTCTCAACAGCTATCGCCATTTTTTCCAACTCGTCAGGGCAGATGTCTGGACAGTGTGTAAACCCAAAGTACAGCAACAGCCATTGGCCGAGATAGTCTTTGTTTGTCTTTGGCTTTCCTGTGTGATCGACCAATGAGAACGGGCCTCCAATGGCTGCTTTGCCAACAGCTCTACTCCTCTCTCTTTCAATTTCTGTAAAAGATAAGAAAATTACTTACAGATCGCTAACGGTTTGGAAATTAATCTGTGACGATCACAACACCCCAGGCAGGACCAGAAGGTTACGATCATTGCAAGTCAGTCTATCAAGGATGGTCATCCTAGGGCCCATCCCAGAGTAGGACCATTGGGTTTAATTGAATCTACTGCCTTCACTTGATTCATTTGAATTCATTTCTTACCCATTTGTTTCTTGCGCTGTGCAAACTTGAATCCTGCCAATAAAGTCCCACTCAAGATAAATGTTACCAACACGGTCTTCCATGTCACTGGCTGAAATTAAATATAAAAACAGAGCAACTGGTAATTTTCAACTTTCTCCTTTCGAGGATTTAGTTCCCTTCCTGCATCCATTCTTATTTCTTTCAATTTCTGTCCATACATGCCATACACTTCTATTTTCATTCTTTCATTATTTAAAATAATTATTTATATTTCTTTATTTTCTTTTTTCTTAATTTGTGTCCATCCTTTCTTTCCATTGCTTTATTTCTAAAAATACTTGTTCCACTTAATTTTTTCAATGTTTATTGTTATTTCTATGTTGACCTTCTTGCATTTGTAGAGGTCAAAATAAGTAATAGGAAATTTACAATACATTGTCGCAGTGACTGTAAATTAAAACTACTCAATTGAAGTTAGTTACACTTGTCACACTAGACATCACATTTCTACATATAAATTATGAGAGGTCAACTCTGGCAATGAAGAAACTTTGAAACTAACTTAACCAGCTAACAGGGAAACCTCAAAAGTAAAATACAATAATTCAAAATTGTTTTAATTAATACACACCGATTTCTTGCTCCACTCTTCTTGCTGTCACTTTTCGTGGCGTAACATCGCTGACTGAGAGAAACTTTGGAGAATGTTTTGATGTACGGTTGGTTGTGCCTCGGTCCACTATTGCATATATGTCCCTGGTTACCAACACAGCTCAGATGCCGACAGAGATAGCACTGGTATAAAAAAATAATAATAACATTAAATTTAAAGCTAGCACTGAATATGTGCAGTGTGACTGAGTGAGTGAGTTGACTGTTTTAGGGGACAATAAAATTTATGAATTTTGGACTTTGTTTAAAGTCAAAGAAACATCTATTTTGGAGATGAAAAACAGTCTTCTTTTCAAGATTATTGTTTATTTTTAGTTATGGTTTTTGTCAATTTGTTGTATTTAATCGAACGTGAAGATTGTCAAATAAAAACAAACAAACCTTGTTACACAACGAGCTAACCGGACGAGTTGCAGATGGCGGCATGGAGAGCAACCCACCTAGCCCTGCCTCTCCTAACACTCTAGCGGGCCCAAGACGAAAACATAGTCTTGCTGTTAGTAGCATTGTGTCTGAGTTTGATGTCGAATTATAACAACTTGAGAGTTATGAGATTCTGAACGTCAATTCACGATCAGAGGAAAGTAACTTCGTCTGTTTCACAACTTTGTTTTATGTAAGTCGCCATTGTAGACCACTTAGGTTTGTGATATTTTGTTTTAATGTTGTTATTATTATTTTATAGCTTTAATGGTAAGAACATTGTTGACTAATTTTTTTTTTTTTTCAAATTTTATCTGATTGTTCAAGATGTAAAATAAAATGCCTTTAATTATTCTATTTTAACGGTATCATAATAATTCAGATTTATATACTTTTTTTCTAGGAAGCTAAAGAGTCTTTTACCACAAAGTCTGGTACCTGGTCACGCTTTATCTAAATCAACCACAGCTGTAATAAGAAACTGACTAATCCTTTCATACCGTATGAAGCAAACATGGAGGACAGACGACGTGTGGAAGATTTTGACATGGAGAGAACGATTCATTTCCTGAAACATGAAATCTCCAAACAAGATCCAATGATTTTGGGCATCGGAGTAGCTGTGGGTGTTGTACTTCTAACTATTGGTAATTGTTTTGGTAGAAATATTTATTCACTTGAGAAGTATGCAGTAAAATAAAACAGCCATAGTTGTTGCCGGTTTTTGCTAGATCAGCACTCGGCGCGGCAGTCTAGCCCAGGTTGGACTCCTCCGTTCCTCCTCCCCTCCGTCGCATACCTTGCGATGCCGGCTTTTTAGCTAGTATAATAAAATCACGTAGTATCGTCTATCGATACCAAACTAACTCCCTAAAATAATGTTTTGCTTCAGCTCATGAAAAAAATAGAAATCTTACAATAGAATTTGTTAGTAAATAGTAATAATAATAATAATATTATTATAAACTTAAAATATACTCTCTTTTTTTTATTTACATTTTTATACAAAAAAGTCAATAGTGAATACTTTTTTCTTGTTTTATATTATTATTAATATTTTAATAATAGCATTGTGCTGTAAATTTACCATTATGATAATTTGTTCACTTACGACTCGTCTCACACACAAATTAAACAAATAAATACGATTAATTTCTCCAGGAATAAAAGGTACAAAATATGTTTATTAATGGCATCAAAGATAAAAGCAGTATGCCTCAGTCATGTCAGTAAACATTTTAACTTAAGCAGCCTGATAATTAGTGTAATAAGTAATAAGCCAGTCTAAAACCATGAAAACTAAAGTAAAAGTTTGTCTTGCTCTTGATCTTGTTTCAGTACTTCTTTTTCTACTTGCAAGACGGAAAAACAAAAGGAATTCTGTTCTTCTTGTTGGACTTTGTGAAGCAGGAAAGACTTTGCTATTCAGCAGGGTAAGTTGATAATAACGATAAACAAAATAATAAAAATGCATTTAATAATGCCAAATCCTGATATATAATCTTTAGTAGAATGTAGTTTTTGTGGGAATTAAAAATAAAAGGAAACTTGCTGTAAAAAAACTATTATAAAATAAAGATGTCCTTATTGCATTGTTGACCATTGTACATGTAACTGTAGTGAACGCAAGTATGCCCTCAATCTTACTTGGGCTTAACGCAATTTTCTTATTTGCATATTTACTGTAAAAACTTAAAGTTTTTGTACATTATGTCGCAATTCAGCGGTAAGCTGCGATGACATTTATAAATAAATGAACCATTTATTAAAGTCTGTGTCTGCAACCTTTGGATTGTTCTCTTTTCCATTTAGCTTTTAGCAGGGAAAGAGCACCTTTGGTAATTCTCTTAATTTTTTAGGGAGCATGGCTCTGGCCATCCATGCTCCTAACCTAATGTTTATTATCTTGGAGAGATACCTTTATAGAACTCTCTGTGAGTATTGCTTTGTTGTGTTTAGATAAACTTTTGGTCGGAGAAATATTTCATTTTAGAGGATTAGTTTAATCATGTATATTGTAAATTTGGTATATGGTCAGATGTATGTTTTGACCCTTGACCTTCACATCGTAGTTGTATTAATTGTAGTTTACGGTGACTATGCTGTGCTACTGTTATATTATGTATGACTAGTTTCTTTTAAAGAATAAATTTCTAAATGTTCTATATTTGAAACATCATCGTGTGGATTTTGCATTTTAGTGTGCTTGTCCTTTTTCAGTGGATGACCATTCCCTGTTCATGACTTTTCATCCTTTTTTTTCTTTGACATGCAATAGTTGGTCCACAATAAATACATCATCAGCTATACGTCGATCAAGGAAAACTCTGGTATCTATCAGTTGACTGGCAGAAAGAAGGGCGCCCTTGTGGTCATTGATGTGCCAGGAAATGACCGACAACGTATGCAATTCTGGGACCGCTTTAAAAGCCAAGCTAGGTACTGTCACTTTCCAAACTTATAAACACTCCTTTCACTTCTTCTGATGTAATGTATTAGAAGTTTCATTTAATAGAAGTGACAGGAATTAAAATTAACAGAAAATTTGTACAGCTGATTGTTAAACAATATTACGCTTTTTAGCAAAAAGGGCATTTAAAGGGCTAGGTTCTTTATCGCAAGGCAATGACCCTGTCGTTAAGACCTCTTCGCCACTCTTTTATTCCCCTAATCAAAACCACAGTGGATTATATTGAGTGGCAGACAGTAGGAGGGTTAACTACGTACTGTGTAGATGCATTCACCTTATGATATCATATTGCAGGCTGGCATAGATTATCTATCATTCAAAACCATACAGTGGATTATATTGAATGGCAGACAGTAGGAGGGTTAACTACGTACTGTGTAGATGCATTCACCTTATGATATTGCAACAGCAGGCTAGCATCTATAGTTTTGCTACCATTTAAAACCACAGTGGATGATATTGAATGGTCAGAAATTAATTCAAAATGTACTCATTCTCAGATTTAAAAAAATTTAAATACTTTTCCTTTTTCTAATTTCAGAGGCATTATTTTTGTGGTAGACAGCGCAACATTCCAGAACGAGCTGAAAGAAGTAGCTGAATTTGTGTACACCTTACTCTCGGATCATAACATCAGTCAACACAAGCTTGCTGTGCTCATCGCTTGCAACAAACAGGACATGACCGTGGCCAAGTCCAGCAAGATTATCCAAGAAAAACTAGAAAAAGAAATGTAGGTTGTGATAGAATTATTCTCAACTGTCTTCAGATGACCCTTGGTTTCAATTTGTTTTTTAAACGAGTCATAGAATAACACTGTAAATGCTTTGGTTTCAATGTCTTGAACAAATTCTTTAAAATCATTTAGGATATTTAATAGAATATGGAGACGCCAATATATCTGAGTAAGGACCTGTAAGATGAGCTTAATGGCGGAGTACTTCGTTAGTATATCTGGAGCTAACAGGCTCAAATCCCAGCCACTTCATTTTTGACAAGTTCGAATCCCAGCCACTTTATAGGTGACAGGTTCGAATCCCAGCCACCACATATGTGACAGGATAAAATCCCAGCCACTTTATAGGTGACAGGTTCAAATCCCAGCCACTTCTTATGTGACAGGTTCAAATCCAATCCACTTCTTACGTGACAGGTTAAAATCCCAGCCACTTCTGATGTGACAGGTTCGAATCCCAGCCACTTCTTATATGACAGGTTCGAATCCCAGCCAGTTCATATTGTTCTCTAATTTTCTTATCTTTGAAGGAACACCTTGAGGGTAAGCAGAACAGCAACTCTTGGCAGCACCGACGGATCCAGCGGAGGGGAAGTTTTCCTCGGAGCTAAAGGGAAAGATTTCAAGTTCAGTCAGTTGTCCCCGGTCACCGTGGAGTTTGCAGAGTGCAGCGCAAAGGGAACCAGTGAAGAAGACGGACAGGGGGAGCTCAACATTGTGGAGGAGTGGATGAACAGGATTGCGTGAGCTCATACACAACAATGTGTGGATAGTCAGCAAATGAGAGTTCAACAGTTACTAATGAATAGCTTACTGTGAATTTTCAACAGAATCTCATGAATATTCATTGACAGAACTGTGAATATTCAAGACATTATTTTGAATATTCAAAGAAAGTGTAAAGTTACTAAACGAAGTCAAAATGAATACTCTTATTTTGAGCTTTCTGCCGGTTAATTTACTTTAATTTGAAAGTTTGAAGAAAAACTCCATTTGGAATATATTGCGTTTGCTTACATTTACTTTATTTGTCTGAAATCAATCTGCATGTTTTATCTTTAAACAGTTACAAATTAATTTGTCAGGATGACAAAGTCTATTGAAACATGTAAGTTTCATTTTATGGGGGGAGGGGGGTTATAATCAACCTGTAGTATTGACAACTTATGTTTTGAAATAATAAATAAACCTTAAAACAGGCAGGTAAAAGTAGTAAGCCAACTTCGAATTGTGCCTTTTATTTCCCCCAGTGATCCAACCAAATCTGTTCGATGATTTTTTTTAAAGCGCGGTTTTTGTCAAGGACTCCCGCATATTTTGCAAACCTGAAAATTCCCAAAGCTGTGAAAAACCCAATCAGCATGGACATTATTGAGCGCAGCGATGGAGGCCCAGCGGACCGCGAGCGGGTCGTTGTCCTGCCAGGTGAAGAACGCCGGCTGCCCTCTCTTCCCCACCATGGTCAGGCCGTTGTAGTTCATCACCCAGAAATGGCGGTACTCGTCTTCGGACATGAGCCCTAGTAGGTCGACCTGGTGTAGGATGTAGCACTTGTGGCATCGTCGAATCCGGACCTTGTCGTCATTCTTCTCACCAAAAGCTGAAAGGGAGTGTTTTTATACCATGTTTTATTTCAGTTTATGATCAGAAGGGAAAAGGAGGCAATTTCCACCATCAAACTTCAAGATGCTTGCATATTATAGTTCCAATTTTTTTCAGGATTTGTTGACGATTAACATCCATAATTCCTACTTTTCTGGGATTTGTTGACGAGAAACTGAACTCAAATTCCAAGAGTCGTGCATAATTTCCTTTTTTGTGGGACTTATTGACGAGAAACTACACTCAACTTTCACTGGCATACGTTTAAAAAGATAAACCCCAAAAATTCTCACCAATCTCGTACATTCTCCGGTGGTAAGACCCTTTGTCTTCTGCCAACCCCACGTATACCGTTGACCTTGCCCGTACAGAGAACACCATAACAAACACTTCTGTGGGTTCGAATGGCGGGAAAATGAACCTGTGCGTGGTATCCTTGCTGGACGGTATCACGTATTCGAACGGTGAAGAATTACCTGCAATCGGGCATTGACACTCAACGGTTACCAGGTAAATGAAATAATGTACCCTTTGATTACCAAAAAAGGGGCAGAGGGAATCTCCCCCCCCCCAATGTTCCCATACTTTTACGGAAGTACCCCCCTAAAATCCTCCAGGTACATGGGGTACATCATGCCCCATAGACACCAAATGTGGCCTTGTCACATTACATCTTGTACAGGCAACTTGGAGGTAATGAACTGTACTGCATTCAAAATGAGAGGCAATTTTATTAAGTCAGTCTCGCTGGTATTTGAACGTGAAAGTGCGTGATTGTGTTTTCCCGATTGTTTGGCCAAAATTACTCCAAAATTTGGATTTACAGACTCGAGATAGTTGTAAGCTTTCATTTAATTCAGGTAGTGCACACAAACAACTTCGCCAATGATAAGGGGTATAGTTAACTGAAAAGTACAAATGAATTGTCGTCGGGATCCCCACATCATTTATTTTTAGTCGGCCATGTACATGTACAAACTACGGCGCTCCATGAGTGCCATCCTACTTATCGAGATAACCAGATAATTTATTGCATCAAGTCGACTTTTCTGTGGTATAAGTAGACTTAGCGACATAAAATATCGTGTCAAGTCGACTTATAATAATCAAGAAGTCGACTTACCTAGATAAGTTATCTCGCGAAGACAGCTTACATAATCGAGAAGTCGACTGACCCAGATAAATTCTCTCACCAAGACAACTTAGACAAATTTATCTCGGTAAGTCGACTTCTTGATTGTCGTAAGTCGTCTTGGCGAGATATAAGTCGTCTTTTTGATTATTATAAGTCGACTTGACACGATATTTTATGTCGCTAAGTCTACTTTATACCACAGAAAAGTCGACTTGATGCAATTTATTATCTGGTTATCTCGATAAGTTGGATGGCACTCATGGAGCGCCGTACTTTTCATTGTGTACTGTGTATTGTGATGGAGGAAGGAAATGAGTAAAAATGGTATCTCTGTTGTGGAAGTAACTGTCGGTTAAATACTTACATGTTGTCAAATTAGATTGAGATCTCCATGTGGTGTCATTATCTTCCTGCTGAATAAAACACATATTTTTGTTTTCAAATATGAATAATTTAAGGATTTGGTTCCCATTTTCAACAGTTGGGCTACAAGTGCTCTCTTGATGTATTATTATTAAAATGGCTGAAATTGAAATGCCCTAAAAAAAAATTGGCGAAGGGAATTAGGGGGTGCTATAGAGTTAAGATATCACGACCTTCGACACTTCGTAGTAGGTGCAATTCACGGCCACCTGGAGGTCTTCGGGATACTGTTGAGCCGTAACATTATGGAGTTCACACCGATGAGCGTCCTTGCAGAAGCTGAAGGCGTGACAGGCCGTGTCTTGGAGGCACAGCCCGGCGCAGGACAGCGGTGACCACTCGCTCTGCCACGAGTACGTGTGGTTTTGAAGCTCTTGGTTTGGTGCCGGGCAGGTCGTCGTCGCTGATGTAACACCACATTTAAACTGCAGTAGGATTACTAAGAAGTAGTAGGCTAGTCGGTTATGGTCCAGGTGAAACATGGATGAAGAAATGTGCGAAGTTGAAGCAGTTTAAATTTCGGTTGGTTTATGGCCGAAGCTAACATAGTACACGAAAGTAAAAATAACTCCGGTATTAATTAATTCTTGCGAAACTCTGATCATCATCGTCCTTATGCCACACACATCGTTGTTGTCATTCGGATCGCGTGCTGCGTTGTGCCCCTTAATTCTCGCGCCTTTTTGGGGGCGCGCAAACCAGAAACTGTAAAAGTAATCCTGTTGGTAAGTCATTGCACGCACACAGTTTTCGCCAGAGCTCTGGTCGGCTCCAATGCTAGAGGTGGCATACGACTGTGTGTTCTTAAAACTGTGTTGTTATTGTTGTTGTTGTTTATTTCACAATATAGGGGCCTACTCGGGAAAGTACTGAGTATAAAGTGCGTAAACACACATCGGTGTGCGGGTAAAAACAATTGTCTTGATCCCCGATGCAAAATTAACATTATTCTGTACTTAGAAAATAAACATAACATCGCGAATCATTTTTATCATTTGGGTTTAGAAATAAAAGTCGTCACAATGAACTGTGTGCTTTCAGATGCATGAGAAGAGAAAGGTAAACAAATTTACAAAAAAAAAATCTGAGTAAGGCTTCATGCCTGAAGCCTTTCTCAGATTTTAAATTTGTTGGTGAAAAATTATCTCTTTCTCTAAAACTACACTTCTTCAAAGGTTGTCATTTTTAACAATGTTTTATAATATCATCAGCTATCCGGTGCTCTTTACCAAAACATGTTATGGTCACTTTGAGTAACAAAAGTATACCCCCCCCCCCCCCCCGCTTAGTGAAAAAACATTTTGCTATCCAGCACAGTTTTCATCACACCAATTAACAACATAAAGTATTGTTTTAACTATTTCAGCTGTGCTTGTTTTAGCTTTATTTATCTTGAAAACTGTTACAAACCATTATTTCCTCGAAAACTAGCAAACAAGAAAAGACAAAAAGGGGTAAAACCTGCACCATTATATGCCAACAATATTCATCCCCATGCATTTTCCCTAAATACCCCCTACTTCTCGCAGTAAGGTGGAACAATGATTCAAGTTTGGGACGAGGATGCCTAATTTTTTTTTTTTTAAATCCTGATTACTAATCACGCCCTAATTTGTGCTACCATTACTTATGTTAAAGGAACATTACAGAATTGGTAAGAAAAGAACTTGTAAAATATACTTTTTGTTCACAGATTTACATAAAACTTACACGGTCTAATGATGATGATAGTAGAAAACATCCCATGAAATATTTTTGTCTGAAATACCATATTTGATGAGAAATGAATAAACTAATTTTCCGATTGGAGTTTATCGCTCAGTGAGCGTTTTATTCATTGGTTGAATCTATATGATTTCATGCAAATGTGTAATCGGGTTTTCACTAATTTCTCGTGATCCAGATAGCCGATCGATCTCAAACTTCTACAGGTTTGTCAGTTTATGTATAATGGTGGATTACATAAAGTGCCTACACTGCCAGCAACTGTTTTGTTAGCAAAAACCAATTCTGTAATGTTCCTTTAAATGATAACATGAACGTCAATAATGTGCGAAATTCTTGATTGTTTGCATTAAGTAACCGGAAACACTGTGGTCAAGTTTTGTTCTTGGGTTGTCTGTGTTGATTTGCTTAACATTATTATATTTCATGGCTAAATTAAATTTTCCCAACGATGTGAAATAATTTGTTGACCGTAAACTATACGTTAAATTAAAGTATTTGCAGAAACAGAATCGCGCACACGTAAAACTCAATAATTTTGTTGTAGGGAACAACTTGTTCCCGATAGTTAGAATGCGCGCGAAACTTGTCTATACACATACACACAATGTTCTCCTATACTGTTTATAATTTCTTTGCAACATTCCTCACGATTTTGTACACAGAATCGAATCTTTGTTTTTGTCAAAGTCCTTTTGTTTCAACGTAGTCCTTTGAAGACCAAGTCGTCTGCTGCCCCTTGTCTTGTCTTCTGAGTGCTTTTTGCAAATCCTTTCCTGAAAAAAATATTCCGTTTTGCTTATCCTTTCAAAGGCTACATTTCTACAAGAAACCATTAAATGGTTCATTGGTTGTAAGGCTAAAGATCTCATTGGCTAACGTTCATCAGATTGAATCCACTGTAAACCAATCAGGTGACACCATTCTCCCGCCGGTCATCGCTTTCCACATGTTGATCATGCTTTCGTCTTCCACAAACTGCCGCATTCGAAATCCTTCGTGTCGTGGGTTGTCCCTTCTGTAGTGGACGAGCCTGAGATCAGCCTCGGGGTCAAGGGTCAAAGTGTCACTTCCAATTTTCACCCCGTGAATTTTGAAATAGTGTACGTTGATTGGGCGAATGATGCATTTGTCGCGTCCGCGGTTCTCCTTTGTAGCGCTTGGAGTTCTCCACGGGTTCCTCTCGAACACCGTTTTAGCTTCGACAACTTTTTTCTTGGCGTAAGGTGGCCTACCAAAGAACCAGTTCCGAATCCGAACGGTTCCCAAAGAACTCAAGTACGGATCTTGCAGATAGTCCGAAATCTTCGTTCTCTCTGGATCCATAGGTTGCACGAACTCATCAACGTCTACTTTCAACATCCAGTGCGTGTTGTAGCGGTGTCTCCATAGGCAGTCATTTTCATGTGCAATTTGAACCTCTAAGTAAGTTTTATTTGCACTTGGTGTGTGTGCCCATGGTATGACGGTCAGGAAACCTGACTTGATATAGCCTTCAAGATCACCAGCCATCGTTGCGTTGGGGTCGTTGTCGTATATATAGACATGCTCAACACCAAGTTTTTTGTAGTAATACATCCAA
The DNA here is from genome assembly GCA_032158295.1 of Pycnopodia helianthoides. NCBI lineage: Eukaryota > Metazoa > Echinodermata > Asteroidea > Forcipulatida > Asteriidae > Pycnopodia > Pycnopodia helianthoides. The sequence continues at coordinate 2,278,664 of CM063260.1, forward strand.
TCAGGGATGAACTTTGACATGTCTCTGACCATGGTACAAAGACTCAAAAAATGCTGCTCTGTCTCGGTCGGGCAAACCGGCACGCCTATGTACGCGTACTGCGGATTGGACACCAGACGAAAATTCACCCTAAACCGACCGACTGCCTGCCGTTTGACTTGAGTCATAAAGCGTCGTGGCACGGGGCATGTGATGATGATGAGGTACTGCGGGTAGCCGCCAAAACTAAGGAAATCCTTCACGATGGGATCAGTGATACTCATCTCACCGTTGGGAAACTCACAGATGTACTTCTCCATCTCCCAGTCATCTTCGTAGCTCTTAACTCCTACAAAAACGACCTCGTCTCTTGTGGACTCCACGAAGGCAGAGTGAAGCGTGGGGAGCCTCGAGCAGCTCAGTTTTTCCCGGAGGTAGCAACCCTCTGCAGAGTTTAGAAGATTTCTTGTTCCCGAGCTGTCACACAATAAAGTCGGAAAGCCAATGAAAGACTTGAACTTTTTCCAGCTATCCATGCTCCCCTCTATCCAAGGGTGGATACCTCTTGAGATGGCTTCATGTGTTGCAGGGACCGACAGAAATAACCTGAAGAGCAACCACACTGCTAGTAAAACTAACAGCGCCCTCTTGCATTGGGAGCGCTTTGAGCGTAACATGATTGGTCGGGGCCCGAGTGTGTTGGTCTACCGATTTGATGACAGTATACACACTTTATACTATCTTCACGTTGAAACTCATATTAAACTCCACTATTATCCAGATGTGTCACCAGATGAATTCATGGTCTTCATTGCGAGGCATGACCGAGCACACAGATCTGAAACAGACGAGGAAAAAATGCGAAGTGTCAAGAAACTTTTCCAAACCTCGGCTCAGGCTGCGTCTCCGGCTTGGGCTCAATAACATCAGATATCAACATACAAAATATACCCGAACTTACACTGATCGAACTAATCGTCTTAATATTGTTTTCTGTTAACTTTCTATGGGTTCTCCATTCAACAGCAAACCCAAATTTCAGTTTATGATAAAACAATTATCAATATATGTTTGTCATGTTTATTTTGCAACTGGCCCTTCCATTGGATAATCTTATAGGACTCCTTTTCAAGGGGTAGATCAAGAACAAGACCATGCAGGGCCCAATTTCATAGAGCTGACTAAAGGAACATTACAGAATTGGTTTTTGCTAACAAAACAGTTGCTGGCAGTGTAAGCACTTTATGTAATCCACCATATACATCAACTGACAAACCTGTAGAAGTTTGAGATCGATCGGCCATCTGGGTCACGAGAAAATAGTGAAAAAAACGATTACACATTTGCATGAAATCATATAGATTCAACAAATGAATAAAACGCTCACTGAGCGATAAACTCCAATCGGAAAATCAGTTTATTCATTTCTCATCAAATGAGGCATTTCAGACAGAAATATTTCAAGGGATGTTTTTCTTCTATCATCATCATTAGCCCGTGTAAGTTTTATGTAAATCTGTGATCAAAAAGTATATTTTACAAGTTCTTTTCTTACCAACTCTGTAATGTTTCTTTAAGCACAAATACTAGCTAAGCACAACAAAATTATGCTAACCCCAAAAAAAGGTTGTCAGCTAAAATACCATTTCTCATGTAGCATGAAGTGTGAGTGGTGTACTGCTTATTGTTGCTTAGCAAAGATGTTTTAAGCAACTTTTTCTGCATAAGCAGCTCTATGAAATTAGGCCCAGGGAACCAGAGGCCGTGGCCTCCGTGAAATTCCAGGCCTGACGACATTATTAAACCCAACATTCAAAACTCTATTACCGGGGAATCATTTCAATCGTACACCATTGACATGTTGGTTAAAATAAAGTCCGATATGTCCTTCGACGGACCAGTGCGCTTTTGGGATAAACAAAAATAATCCATTCAAATTGGCTACTGACAAGACATGCTATGACGCGCATAATAAAACATTGAAGTGCCATTCTAATGATTATTGGCTAGAGAAATCATGCCCAATTAAGATCCATAACATCGACGTATTCTAGTAAACCCTTCCATAAACGACGTTGGGTCACATCGATATATCCTCCATAACACAGTTTAGCTGCATGCATAGCTTTGAAGTGTTGAGTTTGCATACTTCGAATTTTGGAGTCAACACACAACAGTCCAACGGTCACCCGGCGGTGGTTGTTTTTTATGAATAAAAGATAACACAGGTTGCAGACGCTCAGCATTTCCTCCATTCATCACGATTAAACTGATTATTATTGACGAAATTCTATCAGACGAGATGACAATGTCAGCAAACCATTGAGCCATCGTTTCATTTACCCCCACCCCCCCCCCCCCCCCCCACAGCCCGCTCATTGAGCTCTACTTAAGAGGCGACCCCCATCACAAACAGGTTTTATACGATATTGGTAGAGCTGTTTTGTGTGATCAACCATTATACACGAAACAACAAGCCTTTGAACATGTGGGCTTAATCCGTTGTGTGAGTCAGGAGAAAATAGTGAAACACCATTCACAACCGAAGTTGCAGTTTTTGTTGCTATAGGCTATCAGATCAGACCGTGGAATTCTACCTCCATGGTCATACATAGTCGTCTCGAATATGACTTCATTTCAGAGGGAAATATTTCACAGAAAAAAAATGGTAAGGTTTTAATATGAACAAGCTGTCAGACTGAAATTAATTTCACTGATGTTTTTTTTTATTCTCACCGATCCTGTGTAATATACCGGATCAACGTTCTTTACCATTTTTTCTTCCAAATCTTGAGTAACCCCACAATTATTAAATGTTAGTGCTGATTTAGTTTTTCATCTCCTGAAAATTGAGGGTTTATAGGTAGCAAGTCCCCTTTGAAAACATCTACTTAGATTTGTGGCTTGGTCATTCAGTCTTGCGCCTTAGCAGCAGAAATGAACATTCATCTCACGAGGTCACCGAGAGGAGATTATCTTACAAGAAGGCTCCGTTTCTTAAACCTTGGTTTGTTCTCATCAAATATATCAAAATGTGAAATGGCTCGTTGGGGGGGGGGGGGCATTGTCTGCTTTCAAGGTATTTACCAAGATTCAGAATGAGTGCGCCATACGTTTAATCCGGCCCTTCTTAAGAAGCCGGTGCCAAAGCAATTGTTAAATGTAGTCATCGTTTGGGTTTTGTCTACCTGTCCCTGCTCTAGTAACGTCCCCTGCCCAGACCAACCGTCGTCTGACCTTACCAAGGCAACCTGCCCCAACGTCCTCTGTCCCACAACCTCCTGCCCTGAGGCCATACGCCACCTGCCCAAACTAGCCCTATGCCCTTAGACCAAAGCACCCTGCCCCTTCACTTCCCCTGTCCCACCAACCCCCTGCCCTTACCAACACCACCTGCCCAAACTAGCCCAATGCCCTTAGACGAAGGCACCCTGCCCCTTCAACCCCCTGCCCTTACCAACGCTACCTGCCCAAACTAGCCCTATGCCCTTAGACCAAGGCACACTGCCCCTTCACTTCCCCTGTCCCACCAACCCCCTGCCCTTACCAACGCTACCTGCCCAAACTAGCCATATCCCTTAGACCAAGGCACCCTGCCCATTCAACCCCCTGCCCTTACCAACTTCCCGTCTCACCAACCCCTGCCCTTACCAACACCACCTGCCCAAACTAGCCACATGCCCTTAGACGAAGGCACCCTGCCCCTTCAACCCCCTGCCCTTACCAACACCACCTGCCCAAACTAGCCCCATGCCCTTAGACTAAGGCACCCTGCCCCTTCACTTCCCTGTCCCACCAACCCCCTGCCCTTACCAACACCACCTGCCCAAACTAGCCCCATGCCCTTAGACGAAGGCACCCTGCCCCTTCAACCCCCTGCCCTTACCAACGCTACCTGCCCAAACTACATATGCCCTTAGACCAGCACCTGCCCCTTCACTTCCCTGTCCCACCACCCTGCCTTACCAACGCTACCTGCCAACTAGCCATCCCTTAACAAGGCACCCTGCCCATTCAACCCCTGCCTACCAACGCCACCTGCCCAAACTAGCCCTATGTCCTTAGACCAAGGCACCTTGCCCCTTCAACCCCCTGCCCTTACCAACTTCCCCTGTCTCACCAACACCTGCCCTTACCAACACCACCTGCCTAATCTAACCCCATGCCCTTATATCAGAGGGCACTCTGCTCCCACCAACCCCTACCCTTACACCAACGCCACTGGCCCAAACCGTAGAGCAAGGACAGAGATCCAAACCAACCTCATGCCCTTAGACCACGGCACCCTGCCCAACCAACCCTTGCCCTTACAACCGTCACCTGCCCCCTCTGACGCCTCCCTGTCTCCCACCACTGGTGGTAGCCCAAACAACGCCCCCAGCGTTATCTGATATAAACAATTTACCAGATCGTGTGCAATAAAATAAGGGTTTACATTTATTAAATAGTGTGGCGTGATCAGGTGTTTGTTTTTTCCAGAACTAATCGAATTGTCAAACAATCGTATTGGTATAACGTATGAAAACAGGGGACCATACTTGATTAAAATGCCAGTTGTTTTTGACTAAACAAAATTATGCAAGAAAACTCATAATTTGCATACAAAAAAAAATCAATGAAAACAATGAAACTAAGGTAATAAAACTGCTCTCCTTATACCTGATACAATAACGCTAGATTATCAACAAAAAAAAACAATACTTGACGCTACCTTTAAACACTACTTTCAATGTTAATTTGATAAAAAGATATAATTTATAATTACCAATTTACTTTTTTTTTTCGAATCATAATCTGTATCACCATTGTTAGTGTAATTATAAAAGAATTTGCACATAAATATATATTCATGCATTTTTTTTACAATGTTGGAATGTGAGAGTAATGACAATAACACAATTCACGAGAAACTATAAGTTTAAATTTCATGGCCTATTAATAACAATAGGAATGTGATGATAATGAACAATAACACAATTCCACGAGAAACTATAAGTTTAAATTTTCACTGGCCCTATTAAATAACAATAAGAATGTGATGAGTAATGAACATAACACAATTCCACGAGAAACTAAGTTTAATTTCACTGGCCTATTAAATAACAATAGGACCTGAATGTTTCATTGACATTATTCAATGCAGGCCGATCCAAAGTTCACCAGCAGTGTTAACGTGAAGCATTAAACATACTCGACACAAGTCACATCCACCGTCTGGGTAGTAGAAAGTCTCACGAAAACCACAACACAATCACGTCCCAGAGATGAAACAAGGTCACCTTTGCCATCTTCGGCCTCGGCCGGGCTGGTACCATCCACTTCGGCAATCTCATCCGCAACCAGCGTGCCGTCATACGGTATATCGTGGAAGAGAATCGGGCCAGGGCCGAGCAGGTTCTACAGGAAGTTCAATTTGATATCGTGAATGAACAGTGCCAACTCGTCACTGCAGCGGAAGCTAACAAGGTCTACCGAGATGACAGGTTTGTGTTTGTATAGTGGTACCTGGGTGTACCGTATACTGCCCAACTCCCTAATTAGTCCCTCCCAGGGTGCAAATTTATGTTCTGCAGCACACGCTGGCTACGGAGTCAACAGTTAAGGGATAGAGAAGAACAGCCTATCCCTTAATTATTATTGTTGACTCCATAGCCGACTTGTGCTGCAGAAAAAAATCACTCCCAGGGTCCGTGATGCACTGGACTCGTATTTTTACTCGTATATCCCTCCCCTCCCTTCCCAAAGCTGGTCTGTTTGTGGTTTTGTTACAGCGTCATCACAATTGAAATGTTTTTACCTTGTCTTATTACATAATTATTTTAAGGTTTTTTTTCTTTATCTATCAATGATTTGGCTCGCTTAAAGGAACATTACAGAATTGGTTTTTGCTAACAAAACAGTTGCTGGCAGTGTCAGCACTTTATGTAATCCACCATATACATAAACTGACAAACCTGTAGAAGTTTGAGATCGATCGGCCATCTGGGTCACGAGAAAATAGTGAAAAACAGATTACACATTTGCATGAAATCATATAGGTTCAACAAATGAATAAAACGCTCACTGAGCGATAAACTCCAATCGGAAAATTAGTTTATTCATTTCTCATCAAATATGACATTTCAGACAGAAATATTTCAAGGGATGTTTTCTACTATCATCCTCATTAGACCGTTTAGTTTTATGTAAATCTGTGATCAAAAGTATATTTTACAATTACCAATTCTGTAATGTTCCTTTAATGTTTGTTTTTGATTGTCTGTTTTAATTTGTCTTGTTCTTAAAGCCATGAGTTAATAAATAAATTTCTTAAATGTTTACAAGTAACCGGAAACGGTTTTTCATTGTTGATCTGTTAAATTCATTTTTCTTTATCAACAATTATAATATAATTGCTAGAGCCATAAACTATAGAAGTATCTGAAGAAACAGAATCGCGCACACGTAAAACTCAAAATTATGTTGGTCCGGAAGTTCGAAGTTGGTTCGGTCTATTTTGATGGAACTCGATCCCGAATACTGAACTATGATTTCTGACGTAATAATTCCCCTTTATGCAGACTCTTTTGTTTTATTGATTTCGATTAATTCCAATCTGTGTTTGTTTCCCTTCAGTGTCGATGCAGTGATCGTTTGTACCCATACTGACTCACACAAAGATATAGTGCAGCGCTCCCTGCAAGCAGGTTTGTATATGTGACGTCATTGATTGTCGCTACCTCATTATTCTAGTATTTGCATTTACGTAATGTAGTCTAATTATCAATTGGAACCGCCCCTCTGGTTTGTTTGACTTTGTTGTGTTTTGAGGCAACAAAGTTCAACAGTCGCTGTGATACCTGCTGCTATAGCTTGGTGGTTTTATATAGGTAAGAATATAGATCTTTCTTTTGCAACGTCACAGCCCAAGTTTTTGCCAACCAAGGTTGGAGAAAACTATAGGAAGCCATAGATACAAAGCAAAAACGGATAGCCACAGTTTGTAACACAAATATTGTTACACACATATTCAAAAATAGTGTTGAATTTGATTTGTTTGAAACTAAGCAACCAATCATAAGATGTACATTTTTGTTATTGAAAGTTTGCAAAAAATGTTGAATTTGGTCACAACATCCTGTACCCGCAATTGAATGTTTTGCTAGTAATCGGCCCTCCATGCCAACGAGCGCGGTTTGTTGATCAACAAAAGAAAGGTCTATAATGGCTCTTGACTGGCAAGGTCGTGGGTTCGAATCTCATCCGAGCAGTGCCTTTGATTTTGTCCTCTCCTCTCTCTCCTCTCTCTCTCTCTCTCTCTCTCGTGAAAGTATAGCAAAATATTATAGAGCTCCCTGAGCTGAAATGTGAAACGGCACTGGACACCATTTCAGCAAGCAACTATTTTGTTTCAACAATAGGGCCCAAATTCATAGCTCTGCAACTGTTCGTGCTTACTGCAGCAGAACAATCGGCCGTAAAGCAGCTCTAGAAATTGGCGCCAGACCAGTGCAGACATTGGTCATCATGCTAATGATGTTATTAAAAAAAACGCCACCCAGTATTCAAAGTTCCAACAATAGATAGAGCTCCAATTCCCTATCCTCAGCGAGTGGAAAGATCCAAAATGCCAAACACACAGAGCGCCATTTATGGTTGTGTGCAAAATAGTGTTTGAGTTTTCAGATCACACTGAGGAAACAAAGACCAAGAACTTGGACAATTTTTTATTACTTATTGCCGTTTTTTCATTTGGTTTTGTGTTTTATCTACAACTTTAGGTAAATCTGTGTTTTGTGAGAAGCCCATTGCCACTGAGCTTAGTGAGACGAAAGCCTGCTATGACCTTGCCGAGGAAAACGGACAGTTTCTCTTCTGTGCATTCAACAGGTAATAGGCCTACGATTGATTGGAGCGGTTTGCGTTGACAGAAATGATTCCAATAATCGATAAACGAATAATTTACAGATTTTATTTCCCTGTTAAACTCTACTCAAAATTTGATAATTTATTTCATTTTCTTTGTTTGCAGACGTCAAGACCCTTCCATTCGTGAGCTCCAAAAACGTGTTCGAAGAGGAGATCTTGGCCCGATTCAGTCTATCAAGACTTGCTCAAGAGATAGCCCTATTCCAACAAAAGAATACCTCAAAATATCCGGTATTGTTTGAAATATATTCCCATACAGTTTACGTTTTCTGCTGTTAAGGCACATACTCAAAAAATTACTTATTTATTATTTACACACAATGCCAGCTGCTTTGGAGCCGGATGTAGAGTGAAAACCGTTTAAGCAGCACAGAGATGCATAAACAGCAATGTTGCTTTTTGGCTGGTAACCCTGCATACGTCTGCCCAGGCGTCTTTGGACGAATCGCTGGGACTGAGCGAAGTGTGGCAGAAGATCATTTCCCCAGAGTTTCTTTCCACACGCCACCCCACCAAAGAATCCCCCACGAAAAAAACAACAACAAGAAACAAGAAATAAGAAAGAAGAACAAAATAAACACCCCAACACACACACATAAACACAAAAAAACACGTTATGTTGTGGAGAATTTTCGTCTTATAAATAGCATCCTCTTTTGAATCAACTTCCTTCAACAACACATGCTAGTTTTACCGTAAGGGGGACACACATCACACACAGGGGGACAAAATCTCATATTTATGACAGCAGCCAACTTCACTGGTATCTCCATTGACACCTTTTTATGACAGGAGGTATCTTTCACGACTGTGCCGTTCATGACATTGATGCAGTCTGTTGGATTCTTGGCGAGTTCCCGGAAGTAGTTTACGCGCAGGCGCACGCCTTCCACGAGAGCGTTGCCGAGCTGGGTGATGTCGACCAGGTCAACATAACAATGAAGTTTGCCAGTGGTACCATCGCTACGATTGATTTGAATCGACAGGCATCCTACGGATACGACCAGCGAATTGAGGTTACAAATTCATTAAAAAGTTGTATCGGATTTCTTAAGTAATCTTCTCATGGTTCGAAAAGATTGGCAATAAATTTAATGATTTCCAAATAAACTATAGTGACGTCAAGATTTTGATATAGATATGAACAAAATCTGCATAATCTTAGACTTCCTATAGACCATGTAACCTTTGTTCACAAAAAGAATGACCTCTTTTTTTTCTCAACAGGTTTTCGGCTCAAACGGCATGCTTGAAACGAGGAATAACAGCAACATCAACCTCGTCGGTCACCTCGGAAAGAACGGCGCCTCATCGGACCCTGTTCCCTTCTCCTTTCCTCAGAGATATGCTGATGCCTACAGAGAGGAGCTTGATTATTTTATAGACTACATATTAGGTATAAGAAAACAAACAACATTTCATATCAAATTTGATTTTTAACACGGAAGACAAAACTTCAAGAGCTGTTGCAACTTTCCCTCTACTGTCATAACGGTCTTTTGCATGAAACGTCATAACGTCACGTGGTATATGATGTCCGCCATTATTGAAGGTCAAGTTCTAATGTTATGTTAGGTGTGGTTAGGCGTAGGGGGGGTTGGAGAGTTGTCATCCTATCCACACCACTGGGTTACGGCGCTCTGTCAAGCCTAGAAAAGTCGACAAAGCGGAGAATTCTACTACGCCATGGTGCCGCCAATAAAAAAACATAGGGCCATCATTCTAGAAAACACTCTATAAAGTTAAAGGAACATTACACTAGAATTGGTAAGAAAAAAACTTGTAAAATATACTTTTGATCACAGATTTACATAAAACTTACACGGTCTAGATGATGATGGTAGAAAACATCCCTTGAAATATTTCTGTCTGAAATGCCATATTTGATGAGAAACGAATAAACTAATTTTCCGATTGGAGTTTATCGCTCAGTGAGCGTTTTATTCATTTATTGAATCTATATGGTTTCATGCAAATGTGTAATCGGTTTTTCACTATTTTCTTGTGACCCAGATGGCCGATCGATCTCAAACTTCTACAGGTTTGTCAGGTTATGTATATGGTGGATTACATAAAGTGTTACACTGCCAGCAACTGTTTTGTTAGCAAAACCAATCCTGTAATGTTCCTTTAAGGTTAGATTCAGGGGTTTGGAAATAGGTAATTATAACTTAATACAAATAACTTAACATCAAATATATTCCACACCCATAGACTTGCAATGGGGGTCACTGGTGCTTAGGTAGAGCATGAACTCCGACAGTTGGTGTTTGTTCATCTACAACCGTCTGTTTCTATCGAGTGACCTTGGTTTTGTGTGTGCGCCACGTCTAACCCCCTTTGCTGTTGTTGTATTCCTTGCAGGGGTAGACAAGCATGTAGAAGTGACCAGAACTGACACTCTAATGGCAACGATTATTGCTGAAGCAAGTATGATGTCCTACCGCAAAGGAATCCCAATCAAAATGAAGGACGTGATGTAAACAAGTCATACAAGAAGAGGCTCATTCAGCGGAAAATGGAGACAGCCAAAGATGCCCAGCCGCAAGCAATTTTTGTTATAGGGTCTAATTTTGTTCATCTAATACGTATGTAATTATTATATTAAAGGATTTGCTTCTTGCTTTTCTCTCTCCACTCTCTCTATTCATGTATTTCCACTTGACTGCTTTTGTCCCCCTTGTATGCATGTATGTGTGTTGTCTTGTCATTTAGCCTTTCGAGAAAGACTCTGCTAGGGTCGAAACGTCAGGCCACTAACTAATTTTTTGCATTTTTTTGTGCGATAAAGGATTTGAACACAAATATATATATATATATATATGCATTTCTTGACAAGGGTGGAATGCAATGAATAATGAGTAATAAAATAATTCCGTGGGATGATTAATTAGTTTAACATTGTACTGACCAACATTAATACAATAGGGCCTACATGTTTTGTTGTAGACAATTCATCTGAATTAGTGTTATCGATCCACCACGTTCGTCAGTACTTACTTGGTACTTGGTTGGTTTCCTCCTGAAAACATCATCTTGGCTAGAAGGTCACGGGGAGGTGAGGACGTCTATATTTTGGTCATAATGTAGTTGTAGTAATTGTCTCTAAAGGTATTGTGCGTCGTAGAGTTAGTAATGTGTTGGGGCAGGTCATTCCATAATTTAATGGTCCTTGGAAAAAATGAATTCTTGAAAGAAGATTGTGATATGTTGAATTGGTTGTTGTTCCCCCTCCTAGATCTCTGCATTTTTGGCTGAAGATATTCTGTAGCGTTGATGTCAATGGCTTGAGTGATGATTTTGTAGAGTTGAGTCACCTGGTGGATTTCCCTTCTGTCAATTAACTTCTCCCATCCAAGGGACAACAACATGTTGGAGACACTACTTTTCCTGGAATGATCTCCGTAAACAAAACGCGCTGCCCTGCGCTGAACTTTCTCAATTGCAGACTGGTGACAGTTTTTATAAGGGTTCCATGCTGCTATGCCATATTCTAAGTGTGGTCGAACAAGTGTGAAATATAACCTTTCCTTGATGTTTTTTGAGCTCATGTAAAAATTTCGTTTGATGAAGTTGAGGATTTTTGTTGCCTTGGTAACAGCGTGCTGCGTCTGTTTTTCCCATCCCAAATCATTTTGGATTTTTATTCCTAGGTATGTGAAATCTTTAGTTGCTTCAAGATGCACTCCTTTCATCTCACACATAGGGTCGCCAGGGTTGCGTTTACGAGAGACTCGCATGGTTTTGCATTTGCCAGCATTAAATCGCATACCCCAAGTTGTACCATCTAATGAGGTTGTCAAGGTCGGTCTGCAGCAATTTCACATCTTCATTGGAGTTTATCTGATGATATATAAGGCAGTCGTCGGCAAATAACCGAATTACTCCCCTTACAGCTGATTGGATGTCATTGATAAAAAGAAGGAACAAGTGCGGTCCCAAAACAGTCCCCTGTGGCACACCACTGAGAACTTTGTGCCAGTCGGAGAATTCACCATTGACAGCAAGTCTCTGCAGCCGGTTTGTAAGAAATGCAGCGATCCAGTTTTTAATCTTGCCTCTGATGCCGTAATAATCGATTTTATGAAGGAGTTTCTGGTGTGGTACTACATCGAAAGCCTTTGAAAAGTCCAATACTGCTACATCGGTAGTAATACCATTACTGTGGTTGCAAGCAAGGTCGTTGAAGGTAAGGATAAGTTGACTTTCACGTGAGCGCCCTCTGCGGAAAGCATGCTGATTTTCAGCTAGAATGTGATGCAGGTCTAGATGCTTCATCAACTGACTATCAACAATATGTTCCAATAATTTACAACACACTGAAGTGAGGGATATTGGTCTGTAATTTACTGGGTCAGATGTAGCACCTTTCTTAAACAAAGGAGTTTGTTTGCCGGTAGCTCACATTGTGTCCAAGGATTGTTGAAAAATATGTGCAAGAATGGTGGCAATTTCATTTGCAGCCATTTTGAGTGCTCTATTTAATATTTGGTCGGGCCCAGCTGCTTTGGAAACGTTCATTGATTGAAGCAGTTTCAGAACACCTTCCACAGACACTTTTATGTCAGGCATATCCGGGTAACTACTGTCAGGCAAATATGGCAGTTGCAGCGCCTCCTCTTTGGTAAAGATGCTACTAAATTGATTTGCCAAAGCCTCGGTTTTCTCCTTGTCACCAGTTATGCCAACATCGTTAATCTTGAGGACCTGGACACCAGAATTATTTCGGCGCTGAGATTTAATATATTGCCAGAACTTCTTGGGGTCATCAGTTGATGTCACAGTTTCCACATGGGCACGATGAGCTCTACGGAGTTCACGATCCACATATCTGCGGATGGATTTGAACTTATCCCAATCAGGTTGCCAGATTTCTTAGCACGACATAAAATCTCTCCTTTCTTCTGGTGAGACGCAAAAGGTGAGTTGACAACCATCGTGGCCTAATTTTCCCTTTAACAATTTTTTGCGGAACTATTTTTTTTACAATGTTGTTTAGACCATCCCTGAAGAAAGTCCAGTTGGGATTCAACAGTATTTTTGTCTGGGTTGCTTTGAAAGAAATCTTCTTTCAGCTCTGCTGCAGCCACTCTAAATCTACTACATCCACACTTTTCCACTTCAAGATCCTCCTCGGTGGTTTTGAAGCTTGAACAGCTTTGATGGAAATATCAGCTAGGACAATTTCGTGGTCACTCAATCCAGAAACTGCATGAATGTTACTAACTGCAAGTGGTCTAGTTGTGAACAGCAAATCAAGGATATTCTCAACACCAGAGACTGGATCCCTACGGGTAGTAAAGCAAACCTTCTGCTCTAAATGGTAGTCGTCAGCTATCTCAATAATTATAGACTGTAGGCTGCCATGAGGGTAGGTTGTTTCGTCTTGGCTCCAGAACATGCTAGGTATGTTGAAGTCTCCTCCCAAGATTACAAAAAATGGGGAGTTCAGATTAGAGAACATCTTAGTAAGGCTGTCGTGAGTCGGGTCTACGATAAAAGGCACCAATAAACACGTCGTCACCGATTGGTCTAAAGGTAAGCTGACACCATAAGATCTCCCGTGTTCAACCATGTCAACACTGAAATCAGCCCTTTCAGTTACTGGTAGAGAATTTGTAACGGCGATGAACATACCACCACCCTTTTATCGGGTCTATCTCTACGAAGCACATTGAAATTCGCAGGAAAAATTTCAGAAGATTGAATTGACTCGTCTAGCCAGCTCTCAGTACCAATTAGCACATCAGGATTCTCAGTGTCAATAAAGGTGTAAAGCAAGGGGATTTTCCCTCTGATACTTCTACAATTCACAATAGCCACCTTCATTGTGCTTTTTATCGGGGACTTGGCCTTGTTTCTTGAATAAACGTGTACAGGTGGGGGCCCGCTGAGACCAGTGTTTTTGCAGTTCTTTTGTTGAATGAAACGAGGTTTTCTAGGCAGTTTGTTTTTAGGACTAGATGTTTTGACCAGCTTACTTGCAAAACTTGGTTCATCATTTCCGTCAAGACTCGAGCTATCCGATAAAATTTCAAAAGTGTTTTTGAGATCAAATTCATCAGACGAGAAGAATGATTCCTCAAAATGAATAACATCACACTCCGGGCAAATCCAAGAAAACTGACGTAAATTCTGGTAGTACAAGTAGGATACACCAGAATACTTGTTATGAAACCATATATCGCAACGATCACATAATAATGCACTGTCATTGTTCTTAACAGCATAACTGCAAATCCCGCACGGCCATTTTGGTTTTCTACCAACTTTGGGTGGGCCTGGGTTTGTTTCTACGTCCCCTGCGAGAAACATCAAATACACCAGGGACTGTTGTTTATTAAACATGGTTCCTAAGGTCATCTTGCGAACAAGTCCTCTCCCAAGTTGAGGTCTCTTTGCACAATAATATGAAACAATGTACGCCGAGCTATTTCTAACACAATGTTGGGGTTCAGTATATTGTACTGGAGAGTTGTCGAAATGTCAAAAAATGGAATTCTCCTACCGTATAAATATTGCCTTTCAGTATCCTGACTGTTCCCATGTTGGTGAATGAACAATTTAAAACTCCCAAGAAGCATAAGTAGGAAGAACGTTGACGAAAAAACGAGCCGTCGTCGTCGTCGTCGATCCTTCATGTTGTTTACAAATATGGCGGTCATTGCACTGCTTATGTTGTCCAAACAGGTGATCCAAGTGAAAAAATTCAAGGTTAAAGAACTCCCTCAAAGGCTCAGGAAAAACATCAGAATCATGCAGACAATGTGCCACAAGCACTGAAGTACTTAAAATTGTATAAAATCAACTTAGATGTGCAAGTAGAAATGTGATTTTTGAAGATAAAAAATTTGTTTAAAACGTAAACAAAATAAAAGACGTCCACTCCCCGTGATAGCGCCCTCTAGCATTTACATAAAGCATGGAAAATACTCAACACCAGTCATCACATCAACAGTCGGGTAAAATGACTCACGCAAACCACACAAATAAATTCCCAGCGGCGAAAAAAATCACCTTTGCCATCTTCGGCATGGGCCGGGCTGGTACCATCCACTTCGGCAATCTCATCCGCAACCAGCGTGCCGTCATACGGTATATCGTGGAAGAGAATCGGGCCAGGGCCGAGCAGGTTCTACAGGAAGTTCAATTTGATATCGTGAATGAACAGTGCCAACTCGTCACTGCAGCGGAAGCTAACAAGGTCTACCGAGATGAGAGGTTTGTGTTTGTATAGTGGTACCTGGGTGCACCGTACCGTAACTGCCCACCTCGTTAACTAGTCCATCCCAGGGTCAAATTTGTACTCCCAGGAGCTGGCCTGTTTTTGCTCTCTCGACAATACGATATTATTGTTATAATATCCGTCATAAACTATACATTCAACGAAAGTATTTGAAGAAACAGAATCGCGCACATGTAAAACTCAATATGGTTGGAACCATGCAACTTGGTCCCGGAAGTTCGAATTATTGGTTCGGTCTACTCCTAGAATTATGAGGTTCGATCCGCTAACGGCTCCATGAACCTCATAGAGATCCGATTTCAAATGAGAACTCCAGGTGCAGAAACGTAAATGACAAAACGTTTTGTATTGTAGTTTGTACATGGACCTCTATGAGGTTCATGGAGCCGTTAGCGGATCGAACCTCATAATTCTAGGAGTAGGTTCGGTCTATTTTGATGGAACATCCCGAATACTTAATTATTGTTTCTGACGTAATAGTTTCCTTTTATGAAGACTCTGTATTTATTCATTTCGATTAATTTCAATCTGTAACTGTTTTCTCAGTGTCGATGCTGTTATCGTTTGTACCACTACGAACTCGCATAAAGATATAGTGCAGAGCTCCCTGCGAGCAGGTTAGTATGTGACGTCATTGATGGTCGCTGTCTCATTTTAGTGTTTTTATTTACGTGATGTAATCTAATGTCACCAATTTGTTTGTTGCTTTTGTTGTGTCTCGCTGCGATACCTGCTGCTATAGCTTGGTGTTGGTCTAGTAAGAATAGAATGGCTCTTGAATGGCAAAGATCGTGGGTTCGAATCTCCTCTCTCTCGTCATTTTTTGGTATTATTTTTTGCTGCTGTATAACAGCATCTTCAAGGTGATAGTATAGTTTGTAAAATTGATTGTTGAACAAGGGCTTTCTGTTGTGTAAGAATGTCTGGTTCAGTCTTGAGTGGTTAAATAATACGGTCACCAGCATCGTTATTTATGCCAACAACAATCTGGTAATGGGAGGGTTAACTTTTATGTGTATTATTGTTTCTCGTTTGTGTATTACCGATATCACACGTGCAGTATGGTCCCATAATAGTATAATACAAACTGCAAAGTAGTTGAACTTCTGAAAGTTGTGAGATGAATTGCAGTATTCGTTTTTCTGTTTTATTTACAACTCTAGGTAAATCTGTGTTTTGTGAGAAGCCCATTGCCACTGAGCTTAGTGAGACGAAAGCCTGCTATGACCTTGCCGAGGAAAACGGACAGCTTCTCTTTTGTGCATTCAACAGGTAATAGGCCTACGATCGATCAGAGCGGTTTGCGTCGACAAAATTGATTCCAACAATCGATAATATAAAAAACAAATACGGATTTTCTTTCCCTGTTTAACTCGACTCAAAATTCGAAAATGTATTTTCTTGTCTTTGTTTGCAGACGTCAAGACCCTTCCATTCGTGAGCTCCAAAAACGTGTTCGAAGAGGAGATCTTGGCCAGATTCAATCTATCAAGACTTGTGCAAGAGATAACTCCGTTCCAGCAAAAGAGTACCTCAAAATATCCGGTATTAAAATATATTCCCAATATTTTTTTCCTGCTGTTAAAGCAAACATATTTTTTAATCACACACAATGACAGCTGCTTTGGAGCCGGACACTGTCATGATGGAGGGGGGGGGGGGGCTCCATGGATGATGGTAACGATTTTTCTAAACCAACAGTTTCAAGGCAAAGAATGGAATAATTATTTGTAATGGGGTTACACAATAGAGCTACATTATGTTATCGTATCATTTGTAAACAATGGGTGACCAAACCGGGGTCATTATATCACGGGAATGGTCCAATGCGCATGTGCATACGTCAGCCCATCCCTGCGTCTTTGGATGGGGTGATGGGGCCACCTAGCAAAGTGTGGCAGAAAAAAATAATTTAAAAAAAGGAATTTTTGTTGTTGATTTTTTTCATTTCATAAAGCACCCTCTTTTGAATCAACTTCCTTCATCAGCCCAAGTTAATTTTACCGTAAGGGGGACACACATAGGGGGACACACATAGGGGGACACACATAGGGTGACACACATTAGGGGAGACACACATAGGGGGACACACAGGGGGACAACATCCCATAATTATGACAGCGGTAAACTTGACTGGTATCTCCTTGCCACCTCTTTATGACAGGAGGTATCTTTCACGACTGTGCCGTTCATGACATTGATGCAGTCTGTTGGATTCTTGGCGAGTTCCCGGAAGTAGTTTACGCGCAGGCGCACGCCTTCCACGAGAGCGTTGCCGAGCTGGGTGATGTCGACCAGGTCAACATAACAATGAAGTTTGCTAGTGGTGCCATCGCTACGATTGATTTGAATCGACAGGCATCCTACGGATACGACCAGCGAATTGAGGTTACAAATTCATTATAGACATCTTAAATTGAAGTAATCTTCCCATGGCTTCGAAAAAATTGACTAGTGATTGCATTACATTGCCAAATTAACTAGTGACGTCAGGACTTTGAAAAAATGAACAAAAGCTGCATAATTTATACGTCCTATAGACCATGTAACCTTTGTCCGCAAATAAAGGGACCTTTTACATTTCAGTGCCTTTAAGGCAGGCGATATACTACACATGCCATATGAGAAATGTTACATTGTGTGTAATTATAAATTCAGGAGTTATTAACGAGATTTTGTTTTTTACAATTTTTGAGATGTGGCTCCTATCAGAAGTCTTGTTTTTCTCAACAGGTTTTCGGCTCAAACGGCATGCTTGAAACGAGGAATAACAGCAACATCAACCTCGTCGGTCACCTCGGGAAGAATGGCGCCTCATCGGATCCTGTTCCATTCTCCTTTCTTCAGAGATATGCTGATTCTTACAGGAAGGAACTGGACTATTTTATAGACTACGTTTTAGGTATAAAAAAAACCCACCAAATATCATTCATATAAAATTTGATTTTTAACACAGAAGACAAAACTTTAAGCTGTTGCTACTGTTGCTCTATTGCTATGCACTCTTTGTATGAAACGTCATAACATCCTTTAAAAGCAGCCGTGAACGCGATGAAAAGCGCGGGAGTTCTGCGGTGAAAAGTGCTATAAAAATCAGCCCATCCCTTCTGCTTCTGTTGTATTCCTTGCAGGGGTAGACAAGCATGTAGAAGTAACCAGAACTGACACTCTAATGGCAACGATTATTGCTGAAGCAAGTATGATGTCCTACCGCAAAGGAATCCCAATCAAGTTGAAGGACGTGATGTAAACACTCATACAATGAAAGTCGCCCATGAATGGTATTTTCATCAAGAACTTCCGAGTCGAATCCACCCGGCTCGTTTAGTGAGTTGACAGCGGGTACCATCTGCATTCTCTGGCCGCAGCATTCATAAAAGAACGCCGACGAAATGTGATTCTCCAAAAGTTTGCCTTGAACTTTGAACGGGAGTTTTGGATATTCAAACTTGTCGACATACTTTTATTGATTTCTAAGTTCAGACGAAATAACTTCGCAGGATTCCTACTAAAACCATCTTTATAATAGGCTTTCAGATTAGTACAAAAACAAGTAGACAATGAACCTCTTCCTTTTTCACAAAATTGCATCACACTTTTTATATGCTTGTTTGTTGGGGTGTTGGGGTGTTTGTTTGTTTGTTTGTTGGGGTGTTGGGGTGTTTGTTTGTTGAGGGTGTTGGGGTGTTTGTTTGTTTGTTTGTTTGAGGGTGTTGGGTGTTTGTTGTTGTTTGTTGGGTGTTGGTGTTTGTTTGTTTGTTTGTTGAGGGTGTTGGGGTGTTTGTTTGTTTTGTTTGTTTGTTTGTTTTGTTTAGTTGGTTTTTTTTCAGTGGGGGGGGGGGGGGAGTTTTCCAGATGACCACCGGTATAGTTTATGACAACTTCACGGTCTTGTGCACATGCATATAGGCCAGACTTATCCAGGAAGGATAATGATTCACCAACAGTCACTTTATCCCCCCCCCCCCATTTCCTCCCGGAATCCCTCGACCCCCATGCTAATTGAATTAAACCGAAAACCAGTGGGGTAACTGTCTTCCCAAATTCAGGAAAAACACGGTGGGGAACAGCATGAAGGAAAAAATTGCAAGATAAATAAAAAAAACGGATATTTATCCGGTATGCCTTATTAGAAATTGGTACTGATTGATGTTTATATCTGTGTCCATTCGGGCAAACGCCGATGCTAGAATAATACTGGTTTGTCATTGTAGTTATAGTCGATGCTTTTACAGCAAAACAACAACATTAAAAGGTTTAAACGTTTCCCCTGCCTTTGATAAGCTTTGAATTTGAGCTCCCCTCCCCCAACCTTTGCACCCTCCATGCCCTAGATGATCAAGTCTGGCGCCGTCGCTGACCATGAAAGCATGAAGTTTCTTGGGAAAATCGGCCAGAAACCGGACCTACAACCCCCCCCCCCTTCCCGATCATGCGTTTGCCCCCCCCCCCCGCCCCGCCCCACCACCACCAAACGTCCACGTCTGTGTCATGTCCCCGCCCCTACCGTTATGTTATTGACATTACAAAACGGTAACCAGTCAATCAAAATGAATATCGCTATGCTGATTGGCCCCCTGCTGGATGACATGTAAATTTAGAGCGATCAGGTGCGTTGAACTCGTTTGTTTACCCTCAGAAAAGTCATAAACAACAGAAAACCAATGAGGATCACAGTACTGATCGGTGAGGGCTCTTCGATCAATATTGGTGTACCATGTGTGTATGTATGCACCACGTATAGGGGACACGTCCACACCGAACTCGAAGTTAATAGTAATCGGGTTGAACTCTGCGCTATCACTCAATAATCATCCTCTGTCTGTGGGCGAAGTGTACTTTGAGACGCAATGGCAGATCCAGTGATTCCAGGTAATGACCAAAACAGTTACAATTGTAAATAGAAGTCATTTTTACTACTACTGTCCTTTTGTTGTATCATGGAGGTGGGTAGGTAGAAACTAAACAATCTGTGTCCAACGTCTTGGCTTGCTTGCTTGGACCATAGAGAAAGGAAAGAGTGCTTTCTCTGTGCTTGGACTGACCTTCTTCGATCCACTACCATGACTACATGGGTGTAATGTGTTGTTGCTTATTATTATTGTGTGTTGAACCATAGAGCAATGGCCAGTGTTGGGGGCTTTATAGGGTTAGAATTATATGAGTAGGTTTGAATAGTATGGGATGTTTAGAAATGGGAGAAATTTGCAATCAAAATCTGATGAGGTTAGAATAGGAAACTACATCTGACATGAGGGCTGTTGCTGTTGTTGGGCACAACATCCAAGCGTTTAACCACTGTGACGATAGGTTTAGAAATCTGTATACGACCGTAACATAGTGTGCCACTTATTTGTATGTCATGGTTATGTGAACATGAACTGTGTATAGGCATGAATGTTCATGAATGTTTCCTGTGTAAAGTCGCACAATCAATTCATGATTGGGTCAGCTGGGTTAATCAATCAGCTGGGTTAGCCTTTTTTGAGGGTGTATGTTCAGGAACCCAGTGACATTATGATGAATCAAAATTTATGAAGCAGGGGGCATGGGATTGGGGGGTGGGGGTAGGGGTAGGGGGTAGGGGGGAGGAGGTTAGCCAGTTGACCTGGATCTGGAATTGTTGTTCACATTTGCTGAGAAAAGATGGGGAGGTGCTTATTTCCTCGGTTTACAATTCTTTTTCATAAATACATGTACAAATAAAACCGGTAGTTCGTGAGAAAGATGCCCAGACACCCTTCATCTGTCTAGCACCATCAGTGGAGGTTGGTTCTTACTGATCAATGTGAAAAAAACCCACTTATTTTGGTATTTTTGTCTTATATCTGCAGAAGAAATCAAGAAGTTAATCGCACACTGCCAAGAGGCTAAGGCGGCTGCTTACTGTCCGTACAGCAAGTTTAGAGTGGGAGCTGCTCTCTTGACCACAGATGGTCAAATTATCACTGGTAAGCTGCAAATGTTACTGCATGAGGAGTTTTTAACTATTGGGGGGGGGGGTGCAAGCGGGGACAAAGATATTACTTGTGGGGCTTTGTTGTATTTGAACCATTCATGTGTGCATTTTTTGGGAGGGGGGAAGAGGGAGGGGGTGGGAGTTTTGCCCCCTGCTGGTTATGCCACTGTGCTCATATTCGGTACCTTATGGATGGAGACGAAGACAAAACAAAAAAAGGGAAACCAAAAGGTCGCCATATGGAAAATTCTAAAGACCGGGTTGTTCCACAAGAAATTTGTGTACAAAGTCTATTGGAAGATATTAAAGGTACACGCTGCCTTGAATCGGCCGAGTTGGTCAATAAAAAGTTTGAAAACCGTTTGTTATAAATTGCATATGGTTAGAAAGATGTTTTAAAAGTTTAATACAATGATCCACACAAATATGCCTCGAAATTGCGTGGTTTTCCTTTTACGTCGTGAACTAACACAGTCGGCCATTTTATGGAGTCAAACTTTTGACTCCACAAAATGGCCGACCGTGTTAGTTGCAAAGTTCAAGGAAAACCACGCAATTTTGAGGCATATTTGTGTGGATCATTGTATTCTACTTTTAAAACATCTTTCTAACCATATGCATTTTATAACAAACAATTTTATAGACCAACTCGACCGATCCTAGGCAACGTGTACCTTTAAGTACAGGGACAAAGGGGCATATTTGAGAATGTGTGTGTTCAACTTCCTTGTCCCCCCCCCCCCCCTCGATCCCTAAAAAGCTCCACTCTTAAGTGCTTGACGATTCAAACATTATATTGATTATGCTGGTTCTTTTTCTGATTATAACAAAAAAGTACAATAAAAAGGCTTTGAAACATCACATTGTAATGAAAACAGTGATTGCTCCCATACAGACCAAACAATACTTTAACCATGATTGAAATTCATACCGGAAGGTAATGGACCTAACACTATGATGTCATCACACTGCCATCTTAGAGGTGAAACTATGACGAGACAATGAAAAGCGTGCAGCTACATACGCGCGGCGCACAGGATCTGCCAATGGAATATTTTCTTTTGATCTCTAGCCGAGGGCGCCCTACTCAAATGAAGCCTTGTGCATCAGGTCTATTGATCAAAATGAGGACCTTATCTTTAATTTTTTTTTTTTTTTTTTCAAACAGGCTGCAATATTGAAAATGCATCTTACACTCTTGGTGTTTGTGCTGAGAGGTGTGCCATCTTCAAGCAGTATCTCAAGGTCATAACAAGTTCAAAGCCATCGCTGTCGCCAGGTAAGTACATTCACAGCCACCACTTAGGCCCTGGCTCTTAAGTAGCTCCTTTAAGTAGCGGCAGTAAACACTGATCCTGTCAGACAAACAAGATCCTAGATGCCCCCCCCCCCACTAAGCCCCACCCGGCATCCTTATCCCCTTTCATCCTGGTGCCTTTTTAACCAATAATTATGATCTGTTATTGAAAGATCTTTTGTACAATATTATCACCATTTTACAATTTCTATTTGTAAATCCCGTGCCCATTGTCCTTAAGTATTTTTACACAATTTTTCAGTCGCTGTTCTGTTGTTTTGTATGTATTTTTCTTGTTGCTATTGTTTTTTGTCATGCCTGGTTTCTTTTTAATGTTTTTAAATGTACAGTTTAAAAATTTTGTACGTAGTTTTTATGTAATTGTTTTTTTTTGTTTTCTAGTGTATTTAAATCCAACCATTTTTGTTTATATTGAGGTTGCAAATAAATTGATATTCTGTTCTATCCACGGTTTGGTTGCATTGATTTGAAGGGAGAAAAACAAGATGGCTACTTTATTAAAGGTCATTGAACTCATTCTCACTGGCCACTGCTTGGTGGCTTGATTGTTTTGTACTTTTATTGTATTGGCATTCTACATATATCTAGCATTTCTGTCAAACCAAATAAAATTTTGTCTGTCATTCAGTTTTTTAAATTTTATGTAAGTGTTTACTTTTTTGTTCGCTCTCTTTTTTCACAGTGATGTGAAAGACAGTTTCATTTCTCCTTGTGGTGCTTGCAGACAAGTGATGTTCGAAGTAAGAATCTTTTATCCAATTCCAATCCCCACAAGATCATAAAAAGAGTTTTAAAACTTGCTTTTTTTAGTGTTTAAGTTTTGCTAGCTTGTAAAAAAAATCAAATATAGTCAATTTTCCTTTGTTCAACCCAAAGTTGTTAAAAAATTTACCCAGTCAGTTTCCTTTTGTGGTTTAAATTATGTTTACATATTTATTTTATGAATTATTTAATGCAGTTCTCAGTTAAATGCTTCATGTTGCCAACAGGTATCTGTCATCTGTCTTTCTGAATGAAACTCTCGTCATTGTAACGATAACATTACTTTGATTTGGCACTACTTTGTAGTTCAGTTATGAAAAACAACCTTTAAAATTGATTGCTCAATTTTTCATGAAGAAAATGTATTTCATTTGAATGTATGTGTTTTTTTATACAGAAGCGTTACAGGGACATTTAGAAAAGAAAGAAATTCATAATAATACATCTTATTTACGATTTATATCTCACAATATGAATTAGCATAAGATATAACTATATGAAATCTATCTCATAATGACTTTAAACCTCATAATTTTGAGTTAGCATAAGTAATAACTATGAGTAATATCTCGTAATTTTGAGTTAGCATCAATTCATAACTTTGACTTGTATCTCTTATCTTTCTTGCTTTTTTCTCTTAAACGCTTCTTTAGTTTGAGTAATGTTATTATGAATGCTCTATGTTTCTTTGAGAACATTTATTTCATTTGAATGACGTATGTGTTTTTTATACAGAAGTGTTACAGGGACATTTTGAAAAGAAAGAAAGTCATAATTATAAGTCATATCTACGATTTATATGTATGACTATTAACCACCGGTTCTTTTCATAACCAACACTACTCAAAAGAGATTTAACATGGTGTCACCGCAAACCTCTCTTGATTCTTCAGTTTTGTTTTTTCATACTTTTCATTTATTATTTCTCAGTTTGGTGGAAAGGACATGAAAGTGTACTTGACGAAACCAGATCATTCCTGTAAAGTGACAACCAACGAGGAGCTGTTGCCCGATGGCTTTGATGCTCAGGTCTTGGACATGGTGAAAGTGGAGCCCTCACACTGAGGACATATGATCAAAAATCCTCTTTTTTCCGCTCATGGCAATCTTTGAATTCTCTACAATGCAGACTCCATTCCTGTGATTTTTCTTTGTTGCAATTTACAGAATTATTCACAACATTCATGTTGGAGTGCGATCCACATACACTGCCCAAGCCTCTGTTTTTGTAATAAACCTCCAGTGAGAGGCTGTGAAGCTACTCATTTTTCATAAATTTGAGGTTTTGTATAATATACCTCCAGTGCGATGCTATATAAGGCTGTACTCATACTTTTGCATAAGAGGTTCGTATAACACGAACCCCCAGCTTGAGGCTGTAAGGCTATTGTCTTCTTCCTCTTCTTCGTGTATAGATTTTCGTTGCAACAACTTCTTATCAAGGCTGTGAGGCTATACTCATTTTTTGCATATGAGGTTTTTAGGCTATTCTAAACTCTTATCTCATGCTAGGAGGCTATCTTCATCTTTTTACACAAATGTATTTTGTTATAATCTGCAGCGTGAGGCTATGAGGCTACTCCCCATCCTCTTGCATTGAAATATTTTAAACTAAAAAAAAAGTGCATTTTTACAGAATTTTATTGTAAAGATATATTTTCAAGCATTGTACATTAATCATTTTAGATAAAAACCAATATTGTGATGAGATTTTCATAAACAATATAGTATTTTCTAGCTAAGTAGGCCCACTTCTGTGGTCTTCTCTATTTTTATTGATATAAGTCCGTTAAAGGAACATTACAGAATTGGTAAGAAAAAAAACTTGTAAAATATACTTTTTGGTCACAGATTTACATAAAACTTACACGGTCTAATGATGATGACACTGTTAAATAGCAGTGGTGGTGCTGTCCGTGTTATTATACCGTCCAGGAAGGGGAGAAAATACGCATCGGGGAAGCCGTGAGCGTATTGACTAAAGGCTAGCAAAACAAAACAAGCTTCACTCATTGTCCTCGTGAACAGGGAGTAGTTCTGACCGCCCCCCTCCCCAGCAAAAAAAAGCAATCGTCAATACGCAGCTATAAAAAAAGTTATTTGCTATTACATTTTACTCTTGTCAAAACATCTGCTGGGGTGGAGGGAGGAGCAGACAGGGTTTGTATATGGGCCTTGTGTTTGGGATCCAAGTGGATGCTCTTTTAAAGGCACAGTACACGTTCGGTAATGACTCTGAAAATTAATGGCAATAGAAACTTACTTGGTAAAGAAGTACAGCAGCTTTGGGTAGTATAATGAATTTTGAGAAACTACACTGTAAAAATAATGGGCAAAAATTTACCCAATTTTTTACCCAACGTTGCTTAAACTATCAACATGCCCATCTTTTAAGTACTTTTCCCCCATCTTAGTTGGGCACTCTAATTGCCAAACAATTGGGTAATATTTCTTCATCAATAGTTGGGTATATTTTGGTAGCCAACAGTTGGGTAATTTTTTGTTTACCCATTTTCTGGGCATTTAATAAATTATCAATTACCCACTTATTGGGCGTTGCTTTTATCCATGATAAATAATTATTAATTACCCATTTATTGGGCTATGATACTATCCAAGATCTGGTTAAATCCGCTAGCTTTTAAGCTATACAACGACCTTGGGAAACTTTCAAAGGTGAGTAAAAGTTGTCATGTAGTAATTTACAAAATTTATTGTTCTCATGCAAATAATTGGGAAGTTATGTTGACAACTGTTGTTGCTATGACAAAACATTGCTGTGGATTCTTCAGTTCTCCCCAAGCTGCCAGACGGAGCAGGGATTGCGCAGTACATTACGGTTTGGTGCATGCATGCCGCGAACGCAACGGCGAGCGAGGCGTCCAGTGTATGTACATACACACTTTGTAGGCATTCAGCAACAACAGTTCTCAACAGTGAACGACGCAGCCATTACTTAGGCCCGTACGTGTAGGCCTATAGTAATAGTATAACAGCAAAAACAGTTCTCGGATTCTTGTGAAAGTGTTAGGCTCATAGAATTGATAACTTCCCACTTATTTGCATGAGAAAAATAAATCGTGTAAATTAATACATGACAACTTTTACTCACCTTTGAAAGTTTCCCCAAGGTCCTTGTACAGCCCCCTGCTCTCCAACAGCTCTTCGATACTCCCGTTCGCCGCCATATCTGTGAGCAGCAATGGCGCATAACGCTTTGAAGTATTCACCCAATGTGGTTTAATTTTACCCAACTGTATGTGTTTATTACTCGTTTTAGGGAAAGATGCCCAACGATGAGGCAGAAGAATATTTTATTTCTATATATAATGGGTAAACCCATCTTCACTTTCTGAGACTGATAAATAATACCCAACTGATGTAGTATATTTACCATTTGTTGAGTGTTTTTGTTTCAGTTAACCAACAGGGAAAATGCCACACGTGTTGGAGAAATTATTAACCAACAAACTCATGAATTATTACCTAGTTTGCCCATTTTCAGATTACCCATCAACTTCTTTGCCCTTCATTTTTACAGTGTATTAACTTCGAAGTACTACGGTTATGGAAAATATATCACTTTTTATTCCCCAAATTTGAATCTGAGAAGCGTTCTGTCAGACTACGCTTCTCAGACTGTGTATTCCTATGGGGAATATTCTTCCTGCGTGGAAATATTCGCTCCGGTTTTTCGGTGATATCTCAAAAACGCGACCACCATTTGAAGTGAAATTTTCACAGGTTAGTTTTATTTGTATATACCTACATTGGATTAACATAATCAGGAGGCTACAATTACCAAACGTGTACTGTGCCTTCAATCCACGGTCATGTGCTATTTAGCTACAACATAAAAATGATATCAATTATATGTATACTTATAAGATTTTATTAGTTCAGCAAATAGAATTAGCTGTTGCAAACTGCTTACCAACCAAAAGGACCTATGAAATATATGCAAAAAAATAGTTAATGGCCCGACGTTTCGACCCTAGCAGAGTATTTCTTTAGCAAAAAAGTTTGAGAAAGACTCTGCTTGGATTGAAACGTCAGACCATTAACTAATTGCATTTTATTATAGTTTCTGATACATAAATGGTAATTATTACTTCAGTTAATATACAATAAACGTACCCAAAAAGTACACAAGATATGACTACAAGGATATGATACTGTTCGCAGTTTTTTTTCTGAGCAGTTCTAAGGTATAGACCCCTATTGTTAGTACAATACCATCACGTTATTCCTTTTTGTGCGTATTAAATTATGGAGGTACCTCCGTGATTAATTCGACCCCTGAGACGAACTATCACAATGTAAACAGAAAAGGAAAACAAACAACCAAGTAAGCTTGAATAAGGCTTATTGTCAACATGCCATGCCTTAAAGTACTATTGTTAGACTTTTCAGTTGTCACAGCCCTTTACCATGTCCGGTATGAGTGGCAGAGGGAGTCTCCCCCCCCCCCCACACACACAAAATAAGGTCTTGGACATGGTAAAAGTGGTTTACTCTATTTTATTTTAACAGTGCGTTATGATAAATGGAGGTGTGTAATTCATCTGATAATGTGCCTTTAGAGGAGAATAATGAAGTCGATTCTTGCCTCTATGATTGGCAAAACCTTCTACAGAAATTAAGTACCCCCCCCCAAAAAAAAAGAAGAAGAAGAAGAAGAAGAATTGTGGCAGAGGGGAAATCTTCAAAAGAATTCACGAGGTTCCCATAACGCAAGTAATGACACAATGGGAGGAGGGGGTACACCACCATGCCACATCCTCGAGCCCTGAATGTGAAGTGATGTCAACCTGTAGTTGTGGGTTTTTTTTATTTTAAATACAGACCATGTGCCCGAATTGGCGGCTACGGCTGTTGCTAAGGGCCGTGTCTGAATTGGTGGCTATGGCTGCAGCTACGTCATCATCCGTTGAATAGGATATTCTTATATAGCAACACCCTTAGCAACAACCGTATACCGTAGCTGCCAATTCGGCTTAATATTCTTCAACGCATGTTGAGGTGTTGGTCCAGCCGTGTATCCGGCATCTCAGATACGGCCTATAACCTTATATGAGAACAAAATTATGCCATTAATCCTGAATTGGGCAGTGATTCTCATTTAGGCTTGCACGATACCCTTTGCTTTCGTCAAGCAGAGCACCTTTCCCTCCCAAAACTTGTCGAGAACAAGTCGAAGAAAAGAGTCGGTAACCTCGTCTATCCTGCAACGACAGGCACAACAAAGAAAAACAACAATTACTCATTATAAATGTACGGAGTTCTGGAAATGCCATCCGACTTGTTGAGATCTTGCGATTTTCATTGAAGGATGATGACACCATACACGTATAAAACATCTTGAGATAATTTATCTCGGGATGAACGTATGATGTCGTCTTCCCAATAACATTTACTTAGGGATGTCGTCTTCCCTAGATAACTTATCTCGTGATGATGATGACCGAGTGTAGGATGTCGTCTTCCAGATATTAATGTTATCTCGGGATGATCGACGACATCCTGACAGGAGTGTGTCGTCTTCCATAGACCGATCCATTAAGCCCCACCCCTTTAGCATATTGACCAATCACAGCATTGGCTGCCTCACCACTGCACACGTGTGCAGCACATGTGCGTCTCTCCAATGCCACACTCGCGACATGAACGTGCGCGCTTTAAGTACGCGCGCACGCATGTTTACTTTTCTAATGGGATTTTAGCGTGTCGGACTTTGTCGGACTTTCGGTGGCGTATAGCCAAGGTTGTGATTGGTCAACACGTAAGGGGCGGAGCTTAATGGATCGGTCTATTGTCGACATCCTGAAAGGAGGGTGTCATCTTCCTAGCGACACTCCGACGTGAATATGCATATAGGCTATAAACCAC
Source organism: Pycnopodia helianthoides (assembly GCA_032158295.1). Lineage (NCBI taxonomy): Eukaryota > Metazoa > Echinodermata > Asteroidea > Forcipulatida > Asteriidae > Pycnopodia > Pycnopodia helianthoides. The sequence continues at coordinate 2,307,725 of CM063260.1, forward strand.
AAGATAACTTATCTAGGAAAGTCGACAATTTATCTTGGGAAGGTCGACATCTTACACTAGGATGTCGTCATAACGAGATAAACCATCCCAGGATGTCGTCATCTTACGTTGACGATGATGTCATCATCCTGCAGTAAATTATCCCAGGATCTCAATAAGTGGAATGGCACTTCCGTATAAACGTAACATGAAACAGTCGAATACTTTCTAAATATCAGTGACAATAAGACTGAATATCCATGACAAAGTATGATTTGTGTTTACTTACTCCAATAAGCCGAGCATTTGCAAAGCACCAGTAGCAATCTGCCGATGGAGGTCGCTTTTTAACACGGTCAGATCATCAGTCATGGCCGTATTCGCAAATGCTGGACATAGAGCGCCAAATGTTATACCCATCCCCTCCAAGCACGGGTCCTTCTGTAAATGAGATGGTGTTCAGTTGAAAAGGAACATTACAGAATTGGTTTTGGGTGACAAAACAGTTGCTGACAGTGTAAGCACTTTTTGTAATCCACCATATACATAAACTGACAAACCTGTAGAAGTTTGAGATCGATCGGCCATCTGGGTCACGAGAAAATAGTGAAAAACCGATTACACATTTGCATGAAATCATAGAGATTCAAAAAAAGGAATAAAACGCTCACTGAGCGATAAATTCCAATCGCAAAATTAGTTTATTCATTTCTCATCAAATATTGCATTTCAGACAGAAATATTTCAAGGGATGTTTTCTACTATCATCATCATTAGGCCGTGTAAGTTTTATGTAAATCTGTGATCAAAAAGTTTATTTTACACTTTTTTTTTCTTACCAATTCTGTAATGTTCCTTTAATGCTGGGTATACCTTTTTTTTGGTAAGACCATACAAACTTACTTGGTAAAGGGGAAGAGCACTGGAGAATAAAACCTTGTTAGAAACGACCCCCTTGCATGGAAGTAATGTAGTTTATGAGAAAGCTTATGGGGCAACAAGGGTTTTCTTTTTTTCAATAATTTCTTGCAACTTCGATGGTATATATTTGAATCAGTATGCATGGTTAATAATTGCAAGCAGGGGACTCGACAAACTTAGAGAGCGTCGGCATGGTAGAGGTCAATTGCGGGAGCGTAAAGTGCGGTATTGGCGCCATTTTCTTAAAGCAAAAGTTTTGTGGACAAAATTATTAATATTTTTTTTTTAAGTGAAAATGCATTTTACCTGAAGAGCTTTAGTCCAACCAACACTGGCGAACTTCGTAGCGGTGTAGGCAGGCATGAATGATGCCGGTTGCAGACCTTTTCGAAAAGGGAAAAATAAAGCGGGAGAAATAATTTTAACTTCAGAGATGTCGCCGATTATAGATTCTACTTAGACTGGTTGCATTATTTGGAAAAGCAATATGCTTATAGCACAGAACAGCAATTCAATTCAATGAAAAACTGTATTGTGGGCAATTTCTTTGGCCCTATACATAAAATATACACAAATATTACATGTAATGCAGTACCTGCGGGAAAACGTAATGCTGACACTTTAAGATATTTGTTTTAAAAGTTACCAGTATAGAAAGGTATTATACTTATTCGGACTATTTCATACAGTGAATCAGCGATCTAAGCTTGAATGTTACTCTGACGATAGAGAATAAAAAAAAAATCATTTATATTCTACCTCCGTTAATAATGTTTGTTTGCTCACCTGCTGCGGATGCTACATTGATAACCTTTCCCCCTTCGCCACCCTCTTCAGGGCCCATGTACCTGATGGCAAGATTGGTTCCCCGCATTGTACCTTTCTGTTCAATATAGAGAGACAAGAAATGGTGAAACAATTTACCACCTAAAGTGGTGTTTGAAGCTTTGCATGGTGTTGAAAGTAAGAAGTAACTATAACTGTAAATAGTAGTAAACTTCTCCTGAAGACGAGCAGAGTAACTGTTCGAAACGTCGAGACCAAACCGGCTCTTTTCAGAGCCAACACTCCTCCCAAAAGAGATTTTACACATGGTTGTACCCGCAAGTTTACTACTATTTACAGTTATTTACTTCTTAATTTACCACCTACATGTATACGTAAAATGAAACGGGGATTCCCCATCCCCGTCTAAAACCAGAACCAGAACAAAATCACTCAGAAACCATCCCCTCAATGACACTTCGTCAGATGGTGTAGCTAGCTATATAGATGGACTGTACGTGACGTCATTGACCACCATCTTTGATGAAAACAATGGAAAGGCGCTATACACACGACTCTCGGCCAATGATAAGCTTTCACGCGTGCTCGTTTCATCAACGGTGGCGGCCAATGCAAGTGGGTCTATTATAGATCCAAGTTAACTTCGTAGACATACGGCATAACTTTGATTTGAGCACTGTCTTATTATCTGAAATTTCGGAATTAGAGGCGAGATGAACAAAATGGCGACCGTATTATATGACGTTACCAGATTAGTGTCGACGCATTTCTCCCACGCGTTTTCGTTCATTATTCCAGCGTTGTTCACCATCAAGTTGATGCATCCAAACTTCGCCTTCGTCCTTTTAAAAACATCTGTAAAGAAAACATCGCCAATATATATTTTTTCTACACACACAACATTTTGGGGATAAATATTCTTTTTAAAAACACAGTGTATTGGAGGTTTTATAGGGAAATTTTTGAAAATATTGCAAATCGTCGGCTTGTAAAACAAGTGACCTTATGCATTGACGTCATCACGCTGCCATCTTGGAGGTAAAAGATTATGGAAACAATTGAAAAACGCAAATTATTCTGTGTACGCGTGGCGCACAGGCTGGGCCAATGAGCTGCCGTCTTTTGACCTCTAACCGAGGGCGCCCTACTCAAATGACGTCATACGCGTCAAGGTTTATTCCCAAAATAATGAGTATCATCCTTATTAACAAGCTGCCATAGGCCTAACTGGTGGATACCTTCGAAGTCGGACTGAGAGGTAACGTCACATTTGACGAACATGACCCGATCCTGTCCGAACTCGTCCGCAAATTCCCGAAGTGTCTTGTTCCCACTCGTCTCGTTGAAATCAGCTATGCACAAACCCTGCAAACGGATGGAAATTAACAACTTGTGTGTTGATCAAATCACCTGACGTCATCATCACAATATTGGCTGATATGGGCATAATATAGTACGAACAAAAATAAGTGCAGGGCACATTCCGAATAATTATGTGCGCATTTATTGTACTTGCTTTTTTCCCCCGCGTATAAAATGTGCGCATAAATGATGTGAAATATATTTACAATCTATAATAGATTGGAACTGCCTCTAGCTACCGGGCAATCTCGGTGGTCTAATTGGTAAGACATCTGCTGTAGAATGGCAAAGGTTGTGGGGTTCGAATAATCCCTACCGAGTAATATGCCTGTTGATTTTTTTTCCACAGAACTCGGGGAAGTACTGAGTATTCAGTGCTTTACACACATTCGGTGAAAGGGTAAAACCAAATAACATGTTTACAATGTCGTGAATTTTACCTTTGGGGTGAATGTATTGGGACAATATATATGTTGGTAACCTAGGGAGTTCCTGGTACTTGGCTGGCGTAGCAGAAAAGTAGTCGAACTGGTCTCCTACATGCCATAAAAGTGGTTTCATAGACAAAGTTATAGACCGCATCCGAATTGGCGACATCTTGGATCTGCTCACACTATTTGCGATAATGTCCCTTCAGGGCCACCATACATTTATATTTGGCCGACTTCCCCAAAGTGTCCTCCGATCCCAACCTTACCTTAACTTTCTTCTTGAGCAGAGCGTGCGAGAAGGCCTTGCCCAGGCCGTCGGCCCCACCTGTCACGATGGCTACAGTCCCGTCTTTGAGCTCGGCCGCAGCCGTGTCAAAGGAATCTTTGCTGACCGCCGTCATGTCTTGTCTTGTTGTCTTGGATGCTGGTTGGTTGGAGCTAGGCTATAAGATCTCTCTGTGAATGCAGAGGGGGTGTGGTGGTGCGTAAGGCCTATGTGAAAAGAAATGTTAGTTATAACTGGCTCTCTTGTTCATAATTATAGTTTCGTTGAACAAGACCGGTCTCTAGTTATAAATACAACTTTAGCAGGAGTTATCCGGTTCGGGTATTGTGCCACTGCTAGTGGTGGTGGAATAAAAAGGCATACCTGTTGTAACACTACGGTGTGCATGTACCCCTAGCAATCAAAGGATAAAGTCAGCTGGCCTTTCTGCGTGTACGTGTATTATTGTGTTCTACAGTTCTATACCCTGGTTGTACCATACTAAAAATGGAACCTTGCTCTATGGTTCAATCAACAGAGAAAAGTGCATGTCCCTATACTAAATCAACAATGGATCTGTTCCGTCTAACATGGATATTTGCCTTCGCTTACAGGGGCAGCCTCACATGCACTATACGTGTTGCGCATTCAAGTTGGGTCGAGGTCGAAGTACGAATTTCCTAGTGCGAAAGGATGCCGATGGACATGGTGAACAGGTGATCGTCGAAAATCGATCACTTTTTCAACGCTGGTAAAATGACTTACCTTATGGTGCGTGATGTATAGCTAGGTGTAAGGTCGCCTGGTTTAAATTGAAATGTTAATTCTTACGAGAACACAACAATTCGTTCACAGAGTAGATAGGAGTGTTGCTTTAGATACGTCGTCCCGCCGTCTAATATGCCGGTGAATCCTTGCAGAATAAGCTTGCTGCTTAATCACCCATGTACAGGCTGCCTATCTTGATAGGACACGCAACTTGTGATATCACAATTGTTTACAAAAAAATGTCCTTCAACAAAATGTCCTTCGACAAAATGTCCTTCGACAAAAGTTTATAGAAATTGGAGTGTCTCCATGGTATGACCATGCTATTCCAAAACAGTTACTGGCTGTGTAAGCACTTTATGTAATCCACCATTTACATAAACTGACAAACCTAGTGTAGAAGTTTGAGATCGATCGGCCATCTGGGTCATGAGAAAATGGTGAAAAACCGATTACACTTTTGCATGAAATCATATAGATTCAAAAAATGAACAAAACGCTCACTGAGCGATAAACTCCAATCGGAAAATTAGTTTATTCATTTCTCATCAAATATGGCATTTCAGACAGAAATATTTCAAGGGATGTTTTCTACTATCATCATCATTAGACCGTGTAAGTTTTATGTAAATCTGTGATCAAAAAGTATATACAAGTTTTTTTCTTACTAATGTTCCTTTAAACTACATAAAACTAGCATATGGTTATAGGCCTATACTTTGTCTTTAAGCATTGGCTGGACTGAAAGTCAACGTTTTGGTTCAGTGAATCTCTGTGAGCTGTATTAATCGTATACCTTCATGTATTTATATACAATGCACTCAATGCATTTTTTATTGGTCAATTACTGTGAGTAAAGCCCATAAATAAATGTATTTAGTCATTATTTTATATATTTTAGAATTACTACTTCTTTGAAAACGTTGCTCATCTAAAGCTGTCACCGATAAAAGAAAATGCGCAGCAAAAAGCAACATTAAACTCCAATTTAATTCAATACAAAATTTGTTTTATTGTGGGCAATTTCTTTGGCTTGGGCCTACTAAATGTATATCATCATACCACGAACAGAGTCATGGAAAATGCGTTCATTTGAATGTTTTTCTTTAAAATGGGAAAGTTAGGCCTATTATAGTTTATGCAGAAGTTGACCGCAAAAAAATATTTTTATATTAAACTATAGTTATCATTTATTATTATTTTATTCGGCATTAAAATCAAGCATTTACAGAGAGAAAAAACCCATTGATTAAAGTATGATACTGGTGCTACGTTGTTGAAGTCTGTTGCATTTGGATTTATGCACAAATAGAGGCGTGGGTCTAAACATGTTTTATAAGAAAAGCTTTACCATATTGGCTTATGCTTTTCGCTCAGCAGAAACATGTTACCAGCAAAAATGCCAATGTATTGTACATTGTTCGTTACTGGTTCCCTGAAATGTTTTACTAAGCTGACATGTGGCCCCAGGCCCAGCCTTTAGCAATTAGTTTTATCTCGACCCCTCAATATTTCTAACGTACCGAGAAAAACCTCCCAGAGAACGGCGTTAAAGCTTCCCCGTTGCCAGCTTACGGTGGGTCGAGCTGGCGCGTCGTTGACGCAGCCGTTGCTGGTCGAGAGTACATAGACAGTGTGTCGAGTTGTCGAGTTGTCGAATATTGTGTTCAGTAGTCCACATGAGACAGCTCGACATTCGGAATTTATGTACAGCGCGCACGTAATGCATGCTGTGTGCACGTACGTCGTACGTAGTTCATGAGTTTGTTGTGTTTGGAACCCGCGGGAATGATGTAAAGTGTAAAAGTGTAAAACGAGTTTCATTCATCGATAGACAGGCACAAGATTAAACTTTGATAAACAACTGCTTCTTTTAAATGTGGTAAGTAAGTTTATTAATTATAAAACAATTTTAATATCAGCAGGTTGGCTCAGTCATTCCTCCATGGTCAGTCACATGAGACTCTCGAGTCAGAGTCTGACTGTGTCTGCAGCTGAGTGAGTCCAGTCACGTCACAACGGAGGAGTCTTAAAAAGTCTGAATGAAAAGGTCTCAATAGACAATGAATGGTGGTGAACTTTCTTACTAATTTCCATCCTCCATGCTCTAACACTAACAATAAACATCACAACAGTACACTACAGTAAGTTAACACTTACACTTTGCCTAGTACACTAGAGTAGCACTGGTGGTATTTTTAGGTGGTGGGACGCCAGTCTCCGCTACATTGCACTGAGTGAAATCCTGGGTATAATAAGTTTTTTCTACAATTGACAATGCAACTAACTAACTAGTATTTTCATATTTTTGCCTGATTTAAGAAGCTGTTATTTTGTTCATATATTCTTCCTGTCCATAAATATACTTTAATTGGTCCACAAATAACAAATAAATCCAATGCCATGATAGGTGACATTATATTCCAGAAAATAAAAAGCAGATCCAGTTCAACACACGGTAATTCCAACACACTTCCATTGTAAACATCTTGTACCACACCAGGCAATAGATGGATTGTAATATGAGTCACTGACCGCCATCTTTGACATGTTTGATGCAAAACAATGGAAAAGTGCACACAAGTACGCGCTATGCACGACTCTCAGTCAATGATAGCTCTTCACGTGTGCACAATTCCTCAAAGATGGTGGCCAATGACAACTATTGCAATCCATCTATTGACGTGTTCACAAAATGCTTGTCAACTCTGATAGACTTTCACGTCAGCTGAAGTGAAACTTTTGAATTTTGATTGTAGCCTGATATCGATACTACATCATTTTGTAATATAAAGCAAAGTTTTCAATACTTTACTTTGTGATGTTACTCAAATTAACCCTCCTACTGTCAGTAACTCTTGGCAACATTTTCCAGTGAGTTGACCAACCATTTGAAACCATTCAACTGCCAAGGTTGTGTACGGTGGCACAACTGTGCACAGAACTAACTGTGTACTGTGTACATGCATTCCCTCATGGTATCATATTGCAGGCTGGCATAGTTTATCTATCATTCAAAACCACAGTGAATGGTATTGAATGGTCAGACAGCAAGAGTGTTAATGTTAATAATTGATACTCTGAGTGTGACAAAATTGCTACGAATATTGTGTACGCGCAAGTTTTCACATATGGACTACGGAGTCCGTACAGAAAATTACGACAGAGTCCTAAATTTTCATTTTAATGTCACCCAAAGGTAACATTAAAAATCTTGATAGTGATGTTTCAATCAGTGTCTTCTGATCGTCTTCAAGTGTTCAAGGGTTCTCCTGAAGACGATCAGAGCATACTGATCGGAACGTCGAGTTGTTCCTACCCAGAACCACACCACAGCTCATAAAGAGAGCTATCGATACGGTGCCGCCGCAAACCCTCGCTTGATTGAAGAAGCGTTGAGTTGATATTTCACACTGCAGCCCATGATGATCATTCCTTCTGATGTTGCTCCACATTGGGGCATACTGAAGAATCCATAATTCCTCGTTCTGAGGCTTCTGTGTGCAAATAAAACCCATCTGCCAATTTCAGTCCAACTTTAACATTACCCCGCCCCCCCCTCCTGTAGATCCTTTTCAAGTATTACTCATAAGAAAAAAAAACAGAAGTTTGTTACATCAATATTCAATAAGGAATATATGTCAACAAAGCTTCAGCTTCCTCCATGTATAATTATGGAAATATTTGTTATAAAACTTTTCGCAATAGAAGAGGACCTTAAACCCTGGACTCTGTCGCGTTGTATGCAATGGAGGAGTCCAACCTGGGCTACTCTGAAACCAGAGAAAATGCCCACCTGGTTTAAGATTTCTTCATTGCTGTACGAGGCCAAATAAAACACAAACATGTTGAGCATCCCCGCCCGCTTCCTTTTAAGAGGCCACCTCCTTTTTTTTTTTTTAAGGATAAATTTTAACAATCTCTGACCAAAAACAAAAGGAATTTTAAAATAAATAAAATCGTATTTTTAGACTTAATTAAGCACACCCCAAAAACACACTGGAAAAAGCTGGCAACCATCTTGAAAAAAGGCCCGGCCGGTTGTCTTGAAAAATATGTCGGACGGCCATTTAAAAAAAAGAAAAAAAAAGCTCTCCTCCTTCCTTTTTTAAAAAGGCAGGATGCTAAACATGTTTTTAAAAATTTATTTTGCCTAATCACGCCCCTATTGAACAGTTGATCTGTTCCCATCAACAGGCGGAGCCATTTCGGCTGTAACACAAAGTTGAACCTCTCCGAGTCCGAATCATGCCACACAAAATACTCTTCTCGGTGATTCATGCGAGTGGTGCAGACACAGGTTTCAATATCCGAGAGTTGGAGGTTCACAGTCCGCTCTCCAGAGGATGGCAGTCGACAAGATTTTGTCTTTATCCACAAGAGATTGTCCTCCAGCTAGCTGAGAAGATCCGGATCAGGAAACTGCAGCTGTTGGCTCATCAGTATCTGATACGTGAGTTTGACTTTGATCCTAATCCGCTCAAATCCCCCCAAATCCTCTTCATGAAATTGTCTGATTGTGGAAGGTTGAGGACTGTAAGCCTAAATAACAATTGCTTATCACTGGGCCAGGCATACCAATCTTATCCAAGTCCAAACATGTTGGTGTTGAGTGACCATGGAGTGGAGGATAGTGTAGGATCGAGGACTGTAGGCCCAAATAACAATTGGTTATCTATGGGGCAGCAGGCATGCCAATTTTGGTCGTACCCAGTGATTTCTTCAGGTACATAATAAACTATGTCAACTATTTTGTTATTATTAAATTATTAGTATATATTTCTGGTAACGAAACCAAGGATGCCTCATAGTTAATCACTGTGTTAGCTCGCAAGCCTGAGGAAACCTGTAAACAAGGATGCCTGCTATTTGAACCAGAAACACCAGGAATTCACCCTCTACTCTACCACGATAAGTGTTCTGGGTTCTTTTACGTGCATTACCAATCCTAGTACACGAGACGTACGACTTAATGTCCCATCTGAAGAACAAAGCAATTATGGTAAAGCATCTTGCTCAAAGGACACAAGTGCCACGACCGGGACTCGAACCCACACTCTGCTGATCAGAAACACTAATTTCAAGCTTTTCTCGAGTAGTGGGACGCCTTAAAAGAAGGCATTTTTTTTTCATTTGATGTTTAAATTTGAGTTAAGACACATTTTTTTTGTCCAACTCTTACAAACATTCATTATTTTGTTTTTTGTATTGTTTTGACATGTCAGTGTGACACATCTTAAACCGGAGAAATAATATGCCAAAAACATTGCCACAACTTGTGGAACTTATTTATAAAAATGTTTCTTCTTCTTTTTCTTCTTTACCATCAAGCGACCAAGATTGAGTTTTACATCGGCAGTTTACCACCAGACCACATCACAACACTTCATGGAACCCGCTATAAGAGACTGGGGTAGGTTTAAAAAATACTTACGGATGCACCAAATGAAATCATGAATTTTTATCAATTGTACCGTCCTCAAAAGAATTAAAACAAATTAAATTGGCATCTACATTTTTCGGACTGGTCCAATTTGGCCCAATTTGTACCTGATGAGGCCTCCCAGCCACTGCTGTGAATATTTGGTTATTCACTAAAACAAGTGCCAGATAAGCCAATATACTAAAACAAAATATAGGGGTGCAGGCCTGGAATTTCATCTCTGAGAGGGCAAGGCCATTTTCATTTTGCAAAGGGCACTTCCATTGGAAAATCTTAAAGTCTATGGGCAACTTTTGAAAGGGCACCAAAGTCAAGAGCAGGTCAACGGAGGCCATGGCCTTTCCAGGCCTGGGGGTGTCAATCTTTTCTTTACTTTTCATGTTTTCGGCTGTAGAGGGCACTGCATAATGTACTTTTTTTCTCTGGAGAGAAAACCACAACAAGACCTTTTGGAAATAATGTTTTGGAGAGTTCATCGGGTCAAGGATTTATGAGAAAAGTCCTGGCCTGGAATTACTCGGAGGCCACAGAGGCAATGGCCTCTGTTGCCCCTGGTCTTGGCCTTGGTGCCCCTTCAAAAGTTTCCCATGGACTATAAGATCTTCCACTGGAAGTGCCCTTTGCCAAATGAAAAATGACCTTGCCCTCTCAAAGATGATATTCCAGGCCTTGGTGCTCCTTCAAAAGTTTCCAATAGGCTTTAAAATTTTCCAAGAGAAGTGCCCTTTGCAAAATGAAAAATGGCCTTGCCCTCTCAAAGATGATATTCCAGGCCTGAAAGTCGTCTGAGTACTCAAGTGTAAATTCAAGTTGATTAACCCTTTTGTGCTCATGTTTTGTAATTGTTAACAGGTACGTTGCCATGTCCGATAACTCCAAGACAGGCTACAAGGCAAGAGAGTTGAAGTCTGTACATGTTGATGCAGTGGGGCAGTACTTAAGACTTGTCATACACAAAAACCACGTCAACAGATACAACGTCTACAATCAGGTAGGGTTGTAGTTAGCGCTGGAGACCTGTCACTACAGTGATGCTTAAGCAGAAAATATTGCTTAACAAGTGTCTGCTAAGCAGAAATGAGCAGGACACCAGTCACAAATTGTGCACGTGACATGGTAGTTTGGCTGGTAACCTTACTCTGATAAGCATAATTTTGTTGTGCTTAAGCTACTTTCTGTGCTTCAGCAGCTCTATGAAATTGGGCCCTGGATATGAGGGCCTGTTGCTGGGTGGACAATTTTCACAGCTCCATGATTCAAATCTTACCTGTAGGAAGCTACTAATCTCACAAGCCTGGAATTTCTATTTTGAAAGGGCAAGGCCATTTTCATTTTGCAAAGGGCACTTCCATTGTAAATTTTAAAGTCCACGGGAACGTTTTGAAGAGACACCAAGGCCAAGACCAGGCAAATGGAGGCCATGGCCTTTGAAAAAAAAAAAAAAAAAAGCAACTCAAAATCTTCTTTTGTTTTTAGGTGAGCCTGATCGCCATTAATGTCATCGGCGACGAGATAACGTCCGATGAAGATCTCATCCAATATGAAGAGGAAAACAAACAGAAAGTGAACCAGGTGATCAAAGAGTTTATGCCGGAGAGTTACTATGGAGATGATTTGAAGAACAATGACGTGGATCCTGCTGTACTCGGTGCTGTCAACAGGTCAGTTGACATTCTGAAATTGTCCTTATCTTTATTCGAAAGAGTGCAGAAGCGTATTGCTAATCTTGTTGGTGAAGAGGTTGGGATCAACGTTACAACCTCTTTCCCACCGTAGGTCTGTAAGCCAGCCTCTGTCTTTTCCACAGTCTTGTTGGTGAAGAGGTTGGATCAACGTTACAACCTCTTTCCCACCGTAGGTCTGTAAGCCAGCCTCTGTCTTTTCCACAGATATTTTCGTGGTAAATGTGCCACCAGTGTGTCCGACCTGGTTCCTCCTATCAGGGTGTTTGAGCGGGAAACCAGGCTTTGTTCTCACCCATACACTTTTGCTTTGCTGAGACGTACAACAAAGAGCCATTCCAACAGGTTTTTCTTTTCCATATATAAAAAAGGCTATCTATTCAGGGCTAGAATTTGGGTGGAAAATCCACAAGACCGCAGGGCTTGTAGCTCAAAATATTTACTGGACTGGAACTTTGAGTACAAGACCAGAATTTAAGTGAGAAGAAAAAATGCCTACTCGGGTTAATAATTGAACTGTTTGAATTTGAAAAAGCACTAAGAGAAGATTTCTCTCAATTGTATATTATGGGCAAGTAGTCTACAATAATCAACAGAATTGTATTTATCAGACTGAAAGTCAACATTTGAACACGAACACAAGACCGCCGGCCTTGTACGGACATGAGTTTACTGTCCCGATGCTAAAATCGGTCCAGTGGTCCAGTGTAAAATTCCAGCCCTGCTATTTTATCCTTTTAGGAAGGACTACATCTCACCGATGGATGATCTGGCATTTGACATGTACCAAGACCCAGAGGTGGCTCAAATCATCAGAAAATTGGACGTCAGAAAAAACGAAGCTGTACTTCGTAAGTATTGCTAAATAATACAAAGCCCATCAAACCTCTGAATCCTTATGAAATAGACTCACATGTCTCACACTCTTCAGTCTCCTGACGATGACAAGAGCAAGCTAGTCAAAACGTTGAGACCACAAAAAGAACTCACTCCGCGGCAGTGCAGTTAACTACGAGAAGTCCCCCCGATCCACAAAGCTAAAGTAGTAGTCCAGGCCGATTTCCTACCTTCCGCCCAGGTAGTGGTTAATAAGCAGGACAGTTCTTTTCGGAACTGGATGTTGTCTGGATTGAGTATCATCCGACCAACCATTTTGTAGGGAAATATAAACCTGTTTTATTGGATGTTTCCCACTTTAAGTAGTTATGTTTGGTTGATATTTTTGTCTTTAGAGGAGCAGTATGACATGGCCAAGAAGTTGAAGCAAGCCATTGCAGATCTACAAAAGGTAGGTAACCCACAGTGTATACAAACCCAACTAAAACACACCGCCGTCATTTGTAACAGTTTTGTCTTTCCTGTTGTCAACCACAGCCTCTTTTGTTTTCTTGACTCAAATTGCTTAAAGACAATATTGACTGTCGGAGACCAGAATCAACATTTTGTGTAACCCAAAAATACATAAACAAACAAACCTGTGAAGGTTTAAGCTCAATCGGTCATCGGAGTCACAAGAAAATAGTGGAAAACCATATCATTTTTTTTTTTAAACATTGGACGCGTGAGAACAAAACTGACTGTTTACTCATTTCTTTGTAGCATTTCAGTCAAAGATTTTTTTGAAGGAAAGATTTTAACTTTTTAACACGGCCCAATTTCATAGAGATGCTTAAGCAGTAAAAATTGCTTGACAATTTTCTGCTTAGCGGAAATGAGCAGGACACCAGTCAGAAATGGTACATGTGACATGGTCTTTTCGGCCGGTAACCTTGTTCTGGTAAGCATGAATTTTGTTGTTGTGCTGAGCTACTCTTTTCGCTTGCCATCCGCGTAGGTTGGTGAGAAACTCGGTCGTTATGAGGTGGAGAAGCGCCGAGCCATCGAGACGGAAGACTACGACCTCGCTAAGGTCAGGAAGATCCAGATGGAAGAATACAGACTACAGATCTATCAACAACTAGAGGTCAACGACCTGTTACAACTGAGCAAGGTAATGAAGCCATTCAGAGCGTGTGGGTTATTTTTAGACTGGGGAGGGGGTGTTTGGGAGGTGGGGGGGGGGTCAGCAATGTCCAGGTTTCTTGCTGGTAGATATGTAATGTGATGAATAATTGTATAGAGACAGTCATACTTACCAATGCCGATATTGTTGATGTTTTCATGCCAGGTACCTCACAAAGTCAATGGAGACATTTGCCACCATTGCCCTGGTCATTGGCCCATCCTGTGCGCTGCACTTACATAGCTGTGCATTTCTCAGCTGTGCATTGTTTCATGCCTTAAGCCCTTACAAGAGCAAAGTATTGGGCCTGTTCTTGTGTTTCGTGGGGCAGTCTCTCTTGCCAATGCCCATTGAACAGAAAGGGTTAACGAAGATTCCTTTAGCTTTAACTTTTTACCGACTTTGATCGAAACATCGATTTTCCTTTCTTCTCTTAAGAATTTGTTCTGGCCACCCAAGAATGTAAGTATTCAAAATCCATAAGAATATTCTATATTTTGCTGCACAAGTTGTTCATTCAGGGGGAAATATTGGTTTGGTGAAAGTGTTTTTTTTCTTGGTGTTTTAGCAAAGAAGTAAAGTTAACTTTAAAATGAGTAGAATTAACCGAGTAGATGTGTTGCTGTGTTGTGCGGTGGAATTAATATTTAAGATGAATATGTATATTTTGTGTCTCCTCTAACATTATATATAATAATATAATGATAATAACATAATGATAATAATCTAAGCATTTATATAGCGTTTTTACGCAGAAAAGGTACCACAATGCTTTACAACAATTGAAACTACAACAATCAAGAATTAACAATACAAGGAATGAGAAAGAAATAAATAGCCTTGTTAGACAAAATAAGTCTGGAAAAGGTGAGTTTGAAGCAATTTTTTGACCAACCGTCACATACGCCCAGACACGGCTGAATTTGTTCACAATTGCTTTCCAGTAAAGATGTCTGTAAAGGATAAACTGTTTGGGGTTGAACAAAGAAAAATTGACTAGAGCGGATTTGAACCAAAGACGTTAATCCGGAGATCGTTGGTTCAAATCCCGCTCTAGTCAATTTTTCTTTGTTCAACCCCATACTATTTGAAATTTACCCAGTCAGTTTCCCTTGTGGTTCATTATTGACATTTAAGGATAAACTGTAACATCACTTTAGCGGGATGCGACTTTCAAACGCTTCGCTGGAGGAGAACTGATGTAGATGTAGATTACTTTTGAATGGAAACAGAAGAACGTTTATTTACAGTTTGTAATATTTCCCTGTCATGGGAAAAATAACTGCGAGGGTAGAGGTTTGATGTTGTGTTGAATAAAGCCTTCAGAGCGCCATGGCAGCCCGGGGCTGTATACTCCCCAGGGAGCTGAGAAAGATTACAGGAATTCTATTGGCCCAATGACCAGGGCACTAATGTCAAGCGCGTTTGTTAAATTATTTAAAAACACGCTAAATAACAACTACATACTTTTGGTTATTATTATTTTTTTGGATGTGTTACTTTTTTTTTAGAGTGGAGATCGAGACAATACGGTTCATCCAGAGAAGCAGGAGTCACCACGGCGACCAGAACCAGCAAGGAAGCCTATTAATCCATCCCCCACAAGAAATGGAGTGGCCCGACCCACCTCTCCCGAAGACATCGATGAGAGGCCTCTACCAACGATAAAACAGTAAGTTCAGATCGTAAGAAATTCTCATGACACTGGCAAGTTTGAAAAAGAGCCCCTTCCCCTTTCCCCCTATTCCTAGAGGAGTAGGGGTAGGGACGATAACCAGGATGTACACAAAGTCAATGGTTGGCTAGATACAGCATTATTGCACTGGGCATTTTCTTCAGCATACAGTTTGTGCAGAATCCTGTTAAAACCTTCATGTAGTGCAACACACAATGGTGATACTGTAAACCGAAGTGGCTATTTGATGATCCTCAGCTACCACTGTAAATGCATCACAGCTTCCAAGGGGCCTTCGAGCATCTCACGGACTGGGTCTCCAACCCATTCCCTTTAATGAGTACGACCAGGGCCCAGATGCCGTCAATGAGCCGAAGTGGGCTCGACCGCGGATTCAAGCTTGAACCTTGAACGATAAGCTCTGCGGGAAGCCATACAGAGCCATTCACTCGGACGATTGGGAGGTTCCACGGATAACTAAATCTCCAGGCACCTGACAAGATTCCGTCAAGAGCTGAAAATCAGCCATCAGCACCCGCAAAGCTTAAGGATATACTCACATGGTGGTTTGATATCTAGCAAACAGAAATCCTGAAGTAATTACACAGTGATAACTACAATCCAATCAAATTCAACATCATATGGCATTCATATACGACAACATTTTGAAAGTTCAAATCGACTACATATTTCTGGGGAAAGGAGAGTTTTCAATCAGGGAGAAATCCAATGAAACTTGAGGTAACTCCACGCTTGAACCGTGGAGAGCCTTGAGCGTCTTTTTATGGCAGGTTCTAGCGCTATATAAGTATATATGGAGATTTTTATATAGCGCTTTACACACCCGAAGGGCGTCTCAAAGCGCTTCACACTTATTACCCCTGGTCACTGGGCCATTAGTTTCATTCCTTAAACCATCTCAGCTCCCTGGGGAGTATACAGCCTGTGCTAAAAATATGCCTACTAAGCTAAATCAATCACAAGAACCATCTCTGCCCTCACAGGTACCCATTTTACCCCTGGGTGGAGAGAAGCAGTTATAGTTAAGTGTCTTGCTCAGGGACACAAGTGTCACGACCGGGACTCGAACCCACACTTTGCTGAACAGAAACACCAGAGCTTGAGTTCTTAACCGCTCTGCCACAACACCCTACAGCAGTACAGTAATAATTATTGTTAGTATGATGTATTCTGGTTCTTGTTGTTACAGGTGACTAAGCTCTACTCCAAGAACTGGTCATTGAGGGAGGAGGCTCTCGCTGATCTGAAGCAGAAGCTGGAGACGGAGACGGAGACGATGGACAAAGATGAGCTGCGTAACATGTTGAGGGCATCGTCTTCCTCTCCTCCAAGGGACTGAAGGATAAAGTGTTTGCTGTAAGTTTTGATTTAAAGGCCCTGTACACTATTGGTAAGATCGAAAAACACAATGTTCACAGATTCACACATAACTTACATGATTTAAAGTAAGTAATGGTAGAAAGGGTTCCTTAAAATATTTCTGCCTAAAATGCTATCGTTTCTGAGAGACGAGTAAAACAATAGTAATTATCGCGCGCGATAATTTGAGAAAACAGAAAACACATAAGATCTCTTTTCACAATTTTCTCGTGACCTCGATGACCAATTGAGCTCAAACTTTCACAGGTTTGTTTGTTCATGCATATGTTTAATCACACACAATGTGGACACTGATTTTGACTGTTACCAAAAGTGTACAATACCTTTAAAATGGGGGCTGTGCCGTCATGATCAAAGCGGGACCTGTGGCTGTACATGGAATTATGAACTCTCACCCAGTTACTGGGTATGCGCCCTCCCTCCGTGTCAATTCTATTGAGGGCGTGCGCGCTTGCGGGAACTGCGTGAGAGTTTATAAATCCATACAGCCGCAGGCCTGCTTCGATCATGTTGACACAGCCGCCTTTAAGTATGGGACAGTGTCCAGGGGTGATTCTGTGATTAAAAATGTGAATTGGCTTATTCAAATTTAGGGTGGATTGAAATCGAGTTCTATTTTAGGTTTCGCGATTTGAATGGGTTTGTCATGGTGTCACCTCTGAAAAGTTCCCAAATATAATGCTGCATGATAAAGATTTGTTTTCATACTGATGTGACGTGGTTATTAAATGGTAGTTTTCATGGAGTTTTCGTTGGTAATGTTAGTGGTGTTGTTACCATACCGACTGTTTTGCTATACTGGCTAAAGTGTTTTTCAGTATATTTATAGATTTGTCTTATAAATGTTTATCTGAATTGAATTAATTGGTGAATTTATCTGTACCGTTGTTTCAGCAATTCAGAGTTGTACTCTACTATTCCTTTGATTATTTATCAACAATTTCATCTCTGCTATTCCCACATCGCTGTGATATTTGTCCTATAAATGTGTATCTGAGTTGAACTGAATTTAATTGTTGAATTTATCTGTACCGCTGTTTCAGCAACTCAGAGTTGTACTCGACAGATTGTACTACTATTTATGGATTATTTATCAACATATTCATCTCTGCTTATTCCCACATGGCTGTGATATTTGTCCTCGTTTTGGTTCTGGATGATTTCAGGTGTTCGTGGCTGCCTTGAATCTCGTCCGATCAATCTACGATGATTGGATACCGAGACACAAACCAACAAAAGGAGATACGAGTCACTCCTTGGAGCAAGTCGTGCCCGACCTCATCGCTAGGATCGGGGACACGGTGAGTGTCAATGCCCCAGTCCTCCTCAGCTCTCCTTGAAGAATTCAAAATAGGTTTTTATAAATCAACTTGAATGAAATCTCTCAAACAAATTTTGACTCTTCAAGTTATCCTGGACCCAATTTCATAGAGCTGCTTAAGCACAAAAAGTAGCTAAGCATACAAAAAGTATGCTTACCAGAATAAGGTTACCAGCCAAAATAGCATGTAGCATGTACAGTCTGTGACTGGTATCCTACTGACTTGCTCAGCAGCAAATTTTTAAGTACTGTTTTTGCGTAAGCGGCTCTATGAAATTGGCCAGGGTCGATTTCACAAACGCTGAGATTCATCTTAAGATGAGTTATCAGTATTACCATAGTGATTGTATTGTGACATCACTCTTTGCTAAGCAACTGCGATGGATTTGCGTTACATTCAATCTGAATCTTTGTGAATCGAGCCAGTTTGTTTGTGTTTAGTTATTATGTGAGTCATAAGTGTGAAGTTTCCCTTCCTGGTCTTTTGGTTTCAATAAAATTTCTTTTCAACGTCGCATTTTATTTAAGAATGCCCGACTGAAAGCAGCTGATATTGATTTCATCAACGAGCTAGCCCTGTACAAAGAAGTGCGCCCTCTACACGTCGTACCGCATCATTGCGTTGTACCGTTTAAAGGCACGACTCAAGCCAAGATTGCCGTCACCAGAGTCGACGTTGTGGACAGACTTTTAAAGGATCTTGGGGTTGACAAACATAGGTACGCTCTTTCGGTTGAAATAAAACTCTTGGTAGTATCAAGTCTAATTTGTGGTGGGGTTTAACTGTTTTTTTTCATTCGTCTGTATGGCGCGTCGTCATGGTGTGTAGTGGCCGAGTGGTTAAGTGCACCGGACTCGAGCTCTGGTGTTACTGATAAGCAGAGTGTGGGTTGAGTCCCAGCTTGACCATTATTGCTTTGTTCTTTGGAAGGAACGAAGTAAAGCTGTAGGTCCGGCGTGTTGTACTTGTGTAATGCACATAAAAGAACCCAGTTCACTTATCGTTATACTTGTATATATTGTATAATTTGCATAGTGTGGAAAAAAATATTAAAGAACTGACTGACTGACAACGTTTTCACAATTGTTCACTGCGATCTTTACACTTGAATCTTTCAGCGGTTTGACGTGGATAACGTGATGGCGTTTGCAAAGCGTGCCTTGAGCATACGGCCGGTGAGGTCAGGGAAGCATCCGTTCATCTCATCTTGGAGTTGTACCGGGTCAAGTCAAATGCGGTCCGGTCACATCTACCGTCGGAAGAGGATCCCAAGACGTTAAAGAATCCGCTCTACCACAAGATTTTTGATGGTATGGATAAAGTTGACGGCAAGCCAACCAAGTCGGAGAAAAAGGTACTTACAAGTGAAAAACCCAAATTGCCTTCAAAAAATGAAAAGAAATACAGGGATAAATAAGATTTGTCCGAATTTTGTCCAGATTTTGTCAGATCCATGATTTAACATTGAGGAGGAAACCATGTGATGGACTGGGTAATTGTAAGAAATCTGCTCTAGCAATGCAAAGGTCATGAGTTCGAATCCCACCCGAGTGAATTGCCTGTGGATTTGTTTCACAGAGTTTGGGAAAGTGCCGAGTATGCAGTGCTTAATACGCATTGGTGTAAGGGTAAAACCAAATTATAGTTATCAAATTTGTTCTATCTTATCTGTAGGCCAAAGCTCAGAGTGAAAAAGCATCCGAGAAGAAAGCGTAAACAAGCAGAGATTGAAGAGCTCCAGCAACAGCTAGCTGACCTCAGATCAGCCGCCTTAACACAAGGGAAGAACGTATGTCTCTTACAGTGTTTCTTAGATCGTAGTGTCAACCAAAAAATCTGATAATAAAATAATGAGAAAACTAGTTGAAATACTTGACTCATAATATAAGGAAGGTAGTTGTAGCACTTAAAGACTAACTATTTACTCTTATTTGGTTCGAGTCAGAAACAATAAAAGAGGTTTTTAATTTTTTGTCCTCAATCTCAGCCAGATGCTCCGGGGAAGTCGTCAAAGGCTGGAAATAAAGGTAAGAATGTCTCTAGTTGGACGACAGGAAATTTGGTAGTATCTCTAGTATGTAAAACAAATCCAGTTCACATCACCTATGCTTGTAGTGTTTTGCCAGGATTCGAACTCACAGTCTGTAAACTACAGTCTATGCTTGTAGTGTTTTGCCAGGATTCGAACTCACAGTCTGTAAACTACAGTCTATGCTTGTAGTGTTTGGCCAGGGTTCGAATCCACATTATGTAAATTACAGAGCTTGAGTCCATCACCCTAGACTGGTCGGCAACGACACCCCATAACTAAAATGCTGTAGAGAGTCTGTAAATATCTAAACTGTAACTTCTTGCAATTGCGGTGGCTTTAACTTCACACCAAGGGGAAACCTATATGAAATTTTCAGGTTTCTTAATTTTCATACAATCGCATCCCTGCACCTGCCACTATATTTAGGGAGCATCTCTAAAGTCAGGTACGTTTTAGGCCCGAAAGAGCGTTCCCGTGGACGCACACCGGCGATCCAGTGAACCCATAAGAACGTTCCGCTGGACCGCATCATTGTTCCGAAGAACGAAAGCAGTCCTACAGGAGTGAATTTGCGCATTCGTTCCAGCGGTCCAATTCAAACGTTCCTACCTTTTCAAGTTTTGAAACGCTCCCTAATACTTAAGTTGTTGGATTGTTACCTCCAGACCTGCCCAAGAAGATGCCAAGAGCTCCGAGTATCGCTGAGCAATCGGACTACGGAGACGACATCGATAAACAGTGCATCTTCTGCTCGGAGGAAGATAAGAACTTCAAGGATGAAGGGTTGGACATGCACTACTGGAAACACTGCCCGATGCTCAGACGCTGTCATAGCTGTAAACAGGTAAAAATGGCTGCTGGGGGTTCCCCTTACTACTAGAAACATTGCCCAATGCTCAAACGCTGACCCCTGACCCCTGACCCCTGACCCCCACCCATCATTCCTTTTCCTCATTCTCCGCCGGCCTCTCCCAGTGTTTCTTTAACTCTATTGACTCTGTACATCTTGCTTGTTATGAGTTACGTTTTACATGTTTTATTATTATTGTTGATATTGTTTTTAAACTGTTGTCTTTATACTTTTAAGTGTTTATGCAATTTTTAATGTTTAAAATTTTTTTTTTGTGATTGTGGGTCTTTTAGTCTCATTGTGTGCTTTCTATGGCACCATAATTTGATTAATTATTGTGTTGTGATTTCCTGTACAGCGTTTAGAGATTTTCTGTAAAACACTATATCAAGATTTTTAAAAAATTATTATTAATTAATATTATTATTATTATTGTCTGATTGCATGGGCAGGTTGTTGAGATTTCAGCGATGAACAGTCACCTTCTGACCGAGTGTGAGGGTCAAGCTAAGTACGGCAAATGTCCAAGGTGTACGGAGACTCACGATAAGTCGGAGATCGATCGCTACGTATCGGAAAAGATCTGTCATCGTAAGTATCGTCTGTTGCCTTCAAATCTCTCCAAAGTTTAGAATTACTCCTCGTAATATTTAACAATTGTTCAAGCAAGAAAACACCTACAGTGTGTTGTTATTAGTGAGTAGTGTTTAAAAATATTAATAGTAATAATACAATGAGCCAATAAAATGAAATAATTTTGAGGAAATTTTAAAATAATTATTGATGATGAGGGATAGACTTGCTTTAGTCCTTCACCTTGTAAAGCTTGATTAGTGAGTAGGGGTAAACATGTATTAGTTCCCCTACCTTGTAAACCCTAATTGATGGAGAGAGATAAACTTGCCCTAGTCCTCCACCATTTATAGCCTGATTGGTGAGGAGGTTTAAACTTGTATTAGTCCTCAACAGCGTAAACCCTAATATTTATGGCATCTTTGTTTTCTACACAGCACCCAAGGCCGGTATGAGTAAATGCCCCTTGTGTCATATAAGTATTGCAGCTGAAGACGACAAAGATGATAACTGGAGGAAACATCTGATGGGAACCGGGAAGGATGCTTGTCTCAAGAACCCAAGACGAGAAGCTTCCGTCAAACGAGGTTAGACTTTAACGTCAAAGTACAATATTGTTTTTTTGGAAGAGTTATTTCAGACCGTTATTCTTGTTTTCAGTAAACGCATAAAGTTGAGCCTTATGTACAGGTAGTATAACGGCAGGTGCTCCAACGGCCTCTCACTGGTCACTCCACCTAACCGGACCACATGTTTCTCTGCTGGTTCACATCCTTACACTGTAGCTGTCCCCAAAGCTAATACTCAGTGGTCCTCATTAAGCTTCTTCCTCACTTACCTTACTTTGGAATTCCCTACCTGTATCCTGCTTCCCTTGCTTGTTCATTTCTTTCCTTTGGACTGCCTCTATTTTCTAAGCAAAAAATGAACACGCTCAAATTCATGTCTTGCTCATCTTTATTTTTTCCAGTGAGAGAAAGCAAGACGTCAGATAAGCAGCCGACAAAGAAAGCACCGGAAGCAACAAAGAGTAGAATACCCACCAAGGAGAAGAAACCGAAGGGAAAAACACCAAGGCAAAAATAAATACAACCAACCCATCGAGAAGTGAGACTAACTCACACAAGAAGCGCCTGCAGTTTGAACTTTTAAAGAGAAACTCACCAAGCCCACCAAAGAACGAAGCAAAAAAAAAAACAAGACACCAGTATAAAGATAGATTCAAGAGCTCTTAATAGAGATTAGCTGAACCCACCAAGAGAAAAGCATCACACCACATTTAAGGAGTGAAAACCTGAACGAAAGACACAAAGACCTAAAATAGAGTCAAGACACCCACCACGAAGTGCAACCAAATCAACTATAATACAATCGTCTGCACAGATTCAAGTGTTTTACATGTATTGTAATAAGGTGAACTCTTCTAGCAACATCGAGGAGCAAAGCAAAAAACAAGACACCAGGAAGAGGTAGATTCAAGATGCTTTAAGGAGAAACGAACCAACCAAGTGATGAAAGTGGAAAAACAACACACAACCACAAAGGATTGAAAACCCAAAGAAACAAAAGCGAGGGCCTAAACAGAATCAAGACACCCACCAAGAAGTGACTCCAATCCAGTGGTGGGACAAGTGCATATGCCGATTCAAATATCATTTGTTGGGAAACTTGCCTGACCCGCTAAGAAATGAAGCAAAACTAGGCACAAACACAAGATGTAGATTCAAGAACCTGTACAAGAGAAACAAAACCCACCAAGAAATGAAAGAAAAATGCAAAACACCACCGGCAGTGCATTTAAAAGAAAAACAAATCCACCAACAGTGGCATATTAAGGAGAGCAGGGCCCAATTTCATAGAGCTGGTAAGCACAAAAATTTGCTTAGCATGAAATTTCTTTCGTGATAAAAACAGGGTTACCAACCAAATTTCCATGTGTTGCATATTGCTTGTTACTGGTATTCAGCTGTTGTTTGCTTATCCTGAAAATCAAGTAGAAATTTGGTTGGTAATCGTGTTTTTATCAATGAAGAAATTTCATGCTAAGCAAATTTTCGTGCTTAGCAGCTCTGAAATTGGGCCCAGGGGGGATCCCCTCCCCCTTATTGATGTCCATACCCCCTCCTCCCCCCATTCTAAATCTGGACTTTTGGGATTAAAATTTACCAGAGTAAAATGTTAAATTTTAAAAAGTTTATGTGATAATTTCAATGTTTTTAGGACTCGGTTTTTTCATTGACACGCAGGCGATGCATTTTTTTTTAACACTCAACATTGGCACAACAAGAGCACTGACAAGGGGCTCGTTGAGGAGAAATGCAAACGGAAACTACAATTTTTAATTGGCCAGAAGTGCCCCCCTCTCCCCTCCTAGAATAAAAATGGTGCACCCCTTGTGACCCCCTTAAAATGTTACCCTACTTTCGGTGCTGCCCACCACGACACAAAAAGAAAAAGGGGAGACACAATCCATGTAAATCTGTGACATCCACACTTTATTGTTGAAATGATTGTTGTTTTTGTATCATTGGATACAAATTTCAGACATGTATTTACTACACTCCTTCTTCACTTAACGATGATGCATCTGTTTGGGGGAATAACTGTACATGTATAACCAACTCAACTCCAGTGTTGTCTGATGTTTGGCATAACCTTCTCAAGCAGTATTTGCATTAACAAAATTTTCAACCTTGAAGCAAACCGATCCAACAATGTTGATAAAATTATAAAGACTAAGTTCCATTATTTGAAAAATCAACTGAAGGCTTTTTGTTTAGAGGCACTTAATTCTCAAGTGATCTGCCGACGTCATGAACTGTGTCTGGTTACGGACCGAAGTCCGCTCTCGGAAATTGTTTTTTTACTCAATGAATTTTACGTCAGAAACTTGTTTTTTTTTGTCAGGGTCGCCAAAACACACCTGTGCATGCTATTTATACATGTGCACACATTCTATTTTTTGCATCCCTGTGGAGACATCTTTTGTTCTTTCCTTTGTCCCTGTAGTTAAGAACCTCCCATAGACTTTGTACACAAAGTTCCTTGTGGAGCAACCCAGTCTTTAGAATTTCCCTATGGAGACCCTTTGTTATCCCTTTTCTGTTTTGTTCTCGGTCTCCATAAGGTAGTGAAAATTAAATCGGTGCACCAAGACTTTAGCACTGTTTTCTACAAATATTGTGGAACAAGTTTTTATCTTTTTCCTTTGAATAGGCCAGCCACGTTACTGTTTTTTTTTCAGTGTTTAAGTGATTTTTACAAAAGATACTGCCGTGCTTTATTGTTCTTTGTGTTGTACGAATCTTTTTCGTTGAATTTGAAATATATTTAAATAATTGCCTCCCTTTTCAGCTTGCGGAGTGTGTACATAATGTAAACAAATATATTGTATAGCTTATAACTGCGTTTATTTAGGCAATATTTCTCATTGTATGATATTGTAAGAGATTTGTCACTCCGCTAGGTATTTATCTTTTATGATAGTTATTAAAATGAAATTCAAATACATATTTATATTATCAGAGGTGAGTCATTAATGATAAAGGTCTGAATCTAGGATCCATATTTTAGGAGGCAAGTTAAATGATGCATTCTATGTTTCGTAGTAACAGATTTAAAGGAGCTTTTTAGGGAACAGTATCCTTGGAGCTAGTGACGTAGATCAGAGGGCAATATTTATTTATATCCAAGGTAAATGACATTAATTTATTGCCTTTACCAGTCAGACATAAAAAGGTATGAATTCAGATAAAAATCTGGAAATTCCCATCCTTAGTATCTTTGCCTGCCTTTCACTTCTGTGGTCCTCCGTTCGAACCCCACCTCAGACCAGAGCCTCGCATATAAATTGCGTTTT
This sequence comes from Pycnopodia helianthoides, assembly GCA_032158295.1. Lineage (NCBI taxonomy): Eukaryota > Metazoa > Echinodermata > Asteroidea > Forcipulatida > Asteriidae > Pycnopodia > Pycnopodia helianthoides. Next base: position 2,333,076 of record CM063260.1, read on the forward strand.
TCAGCTCCAACCTGATTCAAAGATTACCCTGTTTGAGGTTTTTTCCCCCCACATCTAAAACTGAACATTATTTTTGACGATGTCTTTTTCTACGCGAGTAACATTAGGTCTGTGAGTCACAGAGCTATATATATAAGCCTTAGTACCTACCATTTGGCTGTTCTCATCAATTTTAATGCCGGGATCACCACATCAACTTTCATTGAAGCATAGGCATAGTGATAGCCAGAGAGGTGTCTTTTGGACACCCTGTTTTAAATTTGGACACCCTGTTATATCTGTCAATTACATGTAAATGTATTGTAAATGAACAATTTGGACACCCAGTTTTTAAATTTCCAACAAAATTGGACACCCTTTTACCAAATCCTGGATAAAACCTTGACTGCATAGACTGCCCTTAGCAACAGTGGCAGCCACCAATTCAGACAAGGTCTTAGTTGGTAGAGCACTCGTGCGCTGTTTGAGAGGTCACAGGTTCAAAATAGAATGATTTTCCTCCATACAAATTAAAGTAAAGGCACAAAGGCGTATCGTCACGAGAGAGGTGCTGCAACGAAACAAACCACTGTAAATAACTTGTTCATTGATAAGTGTATTTATACAGTCTGCAGATTTGCCAGTTTATCAAATCCACTGTACCGAGTACTGTTTAACATTTCAATTTCTGTTTTTGATTGGGCTCAAAATCCATTAAAATAAAAGGTATAAAAAAAAATCACAAAATTTAACAAATTAAATTAAAAACATTAAATGAGCACATAAAACATGACACAAAATCCACAAAATTGTTAACAAAGACACAAAAAAACATAACGAATAGTAGGAACTTAAAAAAAAATCTATTCCCTCGGTGACTTGGACTTTCAGATCTTTATCGTGAGCAATTTGGTCCAAGTCTCTATGTAGACCACCAGTTCATTATTTTGATCTCAAAACTTCTGCTGCTTTGAAGTTTGTGACAAGTGTCGGAGCTTTGGGGATGGTGGCGGGGGCTGGTCCTGGAGGGAGGAAAAGGGGGGCCACAATCCACCTGCCACAATTAAAGGAACATTACAGAATTGGTAAGAAAAAAACTTGTAAAATATACTTTTGATCACAGATTTACATAAAACTTACACGGTCTAATGATGATGATAGTAGAAAACATCCCTTGAAATATTTCTGTCTGAAATGCCATACTTGAAGAGAAATGAATAAACTCATTTTCCGATTGGAGTTTATCGCTCAGTGAGCGTTTTATTCATTTGTTGAATCTATATGATTTCATGCAAATGTATAATCGGTTTTTCACTATTTTCTCGTCACCCAGATGGCCGATCGATCTCAAACTTCTACATGTTTGTCAGTTTATGTATATGGTGGATTACATAAAGTGCTTACACTGCCAGCAATTGTTTTGTTAGCAAAAACCAATTCTGTAATGTTCTTTTAAGTTAATGCCCTCTCCCTGCTAGGAAGTGTCCCTCAACAGCCCTCCGAGCCAGTCAACTCTCTCTGGATCTGCACTACCTGGGTCAGGGACTACAAACGGCAGAGTGTGTCATGAAAGTCGCTTTACTTTGAGCATCCACAATGAAACGAAGCGGAGTCTTTCTTGATGGAGTCATAATCGCAGCCAACACACGTGACGTGATACCAGCTATCACAGCCATCACATTGTACCTGTAAAAAATATAACGATATATAAAAATAGTTGCATTTCCTGATTGATGCCTTCAAACGCCAGCTCTGCCCAAAACGCCAGGTCTGTGCGGATTCCCCAACCACCACTGGCAGAATTTTCTCTGTTTCCGACCACCACACATTTTCCAAGTATTTAATTTAAACTTGCAATTTCCTTTCAAAGTTTTCAGGTTTTCAATGAAATGTAAAATCGAGTACTTCTTTGGTACGAGTCTATTTATATGATCTACCGTGTAACTGATCCATCACACAATGGTTTCTTGGGAAACTTTTTCCCGCCACTTCAGAAATCTTGGGCAGAACCCTGAAACACCAAAGAAAACTTTGTCATGCTACGTCATGCTACATGTCCTTCAGATGGTCTGTGTGTTGTGTAATGCATGTAAAAGAACCCAGTACACTTATCGTTAAGAGATGGGTTTTACCCTGGTATTTCTTCTTCCCTACTCCCTTTTTTCTTGTATTTTTTTCCTTCTCGGGGCCTTGTTTCATTTCATGTCATTTTGTTTTTTTTATTCACCAAACAAGAAGGCCAAGGACTAAAAACTGTTTTTTATTGCCAACTTGACAGGAGCATGCTTACAATAAGGGATATCATGTCTTGATTAAATGAAAATGAAGTCAGTGCCAACTTCAGTCAGTTAACAACCCCTCCATGACTTGTATCACTCACCCATGCAAGCGTGCTGTCTGTTGGCCTGCAGCAGTCGTGCGAATCGCACACTTCAACCTCGGCGTCTGGTATCTGGGCTTCATTGGGCGGTCCCAGCGGCTGCTTTATGGAGGGCAGAGTCTTGGTCTTTGCAGTCCTTCGATGGTGCCTCTTGGTGCATTTCTTCTTGGCTTTTTCTGCCGAGGGTTGTCCTCCTAAGAGATTGCATTTATCAGAGACTTTTGAGTGGAGAGAAACTGTGGGTAAGGCACCTCCAGGCCAATCAACCCCATGGTCTGATCATCCAAGAAGGAAATGATTAACAAATGTTCGTCTTTGCCTTCTCCTTTTTCCACAGATATCCCCTTTTTCTAGTCCGTCTCTTTCCCCAATTAATTACTTTTTCTCCCTTCGATTTTGTCCTTTGTGTTTCTATCCTCTTGTGGTTTAAGATGGTAATGAAAGCAAGCATCTTGCAAAATGATTTTGTCTGAAGTGCCCCCTGTTAATTAGAAACCAATAAAATATGTCCGACTGTCTCACCTCTTTTCTTGCTTTGCACCTCCTCCGAAACCTTCATGGTTCTTTTCTTCTTGGATGGTTTCTGTTGATACAGAGTCGCCGAGGCAACTCGTAATTTTCTCTTGATCCGAAGCGGAGGGCGGGTTCCTCATCGGTGTTTGAGTACTTATTGTAATGGATACAAGAGGAGATGATCTGGAGATGATCTGATCGTCTGATGAGGCAGAGATCTTAGATGATCTAGAGATGATCTGATCGTCTGATGAGGCAGGGATCTTAGATGATCTGGAGATGATCTGATTGTCTGATGAGGCAGAGATCTTAGATGATCTGGAGATGATCTGATCGTCTGATGAGGCAGGGATCTTAGATGATCTGGAGATGATCTGATCGTCTGATGAGGCAGAGATCTTAGATGATCTGGAGATGATCTGATCTTCTGATGAGGCAGGATCTTAGATGATCTGGAGATGATCTGATCATCTGATGAGGCAGGGATCTTAGATGATCTGGAGATGATCTGATCGTCTGATGAGGCAGAGATCTGAGCAGCTGCAACAGTAAAAGATGTCGGATTTGTAGTCTTTAAAAGAGGATCTAACATACACTACAAGGCTGTTAATGAAATAGTACTTGTACTGACAGTGACCTGTCCTGCTGTCCTCCTGGGCGGAGGGAATCGACCATGGAATTTAAACACAGCGGTGACAATATCATGATCAGCAGGGTTTTAAACACTGCCTACTCTTCTCTTATACTCCTGGTAGGAGAGAATCAACTATGGTTAACAACACAGTGGTGTAACATCAGTTGGGTTTTTGGGTGCGTTATTTGTAAACCAAGCCTACTTTCCTCCTGTCCTCCTAGTAGAAGAGAATCAACAATGGATATCAACACCATGGTATTATGTCTGCTGGGTTTGAATGCCTTTGCATGCAAGCTGATTCGCCTTATTAGTAGGGATGGATAATAATCCAGCAATTTGTTGATGTAATATTTATACACTCAACCTCATCTCCCTCCATCTTCCTGGATGGAGAGAATCAATTATGGACAATGACACAATAAGGTCACATCATACAAATTGATTTACCTTGGCATGGAGTGCTACTCGTCCAACGTGTCTGAGGCGAAGTCTTGGCTACATTAGGTGCTAAAAAGTTTTGGCGTCCAAATTGGAATCTCTGAGACAAGTTGTCAAATTCTTGCTCGGAGGCCGACGAATCAAAGAGCTCCGTCTTGGCACTCACAGCTGATGTCAGTTGAAAGAGCTCATCATCTGCATTAGAAATTAAATAGAATGAAGAGATTGTCAGCATTATTGTCTTACTTAGGTTATCCTACTTTACGGCACATCAAACGGATGCCAAACTCCAGATAGCAGATACCTAAAGATCATTCTGGAGGGAGCCGTAGCTGGAGACGGACCTCGCGGCTGACCACCCATGCCCTGGGTTGGCTCATCAAACCGGTGTTTATTTCCGATTTTACTGGCATTAAACAACTGAGACTATTTCTATTCCCCCTGGACAGGGTGCCAGTCCTTCGCAGGTTACTCCCCAGCTCTCGCCGGTACCCATTCGTACTCCCAGGTGGAGAGGAGCAACTATGATAAAACGCCTTGCTCAAGGACACAAGTGTTGCAACTGACCCGGCCAGAATTCGAACCCACAGTCTGTAAATTACAGAACTTGAGTCCACGACCTTAAGACAGCTCGGCCACGACACCCCACAAAATTAAAACCAGACAGAAACTATTACCTAAATTACTTGCAGTGCGTTTGTCTTCTTCGCAGATTCCCGAACCATTTGTGTCTTTGCTCTGTGGACTTCTGGTTTCTTTGTTGCTGATGCAATTCCCAGGAGCTTTTTCTTGCCGAATTGCGGATATTTTCAGGGTCGTCCTGAAAGGTTTTGGGGCAAGAATTTCAGGCGAAGAGTTCAACGAAGGGTTCTTTTCTGCAATACAGGGCATTTCCGATGGCACAGGTGTTGATTGCAAATGAAAGTCCGTCGATGGTTTACTTTTTGACGCAGGCGTCTGGTCATTGCGAGGAGTGAATCTTTGCGGCGTTCCAAAGTTAGTGGGCGTCAACGTGTCCGAAGACTCCAATTTGCTGTTTGGCTGAGGGGAGGAGATACGACTCGGAGTTGAACACCGTGGAATTTTATTCTCGGAATTGGACTTCTGGACGACCGCAATGTCGCTTAGTACCGCTGCATCATGACCAAGAGGAGACAAGTCATGGTCTCTTGAGATTGGATTAGTTGCAAGGCGCGAGATGAAAATTGATGGCACTTTGAGTTCAGCAGTTGGTGGGGCATTCTCCGAGAGCACCTTTTCAAACTGCAACAAAAAAAGAATAATAATAATAATAACAAGTTCTTAATAGCACCATCTACAATAACATAACAATGTGCTTTACATTTAGTTCCCTGGTCATTGGGCCACATTTCCGGTAAGCTTTCTCAGCTCCCTGGGGAGGATACAGCCCCAGGCTGCTGTGGCGCTCCAAAGGCTTTTTTCAAACACAATATCAACCTCTACCCTCGCAGATACCCATTTATACTCCCGGGTGAAGAGAAGCAATTATAGTCAAGCATCTTGCTCAAGGGCAAAGGCGTCATGACCAATGACTTAACGACCAGAACTTGATTCACTTTGACCACTCAGCCATCATATGCCGCAAATGTACAGAACATTCCGATGAAACTTGTACAAAATAATTTGAGGGCAATTATTTACATTTGTACATTATATTTATATATTTATTTTATTTCTCGGGCAAGTAGAAAGTACAACCAACTATAAACATAATTAAATAGACATTGACAAACAAAAGTAGAACCAGCTAGACCCCGGCGACGGATTGCCAAAAAGAAACAAACTTTCTGTCGAGAAGACTCCTCTCTAGCTGTCTCACACAAAAAATATTAACAAAACAAATTCAGTTATTTGATTGTAATGCTTCTAAATGACTTACCACAAATCTGAATTCTGAGTATATCTGCCGGCTGAGCATGCCAGGCTTCAGTTTGACACCAGACGTGTGCCCAAACGTCAATGTATCACCGTCTTTGATTCCAACTTTACCTGCAATCTAGAAATTAAACAAACCAAACAATTAAATAATAACTGAATACCAGGCAAATAATTGTTTTTGGCAACCTAAAACTATATTATTTGTGTTTTCCGACCCCCCCACCCCCCCCCCAAAAAAATCAAAATTCTGGAATGGGTTTGAATCCCATCCAAGTACTATCCCTGGGTATTTTGTCACACAGGACTATTGGCTTTTGGCTACGGCTATTGGCTACAGCGACAACTCTGAAGAATAGACCTTTGCAGCCATCTAGCCATAGCCACAGCCGAAGCAGTCAATTCAGACAAGCCTTAGGCCGTGTCCGGATTGGCGGCTACAGCTACAGCTACGGCTGGATCGCCGCACCATCATGCGTTGAAGTATAGGTAGGACGTCCTTAGCAACACTCTCAGCAACGATTATAGCCAATAGCCAGAGCTGGGGCTTGGAACATTGCCTTTACACTAGATGGAGAAATTAGTCAGGCTCCTTTTTTTGTATCAAGCTACATGTAGTAGTCATCGATAGTAGTGGATACAGGAAACCCGATGATAATGGCCGCTGCATAACTGTACCTTGACGTCATTGACGAAGGTTCCATTTGTACTCTTGTCTTGTATATACACCTGATGTTTATTGTTGTGATGTTCGATCGTTAGGATGGCATGCTGCCTTGAGATGAGCTGCTTGTGGACCGATGAGTTCAAGTACATGTCTACCATCGCGATGTGACGACCAATCGTAAGCTTCGGTTTATTAAGTCTGTTTGGGGAAAAATATGTATTAAAAATACGAGGCATGACTTTTAGGAAAAGAACCTGAATCTGACTGCCATTCTTTCTTCCACAGTATTACTGTAAAATTGACCAAAAATAGCAACAACTTGTTTACCCAGATGCAATGTTTTGGGTCATAATAAATTTATGGAAACAAAAAAAAGAAGGTGGTGAGATTCTAAACTTTTCTTGTTATTTGAAAAAAATGAGCTTCCACTTCAGGTGGAGTGGGGCAGGGTGGAATGGAGCTCTAAAAAGCCTTAGGCTCAAACTAAGGTAGTTTTAGCCCCACTGCACTGCCTGGGGTGTTGGGTGTTGGGCTAGACTCAGTAACTGGGGCGTATATACTCCTTTTTTGGAATGTTGACGTTATGAAAATGGTCAGACAATGTCAATTAGGCAGGACCCTCACCTACATTACGCACAACAGAGGTTCAAATACTACCACCTCGTGTAGGACATTTAATCAACCCCAATTAGCTGATTGCTGCTGCCCATTCAAGAAGTTTATATCTCCCAACTCTGGTCAATTTTTATTAAGCCCGTCTAGAAGAGATGCTGGATTAAATTTCCCGAAAATACTGTGAAACCAGAGAAACTGTTGGTTAAGACTGCATTTGCTATAAACTTTGCTCGGCTAAACTTTTTCTCAGGGTATAGCTCCCTGCACTCAGCAATGTTTGTATACTATTTCTGTGCCTGGGAACGAACCGGGGACTATGTGTTGATTCATGGCCGTGGGAACTGATTCTAGTTGGAGTGATATGGTCATCGAGAGCCATCGATCTCGTGACAATGTTTGCGACTGAAAGTGACACAATAATTTTCCTTCATGCTCATGTACATGTATGATTGAACGTTTCCAAAGCTCGGCTTGGTCTCCTGGTATCAAGGGGGATTCTGCAGCCCCGCCCCACAAACACACGAACCGGATTTGCCCCCCCCCCAACCCCCGCGGCTTGGTGATTCTGTAACCCAACTCAAACTTGCTTGAAACAATCAAGGTGCAATGAACTGGAAGGTTCTCTTTTCGCTATATTCTCTCTCGCTCTTAACAAGGTTGTCGATTTAAGTGTAAGAAACTGATCTCACAATGCACACACTAATGTGAAAAGAAAGTACAATCAAACAATCATAATATATCAAGGTTGAAACATATCATATCGAATGTAAAACTGAAATTAATGCTAACGAAAAGTGAAACTTTTTATTCTCACGGACCTATTATCAATACAATTAATGTGAATCATTCCATCAAGGTCCACACTACCTATAAGGCGTCTCATGACCCCAGATGCTGTTTTTACTTGATCATACTAATCGATACTTGATTAAAATAATGGCTTTATGTACTCTCCTAATGATCTTTAGCGTACAACGATTCGTGCTTGGGACTTCGTCATCAAATGGCGTGTTTTCGATAGAACCGAGTGATGTTACTGTTGAAGTTGGAGGTAACGCGACGTTCAAATGCCAGACTCAAAACTGCAAGATATTATCCTGGATAAGTTATGAGGGAGAAGCGAATGGACAATCAGCATCAGCGACCATTTACAGAGCGACAAATGCAAGAAAAGGTGTAGTCGTTCGATTTCAAGACTGTGTTTCAACCCTGTTGCTTGTGAATGTTCGCCCCAAGCAAGCAGGCAACCTCAGCTGTTCGACCTCTTCCTCAATACGTTCCAATTCTGCTCGTCTGACTGTGATCCAACCTCCCACCCCAATCTGCGCTTTCAGTCCAGAGACCCCAAGGGTGAATGATACCGTTGGACTGGCGTGCAGAGTACCAGATAACGCTAAAGTTCCCACCCTGCTATCGTGGTACCCGGCCCGAACTGACGCTCAGGGTTGTCTTCTCGCAGAATCACGCGTTGTTGAACCGGGCTCAACGAGTTTGGTGAAACGTCACCTTCACGAGAGCGATAACTATGAAGGTTTCATATGCATAGCGGGCTGGGGTAGATCGCAGGGACCCAACTGCTCGGTTACGCCGTTGAAGGTGCAGGTGGGGAACGTTACTGTCGGATCGCCAAAAAGCTACCGCCGGGAAAACGGAATGGTTGATCTCCATCTCGAGTGTCGACCAGAAGCCGCGCTTGACATGGTGCACTATTCGTGGACTGTACGAGAAGGCATCCGTAGCTCATCGTCGAGTGTTTCTTTTAGTGGGTTTCAAGACGTAAGCTGGAATGATACATCAAGATTCCTTTGTTGTTCAGCAGCCTCATCGTGACATGCTCTGCACTCGGCGACGTCGGCCTGAATGCGACGAGTGAGCCGCTCAATGTCAGCCACTGCGAACAACAAGACAATCCTGAAACTTTCAATAGTTTTGATCTCTACATGTACATCTGGGTCATACTGGCCGTCTTCGTCATGATTGTAATCTCAGCCTTGTGTCTGTACCTTAACGCCAAGCACCCAATCCGGGCTCCGTCTGGTACCCTTCCCACCACTGACAACGACTCTCCAAATGCTAGAAGGGGGTGTGGGAACTCGACAAGTTTGACAGCAACAGCTAGCCCATCACAAAGAAGCATTACAATATCAGAGTACGCGACTGTTGGGGATCCGTGCTTTAACCCCAAACCACCCGCAGTTCCTCCACCCAGGAAAACCAGCTGTGGCAAGAGTGAGACCGCACCAAGGAGGACGGCCAAACAGTCCAGAGACCCGGAAGCTCACCAACGAATGATCCAGGCACTGTACGCCAAACCAAACAATTCAAAAAGATCCATTGAAAGCGTTGAGATGTCACAGTACGCTACCATTAGTCCACAAATGAACCACTCTTAAATTTGCATGCAACATGGAAGGCCTGCAGCAGTGCTAAACACTTTCTGTCAAAAATGAACACAAACTTCTTTATAGAAGTCTCATAGAAGTTTTAAATGAACATTTTTGGGCAGTGACATCTATAACTCAAGGGTGTTTTCTTCTCAAATTTGAAAAAGGTTGCCCTGTGTTGGCACATTGGGCTACACTAATCACACATAAACACACGACTGAAAAAGCGCTCTAGTTTCTAAACAGAAAAGTGTTCATCTTGAAAAGTGGGTCATTTGTGAGAAATATAGGACAGTGTGTATTGTACCCAAACACTTCAATATTGGACGGTTCAAAAGACCCCCAACCCATTTTACCAACATTTTGAAAGCCACCCAAAATATTAAATGGTCAAATGGTCCCCTCAGAGGAACATTAACAAGCGAAGATGACATTATTTTCACCTTAGGCTTGAAATAAGACAGAGTCTCTTTGACTACTTGTTTTGGGTATCAATACAGCCAGTCTCCTGAAGATAATCAGAGCATACTGATCGAAACGTCGACGAACTGTTACACCGTCGGTTCTTTCCAGAACCACCACACACAAACAACCTCAACACAATATTAACAAAAGCAAAAACAACAACAATTTGAGCTATTAGCTTACAAAATATTGGTTTATTAATCTGAATCTATATGTTTTATTGGTATGCCATGTAATTTTAGAGAGAGATGAAGAAGTGATTTGAATCTGGGTCCTGTGGGCCTGACTCATTTTTGTGTCAGTGTTACTCGGAATCTGTGTCAAAACCAACCAGAAATGAGAAAAAAAGTTCGCAGAATCCGAGTTGAAAACTTTATTTTATTTTTTTACCACTTCCCGGGTCCGCTTGACTTAAATTTGTCAGGTCCCTTCGGACCCTGAATCTGCATTTAATTCTGACTCCTTTTTATTTTTAGAGTGTAATCAAAGTAATAAGTAGTGCCACAAGGTTGATCAAATTATACTAGTATGAGGTTCGTACCTTGACGTATTGCGTGCAAAGTGAACGTAAATATTAGCGCTCAATTTCATAGAGCTGCTTAAGCACAGAAAGTAGCTTAGCAAAACAAAATTATTCCTACCGAAATAAGGTTACCAGCCAAACTACCGTGTCACTTGTACACTTTGTGACTGGTATCCTGCTCATTTCTGCTTGAGCAGAAAATTGTTAAGCAATATTTTCTGCTTAAGCAGCTCTATAAAATTGGGCCCTGAACGCAAAAAAAAAACATGACAAGAGCACTACATTAGGAGGATTGCTTAGTAATAGAAATGAAAACTAACAGTGGTTGTTGTTAATTAATAAGTTGACTCAGTATTATATTTACATTTGTTTCATTTTCGACACTTGATCACATTCTCTTTCGAATGATTACAAAAACCAAAACTCCGATGACTTGATGAGCCAACCCCTAAAAAGGTTCGGCATATATAGTGTTGTAGATGAAACACACACTTTCCGGTAATATGGAAGGGGAGAGGGAAAGGGGAGTGCCGTGATGAAACTACACAAAATAATAGACATGTGCAAGTCTCTCGCGAACTCGAACTTACACGATCAAGTTGGTCCTAACCATTGCTTAGTTAGTGTGTGGTTCTATTAAATTTATTCAAACTAGTTTTACGAAGTTTATGGCTGTACAAGTGTGCTATTGCTGGGAAAGTGAATTTAACCCGATGAAATAATAACTAAGTAAAATAAGTTTTACAAACCAACAAAGATGAATGAAACATCCCCAATAAACTCAAATCTTCACCGATTACCAGCACGCCTTGTACCGGTGGATCATGTGACACACAATTGATTGCTGCAAGTCATGACCTTGCCATTTACCATAATAACAGGAAGGCCACGTGGTATTGCAATCTCATGTTTTCGCAAAGCCTTTGATGAAGTCCCGCACCAACAGATCCCCAGAATTCGAAGCTTAACATGTATAGGGTTCGCAAAAAAAAAAAAAAAACCATACACGAATACAATCTTTTTAAACTTGCCGTCATCAAAGAACAGTAGTGAATGGTCAAACATTGCATGGACGGGTTGCCATGCACAATGCACAATGCCCTTACCAGTGCAGTCAACAGCACAGTAAGATTGTTAAATGGATGGTTGCAAAATCTACCGAATAATCGTCCGGCAGACGAGAAATCATTCCAGAATGACCGGGTTAACATTGTTAGTTGAGTAAACACGATAAGCCATTTTCAGGAATGGTGGACATAGCACTAGACTAGATCAACGGAAACCGGGAATGTCTCAAAAATCATCATTTTTTAGCCGGACAAATTTCCGTGAGTACAATTTCATGCCTGGTGTTACATCTTAAACATATGGAGAGGCCAGTTGGCAGTTTTGAAGGTAATTCGTTGGGTATTTCCGTCATTTTGGGGCATTTTTGGTGTGACATCTATGATTTTTTATGAAAATGTTGCACTTCCCCAGATTATGCGCAGCTTTCGCTGGGGCGCTAGTATGACAGATAATGTCAAAATTTCGAAAAAGGAATACAGCGCCCCAGTTACTGGGTCTAGCACTGGACACTATTATGGTTTGGGTAAAATGGTCTGTATTTATACCCAAACCAAACAGTGCACGATCCTATGTCCTCCATATCTCAAAAAGGCTAATAGTCCATGAGCCAAGAGCCGAAATGCCACATTATTGGAACCACTTCGAAGGACTAATTCTTACTATGATTTTTGTACTATTATTATGTCCCTAGTTAGGTACTGACACTTTTGGTAAAAGCTCAAAATCAGTGTCCACATTTTGTGTGATTAAACATGCATGAACAAACAAACCTGTGAAAGTTTGAGCTCAATTGGTCATCGAGGTCACAAGAAAATAGTGAAAAGAGCTCATGTGTTTTCTGTTTTTTCAAATTATCGTGCGCGATAATTACTATTGTTTTACTCGTTTCTCAGAAACGATAGCATTTTAGGCAGAAATATTTTAAGGAACCCTTTCTACCATTACTTACTATGTAAGTTATGTGTGAATCTGTGAACATTGTGTTTTTCGATCTTACCAATACTTGTACAGGGCCTTTAAGTTAGAAAGTTGTTTACACTGTCGAGTCAGTCACTCCTGTCACTAGTGACAGTGTAGTGTAAAACTGTAGAGCGAGCGCTAGGCAAATTTTCCGCAGGATGCCACCACTCTATCTCCACGAGTGGACCCAAACAACACGAACAAGTGCTCACCACACTCACAGACAGGTCACAGGGTCAGGCATTCAATCAAATCAAAGCGGAAATTGGAGGAACTGGGACTGGGACTCTCCTCCGCAGTTACCCGAACCAAATTCCACACTCTTTGGCTTTGCGGACTTTACAGAAATACTCACAGAAATACGTCATCGATTCCTTTACATGTTGCCGCTGCTCCAATCCTTCTCAGCTGGAAAGGGCAGTGATCAAAGCCAAAGGAAGTCATATTATTCTCGGTCGACTCGCCGGAATCGTCCATGTTTGACACTGTTGACATTACAAATACAGGTCACAATAAATAACAATAGTCAACACATATCAATTACACACGTCTGACGACCGGCTGCGGTTTTATGGAGGCTACACAAGTATTTTGACCCGTACGCCAATGCTGATAGTTCGTCAACGACCGTCAATCGCATTTTCGCAGAATTTATGACCGTGTGAGGGCGTGTGTGAAGGCAAGGCGCTGGGGACGAGCGAAAACCAATCGTAGGGGGACTCGGGGGAGGAGGTGGGAGAGGTGCTACGCAAGATAACACTGGAGCTATAAATAACACTAACAGTATTAATTATTAATTATTGTGATCATGGAGGTAGGAAGAAATTATGAAAGCACTCATGCGGTCAAAAATACTGTCAGGGCTAATTTCCCCCATCCAGCAGTCGATGGAAACCTTTCTGTGTGTTATTTACATTCTCCATAAAATTAGTTGGGGACAAACCAATTATTTTAATACAATTTTTATACAGTTACCATTAAAGGAAAAAAAAGGGTGTGCAGTGTTTTGTTGTCATCTCATACAGCCGTTGAATAAAAAAAACCTTGGCTAGGGTCGGAATTTGAGGCCATCATTACAAATTATTTTGTTGCACTGTAACCATAGGTAATTAATTGGTAGGCCTGTGGTTAGTAGTTATAGCAACAGCTAAATTCTAATTTCTACAATTATTTTGCCCAACCAATTTGAGTCCCATGATATTTTAAATGCCTGACCATAAAGAATACCCAACCAAAACCATGGAGGCAGAAATGGCCAAACCACCAACCACAATAAACTGAAGTCCGATTGGCTATGGAACGGGTAGACAGTGACGGTCGTTCGCGGTATTTAATAATATAGAAATTTTGTGCCAGCTTTTAGTCTAGCGTCATCAATGAATGAACGAATCGACACGCGTACAACGTAATTGGCCCAATTGAAATGCATGCAATTTCAAGAGAGGGCGATGTCCAGAAATAAACCCTTTAAACACCACGCCCCTTTGAACAAATATTAATATTTTAATACCTCTAATTAAAAAAATATGCCAAAACGAGAAACAAACACCAAGACAAATTAGTTGAAGTTCTGTGTAATCATTCTATTTAATAATGTACACCGAGTATACAAATAAATACCAGTAAAGCCTTTACCTGCAATTGTATACAACTTCAAAAGGCTATAAATTATTTCATTTTTTAATAAAGGTCCGGGGGGGGGGGGGGTAGGGTGTGGAGGGGACGGGGAATGTAGGGTTCAAAGTTCACTGCTGAAAAGCTAGGTTATAGTTCTCTATAGGAGGCGGCCGGCCTCTAAAAAGGAAGCGGGTGCGGGCAGTTTGTGCTTTACATTATGTTCACCCAGACTCTCCCAAATCTTTCCATAAAATTGTCTGTAGAAGTTTGAGGACTGTAGGCCCAAATGACAATCACACTAGGCCAGGCAAACAAATCTAAATCCAGGTCAAACATATTTGTGTTGGGTGACCATAAAGTGGAGGACAGTGGAGGATTGAGGACTTTAGGCCCAAATGACAATTGCCTATCATCAGGCTAGGCATATTTATCTTATATCTAAGTCCAAACATTTTTGTGTTGGGTTATCAGAGAGTGGAGGATCGTGGAGGATCGTGGAGGATCGTGGAGGATCGTGGAGGATTGAGGTTGCATGTGGGTCAAGTCACTGTGGGCGTAGGAGTAGGAGGTAGTAAGGGTTGGACGATGATGCGAAGCATTTATATATATGTTTCAAAATAATGAGTTATTCATGGTTCGGCAACAGGGTGAGCACCGCCCCGGCATCTTGGCAAAGTCCGCCTCTTCCCATGTTGAGTAAGATGGCTTGCTCTTGCGAACCCCCGCCCACAAACGTGACATACAAAGGGTTTCAGCCCGCTGTGTATAATCTCGTGGCGTTTTAAATCCCCACTCCCAGCGAAAGCCTTTCCGCAGAGATTGCACACGAACGGCCTCTCTCCTGTGTGGACTCTTTGATGAACTTTAAGATTGTGCTGCTGTGAGAAGGTCTTGTCGCACACGTCGCAGGTGAAGGGTTTCTCGCCCGTATGGGTGCGCTCATGAGGGGCTAGATTACCGCTGCAGGTGAACGACTTCCCGCAGTATCTGCAGGCGAACGGCTTTTCCCCGGTGTGACTTCTGAGGTGCGTCGTCAGATGAACGCTCAGTGCGAAGGCCTTTCCGCAGTCGCTGCAGATGTAGGGTTTCTCGCCGGTGTGAGAGCGTTGATGTTTCGTCAGGTCACTCCTGCTGAGAAATTTCATCTCGCAGTAGTGGCAGGCGTACGGCTTAAAGCCGGTGTGTGTTCGTTCGTGCTGTTTGAAACTGAACTGCTGCCTGAAGGTGTCTCCGCAGAAGTCGCAAACGTAGGGCCTTTCGCCGGTGTGGATGCGCTCGTGCTGCTGTAGGTGGCTGTTACGGGTGAACGTCTGACCACAGAAATTGCAAATGAAGGGCCTGTTTCCGGAATGAATCTGCCTGTGTCTGCGGAGATAGCTCATTTTTGTGAAGCGTTTTTCGCAGAGCTCACAGGCGTAAGGCCGTTGAGTATTGATGTCGTCGTGACAACCGATCATCATTTCACGCTTGCTTTTCTGGGGGATATGCTGGATGATTTGGAACGAGCATGATGGTTGTTACAAGCATTTCCATAGCAACCAGGCTGGCACAGCACAGATAGGAAATGTCATCACCTGTCAAAACAGAAACATTTAAATTTGTTTAGAGATTTATAAACATAATACATTGCACATTATGAATCAACTAGAGGAGAGCAAATGTATTTCTATTTTTTTGCACCGTCCATGGAGCTACCTCCCTGATGCCTGCACATGAAAATATACTAAGCACAGCATTTGACAGTATCACTTGCTGTACTACATCATACATCACTACTCTAGACTAAACAGAACATTGTTTGTTGACATTGTTGATAAGAATATAACGGTCCACTGATTTCTTTTCTCTGCTCTGACTCGACTTTTTTTTTACCATTTCAGAAAGTTGGTAAATTGTTCACGATTTTCATTGAAGCGTCAATGGATCAGTACCTCAGTTCAAAAGTTACAAACACAGTTGAGTAGAACCATGGAGGTACAATTGGACCATATGTAGAAACTCACGGCTCTAATAAAGCATAAAAGGTACTTACTAACGAGTACTTTTTAGTTTACACATCCTGTCTGTTTGTACCACACAGCCAGAAAAAAAGTCCACTCTACGTCTGCACACAGAAAAACAGAAAACAGCTGTCACTCATGGCAGAAACCATGGAACCCTGACTACAATTTGTTTTGGCAAGAATCCTGCGCATGTGATATGGACACATGACAAAGAAATGTTGTATTTGTTTGTGTGTATTACGACTTCACATGATGTGTAGTGTCTACCATGTAAACTCAAATAGCGGGCTATCCCGTGAACTGGGTACCAGACTGACGCTAAAATGGCCGCTATCAGTGGCAACGGACGTGAACGGACGACGCCAAAATCGTGGAAAAACATATTTGCAGTGTGCAACAATATACAGCCTTTTGCAGGTGAAAGGAGTGATGAAGTCGCTAGTAATCCTTCCAAATCATACTGTCTGAATGTTCAAGTTGTCGAAGGCTTAGCCGAACCGGTAAGTAACTCACAATAAGTTCCGTACGTTAACTAAACACCACTGGCACTGCTGGTTTTAAATATTAAGGACAAGTCGACCTTCAACTTCAACGTCGACAATTTTTTTGCCTTTGGAAGTTTGCAGGGACCAGCCTGCTCGACCTTGTTCATTAATTGGGCGCTTTTATTTTTAATAATTACATTGCATCAAACCAAATCACCTTGTTCACTAGGCCGTATAAAGCATTCCTGAATTCTGAAACCATCCCTGGGCCAAATTTGTACCTGTAAAAATTCTTGTACCAAAATTTGTACCATTCTTCGCTTACACAGTTAATTGGGAAAGTGCAAATTTCTGCGCTAGCCCTATAATTAAAGCAAAGAATGCCTAGTATTACAGTAACGTGGACCGACTACTCACGACGTCTGTGTTCAACTCAAGGAGCCTTGAACCTTGAAGGAGAAATTCCCTGCTAACCCATGAAATATGCTTGACGTAGTCGTAAGCGCGGAGTTCTGTGCTTTCTGAGCGCCGATTCTTTGCTTACAGTAAGCAGAGCCATGAAACTGGGCCCTGTTTCTGAAAGGTCAAACTCCTTTTCTGGATGGAGTGTGCAGCACCGACACTCGACAGTCAAATGCGCTTACCGCCAAATTTTGCGCTTGCGATCACCATTCTTCGCTTACACAGTTAATTGGGAAAGTGCAAATTTCTGCGCTAGCCCTAATTAAAGCAAAGAATGCCTAGTATAAAGTAACGTGGGTGCACAAGATAGACTTCTCGGATGACACACAAATTTTTCATTTGTCCTGACCATCCTGCACCCACGCCACTTTTTGGACAAATCAGCTTTTACAGTAAATTACAGTAAATCAGCTTTTACAGTAAATTAATTAGAAAATTGTGTTCCAATGGTATTAATAAATTTAAATATAAACAGATTTTAAAAATAATTTTTTTTTTTTTTTACAATTAGAAGATTACTGTTATTAAATTAAACTTTAATTTAAAGTATTTTTATCATACCCGAGAGCATCTCAAAGTGCTATTATTTTTTCTATTTATGTGGAGCTATGTTTATGTTCAAAATTATGACCCATTAATGTAGGCCTGTCCCATCTGACCGATGAATGTTTAGTGTCTTGCTTAAAAAGGCACACAATGTGAAGACTTGAACCCCCACTCTGCTGATCAGAAACACCAGAGCTTGAGTCCAGTACGCTTTGACCACTTGGCCACAGCACGCCACGTGTTTAATTTGTAACAAAAGTTGAAAACAATATATTTCATATAAATTTACCATAAAAGCATACAAAACAATTTTGTGGGTTGAACAAAGCAAAAATTGGCTACAGCGGAACTTGGACCTGCGACCTCTGGATCAACGTGCCGGGGTTCTACCTACTGAGCTACCCTAATGTTGGCAGTCTTCCTATTTGGAAGTAGGAACTCAGGTAATACACCAAATACACAACAAATTTAAACTAACAGAGTTCCCAAAATCAATTAAACGCAGTATTAATTTATGGTGAAATCTAGTAGGAAAGTTGAAGGGGCTCTGTTAGTGTTAGGAACGTTTTAAATTTAAAGAAAAAAAAGGAAAGAAAGAAAAACAGAAAAGTGACTAAAAGAAACATTTACTTCTGTAGAGGCCCTCCTCTCCAGCTGGCCACATATATAAGAACAAAAGTGTAAACATTAAAAAACTATTGTTGATTTACTGAGCAGCCCCATCTTGACTGGCCGTGTCCGAATAAATAGCCTGGCAGTGGCTTTAGCCCATGCTTTAGCCAAATTCTCCAAAATTCCCATTCTTCAATGCTGTTGATTGCAGCCATTAGCCATTAGCCATAGTCAAAGTCGCTTGATTTAGACACAGCTTTAAAAATATTGTGATTAAAAAATGACAGCAATAAATAGTTGTGCACTTGCTTTGTTACTCAAGTGAAAATGGGCCAAGGTGTATTCACAATCTACATTGTAAGTGAATAGTTTACTGGTCCATGGCCAAGTACACTACTGTAAATAGCGCCCTCTTTTGATTTTTAGAAGCTTGCAGTAGATGATAAATAAAATTGTACTTCAAAGTGCTGCCAGGGTTCAATACATATTTTTTACACAAAAATATTATTATTTGGTTTTATTGGTTTAAGAAAAAAACAAAATACAATAAATTAGGTTTACTTTTATTAATCATGATCAACTGATTGGCTATCCCTGAACTACATGTTAAAGGTATTGTACACTTTTGGTAACAGCTCAAAATCAGTGTCCACATTTTGTGTGATTCAACATATGCATGAACAAACTAACCTGTGAAAGTTTGAGCTCAATTGGTCATCGAGGTCACAAGAAAATAGTGAAAAGAGACCTTATGTGTTTTCTGTTTTCTGTTATTATCGCGTGTGATAAAAACTATTGTTTTACTCATTTCTCAGAAACGATAGCATTTTAGGCAGAAATATTTTAAGGAACCCTTTCTACCATTACTAACTTTAAATCATGTAAGTTCTGTGTGAATCTGTGAACATTTGTGTTTTTTGATCTTACCAATAGTGTACAGGGCCTTTAAACATGTCAAAAATTATTCATAAACATTGTTTATTGAATAATTTTTGACTGTAAAATTGTTTATATGTAATCTGCCCGCACTTCAGCTGTTGGATGCAATGGTCAAAATTTAATAAACCATTTAATCTAATCAAATCAAGTCAAACTTCAGTTTGTCAGAGGAGCCAGTTTATTGCTTGTGGCCTTTTGTTACTGAAAAAAAAAGGTGCTCTGTGTGGCCAATAAAAGGGTGTAGAGCCATAATGATCTCATACCGGGCACACAACAAATTATTATCACTTATATTCCCTCACTTTATATCTCTCCCAGTTTTTTTTTCATAAAATGAAGGACCGAAAAATTAATGATTTAGCCTAGATCTATGACAGTCTTATTAAATTTCGCCAAAATCATTGTGCTACAGATGATTTAGAAGCTCTCTTGAATAATTTATGTATATTTCTTGTCAATGCTACATGTAATTATCAGTTGAAGCGTCACCTGCAAAGTGACGGTGTTGCTCGTTTCCTTTTTCAATCTCCTCAGAAATGGCGACAGATAAAAAACCTGAACCCACTGAATCACTCAAGCAGATCTGGGCCCAATTTCATAGAGCTGCTTTAGCACAAAAAGTAGCTAAGCACAACAAAATTATGCTTACCAGAATAAGGTTATCAGCCAAACTACCATGTGTCATAAGTACAGTTTGTGACTGGTATCCTGTTTTTTTTCTGCTTAGCAGAAAATTAATAATATTTTCTGCTTTTAGCAGCTCTATGAAATTGGCCCCTGCTGGAATAACAACTCATACCATCATTAACAGGAATGCCTAGCAACCATTTGCATTGCGCATGTAAGGGGGGGGGGTACCAGACAAAGACAATATTCAAGGACCCATTGCTTCGTTACTGGCGCTGTTTATGCGACCCCCCCCCCCCGCTCTTTGTAATGTATTGTATCATATAGATCTACTGACCTACATTTTTTTAATGACCGTTTAAGTGGAAGTGACCTTCACTTTGGCTGCTGTTTATCATCATTGCATGTCGGTCTTTTATTACATACTGTTATGCACAGCTCTTACAAAAACATATATTTAAACAGTAGTTTTTCAAATTTACAACTTGTAGACATTAAAATCTGAATAAAAGGGACAGTTTGCCATTTTGTGGAGTCAAAAATGTGGTACCACAAAATGATGGTCCATGTTAGTTTCCGAAGTAAAAGAAAAACCGCACAATTTTGTGGTAAACTTTTGTGGAACATTTAGTTCTTTCTAAAACATCTTTTCAACCATGTTCATTTCATAACAAACGATTTTTGTAGCCCAAAGCTCTCCCAATCAGAATTTGAAGGCAATTTTTAAGACCTTTTGAATGTCCATCTGGTGAAAAAAACACTACATAATACAGTATCTGGTTCCTACCGCCAGGGTTACTAAAACAATTGTGGAAATCTCATCATTTCATACATTCCTAAAATTTTGATCCTACATGTAATTTAAGACCTTTTTTGTCTGCCTCTCACCCCCTTAGAGCCAATACTTCTCCCAAAAGAGTTTTATACGTGGTTTTTCTGCAAGTTTACAAATTCTTTATACATGATGTCAAACTTTAATTTAAAAATGTAAACAAGTTTCAAACTGAAAAAAAATGTCAGAAAGATTTGTGTGGGTTAGGAAAAAGAGGACTTACCAATTAAAGATAATATAATGGCCGAGAGCATCTTTAAACATCATGCAGTCAATATTGTCACCTCCCACTACTGATGTCATGCCCCTGGCACATGCATTGTTACCCCTCACACCACACCCAACAAATCCTTTCCTGTCACAGGCGTAAACAACGACAGGTGCAATTGATCTCAACAGTCTTTTTTTTCTCTGTCTTTTTTTTTCTTCATTCCTTTCCCCATGTTGATTTGTGGGTAGTAATATAATCTCTCTTCAACCTCACCTTCTGTCGTCGTTCGGCGTGTCTGGCACATGGACCCATCACTAACTCATTATTTCTGACGCTTGGCTGATCTTTGCTCCGGGAACATAATTGTACCACCAATCATGTCAATAAATATCTAAAGTTCTTTTTTCAACTGTCCTCCATAATATGTTGTGGTTTTAGTCTTGTTTTCAAGCACACATGTACCAGTGTGCAACAGGGTGTCTGTTTGTTGATTAAATTTAAAATCGCTCATCTGAAATCTTTTAGTGCAGCCCCTCTTGCCTCAACGCAGATTGATTTAATACTCTACAACTCAAGAATCACGCCCAGAGCGCAACATGACACAGTCAGGCCTCGTTTAATAATATGCAATTAGGTCACTCAAGCGTTTGGTGTCGCATCAACTTGACCTGTATCTAGACTCAATTGCACCTCCTGAATGTCAAGGTCCAAATGGGAAGTAAACCCTTGGATACTAAACACAGGAATTACTGTAGCAAGACTAAATTACCATGGTAACACGAGACCACAAGTACAAACAGTGTCCGGGCTCCGCAAGGGCAGGTACAATTTTTTTTTTCCGCTGGCCGAATTGGAGATCTCGGTAGCTGATAAGTGGGTGTGTTTTGTTGTTGCTGTTTTTTTTAATTATTTTTTTTTTTCAGTCTTCTTCTCAGTCACTTATTGCCACTCAAAATATTTACATTACTAGCGACGCCGCAGACTTGCATACATAATGGACCCTGTAACCGTTCATTGTGTGTGTTGATTACTCAGAACTTGGCATCGGAGTGAGGAGATTAATTTTGTATTCAATTTTTGAGGTGAATTTGTAAATCTGACTAGTGTTTGATATATGTCATACACATGTATGGAGTGGGCGGTACATTGGCTGTTGATGTGACTGGTTGTGTACAATGTAGGCCACTGACGCGTGTAACTGTCAGGATTGAAAGGATGGGTCCATCAAAGAGGGAAGGAAGTATCGTCTACAACCATCATTCCGTTACACCTGCCGAGGCCTCTCCTCACTTGTGTCTCTTAATGATGACAGGAGATGACATGTCTGATGTATGTAATAGAGGACAATTATCTCAGGTCGTTAGTTGAGAGATGATCCAGGAGGGCACTTACATGTGTAGGATCAGCAAATATGAGAGGAAGATATTGATACAACGTCACAAGCATCTCTCAGATAATACCTACTCCCATTAATATCGGCGAACTCCAAAATCCTAAGAAAAACACATTTCAAGCATTTTGTGGTTGCAGTGTGTTTGCCTAGTCACACTGTACAGTTTGTACTTAGTGCAGGGAGTATCAAGCTACTCCAAGAAACGTGATCTCCCATTGATATACAACTCTGTGGCATGGGCAGTGTAAACACAGGTTGTGATTGCTTCAGTTGCACTCTTCATTAGTATTCACAGAGTAGAGTGTGTCACATCGGGATCTGTGAACAAACCCTCGTTCTTCATTGGTTGATGAGAAAGTCCATTTCCTTTATTGAATTATATTTAAGTGACTGCAAGGAAAATTGGCATTGAAGGAATATGTTGATACATGAGAAGTTTGATTTTTCATCCGTCTGTTCTGAACGATTCTTCTCACCGATGATGATGATGTGACTATACGACAAATAATGTCACCGGTAGTCCGTCTGTAAAAAAGATGAACCCTCAAGCATCGGGAAGTATGGAAAGGCTTCGGGTACCAACCATCTCTCTGGCCACACCCGCTTTGCTGCAACCGCCCAACTCCAACTTCTCCAGCACTGGACGATTATCGGCCACTGTCGACTCCCTCCCGGGCCGGATATCAACGACTCGCCATAAATCTTACCAATCTTTTCAAACTCTGACTCAAACATTGACGCCAAGAGTGTCTCAAACGAAGAAAGAGGTCAGAGACTTAAACGAGTTTTTCTCCGAGCATTCTGTTATTCAAGCTGCTTCGAGACGGACTTTTGTGAAAGAAAGCACACAAGAAGATTGGGTGCCATTTTGTGTAACAGTTCTTTCTTTGGATGGGGTACCGCTAGAGAATCCCTGGAGCCTGGAAGATGAGGTACAAAACTGGATGTCGTCTGACGTTTTCCTCTCAAATTTAAGCTGAAAACATACATTTTACTTTTCTTCTTAGTTCTTGAAAGAACATTCAAATGAAATCATTTAAAATGTTCTTTAAAACATTTTTGGCTTCATTTACGTAAACCTTGCTGGTGGAAATGTAAACAAAAAATTGTATTTGGGGTTTTTAAGAAAAGCTGATAAAAAAGTGTATTAAAGGGGCTGTGTTATCATGAATGATCAAAGCAGGCCTGTGGCTGTACATGGAATTATGAACTCTCACCCAGGTATTGCATGCGCGCAATCTCCTGTATCAAGTCTATGGAGAGAGCGTGCGTGCGTGCAGGAACTGGGTATGAGTTTTAGTTCCATACAGCCACTGGCCTGCTTTGATCATGACGGCACAGCCACTTTAAAAAAAGTAAGACTTACGTTGTGATGTAACCGGTCATTAATTTATAAACTTAAGAAATTATGTTCTTGTTTTGCAACAAACATTCCAGGTAACTTACATTGTTTACTTGCCTTTTTTTTTTTCTACATCGGGGCTTGAAATTTACACTGGACTACAGGCTCGAGGCCAGTGACTATACAGTAGCATCGGGCCAGTTAACTCATGACTGGAAAATTCTGGCAGTCTTGTGCTTATGTTCCAATATTGACTTTCAGTCGGATAAATCTCTCTCAGTTCTGTTGAGTACTGAAGAATTCTAAACCCATAATACAAATGAGATTTTTCTTCTCTTAGTGCTCGTTCAAATTAAAACAGCTCAAAAGTTAAACTGTGTAGGTATTTTTTATTCTCATTTCAATTCCGGTCTCGTAAATAAATTCTGGTCTTGTAAACATTTCGAGCTACATGTAAAAGCTGTTTGGGAATTTTCTCCCCAAATTCGAGCCCTGTAAATGCGATCCCTGGTGTGAAAATCTAGTCTAAAAATCTGTACGCTCTAAAGTTCTTAATTCATTCATCTTTTATCTGTAGGAGGAGGAAGGTGTCAAGGTGGAATATGAAATCAGACTTCATCTTTATGACTTGACGTACACCATGTTCTTTGGTCGTTCTTGGGTCGGACCTCGGCGGACCATCAAGAGAGGCGCAGCCCAGCATACGAGGCTACAGTACAATGTGGTGAGGTCACTGATGTAGAATTTTAAAGCTTTACATGGTGGAGATTCTTTGGAGTGCACCAAAGATCTCCTCTGATGTAGGACGGTGGTGGGTGGCTCTGAAAAGAGCCGGTCGATTTATTCTCAGTTTTTACCATTCAAAATTAAAAAATACTGTACAAAATCTTTGAAATTTTGTAATTTCCTCTTTTTCGGTGAAGTTACAGTTGCATGCCTGATATTTGGTCCACATAAAACTGTGGGTCGCGACCCAAAAGTGGATTGCAATTTTTTTGTAGTGGGTCGCCAAAATTGTTGTCACTGTCAGAAGCCCTGAGATGTATTGTAATAGTTTTGATTGTTCTATCAGCAACAATCTATTATCAACAATATTATGTATTTCTTGAACTTTTATTATCAGTTCAATGCAATTGCTAATACAAGTAAATAAACATGTACAGCAAAAACAAACTGTCTATAAATAATGTACTTTTGTTAAGATTAGCCTGTTTTTATGAGATTACCTCTGCAGCAGGGGGTTTAATCGGCCGGTGATCGCAGGGAGTAGCGCGGTCGAGGACCTGAAATTTGCATTGGGTCGCCGGCCTTAAAATTTACGGACCACTCCTGTAGTCATCATCAGGAAACTGAAGAGTGTGTCACACACCATCTTTTCATCATCTTAAACATTTTGATACATCAAACAATTTTTCAACAACAATGACCTCAATTTTGACCTTTTCCTTTTCAGCCGGTGTATTTTCACACCTCGTTAGCCGACCCCAATATCGTCATAGTGATTGAAATAGTACGGGTCACTGTACCAAAGTCCGGCAAAGCTGAAATCATGTCGAGTGGCTGGGGAATCATAAGAATGTTCCAACAAGGTAAACGTCTGCTTCTCTTTCTGGAAATTTCAGTTACTACTTCTCAAAATTCAAATGCGATTTTGCACTTCAGCTGTGTGTTTGTACCAAGTTTATTGAGTTAAAATTGAGAAAATGCATTATATGGAAGACTTTCGATTTGTATTTTGTTAACAGGAGATTTCACCGATACATCTCACAGTACGCCAGCTCCTGTCAAGAGGGTGGATTTATTTCATGGGTCTCCAAGAGCTCTGTTCTTCCTTGGAGATGACATTGAAGGTATGTATTGCCCATACTGACCCCTCCCTTATGGCCCCTACCCCATGTCTTAAACAGACAAGGCAGTACCTCTTCGGCAATGCTTAAAGCACCATATACAGCAACCTTAGTCCAGCATTCTCCTGAAGACGATCAGAGTATACTGATCGAAATGTCGAGTTGTTAAACCACTGATTCTTCTCAGAACCACCACAACTCATACAGAGATTTATTGCATTGGTGTCTCTGCAAACCTCAATCGATTGTGTCTTCACCATGCAAAGTTTAAAAAAACCTACAACTCGAAATATTGATCAAATAAAACAGACAGCTCTTTCTTAGAGCAAACACTTCTTCCAATAAGGAGATTTTGCATGGATGAACCTGCAAGAATAGCAAGGGATGCGTTTACAATTGATACAAAGGAAGTAGACAGAAGTTACATGTAATTTCATTGTTTGCCCGGAAGATGGGAGTACGTCTTCCGGTCATTTAGAGTACTTTTTTTTAGTAACAAAAGGCCGCAAGCAATAAAATGGCTCCTCTGGAAAAACATATGGCATTAATGTTTCATTTTTTGTTGCTAGAATTACCCTCAAAGACATGTTTTCCCATTCATATGCATAGTTCAACCTTCCTTATAATGACTTATGAATGGCAGAAAACCGATCAAACTTTCACACTCAGTTTTCTTGAAGCGCAGTTTTGCACATCAATTACACCCTTTCTCCAGTAATGTTTTGTATTCCGGGCGCACGACTATTTGATATTTCCGGACACTAAATTGGAAAACTTTTGTTTAGAAAAGTTTATATTTATTTCATTTTGTTGCCGCAGGAAACAAAAAGCTGACCTTGATATCGGAGTGCCAGGTGTGCTACACGATACGCACTCATCGCTACATGGATAAGATCATGCACCTCCTACCAGAGAACGTGCTGGTGGGCGGTAACGAAGTGATACCCGGTGTGACTGTGGTGGATCCAAAGGATGGTATGTAATTAATATACAAAATAATAGTATACCAGGCCTGGAATTACACGGAGGCACGAAGGCCATGGCCTCCGTTGTCCTGGTCTTGGCCTTCGTGCCCCTTAAAAAGCTCCATAGACTTTACAATTTCCCAATGAAAGTGCCCTTTGCAAAATAAAAATGGCCTTGCCCTCTCAAAGATGAGATTCCAGCCTGGTATACAAATATAGCATGAAAATGAATGTCGGTGCATTGTAACAGAATATAGTCATAAGGTGAAATATGGACTGTTCCATTTCATGAGGTGAAGCCTAATGAAATGTAATAAGCAGATTTCACCAAATGGTTATGCATTACCACAATGCACAAGCGATATGCATTCACTATTTTTAAAATGTAAATCAACATATAATAATCCTTGTCACTTGAAATTTGTTCATAATAAACACAAAATAGACACGGAAGCTCGTCTACCCCACACACCAAAAACTCAACAACAATAATTCCTTCTAAATAAAGTGGACGACTCCATGTAGACACCAACCTTGTCCGCTGTGACACAACCGTGCCTCGTTTTGACGGGAGATTTATTCTTTTGGGAACGATTTAATTGGACTATGAACGATTGAGTTATTTTGTGGGTTCAGCTTAAGCAGTAGGGCTGTTGGCCTGCAGGGTTAAAGGTATGTTAGGTCGTCAGCTCATTTATGTAACCACGACACTGACCTCTACAGTCTTTGTTTATTGTACTCGACCAGCTAAAAAATAAAGACAATGATAGGTAATTATTTTGATTGGAATAAAATGAATTTGAGAACGTTGTTAACTTTGTATAACCGTTATTTTTATAACAGGTGGAGACAGTTTACGAAGACCTAAACCCATGAAACAGGTGCAAGCCGTTATCGACAAGCTTTCCCTCGTCCTCTACCCTAATATTGATCAGTTTGAAGAAGATCTATGCAAACATTTAAACTCGGACCGACTGGCTATGGTGAGTCTGGAAGTTTGAGTCCAGTTTACCTGTATATATACCTAGATTTAATGATAGACTTTTGAATGCTTGATGGCAGCAGACATACCAGGTAAAGTTCCATTGTTGACATAGTTCTGAGCGTGCACATTGCCGAGAACAATGGATTTACCTGTCTGCTGCGACCTAGTGTCCCAAAAGTCCCCCATTGTATCAGATGGAGTTAAGGACGGTGCACTGCTGTATTGGGCCCAGTGTCGTGGCTCTGCTTACCATAAGCAAAGAATCGGTACTTACGGAAGCACGGGTTTCTGCGCTTACGTCAAGTTTAAGCAAAGTGTTTTTGCTTGTGCGTGTGCGTACTTCAGGTTACTAGGTATTCTTCGCTTACACAGCTACTGCAGAAATTAACGCCTGCCTCTGTAAGCAGAGAATGGTGATAGCAAGTGCAGAATTCGGCAGTAAGCAGAGCCATGAAATTGGGCCATAAATTGTTGAAAGAATAGATTTATTCAAGTTCAAACAGGTTGGCAAGCAGTGTAATGAAATTCGGTCCTGATTAAACATTTCAAAGACACAAAGAAACCTTTAAACAATTGCGGCGATTTCTTTATAAAGTAGTACAATGAAGGCCCGTGCCAGAATACATCAGAATTCTAAACTTGTTTTCATGCAGATATTTCATATTTGGTGTCTTTTTTTATTATGTGTGATCCATTTTGGTTCCCTACCTAATTCAGGAGCACATCCAGACGGAGAAGTCAAGCGTCGTTGTCTCAGAGCGAAGACTTCAAATTGGTGTTCACAATGGCTGGGGGTATGTCAACAAACCACAGATCCTTCTGCTAGACACATCGGACTCCTCGATGGCCAGAGGAGGCATCAGAGGCAGTATGAAGAAGACGAAGCCGAGACAAGGCTCGGCAGAGTCGAGGTAACCTTAGTGACCGGTGCAAAATGTTCCCGAGAGAAGATCTGCATGCTATTCCAACTTTCAAAGTGTTTAAGATGTTGATCACCTCTTGTGGTGGAAATCGGGCAATGACTTTTCAATCATCACTAACCAGTTTTAGGCTCGGCAGAGTCGAGGTAACTTTAGTGAGTGTTGCGCAATCTTCCCCGAGAGGAGATTTGCAAACTATTCCCACATTCAAATTGCTCTTTCAGTTGTTTAGGATTTTGAACACCTTTCCTTCTCCTTGTGGAAGTCTAGCAACGACTGTTCATTCTTTTTAGACCAGTTTTAGGCTCAGCAGATTCCAGGTAACTGAATTACTTCTATTCATTTTATTTTCATTTATTAATTCTGCGTTTCGAATTCCAGGACTCTCAGTAAAGCATATTTTTCCTCGCCTTTCACCTCTAGGACCTCGGTTCGAATCCCACAGAGGGCACTATGTGGATTGGGTTTTCAATCCCTACTTGATTGTTTGGTTTTTTTTCCGGGAATAATTCCCTGGGGTTTTCCTTCCACGGCCCAAGTTCATAGAGCTGCTTAAAAGCAGGAAATATTGCTGTCAATTTTCTGCTAAGCAGAAAGGAGCAGGATACCAGTCATAAATTGTACTCGTGATGTGGTATTTCGGCTGGTAACCTTATTCTGGTAAGCATGAATATTTTGTGCTTGGCTACTTTTTGTGCTTAATGCAGCTGTATGATATTGGGCCTACATCTAAAACTTAAAACTCCATTCTTTGTCTTCTCTCCATGGGGTCATTGGCTAGGATAGTGATTAAGCTAGCTTTCCTGAGAATCCGTGACTTCACAACCAGAATGAATAAATAAGTAGAATAGATAAAAAGTTACATGCATGATGGTCTCTGAAGAGTTATTGAGATTTCATTTCCACTTCTAGGGAGAATCTTGGAGCTGCCTTACTGGTCAAGAACAAGGTTTCTCTACCTTATCTTGTCGATAGTCCATCTTTCGCAATTGTGTTCTTTCTCGAGTACATCGTATCCATGCCAACGTCTACGCAAGACAAAAAGGTAAAACTTGTCAGCTATACATGATGAAGCCTAAAACTGTAAGAACCAAGTAACGATAATATTTGTTGATAATTAAGCAAAATCAATCATGCAAGTCTTCATATTGTCAAACATTTTAGGAACTGGTTTCAATAATAAAAAGATGTTTTTTAAGCATGAGACTTATTATTGTCTTTTAAAAAGTAAGAAAAGTGTGAACCCTTTACCTTTAATTTATGAAATAATTTTATCGGGAGTATTAAAGAATATTATTTGTGTTTTACCCTACACCAGTGTGTGTAAGCACTGTATACTTGGTGCTTTCCCGAGTCCGTGGAAAAAAATCCACAGGCATAATACTTCGGTGGGATTCGAACCCAGGACCTTTGCCATTCTAGAGCAGATGTCATACCACTAGACAACAGAGATCGCCCGGTAGCAAGCGACAGTTTGAATCCTATATTTTAGCAGCGGGTACCGCATCTAATTCAATTTCTGAAATTTCTGTTCCAATTATTTTCCAGCTTGCTGTGAGCATGAACCGAGCACAATCCCAAACAGTTGCTCTACGCTGGGGCGCATGGACACCGTCGTTCAGAGAGGGCGCCAGTGAAGTATCGATCCAGCTGCAAGGGGGCGCTGTACCGAACCCTGATAACATGTTAGTCTATAAGAATCACAGCGCTGACTTGAGCGACAAGGAGATGGTCAAACTCGCTGCCGGAAAGCTGCAATTTGTTTTCAAATCCAAGGTAGAGTTCTTTATGTCAGACTCTGGTATTATTCTCATCTTTGGTAAAAGCTGTAAAATATAAAATATCAGGCATGGTTTTCTTTCTACTTTGATCTGATTTAGTGACAAAGACACTTTCATCCAAACGGATGTTGTTCTAATTTGTCTGTGTTTTTGTTGGTTGCAGAGACCAGCGGGCTCCAGGCCCATATCCCCGATGTCAACTGAGCCATCTGAATCCCACAGACAATCTCTGCTGGTAATGTACTCAACTACAATCATCTCACCTTGTAATAACACACAACCATATAATCAACTTCCATTGTACACGTAGCTAGGCTGAACTCGATGTTTGATACTATTAATTAACCCTTCTGCTTGTGGTGATATTTTCCAGCGAGTTGAGCAACCATTTTACAGCCCTTGGGTGTCCAGGTACAGTGTACACACGCGGCCCAGCTGTCTTGTCTCAAGAGCTACATGTGTGCACTGTGTTTGTGCATGTTGTGTGCATTCACCACATGATATCTTATTGTAGGCTTGCATAGTTTATCTATCATTCAAAACCTCAGTGGATGATGTTGAGTGGTCAGACAGTAGGAGGGTTGACTGTGTACTGTGTGGATGCAATCACCACATGACATCATACTGCAGGCCGTCATAGTTTATCTATCATTCAAAACCACCACTGTGGATGGTAGTGATTGGTCAGATAGTAGGAGGGTTGACTGGGGGGGGGGGCGGAGGGGGGGGGGGTTTGCAGAGATCAGGATGGATGGGAGTTGGGTGGGGTAGTACTGAAGCTGTACAGGGCCCAATTTCATAGAGCTGCTTAACGGCTGATTCTGTGCTTACGTACGAGTTTCTATTTCATAGAGCTGCTAACCGTAAGCACACGAAAAGGCATGCTAACCTTCCGGTGCTTACTGCCCGAAAATGAATGAAGTAACAATGCAAATACATGGTGAACGCGCAAGATGACTGCCTTATTTTCTTGCTAACCTGTGAAATACGCTTTTGCTTAAGCAAATTTTTCTGCTACAGTTAGCACGAAAATGTGCTTACTGTTAAGCAGCGCTATGAAATTGGGCCCAGATGTGATCTCCCTCTGCTCTATGAGAACTAATGAGCCTAACCAATCATACGTTTAGAACTATTTAATACAATTTACCCCAACCTCTAATTTTAATTTGTAACCCATTAGAGACCATTTGTTTCTGTACAATCAGCACAATACGCTCCTCCATGGCTACTATTGTTGATTTTTGTACTCAATTTTTTTCAGTAAAAAGGCCCACTATGAAACAGTAATTCTGTTTTGTTTTACAAATGTAAAAAGTACGTCAACAATAGGGAATATCAATAGACCCTTCCCATGAAATATGCAAATTGAACATCGCGCGTGCGCACTCTCCCTACTGGTTGGCAAAATGAGTGAACATCGCGCCTTTTTGCATGGGACTGATGGTGGTGTGACGCACACGCGTTTGTGCGTCTGCCTAGTGCACAACTCTATGGAGTTTGCCAACCAGCAGCGTCTGTACGCATGCGTGAATGTAATTTACATATTTCATGGGAAGGGTCTATTCTGGACATGGCTTTCATTATGACCTGTTTGTCTGTAAGGATGTAGGTCAAATTCTTGCGGCTGTTTTGTCAATTTTGGTACAAGCCGCCTGTGGCTGCTTTGGTCTCTAACAGGTTAGTTCCAATTAACATGTGTTTTTTTTCTTTTTTGCTTTGGAATGACTTAAAAAAGTAATTTGCTTTCACTAAACTTTATTCTCATAATAGATTGTTTTAATAATCATTTTAGATTAAAAAAAGAAGGTATTATACAGGATTGATAGAGCTGACAAAATAGTCACAGACAGTATTCATTTTCGTGTGTGATCAATCATATACATGAAATAACAAACCTGTGAAAATTTGGGCTTAATCCGTTGTGTGAGTCAGGAGAAAATGGTGAAAAACCATGCACAATTTTCAGCATGTAAACACATTGTCCTTAATTTTGGTTGTAAAAACCGAAATCAGCTGTTGCATTTTTTTAATAGGTTTTGAGATGCAGTTATCGTGAAAATGACTCATTTCAGAGAAAAATGTTTCACAGAAAAAAATGGTTCTAGTATGAACTTCATAATCAGTGAAGCTTTCAGACTAAAATTAAACAATGTTTTTTATCCTTACCAATCCTGTATAATACCTTTAACATCACACGTTTGAAAAAAAAACCCGCCTTTAGCGCTTTTAGTTCTGACTAACGTAGATGATTGTTTTGTGTTTTCCCTCATTGCATTGCATGCCACCTTGCTGCCGATTCTTCATCCCTGGCACATCAGACTGACTCGGAGGTATTAATCTACATTCTTCATCATAACTCAAGACTGTTGAATTAAACATACGTGTGTATCTTTTGAAGAAAACATTAGAAAAAGCTATAAAAAAAAACGTGTGCATTATTTCCATTGAACACAAAGAGTCATTTAAGGTAGTGTCATCTCAAAGAAGGAAAGAACATTTTTGTTTGTTCAAGCACCTATCTTATTGATAGATACATGCACGATATAAGACTCTGATATTATAATTATTATTTACACGCTTACCCTAATTTTGTTTACGTGTTTGACTCCTAAAATGGCAAGCCTGTCAGACAGTAGCCCTGTGTGCAAGGGGTCTGTCATGTTAATACATACTAAGTTTAAAATCCTTTTCACTACTAGGTAGATCGGCAACAAAACTGTCTAGGATTCTTTTTATAAAAAAATGTTGGATGTTTCCCCCCCCCAAAAAAACACACAGAAAGGTAGATTTCCATCAGCTGTCTCTCTACCGTCGGTAACTACTGCTACAGACCAGGCGTCGTTAGCTGGTGACATCATGGGTATGGTGTCAGGAAGACCACCAATGCCACGGAGCCCTAGAGTGCCGTCAAGGTAAAGTCAGTCTCAATCAATGGAAACGCTCGTTGGTATAACTGCCAAGTTAAGAATGACTGTGGTCAGGGGCATGTTTTGGCGATCATGACCGGAAACAAGTGTCTGATGTAAAACTCACTGACCGAAACAATTTCCGAGAGCCATGCGAAAACAGGTCGGTAACCAGAAACAGTTCATGAGGTAGGTACATCTCTAGAAAATTCATGTTCTGAAAATATACAACCTTCATTTTTATTTTCAAGCAATGGAACTTTGTTTCAAACATGTTTCGGGGTCGCCAAAACACACTCCAGAAAGTGGATGGGATACCATTTCATGTATTGTCATGGTTGGTTGTTTGTCTGGGATATGTCTGCGGAATTTTGTTTTTCTTTTACTTTCTGCAAGAATACCTGTTTTCATTGTTGGATTATTTTTTTTCGAGGGTAACAAATTGTTGTTTTTTTGTGTGTCGGATTCAGAGGTCAATCGTCACCGATCGGTCACGCTCCGATCCAACCGATGAACCTACAACCCTCTATGGCGTATCCGCAACACGGCAGCCAGCCGATGACAAACCAGTACGGTCACATGACGGCATCGCACCCCACCGGCCAGTACTCAAGCGGCCAGTTTCCCTCGGGCCAGTACACCAGTGATCAGTACCAGGGACGGGGCCAGTCTGCAACCCAGCCGTTATACCCAATGGAGATCAAACACATGGAGGTAAGGTGGCATCGTGAAAAAAAGCCAACTCAAGAGTAGACGCTGCGTCGTGTTCTCTCACTGAGCTAATCATTCTTGTGACGATGAACAGAGTTTACTGTTCGAAAAGTTGAGACGCTTCTCACTCCTGGAACCATAATAATGATAATAACAGCATTTGTAGAGCGCCCTCTATCTAGAGGCGCTGGTGATACCTCCATGGTAAAAGATAGAGGACAGCACAGCACAACATCCTCAAAAACATAAACGTGAATTTCTGAAAGCACAAATATAGCGATAACTATGATGAAAATAATCAATTCTTCAAGTTTGTTCTTCAGTGAAGATTTTGCAATGTGCTTTCACAAAACAAACACAAATTGACATTGCCTGTGCAAAACGTCAATGTGTGCAGAGCAACTGCAAGCTCAACCTAGTGGTCTTGTTCTCGACTTGTTTGGTTGATTTTTAGGTGCCGCGGCTTATAATCATGGCGACTTTTCTGAATTACGGTAGTTTTTTATTCCATATCGAATTATTAAAGTACCCCCTCTTTTATTTGTCTGTGTAGGTTGGTACAGTCAGTAATGGGATTACTGGGGATCAGCTGGAAGAGTTACCCTATACCCCTGTCCATGCACCCATCATGCCGGTAGGACCATACCACACAAGGTACCGTCAAAACGATCGTTGTGTACACTCATAAAGAAAGTTACTTTTGGGTTTTAAGCCTTGCAACGATGGTTGTAAAGCACTGTATACTAACTGAGTCTGGCAGGCACGCCCGATGGTAGAGTAGTTTATCAGACACCTGTTCTGGAATGTTTGGGGTTGTGGGTTCGAATCCTGCCCGAGTTTCCTGTGGATTGTTTTCTCCGGTGTTTTCGTGTATGGTCGGCAGCAGATTACGCAACAGCACCTTGTAAAGCATGACACGGTGCGATGTAAATGAGCAAGTCTTACAATTCGAACGAAGCTCTGCAGACCTTGGAGACAAAACAATGAGCGCTTTGAGACGCCCTCGGGTGTGATAAAGCGCTATTTAAGAACTGTGTATTATTGTTATTATTGCGGTGATTATTTGGGTTAGATAAATCAAGCCTGCCGCCAATCTCATGAAACTTTACGCAATGGCGTAAGTCCGCGTGCGCAACATTTTTTTGCGTAAGTTGTGCACCACCACTACCAGAAATCTTGCAGAAGTGGACTTTAATGCAGTCGCGTAAAGTTTTGTGAAATCGGCTGCTGGTCTTTCCGTCACCTGCTTGACCGACTGTGACAATGACACCTGCCCCTTGTGGGTCAGGACAGGCCATCATGCAACATACTGCAGGCGTGTTCAGTAGTCGAGCCTCCTTATGGTCCTGCTGGCCTGGTCAAACTTGACGATGACTCTGTGGAACGGTTGAGGAACAATGATGTTCTAGTGTGACTAAAGGAACAGTCAGGCCTGGAATTTCATCCATTAGAGGGCAAGGCCATTTTCATTTTGCAAAGGGCACTTCCTTTCGGAAAATCTCAAAGTTTAAGGAAACTTTTAAAGGGGCACAAAGGCCAAGAGCAGGGCAACGGAGGTCATGGCCTTCGTGGCCTCCGTGTAATTCCAGGACTGAACAGTTATAGGAATGCTGTTGAATGAAATCATGCTCTTGGCTTGAATGTAAAAATACGTAACGTCACACACAAGCCTGCTCGTGACTCACCCCTGAATGTTGCTTCTCCCCCCCCCCCCCTCAGTGGTCCAGGGCTGAGCAGAGCATCCTACGCTCATCTCTACCAGGCAGGGTTCGTCAATATCCTAGACAGACAAGGAGAGGTGCCAGAGGTCGTTGACCCCTCGGATCACGTGATCTTAAACCCGGAGCGGGAGAACAAAGACCTTCTACAGTGCAATGAGATCGTTGTACGATTCCTGGCTGTATCAAGGTGAGTGAGATCCGTCAAGTTTGTTCGCTGGATGATTTATTTTGTCTCGTCTTTTAAAGGGAAGGTACACGATTGGTAATCACTCTAAAAATTAATGGCAATAAAAACCGACTTGGTTAGAGAAGTACAGCAACTTTCGATAGTATAAAGCATTTTGAAAAACATTTCAATTCAAAATAATGTGGATATGGGAAAAATATGTCAGTTTTTATCCCCCAAACTTTGAATTTCGAGAAACGTTTCTCAGATCGTGTATTCCTGTTATGGATTATTCTTTATGCGTGGACACATTATTCGCTGCTGACTTTGGCGATATTTCAAAAACGCAACCTCCTTTTGAAATGAAATTTTCACAGGTTAGTTTTATTGTATATATCTACATTTATATAGGATTAAAACAATCAAAGGGTCCAAAAACCAAAGGTCTACTTTGCCTTTATCGATCTAGCGAGCTCTTTCAAACTTCGGAACACTTTTCCTGTTAACATCAGGGACCTTCCATCTCAAGAGTTTTGCTTCTTTTTCTTTTTTTTAAACTGAATAATAGTTCAATGCGGTTACTGCATAATATATTAATAGAAAAAACTTGGAGTTCAATATTTAAGGGATTTTTTGGTTCATTTTTCCACAGGATGCTTCAGTTTCAGCAGTCGGTTCCGTCCGATTCACCACGAACTGTGTTCTTCACCTTCCAGTTCTATAGATACCCACCTGTCACAACAGAAAGGTTAGTACGGAGCCCCTCGAAATAATAATTTGAGGGAATGAAATAAT
Source organism: Pycnopodia helianthoides (assembly GCA_032158295.1). Classification (NCBI taxonomy): domain Eukaryota; kingdom Metazoa; phylum Echinodermata; class Asteroidea; order Forcipulatida; family Asteriidae; genus Pycnopodia; species Pycnopodia helianthoides. The sequence continues at coordinate 2,369,464 of CM063260.1, forward strand.
ATTTTGTGAGAACGAAATAATATTTTGAGGGAACAAAACAATATTTCGAGGGGACAGAATAATATTTTGAGGGAACGCAATGATTTCGAGGGAATGAAATGATTTTGAGGGAACAAAATAATATTTTGAGGGAACGTAATAATATTTCGTGGGAACGAAATAGTATTTCAATGTAACAAAATACTATTTGGAGGTAACAAAATAATATTTGGAGGAAACGAAATTTGTTTACATAAATTTTTTGTTTACCTCTCAATTTTTGTTTTACCTGTCCCTTTAGGGGCTCCGTATGTTAGAGTTCATTGAGGATGCTTCCCTTTGTTCTCTCTTTGTTCTCCCTTAGAGTGTATATACGCACATTTTTTTAAGTTTAATTAAGAGGTCTACTTAACTTACTCTACTAATTTGACGTATATATGAAAATAGAAATTATGGAAATAAATGTTGTATTTAATTGAATGAAATAACGAAATACTGTCTTCTTTTTTTGTAGGTTATTACTTGGGAATGTGGAGGGCAACTTGACGTCAGACTCGCGGAGCTTACCGTGTGTTCTTAAGAAGATGAAAAACGATGAAATGATAACTGATGACCCCCCTGGCTGGACGGTAAACTTCACCCCACGTTTTGATTCTCATACATATTCATGATGTATATTCACTTTATTTATTTATTCATTCAGGCTTTAAAAAACAAAACAATATATTAAACAGAAGTCTGGGTGAAAAACAATCGGACCAATTATGGAAAACAGAGGGACATGTACAAACAGCAGCTTAGGGATTGCCCAAAAGTGAACTAAATCACTATCTAAAAGAGCAATCCCCGGAAAAAAAGAAAGACATCAAAACAAACAGACAGATACCATAAGTACCAGGAGATTATATAATAAACTCTAATGAAAACGTTATGTACACCGATGTGATTTCAAGGAATACTCCTAAGGGCCTAGAACTGTAACCCAATAACCTAAAGACGCCTTTTGATCTGAGGAGAAGATGAAGATTCAAACATAGGCCCTTTTCGAGTTCACGGCTTCGGCTCCAAAATCGGCTCAGGCTAGCTAGGCTCCCTCAATTATTTTAACTTACGCATGCTTTGCGGTCAGGGCTTCAGACAAGACAACTGGGCCTGAAGCCCAATCCGGAGCCGAAGCCGTGGATTCAAAAAGGGCCTCGAGTGTCCAACAAACTGCTGTACTATACTTGTAGCTAATGTGAACTGGTTTGGTGACAGGTGCGGTACAGCGTGGATCCTTCGTTCTTGAAACCCGGCGAGGGGAGCTATTTGTGAAGTATCTGTACCAACAGACGCTCCATGTAGATGTGTGGGACGGAGACTCGCTGCTGCTGCTGGGTTCCTGCGCTGTGGAACTGAAGGTGAGCCTAAGAGAGTTCCTGCATATTGAGGAGTGGACCAGCCAGTGGGGCGTTGAAGAGGACGAGCCCTCATCGGCAATTAATCAAACGCCTGATCACACTTTGACACACGGGATTAGTGGCATCCCAGATCAAATTTTAAGACCTCTGACACCTAGAACAGGATGACAAGACCCAGCAAAAAAATGGATTTCTACATTTTTTTTGTGCTGATAATTGCTATAAATCATATCTTTGTTTTTGTTGTGTGTTTGTAGCATCTTTTACGCTGTGGACGCGAAGCAGTGCAAATTCACGCATGAACTGGACGTTATTACTACGAGTACGGCGAAGATGCAAATGCCATGACAGGAGACTTGGTGAGTCCATTGATTAAGACGATCACAGGAATGTGATGATAGAGGGCGCTATGTAAAGATGACCTCTTCCTTGATAGTGACCTCTTGAACATGTATTGTCATTTGATTCAAAATATATTTTTTTTCTGATGGGAAAACTGTTTTATTGAAATTAATTTTGATTGGATAGAGGGGTGTTCAGCTGACTAAATAAAATTAATTTTGTTTGCTTGTTTGCTTGTTTGTTTTTAAGTTGTTTGTCAGATTTGAAGTCATAGTGGTGCCTTTTGACTTATTTGAATTAAATGAAGTGACCTCTAGTTGTTAGGATGAAGTGTGCTTGTTTGTTGTTCGGAGTTGACTTTGTTTGTTTGTTTGTTTTTGTCAAAGATGAGAAGTGGTAGCGTCGCCCCGTCGGGGTCAAGGCCATACTGAAGGGTCGTCTCCATCTTCAGTTGGCCAACGTTGGCCACCGTGTGGACGTTAACATCATGAAGGCAGGTACGATGCCCCTGAAGGACACTAAGGTGGTGGTCCAGGAGGATGGAAGTGGTGCATTCCTCGGAGGGAGCGTCAACCTTGGGACTAGACCAAGCGGTAAAACCTCTCTCAATTCTTCTTTTAATCAGTCTCTTTGCCCTGAGATCCGATTTGCCTGATTCTAGTATTAAGACTGGAGTGTTATGGCTGTATCGCTCCACTCAATGAGCACCAGATCAGATCAGACTTGACTCTTTAGAAACGATTCATTTCTGTATAATCATCAAAATATGTCCAGACTTGCAAAAATTTTTGATTTCTTTTATATACGCTGAAACATCAAAAACAAAATCGGAATGAAACATGAAGTTACTATACTTGTGTTTTATCCATACACAGATGTGTGTTAAGCACTGTATACTCAGTACTTTCCAGGGTCCTGTTAAAAAATATCCACAGGCATATTACTCGGGTTTGAGATTTGAACCAAGGACCTTTGCCATTCTAGAGCAGATGTCTTGCCACTAGACCACCGAGCTTGCTTGGTGGCTTGAGGCAGTTCGAATCCAACATTTGAGCAGTGGGTTTTCAAGCTACTCTGCAGCAATAAATAAACAGCAGGACAAGTCTTTGAGAACAATCAACGCAGCAAAGTCAGTGGTATCACATGGTGTGACCGCCAACCAAATATTTCTCGATACCCGATCTTGCTAGACCTCAACTTGCATACCCTGTGAGAAAGAAAGTCAGTACAAGCCACCCGTGGCTACTATGGTCACCAAAGAGTTGATAATTTGTATCTCCGCATCAGGGCTGGGGCTAGCCAACCTAAGGCAGAAGCGTAGCTACTTGGCGTCACACATGGTGGAGACCGACAGAGAGCTGGCGTCATCCCTCCTAATGACGCGGAAGGGGCAAGTCGATCAGAGCGGCCAGGCCACTGGGCGAGAGGCTGACTCCAAGAAGCAGAGGAAGCTCGCTCGGATGCAGGCGATCAGACAAGCTCAGAACAATGACACAAACAAAGGCCCCCTCAGCCAAAGTTTAGTGGTAGGTTAACCATTATTAAGATACACAATAGAAATCCCTTGTTTTTGATTCACGTCTGCCTTTTTTAGAACCCCAACAGTCTCAAATTCTCAAAAATCTCTTTCAGGATGTTGTCTGAAGTAGGATATGAACTGCAGTCCCAAACATCTTGCTTTTTATGGAACAAGCATAACAACCTTTTTGAATGTCCAAATAATTTGAGTGATGAGTTACTACCATAGAGTGGATCGTTATTGAAAGACGTGAGAGGTCTCTAGCAAAAGACTAATGGTGGTTCATTTAATTTTTTTGGTTGGAAGCAATTACTCTTGGAAAAGCAATATTAATCACTATATTAGCAAGAACCACATGGAGAAAAGGGTGAGGGTAATGTAGAATTGTAGTTCTTTCTGCAAAGTACAGAAGCATCATAAGATAATGATTAGTGTCAAAAAGCAAAGTTAAAAAAAAATCATATTGAGAGAGTTGAAGGAGAATAATTGTTGCAATGTTTGTTCATCTTGTTATTTTAATCTTTAGTTGAAGAAGAGGAAAAGGTGCAGCGAACTGAGATCTAAAACAATTGAAATTCACCGGTAAGGACAAATAATAATATAATAATAATAATAATAATAATAGTTTGCTCTTATAATGCTCAATCATCATCAGTGATGCTCAAGGCCTTCAAATTCAGTATTTTCTCTTTCGATACGTGCACTGGTTATTTTACTTGTATTACACAACACACGGGACCAACGCTTTTTGTCCTATCGAAGGACGCAGCAATAATGGTTAAGTGTCTTGCTTAAGGACACAAGTGTTTAGACCGGGACTCGGAACTCCAGAGCTTGAGTCCGGAACTCTTACCTGCTCGGTCACGACACACCATAACTTTATTTTATTTTTTATACTTTATGAAAATAATGTTTTTGTATCAATATCTTTTCCATCAGTGACAGGATGAAAAAGGAGGCATCCTATCCATGTTACAATCAGCAATAACCACAGAGCACATCGTTCATCCAACCTTCGGTAAAGCGGAATTCTTTGAGTTCGTCTTGAGAAATCCGTACAACGTCCAGCACACCATCTCAATACAGTGGGAGGAGCCTGAGCTAAGGTAAAATCAGTGCCCTGCTTAAGCACAAAAAAGTAGCTAAGCACACTCAAAAATATGCTGACCAGAATAAGGTTACCTGCCAAACACTTTGTCGCATGTACCGTATGTGATTGGTATCCTGCTTATTTTGGCTAAGCAGAGAATTGCTAAGCAAAGTTTTCTGCTTAAGCAGCTCTATGAAATTTAATTGAATCTCTTGTTGAGCAAAGACAAGTTGACTGGAATGGAGTAGACCCTTCTCATGAAATATGTTAACTACATTCACGCATGCGTACAGATGCTGCTGGTTGGCAAACGCCATAGAGTTGTGCACTAGGCAGACGCACAAACTTGTGTGCGTCACGCCACCATCAGTCCCATACAAAAAGGCGCGATGTTCACTCATTTTGCCAACCAGTAGGGAGAGTGCGCACGCACGCACGATGTTCAATTTGCATATTTCATGGGAAGGGTCTATTTCGACGCCTGACCTCTGTATTAACTTTTTTACAAATCTAATCTAATCTAACCTTTTAATGTATCTTGTTGATATCTCATCTGATTTCATTTTGTCTCATCCAGTGTGATCACTGACCCCAGAGAGTGGAGACACTTCAAGCAACTCTTTGAGACGTACACGGCCATCGAGGAGAACATGTTCAATCAAGATAAGAAGACAGACGGAGACGTGCCGGGTCTACAGCTATTCCTCCGACCCAAGGAGACGGTCAACGTTCCTTTTAAGTATCAGAGCTTCAAGGCCAACCACTCTGTACAACCGCAGGTGATGATTATTTGTATCTGTCTGGTAGTGAAACCAAGAGACCCTCAAAAGTGTCTCACACTGTAACCTGGACCCAATTTCATGGCTCTGCTTACCGCCGAATTCTGCGCTTGCGGTGACCATTCTCCGCTTACTGTTCAAGCGCCGAATTTCTGCGCTAGCTGTGTAAGCGTAGAATGCCTAGTAACGTGGAGTACGCACGCGCACAAGCCGAAAATCCCCACTAACCCGTGAAATACGCTTGACGTAAGCGCGGAATTCCCTGCTTCCGCAAGCGCCGATTCTTTGCTTGCGGTAAGCAGAGCCATGAAATTGGGCCCTGTAGGCCTGAAGATACCTCCCTGTTTCACATATAAATAAGTACGCCCTCTCTTGGTCAGATTGGGCCAAAGTCTAAAAACCCATTCATTGTGTCATGATTGCTTTTCGGTCCTTTGCGAATGAGCGTTTGACCCTTTTTTTTATCCTGATTGGATAGTTTTTACCAAATTTGGAGAAACCAGGGAGCCAGCTTGAATGAAACCAAGAGATCCTCAAAAGTGTCTCACACTGTAACCTGTAGGTCTGAAGATACCTGTAAGGTGAAGATGCTCATGAAGAAATCATCGGCTGAGGACTATACGGTCATTAGAGAAGTTTGTATGGATTTCATAAAAATTGGTTTAACATATTTTGGAGAGCCCCGTAAAAGGAGTTCATTGATCAAGAGTGGTCTCCAAAAATTAGTTTGGCAAAACGAAACAATCAGTTTTTTCTTACGTACTTTTTCTGTGCCAATCTTTTACAGGGTCCTCAAGTCACTTCCAAGCCTCACTTCAAGATTCAGTTACCAGAAGAGCACAAGGAAGTCGATCTCGCCTTGGATTCTAGAAATGTCAAGGTGAGGCCATGGGGAGAGTTGATTCCATTCATGATAACAAGAAAATGACAATATTCATAGATTTGTATGAATGCAAATGCATAAACATTTATGCTAATTAGAGGATTGGAACTGGCCTCTCATCACAGGCATGCTCGGTGGCTTAGATATCTGCTCTAGAATGCGGGGTCATGGGTTCGAATCCCAGCCGAGTTGAATGCCTGTTTTTTTGTGTATTTAAAAAAATAACCTGTGCATAGCTGGAAACTTTTCAGCAGTTTTCACATTTTTGCAAATCTCATCCCTGAGTTGTCTTACTGTACTCTGATACTTTCTTATTTATTGTCGTCAGGTTTACTTCAAGACTCAGGATAACAAACCTATAGCCATCTTGTCTCTCAACGTAGAGCCTCAACCTCATGTTATTGATCAGACGTTTAGATTTAATCATCCAGAGCAATCATTCCTCAAGAAGTCCATCCGTCTACCTCCCTTCCATTCCACCCAAGGTAAGGCGTTGTGGCTAATTTAGCATGGGTTCGAATCCCGCCATAGTTACCTCTTTTTGTTGTTCTTGAAGCAATGGTGTGGTAGACTGGTTGTGAGTCTGAGTCCCGCCAGAGTCAACTCTTGAAGCGTTTAGAATAGTGTGTCAGATTGGTTGTGGGTTCGAATCCCACCAGAGTCATATATGGATGCACTTCTTGATGCTTTCAGAATGGTGTGGAAGATTGGTTTTGTGTTCGAGTCCCACAGAGTTATCTCTGGATGTATTTTTGAAGCTTTCAGAATGGTCTGTCAGATTGGTTGTGGGTTCGATTCCCATCAGAAACATTTCTCCTGAAGGTTTTAGAATGGTGTGGCAGATTATTTGGGGGTTCGAACCCCACCAGAGTCACCTATGGATGTTTTTCTCTGTAACTTTCAGAATGCAGTGGCAGATTATTTGCTGGTTCGAGTCCTGCCAGAGTCATCTATGATTGCTTTTTTGTAAAGCTTTCAGAAGTTATTTTTTTCTGTAGGTGCAGCCATTACTTTGATTGGTCAATTATTATTATTGTTATTATTTTTTTCATTTCATCAGAGCTTCACATTGAAATTGTTTTTAGTAATTTGTAACAATGTTTTAGTAATTATCTTTTGACATTCCCATTGTTTTTTTTTTGGCAGGCTTACATCAAGGAGGTGGGGCTGTCGGGCAGCTCTTTGTCAAATGCAGCGACGAAAATGCAATTTGTGAAACCAAGAGAGTAGTGAGTACTTCCTTAATCTTCAAATGAATTGATCAACAAACTAATGAATCAATTAATGCACAATGGATGCTTTACAGGCCTGGAATTACATGGAGGCAATGGCCTCTGTTGCCCCTGGTCTTGGCCTTGGTGCCCCTTCAAAAGTTTCGCATAGACTTTAGGATTTTCCCAATGGAAGTGCCCTTTGCAAAGTGAAAATGGCCTTGCCCTCTCAAAGATGAAATGCCAGGCCTGGCTTTACCTCCATTAGAAATTAAATTTGTAATATTTATTGATGATTTTTTTCCGTCAGCCTCCCGGTGAGCCTCAGGATGTCTACGTCAAGGTAGCATGCGGTCTGTCGCCCTCTATCAAGAAGCTGTTTATCCTAATCTACTCGTAAGTAAAAATTTTCGCCTTCGAACACCCTCGAATGAAGAGGGCACACTAGGAATGTAATAAATTCTTATGATCATTATTGTTAAGTCATGAAACCTCTAATTTAGATGTCATGCAGTCTTTTCCCCACACAGTTGTGACGACTTGCTATTGTTGCTCTATTATTCCCTTTTCTGAAGAATTCCTCTGTGGGGACGAAGTTGAAGAAAGACAAACAGTGAGGGGGGGGGCGTTTGTTCCATTGTGTAAAAGTCCCACAGGTGTGTGTATGCCTACCTATAACGTTACAATGTGTGTATTTGAGTGTTATTATTTTCACACTGGTTGGTGTGGCAAGCTAGTTTCTTCCATGCCCTCCAGGCTTGTTGTGGGAGCCAAATGTTTATCGTTATTTGGCTTTGCTATTTTCACCTAATGCGATGTTGAATTTTGAATTGAACGATGGATTTATATGGCAGGTTTTCTGCCGAAATGTGTTTAAAAAAAGTCTTCTATTTATAGGGTGATGTCGTCGGGTGAATTAGATCAAATTGAAACTCTCTCTCTTCTCCTTTCCTCTGGGCCTAGGAACCCCTTTCTGTCCAGACCCCTACAGACGTGGCAGTTTTACATCCACGCCTTGCAGCGTGTGGACGTGAGCTGTGTCCAGGGGCAGACGAGTCGCCAGTCCCTCATCCTGAGAGGGACGCACGCCTCCAGATTAGTCCAGAGCTTCTCCTCTCATCCGAATGAAATGCAGGTAAATTAATAAAGAGATTTTAATTGGTATCCATATAATGATAATAATAGCTAGTTTTTATACAGCACTTTATCTACGGGCGTCTCAGAGCGCTTGTTATTATTTTATAACTTTGGGTTGAACAAAGAAAAATTGACTAGAGTGGTATTTGAACCAAGGACATCTGGATTAACATGCCGGCACTCTACCAACTGACTGTTGGCAGTCTCCCTATTTTGTTAATATCTTTCTTCGGGGTGCCAGTCAGAAGCCATACAACCTTTAACTGCTGTGTAGCCAGGGATCATACTCAAGTTTACGATACAACCTGGGAACAACAGCCAGGGGATCACCTTAAGGGGATGCAACTTTTTTTATTGCACATATCAAGTACCTAAACCACAAGGAAAACTGACTGGGTAAATTGATAGTATTTTGTAAGACAGGTTTTTGAAGTTTTTAAAAAAATATGGGACCCATTTACTTCCTACACCACACAGAGCTGCAAATCTAAAAACTAAAATAGTTTCAACCGGAAAAGTTCACATTCAACCCTCCTACTGTTTGACCATTCAGTATCATCTACTGTAGGTTTGAATGATAGATAAACCGTGCCAGCCTGTAATGTGATATCATGTGGTGAATGCATCAACACAGTACACGGTTAGTTCTGTGCACAGTTGTGCCACCATACACAACCCTTGAGGTTGAGTGCTTATAAAGTGTTGGTCAACTCACTGGTAATTTGACAATGAGTAAGAGAGTTAAACTGTAATCAAGAAATAAAACAAGTGAAAATTAGCAACTTCATCTGATTTTTTCTAGACAAATGAAGTACTTTCTACGAATGAAATGACCTCCTAAATATTTTTTGTATTTATTTGAGCAGTTGCTACCCTCGGAGCCGTTCATGCTACTAGCCAACTCCGTTCACGAGATCCACGTCGGAGTGCGCCCTCTATCAGTCGGCAACAAGTTCATGTACATCAATGTCGTGGGTATCCTTTAAGTGAGCGAAGATTTGTCAAGAGAGTGATTTGTGATATCTAAATGGTTTTTAATAAAAAAAAATGAAAAGAAGTGTAAATATCATATATTTTTTTTTAAAATTGAAACAACTTAGAACTGCAGACTACAGGTAAGGATTCTGTTTTAGTTTTTTGAAGGGTAGTCCTTATCTTTAAGGCAGACTCCAAAGTGCTGGTATTTTCCTTAGCCTGGACTGACAGACAAAGAGTACCACCAACTCATACGATCTTGGCTGGTATGCGTGCAGTGTCGTCAGCCTGTGATATCCAAAGCCTTTGAGCTGCAGTTACCGGTGGGCGGGGGCAAAGGTTCCAATAAGGTAAGGAAGTCAGGCTAGGACAGACTTACAGTGTGATAATCATTTATTGTATTATGTGCATGATATCAATTTAATAATAGAGACCACAGCGGCCGGAAACAGCTTGTACTAAAACGGCTTGTACCAAAATGCCCTTAGCGGCTGCAAACGGCCTTAAGATCTGAACTACTTCCACTTAATACAAAAGGTCAAAGTAAAAGTCATGACCTGAATTTTAGTATCTGTCGTTCTAAAAGAAAACCAAATTTATGTTTTACAGTATTTTTTTCAGACACTTTTATAAGAACAAATTGTTAAATTGTGTAAAAAACTCAACAATATTAGCCATGTCTGTGGGTCTGGTGATGATAATACAGAAATGAATGGTCTCCAAAGGATGAATGGTTCAATGCAGTTCAGGGTCAAGTTTCTTAAAGCTATTAATCACAAACATTTGCTTAACTCGGAGAAACATTGCTTAGCAGAATGAGTTTACCAGCCAAAATACTATCGGCCCATTGCTTGTGGCCGGTTCCCCGCTGACTTTTGCTAAGCAAATAATATTATGTGCATTATTTTCTTTGGATCAATTTTACGGCATTGGTTAGCCCTTATTGGTTTGTTCAGATTGACAACTTGGATCTTTGTTTTTATTGATATTTTTGTAATGTTTTGTTCCTCCATTTATTCCATTGATACAGCGTATAACGTACACCAATCCGTACCCGCACCATAAAGTGTTTAATATCAGATGTAATCGGGATGATTTGCTGCAGTTTAAGGAGACTCGGGTTCAGGTAGGCTAGAGCGCCCTCTATGTCTAGTTCTGTAGATTGTTGGATTACTTGAATTTATGATTGCTTGAGTGCTTGATTTTTTAATTTCTTGACATAAATATTTATTAAAATGTATGTATGTACTGATTGGTGTTGGTCAGTTCAATGTATAACTTGATCACTTGATTTTGTGAATTGTTTTCATTTTATGTTGTCTTAAACTTGAATAATTGATATCTGGATATCTTGATTATTGACATTCATTGTATTGATATATTGTTGATTTATTGATTCTCTGATCGGTTATTGATTCTCTGACCAGTTATTGATTCTCTTCCTGGTTGTTGATATTGATTGGATATTGACTCTCTGATCGGTTATTGAATCTCTGATTTTTAATTCATTTCTCGATACCTTTTTACTTGATTTGCTGTTGCCTTCTACCCTTGAACAATCAATTTATTACCCACATTATTGATTGATTGAATTCATTAATGGTTATTGATTGATTGATTTCCTGATTGAATATTTGTCTATCCCTTCATAACTTGATTCCACCATCACTTGATATTTCCCGGATAGGATTTTGGTTTTTACCCTTTCCCTTTTTACATTTTTTTGACTGTTGTATTGATTATTGATTGATTAGGGTTTTGACTCCTGATGTTTTGATAATTTATTTCATAATTAAAGATACCTTTCTAATATCTTTGCAGATTAAATGCATTGATTAATTTTTTTTGATATCAGTAAATATATATATATATATATTTTCGAAACTCATCAACTGAACTATTAATCGTATGATTCCAGTATTTGATAATGGATTGATTCATTAATTTATTACTTGATTGATTTTGGTAATTATTCATTGGTATAACTTGATTGATTAAGGTATTGATTACCCCATTAATTTGAGTAGATGCTACAGCAATTGATTCCTCTATTGATTAATCTATGATGGTATTGACTTTTTGGATTCCTTAGATTGATGGCGGTGAGACGTATGGTCTTGGTTTAAGATTCTCTCCTTGTCAACAAGCAGGCAGTGCTGAAATCCTCATCTTCATCAACGATGAACAAGACAACAATGAGGAGACCTTCTTAGTCAGAGCAATATACTCCTAACCCTCCTACTGTTTGACCACTCAATATCATCCACTGTGGTTTGGAATGATAGAAAAAACTATGCCAGCCTTCAATGTGATATCATGTGGTGAATGCATCTACACAGTACATAGTCAACCCTCATACTGCCTTACCACTCAATATTATCAACTGTGGTTTTGAATGATAGACAAACTATGTCAGCCTGCATTATGATATCATGTGGTGATTGCATCTACACAGTACATAGTTAAACCTCCTACTGTCTTACCATTCATTATCATCCACTCTGGTTCTGAATGATGGATACACAATGCCAGCCTGCAATGTGTTATCATGTGGTGAATGCATCTACACAGTACATAGTCAACCCTCCTACTGTCTGACCATTCAATATCATCCACTCTGGTTTTAAATGATGGACAAACTATGCAAGTCTGCAATATGTTATCTTGTGGTGAATGCATCTGCAACTGTACACAGTACACATATGTACACAGCTTTTTATACAGTTGTGCCACCAAACATACTCTGTGCAGTTGAATGGTTTCAAGTGGTTGGTCAACTCACTGGATACTGTTACCAAGAGTAGAAGGGTTAAATGCATAGACTTAGGCGAGGTAAATGTGGCTCACATATCTATGAAATGTGAAAAGTGGATAATGTTTTGGAGAGTTTTTAGTGGATTATTTTCAGAAATCTTGAATGCACTGTTACAGTTTTTGGTACCAAAGATTTTGTACCTTTTAAAAATGTTATTGTAATATCTGTTGTTATACATATTTTTTCTTTCTTGGGGGCGGGGGGGATTGGGGAGATGAATATAACTATATTTATTTGTTTGGATTTTCGGAATTTCAAACAAACTAGAATACAGTACTAAAATATGCTCAGAAATGTTTCCGAAGTTGCAACAGAGTTACCAATAAGAGTCGTGTCTAGAAGCCAAACGTATTGTACATAAAATTGAAATATGTAAATATAATGTATATTTGGAAAAACACATGCGCAGTACCCGACTGTGAAGTTGGGAAGTGCATGTCATATTTTGGATGCAGTTTTTTTTACTCATTTGTGCACATGTCGTCATTTGAGTAGGGCGCCCTCAACTAGAGGTCTAAAGAAGGTTGCTCATTAGCACATCGTGTTCGCCGTGCGTACATAGCTGCACGTTTTCCATTGTTTCATCACCATTTTGCCTTGAATATGGCGGCGCGATGACGGCAAGGTCCATCGGTAGGTTAGGCAGTACTTATGTTGACCATTGCGCTCATGATACCGTCCAAATATTTCTGTAGCAAAAGAGTTTGTTGACCGAAGATTCTAGTGGGTCAGGCTCGAGGAAAATATTCCCGGTGAAGTCCTCTTCATCCATTAGTGAAATAAATTAGTAATAAGGATTTAAAGTTTAAGGTCTTGGTAAATTATAAATTCGAAGTGCCTTTGGTATGTGCAATATAAATTAAAATAATTTTGCTGAAAATATACCATGTGACTCCACGTTGTGACTTCTGTACACTATTTATTGTATCTACAAAGCAGATTCATAGACCCCAAGCTTATAGCATTACAAGCTCAAACAACACTTGCACTGGGGTCAAAAGAAAACTTTAGGCCGTCTCCTAACCTCGTTCCCAGGGTTGATCGATCTCGCCGCGCCATTTTGTCCAGCATGCCTTGACGAGAGGTATCGATACGGCGCGCTGCCCATGGTAGCGAGGCTGGCCGTGTCCGAATTGATGCCCTAAGCAGTGGCTACAGCCAATCGCTGAAAAGGTCCTTTTTCCAATATTGTATGTCACTCGGCCGTAGCCAAATTCGCTTAATTCTGACAGTCATGGCCTATCATTGGCTTAGGTGTAAGCAGTGCGTGCGTGTGCACGTTTCCATTGGTCAACCTCACCAGCGACGACGACAAACCTGTGCCCATTGGCAGCGCCTTATCGACCCCTAGGCGGTTGCGCGTGTATGGGGATATACACGAATGGGAATGAGGTTGGCAAAAGTCTCAAACGTCACCACAGCTTATATACAGCCAAGTCATTATTTTGACGTCACAAACGCGTCACTTGGGCGTTGCTTGGAGTCAAAGTACCGGCGCGCGCGTTCGTGTGGCACATCGCACGCAACTAAAGTGATGTACACAGTTTTATTGGTTGGTACGAGAGCGGATGCGTACGTGCTGTGAACGCTCTGTTTATGTAGTAACTTGTGCTAAGATGCAGACTGGAACATTCATGCGATTGCTAAAAAGTAAGTTTAAAATATGTAATAACAACATGTCAAACACTAGTCGATGTCAAAGGTCGAAAAGCCTTTAAAAAAACTTTCAAAATGTAACCTAAACTAATGTTTAAAAAAAGCATCTACCACAATACTCTTGTTACAGTCGCAGTGGCCCGACACCTCTGCCCGTTGTGTAGTGACCAACCCCACACGTGGATGGAATAACGAAAGGATCGTTGCAGTTATAAATATTTGAACTTTGACCTCGACTAAGTGTCCCCAATGCACCATTATCGGGCGAGATCCCTTCTACCAGATGTCACTTCGGCCAAGGGGGATTCGAACCGCAACAAACCGTCCGCCCTGAGAGTCCGCTATGACATTGCAGAACGCGGCCGCATGAAAGAGTTGAAGAGCTACCAGGCGTCCACCATCTTGCGAGACTTCAAGCTGCCCCTCATCTTCAAGCACCCCGTAGTCGATGCAACGGCATCGTCCGCAGAGGAGCCTCACTCTCGTAAAACGACCAGAGCGAGGCTGCCGTCCATCATGACTGGGACGAAGTGCCGTCGACAGCTCGTACGGGATCCCTTGACACGCTCGTCCAATGTCGTCACCATCCCGTCCGTAGATAGGCTGAACTTTGGGGTACGAGGTTACTCCAGCCGTAGGCTTGAGGCGAAGGGAACGAAGACGGGTTCACTGCCGAGGTACAGCAGTACAGCTTCAGTCGCGGAGGAAACTATTCCGGGTGTACCCCCGGAAAAAAATGATTTTAAAACAATTTAGAAGTAAAGATCTCGAAGCGGTTTTCCCGCTATCAACTAATAATAATAGACAAAACACTCTGGTCACCTATTTTGAGCATGCAATTGTTGAAAGTGTAAACTCTGTTTTACACGCATATTGAGTTTTGAACTAAAAATAAATAAGTATTGTCATGAAAAAAACGCTGCAGAAATTTGTTAAATCATAATTGTGTTTGTGCGCGCCTTCGCGTAATAATGCTACGTCGTTTGCCTCTAGAATATGTTTTTTGTCCAGGGGAAACTTGTCAGTGAAACTCTGGTTTTCAAATGTGCCCAGCATTTACATATAAGAATAGAAAATTGTACGAGAAAATACAATACCAAGATATTACAGAGAATAAAAAAACACAAAAACCAGTGAGGCAAGTTTGATATACGGTCTCATCCAAATTACTGTATTTACGTCTGTAGTTTTATTTGCCATGAGTCTGTCAAAAAAACACCCTTGGTGACAATTTAACAGAGAGAGGGAGAGGGAGAGGGGAGGGGAGGGGGAGGGGAGGGGGAGGGGAGGGGGAGGAGAGGCGAACCGGTGAGTTAAGCAAAATGAGGCGTCGAGTTCTTTCATTCATATACTTTGAAATTAGGTGACAGGTTATGGAGGGGGTAAAACTCCTGCCAACTCGGTCAGTTGTTGACGCAATTATGTTGTTGATTGTGTGGTTAATGTTTCTTGGTAATGTCGAATGGAGCACGGAGAACTGAAGGCTATACTGTGGTGCTAAGGCCTTCAGAACGTGATTATCGTATTTGTTTAATTGGTGATAAGGGAGTCAACTGAACACACAAATAATAATGTATTTCCATTTCGATTATGGGGGAGATATCAAACTGTATCAAGAAAATGACGTTCGTCTGAACACGTGAAATGATTAATTTATGTTTATTCGTGTGGCCAAAATACAAATAATTATTAAACAAAATGCAAATCATTTATGAGAAGTTTGTGGTAATGTGTTGTATCAATACTAGTTGTGTACTCTAAAAAGGTCATAAGTCGTTCTAAACTTAATTCAAATTATTTTGAATATAATAAATAGGGAATTCAATAGCATACTGTACATTATAGTTTTTATAATACACATATGCAACCGTGGAAGCTAAAAAACTGTTGACAATATCAACTTACGACTTAAAACCCCGGCGTGTTCAAATGTTTACCTTGTCTATGTTGTCACATGGGATCTGACTATGACGACACGAGTTTTCTCCTCGAAACGGATGAGATTAAGGAAGTCAAGGTTGGGTACAAAGATTTCTTCCCATTGTCAAGGACATTGTAATGGAATAAAAAGCGCGACCGTAAAGTCAGTTGGATCAGTTGTATGAAACGATCCACACGTCTGGACAAACTCTTCATCTGACTCCAGTTTCAACAGATGGGATTGTTCTAATCATAGGTGAGTAGAGTACGAGAGTTAGTTCACCGGTGTGTGTGTGTGTCCCACATACGGTAAATAATTGACATAAGTTGAAGGAAGTTGAGTCAAAGAGGGCGTTATGGGGCGGGGGGGGGCAGATTCTCCTGCAACACACAGGGATCAGTGTTCAATGTTTTAAATAGAAAACAACTATGTTTTTTTTTATCTTGTTTTATTGGACAAGTATTCATTGAAATGTTATCCGAGGGACACCTTTACAACCAGACTGTCACATTTGGGGTGAGACTTTATTATTTTTATGCCGTTTTATTATATCCATTTACAACAACTGTAAATAATGGTTGCTCAAACGGTAGCTGTAAGCGAGGACAACCCCTGCGATAAAGTCATCTACATCTCTGTGGGTATGGCTACTGTTTGAAACGAAAAGAAAGAAAGAAGAAAACATTTGTGGTGCGATTCAGCCTTAACTTTTGTAAGACGAAAGCCTTTCTCGGATTCAAATATTTTAGTGAGAAACTACCTCGTTCTCAAAAACTACATTACTTCAGAGGGAGTCGTTTCTCACAATGTTTTATACTATCAGCAGCTCTAAGGTGCTCCTTTCTAAGTTTTTACAATATTTTTGTTGTAATGTATTTCCTGAGTAACTTACCAAAAGTATCCACTTTAACTAAGCAGCGCCATATTACAATTTGGGCCTGCAAGTCTTTATGTGACCTTATAAAGTTTCCACATTGCTTTTATAACATGTGGAGGAAACAAAATCGCGCACAATAACGGAACCAAGTTCGAAAACTCGCGAGACTTGCACAGTTTATATTTGTAAATATATATCACCCGATTGACCTGGTGGCTTTAACTTAAAGGCAAAGTATACCTTTGGTTTTTGGAACCGTTCGATTGTTTTAATCCAATACAATACAATAAAACAAACCTGTGACAATTTTATTTCAAAAGGTGGTTTTTAAGATATCGCCAACAATCTGGAGCGGTTTTGTCCACGCATGAAGAATAATCCCTAATAGGAATACACAATCTGAGAAACGTTTCTGACAGAAACGTTTCTCAGATTCACATTTTGGGGGATAAAAACTGACATCTTTTTCCATATCCACATTATTTTGAATAGAAATAATTCTCAAAATGCTTTATACTACCGAAAGTTGCTGTACCTCTAAGTAAGTTTTTATTGCCATACATTTTTAGAGTGATTACCAATCGTATACCTTCCCTTTAAACCTCTGATTGCAATCAGTTGTGTTTATTGAATTAGAGCGGCTATTGATTTACACTGGTATCGATTTTTGGGTGTTCTGTTCTAGACTCCACTCGTAAGGTTCTCCACGAACTTCCACATTATACTTGACTGGCACGGTTCTAAGACCTTCTCCATCGGCAGCAGTAAAACCGGAATCAACATTGTCAACTTATTTAATTAGCTGCCGAAAGTACCCGACGATCTGGACACTTAGATATTATCGGACAGCATTCTTATGTTTGCTCTCAAAGTACGTGGAATTGACAAAAATGGCGTTTCTGAAATCTGTAATGTATCTTCTGCTTGCCGTGTGGTACTGCCTTGAGGCTATTCTGAAATCGCTTCTACCTCGCCGCCTCCGCTCTCGCAAGAACATCGCCGGGGATATCGTCTTAATCACCGGCGGAGGCAGCGGCATGGGTCGCCTCCTGGCCGTGGAGGTAGCGAAGCTCCACGCAACGGTAGTCCTGTGGGACGTGAACCAGTCCGGGAACGCCGAGACGGTCGCCGTGATACGAAACCTCGGAGGTACGGCCTCGGCCTACACCGTGGATGTAACGAAGTCGGATGAGGTATACAAAGCGGCCGAGGCTGTGAGGCGCGAGGTTGGGGAGGTTACAATCGTGGTGAACAACGCCGGTGTTGTAGCGGGAAAACCTCTGCTGGAATGCCCAGATCACCTCATACGCAGGTCCATGGACGTCAATGTCATGGCACATTTTTGGGTAAGAAAAAAAAGTGAACATCCTTAAACATGCACTCTAAAAACTCCACGGTCAGAATCGACCCGAATTCCTAGTCCCGGGGGTTTGGACCCAGTTATGGGCTAGGCTCACCCAGAAACTGGTTTAAAAAAAAGGATCTCGAGTTTGACCCATTTGGGGGTAATTCTGTCACTCATATTCCGGGTCATAATGACCCAGAAATAATGTCAGGCCCCATGGGACCCGAACTCCGGGTCAATTCTGAACCGGGATGCGATTTTTTTTTCCTGCAGCACACGTCGGCTACGGAGTCAACAGTTAAGGGATAGGCTGTTCTTCCTATCCCTTAACTGTTGACTCCATAGCCGACGTGTGCTGCATAAAAAAAATTGCAACCGGGAGTTGTTTTGTATATGTGTGTAGAAAACAAATGTTCTTTAATGAAATTGCAGCATAACTGAAAAAAGTTACGTTTTTTTGTAACATTGTTTGTTAGCAATACCGTTTCATTCGATACCAACCGAAATTTCAGACATTCAAATGTAACCTTTCACTAAGATAATGTCGCTATCGAGGTGAATTAATTTTTGTCAATTTGTATTTTGTGATAGTATAATATTTTTTGGCAGTTGAAGCCTTTAAATAAACTGCACAGGGGGAAAAGAAATGTGAGTCCACCCCCTGAAAGTATTTTTAATTTGAATTCCAGGTTCACAAGGCCTTCCTACCAGACATGGTGGCCAGAAACCGCGGCCACCTCGTGACGATCGCCAGCTTGGCCGGCTTCTTCTGCTTCAAGAACATGACGGAGTACTGCGCGAGTAAGTTCGCCACCGTTGGCCTACACGAGACGCTACGGATGGAGCTGGCCCACAACGGCTTGCTCGGTATCGACATGACACTGGTGTGCCCGGCATTCACGGATACCGGCATGTTCCGGGGAGCCAAGTGTAGCGCGTAAGTTCCTAAACGAGCGGCGCGTATAGACCCATTGCACAGCGCAATAGACCCATTTCAATTCTGACCTGGATGTTTTTTAGACTGTAGGAACTTCGAAAATTTCTGTCACGTAAGTGAAATATGCACATGAAACACCTTACGAAGGTACTTGTAGGTTTAGTTTCGAAGACGTACTAGTTTTGATAATGAAATTTTTTTTCACATTGCATAAATTCATTTTAGCCCAGTTTAAATAACTATAAACTTTGACCGACATCGCAACAAACTTGCACTAATTATTGTTTATAACATTTGGATTTCAGTTTTCTCGAGCCAAAGTACGTGGTCAGTAAGATTCTAGATGGGATGCTACTCAGGGAGAAGATGACGTGCATTCCTGGCTCCGTCTTCTGGACAGTCCTATTCAAATAGTAAGTTAAGTCCTTGATTTGAAATCTTCAATAAAAAGACTTACTGGCTGGACAGTGTGGTTGGTGGTAGTCTCGCCCGCCAGCCATTTTGATCCACCTTATAACGGGAAAATTAACTATTGACCCCTTGCAATAACGTCACACGCAGCTGCATTCAACCGCGGGCACAGACGTTGTGACATTTCAGCAAACTTTCCATACAAAAATACGCATCTTGTGATAGACTGCTTTGTTTCCAACAAATTCAACACTATTTTTTGAATATTTTTGTAAAACTGTTACAAACTGTGGCTATCCGTTTTTGCTTTGCATTTATGGCTTTCAATAGTTTTCCAACCTTGGTTGGCAAAAACTTGGGCTGTGACGTTGCAATAGAAAGGTATATAACACGATTTCTAGAAGGGTGCGTGACACTTTACTCAGATAAACTCATTAATTATTTTTTTCCCCCCGATTCACAGCTTTATACCGGAGAAACTGTCTCTGCTGATGCAGCGAGCCAGCGGATTGGACCGAAGCATGGACACTTTCGTCGGGCGACAGAACGGCACAACACCAAGACGCTGAACATCACATCGATCACATCGGTGTGTTTCAGGATTTTCTGTCGTCCATAGATTACGGACAATGACAATGACTTCATATAAGAGTGCTAAAAATATTGACTGCGCCACTTTTATCCTACCTCCATGGAAACCTTGACACAAATCCTGGTCATTTATTACAGAGTTATCAATTTAAACAGTTGAATGCAATAAATGCATCTCGTTCTTTGAGGTTCTAACTGGAATCTCCTTCGTAAAAGATTGTTGTACTATAACAGTATAATTTTGGCCCAACACGATACTTACACAACACAAAACATGACGTGAAAGTTGACTCTTTAATATTGTTTTTGTCTAGCGAGAGTTGATATATTTATAGACATTGAGCTGCACGTAAAAGTCACAATTTTTGACTGAACTTTTTTCAATTAAGAATTTATCAAATATTATGCTTGCAAAGCCTACTGTGCAAAGATTTTTTTTAATAATAATATTTACTAAAAAGTGTAATGAAAATAATCATACGAATAATTTGTTATAATCTTTAAAAACTAAAAAAAAATGTTTAACTACCATCGTGAATAAAAGCGTATCTTTTTCATTTTGCCTAGTTTGGCAAAGAAGTAAAAAAAAAATTGAAATGTAAAAAAAAAAAAAATTACATGTATTTCTGAAGTATAAATAACTAAGTTATAAACTAAAATAAGTTATACCACACCCAAATTCTTGTCATTTAATTGGTGGAACACGCGTCACGTGTCATCCATTATTTTGCCTTGAATTTACTGCCGCGATGGTCACAAACATTGGAGTCCAATATGAATACCTATTGAACGCTTCGCAACATCGTTCCCCGCCTGCTTGTACAAACGAGGCAAGGTCGTGTCACGGCAGACATGGTTGCTGTCTGCGTACATAGAGTCGTCCACGTTGTTTAGAAGTTGTTGTTTTGAAGAATGTTCATAGCGAGGGTGGAGGTTTTCCCGTAAATATTCAAATATTGAATGCATATTATTCGTGCTTTGTCTCAGAATGTATTATATTCACGAGGTGAGATCTAGCTTTTCTATTTCACTCGGCCTCGCCTCGTAAAATGGAATAGTCCAGATTTGACCTCGTGATTACAATATACGACAATGCACTCGACGCATCCAATAATGGTGCTAGGCTAGATCGTGTTTCAAATCGAAGAAACAATCTACGCGGTACAGCGCTGTTATGCATTGATGTACACCAATGCTAATAATGATAATTTATGTTTTCCCGCCCCCCAAAACCCCCAAAACTCCATCCAATTGAACACCCGGCTCATTCCAATTTATTTGAAAATGAATGCTCCTTTGCATCGGCATCCAACAGTCAAAAGAAGCATCAACTTCAATAGCTTAGCATTCACTGGTCAGAAACTACCATTCAAATTCATTAGTTCGCAAAGACCCGTTAATTTCGTAAACGCCAGCAGCAAGGGGCATCATGGTCAACCATTCCATTTCATTAATATTTTATAGTATAGACATTTAAATGAAAAATGGTTAAAATATAGTGTTTAATACGCCTTTAACTAAGAATGACTAAAATGAACCTGAACGAAAAGAAACAAAATATTGTGTGCATGAAAACTGAGTTCAATAACTGGCTAAAAAGAAACCGTAGTTTAATTGATCTGTTAAAGGTATTGTACACTTTTGGTAACAGCTCAAAATCAGTGTCCACATTTTGTGTGATTAAACATAATGCATGAACAAACAAACCTGTGAAAGTTTGAGCTCAATTGGTCATCGAGGTCACAAGAAAATAGTGAAAATAGATCTTATGTGTTTTCTGTTTTTTTCAAATTATCGCGCGCGATAGTTACTATTGTTTTACTCGTTTCTCAGAAACGATAGCATTTTAGGCAGAAATATTTTAAGGAACCCTTTCTACCATTACTTACTTTAAATCATGTAAGTTATGTGTGAATCTGTGAACATTGTGTTTTTCGATCTTACCAATAGTGTACAGGGCCTTTAAGGGAGAATATGAATTCACGTTAATGAAGTTGAATTAATTTGGCTAAAATCGGACATGAAAGTCTAAAGAAGTTAGAATTGTCATTTTATCACTATTCTTCTCGCTACTTTGAACACTCTAATGTTAATGTCAAAAATATTAGTGTTTAACTGAAAGATTGTTCAACGACAAATCGTAAAGTAAAACAGTACAATGTTCCACAGAGTTTTTTTTTTTTTTACCGCGCAATGAAATGCATAAAAAGTGTCATCCAAGAAACGACTTCGGCATAGTTGTCCTCCATTATGATTTGTGATCGGACTTCAAGTTGAACCTCATTGTATTTGTTTAATGATAGACTTGTAGGCGCGAGCAAGTCTGTGAAAAGTTTGTAAATTGTGAGATCACCAAAAGAGCTTACTTTGGTTGGCGTAGTGCTATCTTTCCTCAACCTCCACCTCTAGGACCCCGGTTCGAATCCCGCCGGGAGCACTAAATGGGTTGGATTGTCAGTCCCAACCTGATGGCATGGGTTTTCCTCTTGAGCAATTCTCCAATATCTAAAACGGAAACATCTTTTCTTGTCTTCTCACCTCGGGGCTAGTTGGTTAGCATAGTTTGCTTTTCTGAGAATCCTCGACTGTACAAACCAGAATTAATAAATGAAGAATGGAAAAGTCAAACCAATGAGTAGAGCTGAGGGTTACTCTTCCCACCTACAGATCGAAGAAGTAGCACTTATCTCCTGCCTTCATGTTTCCATCAGCAGCTTCGTGACGAGTCGCGTTGTTCAGCTGACAAACCATCTTCCCCGAGCCTTGTTCCATCAGCAGATTGAAGGAGCGACATCGGGGCTCTGATCGGCACGCCTTCCCGCACGACACCACACCATCAGCCTGTAGCTCCCTCATGACGTGACCGCTCAGACAGTGAGAAGTGAGGCGGCCGTCATTGCCGGTCTGCAGGCAGAATCTCTGGGTGCTGTTGACCGGCAGCTTGCACACTGCACTGCGATGATTAGTACATGATTGGTCGTCCCATTTTGAGTCCAAATTTCTCGACATCAACGCGCACTGGACCGAAGTGCCATAATTATCGGGTTGGTTCTTTTCCCAGTTTTCAAATCCAGTAGACCCTCCTCTAAGTGGACAGTTCTGCCACTTTCCATCCTCCTCGATATCATTACATCCAATCCACAGGCTTTCCGACTTTCCGAACATCTCTTTATATCGTCCCCAAATATAATTGTGCTCGGATATTGAGCTTGGCACGGCAAGGGTAGCTCGTAACTGAGAACAAGTGCGATTTGCTTCATACCATGTCATTGGTATAGTTATAAATGAATAACAAGACTCGCCAAATCGTTGCCACTCGGGAGGGCAGATTGCTGCCATCAGATGGCCACAGTGTACACCCAGGACAAGAAGGAACACACCAGAGATTTCCATTGTAACAAAACAAGACCTGTGGTCCACAATTTTACTCAGTTTTCTGCTTCACTCTCTACCGAATACCACAGCTGCTGAGGAGTCGACACTGGTTGTTTGGATCAAACTTGACACTGTTTTGTACTCAGCTACCGGTATTGAGCTTCAGTATTGACTTTTAGTTGCTAGTGACCAAAATATATAAAAACACAAAAAAATCAGCATTACTACCGAATAATAAGACCTCAAGACACGTGACGATTTAAAGGTGCAGTAATTTTTGTGCGGTTCGCGTCGCACCAACTCGTCGGTCCGGTAAAATTTGGTGTTTTTCAAAGGGATTATAACTCGACTCAGTGAGTTGACCGTTGCTATGGAAACATTGTATGTAACGTCAGACGTCAGTGGTTTTCAGGATTGCCAGGTAACTAATTGCATGCTACCGAATTGGTATACACTTCCTTTTTTAATTGACCTTCAATTGTTTATAAACAGGTTTGAATTTAGTATTATAGTAATTACGATGGTACCAATTATGCTTCATACCGCTGAAGACAACAGACTTTAATACTGAACCGCGGAAAAGCCACACCGAAAATAAGAATTTAAAGAAGAATTAAATAAACATTGTTAATTTAAACCCAACTGTCTCGTACACACTTAAAAAAAATAAAAATAAGGAAAAGGGACAGTTTTAGTTGATTTTATGAAAGAATAAAAAGAAACATAAGCGATGATGAGGTTACAAACAAATCAAGGATTTCTCACAATATTTTAAAACAGCAGTACACAATCAATACAGTAGGCTGTCAACTAAACCAAATACACAAAGCCATTGTTGAGTTTTTGAAGTTAAAAAAACATTTTTTTTGTAACCCCATTTCTTTCCCAAACTATGGAGATTGTTGAAAGGTTTAAACAACAAAATGAAGTATCCATCGACATTTTGTATTTCAGGCGCGGTTTTGTCAAACAAAACGGATTCGTGAAAAGCGTTTATGGATATAACCAACAAAATAACACTTTTTAGACTAATAATGAGATAATTACATAGATGGATTCCAACCATTAATTATAGACTCTCTTTTTTTCTACCGACGACCATCCATAATTTTTGTTTTAAAGCCAAGGCAGCACCGTAGAAGAAACCAAATCAGCCAAAAATGAGTGTACTCAAAATTAAAATATCGATGTCTGGTATCAGCCACTAGAACTATTAGTATATTCGTTACAGGGTGAGTGGGGTACATTCTCCGAGGTCAGACGAGTCAGCCTCAGCAAGAGCTATTAGCAGACCATTATACACCTTCAGTCTTGTAGTTCGTGCGTAACAGACGAAATGTCAAAGGTCAACAGTGGAACTCTACTTAATTTCCACCAACACATGTTGACAACTTAATTGTTTACCAGATGATTGTTTTTTTTTATAATAAGGCACACTTTGTTTTCCTTGAAAGGTAGTGTCTACAGCTACCCAACGTACATTTTTTTTCAAAAGCTGCTGAAAATTTGTTTTGGGGCTGTACGTCACCATCTTTTTGTTGTGCCGAGAAGCAGCTACAAATATAGGTTTTCGATGACAGTTTAGAAGACGACACCACACGAAATTTTGTTCGAGAATATTACCTTGGCCTCCAGTGGTCACCTTTATTTCTCCAAGCAACAGAGGGCGGTATACAATTTTAGTGACACATTTCACGTACAAGGACCACCTTATTAATTTGATACATAAAATTAACCAACAAAGAATAATTAAGTTTAGGTGAGTGTTTTTATGGGCGTGTGTGGGCAATAATTTTGTCTAACAATGGAGCCAAGGTAGCAATAAATCATGGCACATTTGGTTAATTTCACCGTTTCTCAAAAGTGCAGTGACCCACAGGGGAGTCAAAGTCCTTGATATCCTCGACTGGACCACTCCACATGTCTTAGAGAGTGGGGGTAAGGGGAGGGGTCAGGTCCCACATTGTTAGTTTCTTTTTTTTGGGGGGGGGGGGTGTTTGCAGCCATACGACTTAGTGCATAAATATCCCATGTCAAATCCGTACCTACCCAGATCAAACCCTCTGATAAAGTGGAGCCATCTGTTCTTTGTAGCAGGCTTCTAGATGTCTTGCTGAAAGCCTGTGCTAGGTTCTAAGGTTACCAACCCCCAACCCCAACCCCCTTCACTCAAACTGTTTATATCGGCTTACTTGAGAAATTAGCTGTACTTCATCTTTGTCTAGGCTTGAAGAGAGAGAGAGAGAGAGAGAGAGAGAGAGAGAGAGAAGGACTTTACAGATGTTGTATCTGGTCATGGTCAGCAGGAATTAGCAATTACTGGGTAGCTGGGTATAGGCCCCAAGTAGACAATGTCTGGGCATTCAACTACTGGATAAGCTGGGTAGATTTTGTGTTTTTACAGTTGTGTTGATAACATACGTTTTGAGAAAAGGAGAAAATGAAACGCAAACAATGAGATGGAGACACTTTGCTCTTTATTGTTATTTTTTTCACTAACTAGAACAATATTACTTAAACAAAGAAAATAAGGCTCAAATCATGTGAGACAATAATTGCGAGGCACGAAAATTTGTTAAGATTTAGAAATAAAATTTAAAAAAAATGAAAAAACCATCATTAAGAAATGAAAAAAAAACACGAATCAAAAAAAAAAAAAAAAAAAAATATATATATATATATATATATATATATTTTTGATGTTGACTTATTCGCTAAAAATGGTGTATTCCAGAGAAATACACCACTTTACCAAATTTGTAGCTTTTTAAAATAAATGTTAGTGTGACATACAGTGTTTTGGTTAATTTAAGACAATGACTTCTTAAGAATGCTAACAATATTGACCGCGACAGTTGTATCCTATCTCCATGGAAACCTTGACACGAATCCTGGAGTCGATTTCACAAAACTCTTCCTAACTTAGGACTAGTCCTAGGCAATGCTAAGAGATAGGACTAGTCCTAAGTACTGGTCCTAACTTAGGACTAGTCCTATCTCTTAGCATTGCCTAGGACTAGTCCTAAGTTAGGAAGAGTTTTGTGAAATCGACCCCTGGTCATTTATTACAGAGTTGCCAAATTAAACAGTTGAATGCAATAAATGCATCCCGTTCTTAAAGGTGTTAACTGGTATCTCCTTTGTAAAAGATTGTTGTGCTATAACAGTTTAATTTTGGCCGATCACAATACTAACACAACACAAAGCATGACGTGAAAAATGTATCTTTTCTATTGTTTTTGTCTAGCAAGAATTTGTTTATTTATAGACATTGAGCTGCACGTAAAAGACACATTTTTTGGCTGAACTTTTTTCAATTAAGAATTTATCAAAAATTATGCTTGCAAGTACTACTGTGCAAAGAACGTTTTTTTAATAATAATAAATACTAAAAAGTGAAATGAAATTGGTCTTACGATTAATTTGTTATAATCTTGAAATTTTTATAAATAATGTTTAACTACCATCGTTGCAAATTTTGAATGAAAGGGTATCTTTTTCACTTTTTCGGCCTCGCCTCGTAAAATGGAACAGTCCAGATTTCACCTCGTGATTACAATATGCGACATGACAATGCACTCGACGCATCCAATAATGGTGCTAGGCTAGATCGTGTTTAAAATCGAATATTCAATCTTTGCTTTACAGTGCTGTTATGCATTGATATACACTAATACTAATAATGATAGTCTTTCCCGCCACAAAAACATCATTCAATTGAACACCCGGCTCATTCCATTTGTTTTTGAGAATGAATGCTTCTTTGCATCAGCATCCAACAGTCAAAAGAAGCATCAACTTCAATAGCTTAGCATTCACTGGTCAAAAATTATCATTTAAATTCATTAGATCGCAAAGATCCTTTAATTTTGCAAAAGCCAGCAGCAAGAGAGGCATGGTGAACCATTCAATTTCATTAATATTGTAGGTATAGACATTGCAATGAAAATTGTTTAAATATAGCGTTTAATACGCCTTTAACTAAGAATGACTTAAACTACCTAAATATTTTAAGATTTGTGCTAAAAAGAAACCGTAGTTTGATCTGATCAGAGAGAAATGGGCGAATCTGAATGCACGTTAATGAAGTGGAATTAATTTGGCTAAAATCGGACATGAAAATCTGTAGAAGTTAGAATTGTCATTTTATCACATTTCTTCTCGCTACTTTGAACAGGCTGATGTTATAATGTTAACAAAATTAATGTTAAAATGAAAGATTGTTCAACGACAAATCGTAAAACAAAACGGTAAAATGTTTTACAAAGTCGTTTTTTTTTTTTTTACCGCGCAATGAAACGCATAAAAGTGTCATCCTAGAAACGACTTCGGCATAGATTGTCCTCCATTATGATTTGTGATCGGACTTCAAGTTGAACGTCATTGTATTTGTTTAGTGATAGACTTTAGGCTCGAGCAAGTCTGTGACAAGTTTATAAATTCGCTTTATTTGCTTTTTTGAGAATCCTCGACTGTACAAACCAGAATTAATAAATGAAGAATTGGAGAAGTCAAACCAATGTCATTGAGCTGAGGGTTACTCTTCCCACCTACAGATCGAAGAAGTAGCACTTATCTCTTGCCTTCATGTTTCCATCAGCAGCTTCGTGACGAGTCGCGTTGTTCAGCTGACAAACCATCTTCCCTGAGCCTTGTTCCATCAGCAGATTGAAGGAGCGACATCGGGGCTCTGATCGGCACGCCTTCCCGCACGACACCACACCATCAGCCCGTAGCTCCTTCATGACGTGACCGACCAGACACTGGGACTCGACGCGGCCATCAGTACCGGTCAGCAGGCAGAATCTCTGGGTGCTGTTGACCGGCAGCTGGCACACTGCACTGCGATGATTAGTACATGATTGGTCGTCCCATTTTGAGTCATAATTTCTCGACATCAATGCGCACTTGACCAAAGGGCTATAATTATCGGGTT
The DNA here is from genome assembly GCA_032158295.1 of Pycnopodia helianthoides. Taxonomy (NCBI): domain Eukaryota; kingdom Metazoa; phylum Echinodermata; class Asteroidea; order Forcipulatida; family Asteriidae; genus Pycnopodia; species Pycnopodia helianthoides. The sequence goes on from CM063260.1 coordinate 2,397,643, forward strand.
GGTTATCTTCCCAGTTTTCAAATCCAGTAGACCCTCCTCTAAGTGGACAGTTCTGCCACTTTCCATCCTCCTCGATGGCATTACATCCAATCCACAGACTTTCAGACTTTCCGAACATCTCTTTATATCGTCCCCAAATATAATTGTGCTCGGATATTGAGCTTGGCACGGCAAGTGTTGCTCGTAACTGAGAACAAGTGCGATTTGCTTCATACCATGTCATTGGTATAGTTATAAATGAATAACAAGACTCCCCAAATCGTTGCCACTCGGGAGGGCAGAGTGCTGCCATCAGATGGCCACAGTGTACACCCAGAACAAGAAGGAACACACCAGAGATTTTCATTGTAACAAAACAAGACCTGTGGTCCACAATTTTACTCAATTTCTGCTTCACTCTCTACCAGAATACCACAGCTGCTGCGTAGTCGACACTGGTTGCTCCGATCAAACTAGATACTGTTTTGTACTCAGCTACCGGTATTGAGCCTCAGCACCGTTTTTTTTAAAGTTGCTATAGTAACAAAATTAAACAAAAACACAACAAACCTCTATTTTTGAGCATGATTACCGAATATCTGACCTAAGAAAAACGTGACGATTGAAGGGTGTAGTCATTTTTGTTGTCGGTAAAATTAATACATTGTTGACGAAACATCACTTCCCGACCAGTATTGTTATGGTATTTTTATTAAATTTCTTTTACAAAATAAAATACATGTACGAACTTGCTTTAAAAATGGTTCCGAAAACCAAATTTGGCAAGCTAAAATGAGAAATAATTTACTTAAATTACTTTGGCATAATTTCGTTGTGCTTTATAGCTACCTTCTTTGCTTAATTTGCTACATGATATAGGGCCAATAATCCTATGGTATTACACTGAGCTGGGTATTCTTCAACGATTTATAGCAAGAAAAGTTAAATAATTTGACTTGGTTTTTACACACGTTCTTCAAAGACTGAGGTCTTTTAAAAAAGAAACTCATCTGTCCTGAGAAATGCTTTTTGAACGATGAAATTTGAGATATTTTTGTAAAATTACTCACAAACGTATGCCAGCTTTAGAGCGGGTGTGACAAGAGATTATGTCCCCCCTACATGGCGAATTGTGTAGATTTTTCGTCTGATAGCGCCCTCTTTTGAAACAATTTCCTTTAGCCCATGTTGATTTATCGATAGGGAACACTTTGAGCGAAAACTTTGGGCGTGCGGCAGACGCGCGCGGTTGTGTCTCAATGACTTACGTGACCCAGTTTTTATAAAGCCGTTTGCCGGTAAGCAATGTGTTTGTGCTTGCTATAGATAGGTTGCAGTATGACGTAAATCGGCCATCTTTACGGGCAGTTTGGAACAAACAGTCATGCGTTTCGTTTGAGAACGGCGTGCAGCACGCGCACATTTTACAAAACTCACTGCACGATTGGTTAGTGAACAACGCGGATGCGTTAATAAGTTGAGCGCTTGACGCATCTGCAAGCCAAAATGCACTTTCCCCGTAAAGATGGCGTCTACTGGGAACTATCTATAGCAGAAAGAAAACATGTGTAAACAAAAATGTATTTCATAAAAGATCGAGAAGATTTTACAGCACGGCGTGTGCGTCATTTTGTATTTGCGTTGTTGTGCCACTCATGGTTTATTTTATAAAGTATTTGTATTGTGAGTTGTTCACATTCCCCTCAGCCAATTTGATTGTGTCCGCGTTAAAAATACAGATGTATTTTTGATTAATCCAGACCTAAGAACTATAGTCCATTCTATTTTTTTCTTTTCACTCTCCTGCAAACGAAAATTGCGGGAAAGAATAGCTTGCCTTTTGCTTTGCTAACGGTTATCAGTGTTTATGTCAGAGAAATTCTGCTAATGGCCGCCCCTGTGTCTTATTTCATAAAGCGCAGGGCCTGCCTTTATCCTCGCGGTTAAAGACAGGGGGCCAGTCTAGTGCCGAATTCGTGATATTCATAATAGAGTGCGCCACCAGGAGGTTGTACCGGAGTGTCCATTTTTTGTCACGATGTATCACGGGCAAAAGTCGACAACGTTTTAAGAAAAAAACTTATGTGTTTTTACTTTTTTCAAATATCAGGTTTTGGGCTTACGATACAAAAACATTTATCTTACTCATTTCTCAATCAAGCACAACTATTTCATGACCAACTTTATACCATAAATGTTGAGTGTAAGTCTGCAAGCATTATCATCTTCAACCAAACCATTGTTGCCTACTGCCTAGCCTGAGCATCTGACGTCACACTTCGAGGCTCGTGAATAACGCCAGATACCAGCTTGACCGGTTGTTGCCAAATGTACATTGCGTTCATATAGAAGTATGAATTGTTATTTTATCACCTTTCTGGCTGCTGTATACTTTGAACAGCCTGCTATTACAATGTTAAGATATTATTGGTAAAAATAAAATGTTTTTCAACGACAAATCGTTAAAATATCAGTACAATGTTTCACAAAGTTGTTGTTAAAATTGTTGTTTTTCTTCTTCTTTCTTGAGTGTCATCCCAAAAAAGCAATTCTCCAATATCTAAAACGGAAATTTCCTTTCTTGTCTTCTCACCTCGGGGCTAGTCGGTAAGCATAAATTGCTTTTCTGAAAATCATCGACTGTACAAACCTGAATGAATAAACTTGAAGAATTGGAGAAGTCAAACCAATGTCATAGAGCTGAGGGTTACTCTTCCCACCTACAGATCGAAGAAGTAGCACTTATCTCTTGCCTTCATGTTTCCATCAGCAGCTTCGTGACGAGTCGCGTTGTTCAGCTGACAAACCATCTTCCCTGAGCCTTGTTCCATCAGCAGATTGAAGGAGCGACATCGGGGCTCTGATCGGCACGCCTTCCCGCACGACACCACACCATCAGCCCGTAGCTCCTTCATGACGTGACCGACCAGACACTGGGACTCAATGCGGCCATCAGTGCCGGTCTGTAGGCAGAATTTCTGGGTGCTGCTGACCGGCAGCTGGCATACTGCCGAGTTTTCATTCCAACACGAGGAGTCGTCCCATTGTGAGTGAAAATATGTCGCCATCAACGCGCAATTATTGTCTTGAGCTCCTGATGATCCTCCAACATTATCGGGTTGGTTATTTTTCCAGTTTTCAAACCCAGTAGACCCTTCTCTAAATGGACAGTTCTGCCACTTTCCCTCCTCCTCGATATCATGACATCCAATCCACAGGCTTTCCGACTTTCCGAACATCTCTTTATATCGTCCCCAAATATATTCGTGCTCGGATATTGAGCTTGGCACGGCAAGTGTTGCTCGTAACTGAGAACAAGTGTGATTTGCTCCATACCATGTCATTGGTATAGTTATAAATGAATAACAAGACTCGCCAAATCGTTGCCACTCGGGAGGGCAGAGTGCTGCCATCAGATGGCCACAGTGTACACCCAGAACAAGAAGGAACACACCAGAGATTTTCATTGTAATAAAACAAGCCTCCACAATTTGTACTCAATTTCTGTTTCACTCTCTCTACCAGAATACCACAGCTGCTGTGAAGTCGACACTGGTTGCTCCGATCAAACTAGACACTGTTTTGTATTCAGCTACCGGTATTGAGCCTCAGTACCGTCTAAAAAAAGTTGCTATAGTAACAAAATTAAACAAAAACACAACAAGAAGTCAACACTGGTTGCTCCGATCAAACTAGACACTGTTTTGTATTTAGCTACCGGTATTGAGCCTCAGTACCGTCTAAAAAAAAAGTTGCTATAGTAACAAAATTAAACAAAAACACAACAAACCTCTATTTTTGAGCATGATTACCGAATATCTGACCTTAGAAAAAACGATCATTAAAGTTTGAATCATTTTTGTTGTCGGTAAAATTAATACATTGTTGACGACACATCTCTTCCCGACCAGTACTGTTAAGGTATTATATTATTATTATTATTATTATTATTATTATTATTATTATTATTATTATTATTATTATTATTATTATTATTATTATTATTATTATAAAAACCAATGTTTTAAGATGCAATTCGACAAGTCTTTGGTGAATTTGTGTGTACGTGTTGTTGTTGTTGTTGTTGTTGTTGCTGTTGTTGTTGTAATCTTTTTACTTTACCAGTAAGTATTAGGATTAAGTACAAATGTCTGCCTTTTCTGTATAAATCACTCACTAAACAATGCCCCTGCATAATTATATTGATGATCTTCTCAAACCATACAATCCTCCTCGCGAACTCCGGTCTTACAATTCTAACCTCCTTATTGAGCCCATATCTAATCATTCATGGGGTAGACCGATCTTTCTCACACGCTGCCCCACGCCTGTGGAACAAACTGCCATCTGAAGTAAAATCATCTGTTTCTTTAACCCAATTAAAAAAAAACTAAAGACTTATCTTTTCAATCAAGTATTTGAGTAATGGTTTGTTAAAACCTGTTTTTTTTTTTCTTTTTTTTTCTTCTTTACTTTATGACTAATGTGTTCCGGATTTTTTTTTCTGAGCTTGATTATTGTACATTGTATATGTTATCGTTTGTATAAGCGCCGTGAGCACTTTTGTGGATTTGTGCGCTTTATAAGTTTTCATTAGTATTATTATTATCATGTGATCTTACTGGCATCTCCAAAAATACTTATACGAACTTGCTTTAAAAACTCATGCTTCCGAAAACCAAAATATGGCAAGTTGAAATGAGAAATTGTTAAGCTGCTCCTCGTCTCAATATTTTACACACGGTCATTTACGTCGACGCGGTCAGACGGTATAGCGATAATAAGTACGTTATGTACGCATCGGGCGGCTATGAAAGAGAGAGTGATGGGCGATGGGCCCAATTACATAGAGCTGCTCTAAGCACAAAAAGTAGCTGAGCACAACAAAAGTATGCTTAATACCAGAATAAGGTTACCAGCCAAACTACCATGCCACAGGCACAACTCGTGACTGGTATCCTGCTCATTTCTGCTTAGCAGACAATTGTTAAGCAATGTTGTCTGCTTTAAGCAGCTCTATGAAATTGGGCCCTGGTGATATTGACAGCAAACCGATTAGATATCAATACTCCATCATGGAATACCTCGATTCACCCGATGATTAATGGTTTACGCGTGACTTGTTTAAAGTGATATTAAAACGCCTTTGTACATTTCAATATTTATGTTGAAGAGAGTATACCCATCAAACCGATACTTATCGGGAAGCCATGCTTCAGCAAAGCGGCAGGGCCTAGCCAGGGGAAAAAAAATCTACTTATGAAGCAAACAAAAAAATACAAGTAAGCGACAGTTAAAATGAGTGGGTGTTTTTGAATGTGTACTTAAGGAGAAGAGAGAGAGAGGAGAGAGAGAGAGAGAGAGAGAGAGAGAGAGAGAGAGAGAGAGAGAGAGAGAGAGAGAGGAGAGAGAGAGAGAGAGAGAGAGAGAGAGAGAGAGGAGAGAGAGAGAGAGAGAGGAGAGAGAGAGAGAGAGAGAGAGAGAGAGAGAGAGAGAGAGAGAGAGAGAGAGAGAGAGAGAGAGAGAGAGAGAGAGAGAGAGAGAGAGAGAGAGAGAGAGAGAGAGAGAGAAGGGGAAGAGAGAGGGAGAGAGAGAGAGAGAGAGAGAGAAAACATGGGAGAAAAAGAAGTGAATTTGACAAAAAACTGTTTTGTAGAAGACAATATTACTGATATCTGTATTAGAAAAGGTGAGTTTTAGTCGCATTTCAAATTATCCTTAACATTTACGAGTAACATTTTTATAGCAAGAAAATATTCTGATAAATTGCTATCTTCAATGGCTGTGATACCTAATAAATTCCCATCACACAGCAGTAGAAAAACACAGTGATACGTACAATCAATTCAACACCAACAATAGTTTATTTCAGTTCGAGTATTTTATTTTCCCCAAAGAGATTGAATGTTCATTTTAACCATTAGTTTTTGAGAGACGGGAGGTGGACACTTATTTTGCTTGTACAGAATTCAGAAGAAAGCTATCGCTAGGTGGCAGCAGACTTCTACCCGATAGTCCTGGGAACTGTGCGTGTAATTTAAAAGTTGCTCAGAGCTCTGCAAATAGTGCAAACTTACCGCATGACCCTTTTGCCAAAGCTTACAAAGGTCTTTGAGTATCGCAAATTTTAATAATAGATCAGTTTATCACCTTTCTGCTTACTTTATTTTCTCAACTCAAAACACACTGAAACTCGCAATAGATCGAAAACAATTCAACAAAATTTTCCAGCACTATTAAGCAGATTTGGGTCAATCATTTTCAATCGTTAGTTTTCGTAGGAGGGTGGCTACTTTTTAGCAGGTGACGTCACCTCCTGAATTGGTTGATAACCAGTCGCAATAATTAGCAACGCGCATGTAGATACCCGGATACCCGGGATTGCTACAGCCCCAAGTCCAGCTGACCGTCCCTTCGAGAGTCACACCTTGCTTGTGAACGTTGTCATCGTAGTTGCTCACGAGAGGGCCTCCACTGTCTCCCTGTTGAAAGCAAAACACCCAAAATTATCAAAAGATCTGTTTCGCTCGGTTCAAGCGCCTCATCCAGAAACGCTGGGATCAACCTCGTCTCCATGGTTTACTTTATTTCCAACCATGTTTACAGTAAACCCTGGGAGGGAAACTCCTTACTTGGACCATAAGGGACTATAAATAAGGAGACTGTTCTCTATTATTTGGTTCTTACCAAGCAGGCGTCATTCGTTGAAATGAATTAAGAAAGAGACATAAACTGTTCTCTATTATTCAGTTCTACCAAGCAGTCGTTATTCATTCAAAGAAACTCACACAAGGACACAGAAACTGTTCTCTATTATTGGGTTCTTACCAAGCAGGCGTCCTTGCCATACGTCCCCACACACATCATGTTATCTGTGATAGCAATCCCCGTGTACCAGGAATCACACAATGCTCGATCTACCACCACCACATCCACCTGTCTCAACTCCCAAACCAAGCTACCCCAGCCTGGAAAAAGAAAAAAGAATAACAATTCGAATGCTTTATTAAAACAATAATAAAAATGATAAAGCGGAATCCAGTTTCTACCTTTGGTCAAATCTCATTACGGAGCGGTCATTAACGAAATTCTATCCCCATATCCACTGTTTACCGTTTTAAAGCCCTGACATTATGTGTGATTAAAAAAAAACAATGGAATTGAAACCATGAATGAACTCACCTGATGTACTGCCCCAGCCACTGACAAGTAGAGTAACTCCCTCTGCAGGATCGCTGCCTTTCTTGGCGATGCCGATGGGCTCGACGTTGCTGCTGAGCACCGCCTCGGTCTCAAGCTCGATGAGCGAGATGTCATCGTCGTACGTGTTGACGTCGAACCCGGGATGGGGTCGAAACGTCCCCTTGATGATCTGTGTACCCGCATCGTCTTTCAGATTGGTGTACCCGAGGCCAACAAACACTGAGGTGGCCCTGGAAACATGCAGAAACACGTCTTATGAACCAAACTGTGTATTAATTTTCAGTGCTTGGTGCTGGATGAAAAAAGAGGCATGCTTTGTCGGCCATTTTGAATTCAGTGGTTACCTTTAATCACCGTCATGTCATAAACGGCATTTGACTATCCTCAAATTTGACAATAAAATTTATAATATTAGAACAATTTTCTCCGTCTTGGAGACAAAAGCTCCTCGGGAGAACGTGCTTGGTTGGTGCAACAAACACGCACATTGTCTTGTCTTGAACATACCCTTGGCTGCAGTGAGCAGATGTGATGACCCATCTTTTGTGCACCAGGACACCGGCGCAGAATTGGTCAGAGCCGTGGTCCGATGACAGAAGAGCCGCCTGGTAAGGGCGGCTTCCCACCGGGGACTCCACCCCTCCCATGATCCTCTCTGAGGGTGGGATAGCTACAGGAGGGGGAAAGATAAAAACTCAAAAATTGTATCAGTTTTACTTCATTTGTAAAGATTAGAAGAACCCAGTGGCCCTCAGGAAAAGGGTATTTGATCAGTGTGTGAGAACCAAACATTGACTTTATAGGAGCAGAAACACGGACAACCTAAACACGGTTTGAGCAATGGAGAGACTGACACTGGGTCAGCTAGATGTATAATCAGACGCAAATAACTGGAGTTGGGGAAATCATAGAAGCAGTCAAACAAGCTAGATGGGTGTGGGCTGGACAAAATGGCTACTGAACAGACAAACAGGTGGACAACAAGACTTATTGGTTGGCATCCACGGACCGGATTAAAGGAGAAGAGGCCAACAAAGACGAATGTTGAGGGATGCGATTATAAAGATCTTATGCAGGAACAGTGTGGATAAGAACAGCAATTACAGAAATAGGGTTGAATGTAGTTTTCATGTGGAGGCCTGCCTCTTGAATCGGGTTACTGAAATGATAACACTAAAACCATCTCGAATCACGTTCTTTCTTATTTTGTATGGGAAGTTGCCAATTAAAAAATAAGTCGTAAAAACGGGTTACCCAAGTTGATGGCTAAGAAGTTGGAACTGGGATAAAAGAAGAGTGCATCAAAGAGAAGACTTGGCAATTGATTGGGAAGTGGGACGGGACATAAAGGGCAGAGGGATGTGATGTCGAAATTAGAATGTGGGTTCGAATCCTAAGAGTGCATGTAAAATCTTGTATAACCTAGAAATTTGTTTTTGTAGAAACATTTTCATCCGAAAACTAGCTACCAGAGCACAGAAGATGAAGTATCTTTATTCGTGTATTTCTTGGGGAAAAATTTACGGTCAGTTGGAAATCAGTTTAGTAAACAAAGAGTTAGCTGCTGTTTTTTTAATTAAAAAAATATTAAAATATTTCTGGTAATGAAACCAAGGATGCCTTATAAGTGAACTTATATCACTGCAGCTCGCCTGAGGAAAGCTGTAAACACGGCTGGCTATGTGAACCAAAAACACCGGGGTTAACCCCGGCCCTACTATCCTACCACGTTAAGTGTTCTGGGTTATTTTACGTGCACTACCCATCCTAGTACATGTGTACACTACACGGGACCGTTGGCTGAATGTCCCATCCGAAGGTTAAAGCAATTACGATAAAAAAGAGCATGGCCAAGGACACAAGTGCCACAACGGGGACTCGAACCCACACTCTGCAGATCAGAAGCAACAGAGCTTGAGTCCGGTGCTCGTATAACCGCTCGGCCATGACCCGCCAAATAGCGGTTTTTTTTTAAAATTCTTTTTTTCTGGAAAAATTCACTGCCAATTAGTAATCAATTAAATGGAAGGTTAGCTACTATTTGTGTTAGTATTATTTTTTGTTGTTGAAAAATTAAGATGCATGAAGGTTTGTTTTTTGACGAGCAAGTCATCTAGATGGGATGTCATGGCCGAGTGGTTTAGAGATTCATGTTCTGGTGGTCGAGTCATCGGGGTGTGGGTTAGAATCCCGGTCATGACACTTGTGTCCTTCAGCAAGATGCTTTACTATATTTGCTTCTCTTCACCCAGGGGTATAAATGGGTACCTGCGAGGGTAGAGGTTGATATTGTGTATGAAAAAAGCCTTTGGTGCGCCACGGCAGCACAGGGCTGTATACTCCCCAGGGAGCCGTGAAAGATTGCAGGAAAGTTATTGGCCCATTGACCAGGGCACTAGTGTAAAAGAGCATTGAAACATTATTGTAACATGCGCTATATAAGAACCAGTTATTATTATATTATATTATATATACGGTGAATTCTTACCAAATGCCAGAGACAGGCAGGCGAGGAACACGATGACTCTCATGGTGTTGGAGGTGATGTCAGGCAGAAGAGCGATGAGAAATTGAGAACAGCTGCAAAATGTCCCGACCTATTATTGCCGCAATAATTCTGTTATCATATATTTTTTTTCGTCGTTTGGCTGATTATTTTTGCAGATTGTTCATGAACAGCTTCCAGCTGCGAATCATGTAAATCTAATGATAATGAAAATGCACTTGAATTTGTTTCAAGGGTGCACACAACATTGTTTGATTGTAATTTAAAAAGGAAATCACAAAACTTGCACATATCATTTTTGGAGGTCATGGTGGAAAAACTTCCCTTGAAATATTTTTGCTTGAAATGCTGCGATAACAAATTTCTATATCTTTAGTGAAAAAGCAACAAGAGCAAACCAAAACACAAAAACACTCCAACAAAACAATGTTTTCATTGCTTCGTGTTTTGAACTCGCGGTATCACAACATGGCTGAAACCGGTGAAACTGCTGATAGTATAAAAAATATGGTGAAGGGATTCCCTCCGAATTAATATGGTTTGCTTAATTTTTCACCCCCAAATTTGAAGCTGAGATACGAGAAAGATTTCTGAGGGTGTGCCCTCGCTAAACGTGGATTGGTTCGACGTTCTTTTGAAAATACCGCTGTTGACAGTTTGTTGCTGTTTTCTCAGCAAATATACACTGTATTCAGCTGAAACTTTCACATGTGACTTTTGTTGTAACGTTCTTTATAATTTTGCCGATAAATCAGCAATACGTTGACAAAAAAAAAAAAACCTATGACTCTACCTTCATATTTTCGCGTATTTCATACGAATTTTTCTTTTGGAACGGAGTTCACAAAATTGTAATACGTCTGCGAGGGTCGATACATGAAGACATAATTTTGATTGCATGGTTTGTACAATTATAGGTCCCTTTAGTTGGTGAACATTTTTCACCAGCTAGCTTTTTTTTTCTTCATTAAAACAATTTCGAATACTTTTTTAACGATGTATTTGTATAACTTCTGTAAGGAAACACATGTTGTCGCAAAGCCAAATAAACTAATCAGATATATATATATACGAGTCTGGTTTTTATCAGATATCTCGCTAGTATAAAATAGGTTAACAATTTCGAATACTTTTTTTACGATGTATTTGTATAACTTCTGTAAGGAAACACATGTTGTCGCAAAGCCAAATAAACTAATCAGATATATATATAACAAGTCTGGTTTTTATCAGATATCTCGCTAATATAAAATAGGTTAACAAGATAGTGATAACACACAAACAAGACAAGTTAAACAATTTTGATAATCTAAATAAGATAGCCAACTAAAAGGTCAGTGGTACAAGGAAAGTAAACGGCGGTACAAAGTACGCTATACCTGCTCCATTGTTTGAATAAAGTTGATAACAACGTGTTTATTGCACAAGTTTCTTTATTGGGAAATCGTGCGTAATTACTAACTTTTTTGTTGAATGACTTTGAAATGGAGGAAAAAAAGTTAATGAAAAGTTAAATCCGTGAGATTTATATTTAGAACTCGTTTTTCGATAAGTTTGTTTGTTCTGAGAAAACTATATCTTCAAAAATTTTTCAATAACCCGAATTTTTATAAAACGAGAGAAAATTAAGGCCTCGGAGGCTTTGCTATAAAAATTTAACTTTGACAATCTATTAAAAACTGTTGCCAATTTTCCATACAATCGGCGGCGGCACCAGACATGATTATCTTTGGGGAGGGCGGGGGAGGGGGGGGGCTAGAGTGTAAAAACTTAAATTTAAGGAAGAAAACATTAATCTATGATCTAATTTTCTACTGCTAAAAAAGCATTGAAATATCACAATGACAGACTTACACCGCGAACGCAATTTCTTTTGGTAATCTTATTCATATATTTTACACAGTCCAATCCCACACGCCTGTTCCAGAATGTTTAGAGCGACTGGTAGGAAACTCCTGTCGTTAATCCAGCAGGATCTGGGCTTTTCTAAACGTCAGCAGGGAGGGGATACTGCGGGGAGTAAGGAAGCACTGCAGCAGCAGCAGTAGTCTTGATTGGCGACGTTCATTTTGTTTATTAACGTAGTGCGATATCGCAACACGAATTACTGGAGAAGATATATCTGTATCACACAAACATCTGAATCAAAACGTTGTTTCGATCCAGATTTATAGACTTGCCCAGTCCTTTCGAGTCAAACTCCAAAACAGTAAATGTAGCGCCCTCTACCGGTGGCTAATACAAAAAACAGCGTCGCCAATCAAGACTAGCAGCAGCAGAGGAATGCAGTGCTTGACGACAACTGTTGGGAGTTACAGCTCGTGTACACTCGGGGTCAGAATTGGTTCACGAGTCCCTTGGGGGCCCTGACCCATTTCCAGCTCAGTATGACCCGGAATTTCTGCCAAAATGGACCAGAAGTGGGTCAAACTGACGCAGAATCCGAGTTACAATCCCATTTTTATTACCACGTTCCGGGTCAGTCTAATACCCGGACCTGGGACAGGCCCTCCCCCGGGACCCGGAATCCGTATGAGTGGCAGGACGGAGACTACACAGAAGTGACCGGCTTGAGTCCGAGGCTACAGCACTCTTTACGCCGACTATAAGTACCGGACGTTACATTTACAGCTTAGTGTGCATGTTCCTGGCTATATTTTGCAGAATTGCAGTGGATATGCGTTTCAGCAAAGTTCCCGTTTTTATTTGCTCTATAAAATTGGCCATGGCATGAAGACAACACGGCGTATTTTGCATTACAAATATTTATATGGTGCTACAGTGGACGTCAGGGAGAAGGGGGAAGGGGCCCGGTACAAAACCATTTATAATGTTGGACTTCTCTTGTATGTGGTCAAAGATGTCAAGGATGCACTCATCAGGCAGAGGGGGAGCACTCTCCATATTACTATACGTGTATAGGATTATTTTGTGGCGTATTACCTGGTCCCAGATTGACATAGCCATAATTGCTGTTCTTCTGAGATGACTAACTTCTGGTGAGATGCTTTTTTTTTTTTTTTTTAATTTATAGTTACTTCTAATGTTCCAGATTGTTGTTAGGTTGTGCTGCAAGCTCACTTCTCATATCACTGAGGCATCCTCGCACACGAGCTGATTATGCAATGTGATGTCATTATTTTGGTTTTACCCTTTCACCGATGTGTGTAAAGCACTGTATACTCAGTACTTCGCCGAGTTCTGTGAACAAAATTCACAGGCATATCACTTGGGTAGGATTCGAACCCACGTCCTTTGCCAGATGTCATCATCAGCATAAATGACAGCCTCACTGTCTCTGATAGAACCAGTATAATGTCAATGCGGTTGGCCGTTCGACGAGCGGCACCGACCCGTAGAGTTTAGAAAGAGACATCGAAACCCTGGCTCTGCATTAATGTGTGTACAATAGTTTAGGGATAATTCTATTTCGGCAATCGGGGAAAACATTGAAGTGGAAATTAAGGGGGAGGGGGGGGGGCAAAGAAATTGGGACATGGGTCATTTTCCCCCCCGCTGGCCCAATCATCCTTAATGGTGACTATAAGGGTGACTATAGACCCCTTGTATTGGCCGCCATCTTTGATGAAACGTGCTCGCGTGAAAGGCTATCATTGGCTGCACGTTTCCATCGTTTTTCATCAAAGATGGTGGTCAATGACGTCATGTGCAATCCATCTACAGACCCCTTGCATGTCTCGCGCGTATTCTGAACCAAGTTGGTCCCAATTATGTATGCGTATAATTATATTGTAGTTTAAAGGCCCTGTACACTATTAGTAAGATCGAAAAACACAAATGTTCACAGATTCACACATAACTTACATGATTTAAAGTAAGTAATGGTAGAAAGGGTTCCTTAAAATAGTTCTGAGAAACGAGCAAAACAATAGTAATTATCGCGCGTGATAATTTAAAAAAACAGAAAACACATAAGATCTCTTTTCACTATTTTCTCGTGACCTCGATGACCAATTGAGCTCAAACTTCCACAGGTTTGTTTGTCCATGCATATGTTTAATCACACAAAATGTGGACACTGATTTTGAGCTGTTACCAAAAGTGTACAATACCTTTAACGTAGTTTATGGCTAAAAGTTGTGGCTAAAATTAGAGTTTATCCGACAGTCACCAGGTCTTCCTTCTAAAGCAGGATGGTAGGTAGATGAGACGGGGGGGGGGGTGTGACTCTTCGTGGGCATATGGTTTACTCCTCAGGCTAACATAGCTCGTAAACAGAAATAGGTCACCCATGTTAAACAACAATGAAGAAAAAAACAACACCCCAAAACAAACAAACGCCCAACACCCCAACAACAAGCAAACAAACAAAAACAAAATTGGTCAATCGGGCAACGTCTTAAGTTTAGATGATAATTAAGTCGCTTTTATTTATGCCATCATTGCACATTAGCATGAAGAATCAGTGTTTGACATCATGATCACATTTGACAATGTGTAGTCTTCAGGTGACGTGAATCTTGGCTAAAGGTCAAAAGTTAACCTTAACCCTACGATAAATATTGTTCTGTATCTTCAGATGGTGTTTTAAAGCTCACCTTCGGGTTTAAAAAAAAAACCGGGTCGCTACAATACCAAGATAAGATAAAACACCAAACACCAAAAATAGCAATTGTTTCAGAAATGTCCTATGCTAAGAATGCATGCTCCAATAAAAGCTTGTGAAGTGAGGAATGATGAAAATCACAATGTGTGTCTGCTGCCCTCTATCCGTTGGTTCACCTTTCACCCCGGTTCACAGTACACGATTTTACTTGCTTCATTTTAAATCCTTATTTCTACATAATTATTATCATTACCGACAGTCATAAGTTAGCCTACAAATTGGTAATTATTTTAGGATTTCAGTGAAGATGTCGATCAAACTGTCGGCGAAGTTGTGGGTCAAGTTGTTGGTATAGAGCTGTCGATCAAAGAATTTAAGTGGTATTTCTAACATGTGACAGCATTGTTGCTCGTGCTTGCGAACCATGCGCAGTAGTTGCTAGGTCGAGCGTAAACACCTGGATAGTTTGGATCGGCACAGCCCCAGCCCCAGCTAACGACCCCTTCGAGTACAACGCCATCTTGGTGGGCATTCTCGTCGAAGTTGCTGACCAGGGGTCCACCACTGTCACCCTGCGTAGAAATATGGTACATATAAAAATGATTAGGAGAGTACTGTTAATAGCACATTGGACCAGAGCTTCTGCTTGTCATTTTTTCTTTGTATTAGATAAAGTGTAGAAGCGTATTGTTAATGTTGTGGGTGCAACGTTGGGATCGACGTTACAATCTATTTCCCACCGTATAGGCCAGCCTGTCTTTTCGCTCGTCCCCAGCGCCTTGCCTTAAAACCAAAGGCGCTGGGATGGGCAAACGTATCAAGCACGCTCATTTGTTAATGCTCAGTCCATCATGCATCACACTCACACTGCAAGCACTGCAAGCACTGCACGCATGACGTATTTCCTGAACAAGAATCTGTGCAAGCTAATTAGCCCATCCCAGCTGTCCCGAAAAGGCCGCTGGGGCCGAGCGAAGTCTTCTGCGTATCATATTTTTATGGTAAATGTGCCAGCAGTGTGCCCGACCAGGTTCCTCATGTCAGGGGTGTTTGAGCGTGAAACCGGGGGCTTTCTGCTTGTGCTCACTGCACCCATTACACTTTCGCTTTTGCTGAGATTTATTTCACGAACTGCATCTCTTTGTTTCCCTCTATCCTACAATCTTGACTACATTCTACAATCTTCTTTAAGAGGAATGTCGATTCCTTCAGCTCCCCTGAGTTATTTTCATTCAAAAATGTTGTCTTCTTGTAGCCCCTTATTCCGAGAGTGGCTTTTAGCCCATTTTTTTTTTTTTTTGGGGGGGGGGGTGAACTTGCTTTAACAAAAAAGGGGGGGGGGGGTGTCATTTGGGTAAGTTTGAACTCACCTGGCAGGCGTCTTTCCCATCGGATGCTGCACAGATCATGTTATCCGAAATGGGTACACCGTCGTAGTGTTTATCGCACTGGCCCCTGTCGATAGCATCTACAACAACTTGTCTCAGCTCCCAACGGGGATACCCACCGGCTGTTGGACAAGAGAGAAAATCACGTCAAATCATGCCATTGTCAATATTTGTGTGTGGACTATTTTGACTTTGTAAAAACTTGTTGTGGATTTCCTTTCCTGTTTATTGATGGGGACGCAATGTCAGTAGCAACAACGAGTGACTGTAATTAGCACCAATTGTTGTAAACAGTAAAACCTTGAACAAACCATTGATAGTGTCTAACTACCCGCATGTGAATAGATTTTGTTTGTTTGTTTTGTTTGTTTGTTTGTTTGTTTGTTTGTTTGTTTGTTTGTTTGTTTGTTTGTTTGTTTGTTTGTTTGTTTGTTTGTTTGTTTGTTTGTTGTTGTTGTTGTTGTTGTTGTTGTTGTTGTTTTTTTTTTGGGGGGGGGTTGGTGAACAAAGACTAGAGCGGGATTTTACCCTGCGACCCCGGATTAACGTGCCGGCGCTCTACCAACTGAGCTATAAAACAGCTATAGCTGAAATGGTCCACGTTCGGAAGCACTTAATTTTGACACAGAGATATCTGTCTTATAGAGACCATAAACTGATGGCGCTTGTCCGGGTGACGGACGGATGCGACTCACCTGTACTGACGCTTCATAATCATTCGGACACAAGGAACTAGACATGCAAATGACTGGCTAAAAGACCCTATAAAGTTTACAAATACTTACCTTTTCACGTGTAGGTTCTACTACGCTGTCTTTTTGCCTTTTGCATGCATTCTGCATGTTTTTTTTCCACACTTAGAATATTGTTTTAATCACAGCATGTTTGATTAAAGTATTCAGTTCACTTCAGTCAGCCGTACAAGTTTTGAGATTACATGTTCCATTCTTTACATGTACCTAAAAAGTTGTTTTACTAATTTGTAATTTGTACGATGTAATCTCCTGTTTTCTTGCCTTGTATCGAGTACAAAACTGTGCCTGCGATAACTCCAAGCTCTTTTGCATCTTATAAATCTATGACGTCACAGTTGTCGTCATAGACCTTATCATTGATCTAAATGTAGATCAATGGACCTTATGCATTGACGTCATCACGCCGCCATCTTAGAGGTAAAACGATGATGCGACAAGTGGAAAACGCACATCTGCGCACGCGCGGCACGCAGGATGGGCCAATAAGCAACCTTCTTTTTACCTCTAGCCGAGGGAGCCCTACTCAAATGACGTCATTTGCATATTGGTCTATTGGTAACCAAATCCCCATGTACGTCAGCAGACGACATGGTACTTACACTGAATCGAGCCCCATCCGCTTACGAGAAGTTTTACACCTGGTGATACGTCACTTCCGGCCTTTGCAATGGGAACAGTCTGTATTTGGGGGGTTAGGGTGACTTCGCTTTGTAGCTCAATCATTGCAATGTCGTTGTCGAGAGTGGAAGGGTTATACTGAGGGTGTCTGTGCCATTTGCCCTGAATCGCCACCCCCTCAAAACCCGTATCTGCCAAGTTGTGCCATCCCATGCCTACGTACACATCGTCATCGCTGAGGATTGAACGTAGTTAGCATGACGTCACAATGAATCAAAGTATTAATTGTTATAAATAGGGGTTGAACAAAGGAACGTTGACAAGACCAGGACAAGCATTTTGTCAAGGCCATCGTGGCTTGGACAGCTTTGTAAACAGTGGAGCGACTGGAACGGAGACACCACGCGCGCGAGCCGAGTGGCGAGGCCACGAGATCCTTTTCCAACTTGTTTGCGGTTTTTGTAAGGAATTATTCATGAAGTATGAAACGTGCGTTATGCATTGGTTTGGACTTTTGCTACCATTTCCGGTAGCAAAAGTCGAGATTATAAAGAAACACATAAGAAACCGCAAACAAGTTGGAAAAGGCCCTGCTCGTGGCTGCGCCACTCGCGTGTGTGGTCTCCCATTTCAGTCGCTTGGCATCGCAGCTCTAAGACATGAAGGCCTTGACAAAAGGCTAGGCCAGGACCTGAACTAATTATTATAATTGAGTTTTATAAAGCGCCCAAAATCCACCAGCAAGGTGCATGCTCAGGGCGTTAATCATACAGCAAAATATTTAAGTATAATGCTTTTAACAATTTTATGAGGTGTATTTTGGGATTCCTTTTCGAAAGACTAGTTATAATGTCTTGCCCCCTCCGTCATACCCTCTTTAACTTTGGACGGCGCTTATCTGGAAATCGTAACGCGGTACTAAATAAATACGAATTATGACGTCAGCAGAAGCTGCAACAAGTTATACAAACCGTACAGTATTTGGTACATTTTGTTGCCACTGTCCCACCCTATAAAAATACACATGATCTACTTACCTGACACAGTGAGCAGCAGTGACCACCCATTTAGGGTGGACCAAGGTGCCCCCGCAGAACTGGGAGTCCCCTTTTCCGGTATAAGACAGCGCCACCTGATAGGGTCGGCTCCCCCGAGGAGACTCAACGCCCCCAACGATGAGGCTCCGTGAATGACCACGGGGAAATGCTAGGACGGAAGAAAAGAAGAAGAAAAAAAGAAAGAAAAACGGACAGACATAATTGTCGATATTGCACTCTTATTGCCCGATAGTAAATACATGAACGTGGCCTTTATGTTATTTTTACAATCAAAGCTGATGTTTTTCTAAATGAAGGGTGGGTTTTACTCGAGAAGTTCGGCTCTTTTGCACTTTTACCTAATCACACGTTGCTAACTTTCTTCCCGTGTTTCTTGGGAGTCAACAATATAATGATTGCATAATAGAAATGGTGTGCGTGTGACTCGCCGGCTTGTCACCCAAAAAGCTCACCACAAACAAACACAAAAACCACATGGGCAAACTCAGACTGTCAAAGGGCACAACCATTGATGACGTGGTGATGACGTCAGGTCGATTGGGTGAAAAAGCCGGTTATCGACATCGGAGGGACGGAAAAAGGAGACAGTTTATTCAATCGAGAAAACTGTGGTGGCCACGATCGAACGGCTAGACATGACATGTCACCTTTACCGGGGGAAACCGGTAAAAAGACAAAACATCAACAAAAAAAAAAAAAAACACCCCAACACCCCCAACAAACAAACAAACAAACAAACAAACAAACAAACAAACAAACAAACAAACAAACAAACAAACAAACAAACAAACAAACAAACAAACAAACAAACAACAAACAAACAAACAAACAAACAAACAAACAAACAAACAAACAAACAAACAAACAACAAACAAACAACAAAACAAACAAACAAACAAACAAACAAACAAACACAACAAACAAACAAACAAACAAACAAACAAACAAACAAACAAACAAACAAACAAACAAACAAACAAACACACACAACAAGCATGTTTACTCTGTCAGACGAGTCAGAGTTCACAACAAACTTGCATCCTTACGTTTGTGCCATCAACTATTTTTACCAATTGTCTCGTGCGTGTCGAAAACGAGAAAACGATTCTAACGAAGACTATACTTTTTAACGGAATAAAAAAAAACTTCTTTTTAAGTTATATTTTATAAACAAAATATTGAAAAAAAACCAAAACAATTCTCAATTTTGTTATAAATAAATTTCAATATTTATATAAAACAAATAATATGTTAAAGTTAACCATGAAACAAGTGAATGATACTAAAAGGTGAAACAGTGGGAAGGTTGACGGTGAACTCAGTGCTTGCTTCCACCACATGCACAACTATAATTACAGGCTGGCACAAAACCACGAGGATGGTGTTGAAGTTGCCGTTAAAGCCTTAGGCCTGCGCTAAACGTCGCACGTTTGTCGTGTCGAACTCAAACAGTTGTAAAATTAGGAATTAAATTCGACAAAAGTGCGACGTTTAGCGCAAACCTTTTATTTAAGTTCGGCACTGCCGTGTAGCACGGCAAGCCCTGCTGTGCTACACGGTAGCGGCACGACACGGTGACAAACGTCGCGCTCTTGCCGTGTCGAATCGAACTGAAAACATTTGAGTTCGGCTCGGCAAAAGTGCGACGTTTAGCGCAGGCCTTTAGCAATTAACCTTTTTCTTACCAAAAGCCACCGTGAGGCAGGCGAGGAAAATGACGATCTTCATGACAGATGGCTTTCGGCCGGCTGGAAGTCTAAAAAAGGTCTTCAAGGTATTGAAGAGCTTTGTGAGTGAAGAGTTGCTCGGTGAATGTCCAGGGTTTATATTGGCTGTGAGTGGGTCAGCTATCATCGATAACGCGTGCGAGACTAACAGCTGAACCTGATTTCGGAAAAAAAATGCGTCAACACGGGGGCAATGCGTTGGTTCCTGTGGATAATGGTTATTCTTTAACTGCTTTTTTGTCCAGTAATATTTATTTAGTTATTTAGCAATTTTGTTTTCTTCCAAAGTTCGTGGCGGAAAATCTGACGTTGTTTTCCAACACCACTGCTTCTTCTTGCTGATGAAATGAGTGCATTGTATGGGGCTTTCACATGCATTGCCTTTAACCTATACGTGTATAGGGAATAACAAAATAACGCTTGTTGGCACCCAAAACAAAGGTATTAACAAAAATTGGTGAGACCACCGTCATTAAGGGTAGACAGCTTAGTTGGTAGAGCACCATGTGCATGAGTAGGATTTGAAACTGTGCAGGGTAGAAATCCCACTAGACTTATTTCCCAAACACATCGAGAGAAAAGAGACAGAACACAAACAAACAAACAAACAAACAAACAAACAAACAAACACACGAGTAGAACAAATGAACCGTCGTGGAAAATCCTTGCTTATTTCCACCTGTTGTTTTGTAGTTAACGAGGCTATTAATAAGATTACGATATGAAATTGAAGATAAAACTAAATTATGGGAGGGGAAAACAAAAGAACAAGATACGGATAAAAATGGCTGTGTGCTGAAACCTTTTTTAGAAATGACCCATATACTACTTTTGTGTCGATGTATAAATGTTGTTTTATTATTATTATGTATTTTGGAGGTTCGGAATAGTTTTTAAATTTATATTTTGATTTTTTTTCCAACACCTATCAACCAACTATTTGTCAACATCGTATTTTTACTATAATTGTTTTGAATTGTATCGTCACCTCCCCACCCCACCCTCAATGCCAATCCAGCCCACTTACAATCATCAAAACCTATACGGAAAAAAATAACAATAAAAATCTGCCTTAAAAGCTACATTTTGGTTAACTGCTTAAAATTATTCCTTCCACCTGTCCTATTATGACGTATGGTGTGGAAGTCTCATGTTTAATAATTGCCAATAAACCTTTCCTAATATATTCATGACATCATTATTGTAATCCAAAACGAGACTACCTGCCAAGCGTCATCAATACACCGACCCAGCAAGCCCCGCTCTATTTTTCATTGACCAAACACAGTTGCGAAATCTGTGATCACCATTTGGCGCTGCGCCTGTATAGCCTCGTTTTGGATTACAATAATTTAACGTCATGCGTAGATATAAAGAAAGGCGTATAGTTTGAAGTTGAGATGTTTTTCAAATTTGTGGCTGCCTACGGGCTAATAATATGCAAGGGTCCATCTGGCATCAATGTGACGTCACCTCACCATGTGACGTAATCTGCTCTGGGTTATTGTCGATGTACGCAACAACGAATAAAAAACGTATACTGATTTATTTTGTTGATCATTTCCCTCGTAATTAATACGTCAGGCCTAGTTACTTTAAAAAAAAAAGGGGGGAACTGAAATTTCAGGACACTGATTTGGATAAGTGTATTCGAAAAGTAATGTCGATTAAATTATTTTGAGCCCCCCCCCCCCATGGGTGGAATTGTTAATTCCAAGTGGTGTATATATTCAAATAATGCGCCCTCATGGTTCGGTCGTGAGGGTGCAGCATCGCCACCAACCCTGTGATTGACCGTGCAGTGAATCTCATCACATCTCGTCACGTGGTCCCGAACCGAGTGGTCCCCCCAGCCTTTGTGCTACAGTGAATCCCGTGAAGGCATCTCTCCCGACGCCCTCAACGCTCGGTCGAAGAGACGTTCAAGACCTTCCATCAGTCAAGCCCATCCCCCCTGTTCCATACCATGGAGCGCCTTCCGAAGGGAGTTCAAATACCGATTCAGGCACGACCATTAAACAGAGCCCTGCATGTGGCGGGTTGCTCATTTTTTCCCCTTATAATTTAAATAATTTTTGTAATAATATTCGAATTTAAATAATGATTATAATTGTTCATTTTTATTATATGTAATATTGCTCCGCGTGAATCAGCAGTTAGCTTGGAATTAAGCGCATGAGCCCGGAATTCCCTGCTTACAGTAAGCAGAGCCATGAAAGTGGGCACAGGTGTCCCCCCCCCCCGCCGTATGAGGGAAGGGGAAGGGGAAAGGACGAACATTCACTAAAATACCGAATCCACACGATGACGTCTCAAGATTTGGAATATGAATCTCCATCAACTAATTTATTCTTCCACAAGAAAGTAGCAGAACAAACTAAATATCACAGTAATACAACAGTATGAGGAAAGGTCACAGGTCAACGCATGACTCGCTATTGTGATTGACTACAACATTACAGTGTAGAAGTACTCTATCCCTCTTGAATAAAATTCCCTCCATAACGTAAGGACTGGGGGGGGGGTGGGGTGGGGGGCTCTATCAAATTATCCTTCTCAAAAGATGAGCAAAAAACATGCTCCCCACAACTTAGCAAGTATAACCTGCAGAAAATATAATGTCCCCTCTATACCTGCTGAAAGCTAAACGGAAAGAGAAAGGTCAACAGTTTTACTTTTTAGAATACATAAATACTGCAAGTGAAGAGTTATGTCCAAAAAAACTGAGGGCGCACTTGGTTTCCTGACATAGTCTACACGTTGTACGCACGCTATTAAACGAGGACACGTTCACACCGCAGCTACTATGGTGCACGCTTAGAAGAAGTCAAAGCGTTTGACTGTGTGTTTCTGAGTCGACGGTCGGTGTTTTTGAGGTTTTTTTTCTGTGTACCAGCAAAAAACCAGTATAGTCACAACGCCTGCAGCGCAATCTAACTCCTTCGGCATCGTCGAATCGATTTCTTGCTAACGATTTGTGTTGATTTTTTCCCCCGCCTCTACTTGTTGTGGGAAACATTTCTGGCAGTGATAGTGGTCGGTTGATAGTACATTTTACAGTTCAGAGGATTTTTCACACACCTCAACAGAGACATCCAATCTGGTTTCTTGGTGAAGCGTTTCAGAAGCACAGGCGACGTTTCGTTGGAGGTGTCTTCAATATCTGGAGACAAAGATGGGAATGCTGCTCGAGTGGCTAGTTCTGACGAGTTTGGTTCGAGTGTACGCCGTGGAGTTGTGTCCACCCGATCAGAAGCGATTCGGCACCTCTTGCTACGAGTTGCTCGCCGGTGTGAACACTTGGCAGGATGCTCGAGATGAGTGCTCAGGCACGGGACGCGAAATGGCCATCCCCGACACCGCGGGCGAGCATGAGCATATCTGGAAGATCTTCACGGACGAGATCGCTAAAGGGGAACTGTGGATCGGCTGTGAAGAAAACAAGACGAATGGAAGGTGGGTTCAGGCTGGTCTTGGAGACTACGAATGTGGTTACCTTGACTGGGATGTAAGCCAACCTAGTACGCACTCTAATGAACACTGTGTAGAGATGAGACGCAGTTTTGGCGGGAAGTTGAATGATAGAACTTGCAGCTCACTCAACCATGTAATTTGTGAGTATAGTGCCAACCCTTCTACCAAACCGCCGCACCGTGCGTCCGTGAGCCCTCTGTTATTCTGCCTGGAAGCTGGTACCGACGGCTACTTTACGTCCCCCCGAGCCTGACCGGTAACCGTCAAGAGCCTACCACTTAATGGGTGTTGCGTGTAGGTAAACCTCATGGGATGAGCCACCCTGGAGCTATAGAATTTTATTTTAGGAGAGACTGGATTGTTGCATGTCTACATGTCTGCTACATGCTTGTCCGTGCTACATGATACAACACACAAGACTGTCAGCGTTTGCTCAAGACACTCAGCGTTTGCTAGAGACAGTCAGCGTTTATTTAAGACAGTCAGCGTTTGGTTAAGACAGTTAGTTTTTTTTTAAGACAGTCGGCGTTTACTAAAGACAGTCAGCTCAAGACAGTCAGCGTTTGTTGAAGACAGTCAGCGTTCTAAAACTCTCCTGCTTCATTTTTGAATTGTAATGAAAGACTTTTGCTCCGGTCGCAACTTGAGGACAATATCATTTTTAATTTTGCTTTTACGCACATTTTTTCTGGTGTAGCTGCACAGAAGTTTGCTTATCGGCAAACAGTTTACCATTATTTAATTGGCCGCTGGTTTAACATGTTCAGATTTTGCTCTTCAGTAGTTTGGCTTTATAATCAAAACATCTAAACAGAATAGGGAAAAGCATCTATTTCGCTCGGTCTCATCGTTCTCATCCAAGACCTCTGGGATGGGCTTATGAGCTTGTGCGAATCCTTGTTCTGGATGTGTGTAGAGTGATGCACGATGCAGATCACAACATGTACACACACATGATGTTAACGCACGGGGGCTCCATTGGTAAATGTAACCAATCTTGTTTAACCAAAGCGAAAAAGAATGCTGTAGTCTAGCCCTATTTTTAGTACAAGGCAAAGATTGATAATAATTATTTGCTATAGATTTACAAACTAGAGCCACGTTACTATTGGTAGTCGAACCATTCGTAAACGGGAAGAGGTGAACAGTGGTTATTAGAGGTCAGGGGGAATGGTACAATGCGCATGTGTATACGTCAGCCAATCCCATCGCCTCTGGATGAGCCTCTTATCATTCTGTAACAATTAGGCCAAGTCCCAAATCAAGCGACTTTGGCTGCGGCTAGTGGCGGTTGGCTGCAACGACAACGTTTAAGGATAGGACTTGTGGGCGTTCTAGCCATAGCCACTGTGGAAGTCGTTGATTCGGACACGGTCTTATAGTTAAACCAGTATACGTAGGCGAGATTTTGTGCACCAGTTTTCGTGGAATACTAAAATAATACAATAGGAACAACAACAACACCCCTTTGTTGGATTTTATCCCAATGACAATTTGTGGGCGAGCTTTTTTGCACCAGTTTCCGTGGACAATAGGAACACAACAACCCTTTGTTGGAGTTTATCCTAATGACAATTTAATTG